>CM048745.1:27957989-29336489 GCA_026315105.1 Locusta migratoria | reverse complement strand
CCACGAGCGCCCTCTGCTACAACTCTGCTCGTGGCCACCACTGAACGACATCGTTCACTTGGGACTGAGATAGGAACCAGTTAATACTTCGGAATCAGGTAGGCACCAGTGAAGACTTGGCTATCGGATAGGCACTAGGCAAGCCTCTAGCTCAACTATGTATCAGCATTCTGCAGTACTGAGCTATGTAAAAGTTAAGTATTACTAAGTCTCTAAGAACTATATATCTCATTCTAATTTACTCTAGTGTTTCTAGTTTCTGCTGTCCCACTGGCTGGTCACCTCCTACCTGCACTAGCGTGCATCCTTTATTCCTGTGTCGGTCTTTCTACTCGGCTACCGACACCTACGACGGAAACGAGACACAAAAGCGGCGACGAGGCTGGGACACAAAAGGTTGCACCACATACACAATCGAATTGCGTTAACTTTTTGAAGTAGTCTATAGATTCTGAAGAGAAGCTGGTCGTAAATTTAAGATATATTTTTTCCAATGTTTTAATAAAGAAAGTGCAAACAATTAGGTAACATCATACACAGGTTCAAGCTCCTGTGGTCTGTACTTGATTAGCGAAAGTTGTTTTGTACCTGGGTCGCTCCACCTGTCGCAAAACACTGGGTTTCTTCTTTTTATAAACCATACATGTTTCACTGCAGTTGCAGCATTTTCAGTGGGCTTGTACTTACTTCTGATTACATCTCCAGGAATTCCTCTGGATTCAATAAAAAATTAAAGTAAAATAATCATTAATAGATAATTATAAAAATAATAACATAGAAAACAGAAATATTTGAACAAGTGGTAATAAGAAATAAATAAAAGCACACTGAACATTTCAACTGCAGTGAAAAATGTATGTGTATTTTTTTTAAAAAATCCGTAGTTTTCATAAAGTAGACCGCGTAAATTAAAAAACAACTATCAAGTAATATTAATTGTAATGGTAAAGATAATAAAAAGAACAAGGCTTAAGGTGAAATTAAAACTTCGTTTATTGACAGATTTGCTCTGCAAATATGACAAATTTGATGAAATATTAGATACTGACAATTAAGAACGCGCAATTACGCATCAACTTTTAAGTAATAATTCCTTTTTTTAATGCTAGGTGTGAAATAAAGGTACAGCCGAAGAAGTACCGAGCCACGCGTCTCGGCTGGAGCAGCGCTGCAAAGAAGTCGGGGCTGAATTCCCGGCCAGAGAGACAAGCGTCACGCCGCTAGTCTTGTGTAGTTCCCGAACGAACTAGTTCGGAAGAGCGCTCCCACAGGCGAACCACGCGAACTAGTCCGCAGATCCCTCGCCTCTTAGTTCGTCCGCTCCTTTTCCGAAGACTAACGGGTAACAGCGAGAGGAGGCGAGAGCGCGCAGAATCGCGTGATTCCCTTCTGCCAGTTGCCGTCATTTCGAGCTGAGATGCAGCTCAGCTGTAGTTTTAGTAGCGGTAGCAAAAGCCAAAACGAGCGGACGAACTAAAAAGAGCGACCTACTTCGCGGCCGAGCTGCGAACTAAAAGGAGACCTACCGGTCGCGAAGTAAAATATGCGCGATAGGTCGCTAACAGAATTAAAAATCACGTGTTTGCCTTCTGCTGATGAGAGCCATTTCGAGGTTAGATTACATAGTTCAGTGCTACAATATTTCTGCTTTGAAGTATTCTGCACTCTGCAATATCTAACTAATAAATTCCATAATACCGAGATATAGAGATAACTCTAAACCTGAACGCGCGAAATTATCCACAAACTGTTTCTTTTGGTTTGCGTGATATCGTTAGCGGCTCAAGCAGCAAGCGCGTGAAGCAGCTAGGTGGGGGAACTTCTCCCTCCACCAGCATGCGCAGACCACGCCAGTCAGCCGTCACTGGAAGCGGACGAACTAAAAAAAAACAAAAAAAAAAAAAAAAAAAAAAAAAACGCACTAGTTCGCGGAAGAGCCGCGAACTAAAGTGAGCGCTCCCGATCGCGAACTATTATGCCCAAGTCTACTCGCCGCTGCAAACAGTGCTGCTTACCGCTCCACTGTGTGCTGCCCCATTGTTCTGCGTGCATTACTAGAAGCAGCGTACCTTGACGTGCCGCTTGACTCTGGACTCGCCGCTCCACTATGTTTCCACTCAAATATAGGCGGCTGGCCGCAACGTTGCAATGCGCATGTGCGGCAGAGTTTCAATTTCTCTTCTGAACCCCCTGGAGGCAGCATATGGTAGCTCCCGCGGCAGGAAGACGAGGAGAAACGCCTCTTTTACATTGGCATTGGAGTTGGTAGGGACACCAGCTCCTGACTATTCGAGCTCTGGCACTTACGAACGAAAGGTCCCGAAGCAAAGGCAACGGAGCTACTGCACACCTCGTATTGCACATGCGCAAATTCTCCATGAAGGCAACATTCGCCCTTCATATTTGTTTTTGGCGCATTGAAGATTCATCAAAAGCAGGTCATGTTGCGTAAAATATCTTGTAACTATAAATTAAAGGCGCATCAACTATAAAAGCCTTCAGAAGATCCGATCATGAATAATAATGAAGTCACTACTCTTAACCTAGCAAGAATAGCAATATGGTTAGCAACATCGCGCTGTCCTGTCGAAGACAGAGGGTTCGAGGCCGAGTACAAGATATTTTTTTTTTTTTTTTTTTTTTTTTTTTTTTTTTTTTTTTTTAATCCAATCTTCTTTTTAACAGATACGGGAACAACAATGACTTTGGTATTGTTGCTTGCCACATACCTTTGGTCGTTTAGGCGAACGTGTCGCTATTTCAAGGGTTGTAACACATATTTAACCGACTGAAAAGATGTGGGGGAGAGTAGCCTTTGCGTATGCGCATGCGTAAGGTTAGGAGGGGAAGCTGCTTACAGTGTCACGTGACCTGAATGTAGCTTGTCTCTTCATCGTAACATATCCACGTTGGTACAGTCACTTACTGTGTTTTTGTGTTCATGTGCATATTTATATGTTCTTGGTGTTTGTAATCAAAGAAAAATGAACAATATTCAGTATCTTTTAGAACAAATTACTCAGCTTCAAGCTTGGAACAAAAGTGTGAAGTAAAGAACCTTGGTAGGACGACGCGTCAGCTCGAGTTGAAGGAAGCGCAAACAAACCGAGGTAAGACATTCTGCGAATCTTTTACGAAAATATATCCAAAAGATGGGGGGGGGGGGGCACTTAGTGCAGTCCCAGTCATCTGGGGCGGCAGGCGCTACTGATGGGTACTCATTTCCTGTACTGTTCTGTATATTTATCTGTGCATTCTAAAGATGCAATGTCACCGTAAAGAGGCCCCCTGAGCTGCTGACAGCCACAGGCAGGAATTTGAATTGCGGCAATGAATACAAAGAACGGAATAAGAGGGAAAGGATAAAAGTGAGGTGTAAAGGAGTGTGGGCGGGGATGTTGAAAAATAAAATTAGGAAAAAAAAAAGGAAAAAATAAAATTAGGAAATATAGGGAAAAGTTACAACTAAGTAAGTAAAAATAAAACTTGATTAATTAAGGGGGTTATTACAAATGGCGACACACAATTGCAAGGAAGACGTGAGCTACAGCTTAATGGGTGGGGAAGGAAGGACCGGGGAGTTGTTAGGCATAGGGTTCTGGGATGGGAATTTCTCTCAGGTTGAGGCCAGAATGGTCCGGGACTGTAGAATGTCTCGAAGGACAACTGCCATGTGCGCAGTTCAGAAGAGCTGATGGTGGAGGGGAGGATCCAGATGGCTCGGGTAGTGAAACAGCCACTGCGCACACTGCGCAGGATGCCAGGAGGACGAACCTGACGACTGGAGAGCCACTCCAGCGCGTCTAGCGCCAAGCGCTGCCGGCCTGTCTCTGCAACTGGACGGACGATTCCCTCCACCTGCAGCACGCGCCAGGACCCTCTGCAATGTTCTGCGCTCTAAAAGGATTGGCGCTGCAGGCGGAGCAAATCTGCCGTGACACACAGTCTTGACATCAGCAACCACTGACTCCTTCAACCCAAGACAAGTTATAGCTTCCTAACTCTGTTCAAAGTGAACCGAACGACCACTCCTGTACGTAGAAAATTAAATAGTTGATGCTAAATGTTCTCACCAGGTAGGGATATGTGGTATTAAGCAGTGTCTCAATAGCATAAAAGTGCCGTTTTACTTAGAGGAAAACGTTAAGTTTATTCCAAAGGTATTAAACATAAGGAGAGGCATTGAACTAAAATATATGCGGTGGCCGGGATTCGAAACCGGGACCTCTTACTTACTAGTTAGGTGCTTTAGACCGCTTTTTTTTCTGCGTGTCTCTTCTTTTTGTTTTTAAAATTATCGTTCACGTTATGCTTTCTTCATCAGTGTATACGTTAAAACATTTCATCCCTTTATCAATTCTAGTTTTCTTGTTGCTGGGTAGTTCTTTCGTGAATTACTCTTTTGTCTGGTTAGCTTGTTGGCGTACAGTATAAGGAGTTCCTTCCACATATGCTCTGCGTTATATTAGTGAATTTTCTAACACAGTTTAAAATACTTCTGTGATATCAATCTAATACGTTCACGTATAAATTCGAATGGAGTTAAAAACAGCCTCTTTTGAGATTCCCAGCAGGGTTCTTTACTTCCCATGGAGGCAATTTAGGGATTTTTCTCTATGTTACTTAACCAACACGTGTCCTTTCAAATACAACTTTCAACATATTCGCGTATTGTTTTTTTTTGTGATTACTGTATTTTTTGATTGTGTTGTATTCACATAACATGTATGCCTTGAATTCAGTTATGTTGTCAGTGCCTAAGTTGTTAATCACGTTGCTGACATATTTGCCAAGTAGCCAGTGAATTGCATTGCTCTTTGTTATTGGGTAGTACAGAGTTTGGGGCCTGCAAATTATGTCAGGAGATATATATTCAGCAGACGATCTTGAAAGAAGTGCTATCCTGCTTTTGATCCGCTTCCAGTTTTCCATGTGGCCACCACAAGCAAATCTATGTTGTAGCATGTCTGCTAGTTTTCATTTAGAACAGAGATGAGTTTCACTTATACCAATGGCATACAATCTTTCATTGGTACTGATGTTATTTACGACCTTGTACCAGGCGGATTTTACATCACTTGATAGACACTGAAGTCTGATGTTTTTCCACACAGCCTCCCATTTGACACTGGGATATTTCATTGTTATTTTATTAGTTCCCTCATTTTCCATTCCTTCACGTAAAATGTCTCTTGCAGTCACATTTTGAGAGTTAATAATAACATCACTAAGGTAACTGGCGTCTACATAGAATATTCTGATATGTCTCAATACTGGATTTATTTATGTCAACAAGTGGCTGCAGACTTTAGGGGTTTCACGCATGCGAATATCATACTTGTGTTGCTGTTTGAGTGATTTCTAAAACTATTCAAAGTTCTTTTTAGAAACAACGCTGAAGCCTTATTTCTTATGTCAACGAGACCGAGTCCTCCATTTTTAGGTTGTAACACAACAGTTTTGGTGTCAACCCTGAATATTTCTCCTGTCCATAAAAAAATTTGTGGCAAGTGACATGATCTTTCTGGTTAACATTATTGGAGCCGGAAAAACCTGTGCTATGACATAGGCTTTTGAGAAGATGCAGGTGTTTATTAAGATTGTCCTTTGAATTTGATTCATGCTGCAAAGTGAATTCCCAATGATAGATCCTCGGATTTTCATTAAAGCATCCCTGCAGTTTTCTGCACACATTTTCATCGGGCAGGTTGTTAAGATCGTGCCTAGAGCTTCGTGTGTTGTTACTTGTTTTGCCCATTGTATATTTAAGTGAGGAAGGCCCGGTAGATCTAAAAACTTGCTTTTGATGGCATTTATAATAGTGCCAGATGCCAGACCGTAATTCCTAACAATCCTTTCCAACTTAGTCAAATCTTCTTTGTTTCTTATTATTACTCCCACATCGTCAGCATATGCTCTTATCACCGTTTTATGTCCGGATAATGTCATACCTGTAAGACTGGCTGTAGAAATTGTTCTGTAGATGCGATGAATAGGTTCATTGAAAGCGGACTTCCTTGAGGGACTCCTCGCATAATTTTCAGTTGCTTGGTGAGTTGTCCATTGACTGCTATCTTTGCATTTATACCCATTGCAATGTTCCTAATCATGCTTATGTAGCAGGGAAGGAAACCCAATATCTTCACAGTTTCAAGGAGGTATCTAAGGTTGACGCAGTCAAAGGCTTTGTAAAAATCAAGGAATAGAAGCGCACACTTAATATTTGTAACAGCCGTCAAGGCTATTATGTCCCTGTACTCAGAAATGGTTTGAAAAATTGTTCGGTTTGCAACACAGGACTGATGTGTACTTATGATTTTCATGGCAACGGGAAGCAATCTGCTATTTATGATTCTACAGATGATTTTGTAACCGGAGTTAAGTAAGGAAATAGGACGGAAGTTGTCCAAGTTTTTCTTTCCCGTGGTTTTTTGGTATTAGAACAATTTTGCATTCCTTGAATTCTGCTGAAACAGTCTTGCCGTCAAGAATTTTGTTAGCGATGAGTGTCATCTTGTCGCCGATAATATTCCAATATCGTTTGTAAAATTCTAGTGGCAGGCCATCTGAACCAAGAGACTTTTTTAAAGGCGAGTTGCCTATTATTTTAAACTCATCGTCTTTACTAACTGGTGAGAGAAGCTCGTCGTTTTCTCCATTTGACACAAGCGGCCCAATAATTTTGGTAAATTCATCGAGGGTCTCTTCATGGATCGCGTTCTCAGAATATAAATCTGCATAGTATCTGAAAACCTCATTGACGATCTCTTGTTGAGTTGTCAGTTTTAAACCGTTCTCTGTTTGTATTTCCTCGATAAAATTTGGCCTCCTGTTTCGAGCATGTCGTGTTAGGTGGTACAATGATGTGCTTTCATTTTCAGAAAGAGATTTAGCTTTTGATTTTATTGTTAAACCCTCCATTTGCTTCTTTTTTAGGGATAATAATTTTGCTTTTATTTTTCTTATAATTTATCTTCAATGCGAGGAAATGACTCACTTGCCCGTTCATACAGTTCTCTCAATATTGTATAATAATATTCCATGGTCTGCTTTAACTCCCTATGTCTACGTGCATTGACCTGCATGCAGACCTTCCTCAGCTTGGGTTTTGCTCGTGTAGTCCACCAGTCTAACACTGTTGAATGTCGTTCTATAGATCGTAAACATAGTTCCCACGCTGCTAGGATTTCTTCTTCCATGTCTTGTTCACTTAACCGGGATATGTTTAACGTCCATTGGTTTTTAAAACGACGTGTTGGTTGGGTGGGAAGATTTACACAGGCAAGAACAGAAATATGGTCACTAAAGTATACTGGTATACTTTGATCTTCAATATGGAGTGTTCGAAATTCACGGATACATAGATCCGATCGATCCTACTTTTTGAAGTGCTTGTTACGTATGTAAAGTCTACAGCAGTTGGATGTAGGACTTCCCACGCATCTTTGAGTTTTAGGTTCTTTATTAAATGCTGTAGTTAAGTTGAGTAGTTAAAATTAGGGGTTTGGTCTTTGCGGTTTAAGACACAATTGAAATCCCCAATCCGTAACAAATAAATAATTTCTTCTTTAAAAACGTGGCCCTCTCTGCTCTGTGTGTGTTTCCTGATGGGGCATAAACATTAATAAAGGTGACATCGAAAATTTCTAGAGATATTGCCCTTCCTGATTCTAGTCTTTCGATGTTTTTAACTGGTATTCCCTCACGTATTAAAAATGCTGTTCCTGTGTTTGTTATGGAACATACGTTTAAAATTTCTACAAATCCTGGAACTTTTAAATCGATAGTCCAGACTTCTTGCAGTAACGCGATGTCAGTTCCGGATTCATATAAAAATTCTATAAGTGAGGCTAATTTTAATTCGGATGTAATTTTATTAATATTTATAGAGGCAATTGCGTATGATTGCATCCCGTTGTCCACTATTACCAGTAGTTAACTAGTATTATTCTGTTGACATTATAAGGTCATTGGTACACATTTGCAGTGAAATACAGTAATCTACCTGTCTTTTAACTGTGTTACTAAACACCGACATTTTCACGTATCATTACTAATGTGGGGCCGGGCGACGCTGATTTCTCTGTTTTGATCAGCTTCATGAACTCCTTCGTAGCTGATATTTGGCTTTACGTCTTTTTTCCCGGTTTTGTTTTCCCTGTGTTGCGAGGAACGGTAGGGTTCGACTCCAGCTTTGTCTTGCGACGTGTTGCGTCCTGAGCTCCCGAGGCAGTTGTTGTACCGCCGCTAGTCGGTGTTGTTGTTCGGTGGCCGCTTTGTCCTGCCCGCCTCCTGCCGCAGCCGGCTGTGGCTCTTGGCTTGGAGGCTCTTGTTTACCGCTGACTTCGCCGGCTCGCTCGTGCTGAGGCGGAAGTTGCGCTTCCAGCGCGGCGGCATCAAATCAAAAATGTTCAAATGTTTGTAGAACTTATGGGACTTAACTACGGCGTCATCAGTCCCTACGCTTATAAACTAGTTATGAACTAGCTAAGACTAAGGACGGCACAAATATCCATGCCCAAGGGGGGATTCGAACCCCCGACCGCAGTGGCCGTGCAGACCGTGACTGGAGCGCCTCAGTCTCCTCGGCCACCGCGGCCGGCGGCGGCATCGAGCGGCGTTATTATATCTGGCTCCACCACTATTTCTTCTGTATCATCCCGGGGCTCCTCCTTATCCACTAACACTTCAGGATCGATCTGCATGCTACTTTCTTCTGCTGCTTCGTCATCACCCGAAGGTCTCGGTTTGCGGACTACATGGGCCTTACGAGATGATTCTTCATCAGAAAGATCATCGCTTTGTTCCAAAGGTCTCTCCTTATTTTGTACTTCACAGTCAGGAGGAACAGATTCAGGACCAGATCGAACTTTCAGAGGTGGAAAATCGTTTTTCTCCGTGAAATGAATGTCAGGAATATTGGTGTTAGCCTGATCTTCCACTGGTTCCAGAGTGTTACCTGCTGGTAATAGATCATTGAGGGTCAGTTTTCGTTGTTGTGTTAAGTTACTTTTTAGCACAAACACACGATGGGGACTGTCTTGCCGAAAGTGACCCGATTCATTACATACATGGTAAGTAGGCGTTTGCCCAGTATAAATAACATGGCCTTGTAGCCATCTACAGTAATGTGGGACGGAATGTTGCTTTTCACTTCCATCTCCACAAACCTTATTCCAGTAAAACATTTCAGCTTATTTTGCGGCCCCATCTTTCATTGATGATTTCCTTAACCTCCCCGAATTTTGACAGAGCATCCTTAATTTTATCATTGTCTACATCTACATCTACATTTACAACCATACTCCGCAAGCCACCTGACGGTGTATGGCGGAGGGTACTTTGAGTACCACTATCGATTTTCCCTCCTATTCCAGTCACGTATTGTTCGCGGAAAGAAGGATAGTCGGTATGCCTCTGTGTGGGCTCTAATCACTCCGATTTTATCCTCACGGTCTCTTCGCGAGATATACGTAGGAGGGAGCAGTATACTGCTACACTCCTCGGTAAAGGTATGTTCTCGAAACTTCGACAAATGCCCGTACCGAGCGACAGAGCGTCTCTCCTGCAGAGTCTTCCACTGGAGTTTATCGATCATCTCCCTAACGCTTTCACGATTACCAAATGATCCTTTATCGAAGCGCGCTGCTCTCCGTTGGATCTTTTCTACCTCCTCTATCAATCCCACCTGGTACGGATCCTACGCCGGTGAGCAGTATTCAAGCTGTGGGCGAACAAGTGTACTGTAACCTACTTCCTCTGTTTTCGGAATGCATTTCCTTAGTATTCTTCCAATGGATCTAAGTCTGGAATCTGCTTTACCGACGATTGATTTTATATGGTCGTTCCATTTTAAATCCCTCCTAATGACTACTCCCAGATACTTTATGGAATTAACTGCTAGAGTGTAGCTAAATGATAAAGGATTTTTCTTTCTGTGTATTGGCAGCACATACAACTTGTCTACATTGAGATTTAATTGCCATTCCCTGCACCATGCGTCAATTCTATGCAGATCCTCCTGCATCTCAATACAATTTTCCATTGTTACAACGTCTCTATATACTACAGCATCATCCGCAAAAAGCCTCAGTGAACTTCCGATGTTATCCGCAAGGTCATTTATATATATCGTGAACAGCAACGGACTCACGACACTCCCCTGTGGCACAGCTGACATTACTCCTACTTTGGAAGACTTTTCTCCATTGAGAATGAACTGCTGCTTTCTGTTATCTAGGAATTCCTCAATCCAATTACACAATTGCTCTTACTTTGTTCATTAAATGTTTGTGGGGAACTGTATCAAGCGCCTTGCGGAAGTCGAGAAACACAGCATCTACTTGAGAACCCGTGTCTATGGCCCTCTCAGTCTCGTGGACGAATAGCGCGAGCTGGGTTTCACACGAACGCATTTTTCGAAACCCCATGCTGACTCCTACAGAGCAGATTCCTAGTCTCGAGAAATGTCATTATATTCGAACATAATACAAGTTCCAAAATTCTACAACTGACCGACGTTAGAGATATAGGCCTATAGTTTTGCACATCTGTTAGACGACCCTTCTTGAAAACGGGAATATCCTGAGCCATTTTCCAATCTTTCGGAACGATTTGATGTTCTAGAGACCTACGATACACCACTGCGAGAAGGGGGGGGGGGGGGGGGCAGTTCCTTCGCGTACTCTGTGTAAAAACGAACTGGTATTCCATCAGGCCCTGCGGCCTTTCCTCTTTTGAGCGATTTTAATTGTTTTTCTATCCCTCTGTCAGTTATTTCGATATCTGCCATTTTGTCAATTTCAATAGGTAAGTTTCACACACGAACAGTCCGATATGCGGCATCGGCTCGTCTTATTGAAACCAGACTTTTGGTACCGTTTCTATGCACAAATTCTACTTTCTTGCCAAACTTGCTACATACGGTATCTACATACACCGAGTTCAAGAACGTTACAAACACACAGTAATTATCTGAATCAAGCTGGGTGGTATGAACAGAATCATTTTCGATGCCGATTACCTCAGTGAGCCAGTCGTGAACCTCGAGGGCTGTCGGTTGAAATCGCCGGGTCTCCTTTTCAAACGAAAAGACCAGATTATTCTTCCTGAGAGATGCAGACATGTTGTGCAGTTGCGGGGGGACTTGGCTCAAGACCGAAAATCCGTACGACGACGATGAAACCGGCGACGACAGAGACGGTCACTCACAAAAACTAATAATCGGCACAGGAGTATCACACGAAACAGTAAACGAAAGACACAAAACAAGTAGCGCTGGCAGAAACACTGTCGTAGCGGAGTGGCCGCGGACACTTCCGATCGCGGCGACAGCTGGAGACAGACTGACAGCTAACACCACGCTGTTGCCGAAGCAACCACACGGACTGTCTTAAAGCACGTCTCCGTCCATGCCATATACTTTAATTCAGCCTCGTGTTCCCCGTGAAATGCATATCAAACTGCCATGGCTCTCCTACTCTGGAATAGCACGCTTTCCCGCTTACTAAATGAGTCCGTTGACTCGTCTCTGTGACTTAAAGTAACCCTACCTGGTACGGATCCCAAACTGAGCAGAAGTACTCAAACGCTGGCCGCACGAGAGTTTGGTAACCTACTTCATTTGGTGAGGGGCTGCACTTCCTGAGGAGTCTTTCAATAAATATCAGTCCGGCATGTGCCTTACATACTATTAATTTTGTGAGGCCGTTACATTTCAAACCGTCCCATATGTCTGCTCACTCGCGCTCTTGTGGTAGTACGCCGCTTTACCTCGGAGGATGCCTTCCGCAGATGAAGGCGAAACGTCAGGGGTAAGTTTCATGTATGGACCACGGCATCTCAGCCTAGAAGTTTTAAGTGATGACAATACCTGCTGTGAAAGTCTTCATTCTACGATCATATGAATATTGTCTAATGAGGGCTATTGAACAGAAATGTATCCATTACATTATAATACAAAACTATAAACCGGCAGCACATTGGTATTTTGTACGATAATAATAAATAATAATAATATACAACTCTACCCGCTCTGTTAGCGGAGTGGCCGAGCGCATCGAAGCGAATGCTACGGTGCGCGAGGCTGTACCTCATCGGGGGTTAGAATCCTCCCTCGGGCATGGATTTTGTGCCGCCTTTAGTATAAGTTTGTTCATAAGTATACATGTGGCATCTGTTCCGAAAGAACAGACGTCACTTCTGATCCTGCAGCTGTTATTATTTAATACTCATAGTATGACATCAACTGCGATTGGGCAAAGCTGAAAATGTGCACCCAGCCGGGATTCGAACCCGGGTCTCCTGCTTTCTAGGCAGTTGCGCTGACCCCTACACCACTGGGGACACAGTGATCGCTGCACCTGCAAGGAGTACCCATGCACGCCTCCCGTCAGATACAAATTCCCAGCTTCGCCCTGCCCATAGTACTCAAACTCGTAGTTTAACTAATTCCCGTAAGAGTAAGGGCTTCAAACATGCCCACCCCTCCCCACTTGCTATTTGTCCATAACGGCGTCATTGTCTTACTGAGTGCAATTACATGTTCGATGACAATCATCCTCAAGTGCGCTATTGTTCGAGCACAGAGGGGTGGAGAGAGTAACGGTACATCGGCGGTCGGGCAAGTGGCTGAGGGAGGAGGGGTGGGGGCATAACGGTACTCGCGCAATGCATCACGGGTAGAATCTAACTGCACTTAAATCCACGTCATCATACTACAGCTGCAGTTTTCCTCCTAAACCTCTCGACTGATTTCAACCAAATTTGGTACACATCATTCTTACCGCGAGGTAACAATTGCTGGCGGGGTAAGAACTACATAAGACACACGGTTGAGGAGATCTTGCGTCATAAACTATAGGAGTCGTAAGAAACTGCCATACCCTGCGTCGAGACTTGATTCATACACCATATGATAATGAGAGTATTTACCGACTTCCATTTCTAAACATAATTCCAAATTTTATTATACTTTTTTCTCTGATAACCACATCAAAATGATGAACGGAAAAAGTATATCACTTACTACAAATCTTCCTCGCAAGAAATTTTGCAGAAAATATATACACTTAAAACCGTATGTACCTTCTAAATTGTATCACAGTACATCATGTAGCTCATGAAGTATGAGGACATAAACAGTAATGTTCATGGAACACCCTCCTATTATGAAGCAAGTTTTTACTTTTATTACTTTACTGTTAACTGTATTCCGAACAATTTTTAGACTTACAGCACTTATAAAAATCAATATATATCTGAAAAATTATACAATTCTCCAACATATAATCCAATAATCCAATGAATAAGAGAATAGGAATGCGAGTAAACTACTACGAGCAGCACAGTGATCGCATTATCATTGTCAAGATAGATACGAAGCCAACACCGACAACAGTAGTACAGGTTTATACGCCAATTAGCTCTGCCGACGATGAGGAGATCGAAGAAATATATGAGGAGCGAAAGGAAATTATTCAGTTAAGGGAGAGGAAAACTTAATTGTGATGGGAGACTGGAATTGGGTAGTAGGAAAAGAAAGAGAAGGAAAAATAGTAGGTTAATATGGACTGGGCAGAAGGAATGAAAGAGGAAGTCGCCTGGTAGAATTTTGCACGGAACATGATTGAATCGTAACACACACATGGTTTAAGAATCACAAAAGAAGAGACTAGGAGACACCGGAGGGTATCGGATAGATTTTATGATTGTAAAACATAGGTTCCGGAACCAGGTTATAAACTGTAAGGCATACCCAGGGGCGTTATAGACTCTGACCATAACAAGTTAGTCATAAACTGTAGGCTGAAACTGAAAAAACTGCAGAAAGGTAGGAAAATAAGGAGATGGGACCTAGATAATGTGAAGGAACGTGAAGTTCTGGAATATTTCAGAGGAAGATTTAGGCAACAATTAACAGAAACAGGGGGAAATAAAACAGTAGAAAAAGAATGGTTAGCATTGAGAGATGAAATAGTGAAGGCAGCAGAGGACAAAATAGGTAAAAAGGCAAGACCTGCAAAAAAATCTCTGGATATCACAGGAAATACAAAATTTAATCGATGAAAGGAGAATATATAAAAATGCAGTAAATGAAACAGGCAAAATGGAGTACAGACGACTCAGAAATGAGATTGACAGGAAGTGCAAAATGGCTAAGCAGGAGTGGCTAAAAGCCAAATGCAAATCTGTAGAAGAATGTATAAGAAGGGGAAAAGTAGATACCGCCTACAGGAAAATAAAAGAGACATTTGGGGACAAGAAAAACAACTCTACAAATATCAAGAACTGGGATGGGAAACCAGTTCTCAGCAAAGAAGGGAAAGTTGAAAGGTGGAAAGAGTACGTAGAGCAGCTCTACAAAGGAAATGAACTGAGAGACGATGTTGTAGGAAGGGAAGAGGAAATAGATAAAGTTGAAATAGGAGATACTATACTGAGAGATGAGTTTGACAGAGCCCTGAAAGACCTAGGTCGGGCCCGCCGCGGTGGCCGAGGTGACTGAGGCGCTCCAGTCACGGTCAGCACAGCCACTACGGTCGGGGGTTCGAATCCCCCCTCGGGCACGGATATTTGTGCCGTCCTAGTTCATAAGTAGTTTGTAAGTTTAGGTACTGATGACCCCGTAGTTAAGTCCCATAAGCTTAACAAACATTTGAACATTTGAACTTAGGTCGGAACAAGGCCCCAGGAGTAGATGACATACCCTCAGAGTTACTGAAGCCTATGCGAGAGCCAGCCTTGACAAAACTATTTGAACTGGTGTGTAGGATGTATGAGACAGGCGAAATACCCTCAGACTTTAAGAAAAATTTAATAATTCCCATTCCAAAGAAATCAGGCGCAGACAGGCGAGAAAATTACAGAACCATCAGTTTGATAAGTCATGGTTACAAAATTTTAACACGAATTATCTACAGGAGAATGGAAAAGCTTGTAGAAGCCGACCTCGAGGAAGATCAGTTTGGGTTCAGGAGAAATGTAGGAACCCGGGAGGCAATACTCACTTCATGGCTTATCTTAGAAGATAGATTAAGGAAAGGCAAACCTACATTTTTAGCTTTTGTAAACTTGGAGAAAGCGTTGACAATGTTGACTGGAATACACTCTTTCACATCTTGAAGTCAGCGGGTGTAAAATACAGGGAAAGGAGAGTTATTTATAACTTGTACAAAAGCCAGACCGCAGTTATTAGAATCGAAGGGCATGAAAGGGAAGCATCAGTTGGGACGGGAGTAAGACAGGATTGTAGACTTTCTCAGATGTTATTCAGTTTGTACATCGAGCAGGCGGTGAAGGAAAGCAAGGAGAAATTCGGAATAGTTATTGATATTCAGGGGGAAGAAATGAAAACATTGCGTTTTGCTGATGACATTGTAATTCTTTCAGAGACAGCATAGGACCTGGAAGAGCAATTGAATGGAATGGACAGTGTGTTGAAGAGAGACTATAAAATGAACATTAATAAGAGCGAAACAAAAATAATGGAATGCGGTCTTAGAACATCAGGCGATGCTGAGGGAATTAGATTAGGTAACGAACCAATGAACGTGGTAGGTGAGTTTTGTTACTTGGGTAATAAAATAACATGCGATGGTCGCAGTACAGAGGATATAAGATGCAGAATGGAAATGGGAAGAAAAGCATTTTTGAAAAAAAGAAATTTGCTATCATCGGATATTAATTTATGTGTAAGGAAATTTGTGTGGAGTGTTGCCTTGTACGGGAGTGAAACATGGACGATAAGCAGTGCCGACAGGAAGAGAGTAGAGGCTTTTGAAATGTGGTCCTACAGAAGAATGCTGAAAATTAGGTGGGTAGATCGCATAACTAATGAAGAGGTAGTGAACAGAATTGGTGAGAAAAGGAATTTTTGGCATACCCTGACCAAAAAAAGGGATCGCTTGGTAGGACACATTCTTAGACATCGAAGAATCGTAAATTTAGCATTGGAGGGAAGTGTGTGGGGTAAAAATCGCAGAGGGAGACCAAGAGATGCGTATAGTAAGCAGATTCAAGTAGATGTGGGTTGCCGTTCTTATGAGGAGATGAATAGGCTTGCTCAGGATAGCGTAGGGTGGAGAGCTGCATCAAACCAGTCTCCGGACTGAAGACCACAACAACAACATAATCCAATAAATATGAGACCATATATACTGTGATGGTTAAAAAACTGGCACATTAGGCATCACATTTAAAAACATTTGTGTGTTTACGAATAACACACTCCTATATTCCATTCATTTTAATGGAAAATCCTGAAAGCTGACAGTGCTTTTGACAACTTTTAATCTAATTTGAACTGTGAAGCACACATGGCTGTTGGCGGAAACCTGAGACTTCCATGCAGCTACGGGGAAAGCAAGTAAAGGAACAGTGTCCGCCCAAAGGACACCCATTATTTCTGACGGATCTTCATTTTAAGTTCCAGAGACTTCAGTTTGAAGTGAGACTTTCATTTTCCATTACGATTAATCAATCGTAGGGCAAAGTGTTGTATCCTGCAGAGTGTACACGACGTTTCCGGGTTCCTCACACGTACAACATTACGACGCTTGCTCTCAGTTAGGCTCACCAAAGAATTTATTCATATTGAAGCGGTACTGCAGTACGCTCCATATAATCCCTATGGGCTAGCTCCATAGTAAATCAAATGATAATGACAGTTTCATGGAGAATAATTACGAACTGTAACGCTGATTAACTTCTCTGACCAGTTAGATCTGTAACTACGTTATTTGTTTTATTAGTTATTTTTTGTCAAACTTCCTTTTTCCTCTGGTACCCCACCATGAAAAACAGCGTGTGTGAATGTTTTTGAGTAGATTATTTTCCGTGACTACTAACCAAAGATAGTTTCGAGGTGGTGGAGGAGTTGCGAAATCTTTGGCTTAGGCTAGGCAAAGAGGGAGGTTGGAAGTGGCCTTCTCGGGTGTCGCTTGTCTTGAGGGGGAGGCAGGGACCGGCCAATGGCAGGTCTCTTCCTCGCGTTTGAAAGAAACAGCGGTTCGTTGGGCTCAGGAGACGCCATGTTTGGCGCTGTTAGTTTGGAGGCCCGAGAGGACTGACGGCCTGTGCTCGACTCCTGTTCAAATGTTCAAATGTTTGTATAGCTTATGGAACTTAACTACGGGGTCATTAGTCCCTAAACTTACAAACTAGTTATCAACTAGCTAATCCTAAGGACGGCACAACTAGCCATGCCCGAGGGGGGATTCGAACCCCCGACCGTAGTGGCCGTGCAGACCGTGACTGGAGCGCCTCATCGACTGCTGTGAATGTGGTAAGCAAGTAGGTAAAAAATGTGTCTTATTGTACTGAATCTGACTCGCAACGTAATAGTTGAAGCGGATTTGTGTTAATATGGCAGAAAGTTTAGCGATTTTGGATGTCTTTTGGTCAATTTCAGTAACTAAAATAGTTTGATACTAACGTTAACGGTCGGGACTTAGTATCCGCTTGCTACCTCACTCTTTGAGATTTAGCTACGTTTGCTTGTTTGATTTAGTAAAGCTTTTGGAAATCCCTCTTTTTAAAATTTGTGCGGAGAAAATAGTGTGAGAATTTACGGAGTTTTCATTGTGTAATGGGACTTGGACAAATTTTCGCGCCATTACACAATACGCCCGTAGTTTGGCCTTTTCAAAGTAATAATACACCTTCAGTGGTCGATAGCAGCCAGGGAAACAAGCAAGATCTCTTTTTTTTTTTTACCACGGGTTGTCCGGTATTTCATTGATTTTGGAATTTTCTGTAATCAGACCTAAAGCAGAATGAGCCGCGGAGGCCACGTGGCGGCGCTTGGTGGCAGCTGAGCAGAGTGGGGCGGAGTGGCGCCTTACCGTACAGTGGAATTGTAGGAACAGATGAAATTTCCAATAACAGTTGCTTTTCTTTTCTGAGGGGTACTTAATTCTCTGGAAATCGCAGAGCCATGTGTTTGGATTCTGTAAGATTTGAGCGGTAGATACCGTTGCGTGTCTCACGTCTTGCATTAAAATCAGTAATTAATAACGGCCATCCTCTTTGCTGATCCATTTTTTTTTATTTCCTTTGCTAGCTTAAAAAATGGAGTGGTTATTGCATGCAGTGTGTACGTGGTTTTTGAGCGAGTGCGTCTGTGAAGAGGGATATCCTTACGAGTCCATTAAATGTTTTTTTTTTTTATCCCTCGTTTACCATGCAGTGCGGCGTGTAACATGTTTAAAATTTAAATGTTTAGGAGACCAGCAAGTCTATTTGTTAATTAATCTTAGAGCCTGTGGCTCAAAATGTGTGTCTGTTCGGCAACGAGTGTTCACATTCCATTTTTTGTTTCTTTGCATATTTAATTTGTCTAAAGTTATGCCTTTATTTGAATAGTAGCAGAAAAAATAAAAATCTTGTCCGAAGGTAGTCGGAAAAGAAAGAAGCTGCAATCTTAGTAACAGAAATTTAAAAACAATCACTAATATCCGATGAGCGATTAAGATGCAGGTAAAAGCTAAATTATGGGCAGTTGTCATAGTTTACCCCAACTCTGTATCGAAGGTTGTGAGAATTGATTAAATACCCAAGGTACTGTTATCCGTTGTGCAATTTTTATATATAAAGAAACCCTGGCAGTCCGGTGTCACAGCATTTGGTCAGAGCATGAACCACTTACCTTCACTAGCAATGCCCACAATAGTCAGCGTTATTAGCTGGCAAGCCATTTAAATAAAGAAGACTAAATCAAAAGTGTTTTTGCAAATCGAGGGTAACTATGCAATATTCTATCCTAAACTAGAAGCAAGTTTTGAATTAAATGAATGTATAAATGTCACATTGTATTTTGATTACTACCTTTGTGGAAGACAACCTGTTTCTTACATATGCTTCCATAACATGTTTTAGAAAAAAGGAGATGGACATAGAAAGAGTAGGTCGAGTACTATAGAAAGGCTTGAGTAAAAAATACCTGGGCAACGACGGGTTTTCAGCTAGAGTAAAACTCTATTCAG
The DNA here is from genome assembly GCA_026315105.1 of Locusta migratoria. Lineage (NCBI taxonomy): Eukaryota > Metazoa > Arthropoda > Insecta > Orthoptera > Acrididae > Locusta > Locusta migratoria. The sequence continues at coordinate 29,317,506 of CM048745.1, read as the reverse complement.
CATGACGTTACAAATTGTACTTACAAATAGTATATACACATACAGCTGAATATACCTTCGAAATTGTATTACAGTACGACACGTAGTTCGTGAGGTATGGGGACATAGTCAGATTCATGAAAAACCTCTTTATAACACACCATGTGTTAGTCTATTACTTCTTTACTACATACTGTATCCGCAAAAGATTTTACAGACACACAACACTTGTACAAATGAATATGTATACCTTACAGACACACAGTACTTATACAAATGAAAATATATACCGGACTCGTAATCACCAAGTTTAAATTTATTCCTTATTTAATACTAAGACACTCCTGTATTGCAATCAGCTTGAGGAAATTCCTGTTGATAAGTTTTAACTGTAAGGCACTCACGGCTACAGGCGAAAGCAAGAGACGTCAATGGAGTTACAGGACATCAACATCTACATTGATACTCCGAAGCAACCTGGCAGTGGATCGCGGAGGGTACCTTGAGTACCACTATCGGTTCTTCCTCCTATTCCAGTCACGTATTGTTCGTGGAAACAAAGATCGTCTCTGTGTGGACCCTAATCTCTCTGATCTTCATGACCTCTTCGCGAGATATACGTAGGAGGGAGGAATATACTGATACACTCCTCGGTACAGATATGTTCTCCAAACTTGGACAAAAGCCCGTACCGAGCTACAGAGCTTATTTCTTGCAGAGTCTTCCAATGGAGTTTATCAATAATCTTCGTAACGCTTCATGATTACTAAATGATCAGGACCAAGTTTGGAGGCAAATATCTTCAATTAAGTCACCTCTGATTTCAATTTAAACTGCACCATTAGAAAGAGCAGCTTTTTCTCTGCTATTATAATGATTGTCTTTCCTGGGCGCTCTATGATTTGAATGGTTGCAGAACTTTAAATGATGTAACTTGGCATACGCAATGTATGTATTAATACACGAAAACATGGAAGCATCATCCACAGTTAACCTCCACTGTTAATTAATGTATAAAAAGCAATTAATAACAGAAACGTTACAATAAATCAGCATATAAGCTATCAGTAAGGTCAAGTTAACAATAGTAGAAGAATGCATTGTTATGCATGTTAACGTAATACGATTCACTGAATTACCTAAGCATCCCGAAGGTTAGACACTCAGTCCGCCTCAGTCCTTTAAACGGCTCAGCACGTAGAACGTGCAGCAAAAACGTAGCAGTGACGACGGCGCAAGAGTGGCAAGGCCTCGTGGCCCGAAAACGCAGCAGCATGGAGTCGAAAACGCAATAGGTACACAGCGCCAGGGAAGTGCCGGGGTGGTTCCTTTCAAAGCGGACGGCTAATTTACTTTCCCACACTTACGCAAATACACAAAGTAAGCTCCGCCTATATCGACGACGCTGTTGACGGGGCGTTAAACACTAATTTTCCTTCCTTCCTGACTAAACAGTATTCCTTGTGACTTGTCGAGGAACTAATCTAACTAATATTTTCTGTGGTGAGCCCATGCCTGAGCAAGCGAAATAAAGCTGTCCATGTGTGAAACGTGGAGATTTGAAATACAAGTCTTACTGCAATAGTAAAAGCCAGATCTGTCGGAAATAATGGGTATTCATTCGATGTAGACTGTTTCATTCCCTTCCTTTTCTTGTAGCTTTTAGAAGTCTATTGCTTCTTCCTACTGCGGTATGCGCTTGACAGTTCAATGTTGCTACAAAGATTTCAGCAGCACTGTCATCTTTCAGGGATTTCTTTAAGCTCATTAGAATACTGGAGTGTCTTAGCAGTAAATAAGAAGTGTAATAAAACGTGCTGTCAGATGTGAAATGTTTTTTTACGCATCGCAATATATATGATCTCATATTTATTGTGTTATATGTTGTACAATAGAACAATTATTCAGATATAATTTGTGTAAGTGCTGTAGGACTGTAAAATCTGTTGCGAATACAATTAGCAGAAAAGAAGTAATAGATTAAAACTTGGTGCGTGATGCGACGGTTTTCCATGAAAGTTACTGTTTATGTGCTCATATCTCATGAACCACGTGCGTACTGTGATACAATTTAGAAGGTACATTTAGCTGTATGTGTGTATACTGTCTGTAAAATTTCCTGCGGGTACAATAATAGTGTAGAAATTATGAATTGCGGCATTATACGTAATGCTGTAATTTTACTCCGTGAACAGCGGAGAAGCAGTAAGCGAGAAACTATATTTTGTTTCGTTCATCCTTTTGCTATGGTTGTCAGCGAGAAAGTTTTGAAATTACGTTTAAAGTTTGCTGGAAGTCAGTAAGTGCTCTCCATCTGAAACGGTAAAATAGCTGACTTCTTCTACCTACAAACTACACTCCTGTCAATTTTCAGCTTCGCGGGTAATGTAGATTTCGTGTTTAGTCAAGGAGTATGTTAGTCTATAAGTGTCCTTTCGCTTTTGTATAGATATGCATTCTGCGATGAATATAACATGTTTTTAATAAATGCGCCATCATCGCCGGGTTTTCAGTTAGTGATGAATAGCATCAGCGGCGCTACTCTGTTCCCGTCTGGATTTCGGAACTCGTGTGTATCCGCACAGGAATGAGCGACAGACTATGTGGATTACAATTAAGAATGGCGGTGTCTGTCCAAAAGAACAGACGCAGCTATTATTTCGTATATGACCGTAGCACTGTACGATATCCTCCCTACCTTCGATGTCTTTCCCCCCACCCCCAACCCGACGAATATTGTAACGGCCGACTACGGCGGATTTTCGTTGTGCAGCCATGCGTGTTGCTGTCACGAAACCTTACGGCCACGTTTGCGCTTATAACAGATACGCGCGCGCTTTCGTTTGGGCCCCTCGTTATAAAAATGAAGGAGTAGGGCGGGGGTGAGCACACGCCTCGCGTCCACCTGCTGGCTGGTCGCTGGTGGCTCTGGCTATCCCGCAACGCCGCCAGCGCCCTCGGCCGGCTGGCCAGCGGTCCCCGCCCCCTACACCCTGTGCAGGCGCGGCGCCCGGCCTGCAGCCTCGTTACTGGAATCCAATTACGCCGGCTACGGATGCCCACTGTTAACCGGAACACCACCAAAGTCGGATTTCTCACCGTTTGTCAGAACGAGAAATTTCGTTACTCCGGTTTAACTGATGCACCGCCCAACGGGCTAGACCTCAGTTTTTGTTGAGAGACGCGGCCATTCGGCAGCCGAAAATACGACGGCTACATTGAGGTGAAAAAAGCCGTAGGGTAGTGATTTGTACTCCAGTTATTCATGTGAGAAGGTTACCCACGTAACTATCACGCCACAAAGAGTTTCTGATCACGGAGACAGGTATTTGCGAAAATAAAATTACATTCGGCAGCGCTTTGGGCAAAACTGGTACTAAACCTGTAATAGAATTTAGTAGAAGAATTAATTAAGTTGTATTTTCAAATGTTGTTGTGGTGGTATTCAGTCCGCAAACTGATTTGATGCAACTCTCCATCCTACCGTGTCCTCTACAAGCCTCATCATCTGAGAATACGAATGGCAACCCATATCCTCTTGAGTCTGCTTACCATATTCGTCCCTCGGTCTTTCTCTATGATTTTTACCCCACACACATCCGTCTAATGCAAAGTTGACGAGCCCGTGATGTCTCAGAATGTGTCTCACCAACCAATCCCATCTGTTAGTCAGGATATTCAAGAAGTATCTTGATCTACCCCTCTAATTTTCATCATTCGTCTATAGCACGACATATCGAAAGCTATTATCATCTTTTTCTCTGATCTCTTATCATCCACATTTTACTCTCATATAATGCCACACTCTAGACAAATGCTTTCAGTAAGGACTTCCTAACATTTAAACTAATATGGGATGTCAATAAATTTCGCTTCCTCAGAAAGCTTTTCTTCCTATAGTCATTCTGTATTATATCTTCTTTACTTCGGCCGTCAGAAATCATCTTGTTACCCAAATAACAAAACTCATCTACTACTTTTATTGTCTCATTACGTAATCTAATTTCTTCAGCACCGCCTGATTTTCTGACACTACATTCCATTAACCTTGTTTTACTCATGTTAATGGTCATCTTATACCTTCATTTCAAGACACTGTCTATTCCGTTTAACCGCTCTTCCAGGTCCTCTGCTGTCTCTGACAGGATCACTATGTCTTGAGTGAACCGCAAGATATTTATTCCCTCTACCTGGACTTTAATTTCCTCTCCTGATTTGTCCTTGCATTCCTTCACAACTTGTTCAGTGTACAGACTGAACAATATTGGGGAAAGGCTACAACAACTGCGACTCTTTGATGCCCTTCGATCTAATAATTGCTGTCTGGTTTGTGTATAAGTTGAACACAACTCTTCGCTCCCTATATTTTACCGCTGATACCTTAAGAATCTGAAGAAGTGTCAAAGTTGACAAAAGATTTCTCCAGGTCCACAAATGCAAAAACGTAGCTTTCCCTTTGCATTATCTATCTTGTAAGATAAGTCTTTCGTCCCGGGCACGACGTTAAACTGCCTCCCAACCCAAGGTGTGGTGCGACCCGTGCTGAGGGGTGCGTGGCACATGGGTGGATGTGTCTCGAACGGAGCCTCAGGGATACCGGGAGACCTCCCTGAGTAAGTTGCCTTGCACCGCACGGGGTTATCGTGGTGTGGCCCATATAAATCCCAAATCTCGTGGGACTAAGATGAACACGGAGAAAAAATGTATTTTAAAAGAATCCGAGGGGCAATCTGAGACCTCAGATACTCAAACATCGGGATTAGGACCGATGGAGTGCACTGCTACTTCTCAGTCAGCGTCTAGACGTGAGCAAGAAGTGGGAACTGTAACAGAGAAGTTGGACGAGATTAGGATTAAGGCCTTGTCTGGGGTTCAGAGGAGGAAACTTCTCAAGGAACAGAAGCAAAAGGAAGGAAAAGAATGGCTTCCAAAACATAAGTGGAGGGAATCAAAGGGGCTTGAGACCAAGACCCCCAAAAGGGTCCAGAATCCAAAAATCTCGACCGAGGATTGGAGGGTAATTAACCAAAAGGTCGTTCCGGAAGGACGAACCCTGGTGGTGGAAGTCGGAGAGAAGACCCTGAAGGCAATGCGAGAGCAAGGCCTGAAACTGTTTTTATGGTTCTCGCAGGTCGCCGTCAGGGTAATCAAAGATCTTAAAGGCAATAATGGCAGCAAGATGGGGACTTTTCCAGGCAGTTGCGCTGACCCCTACACCACTGGGGACACAGCAAGATGGGGACTGGAAGTGCTGCAGAGAAACCTGCAGCACAGTAAAGGGGCCACTGCTGCCCTGAGCCGTCGCCTGGGGAGACTGCAGGTGGACGTGGCCCTGATACAAGAACCCTATTTATACAAAGGGGGTGTATCGGGCCTCGGTGATACTGGAGGTAAGCTGATTTATGCCAGAAATCTAAAAAACTCCAGAACATACATTTATGTTAGAAATGGAACACCTTTCATAACAATGATGGATTTGTGTTCCAGGGACCTGGTGACCATCAGGATACAGCAATGTGAGGAAGGTATCAAGAGGGAAATTGTTTTGGCCTCAGCATACCTTCCTTACGAAGACAGCTCTCCTCCTCCTTTGGAAGTTTATTTATTTATTTATTTATTTAGTAACGTGAGGAGACTGACAGAAGCCTGCCATCGGCAAGGTGACGAACTGTTGGTGGGATGTGATGCCAATGCCCACAATCTATCGTGGGGCAGCAAGGACACCAACAGTAGAGGTAAGCACCTTCTTGAATTTCTCTTATCTAACAACTTCGAGATCCTGAATAGGGGTGATGAACCTACATTCAGGAATAGTAGAAGGGAAGAAGTAATTGACATAACTTTTGGTTCCATGATGATGGGAAGTTATGTCCAACAGTGGCATGTGGTCCTGGAGCCATCCTCGTCAGATCACATGTATATTAAATTCAAGGTTGAAATGGGAACCAAACAGACCATGACCTATAGTAATCCCAGGAAAACGGACTGGGAGACATATAGGAGAGACCTTGACTTCAGCCTCTCAGAAATTAAAACTTCGATAAGGAATCCAGCAGAGTTTGAGGAAGTATAGAGGCCGTAACCTCTACTATAGTGACCTCATACCAGGACAACTGTTAAATCACCAAGAAGTGCACAAATAGGAGTGTGCCTTGGTGGAATAATAACATGGAAGGAAACAGGTACGAAGACTGTAACTTTGCGAGGCACAAAGGACAATGGGCAAAATATCGTGAGGCCCTTGTGAATTACAACCTTGCCATCAGACAGGCAAAGGAGGCATCCTGGAAGGTATTCTGTGAGGAAATGGAGGCACGGCTGCTCAAGCGAGACTTCATAAAATCCTCACTAGGGTACCAACTAATCCAGGAGGAACATTGAGGAGGGAGGATGGGGAGTATACAAAGACAGCACATGAAACGCTGGAACTGCTCCTCAAGACTCACTTTCCTCAATATACTCTGGGGTGTAACTCAGACCAGAATGTGATTCCTGAGAGACAACGGTTCTCAGGTATTCGCAAAGAGGAGTGGGATCTGGCCAAGGAGTGTGTCGATTTCAGTAAGGTCCGATGGGCGGTGGGAACATTTCAACCGTTCAAGTCACCTGGGCCCGATGCAATCTATCCAGCTCTCCTGCAAGAAGCGGGAGAAAATCTTATTAGATTCCTATGCAGGTTATTCAGGGTTAGCCTACCAGCAGGAATCATTCCCAATGCCTGGAGGGTAGTGAAGGTTGTCTTCATTCCAAAGCCAGGGAGAATAGATCATACCAAGGCCAAGGATATGAGACCGATCAGCCTGTCCTCCTTCATTCTTAAGACATTGGAAAATCTGGTTAATATGCATGTTGGAGAAAGGAGGTTAAGTAGGGCTCCTCTACATTCAAACCAACATGCATATCAACCAGGTAAATCATGTGAGACAGCTCTCCACCAACTTGTTGGGAAGGTGGAGAAAGCACTACACTTACAGGAAATAGCCCTCTGTATCTTCCTGGACATTGAGGGGGCTTTTAGCAACACTACCTTCGATTCCATGGTTAGGGCAGCATAGGTGCATGACCTAGGGACCACTATATCTAGGTGGACTAGGGCCATGCTCAGTGGAAGAAAGGTAGAGGCTACCATGATGAATGAAAAAATGGTAATCAACATCACTAGGGGTTGCCCGCAAGGAGGAGTTCTTTCCCCTTTATTGTGGAAACAAGTGGTGAATGATCTCATTGGAGAATTAAACTCTAGTCAGTACTTCTGCCAAGGATACGCAGACGATCTTGTCATAGTAATACTTGGCTAATTTGCTGACACAGTGAAGAATACGGCACAAGGTGCCTTGGACATTGTGCAAGACTGGTGCAGAAAACAGGATCTGGGGATTAGTCCTAAGAAGACTGTTGTTGTACCATTCACAAGGAAACATATCCAACACTTAAGTTGGAATCTAAAGCTTTTCAATGAAGCACTACCTGTGAAGGGGACAGTGAAATATCTAGATGAGAAACTGACATAGACCCCTCACATTAGGAATATTTGCTCCAAGGCAAAAGGTACTTTAGTAAGTACCAGGAGAGCTTGTGGCAAAAATTGGGGCCTGAGCCCCAAGGGTATGCACTGGATATACACCACAGTGATTAGACCCAGAATCACCTATGGGGCGGTCGTGTGGTGGAAGAAGGTAGAAGAGCAGGTTGCTGCTAAGGAGCTTGGTAAGGTGCAGAGACTAGCCTGCTTAGCCATAACAGGCGGAATTAGCAGCACACCAACTGCTGGGATGGAAACCATGCTGAATATGCCCCCGTTACACCTTTGCGTCAAGATGGAGGCGGCAGCTGGTGCCTACAGACTCAAATCTGGCAACAACTGGAACTCTTTGGGATATCCAGAATCGCACACTAAAATAGTGAGTGAGGTAAATATAGGAAAGGTTAGGGAAATGCCAGCCGACTATATTATAACCCCATACTGCTTCAACAAGCCTTTCAGTATAACAACTGGAAGTAGGGAGCAGTGGGAGAAAATAGTTCGACACCGTACGGGGGATATTGTCTGGTTCACTGACGGGTCGAAATCAGACCAAGGCGTTGGGGCCGGGGTATACGGGGTGCAGCCAAGACTGAAGGGCGTCATCTCTCTAGGGAACCTGGCCTCAGTATTCCAGGCCGAAATCACTGCCATCAGGGCATGTGTGGAGGAGAATTTGCGTAGGTGCTACAAAGATCGTAGCATCTATATCTATTCAGGCAGCTCTGAGATCACTGGCAGCTCCTACAACAAGGTCTAAAATTGTTGCAGAATGTCACAGGGTTCTGGTGGAGCTAGTGGAAAGCAATAGAGTAAACCTATTGTGGGTCCCTGGCCACTCGGGGATCAGTGGCAACGAACATGCCGACAGATTAGCCAGGATTGGGGCAGAGGTTCCATTTATTGGACCGGAACCTGTCCTGACAATCACCAAGGCAATGAGTAAATTGGAGCTACGTAACTGGCTCAGAAGACAGCACGTAGAATATTGGACCAAAGTCCATCAACAAAAACATGGCAAGGTAATGATGCCAAAGCCTTGTTTTAAAAGAAGCTCTGCAATCCTGGGCCTGAACAGGAGAGAGATTAGACTCATGGTTGGATTGCTGACAGGCCATGGGAATTTCAAAAAACACCTACATACAATGGGAATAACAGTAGAGGACCCTAAATGTAAGATCTGTGATGACGGTGATGAAACTGCATCACATCTGATCTTCGAATGCATTGCACTGGAGAGTAAAAGGCACAGAACATTTGGGACAACCAGACCCGAAGAAATTGTGTCTAATAAAGAACTGGTAAAGGGACTCCTTGCACTGTTCAAGGGCATTGGTTGGCTTTACTAGACATACAGGGAGCGATACCGCACAATAAACTTAGTTTCGGTGCGGGCAGTGGCGGGTTAGACCAAGACTGTTTTGGCTTCCCTGAAAGAATCAAATCAAATCAAGATAAGTCTTAATGTGGGTATTGCCTGGCGGATTCCTCCACTTCTTCTAAATCCAAATTGATCTTCCCCAAGGTCAGATTCCATCAGTTTTTTCCATTCGTTTGTAAATAATCCGTGTTAGTATTTTGCACCCATGACTTATTTAACTGATATTTCTTTAATTTTCACATTAGTCTTCACTTATATTCTTAGGAATTGGATTCACTATATTCTTCTTGAAGTCTGAGTGTACCTCCCGTGCCTCATACATCTTGCATACCAGATGGAACAATTTCTTCATGGTTGGCTCTCCTAGCGATAATAGCAGTTCACACAGAATATCATCTACTCTTGAGGACTCGTTTCTACTCAAATCTTTTAGTGCTCTGTCAAATTCTTCTCGCAGTATCGTATCTGTAATCTCATCTTCGTCTTTCCTTTCTAGAATACTGCCTTCACGTTTATTTCCTTTGTAGATGTCTTCTATATATTCCTTCCATCTTTCAGTTTTTCCTTCTTTGCTTAGTACTAGTTGTCCTATGAGTTATTGATATTCATACCGCTGCTTCTCCTGTCTCCAAATGTCTCTTATTTTCCTGTAGGCCCGTAACTATCTTTGCTGTACTTATACATTCTTATATTTTCTTGTGTTTCTCCTCAAGCCACTCCTGTTTGACCAGTCTGCACTTCCTGTCAACCTCATTTATCAGACGTCTATACTCCGTTTTGCGTACTTACCGCATTTTTATACTTTCTCTTTTCATCAATTCAGTATCTCGTGTGTTATCCAAGGATTTCTATTAGGCCTTGTCCTTCTGCCTATATGATACTCTGCGGCCTTGACTACTCTACTTCCCAGATCTATCCATATCCATTCTTCTTCTACTGCTTTACTTTCCTCCGTTTCCATAAATCCTTGCCTAATTCTCCCTCTGAAACTCTCAACCACCTAGAGTTCCTTCAGTTTGTCCAGGTTCAATCTACTTAATTTTCTACCTTTTTACAGTCTCTTGAGTTTTAATGTACCGGAACAGTTCATAACCTATAAGTTATGGTCAGAGTGTAATACTCTTCAATCATTGCAGTGGTTCCGCCCGCCAAAACGAATTTTCGACGGGACTCGAGCCCCCACAGGCCCCATGTAGTCGGCGCCTTTAGTCCACCATGAAAACAAAAACCTAACTCACCTTTTGCGAAAACGTTTCTGTTTACCCCTCACTACAAAGCGCCGGCCGCGGTGGCCGAGGAGACTGAGGCGCTCCAGTCACGGTCTGCACGGCCACTACGGTCGGGGGTTCGAACCCCCCCTCGGGCATGAATATTTGTGCCGTCCTTAGTCTTAGCTAGTTCATAAGTAGTTTGTAAGCTTAGGGACTGATGACCCCGTAGTTAAGTTCCATACGTTGTACAAACATTTGAACATTTTTCTGTGTAGGAAGACCGATCCAATCATCAATCACATTCCATCTGTAACACCTTAAAACAGTTTCACGACAATGTTTCAAAATATATATAATGGAGTTAAGTCCATAGGCTTACACACAAACTAAGAACAACACACACAGCCTTGTCCTAGGAAGGACTCGACCCTGCCCGACGGCGGTGACTGAGCGCTCTGCAGCACGCGCCTTAGGGCGCTCGACCACTCCACCTTGCGACCACTCCCCATGAAACGTCAACTGACCAACCCAATCTGCGATATCGACAAACCACTCTGGCCAAATAACTCGTTTTACTCTTTGCTACATACTCTCAAAACTATTCCTAGTTTCCAGAATGAAACTTTCACTCTGCAGCGCTAATATGAAACTTCCTGGCAGATTAAAATTGTGTGCCGGAACCGGAACTTGAACCTGGGACCTTTTTCCTTTCGCTGGAAAGTTTGGAAAGTAGGAGGCAAGGTATTGGTGGAAGTAAATTTTGAGGCAGCATCGTGAGTCGTGTCGGGATAGCTCCGTCGGTGGAGCCCTTGCCCGCGAAAGGCAAAAGGTCCCAGGTTCGAGTCCCGGTTCCGGCACATAATCTTAATCTGCCAGGAAGTTTTACTCCTAGTTTGTCTGTTTCAAGGTAGACAATGTCCTCTGATAACATCGCACTCAACCTTGAGCAGCCCCTTCTACCCTATAGTAGTTCCTTTCCACCACCACAACTCTTTCAAAGCGACACCTAACACCCATTCCTCGTACCCTCACAACTTCTGTATAAGCTATGCGTCATCATAGAAAAACCTCCATAATAGCATGTTATCCAAATACCACGAGTTGGTGATGAAGCAGTATCACCATCAACATCATCGCCTGCAACTCGTCGTCTCATAGGAACACAGCAGTCACCATCACTGCAATGCAAGAGCAGTATACTAATTTCAGAACTCAACTTTTCTTCTTATTTCAACTTTTATTTCTGTGATTATGTGGATAAAACTCGAAGATGGAAACGTAGTACACGACTGCTGTCAAATTGTCCCAGTTTATGGGAAGCAACTGGCTACAAAAAATTGTGTGCTTGGCATACCTCTCCATGACCGATATTTTCATAAATGCATAAATGCAATAAATGCGATTCTGATACTTTCCATATTTTAAGGATATTTTTGGAGACAGTCTGGATGGAGCCATAATGCAGCAGTACTTCTAGGCTAGATTCCTTCCAAAGGGCACGGCTGATTTCCTTCCCGATTCATAACAAAGCCATTCCATCTTGTGCTCCAATGATCATGCTGTCAAGGGGATGTTGGATGCCACTCTCCCATCCTTCTTTCGGAATTTAACTCAAAATGAGAAAACAAAGAACTCTCATTGCATTCTGAAGATAATTCATTTTGTACTCAACGATCAATGAAACATGCGGTGTACAATTTTCTGTCCATGCGGCTAGGCGGGTCTTTATTCCACATTATTAAAAGTATTGGGTAAAAATATTGATTGTTGAATAATGTATTATCTGACAAAGGACTTAATTTCTTCTTTTTAATCGTTACTACCTGTACATAAATGTGTCGAAGTTAATAGAACTTAACTGACCTTCAATCTTCATACACGATTCTGTGGCACGTAAAAATAACTAACTGAAAAATGCTCTCGCTGGAGCAGAAGAAAGGTGAATATTATAGTTTATAAAAGACTGATAGAGAACTAGGAAAACAACTATCACTGTTAACATTTCCCTTGCATGAGAAGATATTTACTTCTGGTAATAAATGAGAGTAGCAGAGAGGCAGTAACAGTGGTAGTGGGTTAGGAAGAGAAAACGTACACTCATGATGGGAGAGGAACTTTTGCAGTAAAAGTGGCTGAAATGCAGACAGTCACAGTGGGACATAGATACTGGGTGTCAATTAGTGAACTATAGGAAACAAAACGTAAATTAGTTACAACTTTATTCAAGAAGTAAAGAAGACACTACAGATATGGTGATTTAGGTGATGGCGCATTCAATATGCCTGCCTCTCATAGCGATGACGTGGAGCAGATGGAAAGCCAAATTGTGTATGGCCATCTCAAGTGTCGGAACCTCGAGCCAGGCAGTGGCCTGATGAGTGCTGTTCGCAGCTCATCAGTCGTCTTGTGGTTATTGCTCTAGAGTTCGTCTTTAACGAAGTCACTCAGAAACGAGTGCGTGCACTCAGATCCGGAGAATGTGGCGGTCAATCGGCGCTTATTCCACTGGCCGCTGGATACATCAGAGCGAGAATTGTGCCCAAAGTGCTCCTCTGCTGCTTCGATGAGGTCTAAGCGCGGCTTGCGTAAATCACCTTTCGTCGAAATCAGATTCAGTTTGAATAATGGAGATGGAATCATCTTCCGATAGCTTCACGTACCGTACATTACTTACCGTGCTATCGAGAACGATGGCACCGATTGTTCCGTGACCGGACATCACACAGTCCCCTGATGAGGGTGAAGACACTTCGCGATCACGGAATTCGGATTCTCCTTCCGCTAAATGGGCCAAGATTGGTTATTGGCGAAAATATTCAAATGGAATTAGGCCTCGTTGCTAAGCAGAATACCAATTCAAATCACATTCCTTGTCCACCCGTGCAGTTTGAACGTCCTAACGCAAACCGTTCAGAAGTTGTGATGATTTTCTTCCATATACGAGGGTATCTGCAAAAGAAATGCATATTATTTTTTAAATACAACTTTTATTCTACATTGTGTAGATAAATCCTTTACGAACAACATTTTCATTTCTCCACGTCATCCCCATCCCCCTCAACTGCCGCCATCTTGGAACCGGCGCCTGTATACCCGCACGGTAAAATTCTGGACCAACACGTTGGAGCCACTGTTTGGCAGCGTGCACAAGGGAGTCATCAGTTTCAAACCATGTTCCACAAATAGAGTCTATCAGTTTCCCAATGAGATGAAAGTCACATGGAGCCAGGTAAGGTCTTTAAGGCGGGTGTTTCATTGTTGTCAATCCGAGTGTTGTGATCGCATCCATGGTTTCTTTGACTGACATTGCCCGCGCAACAGCGAAATATCCTGGTTTTGCCGATGTGGTCGAACACGACTCAGTCAAGCTTGAACTTACTTCAGTGTCGTCACATAGGCATCAGATTTATGGTGGTTCCATGTGGCAAGATGTCCACAAGCAAGAGTCCTTCGGAATCGAAAAACACTGTAGCCATAACTTTTCCAACAGAAGCTGTATTTTTGAATTCTTTTTCCTTGTGTGAATTTGCATGATTCCACTCCATTGATTGCTTCTTCGTCTCTGGTGAAAGGTGATGAGCCATGTTTCATCACCTGACACAATTATTCCAAGAAATTTATCTCCACCATTTCCGTTCTGTTCCAAAAGTTCGCTGCATACCGTTTTTCGTGTTTCTCTCTGAGCCACTGTCAACATCCTGGGAACGCACCTAGCACAAGACTTTTTTAATGCCAACACTTTCAATATTCTGCAAACAGTTCCTTCCCCTATCCCAACGTAGCGTGACAATTGGTTCACTGTGATGCGTCTGTCAGCAGTCGCCAGTTCGTTAACTCTCTGCACTTTGTCTGAGGTGTGTGCAGTACGAGGCCTGCCGCTGCGAGGACGATCCTCAACATTGCCGTGCCCGCTTTCCTCACGTAACCAGCTTGCCCACCGGCTAACTGTAATTCGATCGACAGCAGCATCTCCATACATCTTTTTCAACCTCTTTTGGATGTTCGCCACTGTCTCGTTTTCACAGTACAGGAGTCCAATGACAGTACGTTGATTGTGACGAACGCCAAGTGTAGCAGCCATCTTGAAGACATGCTGCGACGGCGCCACTCACGGGAACCCGTTGACCTAAGTTTGAAAACAAGCGGGAAGGATGTAGCTACACACTGTAAAAATTTAAAACATGCAGAATTAAAACTGTGTTAAAATTGTTTTTTTTTTTTTGTTTTTTTTGTTTTTTTTTTTTTTTTTTTTTTTACCACAAGCTTCTTTCCGGGGTTTACTAAACCAGTGAACATATAGGACGCACCGCCAGTGGCACAGTTTTCAGGCTCCAAAAGAAGGATTTTATTCGACCGGTATTATATTGTCTGAGGAATTATAAGGCCTCACAATGCCGACCATATATACGTAGTGTGTGTTGAAGCCTCTCTTCATAGTTTTGTTCAGTTACTGCTCTTTAATTTAGGAATCAGACCATCTAATTCACAGTAATCTTCTGTAACACCAAATTTCAAAAGCCGCAAACTTTTGTCTGAACACCTTGACTTACACGATTCACTCTCGTACAAAGCTACAATCCACACAGTTTCCTTCAAGAAGACTTCTTAACACTCAAATCTGTATTCATATTACCCAACTTCTCTTCCTGAAAAGATGTTCTTCCAAAAGTCATTCTGCATTTGATATCTTCTCTACTTCGGCTATCGAAACTTACTATACTTCTGAAATAATACACTCTTTCGTTTCGCTTTATTGTGTCGTTATCTAATTCCTTCAGCATCTTATGATTAAATTCCATTACATTCCAATACCGTTATAATGCACGTACAGTGCTGGAAGAGAAAGAAAAAAAATAAAAAAAAATAAAAAAAAAAAAAACAGTACGTTCTCTAGAGTTCTCCAAACAACTTAAGTTTTATTATGGGAATAGTCCATATGGATTACATGAAAAGATTACATTTACAAGTCAATGTCTCAAGCAATACTTGAGGAGTCAAAACCCGATCTATGCTTGAAACGAGGTAGTTATTCTTGTCTTTCAATTTTCTTATTTCTCGCTTCATATGTCTCTTTATTATTTTAATTGCTTAATTTTGATTTTCGTTGCATGAAATTAATTTATTTTTACATGTTTTCTGACTTCTACATTTTGCTATGGGTTGGGAGAATTGCATTAGGATTCAGGTGTATTGGTTTATTTAGTTATTCTTTTTTGATGTAGTGCTTCTGATTTCACATTCTTTCCTTACTGTCGAGTGGGCATTGTAGAGCAGCGCGGGCCAGGGCAATTGGGTGGTAGGCTAAATCACAGGAATCCGGTGTGGTGCCAGCTCCTTTCAGGGTTTCGGAGAAATTTGGCCACCCAAGGAGTCCCTAAACCGCTCGGGGTTTCCGGTTTGAGCTCGCACAATGCGGTAGCTGTGTAGGACGACCGGCGCCGCGGTGTTTGTCTGTGCGAGCGAAAGAGAAAGAAACATGTGATGTTTGCCAGACGCCCTGCTGTCTTCCCGTCCCTACACTGTCAGTAGCAGGTAGCATAGTTTACGATTTAACAAATGGCAAGAGGCTTCAAGTTCACGTCTCTGTGAAGTGAGATCTGTCTGGCACAGTAGGAGAGTGTCGGCAGCAGTAGTAAAAACAGGCGCCAAGATGCCAACTAATGATAATTCGCAAAGACTTTCATACTGCACGGGCGTACATGACCTGGCGTGCGAAAACTGTGAGTGTTGAGAGGAGGTTCAAGGCCCGTTGGCGGCAAACTCCGCGGTAGGTTGTCGTCGTTACTCTTTCTCATTTTTGTTGAGTGCAACTCCTGGCCGTGCTTTCTGGTTGGGAAGGCCGTTATCAGGTCGACGAGTTTGGCTATTGGACGAGTAAGGCATGGCAGCGTGCTTGAGTTGATCTGGGCTGTGGAGATGGGTTTTTTAGTTTGGGGAAGGGGACTCTGGGAGACTCCATCGCCAACAATAGCCTCTGCTTTTATGCGCGTCGCATCGTTGTCGAGTTGGAGACCACAGTCGCGGTTTACTTGTACCTGTGTTTTCAGAGTGTTATTTCGCTGGGTGCGACCACACTTCAGCAATTTGTTGTTCCTTTATTATTATAGTATTTTCGTTGATAGAATCCACAGCTGCTGCACCAGTCTTCTGACATCGACGCCGCTGCTGCACGACCGTCACCCAGTGTTTGGTATAGTATTTGCTTGCGCTGCTCCAGTCCTGGTTAGGATTCAGCTCTTCATTTTGCTGTAGCTGCCTTCTTTCTTTACACTCAGAGTGGGATGAGATAAGGTGGTCTATCTCTATGTTGACTTTCAATGATAGACTCCTAAACGATACAGCCAGTCATTTGAATTAATTTTCAATTTTATTTGTACAAGTATATATTTCATTTTTAGAGGTATTTGTAGAACTCTTTTTATTATTTTTTTGCAATCCGAAAGTGACACCTAGTCACATACAATTGTATTTTGTTACGTTTTACATATATGCCAATATATGTTGTTTTTACCAATTTTGTATAAACTTATTTCTGCAACCCTAGTCACCATTTTGGAGGGAAAATAGATTTTTTCTATTGACGGTATGGGACATGATCTGATGATCTTTTCATAAATTGATTCATGGCCTTGCTCTTGTACGCCATTGTTCAGTTACGTCAGGATATAATTTCTATGTTATGTAAAACATAGCGGCCACCCAAATTTAACACATCTACAAGAATATAGTTTTTCTATCTCATATAATTTACACAACTAATTAATTAGGTATATCGCGATTAAGCGAATTTGGCTATATATATATGAATGCTACAAATGGCTCAAGTCACGTTGTGTCTACAATACATCTTACACATGACATCCGTGCCACAGGATTTTTGGGCAGTGGATGCTTCTGAGAAGCAGTTAGATTCCTTTCAATAGTTATCAGGCCCTTAAAAATTATATTTGTGGTTACTTTATGTGCGCAAGGTGTAGTGACTGTTAGTTTTCATCATTCAAAGTGTCTGTGGTTTCTGCACCACTCAGCGTTTTTTATGGTGTTGTCAAAAATGTGAATATTTTGGAGGAGAATTTTAATATATATGTTTTAATGAATAATTGTTCACATCATAGGGGGCTAGTATGTCCGTATGTTTTGTGATTAAAAATTTGTTCATTTTACTCAGGGTATCGTTATATGCTGAGAAGGATTAATTTTTTTTTGTCTATTGATTAAAGTATATGATAATGAGAAGCAAAGTGCAAGTAAAGACACGAAAGATTTAAAAATGAATGGCAAGGGACACGAATGGTAGAGACAGACCGTCCGAAACGTCGCTTATCACGTCACAGTTGCGATTTTTCAAGGCATTCGCATAAGGGGAAAGCACTTCTCAAAGGGATTCACATACCGAATCAAGTGAGAGTGAAATAGAAAATGAGATGTTACATCACAAAACCCGTAAATCCAGTAAAATTTACACGAACAGTGACGATGGAGCGTCATATTCCGCGTCTAAGCTGCATAACGCCGTACCTCCCAGGGCATCAACACCCGGAGGTAGATATGATGATTTACAAATTGTTGATCTGATGAGATTCTTACAGGAGTGTCAGAAACAGCAACAGGACAGTAATAAACGACTACATAAACAAATTGTAGACTATATTAAGGAGAAACTTTCAGTAATACGGAAGAGCCTGGAAACGTTTAACAAAACAGCCACCGAGACGAAACAAATCGCGTTGGAAGCGATGAAGGATGCCAAGTTGGCTGATTATGAGGCCAGTGGAGCAAAGAAAATTGCTGTCGCAGCAAAACGAGTGGCAGTAAAATCCCGAACCGAGATTGCAGGTGTACAAAAAGTTATAAATACTTTGAAATAACAGGGCAAAAGTATCGTACGCGAGACGCAGTAGATCGAGGAAGTTAAGAATAAACAATCTGAAATCTCGAGTATTAAAGAGGAACAGGTTAAAATTAATAAGAAACATAATGAACTATAGCAGCATGTCACAATTACGCGGGAAGAAGTACAATTTCTCTCGTCCAACTAGTATGAGAATGCCAGAGCAGTAAACAACGTAAGTATCGTAAATAATGTGCAACACATGTCCGACTCCGATTCGGTCACCTGTGAGGGAAGAAAATATTCCACACAGTGAACCTGTATCACACTCGTCCACAGAATTTCCACGGGAAGACAATTGTTGTGGTCTCCGACGCACTGACGCACACCTTCAGGAAACAGCTGATCAGGGAGGTGTGTAGCAGTTGACTTCAGACCGGGGTCCACACAAGTTCGTGACAGAGAAATGTTCCACAGGGAAGAGCGGACATATGAGTCCTTTGACTTAAAGCACTTTCTCTCTTTGCAGAACATTTAAGTGTATAAGAAAAATAATATTTCTCTCCATCCGAAGTCTTTTATATCGCCAGCCGAGAAAGTTCTGCCTGTTTCATGACCTTTGCAGTCTAAACTCGAATTCATTTGCGGGCTTATGCAAGGGAGCGTCGCTGACCACATGCGATCTGTGGCAGGCAGTTGCGGATCGTACGAAGAATTCAAGAACGCCTTTCTTGCGGCATACTGGTCCACTCGTACCCAATCTCTATTTCCTTAAAGAGGAAATAGCGTTCGGGAAGATATGGCAAGACTCAGAGAAATTCGTGGAATCGCTAATCAAAAAGAACAGGATTCTTGATAACCCATGTACGGAAAATGAATGATTGATAAATCTGAAGCATTGAATTAAAATTTGTGGTGCGGCCGGGAATCGAACCCGGGCCTGCATGCTTACTAGGCAGACGTCTTAACCGTTTTTTTTTTTTTTTTTTTTTTTTTTTTTTTCTCTCTGTGGTTAGTTCTATTTGATGCGGACGCTGACCGCCGCGCGCTGAGCCACGGCGCCCGGCGACCGTTAGACTACCACACCACTAACGATTGAGGCGCCTTGGAATAGTCTATGTACGATTTCCCTCCACATCACAAACTTTAATTTAGCTTCTGTTTTCCAAAGATAATTGCCACTACTGCCAAGGCTCTCCATGCAGCGGAATAGCACCTCGGCAATGGACATGGTGGAACAATCCTGTTAATTATCTTTGGAACACAGAAGCTGAATTAAAGTTTGTGATGTGGAGGGAATTCGTACATAGACTATTCAAAGGCGCCTTAATCGTTATTGGTGTGGTAGTCTTAATGAAAAAGCTGAGCTAAGAACAAGATGAACAGCAATGAAAAAACTAGATCAGTGACAACAATCAACAGAACTAAAAAACGGTTAAGACCTCTGCCTAGTAAGCATTGAGGTCTGGGTTCGATTCCCGGCCCCACCACAAATTTTAATTCAATGCTTCAGATTTATCAATAATGTTTTTGACATATATGAGACGTAAAACCGTCTCTGGGATCGTTTATTTGTATTAATTGCAAAAGGAATTCGTGAAGCACTGTTTCACAAGGCTTCCGGCTGAATATCAGCCGAGCATGATTGTGAAGAGTGATGACACAATTGACAAATTTATTGACGCGGTAAAGCAGGCCGAGTATGTTGAGAATCACCATGGGTGACGTAATAAAGATCTCAGGGAATAAAATAATTCCGGCCAGTACTGGGAAGGCAATGGGAATGACCATTACGACACAGCTCATGGGGGAAACAAGTCCCACAGGCAGAACCGGAATTATTTTTCAAATAATAATGGTAATCAAAATCAAAGGAATTGACGTGATCGCGGCAATGGCAGTAGGAACAATAATGGTAATCAGGGAAACCAATATGGGCAACCCCATCAGGGCCAGATAAGGCATGAAAGTTATCCGAATGGGTCCCATGACCGAAATAGTGGCAATTGGGAGTCACCAAGGGAACAGTGGTGGAACAATGGTAATAACAATCGGTCGTGGGGTGAACAGAGGGCTCCAAGTCCACGTCCGCCAAGAGGAGTGCAAATTTTTGAAGTGAGACCTGCCAACCCAGCTGTTGCAAATAATAGGGGGAATAACAGGAAGAGTAGTGATCGGAATTGACATAATCAATCTTTGGAAAGTGTGCCCTCTGGTTCCGCAGAAACCCTCTGATACAACACACTATATCTCTTGGAATATGAAGATATCCGGAAGATATTAAAAGCTTATAAACAGATTCCTTATAAGAAGTCCACCCTATAGTCACAGTCCAGATCGATTCCGTTTTTTTAACAGGAATGTGCCAAAGTCCGGTTATGGCCGACCTTAAGGTTGAAGAAAGCAAAAGTTAAGGGGGCAATTATCGGTAAGCAAGCCGACATACAAATGCAAAGTAGGATGACAATACTGTGTCAAGGACTCGAGTGGGATATCAACCTGATAATAGTGCCGATGTTGGCAATCGATTTGAATATATGGATGAACTTTCCTTCCGAGCAAAAGGCAACCCTCGATGTCGGATGGTGTGAGCTAATATTAAACAAGGATAAGGGTATTACTATCCGGTTCTCCGACCAATGTCATTGGTCCGAGTTACCTGCAACATGCCTACTACTTTATTGGTCTGACGGTCCGGACCAAGGGAAAACGGTACCTCATACAAATAATACTCCACACAATGCCACCCGTCTCGCCGCCAGCGAGGTGCTTAAGATGTGGATCCTGATGACCTGATTACAACAGCAGGGTTGTGGATTTGGTACCACAACGCATTAGAGAAGTGGCGTTAAGACGCGAGGTTACTGCGGACAAAGCACATAACTTCCCACCTGGTCAGAAAGTATAGGTAAAGAGCTTTCGTCTCTCCAACAAAGGAAAACAAGCTTTCCCATAAATTTTTCTCAGTATATAACGGTCGTTTCAGTATTAGGAGAATGGTCCATCCACGTGTGGCACTGCTTGAGTCAATAAAGATGGGCAAAGCTGTAGGAGTACACAACTTGTGTCACCTAAAGTCATTCATTGAGTTATTCGTGATTTATTTTTAGATTTTATGTAAATATACAATGTCTATTTTTAATTTGTCTAATAAGAATGTATATTATGTATAAGTTACAGCCGTAGAAACGATTTGTTTCTTCTTTCTTTGTGTGTACATTGTATTTAAGTATGTTGTTATTGAGTCATGTTTTATAAAACTGTTTACGCATTTCCAGAAATTTCTTTATGTTGATTTGAAACGTCATTGTTTAGTCTTCCGAAAACGGAATAGGATGTTCTAGGTGTTATTCATTCTCTGTTATTGCCGTTGCTGAAGTTCCTCTGTTTTGTATAATTGAGATTGTTTGGGTCTTCTGTTTTATGGGAACCTTTGTGGCTTCACTGTTTGGTATATACTGTCTTTATGATCTTGGCCTGATATGGTATCCGTTTATTTTTCTTCCGTCTGAACATCGTCGCCTTCGTTTATAATGTGGTGTGAAATAAGATTGTGTGATGATCTTAGATCGATAGGTCTCTTGAGTTTTTGTACTTCGTTGAGGAGATGCTTTTTTGTCCTTGGAGGTTCCATTGTGTTGTTGTCGTATTGATTGCCCCAATGTGCGTATAATCAGCGTGATGTTCGTAGTATTGTTTAAACCCACTCGGCGTTATACGGCTTCCTGATAGGATTTGCCCAGTCGATGTGACGGATCGATGGTGTTTTTGTTTTGGACACGCCATGATGCGTGGTTCCAGAATATTTGAGGCTTCTGTGTCTATGCTGATTAGCGTGTCGACGTCGATAACGAGGTCGGACAGTCGCCAGGGAAGCGACGTTGTCCAATTTTGGAACACGGTAGGCACGATGTTCTCCTCCAGATCGTACAGCCAGTGCCAGCTGCCACCAGTGCTAAGCTTATATTCCCGCGCATTTGATAACGGTGTATTCCACAGATATTCTTGTTTATTTTGAAAGGTGCCGGACTCGGTTTTGTTGATTTGACAGTTTAGTTACCACTGAGCACAGTTCAGTCAGCAGCCAGACGCCTTTATTAGACTAATAGGCTACTTAAAAGTTGATTATTTAGTTTTTTATTTTCTGCAGTTAATTGTATCGATAGGATGGATAGGATGTGTGCCTGCTGTGTGCGGACGCAGGAGGAGTTGGCCGCAGTTCGCGAACAGCTGAGCGTGCTGTTGGCTACTGTCAGCCATCTTCAGGCTGCTGTCTCGGGGTGCAGCGATGGTGGGGAGTCTGGTGCGTCGAGTGAGACACCTCAGATTTCCCATGCTTCGCTCTCTGTCCCTGATACCAAGGCACTTTCAGGTGTACCGGACGTCGTCGAGCCGCCTTCTCCGCAAGGGGCGGATTGTACGGCGTTCGCGTCGCTCGAGGCGGAAGGCCAATGTGGAGGCTGGACGTCCGTCCGCGCCCGTTCGTCCTGTGAGTGAACGTGTGGCCACTCCTTCAGCAGGGTCCGAGCAGGTGCACGGGGGAGGGGATTATTAGTTATTGGGAGCTCCAATGTTAGGCGCGTGATGGAGCCCCTTAGGCAGATAGCGTCGAGATCCGGAAGGAATTCCAATGTACACTCGGTGTGTCTGCTGGGGGGCCTCATCCGAGATGTGAAGGCGGCCTTGCCGGCGGCTATCGAGGGTGTGGGGTGCGGTCGACTGCAAGTCATAGCTCACGTCGGCACCAATGACGCTTGTCGCTTGATTTCTGAGGACATCCTCAGGCCCTAAGAGCGGCTGGCGGAATTGGTGAAGGCTGCTGCCTTCGCACGCGGGGTGCAAGCAGAGCTGTCGATTTGTAGCATTGTTCCCAGGGTTGATCGGGGTCCTTTGGTTTGACCCGAGTGGAGGGTCCGAACCAGAGGCTTCGCCGACTATGTGACAGTCATGGCTGCAGGTTTCTGGATCTGCGTTATCGAGTGGGGAATTGTAGGGTGCCCCTAGATAGATCAGGGGTGCACTACACTAAGGAAGCGGCTACTCGGGTAGCAGACTAGTTGTGGAGTGCACATGGTGTTTTTTTAGGCTAGGCGCAAACTCTGATGAGTACTCGCCAGTCAGCATTCAAATAGCGAATTCAGGCCACGTTCGGAACAAAAATTCGAACATCAAACTATTAGCCGCAAACGTACAGAGTATTAGAAAAAAAGTTTCCGAATTTGCCGCACTGCATGGAAGTTATTGCGCTCAGATAGTTTTAGGCACCGAAAGCTTGCTAAATCATGATGTGGCAAGTTCAGAATCATTTAGCGAAGTGTAGAATGTATATCAGATACAACTGGAGGATGAGTGTTCATCGCTGTGGACAAAGATATTGCCGCGAGAGACCACGACCACCGACTGCCGGGCGCCGTGGCTCAGCGCGCCCGGTCAGAGGACGGAACGCCCTCTGCAATAAAAAAGCTGAGCCAAGAACAGAACGAACACAAACGAACAAACGTGATCAGCGTCCGCAACGAACGGAACTACCCATAGAGCAAAAAAAAAAAAAAAAAAAAAAACTGGCGGCGTGGCGCACGGGTAGCGTCACGGACTGCAGTGCAGAAGGTCGCCGGTTCAATCCCACCCACCGGCAAAAGTTTATTTCTTTGTAATTAACAATTCCAGAAGGTTCTACATCTTTCTTACGTTCACTTGTAAATTCTACTTGTTTCTTATGTTAACTGTTCTTCTAATTTCTGGTAAATTCTGTCTGTATAAATAGCAGAGCACTCTGCCTGAGAGGCAGTCAGTGCTGCGTGTATGTTGAGTTCGTAATAAACGTGTTTTCAGTATAAGTGCTGTGTTTAGTTGCCTTCGAAGTCAAGTATGTTTCCATTTCAACGCGACAATATTGTTTCTACTGACATCAAGGTTGAAAGTAACTGAAGTTATCTGGGCACATATAACAGGTCTAAAAGAAGTAAAGTTAATAGTTGGGTGCTTTTACCGGCCCCCAGTGCTGCTGTAGCAGTTTTAGAATCATTCAAAGTAAGTCTACACCAGGTAGTGCATAGGTATCCGGGCCATGTAATATAAGTCAGAGGAGACATCAACCTTAAGAGTATAGATTGGGACCTCATTAGTTACATTTCAGGCGGTACAGGCAAGCAGTCTTGCGAGCTACTTTTGGACACATTCTCCGAATACTGTTTTGAGCAGTTAAACCGGCAACCTACGCGCAATGGAAATATTCTAGACCTTATAGCCATAAACAGGCCTGACCTTATTAACGATTTTTGTGTAGAGACAGGAATTAGTGATCATGATATTGTCATAGCTTCGATAGTGACCAAAGTTCATAAACCAATCAAGAAGGTTAGGAGAGTGTTTTTGTTTGGAAGAGCCGATAAGCAAATGTTACGATCGCACTTAGAAAATGAATGGGCATCTTTTAATTCCGGGATTATGGATGTAGAGGAATTGTGGACTAAATTTAAGTGTATTGTTAATAAAGGGTTAAAGAAATATGTGCCAGTAAAGACGATTAAGGATGGAAAAGATCCACCGTGGTATAATAATAACGTTAGAACGCTGCTGAGAAAGTAAAGACTCTTGCACTCTCGATTCAAAAAAGAACACGCAAATGATGACAGGCAGAAGTTAGTAGAGATTCGTGCATATATAAAAAAATCGATGCGCGAAGCATACAATAATTGTCACAGCTATAACTTAGCAAAAGATCTTTCCGAGAATCCGAAAAAATTCTGGTCCTATGTAAAATGGATAAGCTGTTCAAAGCCCACTGTCCAGTCACTCGTTGATTATTCCGGGGCAGTAATAGAAGAAAGCAAATGGAAAGCTGAAGTTCTAAATTTAACCTTTAAGAAATCTTTCACGCAGGATGACCGCACATATGTACCATCATTTGATCAACGTTGTCGTCTTATAAACACCGGCTGAAGGCGGCTAGGGTGACGTTAACGCTTCAACATGGGATGGCTTGCCAGCCCAGCCCCAGACACGCTGGATTAGATGCGACACAACAGGCGCTGATGGCCCACTGAGACAACGACGCTCCGTCTGCGCTCGCTCCGCACGGGATGAACGGGACAGGACTCCCCAGGACTGCACGTACGTGTCACTTGACAGCGGCAGCTCTTTACTAATCGCTACGCTGTCTCCTGTCAAGGGATTTAATCCGGCGATGGTAGACCGGCCAACAATGAGAGCTGCGGATTAGTGTGGCTGACCCGGTATCCTCCTGTAGCCTTTGTATGACAACAACAGACAGCCTGGCGGCACCACTTGTTCCGTCGCTGAGACGGGTGATTCTTTGGCTAGGAGCATAGCCCAGTGGCAGTGTAGCCTGGTCTAAAAGGAGTACGTCACTTGCCTGTGACTGTTACCTGAACAACCAAGGGCATTCTCGTGGTATCAAAAAAATTATCCTGGCTATATAATGATGGCGAGCTATCTAGACAATGATCTTGGCACAGATCCTTGTGCTGAGTGGACTCCTCCCATGTACCTAGACCAGGCTCGTCCAAACTGTGCCCCTGGGGCGCTAGCGCCCGCAGTCGCCCGCGACCAGCGCCCCGGGCGACTTCCCCGCTGCTGCCGCGTCGCTCCTCTGGCCAACAGCAAGAGGCAAAGAACAGGAGGAGCGGCGCGTCTGCGCAGTTTAGACCCAGGTGGAAAATTAATTTCCTTTGTATTGCTTTCAAAAATTGTGCCAAATGTTTAATATGTCATCGGAACCATATGTATTTAAAGAAGAAATCGATTGAACGGTACTTTGATGCCTTTAACAAAGATCAGTTCCAAAATATGTCGCAAGAGGAACGCCAGTCAAAGCTTGGAGAACTGAAAGAAAATTTCAGGCACCATTACAGTGAATTAAGTGTATCCCATCGTATCACTGTTTACTATTTCTAAAGATGATAAATAAAACTATATTTTACAATCTGATATGTAGCGTAGCAATGTACTAGTTATAGAATATCAGAATCTCAGCGACGAGGAACATTTCCTATCGGTTAATTTTTGTATTCTGATTGTATGAAATCGCGTCACAGACACAAGAAAATGTTTCAGGTGCGTCATTTTGTACCACTTTCTGAAAAGCCGTCACAAATGCTGTCTCAGACAGCAAAGTGTTATTAGGAGTCATTCTTTGTTTTTGTGTATTCGTGTTCTGAGGGTTGTAAAACATATGTTGTAGTTTGATCCAAGTTTTCAATTAAAACTCAAATATCAGAATTTAAAAATCTATTTTGAGATCTCATTTCGCTGTCCTTGCTAGTGTCCATGATCGCTTTTCAGAAGAACTGAAGGAAAATGCCACTAAAACCAACCTTTGATAGGTTTTTATTTGGGCTTCAATGTATGAAATAATTTTTAAAATGATAAGTTTTAAAAACAGGAATTTAAACAATTAACTGTACCTTTTTCTGCCATTGTAGGCACAGGAAACAGGTGCCCAAAGTTTGCGCGCCAGTTACAAATGCTCGATGAGAATTTCGAAAGCATGGAAACCCTTTGTGGCTGGTAGTCTCATCAAGGATTGCTTGGTCGACTCGGCAGCTTGAATTTGTCCAGCAAACCTCACAGAAAAATATGTCAAAACAGGTCTTTCACCTTAATCTGTTGGTCGCCAAGTCGAAGATATTCCCTCAGATATAGAGCAGCAATTTAGAGAGAGATCGGAAAACTTCATTTCATTTTTTATCGCTCTCGACGAGTCCACGGACATATCGGACATATCTCAGCTTGTCATATTCATTGGGGGTGTCAACTACAATCTGCGTGTCACCGGAGAATTTCTCGACCTTGTACCACTAAAAGACAACCACATGGGGCATGGATGTGTGTGTGTGTGTGTGTGTGTGTGTGTGTGTGTGTGTGTGTGTGTGTGTGTGTGTTTGTCCTTAGGTTAGTTTACCTAGGTTTAAGTAGTTTCCAAGCTACGGACTGATGACCACGCAGTTTGGTCCGATAGATTTACAAACATTTGAACATTTTTTTGGGCAGAGGACGTTTCACCAGTGTTTCAACTAGAGCTGACTGATCTGCAGTGCGATATACGCCTGACGGACCGCTTTCTTATGTGTAAAGCATTGGACGACTTATAGCACTTTTCCACGAGAAAAGTATCCTCTTTAGCACAAGCACGCGGCCAAAGTTCTATGTATGTTTGATTCCATCTATATTTGTGAGCGCTTTTTCTCTCATTTAAAGCTTGCTAAAACTAGTGATTAAAATTTCACTAATTCTTTGAGGGTAGCAGTTTCCCGCAATATTGTACCAAAAATAGACGAAATAGTTTCCTCAAAAAAACTTGTAAAATGTTAATTGTAGTCTTTAATAATATTGAATGTAAGACTTAAAAGTCTTCATAATCTTAATTATATTTTTATTGTAATTTTGCAACTTACACGAAGTGTAACAAAAAGAATTACGTGTAACTTGTAAAGATTATTGTTCAAATGGAAAGTCTATGACATGAGTTCATATAAGAAATTGATACAGCCTTCAGAAAACGCCTACTGTACATGTGGCGAGTGTGTATGTGCAGTACTAAGAGAAGAAACCTGTGGGTTATAAAACAACAAAGTTGTTCCTCTATTTTTTTATTGATTTATTTTTAAGATTTGCCTAGTAATTCTGCCATGTGAACACTAATTACTAACGAAACAGTAAATCGTTTCTCGTTATACCGGTCATGGACCACATTTACAGCGCTGCGCTTGCCCTTTTTTCTTTGCGTCGGATGTGACCGCTGGACAGTCCAGCGCAGAGCAGAGCAGAGCAGTGCTGTGCTGTGCTGTGCTGTCTCACTCTTTCCGCGGCTCTCTCTCTCTCGCTCCGCTGCCGACACTAGCGACACACGGTCGCGGCGCGGCCGGGGCGCTCAACTGAACTGAACTGAACTGCCCTGCGCCCGCGGGGCGCGGCCGCGCGGCCGCGCCCGCCGACCGAAATTCTTGGTCGAGCCTGACCTGGACAGTATGCGGGTAACACTTCAAGATTTGAAACTTCCTGGCAGATTAAAATTGTGTGCCGGAACCGGGACACGAACCTGGGACCTTTGCCTTTCGCGGGCAAGCGCACTACCGACTGTGCTATCCCGACACGACTCACGATGCCGCCTCACAACTTTACTTCCGCCAGTACCTCGCCTCCTACTTTCTAAACTTCACTGAAGCTCTCCTGCGAACCATGCAAGACTAGCACTCCTGGAAAAAAAGGATATGGTGGAGACATGGCTTAGCCACAGCCTAAGGCATATTTCCAGAATGAACTAAAGTTGTTAGGCGGCATCGTGAGTCGTGTCGGGATAGCACAGTCGGTAGTGCACTTGCCCGCGAAAGGCAAAGGTCCCAGGTTCGAGTCCCGGTTCCGGCACACAATTTTAATCTGCCAGGAAGTTTCATATCAGCGCACACTCCGCTGCAGAGTGAAAGTTCATTCTGGACTTCAAGATTTCATTTTTTTATGTAACAATTTTTTTTCTATATGTTAAATTTTTTCTTTTCACGTTTTAGTATAAGAAGTTGTAATGCTCACTTTTACAATTACGTAAAACTAAGTTTTATGTCCTGTTTTCTAGTTTCCATTAATTACTTGGAATTTTTATTATTGTCTTTTACTTGTAACATTATGTAAAGCAAAAATTTGTTATTTCATGTTTTCTAGTTACTGTTAGGCACTATGACTTACTATTTCCATTTTTATTTTGGTCAGGGTTATGTTATAATTTTATTCTTGATTTAACTTATTTTAAAGTAATAATTCATAACAGAAAGTTTTTGGAAAATACCATATGTAAAGATAGGTGTTTCTTTTTCTTTTTATGAATGAATGGAAGGATTGGATATGTTTGAATGTGTGGAATAGGGCCATAGCATTTTTGGTAAATTCCTGATTCGACAAATTAAATTATGAAAATGTAATCTTGATGATTTTTAAAATATTCTGTTTGGACTGTTTAGGCCTGAATGGCCAGAGACTTAAATTTCTTAAATTCATGATAGGGAGAATAAGTGTGGGCCCAAGTTCAGTATGGTTTCAGTTAGGTACTCTAATTGTTTAGTTAAAATCTTGAATAGGATATTTTATCTTCAGGTTTAATAACTGGCTAAGTCAATATGTTTACATCTATGTTCTATTTACTACATAATTGTCAAAATGTCTACAGTTCCGTTGTCTAATCACAACTTTAGATAAGAAACTCCACTTCCAAAATTTTTACGGGTCAGTGGTGTTGAAAGATGGTCGTCATTCTTGTCTTTCAATTTTCTTATTTCTTGCTTCAATTGTCTTTTTATTATTTTGACTTTCATTGCTTGAAATTAATTTATTTTTACATGTTTCCTGACTTGTATATTTTGCTATTGGTCGGGAGAATTGCATTAGGATTCAGGTGCATTGCTTTAATTAGTTGTTCTTCTTTGGTGTAGTGCTTCTGACTTCAAATTCCTTCCTTACAGTCGAGTGGGTGTTGTAGCACAGTGTGGGTCTGGCCTCTTGGGCGGTCTGCTAGATGACAGGCATCCGGTGTGGTGCCAGCTCCTGTCAGGAATTCGCAGAAATTTGGCCACCCGAGGGGTCCCTGCACTGCAGTGGAGTGGGCTGCCCGCATTAGCACGGCGACACGACCGACCGCCCGTTACCCGCGATTTCCGGTGTGAGCTCGCAGAATGCGTCAGCTGTTTAGAGCGACCGGCGCCTGTCTGTCACCGCGGTGTTTCTTTAGTTGCGTGAGCAGGAGAGAAATACACGTTTGATGGTTGCTGGTCGCTCTGCTTGCTTTCCGTCCCTAAACTGTCTATAGCAGGTACCATAGTTTACGATTGAACAAATGGCAGGACACTTCAAGTTGACGTCTTTGCGAAGTGAAATCTGTATGTCACAGCAGCTCATTGTCGCCAGCAATGGTAAAAGTAGGAGCCAAGATGCCGACTAGTGATAATTCGCAAAGAATATCCTAGTATTGCACGGGCGTACGTGACTTGGCGTGAGAAAGCTGTGTGTTTTGTGAGGAGGTTAAAGAGCCATTGGCTCTTGCTACATTTTCTCCTTTTTATTGTACGCAACTCCTGGCTGTGCATTCTGATTAGGAAGGCCATTAGCGGGTCGACGAGATTGGGTCTTGGACGAGTAAGGTGTGGCAGCGTGCTCGGGTTGATCTGGGCTGTGGAGATGAGTTATTTAGTTTGGGGAAGGGGACTCCGGGAGGCTCCACCACCAAGAACGGTATACTCCACTCCTGTGCGCATCGTATTGTTGTCAAGTTAGACACCACAGTTGCGGTTTGCGTGTATCTGTGTTATCAGAGGGTTATTTCGCTTCAGCAAATTATTGTTGCTTCATTATTATAGTATTTTCACGGATACAATCCACAGCTGCTGCACCAGACGTCTGACATCGATGCCGCTGCTGCACGACCATCATCAAATGTGTGGTTCAGTATTTGCTTGTGCTGCACAAATCCTAACCAGGTTAGGATTCAGCTCTTCGTTTCTAATGGGATCATTTCCTGTAGCAATCGTCTTTCTTTTCACTCAGAGTGGGATGAGATAAGGAGGTCTATTTCTATATTGACTTTCAATGATAGACTCCTAAATGATGTAGCCAGTCATTTGAATTAATTCTCAATTTTATTTGCACACGTGTATATTTCATTTTTAGAGGTGTTTGTAGAACTCTTTTCATTAATTTTTTTGGAATCAGAGTGTGACACCTAGTCACATATAATTGTATTTGGTTACGTTGTACATATGTGCCTATGAAAGTCATTTTTAACAATTTTGTATAAACTTATTTCTGTAACCCCAGTCACCATTTTGGCAAATAGTTTGTTTCTATTGAACACACACACACAATATATATATATATATATATATATATATATATATATATATATATATATATGTGTGTGTGTGTGTGTGTGTGTGTGTGTGTGTGTGTGTGTTGTTGTTGTTGTTGTTATGGTCTTCAGTCCGGAGACTGGTTTGATGCAGCTCTCCACCCTACTCTATCCTGAGCAAGCCTTTTCATCTCCTCATAAGAACGACAACCCACATCCACTTGAATCTGCTTACTATACGCATCTCTTGGTCTCCCTCTGCGATTTTTACCGCACACACTTCCCTCCAATGCTAAATGTACGATTCCTGGATGTCTAACAATGTGTCCTACCAAGCGATCCCTTCTTTTAGTCAGGGTGTGCCAAAAATTCCTTTTCTCACCAATTCTGTTCAGTACCTCTTCATTAGTTATGCAATCTACCCACCTAACCTTCAGCATTCACTCCACACAAATGCCTTCAGAAAAGACTTCCTTACACTTAAATTAATATTCGATGTTAGCAAATTTCTCTTTTTCAAAAATGCTTTTCTTCCCATTGCCATTCTGCTTTTTATATCCTCTGTACTGCGACCATCGCATGTTATTTTACTACCCAAGTAACAAAACTCATCTACCACCTTCATTGTTTCGTTACCTAATCTAATTCCTTCAGCATCACCTGATTTTCTAAGACCGCATTCCATTATTTTTGTTTTGCTTTTGTTAATGTTCATTTTATACACTCTCGTCAACACACTGTCCATTCCATTCAACTGCTCTTCCAGGTCCTTTGCTGTCTCTGACAGAATTACAATGTCATCAGCAAAACGCAATGTTTTTATTTCTTCCCCCTGAACTTTAATCCCTATTCCAAATTTTTCCTTGCTTTCCTTCACCGCCTGCTCGATGTACAAATTGAATAACATCGGAGAAAGGCTACAACCCTGTCTTACTCCCTTCCCAACTGATGCTTCCCTTTCATGCCCTTCGATTCTAATAACTGCAGTCTGGCTTTTGTACAAGTTATAAATAACTCTCCTTTCCCTGTATTTTACACCCGCTGACTTCAAGATGTGAAAGAGTGTATTCCAGTCAACATTGTCAACGCTTTCTCCAAGTTTACAAAAGCTAAAAATGTAGGTTTGCCTTTCCTTAATCTATCTTCTAAGATAAGCCATGAAGTGAGTATTGCCTCCCGGGTTCCTACATTTCTCCTGAACCCAAACTGATCTTCCTCGAGGTCGGCTTCTACCAACTTTTCCATCCTTTTGTAAATAATTCGAGTTAATATTTTGCAACCATGACTTATCAAACTGATGGTTCTGTAATTTTCACACCTGTCTGCGGCTGATTTCTTTGGAATGGGGATTATTACATTTTTCCTAAAGTCTGAGGGTATTTCGCCTGTCTCATACATCCTACACACCAGTTCAAATAGTTTTGTCATGGTTGGCTCTCCCAGAGGCTTCAGTAGCTCTGAGGGTATGTCATCTACTCCTGGTGCCTTGTTCCGACCTAGGTCTTTCAGGGCTCTGTCAAATTCATCTCTCAGTATAGTATCTCCTATTCCATCTTTATCTACGTCCTCTTCCCTTCCTACAACATCGTTTTTAAGTTTATTTCCTTTATAGAGCTGCTCTAAATACTCTTTCCACCGTTCAGCTTTCCCTTCTTTGCTGAGAACTGGTTTCCCATCCGAGTTCTTGATATTCGAAGAGTTGCTTTTCTTGTCCCCAAATGTCTCTTATTTTTCTGTAGGTGGTATCTACTTTTCCCCTTCTTATACATTCTTCTACAGATTTGCATTTGGCTTCTAGCCACTCCTGCTTAGCCATTTTGCCCTTCCTGTCAATCTCATTTCTTTGTCGTCTGTACTCCATTTTGCCTGTTTCATTTACTGCATTTTTATATTTTCTCCTTTCATCACTTAAATTTAGTATTTCCTGTGATATCCAAGGATTTTTTGTAGGTGTTGCCTTTCTACCTATTTTGTCCTCTGCTGCCTTCACTATTTCATCTCTCAATGCTACCCATTCCTCTTCTACTGTTTTATTTTCCCCTGTTTCTGTCATTTGTTACCTAAAGCTCCCTCTGAAATTCTTAAGAACTTCAGGTTCCTTCAATTTATCCAGGTCCCATCTCCTTATTTTCCAACCTTTCTGTAGTTTCTTCAGTTTCAGCCTACAGTTCATAACCAACAAGTTATGGTCAGAGTCTATATCTGCCCCTGGGTATGTCTTACACTGTAATACCTGGTTCCGAAATCTATGTCTTACCATTATAAAATCTATCTGGTATCTCCCGGTGTCTCCTGGTCTCTTCCACGTATACAACCTTCTTTTGTGATTCTTAAACCACGTGTTTGTTACGATTAAATCATGTTCCGTGCAAAATTCTACCAGGCGACTTCCTCTTTCATTTCTTTTGCCCAGACCATATTCACCTACTATCATCCCTTCCCTTCCTTGTCCTACTACCGAATTCCAGTCTCCCATAACAATTAAGTTTTCCTCTCCCTTAATTGTCTGAATAATTTCCTTTAGCTCCTCATATATTTCTTCGATTTCCTCATCATCGGCTGAGCTAGTTGGCATATAAACCTGTACTACTGTTGTTGGTGTTGGCTTCGTATCTATCTTGACAATGATAATGCGATCACTGTGCTGGTTATAGTAGTTTACCCGCATTCCTATTTTCTTATTCATTATCAGTCCTACTCCTGTGATACCCGCAATTGATTTTGTATTTATAATCCTGTACTCACCAGACCAAGAATCCTGTTCATCCTGCCACCGAACTTCACTAATCCCCACTATATCTAACTTCAACCTATCCATTTCCCTTTTTAAATTTTCTAATTTTCCTACGCGATTAAGGGATCTAACATTCCACGCTCCGACCCGTCTTTCCTGAGTAGTCCCCGCCCGGAGATCCGAATGGGGGACTATTTTACCTCCGGAATATTTTACCCGTGAGGATGCCATCATCATATGTTCATACAGTAGAGCTGCATGTCCTCGGGAAATGTAACGGCTGTAGTTTCCCCTTGCTTTCAGCCGTTCGCAGTAACTGTGTGGCAAAGCCACATTAGCTGATGTTACAAGGCCAGATCAGTCAATCATCCCGACCGTTGCCCCTGCAACTACTGAAAAGGCTGCTGCCCCTTTTCAGGAACCACACGTTTGTCTGGCCTCTCCACAGATACCCCTCCGCTATGGTTGCACATACGGTACGGGTATCTGCTTCGTTGAGGCACGCAAGCCACCCCACCTCGGCAATGTCTGTGGTTCATGGGGGTATATATGAATTTTATGGCCAGGTACGCTTGATCGCTATAAATGGCTCAAGTCACGTTGGGTCTACGATACATCGTACATGCTGAAACAACCATATTAGAACATGTTTAGTAGCCTCCCGGGAATGCAATACCGGCAACGACTCTGGCAACCATTCGATCATACAGATGGCGAACACTGACTTTGGAGACACGCGAAATCACGCGTCTCGCAATATTCGGCAAGCACCGTGAATTGATCAGCATTTCTTCCACAAACAACGAAGGTGCAGCAGAGTTGTAGCTTACTGCATCGTACACTATGAGGCATGAGGCGGGGCCACGGTGTCTCGGGCGATAGCACAGCAGCCGCATGGTCTGCAACGACCGCCACTTGCCTGCAAACGAACCGTGCTCATCACCAGAGGTCGCGGCCCACCAGTCCATCTTCCAGCCATCCTCTGGCAGCACCTGTCGAGACGTGCGCGTCGATTGTTTGGATCGAGTCGAAGACAGGCTGGAGGTGTGTGTGCGCGCGCGCCCGTAGTTCCACTGCTAGTAATTGACTGGCATCAGTTTCTAGACATATCCCTGCAAACCCTGTCACCTTTCCTTTGGTGACTATAAGTACTACCACCGCTGTCCTTACAAAACGATGATGCTGACTGACTTTTGTGCAGCGTTGTTGTCCAGAACCTCTTGTAAAGGTAAATGAATGTACATGTGAGCAGTACAACCAGTATAGTTTTACAACTGAGGGAGATCGTGCAACGTGAGTGGCAGTTCCGTAATAGCATCATCCTGCCAGTCGGTAGTGTGGCCCACCTCGTTCAGTTGGCTCAGACAACTCGACTGCACCACCGTGGTTCGACGCTTGTTTGCTTCACAGTTTGATACCACACTAACTAGTAGGTGCTGTAAACAATTCCTGTTAAGGCCCGGCGCATATGGTCTATCAGACGAATTGTGTGATTGGATTGAGGAGTTCCTTGATTACAGAATGCAGCATGTCGTTCGCAATGAAGAGAAGTCTTCGGAAGAAAGAGTGATGTCAAGTGTGCCAGAGAGAAGTGTCGTGGGTCCATTTCTGTTCACAATATATACAAATGACCTTGCGGATAACATCGGAAGTTCACTGAGGCTTTTCCAGATGATGCTGTAGTATATGGACGGGTTGTAAGAATGGAAAATTCTACTGAAACGCACGACGATCTGCATCGAATTGACTCATGGTGCAGGAAATGGCAATTGCATCTCAATGTAGGCAAGTGTAATGTGCTGAGAATACAAAGAAAGAAAGCTCCTTTATCATTTTGCTACACTATAGCAGGTCAGCAACTGGGAGAAGTTAATTCCATAAATTACCTGGGAGTAGGCGTTAGGAGTTATTTAAAATGGAACGACCATATAAAATCAGTCGTCGGTAAAGCAGATGCCAGACAGATCCATTGGAAGAATCCTACGTAAATGCAGTTCGAAAACAAAGAAGGTTACAGTACACTTGTTTGCCCACTGCTTGAATTCTGTTCACCGGTGTGGGATCCGTACCAGGTAGGGTTGATAGAGGAGGTAGAGAAGATCAAATGTTTGTATAGTCTATGGGACTTAACTACGGGGAGCGCCTCAGTCCCCTCGGCCACCGTAGCTGGCTAGAGAAGATCCAACGGAGAGCAGCGCGCTTCGTTACAGGATCATTTGGTAATCGTGAAATCGTTACGAAGATGATCGATAAACTCCATTGGAAGACTGCAGGAGAGACGCTCTGTCGCTCGGTACGGGCTTTTGTCGAAGTTTCGAGAGCATACCTTTGCCGACGAGTCTAGCAGTATATTGCTCCCTCCTTCGAGAGAGATTAGAGCCTACACAGAGGTATACCGACAATCTTTCTTTCCGCGAAAAGTACGTGCCTGTAATAGGAGGGAGAACCGATAGTTTTCAGGTCAGGGTACCCTCCGCCACACACCGTCGGGAGGCTTGCGGAGGGCGGGTGTAGATTTAGACGTAGATGTAGACGTAGATGGCCGCTGGCAGGCAGGCGAAGCCCTCTACAGTTTTTCCGCGTTCTCCGCTAATGCAGACTTCTTGCAGCGATTTTACAGAAACTATTCGACAAAATAAGTAAGTAAATTTTTCTACATATTACAGCCAGAAGACGCAGCTTCTTTTAGTTATTGGCGAAAGTTATTGTTACAATAAGATGTGACGTACAGCGCCACGCACATTCTGAAAATTTCCAGCGAAAAATGTTGTCACTGGGTATTCTGCGTTTGGAGTGTTTTACACCATACATTACTGCATATATGTGTAGCTAATATATCGAAATTATTTTTGACGAGGGTAGGAAGGAGAGCCATCCCTTTGCCCATTAAACAGCCAATGAGAAATACATGTCAGAGTTTGACGTGTCGGGCGGCAGCCGAGCGCCACACGCGCAGCTGCTGACGCCTGCGGACTTGCCCCGTGTTAGGCCTGTTCTCAGTGTCCAGCGGGTACAGGTTGAAGGTGCAGATGAACCACTTGCTGAAATGAAAACGCACCGGGAGTCATCAGGTGCTGTGTGCTTTTATCGGCTGTGGTCCATGATTTCAAGAAATGTTGTGACTAGTGTAAACGGACTACGTAAGCTAAAATTCCTGGTACCTATAAATGAGCAGCTCTATGAAGCCAGAAAAGTTGCGTAAGGTTTTTCATTGTCATCCTTTCTTTTACACACGCTATCAGCCGCTATCACTCCCAATGGTACAACATCGATTATGAACGATGTATAAAACGAGTGAAGTTGCTTTTCAGGCCTCCTCCAGCTGAAATGTTTACTAGTTTGGGGAATTGAGTAGTAGCGACAATAAATTGGAGGTGTCTGTGTCTACATTTCATTGTGCAGCAAAAACTAGACATCACAAACGAATATTGTTTGTATGTGATAGTGCACTATGGT
Organism: Locusta migratoria; assembly: GCA_026315105.1. Classification (NCBI taxonomy): domain Eukaryota; kingdom Metazoa; phylum Arthropoda; class Insecta; order Orthoptera; family Acrididae; genus Locusta; species Locusta migratoria. Next base: position 29,280,542 of record CM048745.1, on the reverse strand, counting down.
GGTATAGGGTTGATAACGATAAGATTCAAATGTTTGTAAATCTATCGGACCAAACTGCGTGGTCATCAGTCCGTAGCTTACAGACTACTTAAACCTAGATAAACTAAAGTAAGGACAACGTGGCGATAACGGTAAGGGGATGGAAGATATATGAGTTGAAACTTACCGACTTATATAAAATTCTATGTGTGGGTGTCAATATTTTGTTCTTCGGCCAAAACTACACAATGGTGACGAACCGTCTGTCTTGTTGTAGCACAAAGTCTGCCGTTGTACACTACAGCTGTTTCGTATCGATAGCTATAAGACGGTGGAAGCTATGGTGGATGAAAGTCGTCAGCTTATATAAAATTCGGACTGAAGGCCAGCGACGACTCCTGACACTATAATAGCGAAGAAGTTTATATAGCGCGAAGAGTGATGCACATACTTCAGTAGTTTTTCTGCAAAAAGCATGCGAATAAAATATATATAAAAAAAGAATGCATATTGCAATTGGAAAAGTAAAACTACAAAGAAAGGTGCTAAAACTTAAGAAAGAAATTTTGCGTTCTCGATCCGTTTCTAAAAGACGGAAAACGGCGGTGAAAAGTGAATCCACAGACGATAGAAACTTGAAATTTGTAGACAAATGTTCAAACGTTAGTAAATCTATCGGACCAAAGCTCGTGGTCGTCAGTCCGTAGCTTACAAACTACTTAAACCAAGGTAAACTAACCTAAGGACAAACACACACACCCATGCCCCAGGGAGGACGAGAACCCCCGACGGCTAGCAACCATGCGCTCCGCAGCGAGGCGCCTTAGTCCGCTCGGCTACTCCACCGCGAGGAAATTTGTAGACCTTTATCTTATACTGTAGGCATCAGCGATATTTCAATATTTCCAAACCTAAGGGGGTAGATTAGGGGATGGGCGGTTTGATAATACGTTGCTCTTGAGGCAATTTTGAAGCAAGAAATACAAAACATGGGATTTCGATTTGTGATTGGAATTTTAAAAAAACACGTGTTTCGATAGTTTTGGAAAGAAAACCATTAAGCGTGTAATTTAAGACAAAATATCTTAAGTGTTACTAAAACTATTTTGATGCTAAAAATGCAGAAATTTGGATTTGGACCCATGGTTAGAATAATAGTGCAATAGGGGGTGGCAGGTTGTTGAAAATACTTGATTATGAAAACATTTTTAAAGATAAATCTCTGAATATTTGTATTTAGAAGTAGAAACAACCAATGCAGACCCTCCAGCTTACGCGTGCGAAGCAGCGAGAATTAAGCTTGTAATTAATAAAATTAGTGGCTACTGATGATGTTGTGGCGTAAAGTCAACGCCACAGCCAGGCGTAGAAGAACGATCGTGTAGAATGCAGTCATCAACCGAAAGCCAATCGGAAGCAGGCGCCGCGCATCCTGGAGGAGTAACCGAAGATGCGCGCCCTCTACAAGCGGCTATATCGCGGCCGACATACGTCTGGACGCCGGGCAGTTACTATTCAGGAATACGACAGTTACTGTTCAGAACTCGGGCAGTTACTAGGCAGCTACGACGACACAACTAGGACAGTACTAAGTTAGATCGCGGCTACGAACTTGGAAGTCATTGGGTCACAGCACAGCTAGTATCATATGGAAGACACCACGAGAAGCAAGAAGAGAGAAGGAACAGACTTATGTTCTTAAGATGAGTATCATAAAAGTTAATAAAACGTGTATTATTAATCTGAATAGTTGTTACAGATTGCATCAATTCCTGCACCAGTCCCTTTTCTAACAACTATACCGGGACGAGTAAACAACAAAAAAGGTGTCGAGGTCACAACACATGGCGACACGGACAACGAAAAACCAGATTGCGACGAGATATTCATGTATGAAACTACGCTATTAATGTTGCTTTATTACAGTTCTCGGTGGATACAGTAAATAATCTTTTGACTCTATTGCAGGGATTGCAGTAAATTTCTTGATTTTTGCCAGTGTCTATTGCTACTAACCCTGCCACTGCTACTGCGCAACAGCTTCCTGCGCTTGACGTACAGCAGCTAATGCAGATGTTTCGGTTTCAGAGCCAACAAATTGCCTCGCTGCTGTTCACTGCGCAGAAACTTCTGGCCGCACCTGTGTCAAAAAATATGCAAGTTCCGCTGCAGCAGCCACCAGCTCCAGTAATTCAACCATACCGATACTATGATGAAAAAGAAGAGGACTCGTCGGACTGGCTCCAACAGTATGAAGCCTACGCCACAGTGCGCAGGATACAAGGTACAGTCAAACTTCATTTTCTGTTATTGTGTGTAGACCCCCAGTGTTCCGTCTTGTGAAAAAACTGTTTCCCACCGTGGAGCCTTCTGAACTTTCTTACGATTCAGTGAGAGGAGCCCTCATAGCGTATTACGAACAGCAAATGAATGTACTGGCTGCTAGGTACTAGTTCTTCAGATGCGAGAAAAAGCAAAATTAGACATGCAGTCAGTGGATAACACATCTTCTAGGCCTGACTAGGAAGTATAAATTTAAATGTTCGTGTGGAGCTTTGTATTCAGATGTCAGTTGCGTGATGCAATTTTCTATAATACTCCTGACGGTAGGCTTACGGGAACAGATTCTGAAATTGTCAGATCTGTCGTTCCATCACGTAGAACAGATTTTGGAACAATACGATACCAGAGCCGCCGCAGAGGAAAACTGAGTCAGTTCCACTGTTTAGTGTGACGTCACGCGCCGGCGAGCGCCGAGACAGCCGCCGCGCACTCCCGCCTGCCCGCTCAAAGGATGAACACGTCGCGAGACGCGCAACCTTGCCATGTGAGGAAGTGAAGTCGTGGCGGCACAAACGGCAGAACTGACCGTCCCGGTCAGCAAAATGCTATGCATGCGGCAAGAAAGGTCATATACAAACAGTTTGCTTGCAGCAAAAGATACAGAATTTGCCCTCACGGTTCAAACAGTGAAAGACAGTAGTTATTCCATAAATGCAGTATTTTCCAAACCGGTTGCTGCCCCTCGTAACAACAAGGACAGAGATGTAGCTTAAGTTGTACGTCAGGCAAGAAAAATGTATGTCAATTTGCGTGTGAATGACATTCCTGATAAGTTTCAAGTTGACACAGGTGTATCTGTCACATTGCACAATAGCAAAACTTATGAAATGTTAGGATCGCCGCTCCTATCGCGCGCTACAACAAAGTTAACAGCATACAGTGGCCATGAAATTCCTGTACTAGGACAGTGTCCACTACCTGCAGTATACCGATCGCAAATGCAGTGACATTTCAATTGCTTCAGTCTTAAGAAGGTTCAAATGTTTGTAGAGCTTATGGGGCTTAACTACGGGGTCATCAGTCCCTAAACTTTAGAACTCCCTTATACTAAGGACGGCGCAAATATCCATGTCCGTCGGGGGATTCGAACCCCGCCGTAGACGGCTCGGACACCGCGGCCGGCCTCTTAAGAAGGAGAGAATATTTTTGATTTAGATTCTTTTGATCTTTTTGGTTTAACTGTGCGAATATTTTTATTTAGATTCTTTTGATCTTTTTGGTTTAACTGTGCAAGACAATGTTGGTTTTGTGGTTGTGAACAATTTTGATGCTAAAGACAGTGTAGACAATTTGCTGAAGGACTTCCCAGATTTATTTTCTCCAGGCCTAGGAAAAGCTAAAGATTTTGCTCCACACATTGCTCTCAAGGAAAATGTTTTGCAAAGCTCGGTATGTACCGCTAGCTTTACGCGACAAAGTAGTACAAGGACTTTGCACATTGCAAGAAAATGGTGTAATTGTACCAATACAAGCTATCCAGTTGGCGAGTCCCCTCGTAATTTTGCCAAAACCGACAGGTAGTAATCGCATTTTTGTTGATTTAAGGCTACAGTGAATCCACAAACAGTTGTAGACAGTTATCCTTTGCCGAGACCAGAAGAATTAATGGACATATTAGGAGCAGGAAAATATTTCTCAAAAATTGATTTAAGTTATACCTGACTTCAGTTGCCACTCGAAAAAGAATCACAGAAAATTTGTGTCGTCATACTCAGCTGGGCTTGTTTAAATATTTGCGTTTACCTTTTGGCAGTGCATCTGCGCTCGCAATTTTTCTAAGATATTTGTAACAGCTTACAGCTCGGGTGCCTTGTTGCTGAAATTACTTGGATGACAATTGTGTCAGGCCGTACCCCGGAAGAACACATTGCAAATTTGAGGAAATTGTTTCAAGTTTTATCAGACGCAGGTCTCAAGTGTCGCTTAGATAAGTCTGATATTTTCAAATCGTAACTGCAGTATCTAGGACACGTCACAAACACCCAAGGTGTGCACCCGTGCAATCACATTTACTTGCCATTCGCGACCTGCTAGCACCAACAGATGGGAAAGATTTACAGCCCGCCTTAGGAAAGTTAACGTACTATATCAGGTATATTCCAAACGCAGTACAAATTGTAACCCCTTTGCATCAGCTACGCCGTAAAAATGTACGTTTTATTGGGACAGACGAATGTCAACGTGCATATCAGCAATTAAAAGATGCATTGCTTAATGATCGATGTTTGGTGCACTTGGATCTAGTGGAACCAGTTCTTTTGCAAGTGAACGAGTCATCGTTTGGACTAGGAGCAGCACTGTCACATAGACATGGAGATATGGATCGTGCGTTTGCGTCCAAACGTTTGACAGATACACAGTGCCGTTATTCTTAGATTGCAATAGTGTATAGAGTCATAAAATTCCATCACTATTTCTATGGGAGAAAATTTTATTTAGTAACTGACTACAAGCCTTTGCAGTCATTGTTTCATCCAGCCAAGCCACTTCTTACGCGCACAGCACACAAATTGCAACGTTGGGCACTGCTGTTATCGCAGTATCAGTTCGAGATAGTGTACAGACCCACAACTCGCCATGGAAACGCCGAATGGACTTGGAGCAAGACGCCACGCAGCATCCGACGCCGACGTCGCCACCGACGTCACTGTCTACGTCATCACTTGGGCCCCAGTCCTGGACGTGGGCCCTTCGCAGGTTTCCCCGGCGGACGTTCCCTCGCGAGCTCAGGCCGGAGGGCGGGGCCCGGCCGGTGGTCTGCCGTCCTCTGAAGCAGCAGCCTCCGGGCCATTAGTACGTCCACGAGGCTGCCTCCTGCCCCGTTGTGGAGCTCCCTACACGACAACGGTTCGGCGCATCGGGGGGAGGGATGTTGTGGCGTAAAGTCAGCGCCTCACGCCAAACGTAGAAGATCGGTCGTGTAGAAGGCAGCCAGCAGCCAGCAGCCAGTAGCAAGCAGGAGACGCCCATCCTGGAGGGAGTAACCGAAGACGCGCTCTACAAGCGGCTGTATCGCGGCCGACGTACGTCTGGACGCCCGGCAGTTAGTATTCGGGAATACAACAGTTACTGTTCAGAACCCGGGCAGTCACTAGGCAGCTACGACGACAGAACTAGGACAGTACTAAGTTAGAACGCGGCTACGAACTTAGAAGTCATTAGGTCACAGCACATCTAGTATCATACGGAAGACACCACGAGACGCAAGAAGAGAGAAGGAAGAGACTTTATGTCCTTAAATTGTGTATCATAAAAGTGAATAAAACTTGTGTTATTAATCTGAATAGTTGTTACAGATTGCATCAGTTCCTGCACCAGTCCCTTTTCTAACAACTAGACCGGGACGAGTAAACTACAAAAAAGGCGACGAGGTCACAGCAGATGGTAAGTACCGTTATAAATGACATCACAGGAACGCAATAAAATGAAATAATAGACGTACAAGATCAGCCGCTGCTAAAGACGAAGAAAACAGCAAATTCCTTTTTGATGCACGCGATACCATGACGAGCTGTGAATAAATAGCTAAGGAAAGGGACGCTTTACAGTGCAATGCAGGTAACCATGCAAACTATGATTTTTAATGTAAATGTGTTTTTCAACACATGAAAAAGTCTGTCAGATGTCTCAGAGAAAAAATATTTAATCGTATAAACTACAACTTATTCGTAAATAATTATGTCACGTGTGTAACGGTTCCTCCAGTTATTGAATTTACGATGATATTTGTTTCTCCTCATTTTAGAAGAACTGAATGAAAAATACAGCTAACGTTTCCAGAATGAAACTTTCACTCTGCAGCGGAGTGTGCGTTGATATGAAACTTCCTGGCAGATTAAAATTGTATGCCGGAACCGGAACTAGAACCTGGGACCTTCGCTTATCGCGGGCAAGCGTTCTACCATTGGGCTATCCCGACACGATCATGGTCCTTCCTCCCAACTTAGTGAAACGTGTCCGTAATAGCTCAGTGATAGAGCGCTTGCCCACGAAAGGCAAAGGTCCCAGGTTCGAGTCCGGTCCTGAACACAATTTTAATCTGCTAGAAGTTTCATAGCTGACGTTAATTCAAATGATCAAATGTTTGCGAACCTGTTGGACTAAAGTGCAATGGTCATCAGTCTAGAATTAAAAACTACTCTAACTTACACTAAGGACAACACACACATACCAATGCTGGCGGAGGAATCGAACCTGCTACTTCGGCCGCCTAGTCCGTAGCATGATTTCTTAGACCACACGGCCCTGTTAAGGAAAAACCCTGATTTTTGTCTCATGCCACTTTTCTATCAGCGTGCGATTTCTGTGAACTGGATTTGGTTCAAATATTTCTTCAAATGTTTGTAATTCTATGGGACCAAACTATGACGGTCATCAGTCCCTAGACTTACAAACTACTTAAACTAACCTAAGGACTACACTCACATCCATGCCCGAAGGAGGATTCGAACCTCCGACCTGGGAGGCCTCGCGATCAGCAACGTGGCGCTCCAGGGCGCACTGATACTCCCGCGTGGCTAACTGGAATTGGAATAATTAAACATTTCTGAAAGTATTTCGTCCATCTCATACATTTTCCCCCCCGTGTAGAATACCTTTGTCATGTATGGCTCATCCAAAGGCTTCAGTACGAAGTTTTGTCCCCTCCAGTGATCCATTGCCGTTATTTCGACTATCTTAAACGTTCTATGAAATTTTCTTGCGATACCGCATCTCTTAACACATCGTCGTCAACTTCCTCTTCCATTTCTAGAAGATTGACTGCAAGTTCATTCCCTTGTACAGCTCCTCTACATATTCCTTCCAACTCTTAGTTTCCCGTCGCAAGCTTAATAATTTCATTTTCTTTTATGAATTTATCAATTGTTTTAAAAAATTGATTGTATGACTTTATATAATAAAAGAATGGAAATTGAAATAGAAATGTCCTCTTATGAAACAATCAATAAATTCTGGAGCCGCTTCAGCTGTTTTTATTGAGATCCTTTTATGTACAGGTCCACAACCGGTTTCGCGTCAGTAGAGACGCATCTTCAGGTGTTAAACTTTTTATTCTCTCGTCATAATTCGCTACTGAGTCCCAACATTCTAGTTGGTTTCATCCGTCAATTGGTTAAAAATTCAATAGGGCCAAATACGTGGGTCCAAGTCCAAAATCAAATGGTTGTCTTTCAGGATAAAAAACATGGACGTTAAAATGTGGGACATGTAGTCGCGTGATTTTGACCACCATATTTTCGATAAAACCCGTAGATTGGCAATGGAGTGAAGGTGGCCATTGTAAAAATAAACTGAAGGTCTGTAATTAGAAACATCAAGTTGTAGCAGTCCTATGGAGGCGTAGAGGTTCAGTTTACTTCGCCACTTCGCAGTGCACTCCTCTTCGCCTTCATAGGACTGCTACAACTTGATGTTTCTAATTACAGACCTTCAGTTTATTTTTACAATGGCCACCTTCACTCCATTACCAATCTACGGGTTTTATCGAAAATATGGTGGTCAAAATCACGCGACTACATGTCCCACATTTTAACGTCCATGTTTTTTATCCTGAAAGACAACCATTTGATTTTGGACTTGGACCCACGTATTTGGCCCTATTGAATTTTTAACCAATTGACGGATGAAACCAACTAGAATGTTGGGACTCAGTAGCGAATTATGACGAGAGAATAAAAAGTTTAACACCTGAAGATGCGTCTCTACTGACGCGAAACCGGTTGTGGACCTGTACATAAAAGGATCTCAATAAAAACAGCTGAAGCGGCTCCAGAATTTATTGATTGTTTCATAAGAGGACATTTCTATTTCAATTTCCAAAATAGTTTCTTTTATTATATAAAGTCATACAATCAATTTTTTAAAACAATTGATAAATTCATAAAAGAATATGTATTTACTCAGCTGCGGATGCCCCAATTATAAAATAACTTGTATTAATAATTTCAGTTCGAAGTCTTGTATTAATAGAGCTGCTCTTGTGAGATTACCGCCCAATAGAAATACTGGTAATTAATAGCATTTGATAATTAAACAGTATGAAGTTCACTGCAAACATTGACCATGCCAAGGCACTAAATGTTACACAATTTTAATCTTACTAATTAAGGTAGCAATGTATGTACACAGTTGGGTGACAACATTTATAGTTAGGCCATAGGAAGAAATTCTCCATGTTTAGATTTGCTGTGTGCTTGTAGCTGACGGGAGGCCAGCGAGCAGGCCGATGTTGGTGGCTTGTTCCAACTTAGGATTTTACAGTTCGTTTCCGGTGAGGGGGGAGAGGGACAATGGCGAGTGCCAGGCACAGTGCAGTGCAAAAATATTGTAATACTACTGGCATTTGAAGTAATACGATGCAGTTAGGAACCTTTAAGGCCCTCATTACAAAATAGCCTGTTGATAAATAAACAATACATTAGCTGATATAGTCACATCTAACGTAATATATTTAATTGACAATGAAAAGTAATAAATTACCAACGAAGACAAGACAGTTACACAATTAGCATGGCAATGTTTGTTTATAAAAATAATATATTAACTATTTCTCATTTTATTTTCAATTAATCTTTTGTATTTTATCTTGACGTATTCAGTTAAATCACTTATCTGTGGTATAAGAAATTGCACAATTATGATAAACAGTACAAAGGATGTTTATATTAATATTAAAACGTAAGAAAATATTTTTTTAATGTGTAGTGTAATTATTTTGATTTTAAGTAAAGTTTTAGAAATGTATTGGCTGAGCGCTGTACGTTGGCAAATCGGTTACAACAGCTTACATGGGGAAGTTGATGACGTAGGAGAAAAAACCCCGGCAGTTGAGTTTTGGCGCGCGCGCGAGGGCAGGAAGTGAGCACTCCAGAGGGCACGTGGTGTGGCTGGCCTGGCGGGGTCGCTCTGCCTCAGTCGGCATGTGGATCTCGAGGTGGTGACTTGAGTTTTGTGTGTGGCAATCGCCACGTGTGGTTGCTCGTCGTAGACTGCACCAAGTTAAATCGAGTGCTACTGTGTGTTTGTGAATAATTAGCCGGTGCAACAAGGTGTGCATCACATTAAATTAAAGTAACTGTGATTTGTTAATGTAACACGTGTCGTCGCATAGGCATGAACATAAACGGTGTTTGAGACAGCCACGTGGTGTGAAATCAATTCGCGACAAATATTCATTTTGTCTGGGGGCTCACGAGCTATAACTTTATTTGGTACATTTACCGACGTACAGACGCGACAGCCACAGGGTTCAAGTATTGTGAAATAAACAACATAAAGTGAACTTTCACGTGTTTTCTACAATAGTAGTTAGTACACCCTTTTCTCTCATGAACTTGAACTTATTATGAATTTGTTTTGTTAATCATATTCAGGGAAGGAAAGCTGCGAATGTGTGATATCATCCCCTAGAAAACGAGTCAAACAGTCGCGATAACAGTTCCAGTGTTTTTGCATGTTTAGTAATTTGGTTCGCAGCTGGTGGTTGTGAGTTTCAAAATTTAATCTTTCCCTATTTTAAACTCTCACCCCGACCTTCACCCTCGCACTCTCCTTTTCCCGAAATGTCTTCTTAGTTTTTCTGTAGACACCTTTCACTTAGCGTTAGACGCCTGTAAAGACATATTTCTACTCTATCCGCCTGAAAATATTGAACCGTATTGTTGAGAGTATGTAAAAGGAAAGCTGTTATAATCACTGAGTTGTTGTGTTTCGAATCAGTATAACACTGGCAAGGAGTTGATATCGAAGTTCTACGTTAAACATGCGAACTTCTGTAGTTGGCAGTGTCCATTTCTTAAGGAGAAATATGGTGATCGTCCCGGAGTTTTAAGTTGTAATGGCTTCGTAAGATAATGTTGGTTGATAGTCGACAATAATGACGTGAATAAGATGTACAAGCGTCAGTGTATAGCAAAACGGAGGTATAATCAAAGTAGATGACTCATCATACCTATGCCCGAGTTTTGATGAAACGTCTCCTTTGATATCAACATTATAAAAAAAATCTTGATAATCGACCGTTACGACGGATTACAGCAAAATTCATATATGGATCCTATGATCATCGTATGGCATTTACGGCCGTTAGACCGAAACAAGGGTCATATTCAACCTGCTAGGAGAATTTTTTTTCCACGTGTCAACGATGATGAAATGACGATGAGCACATCACCCAGTTCGCGAGGAGTGGAGAAAGAAAATCTGCAACCAGACCGGGACTCGAACCTGGATCTCCTCCGTGGCGGAGTCTAGCAGCTATGAAAATGTTCAGTGAAACTTAAGAACTGTTAATGAAGGGGTGGTTGTTAAAGTGTATACATGTTATAAACCGAAGTCTTCTCGCCACGTCTGTCTGCCTTCGAAAAACTCAAAACGTACTGAACGGATTGTCATACCATGAAAACTATGGCTCATGACGGAGGTTTAGGTCTACAATCAATTAAGGTGCATGTCAGTGGGCAATTATGGCGAACAAAATACATTTAGAGGAACCTAAATATTCTAAACATTATGTGATTTCGAATGTTACGGAACATGTGTTAACAGCCGTATTCGTACAGATATCCAAAATTTATACATATTTCCAATTGCCAATGTGAATGAAACCATCTTGACCGTCGAATCTTTCCATTTATCGCGGCGGTTCGGCATCTCTTATCGCTGTTGCGGTCTTCAGCCCGCAGTCTGGTTTGATGCAGCCCTCAACGCTGCCGTGTCCTCTGCAACGCCCTTCATCTGAGAACGAGAACGGCAACCTACATCCTTCTGAATGTGCTTACGGTATTCGTCTCACGGTACCCCACACACTTCCTTCTAATGCTAATTTGACGATTCTTTGATTTCTCAGAATGAGTCCTTCCAACCTATCCATTCTCCCCAATTCTGTTAAGCACCTCAATATTTACGTGATTTACCGACCTAATCTACATTATTCGTCTGATTACAGGGGCGGATCCAAGGAGGGAGGGCAAAGGGGGGGGGGGCAAATAGCCCCCCCCCCCCTGCATTTTTTTTTTTTTTTTTTTTTTTTGATGCCATGTGTTTTAGAATGCTGTCATAAACCATGGCACGCAGTTTATTTTAATTTATATACCTTGTGTAACTGGGGCAGAACTGGAGAACCATTCCATTGTTTACTTAGATGGTTGTGGAAAACCGACTACAAACCAAACTGATCTAGTCGCCAGTCCCGTTCGTTATGCACGAGTTGAGCTCGAACCTAGGCTGGTTGAAAAAATTCACGCTTCTTCCATGGCATACTCATTGGATGAGTCCACACCGTTGTAGAGCAGCAGGTAAGCAGACGGAAAGCATGTCTCGCTTACGTTGGCCTGCCTTTGTCGGCTAAGGGCTGAGGCAGTGTATTGCAGCCTGTCCAGTGCCCTGTCACGCTAGCCGCTAGCCGCCACCTGCCCTGCCTCAGCACGCAGCGTCCGGTGCGAGCGCTCCGGTGTCAGTCAGAACAGTCAGCAGCTGGAGACCGTCGCAGTTCGTGTTATTGTGGAAATTGTGCCAAATACCATGGTGAGTCTTTTTCAATATTTGTAAATTTTACGTTTGTTTTAAAGAGTCCAAGATACCCTTTTTACATTATTATCTATCAGTGTTCGTGTCGTAATTTATTTAAAAATGCAACCTATGTGTAGTACTGAAACATTCTGGATCTTTATGGTTACCTATAAATTTCAGTCGGGATTCTCAATACAGAATCTTTTAGATGAGTGAAGGGATAATTTGAAAAGAACATACCATAATTCTTCACTAATACTAAACTTCCAGTCTAATCTCGTACAGTTCAGAGAATCTGTCCTCTCATTGGTAAAATTTCATACCAGGCTGAAGCAAAGATAAGTAATTCTGTTTTAGAAGCGTTCATCAGTGCTATTTTTATCAGGAGACATTTTATAGGATTCCCAGGACATTGACATACCGTACAATAATAATACAGTTAACACGAAGCTCGGGGGAGAAGAAGCTACAGAGTCGTAATGTGATGCTGTAAAAATAATACTTTTAAATTTACTTTGCGCATTGGTTTCTAGCTTCATTTCGCACCTTTATATTTCATAATTTATTCAAGAAACCCACAGAAAATAAAGCAGTCATTTTACTTGGCATAACATTCAATATTACCTTCTAACATTATGGGAATACCTCGTTAACCTTTATACTGCACTAGTTTATTGACTAGTTCTCCGGTTCATTCCACAACATTTTCTAGTAAAGCGCACTTCTCAAGATTGTGAACATAAAACACACGAACTCTCGCACAGCAGTCAACCACTTTTCAAGATATCTTTGTACATCTTTCAACTACAGCTGCATTCAGCAGCCACCCAGTTTTATATTTGTCTTCTACCAGAGCTTTGATATTTATATAGGCCTACACGTAAATTTATTACCCTCACAATCTGTGACCTGCTATTAATGATTCTTAGGATTCCAAGACGTTCAACAAACAATTTACTTTCGTTTTGAAGTTCTGGAGTGGATACATGAAATATGTCAAGTAATGTTCGTTGATGTTTTTCCTTGAGCTCCTTAATGATTGTAGGTGCGTTACACCGTGAGTGAAAGTATGACTTCAGTTCAGGAAATACTTAAGTCTTTTTATCACCGAAGGTAAAATGACCATATTGTTTTATTCTTTTACAACAATTTCTTACATTCAGTTGTCAAAATTCCTGAAGATAAGTACTCCAGGCGTTTTAATTCTCGAAATACTCAAATCATTTGGAACTTCTACTTTCGATACCGATCTTCAGTTTGCCCACAACTTGATGAAGGCATTTATTTAGGATGTATGAACTGGTCACGCGACACCAATCTAAAGCTCTTTTTTAGAGAGACTTAATCCCCTTTGAGTCACGACTGATTCCTCCAAACCTCCGTTATCATATGTGGTACTTATTTGCGGGCGGCGAACCTGGCGGAGGTTCGAGTCCTCCCTCGGGTATAGTTGTTTGTGTTGTCCTTAGCATAAGTCAGTTTAATTATTGTGTAAGACTAGGGACTGATGACTGCAGCAGTTAAGTCCCATAGGACTTTACACACAGCACGAAGTTTAACGACGCTTATCGATCATAACTGTTCAGTCAGGGGCCATGAGGCTGAACACCGACTTCAATAATAGTTTGTTCCATCATTCAGTTTTGCCGTCGTCGGACATCCCCCCCTTACACACACACACACACACACACACACACACACACACACACACACACACACACACACACAAATAAAAAAAAAAAGTTTTGCGAGATTTACCTCTGAATAGCATTTATGCTGCCACGCTTGTTGTGATCCAGTTCCTACAGAAACGCGCGTGAAAAAGTGGAGTATCTGCAGAGAAACGTTCGAGGGGCTACTGTGCACAGCCGCGATAAATATTGTGTTGGATAATGGCATATTTTAGAAGTGAAACATGTTTTACTTAATTCAACTAAATTTTCTTTCAGTTTTACACTGTTTCTAGCTGAAAAAAATTACGTGATGTTTGCCGAGACGCCCTCTCCTCACCAGCACGTGAGATTTTCTGAGTTTCGCTTCCATTCCCCCCCCCCCCCTCCCTCCCAAGCACTTCACGTAATTTATGATTTTTGAATGCCCCTTATGTATTTGTACCAAAACGTAGGAAATTAAATTAATGGCAAATATTTGTCAAGGACCCGATGTTTCAGTGTCATAACCAGTATTGTCGTTTAATTGAGACAAAAGCTGTTTTTACTCGGCTATCTCATAATATGATGGAACGATTAAAAATAATTTAAATCTTCACATTTTCGTTTTGTCACTTTAATCTGAAACTCAATTTTTTTTTATCCTCGACATAGCTGATAAAATTTTAGCCAGCTATTTAAAAAATGTTCAAATGCGTGAAAAGTCCTATGGGACCAAACTGCCGCAGTAATCGGTCCCTGGCCTCAAACACTACTTGTTCTAAGAACAGCATACACACCCATGCCCGAGGTAGGGATCGAGCTTTCGGTGAAAGCGGCCGCGCAGTTCCCGACGATATGGTGCAGACCATGCTGCCATCCCCGCGCGGAAAAACTATTTCATTTTTCTATAGCAAACCCTTACAACGTGATGAAACACGGAATGAGGCCTTCGGGAGACCTGGGTTAGTCGTAAGTCGGGCCATCAAAATTAGGATTTCTGTGGTTTCCCTGATCGCACCAGGCAAATTCTGAAATGTTTCGTTGAATATTCCACAACCATTTCTTTCCTCTCCAATAATCAAAATACTCAGATCAATAGTTCTTCCTCTGGTATCCACAACTTTTGACAAGAAGGAAAACATTAAGCCTTTTATAGGTTCCTTTACAGTGAACGTTTTCGACTTTCAGCATATTGAGAGCTTTAAGTCAGCATGTCGAAATTTTCTATTTTCAAAACACCTGTTTCACTAAGCATTCACAAAAATTTTACCGTATATAAGTTAAAGTCAAAATCTGCACAACAAAGGGTGGATGCCTCACGAGTCTTACTACAAACATTCAAGCAAAAAACGAGGCAATATGGCTTGAAGCGCAATAAGAATAGACAAAGAAGAAAATAAAAGGAATCTTCCTGTCTTCGGCAACAGCTTATAGGTTACATAAACGCAACAAATTTTAAGCAAAAGCGAATTAACTTCAACCCTTGTATATAACATATTCCGTACATGTTATCGACAGTACGTTGTGTTGCATTTACATTTTGATTTAACTTAAACGAAAATGCATTTTATGTTACTGCTAGTGGTTTACTTCAGTTGTTATGATCTAGGAAATTGTCGTTACTGTCATAGCTCAAAAGTGAAATAAAAAGGGACACATTACCCCTTATATTCCTGAAATCAATTAGTGGCATATTGTATTAAAATTGGTAACTGGTTTACTCACATTTTTGTTTCATTACATTGGTCATCATAAAATGAAAATTTAATGATATTAAATAAGAAATCCGCAACTTTTACTGCTGCGAATATCATTCTGCTTATGTACCCCGTGTGTCTTACGTTTTTCTTCCAGAATATGGACATACTTACCTCTTACGTTCCTTCATCCCACAGGCAAATCAACGACCAACATCGTCAGTGAAGCGAACCCGAAGCATCGACTCATTTTTTATGCCTGTCCATAAGCGTACTGCAACTTCTGGGTGTCAGCTTGATGTGGAGGAACGTACTGAGGATGTGACTCCTGTCACAGCAGCTTCTTCCCAACCCGTCCAGTCTACCACATGTGTCAGTTTTAGTGACGTGTCGCTGACGCCTACTTCTCCTGAATCTATTTCGTGTGCTAAGTCTACTGTCCCCTATGATATTGGAAATTTCTTAGATAAAAGTGTTGATGACTACACAAAATATCAACTATTATCGAACCCCTGGCAACCGAATGATGAGTATGAATTTCCATTTTCCTTACACGTGATGAAAGGTAAAGAAGTGAAGCGATATTTTGGGTATAAATACCACAGCAAATACCCTTAGCTTTTCTTTTCACATGCACGTAAAGGCTCATTTTGTAAATATTGTCCGTGTTTTGCTACTGGAGGTGTTGGTGGAGGTCAAAAAAACTGTGCCATTACAAAAACTTGTCACCAAACCGCTCAATAACTTCAAGGATATTTCAGGGCAGAATGGCGATTTGGAAGCACATGCCAGTCACATTTATCACAAAACAGCTGTAAATCAGGGGAATGCATTCCTCAACACATGTAATAAACCTCACTTGGAGGTAATAAACTGTGTACACTACCAGCGCAGCAAAGAAGTGGAAGAAAATAGGGAACGACTTCGCCCTATAGTCGAAACAGTTATTTTCCTTGGGCGGCAAAATCTAGCATTCCGTGGACACAGAGATGGTCAGATTTTTCCTAAACATGCAAGTTCCGAGAGCTCCATTGCTGCTGTGCACGAAGGAAATTTTAGAGAATTACTGAGATTTAGAGTGTCTGCTGGGGATAAAAAACTAGAGCAACCCCTGCAGTCAGCTTCTTCAAATGCTACCTATATAAGTAAGACCACTCCAAATGCTCTCATTTCATGTTGTGGGAAAGAGATTTCTGAACAAATTTTGAGTAGCGTACGCGCATCCCAGTTTTATTCCATTCTTTTTGATGAGATAACAGATGCTTCTTACTCATCTCAGCTAAGCATTACGTTACGATACATACATAACGATAATATCCGTAGGACTTCATCAGTTTCCTAGATGCGTTTCCAGAACTTGCTCATTCGAATCTCGAAGATGGCTACCAGTCAGAACGTTGTGTTGGAATTGGAACTGATGGATGTGCAGTTATGGTTTCCGAATCTCGCGGTGCTGCCACTGAAGTGCAGAAGTAGGCCAAGAACGCTGTTAAGACACCATGCTACTATCACAATAAATAATTCTATATCCCGTAGTTCCAAGGTGCCTGCTATCCAGGATGCTGTATCTCTCATAAAAGAAGTTATTAATTTCTTCAAGACGCATCCTAAAAGAAAAAGTGTCTTAATGAACATCTTGGGTTGTGCACTTAAGTCACTTTGTGAGACCCGGTGGGTAGAGAAGCATGAAAGTGTTCTTCCGTTTTCAGCTGATCTTGCAAAAATTGTGGAGACTCTCGGAAAGATTGCTGAATGGCGTGACCCGAGAACAGCTGGTAAGGCTGCCTCTCTGATCTTAAATTTTTACAGCTCACAGTTTGTTGTCATTACAATGTCTGAGCGATGTGCTGTCTCTAACGCAGCCTCTAAGCAAACTTTTGCAGAAACCTGCAATTGACCTCAATGTCAGTGCTTCACACGTGAAGAACACTATTAACATTCTAATCAGCCGTCGAGAAAATTTGGTCAGTAGCTTCCGTAGCATATGGATACGTGCAGAGAATCTTGCGCGTCAACTTGGCGTCGAGCTCTATATTCCTGGCATACGGTCGACGCCAAGTTTATCGCGACAACCCTCAAACAAATTCGGCAGAAGAATATTACAGAGTAACAGTCTATGCTCCCCTACTGGACTTCATAATAAGTGATTTACGAGAAAGATTCTCTGCTGAAACATTGGATGTTTTTAAGCTTTCTGTTTTCAATCCAGAAAGTATTGTGAAGATCGCTGCAGGTGAAACTGGAAAAAATTCAGAGTCTAATCAATCGCTTCGGTTCCCTGCTTGACGTAGACAAAAACATTGCTTCTCACATGTTACGGGATGAAATGATGTTGTGGCGAGATAAATGGAATCAAGAAAGGGAACGACAAAAAGATCTTTCAACCATAGCTCTTGATATATTGGCTACATGTGACAAGGATGTATGTCCTATAATACATACGCTTTTATTAGTACTGGAAACACTTCGAGTAACAACTGCATCTGCCGAAAGATCACTCTCGACGTTGCGGCGGCTGAGAACGTATTTAAGAACTTCGATATGAAAAAAAAACCTCCAAGGTCTTGCATTCATGCATATTCATTACCAGATTCCTATAGATATAGAAAAAGTAATTACAAGATTTTCAAAAACTGGCCGTAGAAGGAGATTAGAATTTAACATTTAAGAGGGATATTGTGGATATTGTATTTAATATTAAATTTCACCATGTTCATAATTTTTCATTTATTATTGTTGCATAAGAAGAAAGAATGTTTTTATATTTTTATGTCAGCAGGCAAACATAGTGTTATACAAATGCACTTGTCATATTTTAAAGATATTTATCAACTAATGTAGTAAGTAATTCAACACCACCAACCCCAACACCACCACCAACCCCAACACCACCACCAACCCCAACACCACCACCAACCCCAACACCACCACCAACCCCAACACCACCACCAACCCCAACACCACCACCAACCCCAACACCACCACCAACCCCAACCCCAACCCCAACCCCAACCCCAACCCCAACCCCAACCCCAACCCCAACCCCAACCCCAACCCCACCACCCCCAACCCCAACCCCAACCCCAACCCCAACCCCAACCCCAACACCAACAACAACAACAACAACAACAACACCAAACCACAACACCAACAACACCAAACCACAACACCAAACCACAACAACAACACCAAACCACAACAACAACACCAAACCACAACAACAACACCAAACCACAACAACAACACCAAACCACAACAACAACACCAAACCACAACAACAACACCAAACCACAACAACAACACCAAACCACAACAACAACACCAAACCACAACAACACACATACACACACTATATATATATATATATATATATATATATATATATATATATATATATGTGTGTGTGTGTGTGTGTGTGTGTGTGTGTGTGTGTGTGTGTGTGTGTGTGTGTGTGTGTGTGTGTGTGTATTTTGGAAGGCAGGTAACCTACAGTACCAAAAAATTTGCCCCCCTGATCGAAATCCTGGATCTGCCCCTGCGTCTGAAACACCACATTTCGAAATCTACTGTCATCTTTCTGTCTGAACTCTTTATCGACCATGTTTCATTCCCATACAATGCCACACCCCAGGCAAATGCTTTCAGAAAGGACTTCCTAACATTTAAACTAATATTGGATGTCAACAAATTTCGCTCCTTCAGAAACGCTTTTCTTTTTATAGCCATTCTACATTTTACATCTTCTTTACTTCGCCAATCAAAACTTATCTTGCTAGCTACCCAAATACAAATTTCATCTACTACTTTTATTGTCTCATTAACTAATCTAATCCCTTTACCAACGCCTGATTTTCTGAGACTACATTCCGTTACCATCGTTTTATTCTTGTTAATATTCAACTTATATCTTCCTTTCAAGACACTGCCCATTCCATTTAATTGCTCTTCCACGTCCTTCCCCAAGATCGTATTCCACCAGTTTTTTCCATTTGTCTGTAAATAATTCTTGTTGGTATTTTGCAACCATGACTTATTAAGCTGATAGTTCTTTGTCTGCACTTTCCTTATTAGGAATTGGTATTACTATATTCTTCTTCAAGTCTGAGGTATTTCCCCTGTCTCATTCATCTTGCACACCAGGAAGAACAATTTCTTCATGACTAGCTTTCCTAACGATTATGTCAGTTCAGACTGAATATCATCTACCCCCGGGCCTTGTTTCTACACTATTGTGCTGTATCAAATTCTTCTCGGAGTATTCGTGTCTCACCTATCTGTTCCGTTTCTAGAATATCGCCTTCAAGTTTATTTTCTTTTTAAAGGTCCTCTGATATTACTTCCACCTTTCAGCTTTCGTTTTTTGCTTAGTAACGCCTTTCAATCTGCATTCTTGATATTCATGCCACTGTCTCCAAATGTCTTATTTTCCTGTAGGCGGTATGTATCTTTCCCCTAGTCATACATTCTTCTACGGTCTTGCATTTCACTATAGCCACTCCTGCTTAGCCAGTCTGCACTTCCTGTCAACCTCATTTCTCAGAAGTCTGTACTCCCTTTTTCCTACTTCAAATGCGCCTTTCACGAATTAACTGTACCCTGTGTTGTCCAACTATTTCTATTAGGACTTGTCATTCTGCCCATATGAACCTCTGTGCCCTTCACTACTCCTTCTCTCACAGCTACCATTCTTCTTCCACTGCATCTCTTTCCCGCGTTTTAGAAATCTTTGACTAACGCTCTCTCTTTCAACCACCTCCGGTTCCTTCAGTTTGTCCAGGTTACATCTCCTTAATTTTCTACTATTTTGCAGTCTAGTAAATTTTAATCTACTGTTCATAAACAATAGGTTGCGGTCAGAGTCTGTATTTTCCCCTGGGTATGTCTTAAGACCTGGTTTTCAAACATTTTCCTTGCCATTATGCAGTCAATCTGGTACCTTCCGGTGTCCACGTATACAACCTTCCTTCATGATGATTAAGCCACCTGTTTGTGATTATTAAATTACGCTCTGGACAAAATTCTAGCGGACGATCTCCTCTTTCATTCCTTTTAACCAGTCGAAATTGATCTACTACATTTTGTCCTCTTCCGTTTCCTACTAACGAGTTCCAGTTTCCCATCAGAATAAAGATTCCTCTCCTTTAACTGAATAATTTACTTTAACTTCTCATGCATTTCTTCGTTCTCCTCATCATCAACAGAGCTAGTATGCATGTAAACTTGTACTAGTCGTCGGTGTTGGCTTCGTCTCTAACTTTACTGCAATAATGCCGCCACTATGCTGAAGTAACTTACCCCCATTCCTATTTTGTTATTCATTATTAGACCTACTCAAGCGTTACCACCAACTGATATTGTATTTGTAATCCTGTACTCACCAGACCAGAAATCATGTTAATTCGGCTATCGATCTTTACTACTCCCTACCATATGTAACTTTAACCAATCAATTTCTCTCTACAAATCTTTTAACTTACCTACTCGATTAAGAGAGAAAAAAATCAACGCTCCGATCCGTTGAATTCTTGTTTTGTTTTTCTTGATGACGGCATCCCCCTGAGTAGTCCCCGTCCAGAGATCCCAATGGGTTGAAAGCAGCTTGATGTGTTTCTGAAGCCCCTTTTACCAGATCCACTTTCTTGCGATATCTACTCCAAGCGTTGACGGCTTTTCTCCCGTCGTGTTCATCAGGGGCCAACCACGGCGGGAGTGCGACTATGACGTCAATAATTTTTCCATTGTGCCGAGTGTGGAGTTCTAAATTTTCTGGTGCGGTGAACGCTGGGCATGCGCAAGAAGCAGCGGCTGCATTGTCCAGCAGAAGACAGAAGCTACTGCTTCGTAAATAACGAAGGCGCGTGCTAAGTAGTACGGAATAAAAGTCTAGCGAGCCATCACTGGCAGTTTTACTTCACGTTTTCCATCGGAATAATACTAAGCAAGTTGACTGTGGATTACTTTTTATTTTTTTGTAGAAATGGAGTGGTCGAAAGAAAGCGTAAGGCTCTTCTTTCGGCTTATGAAAAGGAGAGAGTCCTTGCAGATACAGAACAACATTCATATCACAATAAGGTATTTTTAACCGCTTCTAGTATTATTTGTGATCTTTGTGCGTTATGGTGACTGCAGATACTGAAAACATCATGTATTTTCTTGAATGCACGGAAAGAAATCCTCAAAGTAGTTGCAAACGAAGTATCAGCAGTTTACCCGAAAGTTATACCTGAAAAAAAATCGCTAGAGTAAGAAGAGTGGGTGTTCTGCAGCAGATGTTCACCATCCACGATAACATACAAACGCTCCTCTTCCGGCCTCAGCGCTCTTCTTACCTTCCTGCAAAGCAGCGGCGGTCACTACCTTTGCTGCAGCCAATACCACAAGAATTTCATCCATTTTGCTATGATGAAGAAAAGGCTGTGATTAAAACTCAAGTCAGCACACGAAATATTACGACGCCAACCACAGCGCAGAGACCGCACAGCAGACAGTACACACAAATATCGAAGCTCTCGTATAAACAAACGACCACGCAAAACAAATGAAACACGGAACCACCACGGGCGCTGCGGTTGACACACGGTTCGAGTAGCCGCCCGAGACAAGAAAGTGTGAAAGGGGCTATAGCGAGATCTCGGGCAGCTCAGACCCGCAAATGTAAATTAAAACGTTCACATCTGCTCTAAATTAATTTATGAGTGGCCATAGTACTTTAGCAACAGAAATTTATCTAGTTGCTCACTCCTTTAAGGCAGCAGCTGACGTTTTAATAAACACAAAATTAATATTAACGAATAAATGAATATGTAATTAAACATGGGATGGGAAGCATATCATAAACCAGAGGTTTGATAATTTAGAATCAATCTCATTCAGAAAAATGGACAAGCAAATAAATGTGGGGAGACGAAATTAAGCACACACCTTGCAAAAAAGTGAATTAAATCATAAAATGAAATTGTTTCTGCCCTTTATGAATATGGAGGTAACGTGGGAGGAAATTTGCAAATACACAGTGGGTAGCTGAAAGCACATTCATTCATTCATTCATTCATTCATAGACACGTGTATAATGCTTGTGGTGCATTACAATGCGGGAATACTTGAAAGCAGCGGCGAAACTAAGCGTCGGCGCCGTTTTGACGATGTCTTGATTCACAAATATAAGAACACTATCCACCAAACGAACTCATGGCGGGGAGGCAGCAGCTCACTTTTCTTGAGTACCACATGGAATGCGACCACGCCGAATTTCCAAACAGTAATTAATTTAGAATAAGCAAGTAAAGCACTAGCGAAAATTCATATAGAAGAAAGCTAGTATTAATAAAAGCATAGCTGAAGGCCGAAGTAATGACCATTATGAAAGCATGTTGCGCAATCGGTCATACAAGACAGGAAAGACGGAATCAGACTAGAAAATCAGTGAACTATTTAGCATTCTCGCGGATACAGACGCGACGTGAAAAGTTAGTTAAAAACAGCAAAGAAATTCAAACAAACAAAGTTTACACAAAGGCTGAAGGTCACACACGAGTATTCTAACTTGAAGAAAACCGGACACACAATCATCACTGGACTGGAAATGCAAATAATAAATTTACATTGAATTTACTCGAGTTCTGTAAATTAAGAAACGCTTCGCCTCACATAGCAAAAGAATTACTCCAGGAAACTGTCACCGAGTAAACAAGACTGCCTGATTAAAAAGAAAGCAAGAGTCCAACAGCGTGCCTTCCCCTCAGCATGATTCGACCCAGTACTTACTTCCACCGTCGTCGGAGCCAGAGTGAACGGTGTGGCTCCCAGACCATGGGAGAACCTTCCCCCGCCACACTCCGGATACTAAGCGCGCTGAAAACGACGCCGAGTGCGTTCAGAGCCTACTGTCTACCAACCCTTGCTGCCTGGCGAAGACAATTCCCCCTATAACCGCTCCCAGAGAGGTCTCCTGTCACCTCTTTCATCCAAGATTAGGATGAGAACATGGCCATCTCGCCATCTTGCCAAGTAAGCTTGTCTCTGGCCAGCCAGCAGTTCCAACGCAGACGACAAACAAACTCATGGGATCTGAAGTGAACGAGGCCCTGAAGCGCGAGGCGGCGACTAAGCCATTGCGCGGCAGTCAGTCAATGACGAAAGCAACCTTCCACAATCACATGAACATACAAGTTCAATCACATGGGTGGAAACATATAATTTTGGGGCATTGATCAATAACAATGAAATAACACACAAATAGATAACATTAATGGTGCAGAGACACGTTAGGTTAATGAAAAAATCAAAATGGAACGTGACCACACATTCAGTGGACGCGTTTCAGGGTGATTATTTTACCCCATAATACGTCATCATCACATATTCATACAGTAGAGTGGCATCCAGGGCCGCGGTGGCCGAGGGGACTAAGACGCTCCAGTCACGGTCTCCACGGCCACTACGGTCGGGGGTTCGAATCCCCCCTCGGGCATGGATATTTGTGACGTCCTAGTTCGTAAGTAGTTCATAAGTAGTTTGTAAGTTTAGGGACTGATGACCCCGTAGTTAAGTCCCATAGACTTTACAAACATTTCTTTGGCATGTCATCCAGAAAATTAAGCAGCCCTTCGCAGCAAATGCATGGCAAAGGCATGTTAGCTGATGTTACAAGGCCAGCTGTCAACATCTCTTATCACCAGGTCTATAAAACCTCTGGATTTCAGAAGCAAAGTCAGGAGCGAAACAAAGCAATAAATATGAAACTTCCTGGCAGATTAAAATTGTGTGCCGGAACCGGGACTCGAACCTGGGACCTTTGCCTTTCGCGGGCAAGGTCCCAGGTTCGAGTCCCGGTTCCGGCACACAATTTTAATCTGCCAGGAAGTTTCATATCAGCGCACACTCCGCTTCAGAGTGAAAGTTTCATTCTGAAAGCAATAAACACTCCTGTTAAAAGATCTATTCCGTGATTCACGAACTTTACGCAGATGTAAAAATCCGTAAGGATCATATTCATGTAGACCTCCAATGTCCATATGTGTTTAGCAATTGCCAAGTACTAACAGGTTTGAAAGTTAATACAAATTTGCAAATTGAGTATCAATGATTGAATGGAAGTTTAAAGTTGTTTCCAGTGTAAAAGGTGAATAAAAATTGTTTATTCAGAACTTGGAACTTCAAGCAGTCTTTCATTGGAACCTAAACTACACAGCTAATAAAGCTGTTTCGGAAGCTCCAATACTTCGTAGTACTATAAAATACAACCCAAAAAATATATTACTTATTGTGTAAAATAAAGTTTTGATCAGAGGTAATTTCTTAATGAACAGTTTGTTTTGGATTCCATCAGATATTGACCTGAGAACGTAAGTTCGACTTTAGTCCATATGTAGGATTTGTGTTGCGCAGTAAATGTATAAATACAAGCGCTGATCAACTAATGTTGAAATAACCGAGCTTTCATAAAATATACTGGTTACACTTGCGTGTTTCCATCTATAATGAATGGCGTGACGTTCCGATATGTGTAAAATCTAGAACGGTATAGACTGAAATCGTGCTAGTGCAAACAATAGACTTGAAATGGAAGCTACGTGACCTTTTCACGCTTAGCTTTCATTGGAGGCCAGTAAACGCGTTGCCTCGCTGCCGCGTCTGTGCCACAGGCGGGATGCCGCGCGCAGCCTGAGCCGCGACGGCAGCCGCGGGTGCTGGTGCTGGTGCTGGCCTCCAGCTGTGGCCGCGTCTACTGCGAGGACAGAGGCCGGGCCGCGGCTGTCTGCCCGCGCTGGGAAACGCCCAGCGATCTGACAGGGGGCGGGGCGGAAACTGCTGCACACTGTAGATAACCAGGCACATTGCTCTCGCAATAGTTGGAAATAAAGTACACTCCTGGCCATTAAAATTGCTACAGCACGAAGATGAGCCACAGAAGCGAAATTTAGCCGACAGGAAGAGGATGCTGTGATATGCAAATGATTATCTTTCCCGAGTATTCACAAAGTTGTCGGCGGTGGTGACAATGTGCTGACATGAGGAAAGTTTTCAACCGATTTCCAATTCAGAAACAGCAGTTGACCGGCGTTGCCTGGTGAAACGTTGTTGTGATGTCTCGTGTAAGGACGACAAATGCGTACCATCACGATGCATCACAGACAGGAGCGCCTGAGATGGTGTACGCTACGACGAATCTGGCAGCACGAATAACAAAACGTCTTTTTTTTTCGGGTGAATCCAGGTTCTGTTTGCAGTAACATGATGGTCACATACGTGTTTGGCTACATCGCGGTGAACACACATTGGAAGCATGTATTAGTCATCGCAATACTGGCGTATCACCCAGCGTGATGGTATGGGGTGTCATTGGTTACACGTCTCCGTCACCTCTTGTTCGCATCGACGGCATTTTGAACAGTGGCCGTTGCATTTCAGATGTGTTACGACCCGTCGCTCTACCCTTCATTCGAAACCCTACATTTCAGCAGGATAACGCACGACCGCATGTTGCAGGTCCTGTACGGGCCTTTCTGGAAAAGGAAAATGTTTGACTGCTGCCCTGGTCAGCACATTTTCCAGACCTCTCACCAATTGAAATGTCTGGCCAATGGTGGCCGAGCAACTGGCTTGTCACAGTACGCCAGTCACTACTGTTGATGAACTGTGGTATCGTGCCGGCCGCGGTGGCCGAGGTGACTGAGGCGCTCCAGTCACGGTCAGCACGGCCACTACGGTCGGGGGTTCGAATCCCCCCCTCTGGCATGGATATTTGTGCCGTCTTTAGTCTTAGCTAGTTCATAAGTAGTTTGTAAGCTTAGGGACTGATGACCACGTAGTTAAGTCCCATAACCTCTACAAACATTTGAACATTTGTGTTCAAATGTTTGTAAATGTCAGGGAACTTGACTGCGGGGTCATCAGTCCCTAAACTTACAAAATACTTATCAGCTACCTTATACTAAAGGCTACACTAACATCCATGCCCGAGGGAGGATTCGAACCCCCGACGAAGTTTCAGTTGTAGCTGATTATTACGACGTTGGATGGTTCGGTATTTGGTTGTATTGAAACTGTGTATCTCGTGTAGATTGCCACTATTTTCCATTTGTTATTTGGTATTGTTGAACATTTATTGATTAACGGTTACTGTAAGCAAGAAAAAAATAACGCCAACTTGGTTGCGCAAAACTCGGAATAATGAACGAGGTACGTCCAGAAAGTAAGTTCCGTTTTGTTATATAAAACAAACGTGAACAGATAAAAAAAAAAAAGAAATACTTATTGTACAAAAATCTAGAACTGTTAAACTACTTTTCTACATAGCTGCCGAAATTTTGTAGGCACTTGTCATAGCGTGACACAAGTTTCTGTATGCCTTCTTCATAGAAGGTTGCCGCCTGTGTATTCAGCCATGTGGTTGCATGTTCTTTCAGCTCGTCGTCATTGTTGAAATGTTGACCACCAAGGACAGATTTTTAGGTGTAGGAAGAGGTGAAAGTGGCTAGGAGAGAGGCCCGGGCTGTACGGATGATGATCGAACACGTCGCAGTGAAATTCCCGTAAGAGTTGTTTTGTCACATTCGCCACATGAGGTCGGGCACTATCGTGGAAACAAACACCACCTTTTGATGGAAATCCTCTTCTTACACCTAAAATTTGTCCTGTCAACACTTCAACGATGACGAGCTGAAAGAACATGCTACCACATGGCTGAATACACTTCTATGAACAAGGCGTACAGAAACTTGTGCCACGCTATGACAAGTGCCTACAAAATTTCGCAGCTATGTAGAAAAGTAGTTTAATAGTTGTACAGATACAAAAAAAAAAATTTATTGTACAAAAATCTACAAGTTTCTTTTATATACCCGAACGGAACTTACTTTCTGGACATACCTCGTATATCACCGACTGCTCTTTATGCTGGACCTAGCTGTCTCACACACAAAGAAAGGTGTTGCTTCGGCACAATTCTAAGGGTTTCCTGACACTTTACGGACAGGAGTTCTATGACACTTTACCCAAATATTGAACAGAGATATAAGGAAATAGTATTTCAATTCACTTTACTGCTAATGAAAACAGAAATTGACAAGTAGCACGCCAGTAACAAACTTAATTTGCGTTATAGACTGGATATACACCAGCGCCCCTAATACCCGGCAACACGTCCCCCTGGCAGATTTTGTAAATTTGTACTTATGTACTGTTACATTGAGCAACTGGATGTCGGTGACGGATAAAATACCGAACAAATTTAAAATCAATTTGAAAGTATAATGTTAAGAACAAATGATGAACATTTCAACCATTTTCAATCAATAAGTTGTTAACTGATGAGTCATGTCAACCATTGTCCCTGCATTTAAAATAATAGGATTCTGGAGCCATCAGTGTGTCAAGACTGAAAAGTACACCAACACAAAATTCTTTCGCTGATTTCCGTTTATACAATTCAATTCAGTGACATAAGAGGAAGAATATGAAAGGACGTCGGCGAAGTTATTTTATATGTGGATGTAGTTTTAAGTCTTGTCGTTCTGATGATCCCAACACCCTTCTACTCTAATCTAAGGGTAATTGTTAATGTTCAGATAAGACACAAGCTCTGATTATGGCAGGCTCATTCTGCCGAAACGGGTCACAATAAATAAAATCATAGACAATCAATGCTTTCTTGCAATTTTGTCAAAGGAGATAACCTCCAATGCCAGAAATGTCTGAAACACACAATAAGTGTGGAAGAGGTCATCCGCAGTTAATACTTTTAGTACCAAAAATCATGGTTTTTCGAGGTTTCTTAGAAACAGCCCATCGGCAAATAGTGCTTATAAGCCTCATGAAACCGTGAGCCACAGCTAATGTTCAAGCATCAAATGGTTTCCGCAATTTGTTTCGGACTACAGTGGGAGTAACTGTTTAAATTTTGACCCCAACAGCAGGATAGCTACAGAACGCCAGTTCTTCTGAAACACAAATGATCACAGGCACGGGAATAACCAAAACGTTTCACGACTCACCTCTGCAATCATCAGAACCCGAGATACGGGCGTCTGAGGTATCGTGGTTCCTTACACGGCTGTCTCGAGCAAATTGATACCGCGCTCGGTGTGATGAAACATGCAGCTACAACAGGGGTTTGGAGCAGCGTGCAAACATCTCCCAGCAGGGTGAGCTCTCACTGCAGTGACGTATCGTTACACAGTTTTGGAAATGATTTTCAGTACCAGATAAGGTCGTCTAAGCAGCTGAAGAATAATATGTACTCATTTTCATGGAGTTGTTGTTGTTGTTGTTGTTGTTGTTGTTGTTGTTGGGTATTGAGGGGACTAAACATCTAGGTCATCAGTCCCCTGTTACTAGCTGAGAGTCCACTGCCAAAACGACAAAATTAAACAAAGCTCTAAAAGTGATCACGCACATAAGGGACAGGTGGACAATGGACAAACCTCTTATAACTTAAAACGAAGACACACAGAAATGGTAAAAGAAAGTCAGGAATAAAACTGGACAGCAGAGTACCTTGGCTGGCTGATCACAAAGAAAAAACAGGATGAGCCAGCCATACTGCATACACGAATAACCCCTAAGGGCGGAAAAGGTAAAAAAAAAAAAACGGGATTGGTGGTGGCCTAAGATATCAGGCCACAGCACCTACCGTTAGATCGAGTCATAAAAACCAGCAGCGCGGATAAAACTTAAAACTGCGTTAGCCATAGAGGCGTCGTCTCCTAAAACTAAAGGTAGTGCGTCTGGAAGAGTAAAATAGTGCCGCAGGTCGGCTAAAAGTGGACAGTCCATCAAAAGATGGGCCACTGTCAATACAGTGCCACATCGACACTCGGGTGGAGCCTCACGCCGAAGAAGATACCCGTGGGTGAGCCACGTATGTCCAATCCGGAGGCGACAGAGGACAACTGACTCTCGGCGGGTCGGCCGCAGTGAAGATTTCCACAAAGCTGTGGAGAGCTTTACTGCCCGAAGCTTATTCGGTGCAGTCGCCGTAACCCACTCGGTGCTCCAAGCCTCGCGCACCCTCCGGTGCAACACCAGTTTAACATCTTGTTCCGTGACACCAATTGTGAGAGGTGGTCCCATAGTGGCCTGCTTGGCCAATCGATCTACATGCTCATTCCCTGGTATGCCAACATGACCTGGGGTCCACACAAAGACCACAGAACGGCCTGATTGGCATAGGGAGTGAACAGTGTCCTGGATCGACCGCACTATTGGGTGCCGAGAGAAACACTGGTCGATCGCTTGTAAGCCACTCAGGGAGTCAGTACAGATGACGAATGACCCCCTGGGGGCAGGCTTTGAGATGTTGGAGAGCTCTGAGAATAGCGACCAGCTCGGTGGAGAAGATGCTACTCTCACAGGGCAGAGAATGCTGTTCTACGTGGTTGTGATGTAGAAAGGCATACCCAGCACGGCCATCTACTATGGAACCATCTGTGTAAATGGCGTCTGCGGCACGGAACGGCTCGAGCATTTGCAGAAACTGGTGACAGAGATGTGCGGGAGAAACAGAGGCCTTCGACACATGGGACAGGTCCAGACGGAGCTGCAAACGAGGAATGGACCAAGGAGGGGTGTGAAAGGAATAGTGGAAAGTGGTTGGAAGTGGATAGGATGTGAGAGACGAAAGAAGGAGACGAACACGGACCGAGATCGGGTATCCCGACCTTGGCCGTCGTGGAGGGATAGGTAGTGCAGCGTCTGGAAAAAGGAGCCGGCGGTTCGGGTGGAAGGGCGAGGCCTGAATATGAGCAACATAGGATGCCAGCCGGTGTTGCCTACGGAACCGCAGCGGGAAGACTCCAGCTTCGACAAGGAGGCTAAACGGACACCACAGTGTAAAATTGGGTCCAACGCCTGCAGTGCTGATGGCGCAGCCGAATCGTAGACTATGCAGCCATAGTCTAGGCGTGACTGAATGAGGACCTTGTAAATTTGTTAGAGCGTTGGGCGTGTGGCTGAGACAACGCAGGATGTTGAGGTGTCGCCAGCACTTTCGTTTCAGCTGGCGAAGGTGGTGCACCCAGGTGAGACGGTTGTCGAACAGCATGCCTAGAAACGTGTGTGTTTCTACGACATGTAGTAGGTCTCCAGCTAAATAGAGTTCGGGTTCTGGGTGTACTGCCCGACGTCGGCAGAAGTGCATTACACGGGTCTTCGATGTAGAGAACTGAAAACCGTGGGCAAACGCCCACAACTGCGCTTTGCGAATGGCCAGTTGCAACCGACGTTCAGCAACACTGATGCTGGTGGAGCTAAAATACATGCAGAAGTCATCGGCATACAAGGAAGTGGATACCGATGACCCCACGGCCGCCGCAAGGCCGTTGATGGCGACTAAAAATAAAGGGACACTGAGAACGGAACCCTGCGGGACTCCGTTCTCTTGACAATGAGGTGAGCTAAAACAAGAACCAACACGAACTCTAAAAGAACGCAACGCCAGGAAATTCTGAATGAATATGGGAAGCGGACCCCGTAAACCCCAGTCATACAGCGTAGACAGGATATGGTAGCGCCAGGTAGTGTCGTATGCTTTCCGCAGGTCGAAAAATACGGCAACCAGGTGTTCGCGGCGACTAAATGCAGTACGGATGGCCGACTCCAGTGACACAAGATTGTCAACAGCGGAGCGACCTTGACGGAACCCACCCTGTTGTGGCACCAAAAGTCCCCGGTCCTCGAGGATCCACATGAGCCTCCGACTCACCAAGCGTTCGAGAAGCTTGCATGGAACGTTGGTGAGGCTGATTGGGCGGTAACTATCAGCCACCTGCGGATCCGCCCCAGGCTTAATCACTGGAATGATAATGCTTTCCCGCCACGAGGACGGAAAAACACCCTCCAGCCATATCCGATTAAGCAGGGCGAGAAGTTGGCTCTTGGCATCCGCTGATAGGTGTCGGAGGAACTGACTGTGAATGCGATCGGGTCCAGGGGAGGTATCAGGGCATGCAGTAAGGGCACCTTCAAACTCCCATTCAGTACGGTTCCCGACGTCGCGTTCGAAATGAAAGCAGATGTCTCTCTGCTCGCCCTTTAAGGGCGCGAAAGTCTGCACCATAAGCAGCAGTCTCCGAGATGCGACAAAAATGATCCGCCAGGTGCTCAGCGACGGCGACGGGGTCAGTACAGAGCGAACCCTGAACGCTGAGACACGGAATTCCCGCCGGTGGTCGGTGCCCAAAGAGGCGTCGAACCTGCGACCACACCTTGGAAGGAGAAGCGCGGGAACCAATGGAGGCGACGTACTTCTCCCAGGAAGCCCTCTTACTTTCCTGTATCAGTCGCCGGGCTCGTGCTCGGAGACGCTTGAAGGCCACGAGATGTTCGACACAAGGGTGGCGTCGGTGGCGCTCTAGAGCTCGCCGACGTTCCCGGATGGCCTCAGCGATCTCCGGTGACCACCAGGGCACCGATGTACGACAGAGCGAACCGAACGTGGTGGGGACAGAGTTTTCGGCTGCAGAAACAACGGCCGCTGTGAACTGCTCAACGGCTGCATCAACATCAGCTGGAAAGTTTGAGGATAGTACAGCAGCTGCGGAATAGGCTGGCCAGTCAGCCCTACGGAGGGACCAGCGAGGCAGGCGGTCGGCAGGCAAACGCTGTGGGAGCGACAGGAAGATAGGAAAATGGTCGCTACCACACAGGTCGTCGTGGACCCTCCAGGTGAGATGTGGAAGAAGGCTAGGGCTGCAGACAGACAAGTCTATTGCAGAATAAGTACCATGCGCTGCACTAAAGTGAGTAGGAGCACCGGTGTTTAGAAGGCAAAGATTCTGCTCTGATAGTAAAGACTCAACATCCCTACCCCGGGCCGAGGTCTGTGTGCCACCCCACAGAGTGTGGTGGGCGTTAAAATCCCCCAAGAGAAGAAAGGGTGGGGGAAGTTGGGCGACCAAGGCAGCGAGGTCTACGGGAGAGACGACATCATCTGGTGGAAGGTAGACAGAGCATATCGTAAAATCTCGTACTAACCGGAGCCGCACAGCGACTGCCTCTATAGGTGTTTGCAGAGGCACAGCAGCACTGGGGACTGAAGTATGAACATAAACACACACGCCGCCGGAAACTCTGTTGTAGGAGTTTCGATTTTTAAAATAGCCCCGATAGCCTCGGAGGGCTGGGGTCCTCTCGACGGGGAACCATGTTTCCTGCATGGCGAGACAGATAGCAGGGCAGTGGCAGAGTAATTGCCGCAGCTCAGTCAGACGGCGGAAAAAACCGCCGCAATTCCACTGCAAGATGTCTTTTGCAGCGTGCTGAATATCCATTATTTAAGATGTTGAAATGTTATTCAGCAGTGGCACCTGCTGCCAACTCCGCAGACTCTGCAGGGTCCAGAACCATCGGTTCTGGCGACCCAAGTATGGCGAGATCCTCAGGCGACGCGAGGATCTCCACCTCATCTTCAGAGACCGAAGATGTGATGGAGCGTTCCCTCCGAATCGCCGAGGAGTCCTCCTTCGGGTCAGTCTTCTTCTTCTTCTTCTTCTTCTTGACTTTCTTTTTGCCCTCTCGCTGGCCCTTTGGTGTTAAGGGCTGGGAGGACTTCGCGGGAGTGGCATCAGGGGCCGTCGAAGAGCCAGAAGCCCTTCGACCAGCAGGCTTCGGATCCTTCAGCCAAAGGCTAGGATCCACTGGCGCACCCTGGGACTCCCCAGAAGGGAGCGTCCCGAAGGACCCCTTCCGAGAGAGAGGTGCCGGAGGAAGCTGTTGCCTCTCCGGCTGGGGGTTGGGGACTGGTGTCCCCGATGGTTGTGGGGAAGTTGCCCCCACAACAGGTGCTGCAGCAGCAGATGGAGTATTGCCCCCACCTAACGAGGGGGCAGTGGTAGTTTTGTGGCCTCTAGGGCCCACAGGAGGAAGCGATACCTTGTTAGACGTCGTACCCGTAGTGCGCGGGGACGACGTTACTACAGCATAGGTATTGTTCATAGTCACCGGATGGAGACGCTCGTATTTCTTCCTTGCCTCATTGTATGATAACCGGTCCAAGGTCTTAATTTCCATAATTTTCCTTTCTTGTGTAGGACTTTACAGTCCGGGGAGCACGGCGGATGCAGCTGATTACAGTTCACACAGACGGGAGGTGGCGTGCAGGGAGTGTCCGGATGAGCTGGACGTCCACATTCCCTGCACGCGGCGCTGGAAGTACACCGGGAGGACATATGCCCAAACTTCCAGCACCTGAAGCACCTCATAGGGGACGGGACGTACGGTGTGACGTCGCACCGGTAGATCATGACCTTGACCTTCTCGGGCAGTGTATCGCCCTCAAAGGCCAGGATGAATGCACCGGTGGCAACCCTGTTAGCCTTAGGTCCCCTATAAATACGTCTAACAAAGTGAACTCCTCTGCGTTCCAGGTTGGTCCGTAACTCCTCAACGGACTGCGACAATAAGTCGCGATGGTAAATTAGACCTTTGACCATATTGAGGGTCTTGTGGGGCGTGACACTGACAGGAACATCACCCAGCTTGTCACAGGCCAATAATGCCCTGGACTGGGCTGGGGAAGCCGTCTGTATCAAAACAGCCCCACTTCTCATTTTTGAGAAAGACTCCACCTCACCGTACTTGTCCTCGAGATGGTCAACGAAGAACTGCGGTTTGGTGGACAAGAAAGAATCTCCATCAGTCCGGGAAAAGACAAGATATCGCGGCGTGTAGGGATCTGAACTCCGTAAAGTTTTGCGCTCTTCCCATGGCGTAGCCAGGGAAGGAAACGTCTTAGGGTCGTATACTGTTGCATCAAAATCGTACTTTCCTCGCTTAGAAACGGCGTTTTTGCGACCGCCCACGCTAGTTAGTGCTCGTTTCATTGCCGTCCCACGAGCAGCTAGGGAAAAGAGGTCCACCCAGGCAGAGCCCCGCTTGCCTGGGTAAGCCTTGTACAACTGAGGTGCGGCAGGTTCCTCAGAGGTTGCTCGCTAGCGGCTGTTCAACCTCAACAGCCATGCATCTCCTCGGCACGTAGCACACCTTGAGATTGAGGTTTTTTTTTATAGAGGTTTGTACCGTCCTCGCGACCCGGGCGATTAAGCCAAGATCCCCGGGCTCTGAAACGTACAACGTTCCACCGTCGCGCCGAACGATGGTCGTTGAGGCACGCACAGAGCTTACGGTGTAGCGGACTGTTGGCGCGACACAGCCCACGGCTCAGGACCCCGGGTTCGCCAAGCCCGTACTCAGCAAATTAATGCTGAGCCCCTGAGGTGTTTCATGGAGTGTATGACATTAACGAAATGGGCAAAGTTGAAAATTTGTACCCAACCGGGATTCGAAACCAGGTCTCCTGCCTTGTTGACAGTTGCGCTGACCGCTACATCACACTGGACACAGGGATCACCACCCCTGCAATGGATTGTTCAAGTAACTTTACCCTGACCACTACAACTCAAACTCTTAGTCAATTAGTACTGATTCCCGTAAGAGTATGGGCCTAGGAGTGCCTCAGCACTGAAGAAAAGATCATTGCCCGTCATCGACGAATTTTATACGTCAAATATATGTACCACAAAAATGCTACGGAATGGTCAGTATCTGTGCCATGTTTGTGACTGAAATAAATATATTTAGAAAATCAGTCATTTGTAGGTAAAACATCCAAAATGATAAATATATTTCCGTAATCGTCATTGAGTTACTGTCCATCCTAGCGCGCAAAGACAGTCACGTTCAGTGCACAAGTCGTTTATCGAATTTATGTAATACGTAAAAATTAATGTTTGTTTTTTGTTGGAATTAAGGAGAAAGTACATCTTGAACATTGGGATGCGTGATAACCTGCCGTACTATGAATGACATTTAAATTTATTATTTCATTAATAGTACATGTATTCACAACATATTTTACAAGCAGTATGTATTTATGACAATGAATGTACCAGCAAAAATATTTAATTGCACGACTTGTAGTTGAGGAGAGACAAGTGGTGAACAGGGAGGCTCGTGGCAAACTGCTGCAACACGTTTGTTCATATTTTATGCACTGCCGTACTGTTTATCCAATTGCGATGAAACTTCGCACTCTTGATCTCGAAACTAAGAGAAAAAGTCACGGTATACACAAAATGGTGTGTCGTGGAAGGCAGACAATACTTCATCTACAAATTTCGACAAAATCTACCGCTTTATTCTAATATGGATGAAATTTTGCACGCTTAACCGTCGAGAAAACAAACATCACGGTGTACTTAAGATTCCATACCAGCGTCTGGTACCTTGCAAATCACTGATCATTATCACTATGGAAGCTAACATAGTTACATAATTTTTCACAGACTGACGAGGCATTGGACTGAGGAGATGAAGGAGGAGTTGGACAGTGGACGAGGGGGTGATTGGTACAGAAAGGTGGAGATGCAGATGGGCAGAGAGAGGAGTAGGCGAAGACTGACAGAGAGGGCCAGCAGGAGAAGGAGATTAGGAAGACGAAAGGAGAGGTGTACTAAATGAAGACTGGAACAAGTACTCGGGCGACGCCGGTTTTTCAACGTGTGTCTTACAGTGCTGTACACATCATTCGCAGTTACCAGCAGAGCTGGGCACGGTTAATCTACAAGTTAACTGCGTTAATCATAAATCCGTTACTATAAAAGTTAGCTCCGTTAAACGTAAAAGCGTTGCTCTGCGTACAGTTTAGCGGAAGTTAACGTTAATCGTTAACAGTATTGTGCAGCCATTAATAATCGCCTTCACTGTCCGAATTTGTATATTTAAGCTGTTAAAAAAAGAAAAAAGAGAAACGTTTTATCGTGCCTGATGTTTAAGACAAATGTTTTGTTTACGCATGAGTAACACGATTTGGAGTATAAATAGAAACTGGTATTACTCGGCCACTGTATTGCGGCAGTCGGCAAGAAAAGAAGTGATGTCTTATCAGTTACGATAGTGTAAAAACTCGGCAAGAATCATTTGCTTTGGGGGAAAAGTCTTTTATTCAATGAAATAATTCGTCTTCTTGAATAAAAACACGAATGTTTGTAATTTGTTAACGATCGCGGCGGCTGCTACGATATAGTGTCCCAGTATTATTTAAATCTTAATTTTTATTAATAATTATTTAGCAATAAAATACAATTCACTGCAGACTCAAAATATATAATTTCACTAGATGTCATTTGCCATTAGGTGGATATTTTCTTTAATAAACATTAGCATATTAAAATTCTCGTATCAAAGTAAGACACAGTTGGGTGTCAAAATATATTTCCCCACGGAAAAAAGAAGTTCGACTGCGGCACTTGATAGTATAGCTGTATTATATGTAACAAAAGGATTTACTAAAATATTTGCCCCAAGAAAAGCTGCATTCAGAAGATCAATACCGTGGTACCAGTGAGTGTTTCAACCCACAGCCCGGCCGTTAACTAACGATTAACGGATTTTGGCGTAACCATAGTTACCAGACACAAAAAATAAGGCTAAGTATTTCTCTGGCAGCTCTTTCTCTTTGGCCATGTTCCACCTCATGCAGGACCGGTCTGGTTGAAATAGTTTTTGCCGTGTGTTAATATTGACAGGGTAGCCAGATGCCCTACCTGACGCCACCCCATGCCCTCTGGGGGGAAATGTGAACTCCAAATGTGAAAGTGTAAAGTGTAATGAAAAATTTGCGAATCGTATAACTGATCCAGGACTAGGGTACCAGCCCGGTATTCACCTAGTGGGATGCGGAAGACCGCCTAAAAACCACATCCAGGCTGGCCGGCACTTCCACCCACTTCGTTAATCCGCCGGGTATCTCTCTCTCTCTCTCTCTCTCTCTCTCTCTCTCTCTCTCTATGACAGCCGGGCGCATTGAGGCGCTGTGCTTGTGATGCGCGAGGCCATTGCCCGTCGGGGGATCGAATCCCCACTCGACATGGATGTTTGCGCCGTCGTTAGTGTGACATTACAGATACAGGAGGAAGCTGATTGTTTCCATGTGAAAGGCGGGTTTTGCCAGGCTGTTGGGTTCCCCAGCCGACCGGCTAACGGTTTGGACCTAGTGAATGGGATTCAGGTACCAATGTGCTCGGAAACCGGAAACAAAGCTCTTGGTTCAACGAGGGCGACTTTCCCAGATTTAAACTGAAATACAATATAGCCACACACATTTGTCTAAAAATCCATATAAAATCAGGGAATGATCAAATGGCATATATAATTATACCAATGGGTTCAGGAGACTTGGGAAAATCAAACGCTGTAATTACAATTTCAATATCCCTTACAGATAAAAAGGAGACATTTCAGTAGTATAATAATAATATTATAAGACATATTTACAATTATTGATACATAGTGTTAATCCATAACAGATTAAGAAGCAAATGGGCAACATTGCAACACGCCACCTATCTTGAAAGATGTACCACGTTATTTCTGTATTCTTTCAATAAACTTTGGGTTTACTCTATTGTTCTCCTTTTCGTTAAGGTATTAATATTCTATCAGAACAGATTCAACCACAGTAAAGCAAATCATGAACCCAACAAATCACATTACATTTATATATCTATTTTATTATATTTAGTATTCTTAGTAACGTTCAGTTTTTATGTTGTAGACTGCCACTTAAATATTTCATGGCCGACTGAACATAGTAGATATGCAGCAGGTAATTTATATGTAAACAATTATATGTATTTGTGTACAAGAACTGAATATATTTGCTTAAAAAGCCATGATAAATTAAATATTAATTGTGTAACTATATTTCGACGTCGGCAGTATATTTGAACAGCTTCAGATGCGGTTTCCATTCAATATGGCTCAATTCTGTCATCGATAAATGACAATTTCCTTGTGTGGTTTTCTTTTCAAACCGCTTCTTAGAAAGTAGTAACTCCTCAACAATACCACCACCAGAAATGTAAATTTTCAGGTTTATGAAGTCAAATATTTGGAAACTTTCTGCCAAATGTGATGCGAATAGAGCTGCAAGTAAAGACTACAACTTAAAATATCATGAGTTATGCGGCGTTTTGTTATGTATTACATTGTAAGTCATCATATCTCCTGAACTGTGTATCGTAGGAGGTTCTTTTGGCCTCTGAGGGTTAAATTTCGCCTATGAATTTCCATGTATGTCCCCGATAATCGCT
This sequence comes from Locusta migratoria, assembly GCA_026315105.1. Classification (NCBI taxonomy): domain Eukaryota; kingdom Metazoa; phylum Arthropoda; class Insecta; order Orthoptera; family Acrididae; genus Locusta; species Locusta migratoria. The sequence continues at coordinate 29,242,271 of CM048745.1, read as the reverse complement.
TAACGTTGATATTTATTTACTTTCCACTGAAAAGCAATAGCCCAAATGCCGAAGCAACGTGACTATGTATTTAGAAATTTCTATAATGAGAGAATCTAGAATAAACTGGGTTCGTTATTATGTTTTATACATATACTCAAAGAATAAGATTTAAAATTATATTAAATTAATGAAATATATTCGCCGGCGTTCTTATTAAATTCGAGTAAAAAGTCACTGGCGCAACCTCTCTAGTTATTCTCGGTAACAATTTTCATTTCACTGCGTGATACCTTCCGCCAGGATCCCGCAACACAAATATTTTTTTATACCGTAAAAAAAAAAATATTCGCACCACATTTGAAATTAATGTGAAAAAAAGAGACGCAGGGAGCCCGTTTTGTTTTCATACGATGAGCTCGGTAACTCGTGTTTATTTAACACAGGTGCTGCTGCAAGTGCACGAAGCAAACAATTAATTACCCTGCACTTCATCCCTGTGAAATTAATTTGTCTCTGGCTGTTTGAACTGACGACAGTACACGTTTGAGCGAACGAGGTGAGACAGTGATTTAACACACTCGACTCCCATTCGGAAGGTCGGTGGATCAAATCCACCTCCGTCCGTCCATGTTTAGGTTTCCGTGAATTCCCTCTTCAAAAGTTAGACATACCCCATTGTAGTATATTTAACACTAAGCAATCGCTTGTTTGGTAAAGTGAAAATCTGGCTACCCAACAGAATTTCGAATGTAAATAGGCTTTAACTTTTTACAACCAAGAAAGTATTTACAGAATGTTTATGTATACACGAAGGGAATACTTTACAATAACGGCAACTTTTCTGTCGGCATTTTTGTAAAATTTATCTTGTTTCTAAAAGTTCAGATAGCAAGATTATGCAATTAGTCACATTATTAGTGAAATATACGCACTAACATTACGAGTTAGTATCCGAGATATACTAAACACTTTGACATAGCCTGTTTGTGGAAAGACCTTGCGATTGTATTATTAATAAGAACTTTTAATTATGTAAACAAACGGAAACTTCTCTAATCTAATTAGATATTTACTTTTGGGTCTTATTTAATATGCAAACGCTTTTATAAATACTAATACTTTATACTGAATATTTTACTATACTTCTTGTTTATGATTCGCAGATTATGAAATTTTGTAACTACATTGTAATATATTTGTTCTAGAACCTCCAAGTTGTGATATTTACTTTGAGTGGTAGTAGAAAAGGATGGAAGTGGTAGGGATGGTGTCAATGACAATTATTGCTTTCGATTACAGAATCTTTACTCAAGGACAATAAACGGACTTAAAAGCTCTCACACAGTTGAATAAATAATATAATTAGGTAGGGAGAAATTACAATTAAATAAGTAGCTCTCAAACAACAATTTGGGGCTCACAATATAATAAAATAATTAAGGCTATTAACAATGTAGTGCAAGGATAACGCCCCATAAATACAACAACAATTTAGGTAAAGGTCAGCTCATTAATGAACAGTACACGGCAACTCTTTTTACTCGAACACAACTGAACAATTTAAAATAAAACAATTTATAGTAATTGTAAGAGAAAGTGAATTTGCAATTGCCCTGGTACATGAGTGAGTTAGCTTGCACAAGGAGCCAAGAAAAACATAACTTGATCAGTAATGCGCAACTTCGTATCTACCATGCAATAAATGACTTGAATCGGTAATAACAATTCCAAAATAGACTACACTTTTAATTAACTTTCAGGAAGCGTGAAACGTTTGCTGATGGGGTAATGTCACCAAAACAAGAAACTAATCAAGCACAAGACTACTAACACAAACGGGCACTAGACGCTGCCCCATAAATATAACAGGTATAACAGCTAAAACTATTTCATTAATGAATAATACAAGACAATCGTAAAACGGTTGCCGTAAGCTTCGGGTGACACCACAGATAAACCATTCCAAATACAAGCACAATTTAAACTCAAGGAGAGTAAGCTGCAATAACCAGGTGATGCAAGCAAGTTAACTTAAACAGTGAAAGACTGGAAAAAAGTTTGCCTAATAATCTTCAAAGCACATTGCAAAACGGAGCCGTCCGCGGTGGCCGAGGAGACTGAGGCGCTCCAGTCACGGTCTGCACGGCCACTACGGTCGGGGGTTCGAATCCCCCCCCCTCGGGCATGGATATTTGTGCCGTCCTTAGTCTTAGGTAGTTCATAAGTAGTTTGTAAGCTTAGGGACTGATGACCCCGTAGTTAAGTCCCATAAGTTCTACTAACATTTGAACTTTTTTTTTTTTTAAAAATCTTGCAAGCCGCCCGGTTTTACGTGGCCTGGCCAAGACCCTACTAAGGGCCTGATTGTCAGTTTCAAGGTCGAATTCTCGGTGTTCCAGGTAGAAGCGGAATTTGTCTAAAGTGAACAAAACAGCTAACATTCATAAACTGAGTACTTTTGTTCAGCTTCGTTTAAACGACGCGATGCATCTGTCAGCGGTTGCCTGCCCTCTTCCATTTCCTGGAGCAAAACCTCTGAGATGCCACTGTTAGAAGTATCAGTCTGGATTACTAAACGTTTATCGAAATCAGGCACTGCTAAGACAGGCGGATTGGCTATGGCATACTTAATAGCAAGGAAGACGTCTTCCTGGGTTTCTTCTCAGACAAACGAGGTTCCCTTACGTCGAAGCTCATTCAAAGGAGCGGCTAATTGAGCTAAATTAGGGACGAAACGCCTAAAATAATTTGCCATTCCTATCAACTTGGCTCTTCCCCTTTTATCACGAGGCGGCGGTTAACTCTTAAGGGCCTTAGTACGTTCTTCATCTATACGATTGTCCTCACCGGAAACCAAATGTCCCAAGAAAGATACCTGATTACGATCCAACGTAATTTTAGAGGGTTTCACTGTTAATCCTGCTCCTCGCAACTTACGAAATACCAAAGAGATGGGAGAGATGTTCCTCAAAGATTTTGCTATACATCACAAGATCGTCCAAATAATTAAAAACAGAAGACAGCTTGAGATCACCCAAAACATAATCAAGAAGCGAGAAAGTACAGCTGCACCGGTGGCTAGGCCAAAAGGAACTCTATTAAACTCAAAAGGACAAGAAATATGGGTGTAGCATAGGACGAGGTAGATGGCCTATCACACCTTGCTCGAGCATTATACTTTACTTGGAACTAAGAATCCTCATCTTGGGTGGGGGCAGCCGATACGGTGACTAACTGGTTCATTATCAGTCAGTCGGATGTGATATTCAAGAACATTAGCTGCACCGAGCTTATCGGAAAACAGCTGACTAAAGTCTTCAAGTATCCGGGAAAGGCTTGAAGCCGAAGGAGAGGTGAGATGGTCCACCTCAAAATGTTGAACAGTACAAATAAGGCAAAGGCGACAATTAAGGACGGATAGTCTATTGGAACGAGCACACTCACATAGAGAAGCTGTCCGGCAGGGAAATCTGAAAATGAAAGGTATTTCCCTCCCAAATACAAGATCAAACCAGTTCTAATAATGAAATCACACTCTAGTATAACAGAAACTGGTAAATCAGGAACAAGTTCAAAACTAACAGGCCAAGTAAATTTACCAATGGATAACGTCCCTTTGACATACCCCTTCAGAGGTAACAAGCGACCATCAGCCACATCTCTGATATGGTTTATTCACCGGGAACAACTTGGCAATGTGACGATACTCTAAGTACCAATTAAGATTCAGAAAAGATAAGGACCTCCCTGAATCCAGATGGGCGCAGACGGGTTCCCGCCTAGCTGACAACAAACATAAGGTATAGGGACCGGCAGCAACCTCACCGCAGAAGGCCTTCAACGCCGCCTATTATGTCCTCCCCGGCCTTTATGCTGGCGTCATTTATTACTTCGAGTTTCTCTGTGAACCGGACACTGGCGGACTGAATGATTCTTAGATCCATATCTAAAAAAAACTTCTTAACGCTGGAATACGCCCGATTAAAACATAACTTTCAGTTCATTTCAAATTTATGATGCAAACCCGATTCCAACCTTTCACTTTGTTCATCCGAAAAAGCATTACTGGCAATTTCATCGACACCTTTTAACAGCTGCTCGCAACGGGAGGTACGCCCCAAAACCAATAGCTGGACACGGTAGTCAGGTCGCATTCCCTCAACCACGCCTGAGATTAAGTTACCCTCAGACCTGTCAGGGCCCAAAGCCAGGGAAGCAGTTCTACTCTTTCGATATTTTGTCGTAAGGATTAGCAAGTGCCTTGTACTTTCCACAAATATTCCTCCTCCAGTTCCTTACGTAATCTAAAAAGACGATCTTTCATCAACCACTTTTGAAAGTCAGGTAGTGATTGCCCAGTACGAAGAGCTCGGGAAATTAACAACTGGAAATCACCTTTAGCAAGATGATAGAGCACAATGGTTTACTGAAAAGGTATTTACATGCTGTTCAAACGCTACCAATAACCATAAAAATCGTCTACAGCTTCTTTATCATCAATGGTTGATTCTTAAAATCCCTGAGCAAACAAAGGGTAGGATTAGGAAGACTAGGAAATTTAGCCATAACTACCGGTAAAGGTTCACCCTGCGGAGAAAGGGAGGCCACTCCACCGATTGAGGATTGCAACAAAAGATGATCACCCAAGGGGGGGGGGGGGAGGGACGGAATCTTCCCTATCCTCCCCACATTCCTATCTAACTCCAATGATGTTTGAAGTAACAATTCAATAATACCTTTAACCAAATCCTCTACCGCGACCTTAGTAGTTGCTTCTAAGGACAATTTCCTTAAATCCTGGATCCGATTCAACAAAGGGGACAACAGCTCTAATCATATCCGGTTGCTTAGGAGTGGGTTGTTCAACAAAGGAAAGGGATTTGCTTATTCTTCTAGATACATGTTAAGGATATCAAGAGCTGTGGGCACCTCACCAATCAATACCGGGATGACATTGATTTTTCCAGAACCGCACCAAGTCGACCCATCAACTCAGCTACTGTTCCTTCCCTGGGCTCTCCTCTAATGGCCAGTTCGTAGACCAACATCTCTTATCGTTACAGATCAGTTCCCGGACAAGGTCTGGCTGAAATTCCAACTCCAAGTGAATTTCTGAAACAGCAAATCAACAGCAGTAGGAATTCTAACAGAAAAACACTATCCTAATTAACCAGACAGTCACAAGCAATAATTATCCCAGGGGGTGGGGGGGGGGGGCGAATAGCTGAAGCAAACCACGCACTGCTTACCAATGAGGGGCAGTACAAAAGGATGCAAGTTGTAGGGCTGATCCCAAAGTCAATTATTGCTTGCGATTACAAAAACTTTATTCAAAGACAATAAACAGACTTATAAGCTCTCACAGAGTTGACTAAAGGGAGTATAATTAGGGAGGAGTTTAGAATCACACTGAAGAAATTACAATTATATAAGTAGCTCTGAAACAACAAATTGGGACTCACAATATAATTAATTGTAATTAAGACTATTAACGGTAATGTGCCCTCAGATAACAATTTATTGAACAGTTCACGACAAACTCTTTACTCGAACACAACTAAACAATTTAAAATACAACAGTTCATAGTAATTTTAAGAGAAAGTGAAGTTGCAATTGCCCTGGTGACATGAGTGAGTTAGCTTGGACAAGGAGCCAAGAAAAACATAACGTGATCGTTTCAACAGAGTAAACAGTGTCTATATCTGTCAAATATAAAAAGTAATGGGATAAAACGTGACCTTACTATCTTGTCACAAAAAAAGACTTTAATATTCTTTATGGACGTCAGTCAAACTTAAACGTCCACTTGAAAATGGCAAATCCGAAATAAGCTTGTAGTGGAGGCAATTTGCACAAACTGAATAAATATTGTTAGCAGCAAACTTGGATTTATATATTACGATAACTTGATCGATAATGCGCAACTTCGTATTTACCATGCAATAAATGACTTGAGACGTTAATAACAATTCCAAAATAGACTACACTTATAATTAACTTTCAGGAAGCGGAAGCGCTAGCTGATGGGGTAATGTCACCATTTCAAGAAACTAATCAAGCACTAGACTACTAGAAGCTAGTCTACACGACGACACTACGTTGCCACACTGGTTGCTTGAAATGAGTTGTGCGCGACTTGTTTCGTGTATGTCTGTCGACACGACGTCAAAACTACTCAGTTCAGTTTCGTTATTTTGTGAGTACCGTAGTCGTCGTAAAATGAAAGTTTTGGCAGCTTTACGAGTTGTGGCGGAGCTGTTGCTTCTCTGTGTGAAATCAATGCGTAAAACTAAACAAAAAAAGAATGAGAAACGTGTTTGGGTTCGTGACTGGATTGAAAAACGTCAGGTCGGTTGCTAAGCAACCTTTCTGAAAGAAATTGTCGTTGATGACCCTAAAAGTTATTGTAATCACCTTAGAATGTCGTCAGAGAAGTTTACATTTGTTTTAAACAGTCAGTAATGGAATACGAAAACAAGATGTGAGAATCATTGTCACCAGAAGTGAAATTACATTACGTCGCTGCTTATTTCTGAAATTTTCGTCGTTAAAGTCCCACAAACACTTATGCATTGCATAAATATCCAAAAAACAATCTCAACTTTTCTCCACTTCACTCTACATTTTTGTTTTATTTCGGTCATCATCTAACATAAAAACTCGCGTAAACAGTTTCGCCAAAGTTGGAACGTGCCGAAGCTGTTTAGGTTCGCCAACGAGTAGCGCGAACGCCCGTCGCACATGCGCACTGGCCAGTAGCGCAGTGTCACGAAACGTAGTGTCGCCGTGTAAACTAACCTTAACAATAACGGGCACTAGACACTGCTCCATAAATATAACAGGCCAAACAGCTAAAACTTGTGTAAGGGCTAGTTCATTAATCAATAATACAGGACAATCGTAAAACGGTTGCCATAAGCTTCGGGTGACACCACAGATAAACCATTCCAAATACAAGCACAATTTAAACTCAAGGAGAGTAAGTTGCAATAAGCAGGTGACGCAAGCAAGTTAACTTATACAGTAAGAGAGTGGTAAAGAGTTTGCGTAATAATGTTCAAAGTAGCTTGGAAATTGGAACACCAATTGCAGTAATAGGTAAACTTAACGCTTTTTAGTGACCACAGCTAGAGAGGAAGGGAAGGAAAGGAGTGATGTATAATTAACATTAAACTGCACAATACATACTGCGAAATTGTATCAGTGCTCTGACACCATCAGTATGCCCAGTAATCCAAATCATTCCTCGAATACCACATTTGGGTGCCTAAGTGGAGCTCTGTGTGTTTGATAATACTAGTTCACATAAACATATGACTTTCATTTAGTACACGTTCTACACCACACAACCCAGAACACACACACATCAAATCAACAGCGGGGAAAGGGGACAAAATAGAACACTGGGCATGAAAGACAGAACCGAACCATTCACCAGGTGCAGGAAAGCAGTACCAGCACCTCACACACGAGAAGTGGAACGCACACCAAAACTTACCTTAAAGCCATCGTCGCAACAGGTCGGCAGCAGATACCAGCTGGGTCTTCCGGCGATGAACACTAGTGGGGTGTCATCAGAATATGCTCCACAGGTCAATATGAAGAAGGCAGCCACACTCGCAGTGATAGCAGGACAGGCGCGCCGCGGCGAGACGGCGGGTTCCAGGGCGAGGTGCCGCGGTCACTCGCGCCGGCCCACGTAGGATGTGGCCAGCCCGGGCGCCGCAACTGCGGCTCCTCACAGGCGGGGACTCCACGGCCTGCCCGCTGTGTACCTGCGGCTAGGACCGCCAGCTCGGCCCAGTACCACACCGACTGCCCCCTTCGTCCCCGATATAGCCCGCCGGATCGCGGCACTAGCGCCGGCCGCGAGGCAACAAGCAGACGAAACTAGCAACGCCAATAACGAAGAGAAATCGATGCTTGCATAACCGGTACTGGCGCCAGTAGCCAACCAAAAACGCGCCGACTCGGCTCATACTTATAAATACACGTGCATTAGAAATACAAATCAATCTTTGCCATTATTGACAATGATTATCAAGATAAATATATATACATCATCATCATTTATCAGCATAGCCCTCCTCTCTGTCTTTTGCACTTATCTTCACTATTGGCACCTTCGTAGTGGCTTGCTGACGTCATCCAGCATCTGGTACCTTCTTGTGCCCCTCTCTCTCCCGGAATGCAACCTTCAGTTGCCTCTACAGAAAATCTTATACATTCAATTTTCCGCCATCTATCCTTACGCCTCTTATCCCCTCCAGACAAATCTATACTAATAATAAATCTGTAAATGTAGGCCTCTCGCTGTTCCCATGTCTATTTGTTCAACTATTAAAAACCTCTTATCTCGAAAACTGCTTCAACAATTTGCATGAGGTTTTCACAGGTCACTTAAGCGTAACTCGCGGTAACATATAGACTTCGTTTCGTGAAAATCGGATCACGGAAAAAAAGATTATCGTAATTAGAAATTTTTTATCTACAACCGTCATGTCTGTCTGTCTCTTTGAACACGTTTATCTCCAAAACTAATTAACAAATTTTCATGGGGTTTTCACACGTAACTTGAGCATATCTTGCGGTTTCATAAACGCTTCAATAATTAAAATCGGACCAGAGAAAATGAAGATATTATAATTTAACCATTTGTTTAAAAGCCGTCGTGTATGTCTATTTGTTTAAGGTAATCTCCAAAAGTACTACACGAACTTTCATGGGTTTCCACAGGTAAATTGAGAATAGTTTGGTGAGTAACATAGGCGTCATTTCATCAAAATCAGATCAGAGGAAGGAAAGATATCGTAATTTGAAGTTTTATGTGTATTCTACGTTTATAAGTATGGTGTAGTACAGAAAATCTCCGAGAGTACTATACGAACTTTCATAGGATTTCATAGGTCAACTGAGAGTACCTTGGAGCAACATACAAGTTTCATTTCATCAAAATCGCATCAAGGAAAAAATAGATATCGTCATTTGTAGTTATTGGTGTATGCTAGGCTTGAATTGCAGCGTAGTACAGCAAAGATCCGACAGAGACGCTGACTTATATAGATGGCGATGCAGTGTTTTTTTTATTCTCACAGCTAAGGTGTAATAGGGATGGCGGTTATCGCTGAAACAACCGGTTTTCGGTTATACCGGTTCTTTTCATCTCCAGTTTAACCGCACCGTAAAACTGCTAAAGATAACCGGTTTTTTAAATAACCGGTTTTCGGTTTTTTATTCCTATTATTTCCAGTAGAGTTCGACCGAAACATAATTTGCGGCCGAAACAGAAACCGTAATCGATTTTCTATTTCTTAGTTTCAACCGAAACTGAAACTTACGAAATTTAGTTAAAATGTAGGTAAATTTACGTTATACGACAAATCACTAGTCTTTCCATATTTTGCAAGATCCCCTCCTAATACTACTCATTCTTGAGTGTGTGTAGGCCTAGCCAGGAGGCCGTAGAAGACGATATTACGAAGCATACAGATTTACGGGCCTAGTATTTCCATCCGGCAGTTGCTAATATTGAGTCACAAAATTAAGGGCTCGGTTATTATTCCAAGCTTATAATACATCACTTACGTAATAGGTATATGAATCGAATTTATCTTCTTTCCAAGGAACATTTTGGATGCTTTCTCCTTAAATGACACAGCATGTTTGTAATATCTCCACCCGTTTTTAGCTTTTTAAAGCAAATGGAGCATTGTACCTCACTGCTGCCGTACTTCGGGAAGTATTTCCACACTTGGGCTGGTGCCATTTAAGACACAACCGATGTCTGGCGACGACAGCAAGGAACTGCCGCATGACCAGACGGAGGCAAGTCTCGTACACTGACGGTGCACGCGCGTAGTCTAATAGGACACGCCACAAGGCAACAGGTGCATCGATGCCTCAACAGCTGCACCAGTTCTTAAGTTCTTATGCCACGTTTTTGTTGCGCGTTTCTCACTGCCGGGATTGTTCTTAAATAAACACCGATCGCTTTTCTTAGTTTCTGCGATGACCTAATATTTCACAGCAGTGGAAATTTTAGGAATAGCCTTAAATAGTAGGGTCTACTAATTTTAATTTTTTAAAATTATTTACAAAAAACACATTTTGAACCACAACTGCAGGAAGTAGTCGTACCGGTTTTTTTACCCGGTTATTGGCAATAACTAAAATAAACCGGTTACAACCGACACGAAATAAATACCGAAAAAAACGGTTATTCAAAACTAAAATACCGGTATCGGTTTTAACCAATTGGTTTTTCCCATCCCTAAGGTATAATAGACTGAAACTTCACTTACGGCAGCGGTGTAGTATATTGATATTTGCAACGGCCGTTGAATCCTTTTTGAAAAATCATGTAGAATGAAGGGAATAATTCTGTGTGTTGATAATGAAATAAATAATGTTGTTCCGATCAGTAAATTAGTGATTCCTAAAGCGAATATTTCGTTGCCACCAGTAACAGACTGAACCGCTGCCACTGCAAGTAAAATTTAATCCCGGTATAAATAAGAAAAATAATATTTTTACTTGCTACAGAGGCGCTTTAGTGCGCCAAAGATCTAATAGACGTCGATGCTGCGTAATAAGAATGGCGTAGCACAGCAAGGAACCGTGCGTCTGTGACAGAATTAAGCGCCGCAATCTCATCTCTACGAATACCAACAAACCTTGAACAGAGAGTTACTGATGTCGCTTTGTCTTTCAAAAACTTAACATTTATTTCATTCTTTCTGTAGGTTTCATTTATGTGTAAAACATGACGAAAGTCCTTCGTTATTCTAGATTGTTTTCATTTATATAAGAATTCTTTGCAAAGACAATACAGTGTGTGTAATTTGTTTCGTGATTTCGGTGTGTTTAAGTACAGAACATTAAGAAATGCCTACAAAACGTTCGAGTCTTTCTAAATAGACATTAGCATCTAGAAAACAAAAAATTGTGCTGTCCGAGAAATGCGTTGACGATCGTACAGCTCTGGAACATCAAGATCGTACTCACATGACAAGATCTAAGAGGTCAAACCTCTCGCAGTACACAAGAGCGGCTAAAAAAATGAGGACTATGTCAGAGGAATCAATCACAGAACGTGAGGCGAAACTTACTGCAGCTCGAGTACATGAATATAAAAGTGACTCTTTGAAAATTCCTTTCATTGGCGAGGTGCGACGTAACAGTGATCAGGAACGTCATCTATTGTTTCGCTGCTCAGATCATATCACACGCAGAGAAACCCCCAGCATTTCTCAGCGTCTTCGCAGAGTTTCTTCGAGGTCTCTCGATAGCAGTGATGATCGGGAACGCGGCTAAGCGGTGATCGTGACCGCCATACAACACCAGCGCCTCAGAAGCGTTGACGCAGCGTGGACTCCGACACTCGCTGCATTTGCCCAAAGAGTTAGGAGAACATGGTGCAGTAGTTGCGCAGTACGCCGAACGTCCTTGGACTAATAAAGAAAAAAGTGCATTTACTTATGCAATCAATCAATGTAATCAATTATGTAATCAATCATAATCCTATGATTGATTACGCCACATTTGCTTCAGTTGGTGAAATGGCGGTAGATTGTAAATTTTGTGAGGCTCTGAAATGGCAGCAAGAAACAGCTGGAATGTGTTGCTCGAGTGGGAAAGTGCACATTCACATCTTTCAGAACCCACCGGACATCTTAATATCTCTTCTGAATGGTGACCACCCACAATCACAACAATTTTTGGATAACGTCCGTGCGTACAATAGTGCATTCCAAATGACATCTTTTGGAGCGAAACAAATAACGGAAGGGTCATTCATGCCTACTTTTAAGGTTCAGGGCCACGTTTACCACCTTATCGGAGCTTTGTTACCTGAAAATGATCCCAAGTTTCTTCAGATATATTTTGTTTCTGATTATGAAGACCAGGCAAATATTAGAAATCAGAACTTTCCTCACCTTAATAATGACCTCATTGCTCTTCTTCAAGACATGCTGCATCGAGTGAGTCCATATGTTCACAGTTTTAAATATCCAAATGTTTGTTAAGCTTACGGGACTTAACTACGGGGTCATCAGTCCCTAAACTTACAAACTACTTATGAACTACTTACGAACTAGGACGGCACAAATATCCATGCCCGAGGGGGGATTCGAACCCCCGACCGTAGTGGCCGTGCAGACCGTGACTGAAGCGCCTCAGTCCCCGCCGCCACCGCGGCCGGCCGCAGCTTTAAAGCTACACTGAAGCCTATCCCACAAGAGCAAATTAATGACTATAAATTCGTAATTAGTGCAGATAAACCACCTGTTGGTGGACATCCCGGCAGGTACAATGCCCCTGTCACAAATGCAGTTGCAGCTGTTTTGGTTGATCAGGAATGTGAACGGCGCGATATACTATTGCGCACTCGAGACGATCGCCTTCAACGCATTTGTGAGACCCATCGATCATACGATGCCCTGCAATACCCGTTAATGTTTTGTCATGGAGAAGATGGATATAATTTTGAATTGTATCAAGTCAACCCTGCTACAAGATTGCCAAACTTGAACAAAAAAGTATCGTGCCAACAATTTTACGCTCATCTACTGCAAATTAGGCGAAATCGTTTTGTCTTCTTGCAGAGATTTTGTGGACTGTTTAGTCAGTTTGTGGTTGATATGTACGCCAAAATCGAGACCGAGCGGTTAGTGTACATACGCACCAACCAGAGGCGGCTACGCGCTGAAGATTACGTACACTTGCGGGACGCTATGCAACAGGATGGCAGTGCGGAAAACTTGGGACGATTAGTGATCCTTCCGTCCACTTGCACCGGCGGCCCACGTTATATGCATGAGCGTACTCAGGACGCTTTCTGTTACGTCCGAAAGTACGGAAGGCCTGATCTTTTCATTACTATCACAACAAATCCAAAGTGGAACGAAATCACTAAAGAACTTTTTGTTGGACAAGCGTCCTATGATCGTCATGATATAATAGCCAGAGTTTTCCACTTGTAGTTGATGTTGCTAATCAACTTGATGACAAAAGAAAGCGTTTTTGGGCCAGTTTTCTGCTTCATGTACAGCGTTGAATGGCAGAAACGTGGCCTACCTCACGCACATATCCTTCTGTGGTTTGAGGAAAAAACGTGTCCTAGCGATGTCGATAAATTGATAAGTGCTGAATTTCCGGACTGCAACGCAGATCCAGCCCTGTTTGACGTCGTAAAAGCACACATGATTCACGGGCCTTGCGGGGCCTTAAACAGAAAGTCTCCCTGCATGCAGGATGGTCGGTGTTCTAAAAGATATCCAAGAGCTCTGGTAGGGCAAACGATAACGGGACAAGATGGATACCCGTCCTATCGTCGACGTTCACCCGAGCAAGGCGGGTATACAGCAACAATAAGATCACAAGGTCAAGAAATCGTTTTGAACAACAGATGGGTCGTGCCCTATTCGCCGGTTCTGTCTGACACAGAGTAATGTTGAAATTTGCAATAGCGTGGAATCTATTAAATATATCTGTAAATACGTGAATAAGGGCACTGACCAAGCCACATTTGCTCTGAAAATGAATACGACGAAGTCTCTAGATTTCAGTCCGGCAGATACATAAGCTCTTCAGAGGCAGTATGGCGCATTTTGAGCTTCCCTGTTCACGAAAGACATCCACCTGTGATTCATCTTGCTGACCATCTGGAAGGTGGACAGCGAATATACTTCAATCCTGAAAATATTGCAGATCGGTTAGAAAATCCGAGACAGACAACTCAGCTGGCATACTTTCGGCTCTGTGAAATCGATGCTTTTGCAAAAACTCTGTTGTATGATGAAGTTCCGTCATACTATACTTACGACAAGCAGCGAGGTATCTTCCATCGTAGAAGGCGTGGCAAAGCTGTAGCTAGTGAACTCGGCGTATTTAAAGAACAAGTTCTTGGGAGAGTGTACACCGTTCATCCAAAAAATGCCGAATGTTTCTACTTGCGCTTGCTTTTACTTACAGTGAGAGGGCCTACGTCTTTTAAAGATCTGCGAACGGTTGACGGTGTCGAATATCCCACCTGCCGAGAGGCTTGCCGAGTGAGGCACTTGCTTGATGACGACATGCACTGGGATCGCGCTCTGGCGGAAGCATGCATTACTGACAATCCACATCGCAAGCGTCATTTGTTTGCTGTTTTGCTGGTATTTTGTGGCCTTTCCAATGCTGCAAGGTTGTGGGAAAAATATCAGGATAAGCTGGCTGCAGACTTTTACAGGAATATTGGACAAAATATTGAAGGCGAACTGAACAATGCATTGCGTAATAGTGCTCTTAATCAATGTTTGGTCGGTATCGAAATGATGGTTACGTCTATAGGAGGAAATCCTCTCCCTCAATACGGTTTGCCAGCGCCATTAGTAGAAGAAGGACACATCAACAGAGAATACGTAACGGAACGAAGTTACAATCCGACAGAACTTGCAGATGCCCTGCATAATGGCGTCTAAAAGTTTACGGAAGAACAACGCACAATATTCGAACGCGTTTGTCGCAGTGTCGACAGTAACATGGGATAAATTCTTTTTTTGGACGCTCCTGGTGGGACAGGAAAAACATTCCTAACTAAAATCGTCTTGGCCAAAGTACGAGCCCAAGGAAAGATAGCACTCGCCGTGGCTTCATCGGGAATAGCAGCCACTTTATTACCCGGCGGTAAAACTGCTCACACGACGTTTAAAATCCCGATAGACTTGGACATAAGTGAACACGCAGTATGTGACACCTCCAGGAACAGTGACTCCCGCTTAATAATATGGGATGAGTGTACCATGGCTAATCGAAAAGCAGTAGAGGCGGTTGACCGTACCCTCAGAGATATTCGACAAAATGATCAGCCTGTGGGTGGCGTTACAGTCCTTTTTTGTAGTGATTTTAGGCAGACATTACCGGTTATACCACGAGGAACAAGGGCGGATGAGAGAAAAGCATGCTTGAAGAGTTCAATTTTGTGGAGACACATGACGCAGATGCACCTAAGAATTAACATGCGGTCACGAATTACAGACAACGCAAATGCACAAGAATTTTCTGAGTTATTGCTAAAAATTGGCGAGGGCACATATCCCGAAGAAGATGGAGGAATCGTTTTGCCTACTAATTTATGCCGTACAGTAAATTCGCTTCAAGATATCATTTCTTCCGTTTATGGTGATCTTATTCAAACAACAACACACGGTACTTCTTGGCTTTGTGAAAGGGCTATACTGACCCCTCGGAACGATCAAGCTGAACGAATTAACTTGGTTATACTTACTCATGTTGAGGGAGAAATGTAGAGTATATCTCTATTAACAGAGTGGTGGATCAAGATGACTCAAAATCAACGAATTATCCAGTGGATTTTTTAAACTCTTTTAGCGCACCTGGCCTGCCATCACACAAAATTCATTTGAAAAATGGCGTCCCGATTATTCTGTTGCGAAATTTAAGCCCACCGAAACTGTGTAATGGTACAAGGCTTAAGGTTACTTCTCTGCAACGTAACATCGAAGAAGCGGAAATCATGACGGGGAGTGGGGCAGGTGAGAGAGTTTTTATAACCCGAATCCCACTTATTCATAACAATGTCCCATTTCGCTTTAAACGCGTGCAGTTCCCGGTGAGCTTATGTTATGCCATGACAATAAACAAAGCACAAGGGCAAACGCTGCGTGGTGCGGGCGTGGACCTCAGCGCCAGCTGCTTCTCCCACGGCCAGCTCTACGTGGCTCTCTCCCGTGTTAGTGCAGCAAACAACCTCTTTGTTCACATCCCCAATCATACTACATCAAATATTGTATACAAAGAAGCTTTGTGATTCAAAAACAATTTTCGAACATGTGAAGTGTAGCGTATAATACCCCGGATATGCTGGGTTAAATACTATGAACTGACTTATTTCACTTTAATCTGTACTATATCATTGGAAGTGCCATATATAAGTGGTGTTTAAAATAATGAATAATTACATGTACATGTCAATAAAATGTAAAATTAACTGTATTAATAAAATATTGTGAACCCATTGCGTGTGTCTGAATACAGTAATCATCACAACTACCAGACGATTTTTCACGGATTTTCAGAGGCAACTTTAAAACCTATGGTTTTCATTCCATTGAAATCAGACCACAGAAGAAAAAAAAAATCTCTCTATACAATACTAATAATAAATCTGTAAATGTAGGCCTCTCGCTGATCACTTCAATCTTCAAAACTAATGGACGAATCTTCATGTGGTTTTCACAGGAAACAAGAGAAAAGTTTTGGTCAACATTTAGGCATAATTTTATCAAAATCGGATTACGGAAACAAAAGATATCGTATTTTTAAGTGTTTTCAGTAACTATTAAAAACCACTTATCTTCAAATTACTTCACGAATTTGCATGGGGTTTTCACAAGTAACTTTAGCGTACCTCTGGACAACATATAGACTTCGTTTCATAAAAATCGGATCACGGAGAAAAAAATAAAATATTTCAAATTACGATATTCAGCTACAGTCATGTCTGTCTGTCTTTTTGAACACGTTTATCTCCTAAATTATTTCATGAGTTTTCATGAGTGTTTCACATGTAACTTGAGCATATCGTGCGGTTACATAAAGGCTACAATAATTAAAATCGGATCAGAGAAATAAAGATATGATAATGTAATCATTTGTTTAAAAACCATCGTGTATGTCTGTTTGTTGAGGGTAATCTCCAAAACTACTACACGAACTTTCATGGCTTTCCAGAGGTAAATTTACAATATTTTGGAGAGTAACATAGGCATCATTTCATCAAAATCGGATCAGAGGAAGGGAAGATATCGCAATTTGAAAGTTCATGTGTATATTATGCTTATAAGTATCATGTAGTACAGCAAATCTCCAAGAGTACTATACGAACTTTCATGGGGTTTCATAGGTCAAATGACAGTACTTTGGGGCAGCATATAAGCTTCACATCTTCAAAGTCGAAACAGTGGATGAAACGATATCGTAATTTGTAGTTTCTGGTGTATGCTACGCTTGAGTTGCAGCATAGTATAGCAAAGATCCGACAGAGGCGCTGTTACATAGCACACCAAATAATTAATAGATGGCGATGTTGCGTTAGAATCCTTTTTGAAAAATTAGTCACGTACACTGAGGAGAATAATTCTTTATGGTGATAATGATATAAGTAATTAATGTTGTTCCACTCAGTAAATTAAAGATCCCCCTAAAGCTAATATTTTGTTGCCAACGTAAACATACTACACCGCTGTTACCGCAAGTAAAATTTAACCCAGGTACGACACACAAGAATACTCGCAAACGCCATAGTACAGGAAAGGACACAGTGAGGCGGCGTTAATTAAATAGTACTCCAAATAATTATAGTGTTCCTAAGTTTTTTTCATTCTCATAACTATGGTGTACTACACTACCAGAAGGGGTACAATTTTACTTCCGGTGGTGGCCTTGTGTGCTGATGTTGGCAACGGCCGTTGAATGCTTTTTAGAAACCAGTCACGTAGAATGAAGTGAATAATGATTTATGTTCACGATGAAATAAATAACTTATGCTGTGCTGGTGAGTAAATTAATCATCCTCCTAAAGCGAATAGTTCGTTGCCAACGATAATAAACTGAACCGCTGCCACTGCAAGTAAAATTTAATCCAATAGGACACAATTTCTTTTCTTCCAGGCTGTATCCCACATGCTTTGCAATGTCATGGAAAGAAAAGAAGTGTATCTTTCGACGGGTTTAACCACTAAATGGTACATAGAGTAGAAATATCTACGGCGTGAGCATTGCGTTCTGTCGGGGTTTCATAGGACAACTGAGAATACCTTGGGACAACATATAAGCTTCGTTTCATCAAAATCAGATCAGGGAAAGAAGAGATATCGTAATTTGTAGTTTCTGGTGTATGCTGTGCTTGCATTGCAGCGTAGTATAGCAAAGATCCGATAGAGGCGCTGCTACATAGCATACCGAATAATTAATAGATGGCGATGCTGCGTTAGAATCCATCTTGAAAAATTAGTCACGTACGAGGGGAATAATTCTTTATGCTGATCATGAAATAAATTAATGATCTCCCTAAAGCTAAAATTTCGTTGCCAACGTAAACATACTAAACCGTTGCCACTACAAGTAAAATTTAAACCAGGTACGACAATCCAGTCACGGTCTGCACGGCCACTACGGTCGGGGGTTCGAATCCCCCCTCGGGCATGGATATTTGTGCCGTCCTAGTTCGTAAGTAGTTCATAAGTAGTTTGTAAGTTTAGGGACTGATGACCCTGTAGTTAAGTCCCATAGAACATACAAACAAACATTCGACAAAAAAATAGTTGTTTACTAGCTGCATCAAGCATGCCTTGCAATGACATGGAAAGAAAAATATTGCTTCTTTCCACGGGTATCATTTTAATTTAAAACATAAGACGTTCCTTCACGTCTATCGATGTTTTAATTTACTAAGAATTCTTTGCAAGGAAAATCGAATTTATGTAGTTCCCTTTCTGATTGCGGTATATCCTCATTACATTTTGAGTGCGTTCTCTTAAGGAATACTCGAAAACGCCATAGTACACGAAAGGACAAAGTGAGGCGACGTGCTGATGTTGGCAACGGCTGTTGGGTGGTTTTTCAAAAATCAGTCACGTAGAATGAGTAAATTAATCATCCTCCTATAGCGAATAGTTTGTTGCCAACGACAGCAAACTAAAACGCTGCCACTGCAAGTAAAATTTACCCAGGTAGGACAAGAATTTTTTTTCTTCCTAGCTGTGTCCCATATGCTTTGCAGTACTATGGAAAGAAAAGAAGTGCATCTTTAGACGGGTATAACCACTAAATGGTATACATAGAGTAGAAATATCTATGGAGTGAACATTGCGTTCTGTGAATCTCCTCAACATTAAGATGGAATTACCACGTGATATTGAGACAAATCCACTCTTCCCACACGTTTATTTGCTCTTGCGATTGGTTTGTACCGCATTGGCTGCGAAGAAGCCCCACCTTCTTTTTGCAGAGCAACGACATAACATGAAATAACATCTAAATAAATGTGTCACAGAAGCAACAAGAAAGATGAGGAACTGCCGCTAAAAGGGCCATTTACACATAGTCATCCGTCTTAACCGAACACAAAAAGGACCAAGATAAAGTCAGCGATTAGCAGATTTTTCCCAATATCACAAGATATTTCCATCTTATTGTTGAGTACACAAAATCTGTTTGCGCATCTGAATGCTCAATCAAGAGATATTTCTGCTCTGTGCCTGCCACCAGAGATAATATACACACATGAGCCACAATCTCATCAGAAACATCTCTGCTTTCATAATTTACAATACAATACTGTGATACAATAATACAATATTGTGAATAAATTTTGTAATTACTTACTTTTGGTGTGGACTACATTAAGATAGAAAAAGACATCTTCTCTTGCAGAGACAACTGTACTTAGAGTTATAATCCGGCTTCTGAATAAATAGTTCTCTTACACAAGGTCGATTTCAACTTCGTGCTTTAATTCAAGTGTTCAAATGTTTTGTTAAGCTTAAGGGACTTAACTGCGGGGTAATCAGTCCCTAAACTTACATACTACTTATGAACGACCTTATATGAAAGACGATACAAACATTCGTGACCGAGGGGTGGATTCGAACCCCGGACCGAAGCGGCCGTGCAGACTGTGACTGGCGCGCCAAAGACCGCACGGTCACCGCGGCCGGCCGTGCTTTAATACGTGGGGACATTTATTAGCTGAAAGAGTGGCCGATGCTGCTGACACAGTGAATTCCCTCGAAATACTATGTTTAATGGAAAGTTGTATACAGACGATAGTTGACGCCATTCCTTCAACGATCACCCAGACTTACTTTATCGCACATTGACACCACCATGAGGTCGTATTTAAACAGACATGAACTGCTCTGTTGATTTAATTACCAGACTTTCAGCATTCTTTGAGTTTTCGATAATAGGGAGCACTGCATACAGAATAACTACATTGTCCCCAGTGCAACATTGCAATTAAACTAATAATTCACAATGCACTTACTGTGAGAGACAATACCTGGCGCTGTTATTATACATCTCAACGATAGAAGTGTTTTCAGAAGTTTACTCCAAACAGACAATTACACACCGTAGTTTTAACTTTGTGAACAAAAGCTAATATTATCGAGCGAGGTGGCTTTAGCAGTGGTAACGCACTGGACTCGCATTCGGAGAATGGTGGTTCAAATCCACCTCCGGCCATCCAGATTTAGATCTTCCGTGATTTCTCTAAATCACTCCAGGCAAATGCCGGGATGGTTCCTTTCAAAGTACACGGCCAATTTCCTTCCCCAAAACATTCCGAGCATTAGCTCCGTATCTAAGCTGTCTACGGGACGTTAAACCATAAGATTCGTTCCTTCCTTCCAACCTAACATTGAATTGACATCGTTCCGGAGTTTGTACTTAAATTAATTTCACTTTGGTATGAAAAACCTTATGAACATTCATCGTGAACGGCAATGATTTCTACTTACATTTGACATCTTGGCTAGGAGAACTGAGTTTATTGACAGGGTGATCCAACAAGGAATCTGGTTTTGTTGACCTAGGTTCGGAACCCTAATGAACAATGATATACACAGGCCTCTCTTTGACCCTCCGTCGGGTGCAGTCGGCCTCACAGGCCAGCAAAACACTTTTTTGATTCCCGTGCTTAACAGTGGTGGCGCGTTTACTCGCGTAACTTTGGGAACCTCACACAGTGCCGATCCGCAGGCTGCCATCGATTTCCTCACGGATCACGGGGAACTACTTGGGCCTTACAGGCCGTCTGCGCCCGATTACGTTATAGTTTTTAAGGTGAGATTTTTCAAGATATTTTTATTTTACTACTTCGTTTCAATCAAAATAAGTCTGTCCTCTGTGATTTTCACCGTTACCTTCGGAAAAAAAAGACATTGACGACTCTGGCCCTTCAGACTGAGTGCACCTGAACGAGTTCTATTTTCAGTTTTCCTATTTTATCACATCCATATTTCCTGCTGAAATGTCCAGGAAAGTATATTATGCCTCTAAGACAATGATCTTGTGGAAATAATGCGCCTCCTCGAGGACGAAACTGGTGAAGATCCAGCCGCGCTCGAAAATTTAGTCGATGAGAGAGACATCCACTCTCAGGATGAGGTAGGAGAAGGCAAAGACGACTCATCAACTGAACAGGGAGTTTAGGGAACAGCTAGGGAATATGAAAAAGGGAAGAAAATATGTGAGGAGTTTTTATCTTGGAAACGATATGACGACGAAGTAGTCTAAGTAGATACGTTCTATTATTCATAGTGTGAAGAGTCACATCATTATTACACAACATCCAGTGTAAAAGATATTGCTACAAATGACGCCACCAATTGCAAAACCTTGTGTCATCAACTTCTAACTGGACAATTTAGGCTTTGTATGCTATGAATATATGTGGAATGTCGATTCGGCAGCAAACTCGACTGAAAACATTTTTACCCCACAAGGACGGGAAATTTCTCCCACATTACCTCCCAAATGGCTAAATGTCGACCATGCGTGGCTGAAACAAGAGTTAGGAGGATGAAGAACCACGAATGTTCAGCTTGTCATCAACCAATCTGCTTGAGCGACGTATACGTTCTGTGCCATACCTGTGTTTCAGCTGTTGATTTGGGAGCTATAGCATCGGTTTTTGGCTGCAAATGTGGCGAGAAAAGATGATTCCATGTCAGAATAGACTGCCTAATGTCCTTGAAAAATAACTTCATTACTTTTATGGATGTCTGTTCGACCAATTTTTAATACTCTTTGTGGGAAATTGGTAATTTTGGTCACTTTAGTTTAAGTTGTATTCTGTTCAATAAATCCATTATTATGCTTTAAGTTTGCTGTAATTCCTTCCTTTAGATCCTCTTCAAGACTAGCCAACACGCATTTTGAATTTGATTTAACATGGCGGAGCTAGTCCACAAAATATGTGGGTGGCCTCTCAGGCCGGGTGCGCCTGATTTTGTTTCATCTGGAGGTGCGCCCGACGGAGGGTTAATAACCGTTGGAAGCACGGGCATGTCAGCTAGTGTTAAATGAAATTGTCGAGGAACACCAGCCTTTTGTGACACCTCTCCCAATCTTGTTGTCTTCGGAGGTCCTGTTACCTATTTGTACTCGTGCCTTCTGATTCCGGTACAGATTTGCAATCTTCTCGCCTTCCACTTTTCTCCCTTCCTTTTCAAGCTCTCTAACAGCTTATCCCACTGCACTCAATCCAATGCCTTTTCGAGATCTATGAAGACAGCATACACTTCTTTACCATTTTCAATGTATCTTTTGCCGATGGTTCTCAGGAGTCCAATTGCATCTCGTGTTCCCTTTCCCCTTCTGAAACTATATTGTTCCTCTCCAAGTGTTTCCAGCGTTCCATAAAGCCTCCTATTCAGAACTCCAAGAAGTACTTTTGCAGCTTGCTAGGGCAACTCATTTTCGTCTGTTTCTTTTAAACTCTTCAAGATTTCGGATGGAATGTCATATACACCACAAGCTTCGTTGTTTTTAAATTCTCCCAGTACCATTTTTTACTTCTAGACGTAAAATACTATCTCCCTTTTCGTATTCATTTACTGATTCTTCCATCTCACTCGGTAGAACTGAAGGTCTTTGATCCGCTTCATAGAGTGTATCAATGTATTCTTTCCATCTATCCTGAACAGCACGTCGGTAACTTGATAGAATTCCATCTGTCTCTTCTATTTCCATATTAGTTTTGTTTTTTCTTCGCTGAAATACTAATTCTTTGGCTACTCGATACATCTTTTCGTACTTTCCCTCTTTCTCCAGTGTCTCAGTTTTTGAACAGATTTATCTTGCCCAATTACCTCTGGCCTGATCAGTTACTGTTCCCAGCTCGTTGTTCAGTCTTCTGTATTGCCTTTTTCCTTCATCAGTTTGTGAGTTTCTTAAATTTTCTATTTTCTGCCATCTTCAAGATCGTGTCGTCGGTATCCCATGGTTTCCGTCTCCGCTTGCACTTCACCCTACCAACAACATGTCTACTGGTTGCTGTCAGGGTGTCTCTGAACTGGTTCGCCGGCCGCGGTGGCCGAGGGGACTGCGACGCTTCAGTCACGGTCTGCACGGCCACTACGGTCGGGGGTTCGAATCCACTCTCGGGCATGGATATTTGTGCCGTCCTTAGTTGTAGCTAGTTCATAAGTAGTTTGTAAGTTTAGGGACTGATGACTCTGTAGTTAAGTCCCTTAAGCTCTACAAACATTTGAACATTTGAACTGGTTCTACTGCCCATTACATTGAATATAAAGCTGCAATTACTGAATCAATATGTGTGAATATTTTTAAAAATGGTAGCGAAACCAAGTATTTACGGAAAAATTAGACTAAACAAAAATCTTGTACAGATATTAAAACATGGTTGACCTAACTACTTTCGATTTTCTGATTCTGAAAATGCAGTTAGATTTCCGCCATTACGGAGGTTTTTAAATGCCTGTAACTAAAATAAGAGACTAGCATGATCTACACTAAATTTATACTGTAACATACTTAATGCCATAAGACTGTCTTCACTCTAGTGTTCTAGTCTTAATGTATATTTTCACAAGAAAAATTGCAACATTCATTTACTTGATGATCATGTTGATGGTAGAGGGTTGACTCTTTTTCGTGACAACTTGCTTCTGTGGAATGTATATCGTTCACGCTTCAAAACCCAATACCTTTTGTTTGTTTTTTGGCAGGGTTATTTTATTTAATGGTTTTTGTAATGCACAGCTACAGTGCATTGCGTGGGAAGGTTTTATTTCGTGTTTTGTTATGCGGTTATTGTTAGGCTAATCTTGTGTTTTTTACTTTTGTTGTTCTAAATTACTTTTAATGATGGAAAATAGTTCTGTCTTGTCCGTTTGCACTCGCTCTAAGCGATTAAACCGAAGTGAGGACCGTGAAAAGTCGTCTAGGTCAGATCTTTCGACCAAATGGGAAGAAGTAGCGAGTACAGACGGCCATATTCCTGTTGAAAACCCGACTTGGTCAAACGTGGACGTGACCGGAAGTGAGGGCAGGGGCGAACAAAGTGAACCCCATACCAATATGTCGGCTTCTGCTACTGGGAAAACTAGTTCAACCAGTGTTTCTAGGCCCGTGTGCTTTTCTGATACGACACTAAGTGACCTCGTGGCGTTCATGAGAGAAATAAAAACAGGAATGGAAGCAGAGGTAGGTTCCATAAAGGAAGCGCAAAATGCTTCTATATCTGGAATTAAAAGCAGAATTAAAAGCAGGGATGGAAGCGCAAAATGCTTCAAAGTTTCTGCGCAATGCTGGGAGGCACAAACTAACACCATTCAGGTTATTAACAATAATCTGGATGGGTTGCGCATCAGTATAGTGTGGCTAGTTCAGGAACGGCATGAGGTAGCAATGAACGGTATCTCAGAAAACGCGACCAAAAGTTTCAGGCAATGCAAAAGCTATATCTGCCCTCTCCGATTGTGTAGATACTAATATGCACTCCCTTGAGGAGAGAGTCGAATTAGTTAAAACTGAGGCCCACTCTCTTAACGAGAGAGTCGAGTTGGTAGATGAACTCGGCGCGCTTTGAAGAACTGGCAACCTCGGCCGTCTGGCCCTCTGTGCCCTGAGGGCAGCTCCCGCTGTTGTAAATGAATCGGAGGGAGTTCGCGACTTACTCGGATTCAAGGAGCAAGGATGGGAAATTAACCGTGAGCGTCGCGATGTAGCGGCCGAGTTAGAAAAACGTGTCTCGCGTCTGGAGCAAGTCTCCGTTCCACCCCCCCCCCCCCCCCCCCCCCACAAATATAAACTGCCTGGTGCAGTTTGTGTTGGGGTCGGCCCTGTCGTTCCGACTGCGGAGACGATTCGCCGTCTTCCCGTAAGAGAAAGACAGATTTGGGAGTCTGTGCGAGAGCCAGTGCAGGCATTTGATTATAATCACTTTTTAACCGTAAAAAATTACGACGTCTTCCGAAACTCTGCAAGGAGAATACACCCTCGTGCATAGCTAGAGCAATTTGATTACTTTCTTCCTCCCAACTTGCCAGAAGACAGAAAATCGAGTATGTGTGCGGATATCTCGAGGGGGAGCCCGCCACGCAGATGCGACCTCTCTTAAGATATAAGGGAACACTTCCTGTCTGCCTTCTGGCCGGAGAGGCAACAGGAACGACTAAAAAAAGCATTCTAGTGATGCCCCACTCTGCCAACAGCAATTGCAGGAGTCTTGGAGAATTCTTTCGAGAAATGATACAGAGAAACCAATTCCTCGACTACCCATACCCTTAACGTGAATTGATAAGAATTTGCACGAAATCTGTGAAATGCCGTCTTTGCGGGAAGCTGCAAGGCCGCGATGGAGTAGCCGAGCGGTCTAAAGCGCCTCGCTGCGGAGCGCGGGGTTGCTCGCCATGGAGGTTCGAGTCGTCCCTCGGGCATGGGTGTCCATGTTGTCCTTAGGGTAGTTTAACTAGGTTTAAGTAGTTTGTAAGCTACGGACCGATGACCACGCAGTTTGGTCCGATAAGATTTACTAACATTTGAACATTTTGAAGCTGCAAGGAGGACATTGAGTCCTTCCAGGCTTACCTGGAGGACTTAGAATATGACGACGATTATGGACCTAGAAGAGACGCCTCTTCAAGGAGAAGTAATCTTAGCGCTAAGAGTGCTAGGAAAAACCACGTGGAAAGCAATAGCAGCGTAGAGTCCGGTCCTGCCAATGCAGAAAATCAGCCACAGCGGAGGAACACGCGGGGTTATGGGCGTGGTAAGAGGAAAGACAAGCGGTGAAAGTTTGGGGACAGAGATATGGGCTACCGGCTAGATAAAGGCCGGCAGAAACCACGTGGCCCGGCAAGTGTAGACGTGGAGATTAGGTCTGCTGATCCGCGCCATAACGAGCCGAAGTATCTCGGTACTAGCACAAGCCAGTAATAATTTGCTGTAGTTGATCGTCACTTGATCAACCTGCTCGGAAAGGAGCACATACATACAAAGCTTTCTGTAATTTTCTGCTTGCTAAGGTAAATTTAACTGATATTCTTGCCAAACATGACATTTATGTTTGTAGATTTATCCTGTATTTTGTATGTCTTTTGTAGTGTTTTGTTTAAATGGTTTATTTTAATAGTGTATTTTGTTATATGTGTAATTACATATGTATGGGTTTATTGTATGATTTCATTTGGACACAATACATCTTCATGTTGTATGCGTATTTTGTGTACTATAAGGTACACGCCGCTTTTTGGGTGGATAACAACAACTTTCCAGTTCCATCTGGTCGGCTGTTCAACATACGTTACCTTGACGCTCCGTTTCGTACATAAAAAAAATGTTAGTGAGACATGTTCAAGTGTCTCTGTTAGCTATAAGGCTGCCTGCCTCACATAGTCCATATTTCTTTTGTCCATGCTTTTATCTTTTTGTTTCCATGGTGTAGATTGATGGTACATAATCTAAATTCTTTAGGCCATGTTAAGTATTTTATTGTGTATATTTTGTGTATGTCTAGTTTATTGTAATTTGTGTCTCTGCATATCGTTTAAAGTGTGTGTGCTCTTCTTCACTGTGCGTGAAACTAGCCTTGTTTAGGAAGTGCATTAGTTGCTACTTTGCCACTTTTACTGTAAATTTTATATCGGCAATCTCCCCATTAGGAAGCATGTTTATAAGACCCCGTGGTAGGCGCCAACGCTGTAATTCATAGGAATTTTAGTTGCACGTAGATGCACTGTGGTGTTGATGCTCTGGGGTCTAGATAATTTTGTCTAGGGAGGTGTGCAATTCGACCGGAAGACGGTCGCAGCAGACCACTAATGAAGAGGTACATCAAAATTTCATTGACAATTTACACCCTGCTTATTAATAGAACCGACTTATATTTTTCAGATAAGTTGTGCAGGGCAATTTTGTAAATTAAAGGTCAGAGCGTGATCTGTAGATGAAGCCAGATTCACATTCAGACGAGGGCAGAATCACAGATGTGAGGAAATACAAACAAAAATAACGGAGCTGAACAAAGGCAAGGTCCACATCAAGCAACTGTCCGCCCTACATGTACCATGAGAACACCTGAATTTCTAACACTGATAGGACGGTAAAACTCTGATCTCCATTTTTTTGTTTTGCAGCATTGTAGTAAGATTAGGTTAGGTTGTAAGTCAATTTTACCGTAGATTATTTTATAACTTAGGATTGTCTAACTTGTGTGGATTTCCAGAGTTTATTTTATGTGTTTGTACATTTGATCATATGTTTCCTTTTGTCTAGGATTGCTTGACATGTTTAAATTTGCACCGTTTTTTTATGTGCTTGCACACTTGATCATGTGTTGCCTTGCTTTATTTCCAAGGTTTTTTTTTATGTGAAATGGTCTTATCTCGCCTCTGCGTGAGCGATATGCATAAGACTGTTTCCAGGCCCTAAGCACGAATTTGCAGCGTCGGAACCAGACCAACGTGTACAAGAAAACTCCTTCCCCCCTTCCTGCTGTAGTTAGTTAGTTAGGTTGCGCAGTAGTTAGTTTGTGTAGCGTTGCATAGAGCTTGGTAGATCGTTGTTTTTCTTTTTTTTCTCTCTCTTTTTTTCCGTAGCGCTGCATGAGTAAAAGTAGCTTTGCTTCTTTAACACTAGCCCTGAGAGTCATGACTTAAAGTTTAAGTTATTTATTGCAAATGTATTATGCTCACTATGATATTAAGTTCGAGGATAAACTATTACTCTTCTATTATTATGTGTTATTTCATTGTAATATGTCAATTTGGTGTTTTCTCTTCAATTAATGGGAAGTAGAATTTGTATATCAACATTGTATCCTCAATGTTAAAATATTTATTAAGGACTAAAGGCCTAGGGGTTCTGCTCGTCATATGGATAATTTAAGTGAATTCTTTGTAAAATGTTTTTGTATGAACCTCTAACGAGCTTATTTGTATTTTCTGTTAAATGTTATGTTTAAATAAAAGGGACTCCACGTTTGTGACACGATGGAGTTCCTCATGAGGTTAATATCTCCTGTGGTAACATGTTGCACCAAACTGTTGGCAGATATCTGAGGTTGTGTGAGGCTAAGACAGAAGACAAGCGGCCGCCCTGCCCAAGACTGCTAACTGCGTCCGCCCGAGCGGTTCCAGCCAGATACACAATGCTGCCGGCCCTCGGCGCGCACAAAAGAGCTGGGCGATCAGCAGCCACACACGAGCTGCGCGGCCGCCCTGCTGCCGGTCGCTGCAGCTGGTCCGCTAATCTCTGCCGGTGGCGAGCCTCCCGCCGACGCCCCGCACTTCTCAGGCCGCCTGGCACAGGTACAAGGGACACCAGGCCTTGTGGACAGGTGCACTAACCACACCCTCCTTCTCATGTCGGATGCAGTTGTATAGCTAAGGAAGAGACACAAAAGTAAAAGTATCTCCTTACGTGTGTGGGTTTTAGTTTCCTCGCAGTACCTTCTAGAATATTGTCTCCCTCCCTCTTCAAAGACCCTAGTAGACGGTTGGAACTAATGAGGACAGTGTTTATTGACTTAAATATCAGTGTTGAGTGGACGACAATATGAAGGACAGCATCAGGTTGAAAAGTGGTGTGAGTAGTAGAAACAGTGAACGCTCTCAGAGTGCAAAATACGATTCACCTGCTAAGAGGCCCTTTCCCTGTAGCCACCCTGGTCGCCACCAGCAAATTTAAGAATCTGTCATGAACATACTGTGATACTTACTGCACTTTTTTCCTAATTTTAAAAACATTTTATCCACATTTTTCTTTATTATTAAAGGAACTGTTTCAGCATAACATGACACATTCAAAATTGTGAGCATTTTTTCTTTCTTTTCATTATGTGTGTTTCAACCTTACATAAATTTTATATTTATGATATATCTACCTGTGTTTCCTTGTAAATTTTCCAATGTTATACATGCTCTCCCAATCCCGTGGTCTTGCCAGCCACATGTGCATCTCCATTGTTTTAGTTTTTATGGCAATTATTATTTTTCAATGTGTAATTTTGTTGTTGTTGTTGTATTTGTTGTTGTTGTGTGACGTGCCCCAGCTGTCTATGTCGCCCATAAGGCAACCACATTATAATTTAGAAACGTTTGCTGTCTCTGATGTAATATAATTACTTCAGCCTACGCCTAGATTTTCAATTAATGGAGGTGTGATGAGAGACGACAGTCTGTCATCTTCCATATAGTTTTTGTATATTTCTGTAACGTTATAATTTAATTAATGTCGCTAGATAACCATTTTGTTAATACCTGAACCCCACTCTTTCAAAGGCTTGAGGAGTTGCATCTTTATTTCAAGTGGTAAAATTTTAGTTAATATTGCTAGGTTTTTCTTATTTTTTTATGTTAGTAATTTATTATTACATTAATTAATGTGGCATAAATGTGCCTTGTCCGCTACGCCACTGTCCCTGTGAGAATGTGTACTTGTCTTACTTTTAAGTGGATGTGCGAAAATCTATAGGTGTCTGAATGTAGGGTGATAGCTTACTTTTCATCATTCTCTCTGGCTCAGAGTCGATAGCTGCTGAGACTACCAAAGAGATTTCTATACCCTTTGGTTACAGTCCAGTCAACGATCCTTCACTCCAGCGTGAGTCACAAGTCACGCTGTGCGTTCCCCACCACTGTTGTTTCTTCGATTTTCCGCGTCACCGCCTTTTTGAAACAAATGACCACTCATATTACCAAACGCTTAGATAAAATGGGCCAATGCACTGCGGAACGTTCTGATAAAATAGACCTTTGCACTAACGACCAGTTTAGCAAAATGAAAGAGCAGTCGTGAAAGATTGATGAGCTACTTGACGAAATGAAAGAACAGGTCGTGAATCGAGAGGCTCGGGTATTACAAGAAATGTCCAGCCTCCTCGAGCACCTGGCTGAGGGAGTCATAAGGAACATCTTTGAGATAGAAACCGAAAAATCTCGCGTTGGAAGTGTGTAAACACGGCTGGACAACGTGCTTACGCAGGTGAAAACTGTGGTGTCGCACAAGTATAAAGTGCACACCACCTACTTTCGCCGCGCGCCGCCATGCACGCACGGCGCGGCGTTCTTACAACGTCAGCCACGAGCGCTCTCTGCTACAACTCCACTCGTGGCCACCACTGAACGACATCGTTCACTTGTGACCGAGATAGGAACCAGTTAACATTTCGGAATCAGATAGCCACCAGTGAAGACTTGGCTATCGGACAGGCACTAGGCAGGCCTCTAGCTCAACTATGTATCAGCATTCTGCAGTACTGAGCTATGTAAAAGGTAAGTATTGTATAAATTCTGTGCAATATATATATTGTTCTAATTTACTCTAGTGTTTCTAGTTTCTGCTGTCCCACTGGCTGGTCACCTCCTACCTGCACAAGCGTGCATCCGTATTCCTGTGTCGGTCTCTTTCCTCTCGGCCTACGACAGAAAAGAGACACAAAAGCGGCGACGAGGCTGGGATACAAAAGTGGCGACGAGGAGCAATAGACGAACCTTGGACCAGCCCGCTTGCAGCAGCAGTCGGAGCACACAGAAATTGCTCCCGCCCACCCACCCTTATTATAAGATTTTTGGGGGATAATCTTGTTACGTGTTTTGTGGACTTTTTTGTTGCAGAGCGTCCTCTTTCATATTGCATTTGTGTTTTGTTACAATTTACTTGTATGCGCGGTGCCTAATCGGTCAGCATGGTCACTACCCCGAACCCAAACTTAATGGAAATTATTTAGTTACAGACGGCGCAAATCACGCAACTACTACAAGCAGTGTCCCAGCTAACAGCGCAAGCAGCTAACCAACAACAGCCGTCGCTTCAGCAGCCCACACCTGCCGCTGTACCGCTTCCTACTTTTCGCCAGTACGACGAACATGAGGAAGAACGGAGCGACTATTTCGCACAGTTTTAATAACTCATCGTGGCTCATCAAATTACAGGTCAGAGAGTGAAGAATCTTTTCTTATCGATTGTGGGCCCCCAGACCTTCGTATTACTGCAGAAACTTTTCCCCCACGCATCTCCTCGTGATGTAGACTTTGATCAAATTGTAGATGCACTGAATGCTCATTATGAGAGAAAAGTTCTCATAGCTGCTGCGCGGTACCGATTTTTCAGACTGAAAAAAATCACCGGAACAGACCCACACGCAATGGATTACGGAACTGAAGGGCTCAACCCACAAATGTAAATTTACTTGCTCTTGTGGACTTTCTTATAGTGACGTTATGTTGAGGGATGCGATTATGCAGAACATTCAGGACCCCAGAATTAGGGCAGCAATTCTGAAACAGTCTGACCCCTCATTAGACAGTGTACTGCAGCTTATTGAAGTGCATGATACCTTTGACTTAGCAGATGTAGAAATGCAAAGCCACAGTGTTAATTCAGTGCACCGTAACGGACGCTTTACTAGCTGTAGTTCTCAGTCTAGTCTTAGTGATTCTTATTTTCCTACCGGCCGTGCTGAACAGACAGTGAACAGTAGCCAGTGTAAAAGTGCGACACAAAGGTCGCCCCATCATGTTAGACAAAGTAATTTGAATACTGGGCGCCAACGCTCATTTCAGAAAAATGTTCGTAAATCTTGCCCTCAGTGTGTATCTCGCCACAAACGTGCGCAATGCCCTAGTCGCAACGCAACCTGTTATCAATGTGGCAAAACAGGGCATGTATAGACAGTGTGTATGCAGAATGTAAACTCAAAGAATGGTGCCGTTAGGAACAGTGCCTCACAGAGCGCGAGAACAGTTCATACAGTCAATGTCATACACGCCGTGGATTTGAACAGTGCTACTCGTGATTCTCAAATGCCTGAAAATTCTTCTGCACCTATTGCAAAACTATGTAGGGAGCCACGTCGCAAGTGCCGTCGAGTGCGTAAAACTGTGAAACGGAAAAGTGTTCGGGACAAGCAAAATGACTATGTACAGTGCAATCCTGTAGTGAACCTAGTGCCTTTCTGCAACTTCTCCTTGTAAAAGTGCCCAGTACTGTGTAGATAGTGACAGCAGACTTGATGTAGCTACTCAAAAGTTTAGTGCAGTAGTTAGTGAATCTGCAGTAGCCTCGCATTGCGCGGACGCCGATCCGGCGGTAGTGCCATCTAGGGACAGTTCTATATTAATCCGCTGTGTGCCGAGTCTGCGCCGCTTACTTCACTACGCGGCCCGCGCATGCACAGCAAACAATCTGTAGCATACGTAGCC
This sequence comes from Locusta migratoria, assembly GCA_026315105.1. NCBI lineage: Eukaryota > Metazoa > Arthropoda > Insecta > Orthoptera > Acrididae > Locusta > Locusta migratoria. The sequence continues at coordinate 29,210,051 of CM048745.1, read as the reverse complement.
CACATTCGCGCACTGGTCGTGAGCCAGGAGCACAAACTCTTCGTTACTCTCTCTATAGAAAATAAGACTGTGAAATTTCAGCTTGATACTGGGTCCGCTGTCACATCAATTAATAAAGACACTTATGAACTTCAGGGTTCGCCAAAGTTGTCGCCGTGTCAACATGTGCTAACGGCGTATACAGATCAAAATATTCCAGAGCTAGGAACGTGTAGCCTGCCCGTCTCTTTTCAATGTGTAACAAAAACAGTTTCTTTTGTAGTTCGTCTGGCCAAATCTACACAGAACATTTTTGGACTAGATGCATTTGACTTGTTTGGTTTATCAATTCAAAGAGATGTGCTTCAAATTTCGTCAGCAGTGCTTCAGGACAAAATCAATGCATTATGTGAGAAATATAGTGACTTGTTTTCGCCGGAACTAGGTTGTGCAAAAGACTTCGTGGCACATGTAACTTTAAAAGAATCTGCAGTTCCGAAATTTCGTAAAGCTAGACCAGTGCCTATCGCAATTCGTGATAATGTTGTTGCAGAACTTGGCAAGATAGTGTGGTGATATTTCCTGTTTCCGCGAGTCAGTGGGCCACGCCTTTAGTAATTATAACCAAGCCGTCAGGAAAGCTTCGTCTCTGTGCGGACTTCAAATCAACAGTGAACAGTCAAACAATTGTTGACACATACCCTCTGCCCAGACCTGAGGAACTGATGGACAAATTAGGACAGTCTCGCTTCTTTTCCAAGATTGATTTAGCACATGCATACTTACAGATTCCGCTTGATGACGAGTCAAAAAAGTTTTTCCTCATTAATACTCACATGGCCCTTTTTCAATTTCAACGCCTACCCTTTGGCAGTTCTTCCGCCCCCGCTATTTTTCAGCGTTTCTTGGAACAGCTGACAGTTACTGTACCGTGTTGCTCGAACTATTTAGATGATATTGTGGTATCCGGACGTACAGCAAACCTGGAGTGCCTTTTCAAAGTTTTGACTGCAGCAGGTCTACGTTGTAATAAAGCGAAGTGTTCGTTTTTTCAAACTGAAATAGAATACCTAGGCCATGTGATTAATGCCCAAGGAATTCATCCCTTACAGTCACATCTTAGAGCAATCAAAGACTTGCCTCCTCCTAAGAATGTGCACGAATTTCTAGCAGTAATGGGAAAGCTTAACTATTATTTCAGATTTATTCCCAATGCCTCTCAGATTGCAGCTCCACTGCATCGCTTACATAGGAAGAATGTTCCTTTTGTATGGTCTAAAGATTGCCAGGTTGCTTTTGACAAATTAGTCTGCACTACTCAGTGATGCATGTTTGATTCCCTCTGACCCACAGAAGCCTGTAGTGTTAGCAGTTGATGCCTCGTCGTACGGTCTGGGTGCAATATTGTCACATCGTATTGGTTCTCGCGACCGTCCTATTGCCTTTGCGTCCAAGCTGCTGACGCCAACGCAACAGAATTACAGTCAGATAGAAAAGGAGGCCTTAGCAATCATTTACGGCGTCACAAAGTTTCATCATTATCTCTATGGCAGAAAATTCTATTTGTTGACTAACCACAAGCCTCTCTCGTCGTTGATCTCACCCACAAAGCCAATTCCGCCACGAACGGCACAAAAGCTTCAGAGATGGTCCTTGATACTGTCAAATTATCAGTACGAGATTTTGTACCGAACTACCACTAAACATGCCAACGCGGACATACTTTTCCGACTTCCGGTTGGCCAGGATGTGTCGTTCGATTCTTCAGAAATGGCATGTTGTCAGATAGACTCCAGAGATGCTTCCGCTGTCGCAGACTTCCCTTTGAACTCTAGTCGGGTTGCACAGGAAACAGCTGCGGATGCAGACCTGAGTGTAGTAGCACGTTTTGTCCGCTTTGGTTGGCCTGCCAGAGCAAAAGACATTAAGCGGCCTCTGGTTCGACGTTATTTTGCACAACGTCATGCATTATCTTTAAGTCAGGGTGTTCTGTTGTTACCTATGGACAACGACCAAACAAGAGTGATTTTTCCTCGTTCCCTGCAACGAGATGTGTTACGCCTCCTGCATCAAGGACATTGGTGTATTGTTAGGACAAAGCAATTGGCCAGATGTCATTGTACCTAGGTTGGTATGGACACCGAAATAGAGAGAATGACGTCACAGTGCACGTTTTTTTTTTTTTTTTTTTAGGGCGCACAACTTCTACGGTCATTAGCGCTCAGGCAAGACCAGAAATTCGCGAGATCTCAAAAAATTTGGTAACTGCCAGTTAGAACATCAAGAAAAGGCTAAAAACGAAAGATAAAAGACAATCAAAAGGGTTAAATATCCTTTGATAAGTTGGCCAAGTTGATAAAACGCAAAACTCGAGCAGCTGCTCGTGTGTCATCAGCTAAAATTTCCTCCAGAGTAGACGGAAAGTGAAGGGCTACACGGAGATGATTAAAATTAACGCAAGACAGTAAAACGTGTCGCACCGTCAGCAATTCACCGCAGGAGCACAGCGGTGCAGGATCGGCGGTTAGCAAATGACGGTGGCTGAAACGGCGGTGACCGATCCGCAACCGGGCCAGGATGACCTCCTCCCGCCGAGAGGGGCGTGAGGAGGTCCTCCAAGCGGTCGGGATCTGTTTTACAGTTCGCAATTTATTGTTGTACAGTGAAAGCCAAGCACTGTGCCATGACCACACGATACTCCGGCGAAGAGCCCGTTGAACATCGTCTGATGGGATGCAAAAGGTAGCCATGCGAGGCAAAAGAGCTGCGGTCTTGGCTGCTATGTCGGCGGTCTCATTCCCGGGCACTCCCACGTGGCCAGGGACCCACAGGAAAGAAACGTGACAGCTGTCATCTGCTAGCAACTGGAGGGAGCGTTGGATCCGATACACGAGAGGATGGTTCGAGAAAGCGTCCATAAGACTCTGCAGGACACTAAGGGAGTCCGAACATATGGCATAGAAGGGTTGGCGGTGGCGGCAGGTATACAAAACGGCCTGGTGGAGGGCAAAAAGCTCAGCCGTGAAATCCGAGCACCGGTCAGGGAGCTTGTAGGGGAAACGGTTGTCCCCGACGACGAAGGCAGATCCGACACCGGCAGTGCTCTTGGAACCATCAGTGTAAATAAATATGGCATTATCGAACCGCGATCAGAGTTCGACAAGCATCGAACGGTATACCAAATCCGGAGTGCTCTCCTTGGGGAGCGAACTAAGTTCAAGGTGAGTGTGAACCTGGGCCTGATGCAATGGTGGCAATGGGCTGTCGCTAAACCGAAAGGTGGAAGGAAGGGTAAAATCAAGCCGCTGTAGCAGGCGGCGAAACCGAACACCAGGTGGAAGCAAGGCAATCGCAGACAACTGATATTGGCGATCGAGTGAGTCGTCAAAAAATAATAAGATGGATGGTTGGGCATCGACCGCAGGTGGCATGCGTACCGACACAAGAGTATGTCACGTCGAGTGGTCAAGGGTAATACAGCAGCCTCGGCATACAGACTTTCAACTGGGCTGGTATAAAATGCACCGGTCGCCAGACGTAATCCCCGATGGTGAATAGAGTTGACACGGCGGAGAATCGACGGCCGTGCAGAAGAGTATACAAAGCTTCCATAGTCGAGCTTCGACTGAACAATGGCCTGGTAAAGGTGAAGCAGGACGGTACGATCCGCTCCCCATGACGTGCCACTGAGGACACGAAGGACATTAAGGGATCGGGCACAACGGGCAGCCAGGTAGGACACGTGTGTGGACCAGCAAAGTTTCCGATCCAACATCAGCCCCAAGAATTTCGTAGTCTCCACGAAAGGGGCAGCAACAGGGCCGAGACGTAGAGAAGGTGGAAGAAATTCCTTGTATCTCCAGAAGTTGATACACACCGTTTTCTCAGTGGAGAATCGGAAGCCGTTTGCGATGCTCCAGGAATATAGACGGTCAAGACAGCGTTGAAGCAACGCTCCTAGAGACACGTCCGCTGGGCGCTGCAATAAATTGCGAAGTCGTCTACAAAAAGGGATCCGGAAACGTCGGCTGAAAGGCAATCTACGACCGGATTAATTGCAATGGCAAAGAGAGCCACACTCAAGACGGAGCCCTGCGGTACCCCATTTTCCTTGCACAAGGTATACAAAACAGAGCCCACCCGTACCCGGAACTTGCGATCCGCCAAAAACGCTTGAATGAAAAGAGGGAGGCGGCCCCGAAGGCCCCATGTGTGCAATGTGCGGAGTATGCCCGCTCTCTAACAGGTATCGTATGCCTTCTCCAAGTCGAAGAACACTGCTACTGTTTGACGCTTCTTTAGAAAGTTGTTCATCATGAAGGTCGACAACGTAACGAGGTGATCAGCAGCAGAGCGGTGTTGACGAAAACCGCATTGGATATTAGTCAGGAGGCGGCGAGATTCGAGGAGCCAGACCAACCGAGCGTTAACCATGCGTTCCACCACCTTACAGACGCAACTCGTCAGAGAAATGGGGCGATAAATAGAAGGAAGGTGTTTGTCCTTCCCTGGTTTGGGGATGGGGACAACAATGGCTTCACGCCAACTTGTGGGAACATGACCTTCAGTCCATATGCGATTGTAGGTACTAAGAAGAAAGCACTTGCCCGCAGGAGAGTGGTTCTTCAGCATCTCAATATGAATGGAATCGGGCCCAGGAGCAGAAGATCGGGACAGGGCGAGAGCACGGTCTAGCTCCTGCATGGTGAAGGTGACGTTATAATTTTCACGATTTAAAGAGTGGAAGGAAGGCGGCCGTGCCTCCTCTACCTGTTTGCGAGGGAGAAAGGCAGGGTGATAATGGACAGAGCTCGAAACCTCCGCAAAGAAACGGCCCAATGTGTTTGAAACATCAGCGGGGTCCACGAGGACTGCGTTCTCCACGGTCAGGCCAGGAATCGGGGAGTGGACCTTGATGCCGGATAAACGGCGTAGGCCACCCCAAACAACCGTGGAGGGAGTAAAACGGTTAAAAGAACTAGTAAAAGCAGTCCAGCAAGCTTTCTTGCTGTCGTTTATGATACGACGACATTGCGCGCTCATATGTTTATAATTTATGCAATTCTCCAAGGAATGAGAGAAGCTACTACAAAAAACGACCTGAACTAACAAAGGACGACCGTCTCTGGGCGAAGGCGTAAACCGGGAGGGAAAGTGAAGCAGCATGGGGCAGAGGAAAGGCTGCTCCGGCTCGGGGCCCCGTGCGCGCCACACACGTACCCACAAAAGAACTGTGGGCCCCCTGGGGGTTCACAGTGCACAGTTTGTGCGGAGCATCAGGCGGCTCCTCCGCAACGTTTCTCAGACTGGCCAAGCCCCAAGGGACCATGGCAACGTTTACATATTGACTTTGCCGGTCCTTTCTGGAATACGCGCTGGTTAATTGTTGTAGACGCTTTCAGCAAGTTTCCGTTTGCAATTGACATGAATTCAACGACAGCATCTAGTACAATCAGTGCCTTAACATCAGTGTTTTGCATCTAACGTTTGCTTGAAACTATCGTCAGTGACAATGGACCTCAGTTTGTTAGTGCGGAATTTCAACAGTTTTGTCGTGTGAATGGCATTCAGCATATCACCACCGCACCTTTTCAACCTCAGTCCAATGGTGAAGCACAACGTATCGTTCGAACATTCAAGTCTCACATGGAAAAGATGAAAGGTCAGCACTCCAGGCAGCAAGCTCTTCAAATTTTCCTGTCTACGTATCGGTGCATGCCACGTGACGGCCCGTCTCCTGTCGAGCTGCTACACGGCCGCCGTCACCGCACCTGCTGCAGCCTGCCACGCACCGAGTCGGTTCGTATGGCGCTACTCGTTTTCTGGTTTCTACGCCGGTGCTGTACAGGGTGTTTGCTGGCAACAAGAAGACATGGTTGCCAGGCATCATTCAGCGCGTGCTCGGTCGCAATATATATGTTATATGTTCTCCCACAGGGTCAGAGCTGCGGCGCCACGCAAACCAGTTGCGCCTGCACAGGCCGCGCGATCCTGTCTCCGGTTTCTTGATTCCAGACCCAGTACACCGCCAGGGAGCACAGCAACATCGTTCGTCGACGGGTCCAGCGTCCCCGGACTACGAGATCGTCCCGATGGACATCGACGCGACTCCGCCGCTGTCGCCGCCACAGATGACAGCGTCACCGAGAGGAACTCCGGGACCGTGCACCCGCCGCCTGGCCCACGAACCTCAGAAGAAGATGATCTGCTCCCTCTGGGCGGAGGCGGGCGCCCTTCCGCTGGTTTGGTGGGTTTCCCGGCGGATCGCAAAGTGTATACCGGGGCGCGGACGGCGTCTCGATCCTAGCCTCAGCTACGACGCCCGTCCCACCAGTAACGCCCCCGCCCAGGCCCTCCTCCCAGTGCCGTCGCCGTGGCCCTCAGCCCTACGCCATGAAGACGCGGCGGTTTGGGTGAGAGGGGAGTGGTGTCGCACAAGTATAAAGTGCGCGCCACCTACTTTCGCCGCGCGCCGCCATGCACGCACGGCGCGGCGTTCTTACGAGCTTCTGCAGTCGGCGCAGGTTTGGTGACAGCGTAGCGTGTGACGTAGTATGTGCAGACTGTTATCCATCGGTTACCCGTTGTGGACTTCGGGAACCTCCCTAAAAGATCGATCCCAACTCGGTGGAATAGAGCTGCTACAGGTGGAATAGGTATGAAATGTCCTGGAGGTAATTGCGGCTCATGCTTCCGACGCTGGCACTCTTTGCAGTGACTTACATAGTGCTTGACAGATCGGTAGAGACATTTCCAGTAACAGCTGCATCTGATTCTGTCTAGCGTCTTCACGAATCCCATACATCTTATACAATGTCCGATTTATAAGTCGGAACTCTCCATTGGTCTGTTCTCCTTTCTCAAAGGCCACTACGGTTTTTAACAGTGCTGGAACTTCCCGCTGTTCAGCTGTAACATCACCTAATTCAGTGAGGGCTGAAACTTCATTCGTGCTCTTGTGTTCCACTAATGGATTCTCCTAAAGGCAGTCGGCATCCTTGTGTTTGCGCCTGTTCTTGAATATCACTGTAACGTCGTACTCTTGGAGTCTTAGTGCCCATCTTGCTAGTCGACCTGATGGATCCTTCAAGCTTGTCCGCCAACACAAAAAATGGTGGTCTGTCTCGACAGTGAACGGTTTGCCGAATAAATACGGCCGGAACTTGTTGATAGCCCAGATAATTGCGAGACATTCTTTCTCATTTGTAGAGTAATTTACCTCGGACTTTGAGAGTACTCTTGATGTGTAGGCTATCATGTTTTCAGTATCTTCCTGAACTTGTACAAGTACTGCACCGCATTCTCGTCGTAAGAGGCTAGAACTGGTGCGGAAGTTAGAGCCTCCTTAAATGCCCGGAAAGCACTTTCTCTTGTCTCGTACTAGTAAAACTGGCGTCTCCCTGCGTGCCTTGTTTGAAAATCCTTTTATGAAACGTCGGCAGTATGAGCACGGACCGAGAAAACTTCTCACATCACGAATGTGCTGAGGAGTTGGAAATTCTGTGAGTGCTCTTACTTTATCTGGATCAGGACGAGAACCCATCTCCGTTGACTAGGTGCCCCAGAGGCACTTCTTTGGATTGAGGCGGAGTCCTGCAGTTGACAAGCGACCCTATTGTTCTTCATATGTTGTCGAGAAAACGACAATGTCATCTAAATAGCAAAGACTCGTCGTTCATTTAAGGTGTCGAAGCAATTTGTCCATCATGCCTTCGAATGTGGCCGGAGCATTGCATAAACCAAAGGGCATTACTTTGAATTCATAGAGGTCGCCGGGTGTAATAAAAGCCGTCTTCTCCCAGTCAGCTTCGTCAACCTCGATTTGCCAGTAACCTGTCTGCATGTCCATAGTTGAGAAGCATGTAGCTCCTTTCAAGCAGCCTAAGGTGTCGTCAATACGCGGCAATGGGTAGACATCTTTCTTTGTGATTCTGTTCAGCCGCCGATAGTCGACGCAGAATCGCCACATGCCATTCTTCTCCTTTTCAAGGACCACCGGAGATGACCAAGGACTCTCCGAAGGTTGAATAATGTCATCGTGCAACATATTCTCCACTTCCTCGCGAATTATCCGTCTTTCAGCTAGCTAATAGGTGGATGGTCCCCAGTATTGATACGGTGATTTATCGTAGTCCGTATCGTCTGACTTTTCTCCTGCTGGATTGTAAATGCACCCGAAAATTAGCGCAGTATAGCTAATACCCGCTGGCATTGTTCCTTGATCAGTCTGGGCACTATTAGCAGTTTCACGGTTGTTTCCTCCAGAGTGTTGTCTGTACTAACAGCAGAGCATGGGTCTTCGTTGAAAACGTTGAGCTCACCGTCTCTGATTGGTTCAGCTGTCCGATACCCATTCCCTTGGGGATACGTTGTGACTGCTCGTGACAATTAGTGATCAAAATCTCTCCTCGAGAACGGTAATGCTAATGATAGCCGCTGGTATGTAAATTCCTGTTCTAAGCCTAATCAACTTTTTACTATCGACAAGCACTTCAGAGTTTAACCGGTCATCTGTGGTTGTGACTGCAACTCTCCTCATTGTCAACGGCTGGATCGTCACATTGTAAACGGCAAATAACTTACCAGAAAATTGTGTATTACGTGTACCGGTAGGGACAACTTCCTCAATTTGCGTCTCATATATCTCACAGCCAATGATAGCTTGGGATGCCTGAAGGAAGTCCCATCCGAGGATGACATTATGATTACATTTTGTTAAAACGACAAATTCAAACGGCTGGGTCCTGTTATTCTTGCGAAACAAGTTCCTGCTGGATGGACGTATATTCCATTTGCGACCTTCAGCACAGTTGCCCCCGTATCAGAGAACATTGTCTTCTTTAGTGTGTGGCGGTAATTATCCGACAATACAGAGAAAGAAGCTCCTGAATCAACAAGTGCCTGAAAAGGTTGGCCGTCGGTTATGACGCCGATGAGATTTCCCAACATCTTAGCGACTGTTGTCCATGGAGGAATTTCATCTGCGGCGGCTTCACCTCCGTAGATGGTCGCCTCGCTTAGTTTTCCTGGGTGCGGCAGCTAGGATAGCGGCTGGTACCTCTGTACGGCGACGGTGAACGGCAGCGGCGCGTCGGGGAGCGACGTCGTCCAGGGTACGGCGATGTGCTTCTTGCCATAGGTCGACTGAACTCATCAGCAGGTGACTGCCTGAGAAAGAAATGCTCTTATGGCTGTCGTATTGCGGCAAAATAATCGTCGAATACTCGCCTTCTCTCTCTGCAGTAGCGTACGACATGACCAGGGCGCCCACAGTGGAAACACAGTGGTGTGTTGCCTCCTGTCCTCCAGACGTCTGTTCTTCTGTGGGGCGTCATAGTTACCGGGGGAGTTTGTTGTGACCGCGTCGGTCGGTTCATGAGCTGCCGTTTGGCAGCTGCAGCGTAAATCATAGCAGGGCGACGCCATTCTTCACGTCGGGTGCGACTGGCGGCGTCGGCTCCCTCGTGACTTAGAGGGCTCACATCCATGGCCATAATCTGATGCTCGCTCGGTCTAACAGTCCCGGCTGCCATAAACTGTTGTAATTCTTTTCTCACAATTTGTCGTATGAGGGAAGCAAAGTCATGCTGGTATTCCACAACGGTCATAGGTACTACATTGGAAAGTCTGTCATAGTTCTTGCGTCCAACCCTCCTTTATTGCATCTCTTCAATGCACTGGCACCACGTGATGAACTCTTCTGTCGTAGCGACGTCTTTTATTAGAAGGGCTTGGTCTACCATTCTCTAATAACACGCGGGAAAAAAAGACACCTAAATCGTTCCGTCTTCGATCTCATTTATTTTATTGAGATGGTTATATCTCCCTATGTAGGTGGGTGCTAGCAAAATATTTTCACATTCAGAAGTAAAAGTCGGCGATTGAAATATCGCAAATAGATGTCGCCGCAACGAATGACGTTCTTTTAATTATTTCCACCTCAAATCGTGCAACATTTCCGTCACGCTTTCCCTCCTGTAACGAGATAAAATAAAACGAGCTACCCTTCTCTGAACCTACTCAATGGCTTCCGCAGTCTTACTTTGTGAGGGTCCCACAAGGGGCAACAGTACTCCAGGAGAGGAGGCAGTCTCTATGGTGGAGCTGTTGCATCTTCGAAGCATTCTGCCAATGAAAGGTAACCTTTGGTTCGCCTTCCACACAATATTTTCTATGTGTTCTTTCTGTAAGGCCCGTATGGTCCCGACATGGTTGGCTTTTTGTAATATTTAGTTTGGCCACACATTTATATTGTAAGTGGCGCAGTAAACTTTGCAAGTTCGATTGTAGAGTAAGTGCTCCGGTTGTGAAAGAGCAATCAGTACTCAGTTGCGAGCAGTGTTGGGAGAGAGTTGCCAAGAGTGGACATTTGGGTGAGGTAATGGCGAGGACGCTGTTGAGAAGGCAGTCGTGAAGTATATGTTGCAACACGCCATTTCTGTAATGCATCAAGTTAATTCAATTTTCTGTAATCTTTCTCTACTTCATATTTTTTCAAGAATACATAATTTATAATATTCAATTTGCGTTCTGCATCTTCATTTGGTAGTTAGTTTCCTATTCCTTTTATTTTCTTCATTTATGATCATTGTTGAACTTAATTACTACCCTGCTATCATTTTTGAAAATTTTAGTACTGAAATACTTCATAACGCGAGCTGCTTGCTGCTATCTGTTTCCAGTTTTGTAAAAATAATATACGAGGTAAGTCAATTTCTTTATTTATCTGTTTTGCACCATGATTGCCCCCCCCCCCCCCATCAAACCTTTCATTATTCAAATTAATCAGTTTCGTTGTACCCCTTAAGAGTACTTTGGATGGGCCATTAACTTAGTGTTTGTGTTTTCCCCATTTCCTGGGCGTGGCCATTGCGCATATTTAAAGTTTTCTTAGGCTTACCTCGGTGGTCGTAGTCACCACATTTTTGGGTTTTTAAAAGTTCAGTTTTGTACTCACGTAGTACTGACCAATGTCCATTAAACATTAATCTATTAGAGATACCTTGAATCGCGTCCACTGTGGTCGTGTTCTATTTTGTGTTATTCATTACTCTAAAGTCTGCTCTACCATCTGGTGGGTGGCCAGAGACAAGCTTACTTGGCAAGTTGGCGAGGTGGCATGTTCATAGAGTAGTACCAACACAATCATGGTCAAAAGAGGTGACAAAAGAGACCCTTCTGGAGGTCTAGTGAAAGTGTATTATCTCTTTCAGGCAACGAGGGTTGGTAGACAGTAGGCGCGGACGCGCTCTGGGTCGCTTTTAGCGCGCTCTACGTCCGGCGTGTGGCAGGGAGGGCTGTCGCGCCCCGGCACAGTGTCACTACCCCGGACTGCAGTGAGTGCCGTCTGCGCGGCGCAATGACAATGGGTTACTGTGAGCGTGCTACTAACCTTTACGTCTGACATGAGAGGGAGATCGTAATGGTAATCGATTAATTTCAGGGGTTTGCACTACTGTCGTTTTTGCACACATTGCACATTTGCACACATCTCCTGATTCATCAAAGAATTTTTAATACAAGTACTTACAACAATTATACTTGGTACAACATATAAATATAATGAAAAAAATGAATACACTTATACTCATATAGGTTACAACTGAATAAGTTTGGACCTTCTTGTCCCGTTCTAATTTCAATTTCTCTTTATCTATGAATTTAGCAATGTCATCCAACCTTTTACCAGCTATTCTTAAATCATCTAAATTTGATGTAATGTGCTCCACAGGTAAGTCAAGTTTTATTGATGAAATATTAATTTTTGTCTCTATTTCATCATAACAATCTAGACCCATATCTACAGTTGGTATTCTGTATTTCCTGCTGTAATTCGTTTGTATCACTTTATCTGACTGACTATAAATATGTGTGTGATCCATAACCTTTACATTTTTTAAATGTTATTATTCCTATTGCACTTCATTTAATGTCATTAGCTGGGTACATAGCACACAACATGGTAATGTCTTCTCTCTCAGGGATTACGTATAACCATTCATCAGTACTTAAATTAGTCCATAAACTTCTCTCTAATGAGATCATATTCTTAACACAATTACTTGGGATGAGATTGTCTTGTAATAATTTCACCTCACAATCCTCCTGATTGTACACTGAAATTAGCCCAAATGTTTGTTTACATATCCTCCATTGCTTGTCCATTTCCTTATAATCTAATTGATCAGGGGACAGCTTAGTATACAGTTTTTTTAGAATCATTGATCAACAAATATTCTTTCTCGGGTTGTAAGTAAGCATACTGGTATTTACCCCAAGTCATTTTAATTGGTAGTGGTAACATTTTATATAAATTTAAGTTATTATTTTCAATTAGTGGAAGATTAATTACATAACCTAATATACCATCCCTTACAAATACACCAACTTCCATAATTTTTAACAGTATATAGACATATTCTTCCATAAGAGGTATTAGAAATTTTACTTCTCTTAGTTCATTTTGAATTTGTCTTAAATATTACACAATTTGCACTGGATTTACCATGCGAGGGGCTAGCATTCCCTTCTGAGCATGAACTATTGCACTTACAAGTCGATCGTATTCTATACTTAATTCATTAAACAAAATTTGTAATTGCAAAGTTGTTCATTGATTGTCATAAATGCGGCAATTCTCTTTAGACCGTAATCTGTAGTCCTAAAAGAGTATGTACTAAATTGTTCTAATTTATTCATTGCGTTTCGAAGCAATTGCTCTTTTGTTGTAACTGAATCCACAGTTATATTTAAACCTGACAATGTGGCTCTGACTACAGCTACTTGTTGTTTTGAAAGTTTTAGTAATTGTTCTGATCTAGATTCCATCTTATCGATCTGCGTTTTCTAATAAACGGTATCTGCCTCGTCCAAAGTTCCGAACAAAATTTTACTGAGTTCTCCCACAAAATTTGGAACTCCTCTTTTCTGTCGCCTTACTGGATTTGTTAATTGGTTTATTAAGGACTGGGTCTCTTGCAATCGTTCTACATTGTGCGAAACTCCTTGAATGAGTCTATTACATTCCATCTGACTAATATTGAGTTCCTGTAATCTCTCTTTACATTTTTGTATCGCTCTTAGTCCTAATTTTCTTACAGAGTAAAGTCTTTCATCTAGTGTTCTCAGATTCACATAAGTTACCAGTCTCCAAGTTGTTCTGGTTATCTCGACGTCGCCATTATGGTGATAATATATCCCTGTATCGCTGTATTCTGTGAATTTCTACCATCTGGTCCATCTCCACACACTTGCCCATAATTGGTCCACTATCCACTGATGAAAAAGTAAAAAAATCTTCACCACTGTGGTTAGAATCCCCATGATGATTCTGTAAGCGAAATAGTGATCTCAGTAATACGGTTTCAATCAATTGGCATGAACTTTCAATTCCTGCCTCCTGCTTGTCTTTATTGTTACATTAGGCAATTCTACGTTTTTATACCTCGTATGGACCCCTAAATTGCGAGTCTAATTTCTTTGAACTCCCACGTCTCATTGATTCGTCCTTTAATAGTACTTTATACTCTATTTGAAAAGTTCGGGACTTTTCTGTTTTGTCTTAATGAGTTTTACTCGCCTCTTCGTCCTCTTTTATTTTTTCTCTTGCTATTTTATGGGCTTCTTGTATCCTAGTTTTGAAATGGTGTACGTAATCCTCGTAATCATATCCTACTTCGCTGCTTCCTATTGTAGCGCTCCAGGTAAGGTTACTGTTCGTCAGAACATTAATTCAAATGTAGTATATCCCGTACTGCTATGGGGCTTAGTATTGAAAACAAATACACTGTACAAAATCCACTTTTCTCAATTGCTGCGATCTTCCTTTATAAATTTGTCTCAAATATTCTACTAAAGTCCGATGATTTCTTTCTAAGGCTCCATTCGTCTGGGGGTGAAAAGCGGTTGTCTGTAGCTTCTGTATGCTCAAAAGTCTGCATACTCTCTTAAATACTTGACTTAAAAATTTGAGCCTCGATCGGTTACTAAAAATGAAGGAATACCATACCTTAATATAACTTTTTCTATGAAATTTTCTGCAGTGGTATCGGCGTCTTGTCATTCTCCTGGAGTTGCTACTGTAAATTTACTTAAATCGCCCTGAAAAGTTAAAATGTATCTGTTGCCTTGTGCCGTTACATCTAATGGACCGATTAAGTCCATATAACATTCATCAAATGTAGTTTCAGCTGTATCTATAATGACCATTGGCATTTTGGTTTTATTTTGGGTAAACTCATTTTGCTGACATTTACTGAATTTACGGATGTAATTATCCACATCTGCTCTCATTCCTTTCCATGAACCGTATCTGGATAACCTGTCTAGCGTTCGGTGAATCCCTTGATGTGCACCTTACGAATTTTCGTGTGCTTCTTTCAAAATTTCAGTCTTTTGTTCCTCACTTAAATCTGCTAGTTCTTTTTCTTCCTGGTTAGTGTTTGTTATCACTCTTACAGAGTTTTTCTTGCCTGTGTCTCTTCATCTTGTTGAGGTATTCTACTTAATGCGGCCGCATTAGCATTCAATCTGGCTGGTTTGTATATAATTTCAGTCCCCATTTTAACAAACGTGAGGAAGGGTCTTTTACACTAAAAATCCACGTTAACGGTTTATGATCACTGACCAGAGTAAACTTTCTTCCACAAATATCAGGTCTGAACGTTTTGGTTGCCCACACTACTGCTAAACATTCCAGTTCAGTAGCTGAATAATTTTTTTCGGTCTTATTGAGTGACCTTGATGCATATGCTATTGGGAAGTTGTTGCCAATTTTGCCTTGTGATAGCACAGCACCAATTGCGATTCCACTTCCATCTGTGGTAATCACAAAACGTTTTTCGACGTCAGGGTACTATAATATTGGAGTATGTATTAACTTCTCTTTGAGGTTTTTGTACGCTTCTTGTTGTGGCTTCCCCATTCATTTTCTCATTCTCTTTTATCAATTTATGCAAAGGAGCGGCTATCTTACTGAAATCTTTTATGAATTTTCTATAACAGCCTATTAGTGCTAAATATCCTTTTAATTCTTTCTTTGTCTTTGGTATTGGGAATTTTTTTATCTGTTTTACATTTTGCTCGTCTGGCTGGACTCCGTTATCCGTTGTTTTATGCCCCAAGAATATGAGCTCTTTCCTCAGAAATTCACACTTGTCGGGTTGTAATTTTAGCCGGTGTTCCCTGAGTCGGTCAAAAGTCTCTCGCAATTTATCATTGTGTTCCTTTAGACAACTTCCACAACAGATAATATCGTCTAAATATATTAGACACTTTATTCCCTTTAAGAGTGATAATGCAACATTTATTAGTCTTTGAAATGTGCTCCCTTCAGTGCCATAGGCATTCTTTTGTATTCATAGGGTTCGTAATTTGCACTGAATTCTTTTTTGTCCCTATCCTGTGGGTCCATCAAAATTTGGTGATATCCACTGGCCAAATCTAGAGTGGAGAAATATTTAGCCTTTCCCAATGGGTCTTGAATTTCTGATATATTAGGGATTGGGAATGTCTCTCCTACTGATATCTAGTTTAACTTACGATAATCAGTCACCAATCCGTACTTTCGTTTACCACTGGCATCTGATTTTTTCTCTACTAACAATACTGGTGCATTCCATGGACTTTGACTTTCTATTATGATATCGTCTGCTAACATCTTTTCTATTTGCTCTCGTAATACGTCCTCTGGGATTCTGGTATCCAATACGGTCTGACATTTATAACCTTGCCTTTATGTCGGGCAATATTGGAAGTACATGTTTTACCGTCTTCGTGAATGATAATCTGTCTTTTTTTTTTTCAATGAAGTTCATCCCAATATGCACTGCACAATTTCTCTATTTCATACTTTCTTCCTCATTTAAGTGTTCCGTTTGCAACGCATCTCTGAACTGTGCTATATGATTCCTGTAATCCGGTGCTTGTTCCGGCATTTCTGTTACTTTTCCTATGACTGCTTCTTCGTATAGAGGTTCATTAAGTAACCGAACTGAGCTAACATCACATTGTACTTCAATAATATTTACCACACTAATAATACATTACCATCTGTATTTCGCACTAGTGCTTCTGGAATGTATACACCCGTCATTACTTCTTGTTTTGGTACTATAATCTCTTGGCCTTCCGACATCCTCTTGTGCTCTGATAATCGTATTCTGATTACCTTTTCCTGTCTGGGACCAATCTTTTCCGAGTGATCGCGACCTTCGCGTACAAGGCCTTGAGTCCTCGTGTGTAACTCTGCCTCACTTGACTTTTGCATCAGTTCGTAACTACTGCTGGTAATAGGTTGCTCCTTTAACTCTCTGTTCCAATCTTTCCTCTCATCGAACTTGTTTGACTTATTCTTATCTTCCTGACAGCCTTGGCCTGCTCCCGTCTGCACATTATCCTTTCGTAATTTCATCTGTTTCGTCGGTACCGCGCCTTCGTTTACTGTTAACAGTGGAATACTCCACCCATTTACTTCTAAGAGGTTATTGCTATAGTCAGTGACTGCTTTCTGTTTTGTAGGAAATTCCTACCTACTAAACCACTATACGGGACGCCTGTTTCTTTTCTCAACACATGTCAAGTATGCTCGCCTAACATCCTTCCAACTATTTGTAAATTCAATGGCACTGTACCCAACGTGTTCATTGTATCCTTTTAAGTGTCGTATCTCGTCCATCCTCACTGGTATTGCCATAGTTATCACATCTCCCTTGATGAAACTGATGTGGGCTCCTGTATCTATCAAAAACATCAATTCCGTACCTAATTTCCACTTCGCAGCCTGCCATCCTCACTTTGTGCCATTTAACGGTGATTACACGTGACTGCTGCCCGTACCGCCTGTTCCGTTTCCCGCCCCTTTCCCCAAAAACCTATCTGCATTTTCCCTACACTGTGCTGCTATGTGCCCATCTTTGTTACACCTATAACATCTAGGGGTTCGACCAAGCAGGTTAGAATTAAGGGAGGTGGCATTATCTATGCCTAGCACACATGTCAATTGAAACCTGTCCACCATCTTGGTCAGTTCAGGAAAGCTATTTCTCCCTTAAAACTATGCGTTAAGTCGACCCTCTTGCTGTTAATGCATTGAACTGACAGTCACAGCAAAGTATGTACTTTCAAACAATATACTTTATTGATTAAATAGTAATAAATACCCATTATATTACAAAACTTAATTTTTAACGGCTAATTTGTACTCTTTTAACACGCTGTGCATACGGCAAAACCGTTGGACGTTTTATTCAGGTTTCAAGTGATATAAAACATTAGCTTTACAATACGAACACTTCTCCAAAACTGACCAATATGGCGGAGGCAGTCTTCACTTTTTCAGCATAAGGGTGTCTCCCTGTATTCTAACCTCCTTGGGTTCGACTGTCTTTCTCCCCATGACCCGCCGCTGGCATTTTTCACATATAATAATCTTATTACATTTCGAATCAGTATGCCCTGATTTCTCACAATGGTAAAAAAAATCTGGAATCTCCTAGCTTCCTCTGCCCTGCTGGGGTTCTGTACCAATCGCACTTTGGTATTTCTATTGCAATGCCTGGATATATGTCCCAATATAGCACAACGGTAACATTTCAACTGTTTTGATTGCTGTCTCTGATTACTATGCCCGCTTACCTCCCTTGACTTTCGAGTCTATTCTTTGATTGACACAATAGCACTTTCTTCTTATTATGCAATCTCTACAACCTTGCTTAATGTAATATTTTCGCCTCTACTGCGTACAGTCATTTGGATCCTTTCATTTCCTAGTCCTTGAATGAAGCATGCACGACCTCGCGCATGAACTAATTCTATTGCACCCTTCAATTGTTCCCTTTCCGTGACTCGTGTTACGGCAACTTTGAACGATTTGGATAACTCGTCTATTCGGTTTCGCCAAGAGGCAATTGATTCCCCATGATATTGTCTAGCTTGAAATTTTTTTACATGCATAAAAATCTATAATTCTTTTGTCCACGTAATTCTCTTCTAATATGCTTCTTACGTCCTGCCAATTATTTATATTCTCTCTTACTAATAATTTAGATCTAGCATCCCCCGTTATTTTTGATTTTACATATTGAAATAACAATTTTCTGTCTCCATTCATTACGACTTCAAATGCAACATTTACGTTTTCAATGTACTCCTGCAAATCTCTTTTGTTCCCTTCAAATGTTTTTGGAACAAGAACTAATGAATCCTTATATCGGTTGTTTCGCGGCATCGTATACAATGACAAAGGATCTTATAACTAAATTGATGATCTGGCTCGCCTGTCCCGTTGCTCCGTTGGGATGCTGTGGCTTCGCTGGGCTGTTGTGCTGTTGCTGAGCTGCCGTATTATGCTGGGCCGTTGTACTCTGCTTGGCTCTGCTGGGGTCGGTTTCAAATCTTGGGCGCTGCTACTCGTGATGGCTTCTTCTTCTTGCGGCGAGACTCGGTGACACAACAGGTATTCTTTGTACCCTTACTATTCCACCTAATTCAGAAAGTACCCCTACTGTTCAAAAAGTACCCCACGCCTGGCACCATTTATTTCTGTCGCGTCCCGGCACAATATCACTATCCCATGACTGGAGTAAGTACGTTCTGCGTAGCGCAATCGGGACGTTAACTACAGTGGGTTACTATGAACTTGCTACTAACCTTCATATGGGAGATGTGAGGGAGAGAATCTCCTGGGGTTGAAGCAGTTATTTTCTGATAATAGGTTACTGAATTAGAATGGCCGAGAGTTTTAGTTAATAAATAATGTTTATTTTAACACAATTGCTTATGAGGTGTTGGACCATAAACCCTTTATGACCATGCACTTATATAATGATCCTGCGTTTCAATGATTACTTCACCACTAAAGGTTTGCACCCTCAAGAGACAAGTATCAGACAGTCACTTGCTCTTGTTAAGTTCTGAGATTCCTCTAACTACTAGATACAGGGACTGACAGTCTCTGTACAATTCCTACTTGATTGGTAATAGTAAACTGTGTGTCCACTCGAGTCCATCACCATCTTCTCATAGTTGAAGTATTTAGCTGATGCGGAACTCTGTGGCCCCGCTGTTTAACCTTCTGACTCGATCTGCCAACTGAGCTCAACTCTGTTCGGCTGACTAGCCCTTCACTTCGTTTTGTGCTTACTGAGTTTCACACGACGCTGTTAAACCTGAGTGATCTGGTTGCACACGAGAGCTGTCGGTTCCACACGACACTTTCATTTCTATCTGATTTGTTTCGCAATAACGCCTACGATTCCACACGAAACCATTTACTACCAGTTATGGTGGAGCCTCCTGTTTCATTCCTGAATGATGCAAGTTCGACTCACGCGGCCTCTTCTTGCCGACAGTCAAATCTAACTTGTTTGATTAATAATTCGTGCTTGGCAGCCTCAGCTACCTTATCTTGTTGCTACTTCCTGTTGGAGCTTTTGTTTGTTGACTGGCTATCGAGCCTAACCCTGTTCTCGGGTCATTACTGTAAATTAAAATTTGAAACTTCAAAGTTTCCTTAAGATCACAACAAGGCTTTTACAGTGGCCTGACAGCCCACTCTCCTGCTGCGTCCACCGAAGTGAGTAGATCGTCGAATCATGCTGAGGGGATGGCATGCATGCTGTTATAACTTTACTTCGCTCGTGAGGAGGCAGTCGTGATTTATCAGTAATAGTTTTTCTTTGGTAATTCTTTCGCTATGCGGGGCGAAGTGTTTCTTAGTTTACAGAACTCGAGTGATTCACAGTAAATTTAGTATTTGTATTTAAGATCCGGTAAAGGTTTTGTGTCCGGTTTTCTCAACTTAGAATACACATGTGTGGCTTTCAGCCTTTGTGTAAACTTAGTATGTTTGAATTTTCTTCCTGTTTTTTTTAACTAACGTTTTTGCGTCGCGTCTGTATCCGCGAGTATGTCATATATTTCTCAGATTTTCTGGATTGATTTCGTCTTTCCTGTCATGGTATGACTGATTGCACAACGTACTTTCGTAACGGTAATTACTTCGGGTGCCAGCCAAGCTTTTGCTGATACTAGCTGATTCTATATGAATTCTGGCGTGTGATTCACTTGTGTATTCTAAATTAATTTCTTTTTGTTATTTTCTATGTAATTCACCATGGTCACACACCACACGGTACTTAAGGGTAGTATGCTGCTGCCTCACCACATATGAGTTCGTTTGGTGCATAGTGTGATTTCAATTGGCGCTTGAAGGCACCTGCCATCTCGTCAAAACGCCGCCTACGCTTCATTTCGCCGCTGCTATCAAGTGTTGCCACATAATAAATGTGTCGCAAGCATTATGCACTTGTCTGTGAGTGAATGACATTGGCTCTTATGGCAAAGAGGGAGATGCGGGAATATTCAAGAAATCTTATATTGGAAAGCTAGTGAAAAAGTAATCTATTTTCCCAACATCCCAGGTATTGCCACAATCAAACCTACTGTTACCGCATGTCCTACTATGTGATGAGGCCTTTCGATTAGATGTACATATGATGAAACCTTACTGTAAACAACAAATGCTAGAAGATCCATGTAAAAGAGTCTGCAATTACCAGCGTGGTAAAGCACGAAGGGTTTCTGAGAACGCTTTTGGTATCATGTGTTCCATACTTAGAGTTTTCTTTGCCACTATAAATATTAAAGTTGAATCTGTGGAGGAATGCTAGTTGCCACTGTCTTATAACGCAGACGTATCTGAAGTTAATGAACTGCCCAATGACAGTATGATGATGCCTTTGGTGGGAGTTGGTGGTTACGCCAAAGCTGAGGGATTCACTGTGAGGAGCGGTTTCACTGATTACTTCAATGGGCTGAATTTCAATCGTCGCCAAAACTGAACACTCATTGTAAGCACAGTTAAAGAATCATTACAAATATATGTTAAAGTTGAAATACTACTTTTTATTCATTTTTATTCATATTTTCGTCCAAATTAGTTAATTTGGTTTTTGCACTCAGCGTCGGCCATATTCCACAAAATATGATGTTCGGATACGAACTCGATAAGTTGCTCTTCCTCAGAAGCGGAGAACCGGCCAACAGACATTTTTGGTGAAACTTTCAACAATGAGATCTGAAGAATTAGCTTCTATGTTGCTATCTGTAAGCGCAGTGGTAGCTGTTGGTCTGTCCCCCCGTCCACCAGGCAGTGAGCTCATCTGACGCCTGTGGCAGTTCTCAGCTCTTTCCACAGTCCTGCAGCCAAGCAAGTCGCTGCGGCGTGCGGGACAGACTGCCCTCGGAGCACAGAAGGCAAGCGTTTCCCGCAGGTAGAGTCCACAGGAGCGTGCGATGTCCCACCAGCCTATGAAAACGGCCTCGTGTGTCTGCACTTGGGCGAGTGGGGAGCGGGGTTCAGCACACGTTTCACGCATCACAATGTAGAATACTCCAGCAGCTAGGAAAAAGGCCCTGCGGGCCGGTCAACTTAATTTGATTTAATACTTCGTAGCCGCGCCGCTCTGCTTCTGCTATCTGCTCCTTTCCAACGTTTTGCCGCTTGCGCCCCCTTCTGTGTGTGACTGTGTGTCTCTGCAAAGACTGTGGTCCCAGCACCAACCTTATAAAATCAACGTTGTTTAAGTCCCTGTGATAGTACCAGGAAATTTCTTAAACAATACTCAAGCGTTAAAATTTTCCTTTGATAATCATTGGGTCACGTTTTGTGGACCCAAGTAGTCTAGTTTATTTAAGGTTTTGTAATTTACTTTAATGTTTTCAATTAGTTGTTTATAAATTATCTGTGTAATTTTATATTTGTATCTTGATGTGAATACGTTGTACCAGTCTGATGAACACCACTGGACAACGACTATGTCAGGACAAAGTGTTCTCTAGGGTTCGTGCACGCCCCACCGCTGGCAGGGACGCGGGCCGCCAGACCCCGGCAGCCGCCCCGTTGCCGCGACAACCGGGGCGGCGCTCCCGCCTCCCGCCTCCCGCCTCCCGCCTCCGCCACCCACGCCGCGGGCCACCGCCACCGAGTGACACCGGCCAGACCAGACGGCGCTGGGGGGCGGGCGGCCAGCTCTGCCCGCTGCCCGCTGACAGGCGGCTGTCGCCAGCGGTGGGCGTGGCCTGCGCGCCTCACCACACGTGCTCCGATGGCGTGCGCTCCTGTTAGCAAAGGTGGCGGCAAGAACCCCCGCCCCCCAGACGCAGCCGTCGGCACTGGTCTGGCACCGGCGTGCACCCTGCTGCACGCCACTCGACGACAGCAGCAGGGCCGCAACACAGATGTCTGGGGTCTGTCACAACCAGGCCAGTTGCTGCAAGTATTAAGACATCGATGCCATGGCATCGCCCACATTACGTTTTCAAGGTTTCTCGTGATCGTGCCAACCTCCTATTTGGTCCCTGACACGGGAAAACATTGAGTTCGCCCCGACATTCATCTCCGCACTCCTGTGACTCAGCGAGTGATGGAATACTTAAATGAACTTCCTTGCGTAACACACTTTCATGCTTCAGAACAGGCATTCCACATACTTGGGTCCTGCTTGGATGTAGGATCCTCACAAATCCTATGTCATGAAGGCGTGGCACTACCTCTTGTGAACGCTCGCTATTCAAATGTTCAAATGTTTGTTAAGCTTATGGGACTTAACTATGGGGTCATCAGTCCCTAAACTTACAAACTACTTATCAGCTACCTTATACTAAAGACGGCACAAATATCCATGCCAGAGGGGGGATTCGAACCCCCGACCGTAGTGGCCGTGCAGACCGTGACTGGAGCGCCTTAGTCTCCTCGGCCACCGCGGCCGGCGCGCTCGCTATTGAGGGTGCTCACAAACTCCCTCTCCCTCTGTGCCTAACGCAAGATGGTCACTGACCCATCCATTGGCTCTGAGTCAGGAGGAAGAGAACTCAGCGAGGCGAGATGTACCTGGAGCAGGAAAGAGCCACAGTCAACTATGACCACGGACACTGAACGACAACTTGGCAGTGGTTAAGAGCGGAGTGTAGTTTCCACCGAGTCATCCCGCAGAATTCATCCTCCACGTCTATGCTCCTAATTTTTTATCGAAGTCTGTGGCGAATATTTAATCATTAAAACGGTTACAAGAAAGTGAGTAGGCAACATAGTGAATCGAAATTGATTTTTTTAACGACACTCCCATGAGTGAAAAGCTTACCATGTTTCTCTTATTTAATTTGTATTCATCTGTAACGTTTCTTTTATGCATCTATTCTAATCCTCTAAGATCTTTGACTAATCTTTGTTGTGCCCACCTTCTTTACTATTTTTAAATTTTATTTAAATAATTTAAAATTGTTGCTTACCTTTTTGTTTACATGTGTGTTAATTTACCGTTTTTCTTTGACGTAAAATACCCATAGATGCACACAAGGCTCAGAATAGATACTTTTATTACATATTTTGTGTGTGCCCAATTTTAATCTGGATCCAATATAACAGGATTGGTTCCAGACTCTTTATCGCCCATGAGCAGAGGGTAATGAAATACGTACTCTCAATGTATTGTCGTGTTCCATTTTGAATTATTCATTACTCTTAAGTGTTTCTCCGCCATTAATATTGTCTATTTGTATGCCAATTCAAATGTACAAATATTTGTAAATCTATCGGACGAAACTGCGTGGTCATCAGTCCGCAGCTTACAAACTCCTTAAACCCAGGTAAACTAACGTAAGGACAAACACACACACACACACACACATGCCCCAGGGAGGACTCGAACCTCCAGGGCGAGCAACCGCGTGCTCCGCAGCGAGACGCTTTAGACCGCTCGGCTACTCCACCGCGACGTATGCCAGTTATTTTATTCTTTTATTAATGATCACTGCCCCATGTTTCCACCCGTGTGATTGAACCAGTGTGTTCATGTGGAAGTGGAAGGTCGCTTTTAATAGTGACTGACTGCTGCGCAATGCCTTACAGTCACCGCCTTACGCTTTAGGGCTCGTTTTCTTTAGTTAAGAACGCTTGGCTTCGTAAGTCGTCAGCTTTGGCGTCTCGTGGGTGGCCAGAGACAAGCTTACTTGGCAAGATGGACAGGTGGCCTGTTCTTAGTGTAGTATCAACATAATCATGGTCCAAAGAGGTGACAAAAGAGACTTCGCTGGAGTTCTAGAAGAGGATATTAACTTCTTCAGGTAGCGTGGGCTGGTAGACACTATGCTCTCAAAGCGCTCTGTATTGCTTTTAGCGCGCCCTAAATCCGGTGTGTGGAAGGGAAGGCTTTTGGCGTGGCCTTTGGTTTCACTGTTGCTGCATCCGCCGAAGTGAGTATATCGTCAAATAATGCTGAGTACTTCACTTTTCTTTGTGATCAGGCAGTCTTGGTTTATCAGTGATAGTTTTCTTGAGTTATTCATTCTCCATGCAAGCTGAAGTGTTTCTTCATTCAGAAAACTCAAGTAATTCAGTTGAAATTTAGTATTTGCAGTCACATTCCGGTGATGATTTTGTGTCCAGTTTTTATCAAGTTGGAAAACACGTGTGTGGCCTTCAGCCTTTGTGTAAACCTATAATGTTTGAATTTCCTTGCTGTTTTTAACTAACATTTTCGTGTAGTGTCTCTATCCGCGAGTGTGCTAAATATTTATCAGATTTTCTGGTTTGATTCCATTTTTCCTGTCTTGGTATGACCGATTGCACCACATGCTTTACTTCAGCCTTCAGCCTTGCTATTACTAATACTAGCTTTCTTCGATAGGAACTCTCGTGAGTGATTTACTTGCTTATTCTAAATTAATTTCTTTTTGTAAATTCTATGGAACTCACCATGGTTGCACACCATGTGGTACTTAATAACAATATGCCACGGCCTCCCTGCGCATGAGTTCATTTGGTGCGTAGTTGATTTTTAATTAGTGCTTGAAGATACCCGCCATATCGTCAAAATGCCGATCCTTTGTTTCACCGCTGCTATCAAGTGTTGCCACATGAGTAATGTATCGCAAGAATTATGCATATGTCTGTGAGTGAATGAATCTGCTTTCTTCTATCCACGATGTATTTGCAAATTTCCTCCCACGTTACCTCCATATTCATAAAGAGTAGAAACAATTTTATAATGGGCAGTAATTTTATGATTTCATTCACTTTTATACAATGTGTGTGTTTAATTTGGTCTCCCTGCATTCATTTGCTTGTTCATTTTATTTAATAGATGATGGTTTAAAGTATCAAACCTCTGCTTTATATTTTCTTGCTTCCCATTTCATGTTTATTATCTATTCTCTTTTTTAACATTTATTTTGTGTTTGTTGAAACGTTGGCTGCTCCTTAAGGAGTGAGCAGTACTGTGGCCACTCGCAAAGAAATTTAGAGCAGCAGTGAGCGTTTTAACTTGTATTTGCAGATCTCTACTGCCAGAGATCTTACATAGAAAAATTAACAAGCAACTTTCAAAATGTATGAGAAGATAAAAGGAATTATTCACACCGTTCAAGTAGAAGAAATCTTACTTGTAATAGGGACTGGAACTCGGTAGAACGAAGAGGAAGGGAAGGAATTGTAGTAGGTGAATATGGACTGGGAAAAAGGAATGAAAGAGGAGATCGCCTGGTAGATTTTGTGCAGACCACAATCATCACCAACATTTGTTGTAATGATCATGAAAGGTTATATACGTGCAAGAAACGAAGAGACACTGAGTGGTACCAAGTTAACTTTATAATGGTAAGGCAAAGATTTTAAACTGTATAGACTCTGACCATAAGATATTTGGTTATAAACTGTAGATTAAAACTGAAGAGACTGTAAAAATGTAGAAAATTAACGAGATGGAATCTGGACAAATTGAATGAGTCATAGGTGTTTGAGAGATTTAGAGGGAGCGTTAGGCAAGGATTGACTGAAACGGGGAAACGTAAAACAGTAGAAGTAGAATGGGTAGCACTGAAACATAGATATTGGGAGCTCCAATGTCAGGCGCGTGATGGAGCCCCTTAGGCAGATAGCGTCCAGATCTGGAAGGAATTCCAACGTGCACTCGGTGTGTCTGCCGGGGGGCCTCATCCGAGATGTGGAGGCGGCCTTGCCGGCGGCTATCGAGGGTGCGGGGTGCACTCGACTGCAAGTCGTAGCTCACGTCGGCACCAATGACGCTTGTCGCTTGGGTTCTGAGGACATCCTCAGGTCCTACGAGCGGCTGGCGGAATTGGTGAAGGCTGCTGCCTTCGCACGCGGGGTGCAAGCAGAGCTGTCGATTTGCAGCATTGTTCCCAGGGTTGATCGGGGTCCTTTGGTTTGGAGCCGAGTGGAGGGTCTGAACCAGAGGCTTCGCCGACTCTGTGACAGTCATGGCTGCAGATTTCTGGATCTGCGTTATCGGGTGGGGAATTGTAGGGTGCCCCTAGATAGATCAGGGGTGCACTACACTAAGGAAGCGGCTACTCGGGTAGCAGAGTACTTGTGGAGTGCACATGGGGGTTTTTTAGGCTAGGCGCTAACTCTGATGAGCACTCGCCTGTCAGCATTCAAACAGCGAATTCAGGCCACGTTCGGAACAAAAATTCGAACATAAAATATTAGCCGCGAACTTACAGAGTATTAGAAACAAAGTTCCCGAATTTGCAGCACTGCACGGAAGTTATTGCGCTCAGATAGTTTTAGGCACCGAAAGCTGGCTAAATGATGATGTGGCAAGTTCAGAAATATTTAGCGAAGCGTGGAATGTATATCGGAAAGATAGATCTGATACAACCGGAGGAGGAGTATTCATCGCCGTGGACAAAGATATTGTTTCTACTGAGATCGAGGTTGAAAGTAACTGTGAAGTTATCTGGGCACGCATAACAGGTCTAAAAGAAGTAAAGTTAATAGTTGGGTGTTTTTACCGGCCCCCCAGTGCTGCTGTAGCAGTTTTAGAAGCATTCAAGGAAAGTCTACACCAGGTAGTGCATAGGTATCCGGGCCATGCAATATTAGTCGGAGGTGACTTCAACCTTAAGAGTATAGATTGGGTCCTCGCTAGTTACATTTCAGGCGGTACAGACAAGCAGTCTTGCGAGCTACTTTTGGACACATTCTCCGAAAACTGTCTTGAGCAGTTAAACCGGCAACCCACGCGCAATGGAAATATTCTAGACCTTATAGCCACAAACAGGCCTGATCTCATTAACGATGTCTATGTAGAGACAGGAATTAGTGATCATGATATCGTCATAGCGTCGATGGTGACCAAAGTTCATAAACCAGTCAAGAAGGCTAGGAGCGTGTTTTTGTTGGGAAAAGCCGACAAGCTAATGTTACGATCGCACTTAGAAAATGAATGGGCATCGTTTAATTCTGGGACTATGGATGTAGAGGAATTGTGGACTAAATTTAAATGCATTGTTAATGAAGGGTTAGAGAAATATGTGCCAGTAAAGACGATTAAGGATGGAAAAGATCCACCGTGGTATAATAATAATGTTAGAAAGCTGCTGAGAAAGCAAAGGCTGTTGCACTCTCGATTCAAAAAAGAATACGCAAATGATGACAGGCAAAAGTTAGTAGAGATTCGTGCGTCTATAAAAAGATCGATGCGTGAAGCATACAATAATTATCACAGCCATACCTTAGCAAAAGATCTTTCCGAGAACCCGAAAAAATTCTGGTCCTATGTAAAATCGATAAGCGGGTCAAAGCCCACTGTCCAGTCACTAGTTGATCATTCCGGGGCAGTAATAGAAGAAAGCAAACGGAAAGCTGAAGTTCTAAATTTAACCTTTAAGAAATCTTTCACGCAGGAGGACCGCACAAATATACCATCATTTGATCAACGTACTAATTCCGAAATGGGGGACATAGCAATAGGTATTTCCGGTGTAGAGAAGCAGCTGAGAGAGCTAAATACGAAAAAGTCTGCTGGTCCGGATGGAATACCAGTTCGGTTTTACAAAGACTATTCTGCGGCATTGGCCCCCTACTTAGCTTGCATTTATAGCGAATCTTTAATTCAGCTCAAAGTTCCTAGTGATTGGAAAAAAGCGCAGGTGACTCCAGTGTATAAGAAAGGAAAGAGAACTGACCCATACAATTACAGGCCAATATCGTTGACATCGGTTTCATGTAGAATTTTGGAGCATATTCTCATTTCGAATATAGTAAATTTCCTTGAAACGGAAAAGCTTCTTTCCATGAATCAGCACGGGTTTAGGAAACATCGTTCATGCGAAACTCAGCTTGCCCTTTTCTCACATGACATCTTGCGAGCCATGGACGAAGGGCAACAGGCGGATTGTGTTTTTCAAAAAGGCGTTCGACACGGTGCCACACTGCAGACTGCTAACGAAGATACGAGCTTATGGAATAGGTTCACAGATTTGTGACTGGCTGGAAGACTTCCTAAGTAATAGAACGCAGTACGTTGTTCTCGACGGCGAGTGCTCATCAGAGACGAGTGTATCGTCAGGCGTGCCCCAGGGGAGTGTGATAGGACCGCTATTATTTTCTATCTATATAAATGATCTGATGGACAGAGTAAGTTGTAATTTGCGGCTGTTTGCTGATGATGCTGTGGTGTATGGGAGGGTGTCGTCTGTAACTGACTGTAATAGCATACAGGTTGACTTAGACAAAATTTCTAGTTGGTGCGAAGAATGGCAGCTAGCTCTCAATGTAGAAAAATGTAAGGTGATGCGCATGAGTAGAAAAAACAATCCTATAATGTTCGAATACAGCATCAGTAGTGAGCTTCTTGATGCGGTCGCGTCGTTCAAATATCTAGGCGTAACATTGCAGAGCGATATGAAATGGAACGAGCATGTAAGGACAGTTGTGAGTAAGGCAGACAGCCGACTTCGGTTTATTGGGAGAATTTTGGGAAGATGTACTTCACCTGTAAAGGAGACCGCGTATAAAACGCTTGTACGACCACGTATTGAGTATTGCTCAAGTATTTGGGACCCGCAGCAGATCGGTTTGAAGGGAGACATAGAGGCGGTTCAGAGGCGAGCAGCTAGATTTGTTACCGGTAGGTTCGACCAATGCGCGAGTGTCTCGGAAATGCTCCGGCAACTCAATTGGGGATCGCTGGAAGAAAGACGACGTTCTTTTCGTGAATTTCTGTTAAGTAAATTTAGAGGGCCGGAATTTGAAGCTGAGTGTAGTACGATCTTGCTGCCGCCTACTTACATTTCGCGTAAAGATCACAAAGACAAGATAAGAGAAATCAGGGCTCGTACGGAGGCATATAGGCATTCTTTTTTTCCTCGTTCAATTTGGGAGTGGAATAGGAAAGGAAATGCCTAGTAGTGGTACGGTGTGCCCTCCGCCACGCACCTTACGGTGAATTGCGGAGTATGTATGTAGATGTAATGAAGACAAGAAAAGCAGTACCATGAATATCAATAACTCAGATGGAAAATCAGTACTAAGCGAAGAAGAAAAGCTGAAAGATTTAATATATTGAGGGCCTGTACAACGGAAATAAACGTGAAGGTAGTATTCTAGAAATGGAAGACAGAGTAGAGATACATGAGAGGATATCAGATACTGCGGAAATAATTTGTCAGTGCACTATACGTTTTGAGTAGAAGCAAGGCCCCTGGAGATAATAATGTTCTGTGTGAATTGCTATTATCGTTAGGTGAGCCAGTCATGAAAATATTGTTCCACGTAATATGCAAGATTTATATGGGAGGGGAAATACCCTCAGACTTGTATATAATGATTCCAATTCCTAAGATTAATGCAACTAGATTTACGCTCTAAGAATAGAGGTTTATTAGAAATATGTGGCAACATGATAAAATTTATCAATACAAGATGGAGCTTCACCATTAACAGAACAATTATCACATGCATTATATGCAAACCCTGAGACTGTTTCGCGTCTCGAAAATGTCAAAGACTTTAAGATCAATTATCATTCTTTCATGATCATACAATAATATCATATTATTAATTACAATAATTGTAAGGTACTCACAAAGATATATATTATTAACGAACTACACAAACCGAAATATACTTCATGGTCACATTATTGAAACCATCTGAACAGCATTACCAGCAGTTACATTGATTTTTAATGTGTTGCCATGATTACGATCATTATATCTACGTGATGCTTCATCAGATGGCATGATTACAATTAAAACAACTGGACGACAATGATATTGAAGATATGAATATCCAGACTTCATTATTGTAGTATTTGACACATACATAACCCCGAACAAATTACAGAACTATCAGTTTAATAATTCATGGTTGTAAAATACTAACACGAATTATTTACAGACGACTGGAAAAACTAGTGGAATCCTAGCTTAGGGAAGATCAATTTGGATTTAGGAAGAATATAGGAACACATGCAGCAATGCTCACATAACGACTTATCTTGGAAGTTAGGATAAGGAAAGGGAAACCTACGTGTAACACTTGTGGGTCTGGAGAAACCTTTTGATCACGTTAACTGGAATATCCTGTTTCACATTCTTAAGGTAGCAGGGGTACAATATACACTACTGACTATTAAAATTGCTACACTAAGAAGCAATGCAGATGATAAATAGATTTCATTGGCCAAATATATTATACTAGAACTGACATGTGATTACATTGTCACGCAATTTTGATTCATATATCCTGAGAAATCTGTACCCAGAAGAACCACCTCCGGCCGTAATAACGGCCTTGATACACCTGGGCATTGAGTCAAAGCTTGGATGGCAGGTGCAGATTCCTATGCAGCTTCAACACAATACCACAGTTCATCAAGAGTCGTGCCTGGAGTATGTGACGAGCCAGTTTCTCGGCCACCATTGAGCAGACGTTTCAGTTGGTGAGAGATCTAGAGAATGTGCTGGCCAGGAACATTTTCCGTATCCAGAAAGGCCCGTACAGGACCTGCAACATGAGGTCGTGCATTATCCTGCTGAAATGTAGAGTTTCGAAGGGATCGAATCGAGGCTAGAGCCATGGGTCGTAACTCGCTTCCAATGTGCGTTCACTGCGATGTCGCCAAACACGCATGCGACCATCATGATGCTTTAAACAGAACTTGGATTCGCCCGAAAAAAAATGACGTTTTGCCATTCGTGCACCCAGGTTCGTCGTTGCGTCGCTGGCGCTCCTGTCTGTGATGCAGCATCAAGGGTAGCCG
This sequence comes from Locusta migratoria, assembly GCA_026315105.1. Lineage (NCBI taxonomy): Eukaryota > Metazoa > Arthropoda > Insecta > Orthoptera > Acrididae > Locusta > Locusta migratoria. Next base: position 29,179,002 of record CM048745.1, on the reverse strand, counting down.
CAGTCATGGTCTTCTAGCTGATAGTCCATGCTGCTGCAAACATTGTCAAACTGTTCGTGCAGATGGTTGTTATCTTGCAAACGTCCCCATCCTGTTGACTCAAGGTTCAAGACGTGGCTGTACGATCTGTTATAGCCATGCGGATAAGTTGCCTGTCATTTCGACTGGTTGTGATACGAGGCCGTTGGGATTCAGCACGGCGTTCCTGAACCCACCGATTCCATGTTACGGTCATTGGATCGCGACCAACGCGAACAGCGATAGGCTACAATCCACCCTTTATCAAAGTTGGAAACGTGATGGTACGCATTTCTCCTCCTTACACGAGGCATCATAACAACGTTTCAACAGGCAACGCCGGTCAACTGCTGTTTGTGTATGAGAAATCGGTTGGAAACTTTCCTCATGTCAACACGTTGTAGGTGTCGCCACCGGCGCCAACCTTGTGTGAATGCTCTGAAAAGTTAATTATTACCATATCACAGCATCTTCTTCCTGTAGGTTAAATTTCGTGTCTGTAGCACGTTATCTTCGTGGTGTAGCAATTTTAATGGCCAGGAATGTAGGTATCGAAGAGTTATATTCAACTTGTATAAAAAACAGACAGCAATTATTATAGTCAAAGGGCATGGAAGTGTCGCAATAGTTGGGAAGGGAGTAAGACAGGGTTGTAGCCTTTTCCCGATGTTGTACAATCTGTATATAGAGCAAGCTATGAAGAAATGCAAGGAGAAATTTGAGGAAGGAATTAAAGTCAATGAAGAGGGAAGAAAACCTCGCGGCTTGCAGACGACACAGTAATCCAAATGTTCAAATGTTTGTTAAGCTTATGGGACTTAACTACGGGGTCATCAGTCCCTAAACTTACTAACTACTTATTTACTACCTTATACTAAGGACGGCACAAATATCCAAGCCCGAGGGGAGATTCGGAACCCCGACCGTAGTGGCCGTGCAGACCGTGACTGGAGCGCCTCAGTCCCCTCGGCCATGGCCGCCGGCCATAGTAATCTAGCCAGAAATAGCGTAGGACCTGGAAGAGCAATTAAATGGAACGGACAGTGTCTTGAAACGAAGATATAAGACAAAAAGATGCTTTCGAAATGTGGTGCTACAGACGAATGATGAAGATCAGATTCGTAGATCACGTAATAATCAGGAGATGCTCAACAGAATTGGGGAGAAAAGGAGTTTTTTTGCATAGCCTGAGTAAGAGAATGGATATGTTGGTGGGACACATTCAAGGAATCGTCTACTTAACATTATAAGGAAGTGTGGGGGATAAAACTCATAGAGTGAGACCGAGTGACGAATAAGTAAGCAGATACGAAAGAATGTAGGTTGCCGTACGTATTCTCAGATGAAAAGGCTAGCACAGATTAGGGTAGCGTGGAGAGCGGCATCAAACCAGTCTGCGGACTGAAGACCACAAGAACAATATTACTTACATTATGCTTTGTAAAATCACAAAATTATTTGGGTATTTTTTATTTTCTTTGTTCGGCAACAGTTGCCTTTTAAAATGTATTCAGTAATGAGATAAAGCAAATAATTATCATGGCAGTAAGCAGGTTAAACTGAAAACGAATGGTGTGAATCATTACAGTGTTACGGAGCTGTATGAAGCCCACTCTGCTGTCGCAGTCGTTCAGCGCGGAGGGTTTCGTTCAGTGTTACTTTATACGACTATATTTCATTCGTTTACTTTATTCTCTTAATGTCTTGCGTACAAAGTTCACAATTGATAAGTTTGTTACCAGAAAGGCGCGCTTGTAAGTTGATGACACTGTCAGTCAACCTGTGACAATTATTGTGTCGTAAGTTGTTTAGTAGTCTTCAGGCGAGAACCGTTCACAGTCGAAATCTGGAAAGTCCGGTAAGGGAAGGTCTTTTCAAAGGTCTTGTTTGATGAAATATACACGGCTATAATATAAATTATCTACCGGAAAAGTTTCTTGCGAAACATGGAAAGAGGGAGGATGCTAAAAATCTATTACAGTTCTCTTCAAGAAAAGAAGATGCATTTACTTCCGTAGGGTTTTCTAACTAGGAAAAGACTTTGCAAAAATTCTGTTTGCATAAAATTATGTTTACCCACGAAGAAGGTGCTCTGAAACTAAATTTTATCGCTGACCAACTATATCCTCCCAACTGCATGAACAGTTTTTACTACCGCGTAATTTCTATGCCGACAAGAAATAGCAATTAGAGGGCACGAAGAAGTAAAATCATTTTTTTTTTTTTCAATTTTTGGAACTGGGAAGGAATGGCATACCTGCGTTTAAGGAGTAGTTAGGGCTTTCGGGGTATAAGTGAACGTCCTACGATATTCAAAGCGACATCATTCATCTACCTGGAAAGTCTGTGCTGAGAAAGTTATCGGCTCAAATCAAGAAGAATGAACATTTTTCTGTTATGGTTGATGAAACAAGTAATTTTTCGGCTCACCAACAACTTTCATTGTATCTTCATGCTGTCGATGATTCCATAATTGTAAACGAAGACGTTGTTGGATTATACGAGACCCACAACACTGAACCACAAACTCTGTTTGATATTTTAAAAGACTTTTTGATCGTCTTGATTTGTCAGTGGATATCTCAAGAGAGCAATGATATGATGGTGCCTCTAATATGAGAGGTAAGTTCAAATTACTAAAAGAGTTAGTTTTGGATATACAAACAAAAGCACGTTAGGTGCACTGCACTGATCACAGTTTAAACTTGACATTTTTAGACGGTCTCCGCCTTCTTACGTCTATGAGGGATATTACGGCTTTAGCCAAGAAATTAATAAACACCGTAAGGTGATCAACAGAAGGATGGGACTTTTCATAAGCATAGGCCGTCAGACCGGTGGTGACCAAGCTGGTCTACGACCCTTTGTCCTACTCGGTGGACTATTCGAGCTTCTACTGTTTTGAGAATATTGAAAAATTTTGAAGAATTTATTTTCGAAACATTTTCTGCGGAGGATAAAACAGAGGCGGGTAACAAATGTGAAGGCTATCTTGAGGCAATGTTACACTTCAAGACTTATTTATTTTTATGTCTTTATTGCCATTTAATGAACTCAGTAGAGGACATTAATGAATGAATTCCATATGCCCTCATTGCGTATTGCTGGTCTGTAAAATATATATAAGGGCTGAATTTGTATATTGAATGGAAGGCGTGATAGTTTTGAACATTTTGGGAATTTTGTTTAAAAGGAAGTATACGAAAGAAGTATGGAAATAATGAAGCCAGCTCACCACACACGTTCAAAACCCCAAAGGAATACTACAGCGTATTTACACAGAAGTACGTGAAACGGTGCAATCGCGCATCACTGGGCGGTTTGCTTCAACCTGACTCACACAGATCATTCCGATTGAACAAGAGTGTTTGCTTTTAGTAAACAGAGATGAAACAAATTTGGAAAAATCAAGAGAGTTTCTCAAAAATAACCTAGACATAGAGAACATGTTAGCCGATATAGCTAATAAAAACAAATGTCTTAGAAAACATGCGTGATGTACGAAAGTACATTATACAATAGCCTGCAGTTGGAGAAATGTTACGTGAAGTAGTGAAGTGCGTTAAGGTTCTCCAAGTAGTTCCAATCACGACAGCAACAGCTGAACTTTCATTTAGCGCCCTTTGACGCGTCCTGTCGACAGTGGGACAGAAGTGATCGAACAGCTTGACTGTTTTCCATGACCACCGAGGTGTTTTGGATGAATTGGATATCCGACCAGTCATCAACGACTTCATATTTTGTAATAGAGGCAGACATTTACACCTTTCTAAAGACACTCTAGCCCTAATGATGCCATTTAGAGCAATATTAAAAATCTTTACAAAATAGAGAATCTCTACTTCTATAAAAGCGAAAGGACACTCATTCATACACTCACTCACTCAATGACTAAACACGAAGTCTCGAAAACTACTTCACCTATGAAGCTGTAGTTTGGCAGTAGTATAGGATATAGGATGTAGACGTCAGATTAGACACGATTTTGAGATAGGACCGATAGTTCACGAGATATGACGTCATGAACAACAAAAACTTACCCGACTTGCGGCACGCGGTACTGTGACTTTATCAGTTCACTATTTCAGAAGGAGAGCACTTAGCGACTAACAACAAACTTTAAACATAATTTCAAACCTTTGGGAAACTTTTTCTCGCTTACAACCATAGCAAAATGATGAAAGGAAAAAAGTTTCTCGCTTACTGCATTTTAGGTGTTCATGCAGTAAAATTACGGCGTTTGGTACGACGCTACAATTTCTTACTCGTACACTATTAATTTTAATCGTGAGAAATCTTACAGACAGTATACAAACATACCACTGAACGTACGTTCAAAATTTCGTCGTAGTACGACACGCAGTTCATGAGATATGGAGTCAGAAACAAATGGAATAATGAAAAACCGCCTTATCAGGTAAGACGTTTTGATTTATTGCGTCTTTCCTACTATCTCTCTTCGCGACGTATTTTGCAGACATTTTACATATACAGCACTGGATGTACCTTCGAAATAATCGTATTACGACATATAGTTCAGGATGCTATGACGTCAAAGACAATGAATTGGATGAAAATTCGTTCTAATATGCATCAGGTTGCAATTTACTCCGTATTTACTACCAACTCCATTAACAACACAGTTCGTAGTCAGTTTTCTAATGTTTCACTGTACGAATTTGGTAAATAATTTTTTATAGGACACATAATTCACGAGGTATTCTACATGTATAAAAGCGAAAGGTCAGTCACGCACTCACTCACTGACTAAACACGAAATCTCTAAAATTAATGCACCTATAAAGGTGAAATTTTGCTGCTATGAAGTTTATAGGTAGAAGTCGTCAGCTAAGAAAGTTTTTTCGATAGGACAGAATGATGGTGCAAGGGGGAGTATACTTTTCCCACACACTGACGAAAGCTACAGTTTCATTCCGACCTTCACGAAATTTTGCACGCATGACGTTCAATACAAGAGGAATGCCAGCGTCTACCGAAAGTTTCATACGGTGCATGGTGGAGGGTATCTTGCAACATAAAAATGTATCCCTGAAAACCTTAGTTGCGCCATAACATGAGAACAGCTCAACCGACTTAACAGATCTTTTTCGGTTGTTTTCGTTATTCTCAAAACAAGGATTGTATGAATTAAAACTGGAAAATTTGAGAACAAGGAAGTGCGTTTTCAATGTGACCCTGTTTTTATTGCATACAAATCTATAGTTTTTTTCTGATACTGATAAATTTTTCCGTATCTGAGCTTAAAGACAAGAAGAATGTCACTGTCTGTATAAAATTTCGGTTGTTGCATGATGGAGGGTACTTAACTTACGGACTTTAACAAAATACATAGTTTTACTTCGATCTTGATTATTTTTGCACACATGACTTTAAACGAAGAGGAAGGTCACTGGGTACATAAATGTTGGTATGGTACATGACGGAGGGTAACCTTGTAAAAAACTTTGCCGAGAGGGAAAGGTGGAATGGAACAGAGAGATGGGAGAGAAAGTGATGGATGCAGAGACAGGAGGCCATGGGAGGCGAACTACGAGAGTGCAGGATAAGTAAGCGCGCGGGTTTACATATAGTATATGTTTAAAACTGACTGAGGTCCGGAACCCTAAAAAGCCATGATACACACAGGCCCTTCTTTAACAACCGTTACGAAGACGTGCATATAAGCTCGTTAAATACATACATACTGTTAAATTTTCAGTTTAGAAATATTATTACTAACTTAGTACTGTTTTACTATATTACTATAGTATTGTATCATTATGTTCATATACGTAAATATTTTTGGGGTGTAAGAGCGAATTTATGCTCGCCTTTTACATGCTTTTCGACTGAAACTATTAGGCATACTCTACTAACTTGACTAACTGTATTAAAGCATTAGCTTTGAGATACTGTTTTTATTGAATGAAACCTGCCTGTTATTCAAAGTAAGCTATGTCTCTTTTGGTTTCCTAGACTTTCCGGCGTAATAACTGGTAATATTCTTTTCTGGTCTGCAGCCGTATAACGTCGTCACCTAGACACAATATTTCGACAGACCAACTGGCAGACAGACCAGATGGCAGTCAGTTGGTGTGTGGAAACATTGTGTCTATGTGACGATGTTGTACGGCCGCAGAACAGTATCGTACCTCGGACGTCGAAAAAGACGGGGAGCCTCACGTTGCCCGCTGAGAGCACAGCCTGGACTTTTTTACGGGGCGGTGACACCACATGCTCCGCGTTCTTATACATCGCACTACCTTATCCCTAAGTGGGAAATTCAAATTTCAAACAGTTTTGCTGTTAAGAAGTTTCGTACCTGTCCATTTGAACCCCCCTCGCAATATTACACCCGTTGTCCCATATCGTCTTTATTGAAGATCAGCATACAAAAACCTTGACTGGTGATCATGCGTTACAACAGACCACTGGGCGAGTCCCTATCTGTACTCACTAATTTTACAATACACCCAACGCAGTTTTGAATCCCTTCTTTTATTTATCGATCGATCACCCCTTCGTAGGGCACTCAAAAGCCTCCTGCACTCCTGTCCACCCATACACTCCTTGATGTAAACATAAGCATCACGTACAACACACGGTTCAGGAGATATGACGTCATAAACAATAAGATGCGCGAAAAACTTCTGCAGCGCGCAACAAAGTTGCACATTTTCTCCTAAACTAATGGAACGATTTCAACTAAATTTATTAAACTTATTCGTTACCGTGAGGTAAGAATTGCTGTTATGGTAAGAACCTCATAAGACACTTGGTTGAGGAAATATAATGTCATAAACAATAGGAGTTGCAAAAGCTGCCTCATAATGGTAGATAATCTATTCATTGAATAAAAATGAGAATACTTACCAAGTTGCAACAAACCTTAAACACAATGTCAAGCCCTTATTATACTATTCTTCGCTAACAACAACAGAAGAATGATGAACGCAAAATCGTTTCTCGCTTATTACTTTTTCGCTTTTCTTGGACTAAAACTGCGGTATTCGGCACGACGTCGCAATTTATCATTTCTTCACTAAAAATTGTACGCGTCGGAACAGAGAACAGCATTGCCATCTATTTCACTTATTAATCTAAGTGATATTACTGTGCGACAGCAATATTTTACGTTTTATTCTTTTAATAATAGTTTAGGATTTATTCAAATAAAATAGTTTCAGTCTTCTCAAAGCTATATATTCACTGGTGTGAAGTAGTTTATCAGTACTGTAAATTACATTTCCTTCGTACGAAAATACCGCATTGAGCCGCTATGATACGATGCGCGAGGCCGTTCCCCGTCGGGGTTTCGAATCACACCTCGGGAATCGATGTTTGTGTCGTCTTTAGTATAAGGTAGTTCATAAGTAGTTTATAAGTTTAGGGACTGGTCACCCCGCAGTTAAGTTCCCTAAGCTTCACAAACATTTGAAATTTTTTTCGAAAATACCATGCGTTTTTATGTTATTTTCAAAGACAAAAAATAAGTCCGTCTTGTCGAGTTTCCCGGAGTGTCGAGTTATCAGAAGTCCAGTTTTCGGAATTTCAATTTTGATCATATGACTCTAAAATGCTTAAAAAAACTTTTAAAGTCACAATTTTTCATCTTAAGTTTATACAATTTTCCGTTGCCGCATGGTATCTTGTACACACCTGGCGATCCAAGGCCTACGTCATATTCCACAGCTCTCATCAGCTGCCGTAATTTTGCAGGAGGCCTCAAGACGGAGTCGATTTTGTGTCTCTTAAGGAGCCAGCAAAATTTTCCCGTTACCGTGCCACAAAATGGCAAAAATGCAAACTTCTTTATCTCCTCTTATGCGCTCCTCTGCAACCGTGTCTTCGAATGGATGGCTATTGAAATCTGGCGGTGGCTGTAGCCATTTATCCTCAATGTTTTCCGTAAGTTGCTCAGTTCTTTCTGCACCAGCGCCCTTAGAACAGGTCGTTTCTGCGATGGGTGGTGGCGGTTCGTGGCGTGCAGATACCGGTCCTTGTGAGTTCAAATGTTTGTAAAGCTTATACAACTAAACTTACAAACTACTTACGAACTAACTTATACTAAAGACAACACAAACAACCATGCCCGAGTGACGATTCGAATCTACGAAGCCGGACAAGTACGTCGAGGAACAGCAAGGCACCATCTCTCTCTACCTACATCGTGAATTTGTTTTTGTCATGGCTGGAAGCCCGAGAGAATTTTATCAGTAAAACTCACCTCGATACTATGCATTGATCCAACTTAATCTCATGTATTCAATATCAGACTAGGCAATGAAATAAAATTTGTGCCACTGCCGCGGTTTTGAACCCTGTACCTTCTGCTTACTATATAGGCGGCCACCGTGGAATTATGGATGACGGGAATGCATGGAATGACCAGAGCACGACTTTCTTTTCGCTGGATGAGTGGATAAGAGATTGCATAATGAGCAGGAGAAGACGGCTTACTGCTTTATTTCACTGCCTCGATTTATATTCAACACTTTAGATGTTGTTGTTGTTGTTGTTATGGTCTTCAGTCCGGAGACTGGTTTGATGCAGCTCTCCACCCTACTCTATCCTGAGCAAGCCTTTTCATAAGAACGACAACCCACATCCACTTGAATCTGCTTACTATACGCGTCTCTTCGCCTCCCTCTGCGATTTTTACCCCACACACTTACCTCCAGTGCTAAATTTACTATTCCTCGATGTCTAAGAATGGGTCCTACCAAGCGATCCCTTCTTTTAGTCAAGGTATGCCAAAAATTCCTTTTCTCACCAATTCTGTTCAGTACCCACCTAATCTTCAGCATTCTTCTGTAGCACCACATTTCAAAAGCCTCTATCCTCTTCCTGTAGGCAAATTTCTCTTTTTCAAAAATGATTTTCTTCCCATTGCCATTCTGCATTTTATATCCTCTGTACTGCGACCATCACATGTTATTTTACTACTCAAGTAACAAAACTCATCTACCACCTTCATTGTTTCGTTACCTAATCTAATTCCTTCAGCATCGCCTGATTTTCTAAGACCGCATTCCATTATTTTTGTTTTGCTCTTGTTAATGTTCATTTTATACGCTCTCTTCAACACATTGTCCATTCCATTCAACTGCTCTTTCAGGTCCTTTGCTGTCTCTGACAGAATTACAATGTCATCAGCAAAACGCAATGTTTTTATTTCTTGCCCCTGAACTTTAATCCCTATTCCAAATTTTTCCTTGCTTTCCTTCACCGCCTGCTCGATGTACAAATTGAATAGCATCGGAGAAAGGCTACAACCTTGTCTTACTCCCTTCCCAACTGATGCTTCCCTTTCACGCCCTTCGAGTCTAATAACTGCGGTCTGGGCTTGTACAAGTTGTAAATAGCTCTCATTTCCCTGTATCTTACCCCTGCTAACTTCAGAATTTGAAAGAGTGTATTCTAGTCAATATTGTCAAAAGCTTTCTCTAAATCTACAAAAGCTAAAAATGTAGGCTTGCCTTTCCTTTATCTATCTTCTAAGATAAGACGTAAAGTGAGTATTTCCTCCCGGGTTCCTACGTTCCTCCTGAATCTAAACTGATCTTCCCCGAGGTCAGCTTCTACCAGCTTTTCCATTCTCCTGTAGATAATTCGTGTTAAAATTTTGCAGCCATGACTTATCAAACTGATGGTTCTGTAATTTTCACACCTGTCTGCGCCTGATTTCTTTTGAATGGGGATTATTACATTTTTCTTAAAGTCTGAGGGTATTTCGCCTGTCTCACACATCCTACACACCAGTTCAAACAGTTTTGTCATGGCTGGCACTCCAAGAGACTTTAGTAGCTCTGAGGGTATGTCATCTACTCCTGGGGCCTTGTTCCGACCTAGGTCTTTCAGGGCTCTGTCAAATTCATCTCTCAGTATAGTATCTCCTATGTCATCTTGATCTACATCCTCTTCCCTTCCTACTGCATCGTCTCTAAGTTCATTTTCTTTGTAGAGCTGCTCTATGTACTCTTTCCACCTTTCAGCTTTCCCTTCTTTGCTGAGAACTGGTTTTCCATCAGAGTCCTTGACATTCATAGAGCTGTTTTTCTTATCTCCAAATGTTTCTTTTATTTTCCTGTAGGCTGTATCTATTTTTCCCCTATTTATACATTCTTCTACAGATTTGCATTTGGCTTCTAGCCACTCCTGCTTAGCCATTTTGCACTTCCTGTCAATCTCATTTCTTAGTCGTCTGTACTCCATTTTGCCTGTTTCATTTACTGCATTTTTATACTTTCTCCTTTCATCAATTAAGTTTAGTATTTCCTGTGATATCCAAGGATTTTTGTAGGTGTTGCCTTTCTACCTATTTTGTCCTCTGCTGCCTTCACTATTTCATCTCTCAATGCTACCCATTCCTCTTCTACTGTTTTATATCCCCCTGTTTCTGTCAATTGTTGCCCAAATCTCCCTCTGAATTTCTCCAGAACTTCACATTCCTTCAATTTATCTAAGTCCCATCTCCTTATTGTCCTACCTTTCTGCAGTTTTTTCAATTTCGCCCTACAGTTCATGACTAAGAAGTTATGGCCAGAGTCTATATCTGCCCCTGGGTATGTTTTACAGTTTATCACCTGGTTCCGGAATCTATGTTATACCATTATAAAATCTATCTGATACCTTCCGGTGTCTCCTGGTCTCTTCCACGTATACAACCTTCTTTTGTGATTCTTAAATCAAGTGTTTGATTCTTAAACCACGTGTTGGTTACGATTAAATCATGTTCCGTGCAAAATTCTACCAGGCGACTTTCTCTTTCATTCCTCCTGCCCAGTCCATATTCACCTACTATTTTTCCTTCTCTTCCTTTTCCTACTACCGAATTCCAGTCTCCCATCACGATTAAGTTTTCCTCTCCGTTAACTGTCTGAATAATTTCCTTTAGCTCATCATATATTTCTTCGATCTCCTCATCATCGGCAGAGCTAGTTGGCATATAAACCAGTACTACTGTTGTCGGTGTTGGCTTCGTATCTATCTTGACAATGATAATGCGATCACTGTGCTGCTCATAGTAGTTTACCCGCATTCCTATTTTCTTACTCATTAACAGTCCTACTCCTGTGATACCCCCAACTGATTTTCTATTTATTATCCTGTACTCACCTGACCAGAAATCCTGCTTATCCTGCCACCGGACTTCACTAATCCCAACTATATCTAACTTCAACCTATCCATTTCCCTTTTTAAATTTTCTAATTTTCCTACCCGATTAAGGGATCTAACATTTCACGCTCCGATCCGTAGAATGCCAGTATTGTCTTTCCTGATGACAACATCCTCCTGAGTAGTCCCCGCCCGGAGATCCGAATGGGGGACTATTTTACCTCTGGAATATTTTACCCGAGAGGATGCCATCATCATATTTTCATACAGTAGAGCTGCATGTCCTCGGGAAAAGTAACGGCTGTAGTGTCCCCTTGCTTTCAGCCGTTCGCAGTAACTGCATGGCAAGGCCACATTAGCTGATGTTACAAGGCCAGCTCAGTCAATCATCCAGACTGTTGCCCCTGTAACTACTGAAAAGGCTGCTGCCCCTCTTCAGGAACCACACGTTTGTCTGGTCTCTCCATATATACCCCTCCGCTGTGGTTGTACCTTCGGTACGGCTATCTCCATCGTTGAGGCACGCAAGCCACCCCACCTCGGCAATGTCTGTGGTTCGTGGGGGTGGACACTTTAGATATGCTGAAATTAATTATGTCTCTGAAAAATAAATTCATTGATTAATAATATACCTCAAGGCCTAATTTACGTTTCAACTGCAACTTACTGTGGAATGTTAACAGTTTGGTGTCGTTTTGAATGCACGGGCGGGTACAGATGTCAAGACGTCCCGGAGTGATTCAAGGCGGTGTTGTTATGACGATGACTTTCCTCGCTCTAGTCGTCCAAAGGCTACCACAGGAGCTGATGACAGACACCTACGGATTTCAGCTCGGAAGAAACCTCAGATAAACGCAATTACGCTGGTTAGTGATTTTCGTGCAGTTGCATGACGTTGTGTTCCGACTCAAGTTGTACGAAATAGGACGCGTGGCATCACTGCCGACGTCCGTGGCGGAGTCCAGCTGGACACCACAGAAGGGCCCGGCAGTATAGTGCATGTACTCTTCAGAATTCGCATCAAATGATACTCACATCGGCCTCTGAAGAGACAAGCGTCGGAGACGTTTTTAGACTTAGCCTGGTGAGCCTGAACGTCTTAGACACACCGTCCAGCGAGTGCAGCAAGGTGGCGCTCCCTGAAGTTATAGGGCGACACTGAATTCCACACATTGTCGGAGAACAGATTCGAACGGCTATACGGTTCAGGGATGACACCTTCCGACGCATAATGTAACCAAATCTGCTGCATTTCGGTTAGGACTCCGTATTAAGGAAGGACAATTCTTGTGAATTAACTCCATCATGATAACGACTTGGCAAGATTCGGATGGCTAACACGTTCCCCAGACGCCAACCCTATCGAACATACTTGGATAAACTGAGAAGAGCTGGGTCTGGATGAGACGACCCACCAACCAGAGCTTTGTACGCCGAATCACAGTTGCGCCGTGCGACGGACTGGACCTCGATGATCTAGTGGGGAGTATACCACAGGCATGCAGCAGTCCAAGAGGACGTGTTTCCAGGTATAAGGGCTACTGGCTTAGGCAACACTCTGGAACCCACATTAGAGTCCTGGGTTACTGTCGTATAAGTTGTCAGTCTCTGCTTTCATGCGCAGTAAAGAGAACCGAGATGTTGTTTTTTAATTTCTCTATTCCAGCGAGTCTCGTCGCTGCTGTCATTTTAATTGGTACCTGAACTCCAAGTTTAGTTCCGCGCCCACTTGCAGCTTGGTGGGCGCCGTCTGCGCAGCTCGCCGACTTCCCTGCAGCGCGGGTCGCCGGGACGCCCGCGCCGTCGGCACACACAGCGTAATCAAACGCAAGCAGCCGCCATGTTTGCCCACTCCCAGCCGCCGGCAGGTGGCAGCATGCGCCTGCAGCCTTCGCGGCTAATCTGCAAGTCCAACAATGCACACTTGTGCGCTGCAGGCAGGCGCCATCCACGAGACTAGGCCTCTCCTACGTCAGACTGAAGCAGACCATTCAGTTCCGCAATTTCCCTACAGTAATTAAAACTAAAGTTTAATTCAGACCTGATGTTAACCATTTTTTTTAAATTTTATTTTAAGGTTCCGTATTGGTGGAGTACCTTCATGTAAACAACCCAAGTTCTTTCCTATTCCTTTTTCTCTATGTTACCTCATCGTTTTTTCACATGTCCACTTTTCCTTTTTTGTTTCCTCGTTGTTCGAGATTACGTATATCTTCCGCCTTGAAAGTATTCTAAATATACATTGTATAATTTATTTTATTTCAATAAAGTTTTCAATTTTCATTCTTTTCCTTTGCTGAGATTTTAACAAATTGGAAGTTAAAAGTTGTCGCGGAAGAGTTTAGATCCTCCAAACGTTAATAATGAGCGACAATAGATTTAAGGTCTCGCATTTCTAACTCACCTTACAGATTACCAGAGTGGATGGAATACAACCAGGGCCGGCGCAAGCCCAGTTGCGCCCCGTGCGAACTGCTAAATTGCCGCCCCCAAACCCGTTTACTTTCTTTTTAGTTTTTTACAGAATTTTGTGGAATTTAATTAAACAAATCTGTAGGAAAGGTCGGCAATGAATCGATATTGTGTTTTTTTTTTCAGATCTACCTCTAGGTTTCGACCACTGAATGGCCAGCTTTAAAGCTTTTAATATGTGCTTCCATCTAAACCGTCATGTTGACAGTTATGTTCAGCATGACGGTATAGATGTAAACATAAAGCATTGAGAATAGCCACACTGTGCCCGAAATCTATGTAGATCCGGAAAAAAAAACAAAAAATGCGACTGATTGGTGACATTCTCTACAGATTTGTACAAAACAGTGTTGGCCACCAGCTCAAAAATAGTGTCAAATCTGATTGAAGAAATCTAGCTACTTTTAATAATCCTTGTGAATTTACAAAAACGTTCAAATGTGTGTGAAATATTATTGTAGTAAACGCTGTTCAGGAGATGAAGTCTAAGAATTGAGCTGGAGAAATTGAATTTCAGGCCGAATTTCACTACACATGCAGGTGAAACTGTCGAAGAGTGGGTCGGAAGACAATGGAGAGAGGAAGAATAAGAAGATGAAGTAACATAATAATGCAATAAATACCCACCCGGGCATCGACGGGTACTAATGCTAGTCGAAATATATATCAAATGTTTGTATACCTTATGGGACTTAACTACGGGGTCATCAGTCCCTAAAGTTACAAACTAGTTATGAACTAGCTAACACTAAGGACGGCACAAATATCCATGCCCGAGGGGAAATTCGAACCCGCGACCGTAGTGGCCGTGCAGACCGTGAATGATGCGCCTCAGTCCCTTCGGCCACCGCGGCTGGCCGAAATATAGGGGGACTGACGACCGTTGCAGTTTGGTCCCCCTTAAACATCCAACCAACCAACCAACCGAAATATATTAACTCACTGCATTGCGATTGTTCATTTCGAAGAACGGACACTCGACATCTGTCGTGATTTCCATGTGTCAGCTCTTTCTTGTCTGATTATGGAATAATATTGCCGCATCACTTCACTTTTCGTCGCTTTTTTTTTTCATTCTAGCTATTAGGAGGACGCGTGCTTATTTGCCGACTTGCCAATTTTTGAAGTAACAGATCATCAGAAAATTTTTCCTATTCTGCAATCTTGAAGGAGATTATGCGTAACATGCATGCGCAATACTAATTGTACGTTATATGAAAAGCACTGACCTATTACATCGCAACTTGCAAGAAATTCGGACGCACCAATTCATCTGTTCTTATGAAACGCAATGAAAGTGCTTCTGATCAATCTTGACTCTCTCGGCCTACCAAAACTAATCCTGCAGTTTTCGTTATAGAGAACGCAGCAATACCTATCGTCTGGAAAGGCGAAGTGCTGACGCGACAGTGCCTGGAACTAGGTTCAAATGTTTGTTAAGCTTATGGGACTTAACTACAGGGTCATCAATCCCTAAACTTACAAACTACTTATGAACTACTTACGAACTAGGAGGGCACAAATATCCATGCCCGAGGGGGGATTCAAACCCCCGACCGTAGTGGCCGTGCAGACCGTGACTGGAGCGCCTCAGTCCCCTCGGCCACCGCGGCCGGAAATGTTTGCAAAGTGTTAGTGTGCGAGTAGTATTGTCAAACAAAATTGTCGATCAGAGTTTAATTGTAGTTCATGCAGGCGGAGAAAGGTGTTTCATGGCTCAAAAAACCATAACGTCCGACTACTACTCAGAAAGGGATAGCAAAAATTTCCAAAAATATGTCGAAACCCACCTTATGCCAAGCTTACTACCAATGTCTTTATCCCTTGTAACTACTCACAGCGTGTTTTCCCATTCTGAACACTTCTAGCGCCGGCCGCGGTGGCAGAGGAGACTAAGACGCTCCAGTCACGGTCTGCACGGTCGGGGGTTCGAATCCCCACTCGGGCATGGATATTTGTGCCGTCCTAGTTCGTAAGTAGTTCATAAGTAGTTTGTAAGTTTAGGGACTGATGACCCCGTAGTTGAGCCCCATAGACTATGCAAACATTTGAACATTTTTTGAACACTTCTAGCCATTTTAGGTGTTGGACATGTTTGACTGTAATAAAGGTCAACCATTTTTTTTTCCATAATGTGGGAAGATGAAACACTCAGAACTGCCATTGAAGGGCTTAGCAAAATTGCTTCAGGCTTAATATGTAAACGCAGAATCTAACATTGTATTCGAATTTCCAAATTAGATTTCGTCTTCTGTAAAATTAGTTGTAAGTGCACGGCGCGTAACAGTCCGGCAGTGTTCCACTCACACAAATACTCGCAGGTACGCCAGCTGCTTCCTCCTCTGTTCCTCCGGCATAAACACGACGGTGCTGCCACAGTGGCGAGCAAGAAATCAGTCCTCCTGCTTCCCCTTGTTCAAAGGGGCGGCCGGCAGTAGTCAGGCGCCGTGCCACAGTTCCCGAAGCCGTTCCCTCCCAGGTTCGGTTTCGAATCCCCTCTTAGGCATGAATGTTGAGTTTGTCCTTTAAAAAAATAAAAAGGGGGGTGCGGCAGATTTGCCGCCCCTCGGGAAGTGCCGCCCCGCGCGGCCGCACGTTTCGCACGTGCCTTGCGCCGGCCCTGAATACAACCACGCCAAGTTGTAGTTAACCAATTACCGATATTTTTGATGACATTCATCATCGTCATTTAAGACTGATTATACCGTCAGCTTTCATTCTGAAGTGTAGTACGCCTTATAAAACTCCTCCATAATTCCGTATTTAACGCTAACATTGATGTGTGCTCTAATGTTAAGCCTGCTACTTCAAAATAATTCTTGAGTGAATCCAAGTACTTCCTCGTCGGTCTACCTCGATGGCTCCTACCCTCTATTAGCGAATCCACGAGCTTCTTACGTAACTTCGCTTCTCTCTTTGGTGTTAAAGGACCCTACCACCTAAGCCTATTCACCCTGCTTCTGCTTTGTTGTTCACATCCAGTTTCTCCTTCATTTCCTCTTGCCATTGTTCTCTGTCACTTCCTTATCTACTTCAACACTTCTATTTTATTAATACCGTAACCTATATCCATCCACCGTTCACTCCTGTTCAACGAAGTTGATCGAAAGACATAACCATGAGCTGATAACTTAGACTGACTTCATTCTTGCAGAAAAGAGCAGATCGAAGCTGAGCACTCACTGCATTAGCTTTTCTACACTTTGATTCCATATCTTTTACTACTCTGCCAATCTGAAAGAATTAAAAACATAATAAGTACTTGAATCTGTACACCTCTTCGAACTTTCTTCCCCACATTTTGCGCTCAGCCCGTTTAAAACTCATTCCATCTTTCGTTTTAGATAACTTGATTTTCATACCATGACCCTTACATCTCTGATCTAGCTCTGGAATATCGAACTGCTATCACAACTAAGTAGTCCGTATATGTGAGACTGCTTATTTTGTTTTCACCTATCTTCGCCTCACCTGCCAGTCTATCGTTTTTCAATACATCTTTCATAAATACTTTAAGCAACAGAGGTGACACGTTATAGCCTTCTTTTACCCTTGAATCTACTCTTAACCATGAACTTTAACCCCATTGACACTATTTCGGATCATAAAAGAAAATTTGTCCACTTTACGAACGTTTCACTGGTTATAAACGAAGTAAATCTTCAAACCGACTCATCCAGGGAAATGTCTAAAGAATATTTTTATGCTTCAGCAGGGTTGTTACAGAACTTCGATACCAAATTAACTGATTTAAGTTGATTCTGAGATTTTTACAGCTGTAATTGTAGTGGGCGTACGAAGTGCGTCTCTTGATACGCAGTAGGAACTTATTTAGTGTAATTGTGAATTCGAGGACAGGTTTCTCACTGAAAAAATGTTGACATATTTTATAACTTTACCCCAGAATATTTGTTACGAATAGCTATTCTATTGCATATTCGAGACAACAATTAGTCTGAAAGTGTTTTCTCTAGAACGAAATTTACAAAATCGAAATTTAGGAGTAGGTTTCGGAAGGGGAGCAATCCGTATGAAGACCAGCATTGTCACGTAAAACATGGAGGCGTGGCCCCCACATTCGACTGCGGGCCCTGGACACAGAATCAGACACGGGTCCTCCCCCTGTCTTTTTTTACTGTTGACTACAGTAGTTTGTAATTGTAATTTCATTTCTTAATCATGCTCTTTTTAAAATGTCCTTTAACTTGGTATAACAAGGTATAAATTTGATATGATAAACTTCAGTTATAAAATTGTTTAATTTAAAATTGAGACTTTACTTACAATGGACATAGCAGGCCGGTAGTCACACTTTGGTTCCAGGGGGAGGAGGCGGATGTATTTCAGTAGAGACAATATTAAATTTAATTCAATACAAATCTCGAAGGAGAAACTTCGGCGTACTTTTGAATTACTTTAGCAGAAATTAGGTTAATAGTGACACCTTTCAGGGGAGGGTGGTTGATCCATTTCATTCCCTCCACCCCCCCCCCCCCTCTTGTGACTATGCACGCTGCGCCAGGTAACTGCTGTTGACACAGAAAGACGACCGTCTGTCGTCTTCCATATATTTTTTGTGTATTTCTGTAAATTTGTAATTTATTTAATGTCGCTAGATTATAATTTTGTTAAAACTTGAACCCCACTCTTTTCAAGGCTTGAGGAATAGCAGTTTTAATTCGTGTATTAAAATATTAGTTAATATTGCTAAGTTTTTCTTATTTTGTTATGTTGATAATTTATTATTATATTAATTAATGTGCTATAAATGTGGCTTCTCCGCTACACCACTGTCCCTGTAAGAATGTGTTCTTGTTTTACTTTTAAGCGGATGTGCGGGAATCCATGGCTGTCTAAATGTGGGGAGTCATAGCTCGCTTTGCATCGTTGTCACTGGCTCATTGTCAATAGCTGCTGATACTACCAAAGAGGTTTCTACACCCTTTGGTTACAGGCTAGTCGCCGAGCCCTCTCCAGCGCGATTCTCGCTTTCCGTCCCCACCACCGCTGTTTCTTGGGCTTTCCAGCTTCCGGTAGCTTTTCGCGCACCCATGGCCGCTCGGCTGTCCATTCTATGCTGGTCATCTGGTGAGGTATGGTTGGTTCTGCTCTTATGTTTGGAGATGGTAGCGTTTCATTGTCTAGCATGTTTAACTTAGACCTCTGAACTTAGAATAATTTTTTGGAATATTTTCTCTGAACGTGTGCAGAAAAGTGTTCTCGTTTTACAATTCAGTGATTTCCAATAGGTAAACGCGGTGTGTGTGAGTCTAGTTGCAGTTTGATAACAGCTTGGTATGTTAAAACCTTTTGTGATCATGTGACAGTGTATGAACTCTGTTTTGTGTCCCAACTTCGTCGCCGCTTTTGTGTCCCAGCCTCGTCGTAGGTGTCGGTGGCCGAGTGGAACGAGACCGACACAGGAACAAAGACAGCACGCTGGTGCAGGTACGGAGGGGAGCAGCCAGAAACTATAAACACTAGAGTAAATTAGAAAGAGATATATTGCACAGAATGTAACAATACTTAACTTTTACATAGTACTGCAGAATGTTGATACATAGTTGTCAGAGGCCTGCCTAGTGCCTGTACAATAGCAAAGTCTTCACTGGTGCCTATCTGATAACGAAGGTCCTAACTCGTTGCTATCTCAGTCCGAAGTGACCGATGTCTTTCCGTGGTGGCCACGAGCGGGGTTGCAGCAGAGGGCGCTCGTGGCTGTCGTCGTGAGAACGCCGCGCCGTGCGTGCATGGCGGCGCGCGGCGAAAGTAGGTGGCGCGCACTTTGTACTTGTGCGACACCACACTCTGTGTAAATACTTTCTAGCTTTGTGGGGCCCGATTTCTAACAGGTGATACGTTCATTTTTGTACAGTGCATGTAAAAATCTTCTCATCATTTCCTTCTGTGAGGGATATGTGTTCCACGTGGTTGGTTCATAGAACAAAGCTTTCAGCTTCCACTCTTGTTTGATTCATACGTGTCAGGCAAGTAGCTATGTCGGTATCCTTCTGATAACCACTAATATTTCTCGATCTTCTATCACCGTCTATTTTAATTTTGCCGTTTATTCTCCGACTTCAATAGCTCCCTTATGTAATTTTAAACATTTTTATGGATTGCATGCAACAAATCTTAATTTTATTTTTTCGACTTTGTAATTATTTCTCTCTTACGAGAAACTGAGAGATGACAGTTTATCTCTCATCTTTATTGTCGATGTTTATTGTCGACTTATTGTCTTAACGAGTCCTGTACATACAATTTTCTATTGCTGTCGGAAATAAGATGCAGGGATTATTTTTGCTAAAGTGAAATGAAGAATTGACTTGGGCCTGAGGGGGCGAATTCCGTCTTACCTGCGGCCTGCAGCGCCGTAGGAGGCCGGGCGCGCTGGCCTTGGGTGGCACACTCGCAGGGCAGTAGGTCGTGAAAATGTAGCCTTGTGTCCCAAACTGTGAACGAGAGGCATCGTCTGCGCTTTTTAGAAGAAGATAGCAGGGCACACGGCTGTGGCCGAGGGTCCGAAAGGGAAGGCGACGGAATGTTGCTGGAGGCTAGGCAGCCGCTCCCACGGGCGACGGTTAGAGCCGTTTAGTGAGAATCGCGCCAAAAGTGTGTGTGGAACGGATGCCGTCTTTGATTGGCTGATGTTCAAAGCGCCAGCTTTTCGAAATCAGCAGTTGTCTTGTGAGATTTTACTGGCTGGAGTTCGAGAACTCGACGGTGATTGGCTTTACGTAAAAACGGAGTTTCTCGGGGGATCTTGCGCGGAGACGCGGTGATAGAAGGGAATTTCGTGTTTCGTAGAGCTGGAGTACGGACGCGTCTTGTAGCGTCCTGTCCTCCCAGTGTGCGGACTTGGAGATTTTGCTTATTGAGCCGATACTTGGACGAGTGAACTTGTGTAAGTTTCAGGGTACACTCGGAGATTTATACTTGAGCTGATTCTTCTTGTTTTCGGTTTGAATAAGGTCACCCAGCCAATACTAGTTTTTTTTTTTTTTTTTTTTTTTTTTTTTTTTTTTTTTTTTTTTTTTAGCGGCTGAGAAACATATTTAAGTGGTGAAACGGCCCCCTCCAAAATTGTCGCTAAAATAGAAACATGGCGATAACTTAGAGACTAGTGAAGCGAATTTAATGATGTTTGGTATGGGAGTATCTTTTGAAAAAAAAAAAAACAAATTCCATAGACTCAACTTCGATAAAATCAAAATAATTTTTTGAGCTTAAAGTACGTAGGCCGATCTCTTATCAAGAGATACTTTCATACCAAAAATAATTACAATCGCTTCACTAATCTCTAAGTTATCGCGATTTTTCTATTTTAGCGACAATTTCGGAGGGACCGTTTCCCCACTTGAATATGTTTTCCCGCCGCTAAAAAAAAAAAGTGTTCCATAGTTTTTCATGTATTATAACATATCCAAATTTCATAAGAATCGGAGGGTGACACTTGGGTAGGTTTCCTTGTCGGTCACTACTACAGCGGCTCTGAGGTGTGGGCTGCTGTTGTGTCTGACGAACCCTCACTAACTAAAGGAACTAAAATCAGTTATGCTGTAGACGTTTATTCCTGTATAGTAGCATTTAACCGCAATATCATTATACCGCAAACGAGACAAAAAGGTAGTTTTCACCAACTACAACATTTGAAAATAATGTAAAGGATCTAAAGAGAAACTACGGAACGAACAACGTTTTTATTGCAATGTACAAAAGTTAATGTTACCGCACAACAAAGTATACATTGAAAAGTAACAACATTATCCCCAAACTATTCGTTGGTGGCATTGTAATTGCAATGTACTGTTAAAATATCATTGCCACGTTGTTGATCGAGTCGAGTTCTTCTATCAGAGATCAGGTTCCCTGTCGCACTGAAAGTGCGTTCACTAGGTGCATTTGAGGCGGATGCACAAAATATTCTTTTTGCCAATACATCTAGCATAGGAAAGAGAGTACTGTTACGTTTCCACCATTCAAGCGGATCGTCGTTATCACCATCAATTCGTGCTAAATAAAGGTCCACCTTATTGGTGGATTGCGCCTCGCACAATTCACAGTACACCCATTCCGAAAACATGCAGTTCATTCTTTTGGCTTGTGCACTCGGGTGACGTTCTTCACACGGTCCTAAATTAATATAACACAGATATCACTGAAACAGCAGAAGCACCATAAATTCGTACAGCTGTGTAAAGTAAACAATTGAAACAAGAGAATTTAAAACAGTTATATGAGCAGTAGACCGGCATATGACCTTGACACGGAAAAAAGCGAGGATCCTATATATCGCACAAAAGCTTGCATACGGTCTTTGTCATCTAGATAAGAAAGACGAGAGTGACAGTGGGGGATATATGAATGTTGCAACTGGAAAAATTCCCGTTAAGGACTCACTCGGAAAAGGCAGAGGCGCAGCAACCACGCACAGTGTCAAAATGCTACGGGAATATATATTAACGGGGTGCAACAGAGAGAGAGATGCACAAAACTAACCTAACGGGTGTACATCAATATCGTGTATTTAATATCAATATAAAAGACGGTCAAAGTATTCGAGGACTTGAGAGTGATAAGAGGAATTGATATAAAATACAATCATTTGCTCGTTAAGACGACAAGTAACACCTACCACTAAACAGGCACTAACAGTCCACAAAATGGGAACAAGAAAGAAATAAAGATCCTGGAAAACTCATTTAGTAAATGATCTTAGCACAGAAACTTTATATTAATCACGTATAATAAACCTGCATGGTAAAGTATAAAATGCGAAACTGAATGGCTAGTTCAACTGGATCGAGAGAACAGCTTTCGAAGCACCCACGAAAGGAAACAGCTCCAAATTTCGCAGTCAGTATGTATTCTGTAGCGTCTAGTTTGCTCCCGTCGCTCTCCTTGGACTCGAGTGGCGCTGCAGTGGGCGACCGAGTGGCGAGCGGGCAGTGTGGGCGGCCGGTCCGGTCGAGCGTGCGCCGCTCGAACGAGCGAGGAGGAAGTCGAGCGCAGCCACACGCCTTGCCGCAAGCTGCAGTACCGACTCCTGTCGGACTGTCATAGAACGACATGTGTCACGAGATTCGAGCGAGCAACCGAGCGACGTGCAGACCTCTAGTACTCGTGTGTACTTGTCTACGCTCACTGAAGTGGTCCTGACTTGGCAGAATTGTTTGAGATCTTAGGCACTCATTCATTCATTTCCGTGTCCTGATCAAGTTTTGTTTTTCCAATAGTTAGCCACCACCACGGCTTTGTCATTGGCTTGTAGCAGGTCATTGAAACTGCAGGGCTCCGACAATAGTCGGCACGTAAGTAGATGTGCCTCGTACTGAACCTCTCCGCATTCACAAAAGAGCATCGTCATCGTTAGTCAGCAGGCCCCACCTGCGCAGATTAGTTTTACATCTGAGTACACCGGCCCTCATCCTGTTTAGTGTTCTCCAAACTGTGTAGGGAAGCTTGTT
The DNA here is from genome assembly GCA_026315105.1 of Locusta migratoria. Lineage (NCBI taxonomy): Eukaryota > Metazoa > Arthropoda > Insecta > Orthoptera > Acrididae > Locusta > Locusta migratoria. The sequence goes on along the minus strand of CM048745.1, from coordinate 29,155,923 downwards.
TCCAGGTGCCATTTCCTCTTTTGGCGTTATTGACAGTCCGGTTGGTTCATTCTTCCATTTACAGACTCTGTTATCTTCCTGCGAACCGTCAAGGATCTTAGTTCTTGCGATGAAGCTGTTTCTAGATTTGAGCCTCCGAGCCTGAGTGACGTGCCCATTCAATGGGTGTCGGTAATCATTCTCTTTCTTTGTTCTCTCAGCGCCTGCTGCCACCTGCCTTCTTATCCTGGGTGGGGCAATTCCAGCAAGAGGTACATATTACCTGTTGGTGTGGGTCTGAGACAGCCTGTAACAATGCGCATAGTCTCGTTGACACTTACATCAACCTGTGTAGTGTGGGCGGATGCATCCCATACTGGTGCTGCATATTCTGCTGCTGAGACACACAGAGCAAGTGCTGATGTTCTCAGTACTGATGGTTGAGCTCCCCATTCATAGTTTGTCAGCCTGCGGATGATGTTATTTCTGGAGCAAACTTTGGCCTTCGTATTTCGGCAATGTTGTTTGAAGGAGAGCGTTCTGTCAAGTGTAACCCCAAGGTATTTAGGTGTTGGACAGTGCTCTAGCTTCTTACCCTGCCACGTAACGTCAAGATCAACTCCAGCATCTCTATTGACTAAATGGAAAGCACATACTTGTGTTTTACAAGGGTTTGGCTTTAGGTGATTGGCATCGTAGTATTGAGCCAGTTCTTCAAGACCGTTGGATAGTTTTTGGGATACTTCATCAAAACTGGATCCCTGGACAGCCACAGCTGTGTCATCAGCATATACGAACAATCGTGTATATTGAGGGATAAGTTGGTCATTAGTGTACACATTATACAGGATCGGAGAAAGTACACTTCCTTGTGGTAAGCCATTCTTCTGCCGTCGCCATCTGCTGTTCTTGCCATTTAGAGATACATAAAATCTTCGATTCTGCAGAAGACTACCAATAACCATTGTCAGCCTACAGTCCCCTATGAGATGATACAATTTACACAATAACTTTCTGTGGTTTACCGTGTCATACACAGCAGTTATTAATTTTCTTTCGAAGCCATCTTCTATGTGCTGCGTTAAATTGAGTATTTGCCCACAACAAGATCTTCCTGGTCTAAAACCGGCTTGTTCCTTTATGATCTTTCCATCAATTATTTGAGCCACACGGTTAAGAATCATCCGCTCCAGCATCCTGTAGAGATGGCATAGAAGTGACACTGGTCTGTAACTTTTAGGATCCGATATCTCCTTGCCAGGTTTTAGTAAGGCCACCACCCTCGCCTGCCGCCATAGTTTTGGGATCTTAAGCTCCTTAATACAGGCATTAACCATTTACAATAACCAATTTCGAAATTTGGGCCCAAAATGTTTTATCTGCTCCGTTCTAAGGTCATCAGTTCCAGCGGCCTTATTCAGTTTCATACTCTGAATAGCGACTTCCAGTTCGGTTGCTGTGAATGATGTATTGAGGAGGCCACCATCTTTTTGTTCTTGGGGTATAGCTCTTTTCCTTTCTTTTTTCCCTCCTGTTTTCCCATTCTTCAGAAGTGGGCTAGCGATCTGATTTGCTGTTACACCATTGTTCTTCTGTTAATGTCAGTTGGGTCCCCATTTAAGTTTTTTTAATAATTTCCATGCACGTCCGCTGTTTTGCTTCATGTCTAGGTTCTCGACAAGATTGCACCACCGTGATCTCTTATCCTCGGCAATAGCCTGCATTAGGTCTTCCGCATCCTCCAACGTATCTTCCTGATTGAACAACTTCTGGTACCTGTCAAGCAAGGCTTTGCTGCTGCCAGTTAGATGTACTGGGTGCGGCAACCTCTTGGGATATTTTTCCTTGAAACCTCTTTCACAAGATCGATAAATCTACCATACTCATCTGGTCGAGGAGGAATTTCCTCAATCTCTTCATCCTATTGCTCTTGAAATTATTGCCAATTTGCTACTTTGAAATTAAACCACCTTCGAAAGGGCACCTCATCTGGCACTGTACACTGCCGAGCGCACAAAGGCTGATAGCAGGGAGTACAGCTTCCGAGTTTTCTTTTTTATTTCGTGGTCGGGCAAATTCTCAGTTCATAGTCGCCCTGCCCCCACGCCACTGCAGCACAGCACCTTCACTCGCAAGTCGTCAGTTTGGTAATGTATGGCAAAGCGATCGCCAGCAATATATAGTCGATACATCAGGTTCTGCCTGATAGTGGAGATTGTGTAGTTAGGAAAGTCAACCCTGCACTGGTATTCCGACTCGATTATCCCGCTAAGAACATTATATTATTTCACGATAGGGGTTTCTGACTTGCCAGTCGTTACTAATTTCCAGTTTCGTGATAATCTGAGTAACTTCATATGCATTAGATTGTTCTTTCTTATTTGGTTATAAATGTATTCTTGTTGTTTATGATTTTAGTATTGGATTTATCATTGTGTGTTTTATCCTGCTTAAAAAGGTGTAATAAATATTGCTGGATTTGAAAGATGTTTCTTCAACATTATTAGTCGTCAGATCCCAGATAGTTCATAAGCTTTTTGGTGGGGACAAATTATTAATTATATTTTATGCCACTTGCAGGAATTGGAAGAGTCTCTTTACAATTAGAACTGAAACAGGGCAAATCATGCAAATTATTTGATGTGATGTTAAATATCAGTAATTAATTCAGGGTCAGCTGCTCCTGTCTTACTATTGTATTAACCCACATTAACCATGCCCAGCCGTAATCATTCCAATCCACATCATTTTTTCACCACCACACCTTACATTTGGCGGACCCTGCCACGGATGTCTGAATCGTGGGGATTCTTGAGAAATAGTCAGATCGCGTTATCCGAATAAAGTCGCCAGGCGTGGAGTAAGTTTTACAGTTTATACAGTTTAATTTATGTTACGCTACGCATAGCTGTAAGATAATTATACAATATTTTCGGCATTAAAATGTTTCACGTTAGTGGTTTCTGTCCCACTATACATGAATGTCTGTAGTGACCTCTGCGTGACAACAGCGTTGATAACTGCGTTGTAAAATACGACGTTGAAAACTTTTGGATCGGGACTATTTTAGTGTTTGTGTGATTTTTGAATTAGGGCTATTTTCACGTTGTTTTTTTTTTTTAATTTACGTGGGATTAGAATTTGTTCTATTTACTGGATACTTTAGTAAGAAGTGTGCTGAGTGGAGCTTATGACATGAGATAGGATTAGAGGAGACATTTACAATTAATTTAATTAGGTTAATTATTATTGACGAGAAATAGAGCTAGGATTTTATGTAATCAGGTTTGTGTTCTTTTTAAGAATAAAATGGAGAGTACTCAAAATATCAACGTACAGTCAAATGCGAATGAAATGTCCGACATCGCTCGTCTACAAAACTTAACCATAGTTATGGACGAAAGTGTAAGAGAGTACCATACGTTTCGGGAGTCCGATGTGACTAATAGAAACATAGAAAGTAGTTCTACGTTTGTCAGGCAAAGAGGTACTGATGAAGTAGTAAATGTAACTGAGGAAGAGTATCTTCCCTCTCAACGATCAGTTGTAGAGAGAAGGGTTACTTCCGATCGTGATGATGACGTTGCGACATCGTCATTCACACACTCGCACAGAGTAGAATTACGATCGAAAGAATCGGGTGGAGCTCACAAAACTGCGCCACCGTCTGATATCGTGCAAGTGATGCAACAGCTATTACAAGAAAGCAGAAGTAATAGCAAACAAGTAGGGATAGTGATAGCACAGGAAAGTAAGAAAACTAGTGAGCAAATAGAGGGGATCAAACAACCACTAGCTGAGGGTTTAGCATCAGTAAGAGCCGAGATCTTTGGTGTGAAAGTGGACTTAGATAATGTAAAGTAGTCCGTAATCGTTGTGAAAGCCACGGCGGAAGACGCAAAGAAAGATGCGAGAATTGCTAGGTTAGAGGCGATCGGAGCTAGAAGACTTGCATTAGTTGCTAACCGCGAGAGTAAAAAGATCCATAAAGAAGTGTCAGGAATTAAAAATGTAGTCGAATCGCTAAGAGAGCATGGTAAACGTATTGTCCGTGAAACGGACGAAAAATTAAATAAAAAAAGCAAAGAAATAGAAGATCTCAAACAAAAGCAAGCCGAAATAAGTGAAATTAAAGAGGAACAAACACGACTTAGGCTAGGGCACAATGAGTTGGCTCGAGACGTGCCAGAAACACAGCAGACGTTATTGTAAATTAGTGCAGCTACGTCGCGAGTCACTCGTCCCGAAACGCGTGCGTGTTCTGAACAAAATAATATTCAGACTCGACACACGTTACCGCAGTGTGCGAACAGTAACCTTGACAGCGGTGACACGCAGAGTGTAGCATTAGAACGGGAAAGTTCAAATGCAACGAGAGATCGGGCAAGTACTCAGTTTTGGGAAGCTGTAGCAGAAGATAACTGCTACCGTCTCCGTAGGACTGAAACGTGTTTACGAGAATCAGAGGTGACGAATAGCGATACACAGAGTGATTCTGCGTGTGACAGGCAAAGAGGGACAAACGTTGGGTTAACCTTGGCCAGAGAAAACTGCGCCGACGTGTTCGACTGGAAGCATTTTCTTTCGGTACAAAATTTCCATGTGTATAAAGACGCAAATAACGCTATTCACCCAAAATCTTTCATAGCGCAATTTTACAGTATACTCCCCGTATCTTGGCCTTTACGTTTCCGCTTGGAATTTGTTTGCGACACATGCAGGTAAATGTGGCCGAACACATGAGGTCAGTCGCGGAAACCTGTGTGTCGTACGAACAATTTCGCGAAACTTTTCTGTCCACATATTGATTCGCGCAAGCGTGGGAGAGCATAAAAGAGGACATTATCATGGGAAAGGACCTTGAAGCGTCAGGTTACAAGAGTCCCGTAAAAATTCTTGACTCCAGATTTTTAGGCAACCCATACACTGACAAAGAAATTATGAGGCATTATTTCCTATAGTTACCATTAGAACTGCAAAGATCACTTGTCGGGAAGTGCAATGGCACGATAGAAGAATTTACCTCGGCTCTGCGTGAAGCAGAATACATCACGGAGAGACAGGGAAATTAAAAAAGGTGGCAACCACCATATCATTCGGAAAGGAGTAACAGTGGTGGAAGGGGTGATGATGGCAGAAACCAACAGATGAATAATTTTGAGCAGGCACAAAGTAGAAATTTCGCGCAGCAAACAAACCGACGCAGGGAATATATGAAATAAAAATGATATTTCTCAAGCCTTGAAAAGAGTGGGGTTCAAGTTTTATCAAAATGATAATCTAGCGACATTAAATAATTTATAACTTTACAGAAATATACAAAAAATGTATGGAAGACGACAGACGGTCGCCTTTCACAGTTGTTCCATAGATCATAAATACGACATTTCGCAATGATGTAGAATGTGTCAGTTTAATAAATAGTTTCTATACATGACACTCAATATTTTAAGTATTTCTTAATGTTTAATATTTTTCTTATTAGCGGAATTAGTAAAATTTATATTAAAATTTATCTAAACTGTGGAAGGAGTTCTCATTCAGTAATTCTTTTAATTTCTTTTAAAATACTAGTTGGCTATCTGTCAGACTTTTGTTGCTACTTGATAACAGACCAAAGGCCTTTGTGGCAGCATAATTCACCCCTTTCGGTGCCAAAGTTAGACTTAACCCTGATTAGTGAAGTCCGTATTTTCTCCTAGCGTTGCAGCCATGCCCACTGCTATTTTGAATAGAGTCGGATTGTTAATAACAAATTTCATACGTGAATAAGTATAATGTGAAGCTACTGTGAACCATAGATCTTTAAATAAATATCTGCAGGTTGATCTTGACTGGGTTCCAGAAATTATTATGATTATACGCTTCTGTGCAATGAATATCTTTTTACTGAATGTTGAATTGCATCAGAATATGATCCCATACGAAAGCAGTGAATGAAAATAGGATAACTAAGCTAATTTACGGAGATGTATATCACCAAATTTTGTCACGACCCTGATAGCATAAGGGGCTGAACTCAAACGATTCAGTAGACCTTAAAAGTGTTACTTCGCTTTCACCAATGCAAACACCTAAAAATTCTAAACGGCTACAGATTTCTGTTCCAAGTCTACTAATGGTGTCACGTCGTTTACTGTAAGAAACTGTATACACTGAGATATGTCAAAGTTTAATGTTAGTCAATTTGTAGAGAACCACTTAAGAATTTTCTGAAGGACATTTACAATTTCATCAGGCGTTATAGCTCTACTTGTATCTTCATAAAAAAGAACTAGGTTAGCATCTTCGTCAATATGGAATGGCAAGTCATTGACATGTATAGTAAGAACTGGATGGACCCTAGACCGAAACTTGTGGCACCGTGTTTTTGATAACGCCCCAGTCAGAGGAATCAGATTTCCCTGCTCCTTCCGTGAGCAGCCCACGCCGTTTGCTCTTGGTGGACTTGTCTAGGCTACGGAATGTCTCACACTACACGTTACTGTTAATGGTTTTTCCTTGCTCGAGAAATTCGATGAGTATCGTACCTCGGACGTCGAAAAAGACGGGGAGCCTCACGTTGCCCGCCGAGAGCACAGCCTGGACTTTTTTACGGGGCGGTGACACCACATGCTCCTCGTTCTTATACATCGCACTACCTTATCCCTAAGTGGGAAATTCAAATTTCAAACAGTTTTGCTGTTAAGAAGTTTCGTACCTGTCCATTTGAACCCCCCTCGCAATATTACACCCGTTGTCCCATATCGTCTTTATTGAAGATCAGCATACAAAAACCTTGACTGGTGATCATGCGTTACAACAGACCACTGGACGAGTCCCTATCTGTACTCACTAATTTTACAATATACCCAACGCAGTTTCGAATCCCTTCTTTTATTTATCGATCGATCACCCCTTCGTAGGGCACTCAAAAGCCTCCTGCACTCCTGTCCACCCATACACTCCCTGATGTAAACATAAGAATCACGTACAACACACAGTTCAGGAGATATGACGTCATAAACAATAAGATGCGCGAAAAACTTCTGCATCGCGCAACAAAGTTGCACATTTTCTCCTAAAGTAATGGAACGATTTCAACTAAATTTATTAAACATATTCGTTACCGTGAGGTAAGAATTGCTGTTATGGTAAGAACCTCATACGACACTTGGTTGAGGAAATATAATGTCATAAACAATAGGAGTTGCAAAAGCTGCCTCATAATGGTAGATAATCTATTCATTGAATAAAAATGAGAATACTTACCAAGTTGCAACAAACCTTAAACACAATGTCAAGCCCTTATTATACTATTCTTCGCTAACGACAACAGAAGAATGATGAACGCAAAATCGTTTCTCGCTTATTACTTTTTCGCTTTTCTTGGACTAAAACTGCGGTATTCGGTACGACGTCGCAATTTATCATTTCTTCACTACAAATTGTACGCGTCGGAAAATTTATGGACGGTATACCCACATACAGCTGAATGTACTTTCGAAATTGTATAACACTATAATACGTAATTCATGATATATCAGGATATGAACAGTAACGTTAATGACAAACCGCCCCATTACGCATCAGGTATAACTCTACAATTGTCAAAACAATTAGGGGAACAGTTCACATATCTTGACTTGGAAGGATTGTCATCGGCAGAATGAGTTTCACTTGTAAACAACATGCTTGACGCTGAGTGAATCGAAGGAATGGAGTTGCAGGCTTGTTCACCAGACTTAAACCCGACTGAGAATCTCTGGGATGTAATTAACACACGCATTTCACCCAGACCAGAATGTTCTACAACGGTTGCAGAGCTGAATATTGCACTCATTGAAGAATGGCGAAATATCCCTTAAGAGCTGATGATAACTTCATACTGTCCATGCCACGCTGGTTTGGAACTGTGCTGGCCGTTCGAGGTATCATACACTACATTAGAGAGCAACAGGAATGACTTTTTCTCTATACATGGCAGCCCCATGGTGGATGGCTCTAAGTAAACGCCATGTACACCTCAAGTAAAGAGTTGAGATAGCAAAAAATCGTACTGTATCACACACAGATTACAATTGTAACCAAAATCTGAATGAAATACGTTCCTATCTGTATAATGTATATCATTCTCACCTGATGTCCTAATTGTTTCGTATTCCCAACAGCCTTTTCATACATACAGCACTTATACCAATGGATATACAGGATGAATTACCTAACACTTGCACAACAAATATTTCGGAACCGGAAAGTGCGATTGATGTGCGGTTTTCATAGAATGGATTGGTAGTCAGGGGCTCGTATTTTTCGCCGCCAAACGGATTGTAATATTACTTAAAAATGTATTTTTATGAAAATATACAGTTTTTTTTAATGGAACAATTGTTGTTTCTATCATGCTCTGGAATTTGTGACACCAACTGTATACAAAGAATTTTCAATGGCATTTTTATCACGTTTAGTTTTACAGCTACAACCGTTCAAAGTTTCGGGGGCGGAGGCTGCGGTAGCGTATCTGACTGGCCGAGTGGCTAGCCCCTGGGGCACGGCCCACTGTCTCATGACCACCAGCCAGTCAGATACGCTGTCGTAGCCTTCGCCCCCAAAACGAAAAGCTGCCAAACGAAACGTGATAAAAATGTCATTCAAAATTATTTGTACACAGCTGATGTCAGAAATTCCAGTCATGATAGAAACGACAATTGTTTCATTCGAAAAATTGTATTTTTGCATAAAAATACACTTTCTAGGTATTTTCACAATTTTGTCCTTTTTTTTTTCTTTTCTCTTTGTTTTGAAGGGGGATAAACGACTGCGTTATCAGTCCTTCAGGTAAGTGACATGGTTGTTGCATTGCACTACTTCCTCACCACGCTATCTGAACCCAAATAATTCGTTTAGTAGAATACATACAAGTGAATACCAACCCAGTCTGCAGCAACCTTTTGCTATTACAATGACAATACATCATTACACAGATATCTCAACTAATCCGCTAATTATTTTCCATTGTAATTTAGCAGCAAATAACGTACCGGTACCAGGTTTTAAACTATTCTTGCAGCTTGTGCTGAAACAAAACGATATGGTATGCAGGGAGAGAGGCAAACAGCAGCAGGCACTATTTGAAAAGGGAGTAATAAAAGTGAAATATCATTATAAGACCACGCAGGCAATAATACGTCACCTCAAGAGGTTTTTTGAGGATGAAGGAGGAAGCACAGAGTTGAAAAATTCAAATGTTTGTGTAGCTTATGGGACTTAACTACGGGGTCATCAGTCCCTAAACTTACAAACCACTTACGAACTACCGTATACTAAGGACTGCACCAATATCCATGCCCGATGGGGATTCGAACCCCCATCCGCAGTGGCCGTGCAGACCGTGACTGGCGCGCCTCAGTCCCCTCGGCCACCGCGGCCGGCAAGCACAGAGTCATTCAAGGCAAACTGGTTACGCATCAGAAACATAACGTACAGAACGAAAAATTCACTTTTCATGCTACACACTTCGAGCGAAAACTGAAATACCTGGTATCAATCTCTGAATATCGCAAAGTCACCATCAACCCGATCGCTCTTCCATTCTGTGATACAATCGGGAGCTGCATTGACGACTATAAAACATGTAGTTTTCACTCTCCATGAACTGTTTCCCTTTTTTCCCTCGGAACTTGGCATTTTCTATAAAGGGGGACATTTTTCATTAAGGGAGAAACGCTGCCAATAACAAACATTGTATAAAACACACTTACTTCAGCGAAGATAGCTCGCAAAGCTTTATTATTTTTTTTAACTCTGTCATATCTTCAGAAAAACTTATTTTTTAAAATTTTCTTCTGTTTTCAATAAAATAGAGAGTTATTTCTGAAAATGAAATGTAAGGAAAAGAACATTGTCAAACGATTAAAATTTGCATGACCAAAGTGGATCGTCATGTATATTGCACATTTAAAATTGTGTGTGTTCTTGCCACAAGAAACAAGGAGACTTTTACTGGAAATAGGAGAAAAAAAATAATTCTGAAGGTGATGACATAGTTCATCGAAATAGGTAAAATAATAATAATAATAAAATGGAACCCCTAGCGATCTTGGTTGAAGTAAGTGTGCTTTATAATATCAAAAAGGAACAACTTCCTGATGTTCTGCAAAACTTTTTTATTGGTCACAAACCGGCTTTCGGCTTCTTAGGCCATCATCAGGTGACAACTGAATGTAGTACACATGTTTTCAAAGATGTTAAGATTTACAAAGATGTTATCACAGACAATCGATACTTCACAGGAAAGTTCATCGCAAAAACTTATTTATGAGACTTATTAACATTTATATAAAAATATAATAAGTATGTGTAAAGAATCAAAACTAATAGGATTATTTTTGTTGAAAAGGAAGGTTGAAAAGAAAACCTATTTCAGTAGAGGTGTAGAGGGGAACTGGATCTGATCGATTAATACTAAACTAGCATCCTGAGCCAAATGTTTATTGATTTCCAATATTTCCAGTAGTGTCATCTTTCTGCTTTTCTTCAGGGGATGTAGAATCTCACAGTTTACATCATAATCATGGCCATCTCTGAGCAGATGTTCAGCAAAGGTTGAATCTGTCTTTTTTAACCTCCAGCTTCTCTCATGTTCTGATAATCTAATAGCAACAGCCCTGACAGACTGATAAACATACAGTTTCCCACAATGTTTGCATGTGATCTTGTATACACCACTTTGTGATAGGGGTTGAATTTTGTCCTTGCTATTGAATAAATATTTAGAAATGTCGTTTGTATTGTAAAATGCAGGCCTGTAATTTCGAGGTTTTAACTTTCTACCAATCTGATCTGAAATTTTGCCTAAATATGGGATGACACACCAGTTTTTCTTATCACTAACTTGGTCTTGTTGGCCAGCATATAAAAGTGTTCTGGTTTTTCTGATTTTCTTCTTATTCATTATAATGTCAATAAGGGCAGGGCTATAGCCATTACTGCATGCTATATGTTTGATTGTTTGTAATTCTGATTGAAATGCAGAATCAGATAATGGAACAGATATCAGGCGATGGACCATGGAATGGAAAGCTGCATGTTTATGGCTGTGTGGATGCTGGGAACTAGCAGGGATAACTGTATCTGTTCCTATGGGTTTTCTGAAAATACTAAATAAGTGTTTCTTTGTGCTAATGTCAATAGTAAGGTCCAAAAAGTTTATAGAAGATCCTCCTAGTTCCATAGTGAACTTAATTTTATTGTGTTGGGAATTTAAATGTTGCAAAAAGGAATATAATTGTCTGGTGGTACAAGTCCATAAACACAGCACATCATCGACATACCTGAACCAATATCCAATTTTGCACCTCAGTGGTTGCTTCTGTAAGCCAAATGTTTATTGAATTCCAATATTTCATAAAAATATAATAAATACGTGTAAAGAATCAAAACTAATAGGATTATTTTTGTTGAAAAGGAAGGTTGAAAATAACTACTGGAAATATTTGAAATCAATAAACATTTGGCTCAGGATGCTAGTTTAGTATTAAACGATCAGATCCAGTTCCCCTCTACACCTCTAGTGAAATAAGTTTTATTTTCAACCTTCCTTTTCAACAAAAATAATCCTATTAGTTTTGATTCTTTACACATATTTATTATATTTTTATATAAATGTTAATAATTCTCATAAATAAGTTTTCGTGATGAACTTTCCTGTGAAGTATCGATTGTCTGTGATAACATCTTTGTAAATCTTAACATCTTTGAAAAGATGTGTACTACAGTCAGTTGTCACCTGATGATGGCCTAAGAAGCAGAAAGACGGTTTGTGACCAATAAAAAAGTTTTGCAGAACATCAGGAAGTTGTTCCTGTTTGATATTATTATCATGTTCTGTTAAGTACAGACGGAAAAATCAATTAATTTTTTAAGTGTGTTTTATATAAATTTTGATCGCTCTCCATAGGCATAATATGCCACTTATCTATAATAATCATTGTCACTGAGCAGTCGTTCCTCACAGTTGTTCAAATTAAATTTCACTGAAAGAAACGTTAAAAAGTTATCCGATGCGTAGTTCCTACGCAGCTTCTTGAATGGCGCTGCTGGGTAATTCAAGACTGCCCTTACCAACGCCCATTCGTTGGAGGTCACAGCCACGACACCCAACGATGAGACCATTCGGTTTTCTTAAGGGGGCCGCGGACAGCTGTCAGTGACACCGCGGTCGGCGTCGACGTGACAGAGCGCCAAAGCGCCAGCCGGACCGTTCGCCTCTTCGGGGCGTCGCTTGCCCGAAGCCGGCAGTTCGCAGAACGACGGGAATCACGCCGCGGCGCTCGAACAGATCTGCAGCCTCTGGAGCGAAGGGCGAGCGCCGGACTTCGTTTGTTACACCACACGGATCCACAACAGACCTTGCAAAACCAATGGGCGTAATTCCTATGTGATTCGAAGCACGAAAGGGTGTTTGCGCTTTATCAGAATCCCGTTGCTCTGTCAATTTTGTGCCACAATCAACGGTGGCGGAAGGGGGTAGGAATGGGAAACTGTGACGTGCGCCAGTGAAAAACCGAAGGGTCCCTCGAACGTCAAATGTTGAAAATGTTTCTATAGCTTATGGGACTTAACTACGGGTTCATCAGTCCCTAAACTTAGAAACTACTTATGAACTAACTAATACTAAGGACGGCACAAATATCCATGCCCGAAGGGGGATTCGAACCCCCGACCGTAGTGGCCGTGCAGACTGTGACTGGAGCGCCCTAGTCCCCTCGGCCACCGCGGCCGGCCCTCCAACGTCACCCAATTCGGAAACATCCTCGTGCCTGTGTAGAGCACTCCGAACATGTATGTACCCTAACTTTCACCGTCGCTCAGGAGGCAAATTCGCTTAAAAAACTGTACAAACTAGAAGAGAGAAAGTGTTGCGCATGCCGATGTTAGGCCCGCGAAGTCTTTCGTGGACGCCGCCGGTGCGTACTCGGGCAGCTCTACGGCGGCATCGCAGTCGCCGGTCGGGCCGATACGGGCCGCCGCATTCCCCGATAAACCGCGGATCGGCCCACCACAAATTTTTCACATATTTTCTGCGAAGGCCGTTTCATACAGGGCAGCAACTTTGACCGTTGTCAGGGTAAAATAATACGGGTAGCGCTGTAGAAGGAACCAGCAGAATGACGATATACCACTGAAAACTAAATTGCGTTCGATATTATCCCAAACTGTTGTCTATAACATTTCTTCTGAGTGACTGCAGTGCTAGAAATCGGTCTCCTACAACCGATATGGTACTGTTAACAAGAGAAATTGTGTTTGAATACCTGTGTGGGCGCAATTTTAGCGGAATGTCAGTTATTTACGATGAGATTTTACACACACATAGTTCCGTCAGAAAGCGAAGTGCGAAGTGTTCCAAAGAGAAATGGTACATTTGTACCCAAAACTAAGTTTCTCCATCTTTTTAAATAGAGACGACATAATTGCATAAATAGTGATTGTCTACAGGTACAGCGATGGTTCAGCAATTTTTCGACATAGTCACCAAAAGAGTTGAGACGTCAAGTGAGATCAGATCTCAAAAATATTGAATTGTTTACAAAGCTACGAGAACAAACTGCACTGGACATCAGTCCCTAGAAAGACCAACTACTTACAGTAATTTACGCTAAGAACAACACTCACGTCCGTGTCGGAAAGAAGGCTCGAGCCTCCGACGGGGAAAAGCCGCGGATCCGCGGCAAGGCTCCTTGGAGCGCATTGCCATCTCAGTGCGGCGGACCAGCTTTCGTATTGCTGTGTCGTAGAGGCGTGGACGGAGCCAGCTGCTCGTCGGTGTTAAAACGCTAATGAACGACAAATTTTCTTGAATCGCGAGAAAAGACAAAAAATCGCTGCGAGCAATATCAGGCCTGTAGGCTGGATGGTCGAAGACCTCTCAGCCGGACTTTTGCAAAACAATTGCTGTGCGCTGAGCCATGTGGACAGACACAGTCATAGAGCAGCACAACACCGGCTGTAGACCCCCAGCTTTTCTTACGCCCAGAAACTCCTGACCCCCAGCCAGTGTTTCGAGAATGACGAAAGAGCTGAAAACGCCAGTCAGCCAGTCACACGCACGTTTTGTGCACAGGCAGCATTATACGGCATCTACATCTACGTGATCACACCGCTAATCACATTTCACTGTTTGACGGAAGGTTCGTCGAATCACTTTTGTGATATTTCTCTACCGTCCCATTCTCTAATAGTGGGCGGGAAAAAGGAACATTTGATTCTTTCTGTTTTCGATCTGATTTATCTTTTTTTTTTATTAAGATGATCCTGTCTCCGTATGTAGGTCGGTGCTAACAAAATATTTTCGCATCCGGAAGACAAAGTTCGTGACAGGAATTTCGCAAATAAACCGCGCAGTAACGAATAACGCCTATCTTTCAACGATTTTCACCCTAAATCGGGCATCATTTCTGTGACATTCTCCCCTTTATGTCGCGACAATACGATGCGAGCTGCCCTTCTCTGAACTTTCTCTGTATCAATCGTCAGTCCCACTTAGTGGGTATTGGGTATCCCACAATGGGCAGCAATACTCCAAAATAGGACGCATAAGTATAGTGTAAGCAGTTTCCTTAGTAGAGCTGTTGCACCTTCTAAGTGTTCTGTCAAGACAACTTAGCCGTTGGTTTCCCTTCCCTACAGTATTTTCTGTGTGTTCTTTCCAATTTAAGTTGTTCGTATCTGTAATTCCTAGGTTCTTAGTTGCCGGCCGCTGTGGCCGAGGAGACTGAGCCGCTCCAGTCACGGTCTGCACCGCCACTACGGTCGGGGGTTCGAATCCCCCCTCGGGGGGCATGGATATTTGTGCCGTTCTTAGTCTTAGTTAGTTCATAAGTAGTTTGTAAATTTAGGGACTGATGACCCCGTAGTTAAGTACCATAAGCTATACAAAAAAAGGTACTTAGTTGAATTTACGGCCTCTATATTTCACTGATTTTTTGCACCATGCAGATATCTTATCTAAATCATTTTACACTTGCTTTTGATCTTCTTATGACTTTACTAACCGATAAATGACAGCATCAACGGCGAACAATGTAAGAGAGCTACTCAGATTGTCTCCTAAAACGATTATAAAAATAAGGAACAGTAGGGACCCTTTAACACTTCCCTGGGGAACGCCAGATGTCACTTCTGTTCTACTGGATTACTTTCTGTCAATTACAACGTACTGACAGGAAATCTAATTGCACAAACGAGTCGATACTTTAAGGAGGTACAGTGTAAAAAGCCTTCCGAAAATCAAGAAATATGGAATCTATTTGCTATTCCTTGTCGATAGTCACCTCATGCGATTGAACAGCGAGCTGTGTTTTACAAGACCGATATTTTCCAAATCCGTGTTCACTATGGGTTAATACTTCGTTCTCTCCGAAATAGTTCTAAAGTCCTGCTACAAACCAACGATAGTGATACAGGCCTGAAATTTTGCGCTTCACTCCTATTACCTTTTTTAAATAAAATCGCGTCGGGAGGCTTACCTTTGTCAAGTGTTTTAAGTTGTTTTAATACTGCAGAGATATGTACTTCTAAATTGTGCTGGCAGCTGTTCTTGATTCCAAATCTGGAGTCTTTGCTTCATTCTCTTTGGTGAAAGCATTTCGGAAAGCTGTATCAAGCTATTCAGCTTCAGCACAATTGTTATCAGTGGCATCACCGTTGCCATAGTATAGTGAATGTATTTTGCCGCAAGGACACTGTACATACGGTCGTAATATGTTAGCATTTTCCAGGAAGTTACGTGGCAGGATTTCGTTGTGGAGACTATTATAAACTCCTTGCACTGAAGTTCGAGCTAAATTCGAGTTTCAGTAAATAATTTCAATTCTTGGGGACTGTGTCTGTTTCAATTTGGCAACCTCTCCTTTTTTCTTTCTTTTCTTTTTCTTTTTTTTTTTTTTTTTTTTTTTTTTTATTTTTTTTTTTTTTTTTTTGCCTACTTTAGGTTACGGTAGTCACACTAAAGGTTGGCCTTTGCGATCGTCTTTTGACAGCTCGAAATTTAAATGAAAATAACGGATCAACACTTCATCTGACACGAAAATTGAATAACCGAATTTGTAGAGGAGTAAATTCTCTACAACTTTGCTCCCTTATATTTTTTTCATATCTCGTATCGTATGAGAGATATTTGCAAAAATAATGGAGATTTGACACCCCCCCATTCAATTTACGAAAACCAGCCTTTCGGAGATGTCACGTGACATTCCTTGCCCAAAACTCTCTCTGGTATACGCCATCTAGCGTTGCGTATTTGATGATTTTCTTATTGTTGTCATTTCAAAGCAATGGCGCACTGAATAATTAACAAAAACACGTCGTTCTTGGTACGACAAATCTAGTGTCTAAAAATGCCATATAATCATCAGTTAACAACTGCCATTAGCCGTAGCGTAGTGGGCGAGGCGTTAGGGTGTTATTCTGAAGGTCAGTGATTCGGAACCCATTCCTACGTAATTTTTTTCCCTCTAAAAGGGTTTCAGACACTCTTATTAATTAAATAGAGCTATGTTCTTCAATGTTTAGAATTGTGCATATGTAAGAATGCTGCCTCTAAAGTGCATGCTTGTCCTATTTCGTGAACATGCAGTGAAATGCATAACAACGAACTGAAAAATTGGTCATCTGAGGCTAATGCACGTAAACCGGGAGGATACTGTAATAATGAATATTCTGCAGAAACTGCTAATACAGGTAGTTTCGTATGTAAAGGAAGTCCCAGATTTCTGTGGAAAGTGTAGTTCCTTAATCAAACAGAAGGTAAGGGCATACATTGCAACAAATTACCTTGTCTATTGTTTTTCGAAGCGTTTATTCACAATTTTTGGAATATATTACAAGCCATTAATTATAATCAATGCATCGACTAAAATGTTTGTCTTTGACATGGTTGCTATGGACGCCTTTGAAGTAGATGGTATTACGTTTCCTGTAGTTCCGATATGACTTCGTTGACGTTACACTGTTCTGCGCTAAAATAAAGAGCAAATATTCTATTTCAAACCGTGATTACGGTTTCTTTTATAGCTAAAATCATAAACGAAATTAGAGTAGTAATACTGAATTCCACATATAAACAAAGTTAGTACTATCAATACGTCAGTATCTTCCCAATTAATGTCCATGTGTTAAAGGAGTCTATGTTTACACTTCATTGCTATGTATTTCATGGCATGTTCTCTAAACAGAACAAATGCACTTTTCGGAGAAAGTGCTGTTACGTTTGAACAACTCAGAATCTTCCAGAACAGAGTTCCGCTCAGTTAACAAGAGTGTGCGAAAATCTTTAAGGAAGCAAGAGAAAAATTAAAGTGGGACAAAAAAATGGACAGTCGCATATATAGTTTTTTTTTTTTTTTTTCAGTGAAATCTATGCTTTGCGGTCGTTTGTTCACATTTTTTTCTGGGTAGTTCGTTGAGAGTTTTACTCAGTTTTTATTACAGATGGCGTTGAACCAACACCGTCTGATGAGAAGGCCTGTGCACTGCCGTGCCACGTCACGTCACGCAGAGTAGTGAGAAGTGACGTGTGGCACGGCAGTGCGCAGGCCTTCTCTTCAGACGGTGTTAATTGAATCGCCTTTCGTTTTCGTTTTGATTGGTTCGTCGGTTTGAACAGATACTTTGTGAATGTGGGTTTGTTTTGTCCTATTTTGACCGTTTCGGACACCCCAGATCTCTCGTTACAGAGGGCGTCGAGCCACCAGGCCTGCAACCCTGTCCTCCACTTGTCCACTCTCCACACCCTTTCCCGTGGCACCTTCCGTACCCTCCCCCTCCGCCCTGACGTCTACCCTTCATACCAGCTGTGATCCTTCCCCTTGATCCCTCTTCCCCTTCTCTCCCTGGGGGTCCCGACTATCCCTCCCTTCTCGTCCGTTCTCCCCTCCTCATTCCCCCAGGTGTCACTCCGTATCCTCCTCTTACCGTTCTCCCCTTTTTCCCCATGGCTTCCTGGGACATCACCCCCCCCCCCCCGGTCCCTTAACCACCGGCCCTGTGGCTCCCCACCCTCTCCCTCTCTTCTCATCCCCTTTTCCCCCAACACCACATCTTCAATGCTGTAAGTGCACCACTATCTATGGAACCTTCTTTCTGATTCCATGTGAGTGCTTCAACAAGTGTGGTGTGTTTTAGCTACATTGTTTTATTTTATAACAGTGGACGGCCAACTCGCAGCTGACACCATCAGTTTTAACTTGTGTATTTCTCCGAGTGTGTTTTTTTCCAAATAGCGGACGGTCTCACCATAGCCGCCGCCCTACGCTCCTTTTAATTGTGTGTCTGCCACTGACCTTCGAGCAGCTGTTTTTATTCAGCACTATCGCCGTTCCAACTCTTCTATGTCGCCACCGTTTCCCTCCATTTTATATACTTTGCTTTATATCCATTTTTCATCTCCGTTTTATGTATGTGTTATCTCCAAAATTTTGTCTCCTCATGTAAGTTTATCCTTTGTCAAATGTTATTTCTGTAGGCTGAAGAGCGCCAGTGAACGCGGCCGGCCCGCCCCTTATTAGGGGAATTGAAACCACAAAACGAGCGCGTTGAGCAACCGCGCCCTAGCGAGTTCCGAACCAACATTTGACATGCTCGTACATCACAGACTAATTCCTCGCCTATTACGCTATGGCGAACAGCTGCGACAGTAGGCTTAATCCGTGATTCTCAAACTATCGGTGGCAGGTGTTAACTACCTAACCAACATTAGATTATAATTCATTGTCCTAAGAACGACGTGTTTTTGATAATTTTCAGTGGGCCATTGATTTGAAATGAAAGCCCTTGAGGGATGTCACGTGACTGATTTACGAACGCCAAATGTACGCTGTGTTCATCCAGGCTACAGTCATTCGTCCGAACACCAATTGTACGCTACGTTCGTTCCAAACTATAGTCATTCGTAACCAGTACAGGCTAAGAAAATAAACTACCAAGGCAAGGAAAGTGATCATATTTTAACGCAAAAATATAATGAAATTGTGGGAGAGATATTAAAATGATACTTCAAAGAAGTAAAAGTTAAAGAAGAGTACTTTTGTCAAAGCTAAACTAAAACATCATATACATTTGTCTCTTTGTTAAAATACGGCCAGAAGCATTATTACGTGTTAAGTGCGTAGATATTACACAGAAGTAAAAAATATTCAAATGTTTGTAATTCTATCGGACTAAACTCCGAGGTCATTAGTCCGTAGCTTACAAACTACTTAATTCTAGGTAAACTAACCTAAGTACAAACACACACACACCCATGCCGCAGGGAGGACTCGAACCTCCACGGGGAGCAACCGCGCTCTCCGCAGCGAGACGCTTTAGACCGCTCGGCTACTCCACCGCGGCACCACAATAGTAGAGTTGTAATATTATCTCCATAATTTTTTTCTTATTTAGATTATTATTTTGGTCCAAAATGTTGCAAAAACGTATAAAACTACAAATCTAAAGTGGTCCGTAAAACACGTCAGTGCGATTTTCTTTGCTTTGCAAGAGTGAACTACCAAAGGGGGATCAAGCACCTATTCTGTTAAGTTATCTACATCTATATATATATATAAATGAACTGTTCTTCGTTAGTCTCGCTAAATCTTGAGAACAGCCGAAGCGATTTGGCTAATTTTTGTCTTGAAATATTCGTGTAATTCCCGGGAAGGTTTAAACGGTGATAAAATATGGAAAAGTTGTCCGGAAATGAGGAAAATCTGGAAAAACTGAAACAGTTCTTTTCCAGCGAGCTATCAATACTGTTCATCGACCTGCGATAAAATTTTGTACATTTCATGTTGAAAGCAAGAGGGTGGTTCACATCAAATAAAAATTTGGAAAAGTCGCCAGGAAAATTTAGGAAAAACCGAAATCGATATTTATACGAATAAAAATCAAATGCCACATGGTTGTAAGAGCATCACATGAGTACGGCTTGACAGGACAAGGTTTCTATGAAATAAATTTTTTGGAATATCTATCGCAAAATTGATCAAATTTAGAAAAACTGAAAGTGCATTTTTCAATGTGTTTTTGATTGAAATTAGCACTATAACAAACTATTCGCATGACGGGGAGAGTTTTTCTTTCCTGCTTCTTTTCATTTTTCTTATTTTTTTTCATTATGATCTTGGAAAAGTTTTCAGTAAAAAGAGAGGGTAGTTAAAGAGGAAAGACGCAAAATTCCAACCAACTTCTGTTTCCGTTTGTTTCTAAATGTACTCAACACAATAAGTTGAGGACCGTTCATCCCATTGCGATAAAATTTAGACCATTTGTCGTTCAACGAAAGATGAATGTTCTTATGAAATAAAAGTTTGGGGAAGTTACCCGGACTATTTGAAAATTCACGAGCAACTGAAAGAGCTTTTTGCAACGGTATATCAATATCATTCGTCTGATTGGGATAAAATTTTGCATATTTGACATTCAAAGTATGAGTAATGTACTTGTTGTTGTTGTGGTCTTCAGTCCAGAGACTGGTTTGATGCAGCTCTCCACCCTACTCTATCCTGAGCAAGCCTTTTCATCTCCTCATAAGAACGACAACCCACATCCACTTGAATCTGCTTACTATACGCGTCTCTTGGTCTCCCTCTGCGATTTTTACCCCACACACTTCCCTCCAACGCTAAATTCACAATTCCTTGATGTCTAAGAATGTGTCCTATCAACCTATCCCTTCTTTTAGTCAAGGTATGCCAGAAATTTCTTTTCTCCCCAATTCGGTTCAGTACCTCCTCATTAGTTACGCGATCCACCCACCTAATCTTCAGCATTCTTCTGTAGCACCACATTTCAAAAGCCTCTATCCTCTTTCTGTCCACACTGCTTATCGTCCATGTTTCACTCCCATACAAGGCAACACTCCATACAAATGCCTTCAGAAAGGACTTCCTTAGGCTTAAATCAATATTCGATGTTAACAAATTTCTCTTTTTCAAAAACGCCTTTCTACCCATTGCCATTCTGCATTTTATATCATCTGTACTGCGACCATCATTTGTTATTTTACTGCCCAAGTAACAAAACTCATCTACCTCCTTTATTGTTTCGTTACCTAATCTAATTCCTTCAGCATCACCTGATTTTCTTACACTGCACTCCATTACCCTAGTTTTACTCTTGTTAATGTTCATCTTATATGCACCTTTCAGCACACTGTCCATTCCGTTCAATTGCTCTTCCAGGTCCTTTGCTGTATCTGACAGAATTACTATGTCGTCGGCAAAACGCAATGTTTTTAATTCTTCACCCTGAACTTTAATTCCTTCTCCAAATTTCTCCTTGCTTTCCTTTATAGCTTGCTCAATGTACAAATTGAACAACATTGGGGAAAGGCTACAACCCTGTCTTACTCCCTTTCCAACCACTGCATCCCTTTCATGCCCTTCAACTCTGACAACCGCTGTCTGGTTTTTGTACAAGTTGTAAATAACCTTACGCTCCCTATATTTTACTCCTGCTTGCTTCAGAACTTTAAAGAGTTTATTCCAATCAACATTGTCAATGTACTTATAAAATAAAAACTTGGAAAAGTTTCCCGGAATGTTGGAAATTCAGCAAAAATAGAAAGCTATTTTTCTATTAATATCAATACCATTTATCTGATAGCGCTAAAATTTTGTACATTCCATGTTCAATACGAGAGGAAGGTTTGAGTGAAGTAAAAATTTGTAATAGTCGGCCAGGAAATAAGAAAATTAGTGGAAAACTGAATGAGCTCTTTTCTTTGGGATGTCAATATCATTCGTACGATTGCGATAAAATTTTGCACATTTGACGTTCAAAGCAAGAGTACGTACATATTAGCAATTGCGAAGCCTTGCGGGGTCGAGCAGATGACCCGGTGAATTTCCTATCAGTACTCTTAATCGCGCGGGAGTAGCCGAGCGGTCTGGAGCGCCATGTTGTGGACCGCGCTTCCTCCCGCGTCCGAGGCTCGAATCCTCCCTTGGGCATGGATGTTTGTGTTGTCTTTAGTATAAGTTGGTTGATAAGTAGTTTGTAAGTTTATGGACTGATGACCCCCTTAAGCTTTACAAACATTTGAACTCTTACCTCTTAATATAAACCATATTAATTTAAATTATATATATTTTAGACCCTTTTTGCTTCATAAAGGTGTCATCAGATAGTTTAAGTATCGGCTCAGTAGTGGGCGGAAAGAGTGGGTAAATCACGCACCAATGTCCAGGATCATGTTATTGTCACATTCGTTTAAACGGTGATAAATTATGGAGAAATTGCGAGGAAAATTTAGATTTAAAACATGTAAAATAATGACTTGGTTGTTGTGTTGGGTGCGTTCAGAAATATACTTTCAAAGAGTACATAAAGTTCGCTTTACAAGATCTGAACCCTGTATGAACTATCAAAGATAAAAATGAATTGCTGTTCGTCAGTCTCACAAAAACTCGAGAACGCGGTAAAAAATGTTTTTGTGGGACACATAGCTCACGAAATGTGACGTCATAAACAATGTTATGCGCGGAAAACTGCTGTATTTAGCGATAATGCTGCTCATGTTTTCCTAAATCACTGCAGCGATCTTAACCAACTTTGGTACACATATTCCTTACCGTGAGGCGACAATTGCTGTGAGGGTAAGAACCACATACGACACATGATTCAAGATGTATGATGTCGTAAACAACAGGAAACGCAAGAAACTGCCGTATCGTGTGATGAGACTTTATTCATACACTTAGCGACTTGCAACACACATTAAACATAATATTAAACATTTATTACAATTTTTCTCGCTGACAACCACAGCAAAATTATGAAAGGAAAAACGTTTCTCGCTTACTACTTTTCCGCTGTTCATGGACTAAATTACGACATTCGATGTGATGTTACAATTTATAATTTCTATAGTATGCACACATATAGCTGAATGTGCCTTCGAAATTGTATCACAGAACGGCACGTAGTTCATGAGATACGACGACATAAACAGTAACGTCCATTGAAAATCGCCCCATCACGCACCATGTTTTAATCTATTACTTCTGTACTACAAAGAGTATTCGTAAGAGATTTTTACTGAAATGCAGCACATGAATGTATAGGCCTACCTACAAAGTTATACAATTTTACACCATATAGTTAAATAAATATGAAATCTTTTATACTGCAATGGGTAAAACCTTTCACGTCATGTAACACGTTTGCGTATTTACTACTAAGACACTTCTGCATTCCAATCAGCTAAAAGAAATTCCAGAAAGCTGACAGCAGTGTTGACAACTGTGAGTCGTACTCGGCTGTGGGCGAAAGCTACAGGGGGAGGAAGAGAATGAAACATGTAAATAATACCCACTATTTCCGGCAGATCTACCTTTTAGCTTCAAGAGACTGTTGTTTTCCGTGAGACTTTCATTTTTTGTTACGATTAATAAACCACAGGGAACCTTCTAAATACCGCAAAGTTGTTTTGACATCTTCACATTTCTCACGTGGACAATTACATGTCTGTTGCTCAGGGGTGGGTACCTGAAGAATTTATTCATAATAGAATTGGACAATTAACCATAAATATTGTTTATAATCAAGTTTTGAATTAAATGAATGTATTCAGTTTAGATGTCGTTTGCATCTTGATGCCTACATAAGAGGCGAGGTACTGGCAGAATTAAGGTTTTGAGGACGGTCCGTGAAACGTGTCGGGATAGCTCAGTGGTAGAGAGATTTCCCGCGAAAGGCAAAGGTCCTAGGTTCGAGCCCCGGTTCCGGCACACAATTTTAATCTGACACGAAATTTTAAATCAGCGCACAGAGAGTGAATGTTTCACTATTGGAAGATGGATGTGTATATTTTATTTGTGACTAGAAATTTTATGTTTGGTGACGCCTCAACCTGGATATACTCTTTTAGTATGTAAAAAATGTTGTGAAGTTATGTAAAATACGACAGGTATGTAACCATGTAAATGTATATAGGTAGTGTCTTGCCAATAATGTGTACAGATCACTTGTTAAACTTTGTATAATAGGTCTGAAGATGGCGTCGAGCACGTCGAAACCGGTAACAAAAACAATTATAGATCGCCCCATTGAACAATGAGTTCCTTATATAACATAGTGCCTCGCTAGGCTGTTGGGAAAGTGTTCACCCTGCTAACGTTAAGAAAGAAGATCACAGTTCAAACATTCTACTAGACAGCTTCACCAAACAAAGATTAAAATTGATGTCTTGTGACTTACCGAAACTTAGATCACAGGTTAAGACACACAAGCCTAATAAACACATAAAGCCTATAGTTGACGGAAGAAATGCCCGCCGCCCACGGTGGCCGAGGAGACTGAGGCGCTCCAGTCACGGTCTGCACGGCCACTACGGTCGGGGGTTCGAATCCCCCCTCGGGCATGGATATTTGTGCCGTCCTAGTTCGTAAATAGTTCATAAGTAGTTTGTAAGTTTAGGGACTGATGACCCCGTACTTAAGTCCCTTAAGCTTAACAAACATTTGAACATTTGAAGAATGCCCCGAATACTAAACTTAACCAGTTTCTAAATAAAAAACTTAATGAACTTTATCATTAAGAATAGCTTAGAACTTGCTAACCTAACTAAAGATATTGATATCTCGGAACCATCCATTTTGGTTTCATTTGACATTAAAAATCTGTATACCAATATTCCTGTAAGAGAATGTGTCCCAGTGATAAAGAAAAAATCTCTTAAAACACAAAAACTTGGGATGGCAGAGATCAATGAGTTTGTAGAACTATTAGAACTCTCCCTCTCTTTTAATTATTTTACATTTAATGACAAGGTATATCATCAGGCTGATGGTCTACCCATGGGCAACTGCCTTCCGGTACGTTGATGATGTCATTACCTTAATAAAAGGTAACAATGACGAAGTTCAAGTATATTTGACCGCCTTTATCTCCTTGTCGAAAGAATACAGTTTACTGTAGAGGTGGAGAACAATGGTTCTATAAACTACCTAACCGTCAAGAAAGTTGAAGGCAGGCATCACTTTAGTATTTACAGGATGTAAGAGTACACCTGTTGGCGTATCTTACAGTTTGATTTAAAGTAATGAATATATTTTCTTAAATTTGTTTAGTTCATGTATTTTTCATTTCTTGTATGCTAGAGATATTTCTTATGTAACGTCACTTTCAATATTGAATCATTTAGTGTAAACCCGCATGAATGCAAGGACATTCTTATGCTATAAGTTAGCAATGCGCCAGAGACAATGTTGAACCTGTGGTAAAGACTGTCTTTGCCACAGAAGTAGTAGCTGTGAGTGTCGCGCTGCTGAAGCAGTTGCGGTGCGGACTCGTCAAAGTAAAGACATAAATGCAGTCGCGGTGCGGACTCGCCAAAGTAAAGACATAAATGCAGTCGCGGTGCGGACTCGCCAAAGTAAAGACATAAATGCAGTCGCGGTGCGGACTCGCCAAAGTAAAGACATAAATGCAGTCGCGGAGCGGACTCGCTATAGTAAACACGTAGATGTTTTGTTGATGGTGCAGAGGCACGGTAGGCGCAGTGTGGCGCGAGTTTTATGCAACTGCAATAAGCCTGAGAAGCGTACTGTTTAATGTATTGAACGAAGTGCGAAATAAGTTTATTTATACTCGATCAGTGTAATCCTTTTCCATGTGTGCAAGAAAACTAATTGTTTGGTATCAAGTCTATTGTCACCGAGTGTGATCGTTGTGTAGTAAGAGTACCTATTGTAATCATATCTGTCTTGTTTGGACTTCACGACGAAGACGACGAAAGCAGATGAGTACTTTTGTAACATTTTATTTTGTATGCATGTAAATGTAGTGTCAACCCAATCAGAACTTTGGTTCAATTATACATGACTTATTTTGAAACCAGTCTTAATTTTGTAAGTAGTTGTAGTCACCCCATTATCACCATTATTAGATTATGTTGATTATGCAAGCCTGTACATTGACTAACAAGTTCAATCATTTTCAAAGAAATTACGATCAGTCCTAAAGAAATTGCTAGACGATTTAAAGAATTGCTAAACGTGTTACAACCACAGAGACTAGTAATTAAAGTGCAAGAGAGTTTGCAAGTAAAGTAAATTTGGTTTCATTTATGTAGAAAGTAACCAGACTTGACTGAAGTAATTTTTTTATGAAATACGTTAAATGCCAAACTCTGCTCAGCCAGTTACATGCGTACGCTACCCAGGCCCTGGAACCAATTAAAAAAAATAGTTTACGTAAAGTTTTATAAGGAAGGTAAATGCTTTAAACTATATTATTAAAATATTTGGGAACTTTAACTGTAGTATTTGTGAAGCTCATTGCACCACGCAGTTTCACAGTACTCAGATATTATCATCGCAATCAGAGTCTATCAGCTATTACGATTTTTATTATAACACGAACACGCCATCACCACTACATGAATTCTGACACATTTATTAGTGAAGTTGTGCTGTTCGTGAATCGTAAGAGGTGCTAGTTGGAGGCTGTAGTCAATGCTAAGTCAGATAGGGCCAAGCTTAATTAATTACCACAGTGATTGTTTCAAGTTAATTAATATACTTTTTTATTCAAAATTTTTAACTTTCAGTGCGAAAATGTTGTTGAGACCCATTAGTTGTGATTTGCTACAACATTCAATAACGAAATTATTATTACTAGAGTATACTATTACGCATTCTAAATTTTGAGATTATTTGACGACCTCCAACAGGCAATATTCTTACAAGGAAATCTCTTGCCACTGATCAAATCACCAATGCTCAATCATGCCACCCTATGAAGTACAAAAATGCCTATTTTAATTCAATGATACACAGATTAATTAAATTGCCCATCCACACTTAGATACATAGCTGGTAAGAATGGGTATCAACCAAACGTAGTTGACACATTATACAGCAAAATAAAAAAGAAAGTAGTTCAAGCAGATAATTACGGCCAAAAGCCTCAAAATCTAAATGATAATAAGGAGATCCCTAGAAAATACATTTCAGTTCCCTACAAAGGCAGAATTTCAGACAAAATAGACAGTTTAGAAAAACTAACGTGACTCTAGCTTCTAATGTATCACATACTTTAAAAAACAGATTACGACACAAAATTGGTACTCAAACGGAGAAATATAAAGGTAATGGGGTATATAATTTAGAATTTATATTGGACAAACTGGTAAAACATTGATCACCAGGTTTAAAGAGCACACCAGTACACATAATAAAACTGCATTTGGGGACCACACAGCACAAGGTTTAAGACATGCTTAATAGTCTTAAAATTTTACATAAAGTGCCCAAAGGCAAAATGGTAAACGTTTTGGAAAACATACAAATAATTAGTCACAAGAAAAAATATCGCAAGATAATCCTAAATGACCAAACTGACTTCAAAGACCATAATTTTTACAGTATTTTTGAAAAGATCATATAAGGACACGGTAACCTAATTTGGCACCTCTCATGTTTGCCAAAAAATAACACCAACATAGCCACTGTTCCAGTCTGCCAACACAGACGCTGCTGCCGCGAGATCCATGTTGCTGCGTTTGTGCGATACCCCACTGCCTTATTATGGTTCAGTTACTCAATTCAGGTTATAGTGTTTGTGTCTGCCTTCTATGTTCTCCTGTCAGAGTGGGATAGTAAGTCCGTCTCTTATTCAATTTCTTTGAATGGTAGGATATTCGGAAATATAGCCAGTCATTCATTTCACTTTGTATAACATTGTGTCTTTCTAGCTTATTTCATATTTTCATGTTATTGTATTATGACACTTGGTCACCTAATATTGTATAGCCGGCTGCTGTGGCCGAGCGGTCTGCGGCGTGCCAGTCACGGTCTGCATGGTCGCTGTGGTCGGGGGTTCGAATACCCCTCGAGCATGGATATTTGTGCCATCCTTAGTATTAGCTAGTTCATAAGTAGTTTGTAAGTTTAGGGAGTGGTGACCCCGTAGTTAAGTCCCATAAGCCCTACAAATATTTGAAAATTTGATTATTGTATGTGGTAGGTTATATGTTTGAATTTATTTTGAAATGGAATCTGAATTCATTGCAGCTTTTGTGTACCATTCAACAATCCTAATTATTTTTTAGGCGAATTTATATGTTTGCTTAAAATATCAAAGGAGAGAAGACAAAATTACTAATAGAAGCAGGGCAACTGCAGCAATTAATTGAGTCTTGATCCTAGTATAGTGTACGTCACTGGTCAGACAGATCAAGATTAACTTTTCTATGTTTAGGAAAACGTAGTGGCGACCCAATTTATCGTAACGATTAATCAGATAATTTTGTATAAAAAGGACATTATTTTGCACGCTTAATTGTCATACTAAATTAATCATAACGTGTTTTTAATAAATTATTTATTTATTTATTCTTACAATTTCCATATCAATGGCGATAGCTTGCAGCCATATAGTAACGGCACAAATAACCCAGACGTGCTACAGCATCAAGAGATAAATTATTTCCAGCAGTTCGCAGGCTTTGTACTTTGTGTTGTTTGTGTGTGTTTGTGTTTGTGTTTAGAGTAGGGCAAGTAATTGACTACTTGTGAATTATTCAGTTCCGTGGAAACATTAATGCATCGCTCCGCAAGGAGAGCAACATTTTTTATCTCCTTTAGGACGTAACTGCATTTTTAAAGAACTCGATTGAACATCTTAAGGAGGGTAATAACAACGAAGATGCCAGGAGAGAAGAGTAACTTAATGCTACTTAAAAGTCTGATGAAATATTCAGATATTCAGTGTGTGCGTAAATTAATTCGACACTCTGTGCGCTGGCTGATGGGAGGGACCGTAAGTGCAGAAGCACTGACCGTAGCTTCCATTAGTAGCATGGCAGCGACCGTTTAGTATCAACGCAGACAGTGATTTTTGACATATTTAGAACTTTGGATTTTTAAGCAGTAACAATCCTAAATTTGTTACTACAATGTAGATATCATCCTTCTTTATAGCGTGTTGCGTAATAAATAAAAACCATTTTGCTTAGCTATATAGGCATTACGCCAAAATAAAATCGAACATCTAGTAAAATAAAAACTGTAGCTGTTGCAATTACTTGCATGGCTAGCGGTTGAGGAATGTAACGTCATCCTTTCTCCATTAATAAACAAAATTCCATTGCATTAAAGATGCGAAGCAGATTCGGACATATCCGAAAGAAAAGACACCAAGCTTTACCTATGTAAGTAGCAGCTCCTTTCCTCCCCGGACTGCATTTCGTGTTTCTTCCCCTTCTTCGCCTGATGACCCGGGCAGTTTTCTCCCCCTATTCGTTGTGTGACTTGCACTTTGAGGGGGAGGGCTCCGGTAATGTACTGTATGTACGTTTATATGACAATCTATAGGAGGATGCCGCCAGGAGTAAAACAAAAGGTAGAAACCGATGAATTTAACCCTAAAGAAAGAAGGTGGTCCAACTCTCCCTGAGTGTTTAATCTTAGATCCCAAAACGATGTCTGTATTCGAATCTACATCTTCTTCCTTATATATAAAGCAGTGTGCCCGTGTGTTTGTGTGTACGTACTGCATACAAATCTACAGTTTTTTCCAGTCTTAATGAAATAGTTCACGCATGACCTTCGCACCCAGAGGACGGTCGCCGCAGGTGTAAGAAACACGTACAACACATAGTTCAGCAGATATGACGTCATAAACAATGACATCCGCGAAAAACTTCTGCAACAGGCGACAGTGTTGCACATTTCCTCCTAACCACTGGACCGATTTCAACCAAATTTGGTACACATATTCCTTACCGTTAGGTAAAAACTGCTGTATGGGTAAGAAGCGCATACGACACATGAATGAGGAGATGTGAACAACAGAATTTCCAAGAAACTACGACATAATGGGGCGAGACTTTGAAAATCAACTGCATGAGAGAGAGAGTATAGCGACTTGCAACAGAGTTTGAAGATAATTTCAAACTTTATTAAACTTTTTGTCGCCTACAACTTTTCCGCTATACCTGGAGTAAAACGAAAGCATTCGGTATGACTTTCCATTTTATAATTTCTACAACACATTTCGTACTTGGATGAAATTTTACAGACACTATACACACATGCAACTGATTCTACTTTCGAAATTACATCAGAGTACGACACACAGTTGCCGCGGCGGAGCGGCCGAGTGCATTGAGGCGCTTTGCTGCGATACGCGAGGCCGTTCCCCGTCGGGGGTTCGAATCCCCCCTCGGGCACGGATGTTTGTGCTGTCTTTAGTATTAGGTAGTTAGTAAGTAGTTTGTAAGTTTAGGGACAGATGACGCAATAAGCTTCACAAACGTTTGAATGTTTAGACACATAGTTCATGAGATATGAAGACATAAACGTTCATGGGAAACCACTCTATAACGCATCAGGTTTCAATGTATTACTTCTTAACTACTAACCATACTCTCAACTAATGTTACAAACGTACAGCGCATTTACAAATGAATATCTATCTGGTCAATCGTAGAGTTGTATAACACATAATTCAAGAAATATGTCTCATCATGCATCACGTTTTAATCAATTTATTATTTAGTACTAAGACACTCCTGAGTTCATGTCAACCTAAGAAAATGTCTGAAAGCTGACTGTGCTGTTGACAAGCACACGTGGCTACAGGCGAAAGCAATGGACTTCTACAGAGCTACAACGAAAGGAAGCGAATGAAATAGTGTACATTCAACGAGTAGCCAATATTTCCGGCAAATATACCTTTTAACTTCAAGAAACTACAGTTTACTGTGATTCTTGCTCTTTCTATTACGATTAATAAATCAGAGCGCACTCTATTAAATACTGCGGAGTGTATTTGATGTCTCCTCACACGTTCAATTTTATGTCGCTTGCTCAGGGGTGAAATTACCTAAGAATTTATTCATTCTAGAACCTGGACAAGTAACAAGAAATATTGTTTATAGTCCAATTTTGAATTACAAGAATGTATGAATGTTACATATTATTGTACATTGATTAGTACCTTTTTTGCTTATAATTTTGTACATTATTAAGTGCAGCCTTATTCCTTATGTAGTCTACCATAAATATAAGATGGTTTTAGAGAAATGGGGGATGGACAATGAGAGAAGGGATAAGAAAAGTACTAACTCAAGGCTCTGGCTGGGCTGTATGTTATATTAAAAATAAATAAATAATTCGCACCTCCGACGGATAACGGCTGCACGCATCGGAGCACAGCGCGTGCATGCGCTCGGCCACTCCGCCGCGGCTGCTTGTTGCTCTTGGCATAAGTCAGTGTAAGTAGTTTGTCAGTCTAGAGAGATACCTACTGCAGTTTGGTCACTTAGCCTCACAAACAACTTACTTTAAGAAGCCAATCAATTAGACTAAGTCAAGGCTTGAATAAATAAATAAAAATCCGGGTATCTCCAGGTTTTCAGCTAGCTACAAATCTGTCAAAGAAATATTTGAAATATTTACTGAGTAAGGTACTGTGGCACACCGAAAGAAGCCAGAGATATTTGCTGGTTTCTATCAGCATCAAACACAATTGTTTTTACTCCGAACTAGGCATAAACTCAAACAGGGAGAAACAAGTAGCAAATTACCAGCAAAACTGAGGAAACAAGTCGTTGGATATGAATTACTTTGTCTGTTTACTGTGAATATATATATATATATATATATATATATATATATATATATATATATACACACAGTGAACTCTTGTTCAGTACAATGAAAGAACTCCAAAGAAATATGCAGTGGCTCTCATTCAGATATCTGTACCACTGTTCCTCATCTAGAAGTATGTGATTGGAATTTTATTCAGAAATGGCTACCCTGATGTTGAAATTACAAGAATCTTCATACGTGGGTGTAGGGAAAACCTTATTGCGTAGGTAAATTTTAATGGATGTATGTATCTGCAATAATTGCAATGATTCAGCTTTTTTATCATCAGTATTAACCAATGTGAATGAAATTTTGGCAGGAAGTACTCTTGATGTGTTTGGATACCTCTAGGGATTGAAACTATCGAACAGTTATCGACACATTTAAGTACCAACAATTAAAGAAAATCTAAGGTTGAAATTTGAAATAATTACAAAAAGCGAGTGATTAATATTTCTCATAAGATGAAAGCACAGAACCGTTGAACTGTCATGTGAATATTTCTACAAAATCTTTCGTGTGCAAACTGTGGCGTGAGAACCAAAAGTTAGTTAACTGGAATACCATTAGAGCATATCAAAAATTCATAGCTCGAAAAACAGTGAAGTTATATTCTTAAAGCCTCGATTATTGTTACATACTAACGTAATAGATACCATTTCAAAATTACGTTGCTATTGGCAAATTAGAAGTAGAGTTAAATTTTTGGGTGTAGTCTCCCTTTAAACTCTTCGCCGTATATACTGAATATAAGTCTACGACGGACCTAATTACGATCAGTCGCCTGAGGACGGCACGCGGTTTGCACTTCTCTGCACCTGCACTCGGCCGTGCTGCGCTACGTGGCGACGTCGGCCGTCGCAGAGTACCGCGAGCTCTGACAGAGCGGCCTGCGGTGCACGGGCTGGACGGCGCGCCCCGCCCACCCCACTACCTGCGGCGGCCTGGGAAAAACAGGATGCTTGCTCGCTGAATTAAAGTTCATAAGAGTTGAGCACTTTGTAAATTTTATAGTTATTCGTGATATTTTAGTCCGTATTTACATTGTATTATTTAACCAAATATAATGTTTGTCGTTGCATGGCGATATATTCGTTAAGAAAAATTTGGGTAATTTATGAACACATTTCTCGATCTCGATCCGGCCCGGTTTGTATTTGTCAGTTGAATTCCACTGTCCCTTACTATTTTTCTTTTTCGTTCAAATTTATCGGCACTGAACATTAAAACGTTCTTGTAATAAGATTCGCACACTTAGATGTTCGTATATGGTTTGCACAAAACATGCACTCGCTCAATAATGTTCGCACCGTTAAGTAATATTTCAGCACACTATATTTTAACAAATGTTTCTTTGGATGATATGACTGATTATTAAATGATTCGTAATCGTCTTTGCTATGCTAATGTGAAGTTCCCATCATTATCAGAATCACAAAATACCGTAAATTATTTAATTTAAATATGTCCATGCGTTTAATATACGACACTATATCTATCGCAATATTTCGAGTCGATCATAGACGCAGTCAGGTTCCAACTATTTCCCGCATTCATGAAGCGCGAACTAATTTCAATAAAACTTTCATTCATCCTTTACAGATACGCACGTCCGCACTAAACTGGAAATAATAACAGATTTTTGTTACAATCCCGGAATTTTGCTTATACACCCCAACATGGAGATCATATTGGAAGTTATTGCATCTTCCAAGCTGGTAGGTTCCCTTTTTACTTTGCACAACTCTAAATTTAAGTAAAAAACTAATTTCCCACTATAATACTTTCGTATATACACTACTAGTTTTACAAATACAAATACCCGAACTGATAAGTACTAAGGTAAAAATCATATATCCGGTGTACAAAAATCCTAAAATTAATGACGAGCGTACTAATCTGCACGGCAGCACCGCTTCAGAACACTCCGGCGGCGGCGGCTGTTCAAAAGTGTTCAGATGTTTGTAGAGCTTGTGCGGCTTCACTACGGGGGCGTCAGTCCCTAAACCTACAAACTACTTATCAACTAGCTAACACTACGGACGGCACAAATATCCATGCCCGCGGGGGGATTCGAACCCCCGACCGTAGTGGGCGCGCCTCGGCCCCCTCGGCCACGCGGCCGGCCGCTGCTGTTCGCCCGCGTGGGCTGTTTGTCTGCACCGAGGCGTCCACACGCCGGCAGTGTCTGCCTAGACCACAGGAGGTGCCGCAGTTCTCCATCCTGACGAACGCTGCCCTGCAAGTAGCTGCGGCAGAGGCTGCAGAGGGAGGAAACTTGTAACACGAGTGTGTGATACACAGAATGACACTGGCCCTGGGGGAGTGTGCAGGTATTTGCACGGAGCTTACGGCGCTGCAGGTTGCGGTCGGGGTGTCGGCCGCAGCAAGCTGTGGGCGCATCTGCAGTCTCCAGCACAGCCACGAGTGCGCGGAGCTGTCAACGCCGCCGCGTTGCCCTTCCTGCTCATATGAGGCTTAAACACCAGGTTAGACATTTTCTTGAATTTGTATTTACACAGACAAAAGGCGAGGTTACTGATATTCAATGATTCGTTGCTGAGTGTCAATTGTTTCGCTCCAGTTTTCCTAGAAATCTTGCAATTTGTTGCCCCCTGTTTCAGATTATACCAAGTTCGAAGAGAAAATGGTTCTATTTGATCGTAACAGAAATCACAAATTATCTTCGGCATCTTTCTGTGTGCCACAGTCCATTGCTCAGTCTGTATTTCAGACATTTCTTAGATAAACAGCCAATTATTTGTAACTCGAAAAGTAGCATGTTAGGTTGGTAACTACAAAGCGGTCAATCAGATCAACATATCTGTGCAGGATACCTAACCCAGAGTTATTATCGATATTTTTCACATGGATTCAACTTTATATGGTAATTGTTTTATACACACATTCATTTCAACCTGTTTGCAACTGCTTTAATGTAAATATGAGGTTGATGGAAGCCAGACACACAAACAAGACATGTTAATTTCACTGTCCACAATTTGAATTCTCAATGCATAGGCAAGTTTAAGGTAACAAATTTTTCGTTGCCGTAGTAACTCTTCTTTTTTTGCTTCATCTGCATAGTTGATTAACGTCCAAACTCATCTCTGAAAGAGAAAATGTAATTCTTCTCTCAAAGTACAAACGTAAACAGCCACGAACAAAAATATTAATTTTCTCGTTATACAACTACAGGGCAGCTTCTGGGACCATTTGAACCTGTTTTCCTATAGTATTAACTACTTGAATTATTTTCCATTATCTCTTGTGACACATGCGAGCTCTGTGTTCACACTCGAAATCATTTATATCGGAATCATATTCCTGACTCCGGTGTTCTCTTGCAGATTCATTTTCTATATTAGCTAAACATTCATAACCTCTTTCGCCATGATAAAGTCCGTTGATGCAAATATTAGTCATTTTTGGTTACTGAGTTCAGTAAACGAAATTGGACATTGAAAAATTATGCGAACGTAAGTACTATCCTGCATTGAAAAGGGTTGTGATGTTGCATTGATTTTCTTGTAATGCTGACAGTGTCTAAACGTGTCTATAGCTAGAACTTATAAACCTACAGCGTGAATTTTGCGTCATTAGTTTCTGTCCTGTCCGCCTGCGACAGCGGCAACACGCACAACACGAATGCGTCGCCGGTTGCCAGGCAGCTAGGCGGGCCGTCCACGGGCTTCTACGAGTGTGCACACGGCGCTAGCAGCATGTCCAGACGGCGCAGTGAAGCCGGACCTACTGGTGTCCGCCGGAGTCACGACCGGCAGGTATCCTCCCGCGTTCCTGTGTAAGGACGAGCCCTGCCCAGCCACGGCGGTCGGACGCCAGCCTACAGACCTGCCACGCCTCCGCCCAGGACGCCCTGGGTTTCCGCAGCATCGCCGCCGACTGTGGGGACGGACCCACTATAGGTCGCTTCCCTGACGACCGAGAGTGATGGAAATGGACTTGAAACCTATGGGACTGTAAACCGGTGGATTTCTAATTTCGTGTCTGTTTTTGGTTTCTTGTGAAACTGTAGCTTACAGTCAGACGAGTACTGACCTGTGTTGATTATCGACTAATAAACGTTTATTTCGGAGCATTACTTAAGTGACTTTCCGACAGTAGACATTTCAGTTTCATAGCAAAATTAGTCTCGTAGATTTCTGTTTCGCCAACGAAAAATTTTCAGCTATGATTATGTTGATGTTTCGACTTGTACGTACATGCCGCTTTTCTACACAACAGAGAGAACGAAATCCATTCATAGAAGCCCATGGCATATCCGAACTTGAGAGCTTCCCTTCGAATTTGCATTACTGGAAAAATGGTATCAGCGTTGATCCTTTACTGAAAAGGAAAAGAGGTAGTATTGATTGGCATGCCGTGATTTCATCTTTAAGTATAAATAAAATGGTAATGAAATAAATGTATTTGTCAAATTAAATTTCGGAACTGCAACAGTCGTAACAGTGAACTTGGTTGCTCTCTGATCTGCGCATCACCACAATTTTAGAAGATATTACGAATTTATTTGTCAGTTCGCATTAAGTTTATTTGCGATTTCTCATTAGCACAACAGCCGTAAAATGACATTTGCCGGGATTCACGTCAGTGAGCCTCCTTGAAGCGAAGCACGGTCGCTAGTTGCTGCGCTGTGAGCCGGAGCGGCTTCGCTGGCCGTCGGCGCCACAAACTGCGCAGCTTTCGGCCGCTCAGCAGCTTCGGCCAAGCGGCGCTCACCGCCAGCACACGAACTCCGCAATTATCCTATAGACTCGCAGCTATCGCTCTGTGATCAGTCAGTTACAACAAGTGTAGCAATTTTATTACAGTTTATAAAAACGCTAATTACGTAGAAATGTACAAAACCATAAATTTATAAACTGAAAAAAGGTGATGAAATAAAGTGTATTACTCTGAACTTCTATTCCTAATACTTGTCTTTTCAAAATATTTTAAAGCCAAAGGAAAGATTTAAATTTTGTATCACACTAACTATATTGTCACGTTGAAATGGAAACAGGCTTGACTTCGAAGGCAACTAAACACAGCACTTAGACTGAAATCACGTTTATTACGTACTCAACATACACGCAGCACTGACTGCCTCTCAGGCAGAGTGCTCTGCTATTAATACACAGACAGAACTTACCAGAAATTAGAAGAACAGTTAACATAAGAAACAAGTAGAATTTACAAGTGAACATAAGAAAGATGTAGAACCGTCTGGAATTGTTAATTACAAAGAAATAAATTTTTGCCGCTAGGAGGGATTGAACCGTCGACCTTCTGCACCGCAGTCCGTGTCGCTATCCCCCGCGCCACGCCGGCAGTCGGTGTTAGTGGTCTCTCGCGGCATTGCTCCCTGTCCTGGAGAAACAGCGACCCGCTGTTATGATCCCTGTGGAGCCAGCTGCAATGTCCTGGATCTTGACCGTGTCATGGGTCCTCTGTATGACAGTTCAAGAGAATCCTTCCCTTCTCCGCGATTATCGACCACCGACATTCCTGTCGTGGCTTCATCAGGAACATTACCGTCCTTAAAGTCCTTGAACAAGAAGCCATTATCGTCTACCTGCTCTTCAGGATCGTAGTAATGCTTCATGCGTAGGACGTGAACAATGTCTCTTCGTTTTTGACGTTTCGACGACGGCTCATAATCCTCAACTTCGTATGTGACGTCTGACAGGCGTCGTATGACACGATACGGACCAAAGTATCGCTTCAATAACTTTTCTGACAGTCTAACCTTTCGTACAGGAGTAAAAATCCATACCAGATCTCCTGGGCTGTACACAACAGGTCGGTGCTTGTCGTTATACCGCTGACGGTCCTTCTCCTGGGCGTCCAGTGTCCGTATGCGAGCCAGCTGTCTTGCTTTTTCGACCCTGGTGTTTAACATAGTCATCCTGAGTGTCGCCGGTTGGAACGCGAACAGCGTATCCATTGTCGTCTCAGCTTCACGGCCATGGGACAGGAAAAACGACGTGAAGCCTGTGGCGTCTTGTCTTGCAGTATTGTAAGCAAATGTCACGACTGGCAGAATTGTATCCCAATCTGTCTGCTCAACATCGGCGTACATCGACAGCATGTCGGCTAACGTCTTGTTAAAACGTTCCGTAAGACCATTTGTCTAGGGGTGGTATGCAGTTGTCATTCTGTGGACAATGTAGCACCGTGACATTACCTCTAATTCTAGTTTTGACTGGAATACTTATCCACGATGAGATATCATGACACGTGGTGCTCAATGCTTCAAAATAATGTCTTCTACAAGGAATTTTGCGATCTCTGGAGCTTCTGCAGTCGGCACAGGTTTGGTGACAGCGTAGCGTGTGAGGTAGTCAGTGCAGACTATTACCCAATGGTGGAATGGGGCTGCTGCCGGCGGAATCGCTACGAGATGTCCTGGGGGTAATTGCGGCACATGCTTCCGTCGCTGGCATCCTTTACAGTGACTCACATAGTGCTTGAAAGATCGGTAGAGACCTTTCCAGTAATACCTGCGTCTGATTCTGTCTAGGGTCTTCACGAATCCCAGATGACCGGATATAGGAGCATCGTGGAAATATTTGAGAATAGCTGGCTGGAGACGAGCTGGAACAACAAGTAGCCATTTGGGGCCCAGTGGATCGTAGTTGCTCTTATACAATGTTCCGTTTATAAGTTGGAACTGTCCATTGGTCGGTTCTCCTTTCTCTATCGTTTTTAATAATGCTGGATCTTCCCTCTGTTTAGCTGTAACGTCATATAATTCAGTGAGAGCTGAAATTTCATTCATGCTGTTGTGTTCCACTAATGGATTCCTCGAAAGGCAGTCGGCATCCTTGTGTTTGCGCCTGTTCTTGAATACCACTGTGACATCGTACTCTTGGAGTCTTAGTGCCCATCTTGCTAGTAGACCTGATGGATCTTTCAAGCTAGTCAGCCAACACAAAGAATGGTGGTCTGTCACGACGGTGAATGGTTTGCTGAATAGATACGGCCGGAACTTGTTGATAGCCCAGATAACTACGAGACATTGTTTTTCAGTTGTGGAGTAGTTCATCTCGGACTTTGAGAGTACTCTTGACGCATAGGCTATCACTTTTTCAGTACCTTCCTGATCGTACACAAGCACTGCACCAATCCCATAGCCACTGGCGTCTGTGTGAAGTTCCGTTTCTGCATTCTCGTCGTACAAGGCTAACACTGGTGCGGAAGTTAGAGCGACCTTAAATGCCGGAAAGCTCTTTCTTTTGTCTCATCCCAGTAAAACGTGGCGTCTCCCTGCAGAAGTTCTTGTAATGGACATGCCTTGTTACAAAATCCTTTTATGAAACATCGGTACTATGAGCACAGCCCGAGAAAACTTCTCACATCACAAATGCGCTGAGGAGTTGGAAATTCTGTGAGTGCCCTAACTTTATCTGGATCAGGACGGACACCATCTCCGTTGGCTAGGTACCCCAGGATTTTTAACTCTTTGGCCTGGAAGAGGCACTTCTTTGGATTGAGGCGGAGACCTGCAGCCTGAACACACTTCAGCACAGTTGACAGGCGACTCAGACGTTGTTCAAATGTTTTCGAGAAAACAACAATGTCATCTAAATAGCAGAGACACGTCGTCCACTTAAGGTGTCGAAGCAAGTGGTCCATCATGCGTTCGAATGTGGCTGGAGCATTACATAATCCAAATGGCATTACTTTAAATTCATAGAGGCCGTCATGTATAATAAAAGCCGTCTTCTCCCTGTCAGCTTCGTCAACCTCGATTTGCCAGTAACCTGTCTGCATGTCCATAGTTGAGAAGTATGTAGCTCCTTTCAAGCAGTCTAAGGTGTCGTGAATGCGCGGCAATGGGTAGACATCTTTCTTTGTGATTCTGTTCAGTCGCCGATAGTCGACACAGAATCGCCATGTGCCATCCAACTTCTTTACGAGGACCACCGGAGACGACCAAGGAATCTCCGAAGATTGAAAATATCATCTCGCAACATCTTCTCCACTTCCTCGCGAATTATCCGTCTTTTAGCTGGCGACACTCTATACGAACGCTGGCTAATTGGCGGATGATCCCCAGTATTGATACGGTGCTTTATCGTGGGCCGTTTCGTCTGACTTTTCCCCTGCTGAGGTGTGAATGCACCCGAAAATTGGCGTAGTATACCTAACACCCGCTGGCGTTGTTCCTTGGTCAGTCTAAGCCCAATTGGCAGTTCCACGTTTGTTTCCTCCAGCGTGTTGTCTGTACTAACAGCAGGGCATGGGTCTTCATTGATGACGTTGAGCTCACCGTCCTGGATTGGTTCAGCTGTCCCGATACACATTCCCTTGGGGATAAGTTGTGATTGCTCGTGACAATTTGTGATCCAAATCTCTCCTTGACCACCGGTAATACTTATGATAGCCTCTGGTATGTAAATTTCTTTGATGAGCCTGATAAACTTTTTACTATTAACAAGAACTTTACAGTTTAACCAGTCATCTGTGTTTGTGACTGCAACTCTTCTCATTGTCAACGGCGGTATCGTCACATTGTCAACGACGAATAGCTTCCCAGAAAATACTGTATTACGTGTATCCCACGGAACAACTTCTTCAATTTGCAGCTCAGATCTTCCACAGACAATGATAGCTTGGGATGCCTGAAGGAAGTCCCATCCGAGGATGACATTGTGACTACATTCTGTTAACACGACAAATTGAAACGGCTGCGTCCTGTTGTTGATGGTTATTCTTTCGACACAAGTTCCTGCTGGATGGACGTACATTCCTTTTGCGACCTTCAGCAGAGTTGCCCCCGTATCACAGAACATTCTCTTTTTAAGTGTGTGGCGGTAATTATCCGATAATACAGAAAAAGAGGCTCCTGAATCAACAAGTGCCCGGACAGGTTGGCCGTCGATTATGACGTCGATGAGATTTCCCGACATCTTAGCGACTGTCGTCCATGGAGGATTTTCATCTGCGGCGGCCTCACCTCCGTAGAAGGTCGCCTCGCTTAGTTTTCCTGGGCGCGGCGGCTTGGGGAGCGGCTGGTACCTCTGTACGGCGACGGCGAACGGCTGCGGCGCGTCGGGGAGCGACCTCATCTAGGGTATGGCGATGGGCTTCTTCCCATAGGTCCACTGAACTCATCAGCAGGTGACTGCCTGGGATAGAACTGTTCCGAAGACTGACGTCTTGCGGCAAAATAATCATCGAATACTCGCCTCCTCTCTCTGCAGTAGCGTACGACATGTCCAGGGGGTCCACAGAGGAAACACAGTGGTATGTTGTCTTCTGTCCTCAGACGTCTGATCTTCTGCGGGGCGTCAGATTTACCGGGGGAGTTGGTTGTGGTCGCGTCGGCCGGTTCATGGGCTGCCGTTTGGCGGCGCCATTCTTCACGTCGAGTGCGATTGACAGGACAGACAGGAGCTAATGTTTGAAATACCTCGTCCTCAGCGGCGTCGGCTCCCTCGTGACTTACAGGGCTCATGTCCATGGCCATAATCTGATTCTCGCTCGGTCTAATAGTCCCGGCTGCCATGCACTGTTGTAATTCTTCTCTCACGATTTGTCGTATGAGAGAAGCGAAGTCATGCTGGGTTTCCCCAACGGCCATAGGGACTACTTTTGGGTGTCCGTCATACTTCTTGCGTCCAACCCTCCTTTGTTGCATCTCTTCAATACGCTAGCACCACTTGATGAACTCTTCTGTCGTAGCGACGTCTTTTATCAGAGGAGCTTGGTACATATCTTCTGCAATTCCCTTCATCAGGTGCGTGATTTTGTCCGCCTCAGTCATGTTCGTGTTGACCATGCTTACACAGGGCCAAAACATTCTGTATGTACGATTGCGTCGGCTCACCATGTCGTTGGGCCCGGTTCTTCAGTTGTTCTTCCGCCGAGCGGAGTTGTCGCTGGCGGTCTCCAAACGTCTTCTTAAGTTCCTCCTGGAACGTCTCCCAGTCATTCAACTTGTCTTCGTTGTTTTCGAACCATTGCTGGGCAGTTCCATCCAGGTAGAAATAAACGTTGGCCAAGCACATCGTACGATCCCACCTGTTGTACTTGGCGACTCGGTCGAACCCTTTTAGCCATTTGTTGGGGTCCTGTCCAGCATCTCCAGAGAACACCGACGGGTGTCATGTGCAGCTGGCTTATTGCTGGTTTCGTCTCCATCGTTCTTCTGATAATACGGACTTTTGGAAGGATGTACTCGGTGTATCCCTTGTATTCCGGTTCCAGTCCGTGTAAGTGACGGATTTTACGTTGCCTGATCGGAGCCAAGGTGATGCAACTGTTGCACAGTGTACCCGGCGCCTCCACCAAACAATGTCGTGTTGAAATGGAAACAGGCTTGACTTCGAAGGCAACTGAACACAGCACTAGCGGGATTGAACCGTCGACCTTCTGCACAGCAGTCCGTGACGCTATCCCCTGCGCCACGCCGGCAGTCGGTGTTCGTGGTCTCTCGCGGCAATATAAACTTCAAACCGTCTGTTCCGCCTTTTGCAATTGCAAAATATTTTCCGTATAAGCACTTGTATGTCTTTTGTTTTCTGTCCGTTTCTGGTAAGGAATCACACATGACATTTTTTGTCCAATGTAACAGTCTAATTGTAGTCTTTTTAGGGCAATTTACAAACATATAAATATTGGGGTGAATGGATTCAAAGAAAGAGTTGAACGTGCATGAAAGATCCCGTATGCGATTGTACTTATCCATAGCGCAGATGTCTCTTCTATTCCTCTGACCAACTAGAGAGCTAGAAAGTTTTCGAACAGGTAATAAGCGAACAGCGTAAGTGATGTATCTTGTGGCATGGTGCATATTAAACCACGAAACGTGTGTTTTGTTATCTAATAAACATCGTACCAGAGAAGCCGTCACTTGCACAGTTCGCCGGCTACCCGTTGGAGAATTATGTTGACGAGGAAAATGCCTCTCTTCTCACCCACTATTGGGACAGGCGAGTCCTCTGCGCTTTGGAGAACTAGAAACGCATGCAAGAGCTTACATTCTCATGTTCCTGTGGCCGTAGCTGTCTTGATATCGTCACAATTTGCGACACTTGAAAGTCTAGTTAAATCCACTCACCTTAAAATTTATACTTTTATGTTAGTAAATAAAACACCCACCAGATAAGATAAGAGTAGAAACAGACTTTTACGTTTAACAAAATAGTGTCATGTGTGCTTCCTTACCAAAGCCGAAAAAAAAAAACTTATCCAGATAAAACCTGCAATTGAAAAATGGGGCTATTGACTCCTGACAATTTTTGTAGTTTGATTCACACAACATTTATATGTTTCCCTTAACTTCACAATATTTTGTGAATGAAATTATTATCAACTAATGCTCATCATTATATACTTCCTTCCATTACCTTTTTTTCAATTTAGAATTTAATGGCTTCGTGCATTCATAAA
Source organism: Locusta migratoria (assembly GCA_026315105.1). Taxonomy (NCBI): domain Eukaryota; kingdom Metazoa; phylum Arthropoda; class Insecta; order Orthoptera; family Acrididae; genus Locusta; species Locusta migratoria. The sequence goes on along the minus strand of CM048745.1, from coordinate 29,112,919 downwards.
TAATGTACAGTTTGTACAATTTGTATTAAAAAGTAATATAATTGCTACACTTGCTTTACGTAGCTTACTGATGGCACAGCGAAAACTGCGAGTGTGGAAGTCAGCTGCGGATTCAAATGTTCAAATGTTTGTAAATCTTATGGGACTTAACTACAGGGTCATCAGGGCCTAAACTTACAAACTACTTATGAACTACTTACGAACTAGGACGGCACAAATATCCATGCCCGAGGGGGGATTCGAACCCCCGACCGTAGTGGCCGTGCAGACCGTGACTGAAGCGCCTCAGTCCCCTCGGCCACCGCGGCCGGCAAAAACCTAGGTAAACTAAGCTATGGACAACACACACACCCATGCCCCAGGAAGGACTCGAACCTCCAAAGCTCCTCAAAGCTCGTCTTCTCGAAAAGTGAGCTGCTTGTGCAGTAGGATTCCTGGTCGTTTTCTCTTGACGATCAATAATATTTCATTTTTACTTTATTTTTGTCTTCTCTAAAACTCCGAAGTCACATGTTGCTGATTTTTTTTTAAAATAATAACTAAATAATGATTCTTCGTGAATGAGGTCGGTCATGATACTATCGATTTACATCAGGAAAGTAATTTCCTTAGAATAATTTATTTCTGCTAGGACGTTGTATTATTTATGTATCAAATAATCCAACCAAGATTCCCATGGTGGTGTTAATTTCTTCTTGACGATATAACACAATAGTTTTCTGCACTAAACAAAGTTCTAATTTTAGAGGAAAAAAAATTCTTACGATTTGAGAAAAATTAAACGAAAAATGAAGTCCAGCAGTCTCTACTGTGATGAAACGAAATGTCATTGCAATGATCAATCCAAAAATATGATACAACTTCTTGTATAACTGAAATTTTTTTCCTTTTAAAGTGTTTAAAAGTTACATATATAAAGATACCTATATATTTGGATCGATTTCAACATCAATGGTTTCGTCATTTTTTTTTCCTTCTACTTCGTCTTACATTATCTTCTTTAACCAATTCCCTCCTTCTCGAACAAAATTCCTATCATGTTCCCAAAGTTGTTTTTTATCTTTGGATATCGTCGTACTTGTGAATATGCTGCTGCCATGTATAAGGAAAATTCTACACTGCTGTCACCTCCACATCTGTTGACTACAAAATTCACGTAGTTACCGAGAAGCCACATCACTGTGTTATTTTTTGTTGATGGATAAAATTCGGTGTCGGGCCACAATAATATATCTGTTGAATAAGACGTTTCCGAACGTCGTGTAAGTAACCCTAACTTTTTCTGAACCCACTTCCAATTTTGTAGATGGTTGCCACAAGTGAATCGGTGTTTTAATGTGTCCACTAGGCCACATTTTGAGCATTTGTGTGTGTTACTCAAACCAATTTTATATAATTTTTCATTGGTCGAAATAAGATTGTTCACGACTTTATACCAGGATGAGACAACATCGGAAAAGTGAATGTTAAGGCTAAGATTTTTCCAAACAGTTTTCCAGTCTACCAACGGATATTTTGATTCGATATTGTTAGGACTATGGGATTGTTGCCATTTGTCAAGAACTTCTTTAGTTGTTAAATGTAATTTTTTCATCGTGGCCTCGCCTATGTAGCTAAGTTCAAGGTAAAAATCTTTTATATGTTTCAGTTTATAGTTTAAGTTAACGACATTAATGGGCTGTTGCATACTACAGGACGGACAGCTGTGAAGAGTTTGGCAGTTATGGTATGAGGCTCGTTATTTAAAAGTGTTACTATTCTTTTTATGTAAAGTGCCAAAGCCTTTCTGCAGATGTCAGTTAGACCAAGACCTCCTGCTTTTCTGGATTTGGCCAAATCGCTGGGTTTTAGTTTAAAAATACTTTCGTGCCACACGAACCTACTTGCAAGTTGCATAACGGTTTTTCCTTGCAATTTCGGCAATGGAAAGATCTGTGCTAGATAATAAGCTTTCGAAAAAATATACGTATTTATTATTTTAATTTTCTGAGTAAGGTTCACTGAGCGGCATTTGTTGTCCATTAGTGCACCACGAATTCTCCCAGCTGTCTGCTTCCAGTTTATAGCGGACATTTTTATGGGGCACTTATTGATAATAATACCCAGAGTTTTGTGAGTTTCCACGAAACTTGCCCACTCTAAATCTAAATGTTCGAGTCCTCTAAGATTTAAAATTTTACATTTATCAGTATTGATTTGCGCCCCAGAAGCTTTACAATAGTTATCAATTTCTTCTTTCAGAAGATCTACTTCATCCTCCCGCCGCATAACGATGCCCACGTCTTCTGCATAGGCTATCGCTACAAAATTTGTGCCCGACATTGTCACTCCACTCAGTTTTTCTTCTATCGTGCGAAGTAGCGGTTCAAGTGATAACACATATAGTAACGTGGAAAGAGGACTTCCTTGGGGAACACCTCTCCGTATAGTTATTGCTTTTGACAGCTCGCCATTTATGGATACGGATGCCTTAATATCAGTTATCATGTTGCGTACCATCCCAAGAGCTCTTTCTTCTATTCCTATTTGCTGTAGTATACACTCTATGTATCGATGACTAACTTGATCAAAGGCTTTACTAAAATCTAAAAACAGTGACGGAAACAGGTTTGATGTGTGTTAACTACTTTGCGTATTAATGGTGTCATCCTCTCATTGATCGCTCTAGCAATGGTTTTATAATCGAAGTTCATCAGTGTTATCGGCCGAAACCCGCCGATTTTCTTTCGACTTTTACTTTTAGACACCAAAACAATTTTTCCTTCTTTCAGCTTTGGGGGTATGGTTCCTCCTTTCATTATTTCATTTAAAACTGCTGTAAAAGTTGGTCCAATTATATCCCAATAACTCAAATAAAATTCTTTTGGAAGTCCATCCGGGCCTGGTGATTTATTTGAGGGTGATTTGGACACGAGTTCTAAAACTTCATCCACTGTAAATTCAGATAAAAATTCAGTGTTGTCCTCTGGTGTTATAATTTTATTCAAGGAATTCACTACTTGCGATAATGGAGCGTCATCAATATCGTTAGCTGTATACAGTTTTTCGTAATACTGGGAAATTTCTTGTACAATTTCTGGGTGGGTGATGAGTAGGTGCCCGTTTTCTGTGACGAGTTCATCAATAAACGTGCGTTTACGGAGAGATTGATGTTTTATTAAATGGTATAATGACGTAGTTTCTTCCTCTGCAAGACATTTAGATTTTGATTTAATTTTCTTTTTATACGTAACATTTTACCTTTAATTTCTTTAATTTGTTGTAATTCTGTGTTTATTAGTTGCGGCTTCTCGTAGAGATCTCGTAAAACACTGTAGTAAAATTCGAAGGTTCGCTTGTTGTCTCGGACTTTTTCACGACTATAGATAATTAAGCCTTGCCTCAACTTCTTTTTGCCTACTTTTGTCCACCACTCGGATTTGGACGGGTACCTACACATTGACCGCAAGCAATAATTCCACGATTTCGTAATCACGCCACGTAATTTTACATCATTTAATATCGATGTATTGAGGTGCCACTGAGTTCGATACATTTTTGTGGGCTGTCGTGGTAAATTTATTGTTGCTGACAGCGCGGAATGATCTGAAAAACAGGCCGGGATGACATCCGCTACTATAACTTTTTCAGTGAGTAGATCAGAGATGTAAATTCTGTCGAGTCTGCTACTCGAAGATGAAATAAAGTGCGTAAATTTTACTAAAGTTGGATACTTAATTTCCCAGGCATCTTTAAAGTGAATTTTTTGTACTAAGTCATGAAGCTCTTTACAATAATTAAAATTAGAAGTCTGGTCCTTTCGGTTAAGGACACAATTAAAATCGCCTCCAATAATTACATTCTGCGGGTTCTTTCGTAGCAGGTAAATAAGTTCTTCTCTAAAAAAATTTGCTCTCTGGAGTTTATTACTGTTTCCGGAAGGGGCATACAGGTTAACAAAGGTGACGTCATAAATTTTATATCCTATACCTCGCCCTGATTCTAATTGTTCTAAGTCTTTGATGGGAATACCATCCCTAATCATGATCGCTACTCCCGTGCTATATTCAAAAGCTACATTTAAGATAGTCTGGAAACCAGGAATATGTAGGTTTGTTGTCATAACCTCTTGCAGAAACACTATGTCAGCATCAGAGTCATATATGAATTGTTGCAAGGATGCTAATTTGAGAGCTGACCATATTCTATTGATATTAAGTGTGACTATTTTATATGCTTTCTGCATTTAGTATTATAAAAAGAGGAGAAAACTTTGATGGCATCACCGTAAAGCATTCGTACATGATTGGAAAGTGACTACAATTGTAATCCAATTTTTTAAAACACATTTTGCCCCTCGTTTCTGGACTCCAATGGTACGGTACTGTGCAGTTTTTGCTAGCACCATAATCATGCACTCATACTGTCATACAGGATAAAATTGCAAATACACTTTTAAGAAGCCTAGGTATAAGTGGTTGAATTATACGCTTCGTACTTCATCCGTGTAAAATTAGTAAAAATCCATGTCGCTGGTGTCTTCCCTTTCCGGATCTTGATCTTTTACTTCGTCAGCCCACTCCTTTCGTCCCTCTTGATTGTCATCTCTTAACCGAGATCTTCCTTCTTGTTCTATAGTTGGTGGGTCAAGGGCCATTTGTTCTTCAACGCTGGAACTCTTGTGTACAGTTTGGCTTTGTTTCTCCTTCTGTAAGTACACAGCAGACTCCTTTTTCTGCGTTCTTGGTCCTTCTTTAATATTCCGCAGCTTTTCCCTTATAGCTGGGGCTATACTCTCAGCTGCCTGATGGGCTATTCTTCTTTTATTACTTTTTTTGGCGATTTTGTAAGAGATTTCTGTGAAGAATTGTCTGGAGATTTCTCACTCAAATCCTGAGGTAGTATCGGAGAACGTAAATTCTCTTTCCTGGTTAAGGGTTCCCCCTGAGACTCAATGGCTCGCTTCGGCGATGAATCTTTCCCCTGCACACTTAGACTTCTGGAGCATAGTTCACCATCTACATTCTGTGCCTCTTCGAGGCTGACCCTATTGATATTGCAGAAGTTGAATTATTGCAGAAGTAGCGCTGTCACGCTGCGGATCCTCTACTACTGCAACGTTTTGTGCAACATCATTATGGGACAAATTTCTCGTGTCTTCTGCATTTTGCTCAAAAGCCGATGTACTCTGTCCTTCAGATTCATCTCTCAAAGTGTCGGATAGGTGTTCAGGAGGAGTTTCATTTTGTCTGCTGATGGTTGCATACGGGACTTCCTTTGTTTCCATCCTTTTGGCTACCAGACTGACTTCGTGTTCTCCTAAGGCTACGATCTGCTGTGTAGACACCGTGCCTTGGTCCGACAATCCGCGTTCGGGTCGTTTCGGGGAGACTGCGGCGGCAGCGTATGTCAGTTTCATCGCGGTTACCGACCCAGAAGTTACCTCTTCCGCGGAAGGCAGCTGAGCCACTCTTTTTCTTGCACTCAGCGCGCACATGGCCAGTTGAGCCACATAACGCGAAAGTGCGAGGCTGACCGTCATATATAATCAAAGCTCGATAGCCACAAATATTCATATAGGATGGTAAATGCCGTAACAGCTCGAGTTTTACTTGTCTCACACCGTTAAGGACAGGAAACATATGAACTTCCGCCCATTTTTCGGCTACATTTGAAATTACACGCCCATAAGGTTTAAAAGCGTCATCAATTGCCTCCGCCGGTACCTGAAAAGGCAGTTCAAATTACTCTCACAGTTCGTATTCCTAGTCCTGCATGGCATACTATTACGTCACTAACATGTCCGTCAGAATGATTAAATTTAATTTTATCACCAATCCTATCAACAATAATGTTGCACATTGTAGGATCTTTTAATGTAACATACATAGCAATTTGAACAAAAGACAAATGTACTCCTTCAATATCGTCTTCAGTAATCCTAACTTTTTCAGATAGCCATATTTTTAACTCTAAAGGCTTAGGTCTTACATAGCTACGATCAAACGTAAATTTTATCGTATATTTTCTCAAGTAATATTGAGTTTCCATCATGTTTTCCGGCATACAATCATTTCAAATAGGAGTTAAGCGTAAGCGCAGCGAAGACCAACCTGTCAACAGGTAAACAGCCGGTGTTTACGCCCGGTGCCTCGCGCTGCCGCCGCACGTCCGTCGTCCGCCACGGCTGCCTCGAGACAGTATTCGGCTACTCGACCGCGGCTTAGTTGCGGAGTCGGTATACTGGCCAAGTTGCGGAATTCGTGTGCTGAGCATGTAAGACTGGCGTATTTCAACCTCATATGAGTTGCCGAGCTCGTGTGCGCTCTAACTGCTAGGCCTTTTAGTGTGGCTCTACCTGTGAAAAGCCAGTTTGCCCAGCAAAAGCCTCAGGTTCACTGCAAGTTCCACTCCGTGTAAGTGTTCCAATCCATGTAAAACTTCGCTAAAAGTTTGGAAATGAACATTTTTAATGGAACCCGAAATAAGTTTGAGACTCGCTTGTCACCCTGTGAATGTGCCGCCCTTCCCTCGCAGTGGTGGTGACTCTCACAGCTACTGGGGCGCAAGGCGTTCCTACAAAGAGCGGAATGTTCGGGAAAGGAACTTAAAAACTAGCAGAGGATTGTGTTACAACAATTTTTAATTTGAGTAAGTAGAGAGGGACTTTCATTGTCATATTGAAAGACATAAATAATTTTAATGACGTTTTCGTGTTTATTTACTTACGAGCTGGCATCCGGCGGGTTGCTACCACAGAAGATATAATTGCGCAAATAACGTTTGAAATTTTAGCGCGTTATCTTGTCTAATTATGAAGCTACATCGAAATCAGATGAAGGTTATGGCAGCACATAAAATACGAACAAACTGACAAGTACACGTGAGGGTCCCACTCTTCCGTCGGTGCGCCTCCTCCTTTCCGTTCTCTCCGTTCGCCTGCTCCTTCCCTCGTCCCTCCTGTCCCTTTCTCTGTCCGTCTCATCCCTCCTCCTTCCACTTTTCATCTCCTTTCCCCTGTCTGCCACCATCTCCCCTCTCCCATTCTCCTCCTCTTCTCTCTCTCTCTGTCCGTCTCCTCCCTCGCCTTTCTTTCTGTCTGCTCCTCCACCTACTCCTCTCCCTCCTATATATGAAAACATACATATATGCACCAAGTTTCATGCTGAATGGTCAAACGGTGTCAGAGTTGCAGTGTACCCTCCGCACCCTAAATTCACTGGCATGCCAATTATAAAAATCTCCTTCATAAAGACATACATTTATGTGCTGACTTTCATGGTACCAGTCAAATAATTTGGACGTTTGTTGTAACATATTCACCGCCATGCAACTACGGAGGTTTACGAAAGGTAGCTCGTGTATTAATTAGGAGTACAATCAATCTTCGTCCAACATGTCATTCAATTCCTTCCAACCGCTTGAGCGTGAAGAGTAACAAACGTGTTAACCCACTTAAAGGTAACCTCCGCCATGCACAGTACTGCGGCTTCCTGAAAGCAGCTAATGCGATAATTCAAGGTATGAGGTATCTGATGCCAAATTTCTTTCAAATCCGTTCAGCTTGTAGAGAAACACGTATTACGACATTGTAAGGCACCCTCCGCTAAGCACTGTTCGATGACTTACAAAAAGTAACCCAACTATAATGCAGGGTATAAGCTATCTTCGTGCGAGTGCAGGCAATGGGTGGACAAAGTTCTATCGCATTCGAATTTACGGTACGGCCGTGCATCAAATACGAACAAAGAGACAAAAAATCTAACATTATTTTTTATATGATAGATTTATGTATTTATTTTCAAATTCTCAGTAAAACCATACTTTGGTAACAACAAATTCCTTCTGCTGGTGGTTGTCACCTCAATGATTCGGTACGCTTGGTATGCATCAAAGATACAGCCAAAAAACCGTCATTTAAAAATCTGAATGAAATGTGCTTTCACTGAAGCATATATATATATATATATATATATATATATATATATATATATATATATATATATATATATATATATGCTTCTTAATTTAAATTGCTTACATAAAATTCTAATGGTGTGAACAATATTTACGTTTTGAATAATTCTTGGATGATTATCACCCTAAAAAATGTAACGTAACTTCCAGAGAGAGCTGCTACAGTTTTCAGAAATATTATTTCATTCGAAACTTCGCCTAAATGTGAAAATTAATTGTTTAGTCACGTTAATTAATTGAAATTATTGTAGGTAATTTGAATATATTAATACTGCATTGATAAACTGAATTGTTCAATCATATTTAGAAATTTCATCAGGAAAGGCATGCACATGTAGAATCTAAGTCCATATGTAAAGTATCCTTCTTCATGCACTGTCCAAAATTTTATGTGACAGTGACCTTATTCTTGTTTTGAAGGTCAAGTATCCAAAATGTCATGGAGATTTTAGGATGAATAAAGTATCCTCATTCGCATGTCGCATGCTGCCACAGGTTTTCAACCATATAATTGTTTATGACGTCGTATATCCTGAACTATATGTCGTAAGCAGTTCTTACCGCTACGTCAATTGTTACCTCATGAAAGGAATATGTGTACCAAATTTGGTTGAAATCGGTACAGTGGTTTACTAGCAGAAGTCGCTTAAAGCAGCACTTTTCCGCGCATTTATTTGTTTATTACGTGATATTTCCTGAACTAATTGTCGTTCAGTAATTTAATTGTGCCTATGACCGTCACGAAAGTGCAAGTAATATGTTGAAAAAGTTTCGTCACAATCGTTTGAACGGTACGGCCGCGCATAAAATACGAACACACAAACATTCATTTTTGTATATTAGGTTTACGTATTTCATGCCAGCTTGAGACGATTCATTTGGCATCTTATCAGTACGAATGAGACCACCAGATCTTGAATGTGCACTTATTATACCTTCAGTCATTCTTGTTCTTTTGTAGTACAAATCGTTTAATAATAAGTATTGGTTGTTTCTTCTTTTCTGTGGTGAGCATTTTTTTGCAAGTAGCATTACGTAACATAATTTGAAATAAGAATTGGTTTGCGAATGGCGATAGGGGGCCAACATGTTGTGCCATAGACGGCATCTAAAAAGGCGGCGACCTGGGGAAGCGTAATTATTCCCATTCGACCCTGATGGTATGGACGCCACGGTTGAGGACGCTATGTCAGTGATTCTTCAACACACGTCTCCTATAACCTGAGAGGGGTCGTTGGGTAACAACCCTCCACTGCCCAGAATCTGTTACGAGTCATATAATTGGCGATCTCCATGTTCGTTTCTAAAAGTTCATTTAGTTCAGCATCGCTGAGACTTATGATTGGTGTCGGCCCTCTCAGGAAAGTGTAGCATAAGTGCTGTAAGTGGAAACGCTCTGGTTACCCAGATAAACCTCTTTCCTTAGTACGTAGATGCTTCTGTACTTCCCTTTACTGAAAGGTTCGACACTTTGTTACATTAGATCGAACAGTCCTCATTAATTGTGTTGCAGAGGTGTTCCTAGTAAGGCGACGTACAGTCTTTGACAAAAAAAAAAACATGGCCGACGGCCGGGCGCCGCTAAGTCCGAGCCGATCGCGACATGGGACAATAAACAAGACCGCACTGATACGCTTCACGTCCAGCTATCTTCACAATCTGGCAACAATGTAGACTGCGCCAGTTCATACAGTAGCTGTTGTTCCTAGTTACAGGACCTGTAGGTGAGCTACATCCGTGTTCTTGCGCTAAAGTGTGTGACATGCAAGTGAGTGTTGACGATCGAAACCGCCTGATAACAATTTTTTTATTTCACATCCCTCGTGAATGCTCGTGACAAGTGCAAGGGGAGTATATGCTTACCGTATTTCACTTTTGATACAGTGGTAATTACATTTCGGCCCAATAGCACTGCTGCCTCTGGCCGCAGCACTTGGCAGAGCTCTCCGCGGCCCACTCGCCGGCAGCAGCGGTGGCGGCGCTACACAGCGCTGCCTCGCCCTCTGCCCACAGCGCCTGCCGCCGCTCATCGCCCTGGATATGTAAAATGCTGTAGTGTTGCTGAGTGGTGATCCACAAAAAAGATTGCGATGTGTATTTCAGACACGATATTAATGGGTAGACCATCCGTTTTCCATGATTTGCATTTTGTTACACTAATACACACTTCATTAGAGAGGTAGAAAAATTTTCATAGTGGCTGATCCAGTCAAATAGCACTCAACGATGGTAACACTGGTATTAGTGGTTGTAATCTCGTCCCTTTTCCTTTCAGAAAAGTACATCGTGTAATTTGTTATTGTCATCAGTTCGTATGTTTTTATCAACACACAGTGTGTAACTGCACTATAATGTTTTAGAGCCGTTGTTTTATTACTTACGGTAAATGTATGAGAAACTATGTGAATACGTTTCCCGCGCATGTTCTAAACCAACACATGCACACTGCAAGGTTCGTGTTTTCATGTCTCATTTCAACAGCAGATGTTTCACATGAAAGAACTAAATCCTTATGTTCACTTTCTAAGTATCCCCTAGCATGTGGGTCCTATGGGACTAGTAAAAATTACATTCGTACAGAATTCGAATATCTTGAAAGGAGTTTGAGCGGTGAAGTTAGGAAGATATATGTGACTATTTCCAAAATTTGGAGTCTTCCTTTTGGAAAGACTTATTGTATATAGGTTTCCTTCTCATTCCATTAAAGAGTTTCTTTTTGCAATCTGCAGCGTACAAAGTAAAATAAAACAAAGTGAAGTGAAGTACCATACTTAACCGTACTGTCTCCAAGCAGGGTTAGAACTGCCGACTCACACCGTGGTTGCATCAACAGACACACGCAGAGCCACACAGCCACAGATACACTGCCGCCTGGTGCCCTCAGTCGCTGACACATTGAATGCTGAGCCTCTAACACATCGCCAAAGATAACCTGTAAGTCACCTACACGAATAACAGCATTACTTGAGTGCAAAAGTTAAATTTCTGCCTCTCGTATCACATGGGCATTATTCAGCATGAGTCATAAAAGCAGAAGAGGAATGTCAAGTGAACTCAGCGAGACAATTCAGTACCGCACTGTCACAATGTTGCCAAATATTAGCGGTGTTGCCAGTTCTTAGATGTGCTAGGAAGACCTGTTGTCGATAAGCGACGCGGCATCGCGCTCATCTCATACGGCCTTCTCGAGTTGAGTCGCGGAATTTGGTTAATATGCTGTGCTATCTCCTGATAGTACCCAACGTCACATTTCAATTGCAGATATTTAAGTAGTCCAATTTGGCAGAAGCCAGAGTGCAAATTTTATGTAATCTTCTATCACAATTAGAGTTTACCCCAAAAAACGAAAGCATAAAACAATTACTTTGTCAGATTGAGGGAAAAGCTAATTTTGGATTCATGAAACGTTACTGAAAATTAACGTTGCCACATCCGTCATGAAACAGTAAGATACCAAACACTTCACATATTGAAAGTGACTTCGTTTCAAAATGCAGCCTTGCGGCCGCACAAGTAAAATTTCATGTATTCTACCTGAATGCAGAAATGTGTTGGCGAGCTAGAAAGCCAGAAGAAACGTGTTGTTGTTGTGGTCTTCAGTCCTGAGACTGGTTTGATGCAGCTCTCCACAATACCCATTCCTGAGCAAGCCTCTTCATCTCCATATAAGAAAGACAACCTACATCTGTCTGAATCTGCTTAATGTATCCATCTCTTGGTCTTCCTCTGCGGTTTTTACCCACACACTTCCCTCCTACGCTAAATTCACAATTCCTTGATGTCTAAGAATGTGACCTACCAATCAATCCCTTCTTTTAGTCAAGGTATGCCAGAAATTTCTTTTCTCCCCAATTCTGTTCAGTACCTCCTCATTAGTTACGCGATCGATCCACCTAATCTTCAGCATTCTTCTGTAGCACCATATTTCAAAAGCCTCAATCCTCTTCCTGTCCGCACTGTTTATTGTCCATGTCTCACACCTATACAAGGCAACAATGCATACAAATGCCTTCAGAAAGGACTTCCTTGGCTTAAATCAATATTTGATGTTAACAAATTTCTCTTTTTCAAGAACGCTTTTCTACCCATTGCCATTCTGCATTTTATATCCTGTGTACTGCGACCATCATTTGTTATTTTACTGCCTAAATAACAAAACTCATCTACCTCCTTTATTGCTTCGTTTCCCAATCTAATTCCTTCAGCATCACCTGATTTTCTTACGCTGCACTCCATTACCCTAGTTTTGCTCTTGTTAATGTTCATCTTATATGCACCTTTCAGCACACTGTCCATTCCGTTCAACTGCTCTTCCAGGTCCTTTGCTGTATCTGACAGAATTACTATGTCGTCGGCAAAACGCAATGTTTTTAATTCTTCACCCTGAACTTTAATTCCTTCTCTAAATTTCTCCTTGCTTTCCTTTATAGCTTGCTCAGTGTACAAATTGAATAACAATGGAGTAAGACTACGACCCTGTCTTACTCTCTTTCCAACCACTGCATCCCTTTCATGCCCTTCAACTCTGACAACCGCTGTCTGGTTTTTGTACAAGTTGTAAATAACCTTACGTTCCCTATATTTTACTCTTGCTTGCTTCAGAACTTGAAAGAGTTTATTCCAATTAACACTGTCAAACGCCTTCTCCAAATATCCAAAAGCTAGAAATGTAGGCTTGTCTTTTCTTAATCTATCTTCTAGGATAAGCCGTAAATAGAGTATTGCCTCACGTGTTCCTATATTTCTCATGAACCCAAACTGATCTTCCCCGAGCTCGGCTTCTACCAGCTTTTCCATCCTTCTGTATATAATTCGTGTTAATATTTTGCAACCATGACTTATTAAACTGATGGTTCTGTAGTTTTCACACCTGTCTGCACCTGCTTTATTTGGAATGGGGATTATAACATTTTTATTAAAGTCTGAGGGTACTTCGCCTGTCTCATACGTCTTACACACCAGGTGAAACAGGTTTGTCATGGCTGGTTCTCCCAGAGACTTCAGTAGCTCTGAGGGGATATCATCTACTCCAGGGGACTTGTTCCCACCTAGGTCTTTCAGGGCTCTGTCAAATTCATCTCTGAGTATAGTATCTCCTATTTCATCTTGATCTACTTCCTCTCCCCTTCCTACAACACCGTCTCTCAGTTTATTTTTTTTTTTAGAGCTGCTCTAAGTACTGTTTCTACCTTTCAGCTTTCCCTTCTTTGCTGAGAACTGGTTTCCCATCTGAGTTCTTGATATTCGTAGAGTTGTTTATCTTGTCCCCAAATGTCTCTCTTATTTTCCTGTAGGCGGTATCTACTTTCCCCCCTTCTTATACCTTCTTCTACACATTTGAATTTGGCTTCTAGCCACTCCTGCTTAGCCATTTTGCCCTTCCTGCCAATCTCATTCCTTAGTCGTCTGTACTCCATTTTGCCTGTTTCATTTACTGCATTTTTATATTTTCTCCTGTCATCAATTAAATTTAGTATCCCCTGTGATATCCCAGGATTTTTTGTAGTTCTTGCCTTTCTGCCTTCTTTCTTGCCTTTCATCTCTCAATGCTACCAATTCCTCTTCTACTGTTATATTTCCCCCTGTTTCTGTCAATTGTTGCCTAAATATTCCTCTGAAATTCTCCAGAACTTCACGTTCCTTCAATTTATCTAGGTCCCATCTCATTATGGTCCTACCTTTCTGCAGTTTTTTCTGTTTCAGCGTACAGTTCAAGTTATGGGACTTAAAACTACGGCGTCATCAGTCCCTAACTTACAAACTACTTATGAAATAGCTACTCCTGGGCCTTATTCCCACCTAGGTCTTTCAGTGCTCTGTCAAATTCTTCTCTCAGTACAGTATCTCCTATTTCATCTCCATCTACATCCTCTTCCCTTCCTACAATATTGCCTCGGAGTTCATTTCCTTTGTAGAGCCCCTCTATATACTCTTTCCACCTTTCAGCTTTCCCTTCTTTGCTGAGAACTGGTTTTCCATCAGTGTCCTTGATATTCATAGAGTTATTTTTATTATCTCCAAATATTTATTTTATTTTCCTGTAGGCCGTATCTATTTTTCCCCGATTTATACATTCTTCTACATCCTTGCATTTGCCTTATAGCCACTCCTGCTTAGCCATTTTGCACTTCCTGTCAATCTCATGTATTAGTCATCTGTACTTCATTCTGCCTGTTTCATTTACTGCATTTTTATATTTTCTCCTTTCATCGATTAAATTTAGTATCTCCTGTGATATCCAAGGATTTTTTGTAGGTCCTACTTTGTCCTCTGCTACCTTCACTATTTCATCTCTCAATTTTCCCCATTCCTCCTCTACTGTTTATTTTCCCATGTTTCTGTCAATAGTTGCCTAAAGCTCCCTCTGAAATTCTTAAGAACTTCAAATTCCTTCAATTTATCCAGGTCCCATCTCCTTATTTTCCTACCTTTTTTGGTTTCTTCAGTTTCAGCCTACAGTTCATAACCAGCAAGTTATGGTTAGAGTCTAATTCGGGCCCTAGGTATGTCTTACAATGTAAAACCTGGTTCCGAAATCTATGTCTTACCATTATAAAATCTATCTGGTATCTCCTGGTGTCTCCTGGTCTCTTCCACGTATACAACCTTCTTTTGTGATTCTTAAACCAGGTGTTTGTTGTAACTAAGTTATGTTCCGTGCAAAATTCTACCAGGCGGCTTCCTCTTTCATTCCTTTTGCCCAGACCATATTCACCTACTATCTTCCCTTCCCTTCCTTGTCCTAATACCGAATTCCAGTCTCCCATAACAATTAAGTTTTCCTCTCCCTTAATTGTCTGAATATATTTCTTCGATTTCCTCATCATCCGCAGAGCTATTTGGCATATAAACCTGTACTACTGTTGTTGGGGTTGGCTTCGTATCTATCTTGACAATGATAATGCCATCACTGTGCTGGTCATAGTAGTTTACCCGCATCCCTATTTTCTTATTCATTATCAATCCTACTCCTGTGATACCCCCAATTGATTTTGTATTTATAATCCTGTACTCACCTGACCAGAAATCCTGTTCATCCTGCCACCGAACTTCACTAATCCGCACTATATCTAACTTTAACCTATCCATTTCCCTTTTTAAATTTTCTAATTTTCCTACTCGATTAAGGGATCTAACATTCCACGCTCCAACCCGTAGAATGCCAGTATTGTCTTTCTTAATGATCACAACCTCCTGAGTAGTCCCCGCCCGGAGATCCGAATGTGGGACTATTTTACCTCCGGAATATTTTACCCGAGAGGATGCCATCATCGTACGTTCATACAGTAGAGCTGTATGTCCTCGGTAAAAATAGCGACTGTAGTTTTCCCGTGTTTTCAGCCGTTCGCAGTAACTGTGTGGCAAAGCCATATTAGCTGATGTTACAAGGCCAGCTCAGTCAATCATCGAGACTGTTGCACCTGTAACTACTGAAAAGACTGCTGCCCCTCTTCAGGAACCACATGTTTGTCTGGCCTCTCCACAGATACCCCTCCACTGTAGCTGCACCTATGGTACGGCTATCTGTATCGTTGAGGCACGCAAATCACCCCACCTTGGCAATGTCTGTGATTCATGGTAGTGAGAAGAAACATAGTCAACTGATTATTTATTGCAAGACAGTAATCAGTTCATTTGAGGATTAGAAGGACAGGGTACTTAAAATTATGACCAGGATCACAGAAACTAAACTGTATGCAGTAAAATGTGCAGTTCTGAGGTTTTACATCTGCAGACATTTACCTTGAGAGTAATATATTTATATACATATTTTCCAATTTCATTCAGTCTGTCGATTTAATTGGATGTTGGGTTCATTGCATGATTTTGGTACATTGGGAATAAGCCACCTGGGTAATTGTTTTTAGGCGCTTGCCACCACCAGCGAAAAACGTGGGACAGAATGCTGCCCTTGTTTCACGGCCACCGGTGTATAAAGATATGGGACAGGATGTCGCCCAGGCCGGTAGCTGGGGAGATAGAGCCGCCCCAGGCCCGCTCGGTCGCTCTGGAGAGTCAGCGAGAAAGTGGGGCCGGCAGCTTTCAGCATTGTGTTCGCTGCCTGGACCCTCGCGATCAGCTGGCGCCAAACTTTACGACTCTTGCTGGCGCCACGTTGGCGAGGCATGGGTTGCTGAGAGGTCTCACGATGGGAGAGGGCGCCCGTGCGATAATAAAATAGTTTAGCTGTCTGGAGATGCCTATCGTGAAACACAAAATTTCACGCTGTTTCTGGGAACTGTGGTATACATGAGTCTCAGGCCTGGGAAAGTTTTCGATTGAGATGAGCTTAGTAGTGCTAACAATACCAAATTGATTTGATTGGCGAGACCATTAGGTCCTCTCTCTTACTGACTTGATGCCACATGTGGGTGGAGTCTAGCAGCCAAAGAAAGTTTTTTCTTGAGGAGAGCGTGGTGTGAGTGAGAGAGCTCTTGGTAGCAGTGAGGAGTGGCGGCAGGTGGACTTCGAATTTTTATGCCCATTTCATAGTGCTAAATGGCGTCTGTGTGATTGCTGTTCGCCTCACAGTTGTACTGAGACACTTGTAAATATTCTGAAGTGGGTGTTGTTTTGGAACAAGCTCACTCGTGATCAGGATAATTTACTGTTCTTGAATAACAGCATACACCAATGGGCTGGAAAATTGTTCTATTTTTTCGTAGCTCAAATACTTTAGTAATTGCCACGCCGATCGGGTAGATAATTTCCCATCTGCGATCGCATTCATCAGCCTGCTCTTCCATCAGCGGCCCTTCGACATCGGTGACGCTGTTCAACTGTATATGGTAAAGTAGCGCCAACGCATAAATAGTGAAAAGGATTATTGAATGGTGGCTGATAGGTGGGACGTAGGTGTGAGTTTGCGAGGTCGTCATAGTCGATTTTTAATCGAGTGTGTCTGTTTCAGTACTTAACCTTCTACTGACTTTATAAATACATTTTTTAAAGGTTAACACACCAAATTTATGACTATAGCCTTCGAACTTGTACCTTTTCTTTTGGTGTTAAGATTTTGTCCTTTATTATGTAAGAAGTATTCCGATCATTAGATAATTTTGTTTGTGCTGTTTCAAGTCATTATTTTTGTATGATTTTTTTAAAAGAATTGACACTTTTTCACACATGTCGTGTTTTTGATAAATTGGCACATAAATTTTCTGTTAAATACAGTAACTATTTATTAACATCGTGTACCTGATTTTAACCACGATTCATATATTTTGGACGGGTTATCTCTTGTCTATTTTAGGTAGGTCAGGGGATTTGTGTGCTTCCAACAACCTTGTATGGAAACACACATTTTCACAAAATAAATAAATAAGTGAGATTAGACTACTGGTCGCCACTACTTTCAGTTAGGCACAGTAAATTCTCAGTTTCATATTTAAAAAAAAAAATTTCTATTTTTTTAATAATAATAAAAAAATAGTGGCTACCCTTGGATAGATTGATTGTTTTGTGATGATGGTTAATTTAAATTCAATTTATTCATTTGCATATTAATGAGCTATCTGCAAAGTTGGCAGAAAAGGTAATAGAACTCAAATGACGGACAACATTCAGTTGACATTCAAAATAATAAATTTTGAATATAGCAATAACATTTCAACCTATAATCTATAGACTACTAACCATGTTTCTGATGAAACTTCCTGGCAGATTAAAATTGTGTGCCGGAACCGGGACTCGAACCTGGGACCTTTGCCTTTCGCGGGCAAGCGCTCTACCGACTGAGCTACCCCGACACGACTCACGATGCCGCCTCACAACTTTACTTCCGCCAGTACCTCGCCTCCTACTTTCCAAACTTCACAGAAGCTCTCTCGCAAACACGCAAGACTAGCACTCCTGGAAGAAAGGATATGGTGGAGACATGGCTTAGCCACAGCCTAAGGGATGTTTCCAGAATGAAACTTTCACTCTGCAGCGGAGTGTGCACTGATATGAAACTTTCTGGCAGATTAAAATTGTGTGCCGGAACCAGGACTCGAACCTGGGACCTTTGCCTTTCGCGGGCAAGCGCTCTACCGACTGAGCTACCCCGACACGACTCACGATGCCGCCTCACAATTTTACTTCCGCCAGTACCTCGCCTCCTACTTTCCAAACTTCACAGAAGCTCTCTCGCAAACACGCAAGACTAGCACTCCTGGAAGAAAGGATATGGTGGAGGTCCCAGGTTCGAGTCCCGGTTCCGGCACACAATTTTAATCTGCCAGGAAGTTTCATATCAGCGCACACTCCGCTGGAGAGTGAAAGTTTCATTCATGTTTCTGATGGCTTCTTATAATGTTGCCACCCAGGACTTGTATGTGTCGTTGCTTAGAATTTTTTGTTACAATACTAAATTCTCAAAAAATATTAAAAAACTTTCACCAGAGTTATTGGCCTCATTTCGTCGTTATTCTTTCATGTTGTCGAAATTCTTCCTTCCAGTGTCCTATTTCCCGTCATACCACCCATTCTTCCTGATTCAATGGCCACATGGGAAAGAAAGCCTTTTCAACTGAATTAACGATAACAGTGATGGTAATAATGGCAAACTAGTAATCAATGTTGTTTTCCGCGTTATAGCAAAACGATAACGATTACAATAACAACAAAAAATACCGATCTCTTGGTTGACACACTGCAATGGGTTTTGGTATTTCGTTACTGAATACGGTTTATGACATTTTACAGAGGGGAAAAACACCTGATGCCACCCAAATAACTAGAAACTATTTTCTTCATATAGTGACACCTCTGTTCAGGTGAATTATAATGTTACTATTCAATGTTGCTTCAGAAGGACTTTTTGCCTTAAATGTTTTTCTCTTTCCTGGAGGTTTAAAGTGATCTTAATTATTAGTTTCCCTTCAAATAACTCCATTCACTTGATCAATTATTTGGAAAGTAATTGCAACCACCAAAAGTGAAATTGTCCTATACTTCAGGTGTATCGTCCACGGGCAGAACGCTCTCGTCCTAAATATCTCCACGAGTGGCAGAGAAGAGGGCGGTTCCGTCCGACTAGGGCTTGGACCCGGTAGTCGGTCTTCTGTGAAGAAGAGATGGAATTCTCAACTCAGGCGCATACATTAATATATTGAACTACATTATGAAACCGAGCGTTGACAGGTCGTAGCCAGAGGGTGAAATATATTTATGTACGTATGAACGATTATAGAGCAGGTACAAGTACTATCAGGTTTTACATAAGTTTTTAATTACTGTTATTACTCTCTTCTTCGAAATGACTACTATGTCATTTCTGTCCGTTTTCATTTATTTTTATTTTATTATACTAATATTTACTAATATTTACATCTTGTTCTGACAACTTTTTCGTCTCTTTTACTTACTTTACTTCTCCATGTCAATTCTCGTAGTAAATTACATGTTGAAGAAATTTTATTATCCTCATCGGTTTTTTTCAGGCTTATATTCGCCTTTACTTCTCAAAAAATAATGCGATTTCTTTTTCTCTGCAAGAAGCTACAATTCATCGTTTTCGACCGCATTAAATTTCTCGATTTCTCTAGATGGATCATACCTTGTCTCTGCCGGTCGCAGCTGTCACGTCGAAAGAAAAACGTGCTCTACATCATTCATTTCGCAGAAGACGGTCGTATTTTTATCACTGGTATATCTACTTGTATGAATATATTTCATAACCGTAAGTACTTTGCTTTTGTTGTTTGTCTCCTTGATACTGTTATACACATATTTTTCCTGTAATTCTCCTCCTGAAGTGGATGAACTACCGCGCTTTATTATTGTTAGTACCATTAATTTTTTATTTCAATGTTGATCTTTAAATTTGTTTTTTTATTACCATTACATTTGTTTTTTAAATATGTTTCACAGTACTGAAGATTAACAAGTTCACATATTCATTAAGATAAGCGTGTTGGAGCTAATGTATAACGGTCATTTTTGTCTTGTTTCATCCACAAATCTTCCTCTTAACATGTGGAACAATTGTTTCAACACTCTTCATTTGAAACCGATATGTAGGCAGAGGAAATTCATGGTTACACATTTATTAACTTCGTATTACTCTTTTATTCTATTCAGAATGATAATTTGGATCAGATGTAGTTACAAATTTTGTTTTCAATACTCAGTCCATTTAATTTTTATAATAGCGTTAAAATTACAGCCTTGGGCTTCTATGGGAACCTTTATACAACAGTGAATACGAGTTACGTCAATACGTTCATTTCCTATCTTTTTACAAGCAACAGAAGATTGCTTTCATTAATATTGTTTTAAACCATGCCACAACTCAGCAATTAATTTTAATTTCAATCGTTGTGAGACTTCTTTATTACTTTGCATTTTGTGTGTTTGGTACAAATGCTACAATTGATTTAAAAATAGCGATGGGCTAGAAACTTAATTAACGTAACTCAGAACCAGGTGACAATGAAATATTTAATCGCAAACATCTTCGGTACCGAGCGAGTTGGTGCGACGATAACACACTGGATTCATTTCGGGTGCACGGTGCTTCAAACTGATCTCCGACCATTTGGTTTTGAGTTTTCCATGATTTTGCTAAATCAGTCTAAACAAATGTTGGGCCGCGGCGGAATAGCTGTGCGCTCTGAGGCACCCTGCTAAGGTGCGCGCAGCCGTTCCACTTCAGAGGTTCTAGTCTTCCCTCGGGAATGGGCGTTTGTGTTGCTCTTAGAATAAGTAAGTAGTTTGTAAGTTTAGGAACCAATGACCATTGTAGTAAGGTCCCATATCGTTACAAACATTTGAATTTTTTTTTTTTTTTTACCAAATGCTGGTATGCTCCCTGCGGCAGGGCACGGCCGATTTCGCTCCGCTCTAATGACCCCCTTGTCGAGTGGACGTTAAAACGTAACCTCCCGTCTTTCTTTAATATTTCGTTAGCGACAGAGCTTACTTTGTTTATGTGTCCGTACGTTGGAACAAATTTTGCAGTTCGTTTCAAACCAACTTTCTTCTGAACAATAGAATTTAAAATTTCATCTCAACTTAGAGCGGGATGACACTGATACATTAACGCCATTTGTTAATTGGTGTGTGGTGGAGGGCACTTTTAATACGACTGCTGTTTCCTCCTGTTTATGTTCCAGTCGTAAATGGCTCGCCGTTACAACTATTTCTGGTAAGACTTAGTGTGAGTACATATCACCCTATCTTTTATCTTCGCGATCTTTCCGTGACATATACGTAAGAGTGCACAGTTGAAATAGAAATAAAACAAATTTATTGAATTTCTCTGATGTATTCTCATGAAAACATTTTAAATTGAATGAAAAACTTCACACACACAAACTAAGAAGTGTAAAATAATAATTTAAATTTAAAAAGTATATAAATGAGGTTTAAAAATAGACTAAGACATCTAAAGTAACTTTTGTCCACTCGATAACTGCTACTGCGTTGTAGTTCCAAAAATATGTTAGCATTTTTAATAGCTATGTCAATCGTCATAACAACATAAACTGTTCTTGCATCATGAGCAATGCCAGCAGTAGCGTTTAGTTGCCACTAGCTCGAAGGGTAATTTATGTCATTAACTTTCTGCAGTCGATACGAGGTGTGACGCGGCGGCGGCGGCGGCGGCGGCGGCCACGGTCGCTTTGGTAAGTGCGGCACAAAGAGCGAGCGAAGGCGCGCGCGTCGGGAGACGGAGAAGGCGGAGCGCGCCTGCTGAACAGACGAAGCCATCAAGCGGAGTCTAACAGAAGTTTCGGGGACTTCCCCGAACTTTTGCGTTTTAACTGTAACTCAAAAAATAAAAGAAATTTTCGAATTGTATCGTACATTTCAATGGTTATTAAATTAACGTCGTCCGCTTTCTGCAGGCGATATCTATCGAATGATAATCTATCGGCGTGAGAAGTCGACATAAATGTTGTACTGGGAATCACATCACCCCGTTGTAGAGAGCAAGTTGTAACTAAAACTACGTCCGAAACGCTTCCGGCCATCAGACTACGTAACATTTTATGAAATCAACGAGGCAGGCAACAGTAAGACAGGTTCGAAATCCATTGCTCACCTCATCAGGGAACGTGCTCAGAATTAGCGTTGGATTCAAATGGAACGCTATTTAACGTGGCAAGAGGTTCTATCAATAACAAGCCTCTTGTAAATTCGATATTGACCTTTTGCCTTTTTAGTTTATCAGAAAGCAAACTCAAAGAAAACTGAACAACATTTCAGTATTTAGTGGAACTTTTCTGCGACAAATTGTGAGTCTTTCTGTTATTTAATGAAGGAAAGTAAACATAACGATAAGGCCTATCGAGGATTCAACCATAAACCGAGTCATAAAACTTGGAACAACGCTCTATGGTGAATTCATTGAATTGGTTTTATTATACTCTGACATAATGTCAATCAGGAGTGCAACTGGAATAAATTATGTGACAGGGAATAAAAATGTATTGCAAGCTACAATTGAATACATTTTTATTCCCTATCACAGAATATATTTTACTCCTTTAAACCAGCTGGTCACATGGCATGTATGCAATTTGGAGAGCACAGTGTCTCGAGCCTGAGTGGAATTACGGATCATAACATGCAGGACGCCAGCTTCAAAAACTCGTTCATCAGGCCACCAATGTAATCACGATTTTCCAACCTCGTAAGTATTATTTCGCAACTTTCGCAGCATGTAGGGGCGAGTCTGATTCGTAATTCTGAAGTCGGTTGACTTATTCTTGTCACCTCCATTAAATATTTCGAAAAATTAACATCAGAATATGCACATTGTAGTAGTTAATTGAATTTGTGTTCAAGAATGTCGTTTCATACATTAACTATTCCTACTCTCATTCACGTCGCGAGCAGTCTTCCTGAGCTATGAGTAAATCAATGAGGAAGAGTTTACACCAATAATGTCTAGCTGTATAAAAGTCACTTTCAAAAAACCTAGCTCATTTCGAAATCGGTTTCAGTTTTGTTACAAAAACTGGATCTTATCAATTCGTCTCGTTACGTCTTTTAATTATCCTCTTACTGTCAAACATAACCATTCGTGTCAACTGTCTCCTGACAACCCAGTAGCAGATTTCATAGCCAGCTACTTCAAGAATATCAAGTGACATCACAACCAAAACGAAAGAAAATCTGTCCAAAGAATCGAAGAAACCGGTAGAGACGGATTTGTATTTTGTTCATCTTTGCATCAAGCATTACGTCAAGAAGAATATTCGACAAGAATATGCACAACTACCCATTTTCTGTGTTCTGTTTCAGCTTTAAGAGGCCTAAATTTAAAACGAACTTGTGAAAACATTAATAGATTAGATACTCCACTGCATAGATGCTTGGTATGTTTCCCATACTACCTGCTCATGTTGGTGATATTCCTGGAATGTGAGCGGCGCATGACAAGACTGAACGTAGATACAGTCCGTTATGGGACAACAGCGTGCATCAACTTTGGAGAAAGTGGTCGCCTCGCACTTTCTGCGTTTCGTTAAAAAGTCATCTACCCATAGGCGTGGGGGGAGGGAGTGGGGCGGCTGCCACAGGCCGGGGAGTCAGCTGCTCGGCACGTGGGTCTGCTGCACACGCCGTGTGCCACTTGCACGGCTGCCACATCTCGGCAAGTGGATCGTAACAGTTACCGGCGAACTCAGTACCCGAAGTTTTAACGGCGCTTGTGTGAGAGGTAAACAAAAGGTTTAGTGATTGCTGGCCGTTGTAGGCGACGTTGTTGAAGTTAATTATAAATTCTAACATAAATCGTAAAGGATCAAAATGTACTCAATACCAGTTGGCTAATACACTTAGAAGTAAGACTGACAAGAATTCTAGGTAGGGCGGGACATTCTGTTGGCTGTACCAAGAAACGTGAAAATTTAATTCTTAGAAGTAGCAAGACGTCAAATTAGAGCGAAATAAACAACGCGGAAGGAAGGGGTCTCAGAGAACCAAAGTGTGAGGAAATGCACGCATTCACTCCTATTATAGGGTAATAGAATCTATCTATCAAACAGCTTGTTTGAGCACAAAGGTAGAAAAAGGTACCGTGTCTTTCGACTCATGAGAGTTATTTTGATTTCCTGTTGGGACGCTGTAGAGTTAGATAACGTTTGTAGCGGTAAGTTCTGTTGTCAGCTAGGCAAATCAAATGTCTGCAGGCGGCGTGGCAGCTAGCACAGCTAGGATTCTATTGCTTACATTGGAGTTACACGAATGCCTCCTGATTCTTCTTAACATCACTCAATTAAACAAATAAGAGCAGCGGCGCTAGGCAGTTAGCATTGCAGTAAAATCATGCAATTAACAATATGGCAAAAATCTGAAAATAAACGGCAACAAAACATCTTACTCTTAAGGCTGATAACAATATAGTTAGCAAGGAGGCGGAGCGCTGCCATTGCCAGCCTAGGCTTTACACAAATAAGTGGTTGTGTTCAAGTAATGCCAGCAGGAATGTGTAACGTGCCACTGCACATGGGCCAGTGTTTAGTGAATCTGAAGTACACTTTTTTTTCTGAATATTTGTAGACCTACTAAACGGGATGTTGATATGAGACAAACGAAGTCAGGGAGAAACGGCTATCTCAACAGAGGAAATCTACCTCGAGAACAATTTCAAAAGAGACTTGCGAAGAGCACAAAAATAGACTTTCAAAAATGCGGCTTTACATGGAAACTGTTTGAACATGGAATTACTTGACCATAAGGCCGTTACGGTAGGTGACTCAAATATCCGGGTAGCCTGTAAACGATTCCACCGAGTGGTGTTAATTTGCTCCTAAGAATTAAAGAGTTCCGTTACTTTGTCGCGGATCCCATGAGCAGAACGTAACCAAACCCTCATCAAACTACCCTTTCCAATAAAAAAAAAAAAAAAAAAAAAAAAAAAAAAAGAATAATCGAAATCGGTTGGCGTGATGTTGAGTTATTCGTCGTTTGTCGCGCACTTACTAAATGCAAATTTAAGACTTTTATGGTTTTCTTATGGATGACATTGTCAGAACTTGACCAAATTGAAATGGTAACGCACGGGAAGCAACAGCTTTAAAATAAAAAAAACAAAAACAAATAATCAAAATCGGTTCAAACAGTCCAAGGTTCTGAGATAACAAACATAAAAAATTTACAGTCGAATTGACAACCTCCTCCTTTTTTGAAATCGGTTAAAAATAGCCTATGTAAGTGAATCCCACAGCATAAAATTTTGAAAACCGCTGTTTAAGTAATAAGGACTAATTAGTCGACAAAACCCTGGTGCACACTGTTCATTTCAGCTATGCAGTTTCTGTTACCACCTCCCGTTGCCGATGAGAAATGGGTCGTCCAGCAGGCGCACCACTAAACTAAACTACGCCTTTGAGTATCTGCAGCACTTCAGCGTGCGAGCCGGTGGCTTTCAGCTGCGGCTCCGTCTGTTAACGAGGGCGCCGGCGGCGGGACTCGAACAGCGGCCATCGCCCACTGCAGACCCCTCTGTACAGAGCACAGCCACCGAGCGGTATACGTGGAACGCCTGGCTTAACACGCAACAGTCGAGCGCTTCCACACTGGAGTAATGGCAGGTCCCCTCTCATTGGTGCGTCACCGACGTGGCCACGAACCCGTGGTCTCGACGCTGCGGTTCTCCACTGAAGCGCGGAGCGCGTTATCTCAAGTGAGCTGCCACGAGCTAGTCACGGCATGCGGCGAGGGAGCGAACGTACAGATAGTGTTCATCAGAGACGAGTGTATCGTCAGGCGCGTCCCAGGCGAGTGTGATAGGACCGCTGTTATTTTCTATCTATATAAATGATCTGATGGGCAGACTAACTTGTAACTTGTGGCTGGTTGCTGATGATGCTGTGGTGTATGGGAGGGTGTCGTCTTTGATTTACTGTAATAGCAATCAGGATGATTTAGACAGAATTTCTAGTTTCTGTGAAGAATGGTAGTAAGCTCTGAATGTAGGTGATGCACATGAGTAGGAAAAACAATCCCAAAATGTTCGAATACAGCATCAGTAGTGAGTGTTTTGATGCAGTCGCGTCGTACAAATATCTAGGCGTAATGTTGTAGTGCGATATGAAATGGAACGGACATGTAAGGACAGTTGTGAGTAAGGCGGACAGCCGACTTCGGTTTATAGGGAGAATTTTGGGAAGATATATTTCATCTGTAAAGGAGACCGAGGATAAAACGCTCGTACGAGCACGTCTTGAGTATTGATAAAGTGTTTGGCACCCACAGCAGATCAGTTTAAAGGAAGACATGGAAGCAGTTCCGAGGCGAGCAGCTAGGTTCGTTACTGGCAGATTCGACCAATGCGCAAGTATCACGGAAATGCTCCGGGAACTCAGTTGGTGATCGCTGGAGGAAAGACGACGTTATTTTCGTGATTTTCTGTTCAGGAAATTTAGAGGGTCGGAATTTGAGGCTGAGTTAGTAAAATTAGGGCCCATGCAGAGGCGTATAGACATTTTCTTTTTACCCTCGTTCTATTTCTGAGTGGAAAAGGAAAGGAAATGCCTAGCAGTACAGTGTACCCTCCGCCACTCACTTTACGGTGGATTGGAGAGTATATATGTAGATGTGGATACTATGCGCGAAAAATGCTATCACTTGTTCAGTATCACAGGCCTATATCTAAATTTGACATTCTCACAATGTCTCAAACTCTAGGAGGGCTTCCAGTAATTTTCGGGTGTGCAGCCGGATCCCATTGATATTCTGCAACGATATTTCGGCCCAGAGACGTCCGGCCATCTTCAGGTGAGTAGGCAACTACTGAAGAGCGCAGGTACGTTCGCGGTATTTATACCGAGTATTGCGCATGCGAGATACGCTGGAGTCTTACTGCGCATGTGTTAGATGGTGACATGCGCGGTACGGCCGAGCTGTGTGTGCTGCCCTCGTTGGTGAAAGTGAACACTCATCTAATCATCGAGAATCGAATGATTCCGTCGATTCCGCTGTGCCTCAATAGCTTTAAGAACAGGGTTCCAATTTTTATCCAGCTGAAAGCCGTTGTCACGATTTATTAAATTGTCAGCAAGGCGTATTTCAACCGCTTCTTTGAAGACTGAGTTCCAAAAGCCGGAAACTGGAGCTAAAATTGTGGTTTTGTTGTATTCCATGGAGTGTCCCATGGAAATGCAGTGCTCTGCTACAGCTGATTTCGACGGTTGCAGAAGACGGGTGTGTCTTTCGTGCTCCGTACAGCGCTCTTGAACCGTTCGAGTCGTCTGACCTATGTAAGCAGAACCACACTCGCAGGGAATTTTATAAACGCCCGCTTTTTTCAATAGCAAATCGTCTTTTACAGATCCGACTAGGGCTATATTCTTCGCTGGTGGACGGAAGATGACCTGGATTTTATGTTTCCTTAGCAATCTGCCTATTTTAGAGGACACATTGCCAGCATAAGGAAGGAATGCAACTGATTTGTAATCTTCTTCATTGTCCTCTGTGCGTTGCTTCTTGTTGTTATGATTACGTATGGCCTTCCTTATTTGGCGTGGAGTGTAGCCATTCTCTTTGAACACTTTCTCCAAGTGTTCCAGTTCTGCAGGAAGATTTTCTTCGTCTGATATCAAGTGTGCTCGATGTATTAGCGTACTAAGGACACCAGCGGTTTGTGCGGGATGATGGCAGCTGGACGCCTGGATGTATAGATCTGTGTGCGTAGGTTTCCTGTACACAGAGTGTCCCAAAGAGCCGTCATCCTTGCGTCGTACCAGCACGTCCAGAAATGGTAAAGCTCCATCTTTTTCACTCTCCATGGTAAACTTGATATTTTCATGTATTGAATTTAAGTGATGGTGGAATTTCTCCAGTTCCTCTCTACCATGAGGCCATACAACGAAAGTGTCGTCTACGTAGCGCCAGAACACAGTGGGCTTTAAAACAGCAGACTCAAGTGCCTTCTCCTCAAAGTCCTCCATAAAAAGGTTAGCCACCACAGGGGACAGAGGGCTCCCCATGGCGACACCGTCAGTTTGTTCAAAAAATTCGTTATTAAATAAAAAGTAGGTTGAGGAGAGAGTATGCTCAAACAAAGCTGTCAAGTCTTCACTGAAAATGTTACCAATGAGATGTAACGAGTCCATTAAAGGCACTTTTGTAAAGAGCGAGACCACATCAAAGCTGACTAGTAAATCCGTGCTGCTCAACTTAACTGTCTTCAGGCGATTCACAAAATCTCCAGAGTTACGTATGTGGTGACAACACTTGCCCACGTACGGCTTGAGCAAAGAAGCCAGATGTTTAGCGGTATAATAGGTCGACGCACCAATATTGCTCACTATTAATCGTAGTGGGACACCATCCTTGTGAATCTTGGGAAGGCCGTAAAGTCTTGGTGGTACTGCACTGTGTGGTCTCAGCTTCTTGATGACTTGTTTTGGTAAAGAACTATCATTCAACAGTGAAGCGGTTTTCCTTGATATGCGACTCGTTGGGTCCTTTTCAATCTTGCGATACGTAGAATCCGATAGCTGGCTATAAATCTTCTCGTTGTAGGCTTCCCTTGTCAAGAGGACCGTGGCGTTACCCTTATCTGCAGGGAGCACGACTGTGCTGGTATCTTCTCGTAAGCTGCGGAGAGCCGCTCTTTCAGCTGGTGAGATGTTACTTCGTTGTGGAGCACACTTCAACAAAGTTCGGCAAGATTCACGTCGAACTTCGTCTGCAGAATCCACAGAGAGAGGTCTTATGGCTTCCTCAATAGAACTGATGAACTCCGTAAAAGGAGGCGAAGTAGGCGTGGGCGCGAAATTCAAACCCTTCGCAAGCACAGACATCGTCGCATCGTCAAGAGATTTCTCCGTTAAGTTCACCATGGATCGTCCAGGAACATCTTTTTGCGGTTCTTGTGCTGCGAGTCGGCCGAATTTTGCACTCTGTCTCTTTATACTATCCCTGTGAGCCCAATCTGCCTTGGACCAGGATACACCGTCAATCCAGTCCCAGCTGAGGGAAGAACATCTTGCTGCAATTTCCAGATGTAAATAAAATAAATCCCTGGCAACAGTATCCAACTCACGACGTGTAAAACGTATTCGTTCTCTAACCAAGGCTAAACTTGCCTTGCGTTTTATCTTGTTGGCAGCCACACTATTTATAAAATGTACAACTCTGGCAAAAGTTGGAATAAAATTATGGTCTCTACATTTAAGTAAAAAATTCAGTGAACATAGTAACCTGGCTCTTTTCTCACGTAATTTATCCAGTCTGTGGATATCCTGGACCATCTCCTCCCCGTAGAGGAATCTGATGTGACTTCTAAAATTTTCCCGGCGTATTTCTTCTTCCAGTAATTTTCTGGTGTGCAGCCGGATTCCATTGACATTCTGCAACGATATTTCGGCCCAGAGACGTCCGGCCATCTTCAGGTGAGTAGGCAACTACTGAAGAGCGCAGGTACGTTCGCGGTATTTATACCGAGTATTGCGCATGCGAGATACGCTGGAGTCTTACTGCGCATGTGTTAGATGGTGACATGCGCGGTACGGCCGAGCTGTGTGTGCTGCCCTCGGTGGTGAAAGTGAACACTCATCTAATCATCGAGAATCGAATGATTCCGTCGATTCCGCTGTGCCTCAATAGCTTTAAGAACAGGGTTCCAATTTTTATCCAGCTGAAAGCCGTTGTCACGATTTATTAAATTGTCAGCAAGGCGTATTTCAACCGCTTCTTTGAAGACTGAGTTCCAAAAGCCGGAAACTGGAGCTAAAATTGTGGTTTTGTTGTATTCCATGGAGTGTCCCAAATTTTAGGAGGGCTATTTACGGTTACTACTGATTTTCGTATACTACAACTTGCAGTAGTCGCGCGCGCGCTGACGATGGACGCAAATGTATTTATTCTTTCCTTTTCATCTCAGAGCACCTAGAAATTACACAAATTCAGCAGCTTCCTGTAAGCAGAAGGACTGCGTTTGCGTTACTCCATTGTTTCTCGTGGGTGAGAGCAGCGGCGTGCGGAAGCTCAACAGTCGCGGCCTCACGGGGGGCCACACAGCAGTCGGACTCTAGAATTTCTCCGCATTTACGGTACGTGATGTTCAGAACGTAAATAACGATTGGCCAAAGCCATTCGAAGCCATTCGCCCATACCACAAAATGATCTGTATCTCTGAGACTCCTCACGTCCAATAGGTCCGATTTGTGTCTCATATCTATCAACACATGGTCGATTTGATTTACTGTGTTTCCATTTGGGGAGGTCCATATTCCATTATGTATTTCTTTATGTGGGACCAGTGTTGATACTATTACCATATTTCTAGATGCAGCGAACTGTATAAGCCTTTTTCCGTTCTCATTAATTGTAGCATGTTTGATGTGTGGGCCAATTATCGGTCTATAAATCTTTTCTTTCCCCACCTGAGCGTTTAGGTCTCCGGCTATTATTTTAATATCGTGCCCTGGGCACTCTTCATATGATCTTTCCAGTGATTCATAGAATAATTCTTTTTCTTCTTCTTCTTCTGCTTCTTCTGTTGGTGCATGGACATTAATTATGGAATAATTAAAGAATTTACCCTTTATACTGAATGTTGATAATCTTGGAATAATGGTTGCAAAGCCTATTACCAAATGCTTTAATTGATGATGTACAATAAATCCTGTCCCCAGCTCATGATTTCTTTCGTTGCAGCTATAGAATATACTCGCTTCTTTCTTTTCTAAGACTCCACTCCCTGTCCATCTGATTTCTTGTAGTGCTATTATACTTTGCTTCAGATTCATTATTTGATTG
Organism: Locusta migratoria; assembly: GCA_026315105.1. Lineage (NCBI taxonomy): Eukaryota > Metazoa > Arthropoda > Insecta > Orthoptera > Acrididae > Locusta > Locusta migratoria. The sequence continues at coordinate 29,082,259 of CM048745.1, read as the reverse complement.
TGCATTACTTTCAGTGCTCCTGGGCGATATAGGAATCTCACATTCCAAGTACCAATATATAGATCTGATCTACTCTTTATATTTCTATTCTTCCTTATTTTCCCTCCGTTTACTTTTATTCCATCCTTAATGTCCTTATCCCTGCCAGCTCCTTCTTTCATCTGTCCGGCTTCACTTTGTATAAGTTTCGCAACAATTTTTTTTTATTTTTTTATTTTATTTTTTATTATTATTTTTTTTTTTTTAGAGTGGTCTGTCAAACCTGCGTCCAACTCCTACAGGAGAACGAGTGATTTCTAATCAGGGTTTTCTTTCCATAGCCTTTGGTGGCCCAACTCCCAACTACAAGGCAGCAGTTGTTCTTTTGCTAGTTTTGGTCCGCCCCAGGTATTTTATTTCTCACGTGTCCGCCATATGTGGTGAACGTCCCCAATCCACCACCTGGGGAGGTGCACGATGGGAAACTATCAACTCCACACAGGCGAGAACTTTTGATAGTTGTGTGGAATGTCTTTGGTTGATTGTCATTTACGTTCAGAACTTCACATACCACAAATATCAAAAAATTCTAAAATCCGATACCCATGTGGTCTCATTGTGAGAGTGCCACGCGAATATCGGCGTGACATACAATCAGCGTCATTGGTAAGCAATTAATCCCATATTACAGTTGATTCTCAAGGTGTTTCCTGGTAACGCACACTTGTTTTCCATTAGTTATACATCGTCTTTTTAGGTTGAAAGACGACCATCTGTCGTCTTCCATATATTTTTTATAAAATTGTAATTTATTTTGATGTCGCAAGATTAGCATTTTCTTAAGTCAGAATCCCACTCTTTTCAAGGCATGAGAAATAGTTTTTATTTTTTCCATTTTATGTTTTAAAATATTAATTTCGGATATGTTAGTTAATATTGCTAGGATATCGTTATTTTAATAATGTATTATTGTATTTATGAATGTGGCAATAAGTACGGCTTCTCTCCTACGCCTACGCCAACTATTGTACCAAACGTACCTCGCTGCTCAGTTCGTTGGATTCATTTCCGAAGACCGACGGGCAATAGCGAGAGGGGGCGCAGCAGAATTAAAAATCATGTGTTTGCCTTCTGCTGATGAGAACCATTTCGAGGTGAGCATCTGCCTGCTAGATTACATACTTCAGTGCTACAAAATTTCTGTTTTGAAGTATTCTGCACTCTGCAATATCTGACTAATAACTTCCATAATGCAAAAATATAGAGATAACTCTAAACTTAAACGCGAGAAATTATCCACAAGCTTTTTCTTTTGGTTTGCGTGATATCGTTAGTGGCTCAAGCAACAAGTGCATGAAGCAGCTAGATGGGGGAACTTCCCCCTCCACCTGCATGCGCAGACCACGCTGCTCAGTCGTCACTGGGAGCGGACGAACTAAAAGAACGAATTAGTTCGTGGCAGAGCCGCGAACTAAAGTGAGCGCTCCCAATCGTGAACTATTATGCGCAAGACTAATACCTCCGGGTTTGCTAAATTTCGCCTACGATAGCGGCCCCTGCTTCTGCCTCGTTTCAGCACGCTGATTTTGGTCAGTTTCGCTGTGGCATTGCGTGTGTGTGAGAGAATGAGTGTTGTTTGTGAATCCTATCCCCCAGTAGCGTTAAATCATGCACAATTTAGGCTGGGCACCGTCTGCAATAATCCATGTAAGAGATGTACTTTATTGTATTAGCAAAATTGGTTCCTCATTTTGCTCTAGACGTTTAAACCAAAGTGAAGACTCTGAAAAGTCGTGTAGGTCAGATCTTCCAACCGAAAGGGAAAACACATACGGCCGCGGTCCCGTTGAAAACGCGAGTGGTTTAAGCGTGGACGCGACCGGAAGTGAGGGCAGGGGCGAACAAAGCGAACCACATACCAATATGACGGTTTCTGCTACATCACAAACTAGGTCAAACAGTGTTACTAGGCCCGTGTGCTTTTCTGATACGACATCATAGATTTCATGAGGGAATTGAAAGCAGAAATGAAGGAGGTTCCATAATGGAAGCACAGAATGCTTCAGTTCAGGTATTAAAAGCACGGATGGAAAAACAAAATTATTCAGTTCAGGCCAAACTTATCAAGGTTTCTGCGCAGTGCAGGGAGGCGCAAAGTAACACCGTACAGGTTATAAACAATGATCTGGATGGGTTGCGCACCGATATATTGTGGCTACTTCAGGAACGGCATCAGGTAGCAATGCGTGGTATCTCAGAAAACACGACTAAAATTTCAGGGAATGCAGAAGCTATATCTGCCCTCTCCGACCGTGTAGATACCAATATACACTCTCTTGAGGAGGGAGTCGATTTAGTTAAGACTGAGGTCCACTCTCTTAACGAGAGAGTCGATTTGGTAGATGGTCGAGAGAAAACGTGCATTGAAGAGCTGGCCATCTCGGTGGCGCAGCTTCTACAGACCGGGGAGACGACGACAGAGAGGGCAATTTCCGCTGTTGTGATTGAATCGGAGTAAGTTCACGACTTACTCCGGTTCAAGGAACAACAGTGGGAAATTAACCGGAGGCGTCGCGATGTGGCGGCGAGCTAGAGGAAAGCGTCGCGCGTCTGGAGCAAGTCTCCGTTGCACCCCCGCCTCCCCCGCAAGTAGAAAACGCCTCCCACAGCTTGTGTGGAGGTCGGCCATGTCGTTGCGACCGCGGAGATGATTCAGCTATCGAGGAGGAGGAGGTCGAACTTCTGCGTGCCCGTCTTTCCATTAGAGAAAGACCAAGTCGAGTGCCGTGCGAGACCCAGTGCAGGCGTTTGATTACAACCACTTTCTGACAGTAAAAAAGTACCAGGCCTTCCATAACTCCGCAAGCGGGATACACCCCTGTGCGTGGCCAGAGCAATTCGATTGCTCTCTGCCTCCGAACTGGCTAGAAGGGCATAAAATCGAGTATGTGTGCCGATATCTAGAGGGAGATGCGTGGATGCGACCTCTCTCGAGATGCCACTACTATGACCATTTTACGGAGCGTTTCCTGCCAGCAGGAACGAGTATAAAATGTAGTATTTTAGTGATGCCCCACTTTGCAAACCGCAATTGCAGGAGTCTCGGCGAATCCTCTCAAGGAATGATGCTGAGAAATCAGTTCCTCAATTACCCATCACTCCACGTGAATTAATTATAAGTTGCGCATCGAAGCTCCCTTGAAACGTGCGCAACGCCCTCCTTGTGGGAAGCTGCAAGGAGGACACTGAGTCCTACCAGACGTACCTGGAGCACTTGGAGTTTGACGATGATTACGGACCTAGAAAGACGGCGACGGCGAAGTAATCAGAGCGACAATAGCGCAAGGAACAACCGCCAGGTGGAAAGTACTAGCAGTGGGGAGTCCGGTCCTTCCAATGCTGAGAATCAGCCACAGCAGAGGAAGGAGCAAGGCTTGGGAGTGATAATAAGGTCTACCGACCTGATAGAGGCCAGAAAAAAAAAAACACACGACCCACCAACAGAAGTCGTGGAAGTAAGATCTGCTGATCGCACCATAACCAAACGTAAGACCCCGCCCATCACACAAACCGGTAACTATCTCCTTCGGTTGATCGTCACGCGATCAAGTTGCTCGGTAAGAGAACATACATCCCAAGTTTTTATGTTCTCTAGTGTAGATTTAGTGTTATTCTTACCAACTATGTGATTTGTGTTTGTAAATATATGCTGTATTTTGTATGCCTTTTGCAGTGTTTCTTTATGTGGTTTGTTTTAGTAGTGTATTATACTATGTGTGTCCTTCGTATATGTATGTGTTTATTGTGCGATTTCACTTCACCATAACACGTCTTTATGTTGTATGCGTGTTTTGTGTACTATAAGGTGCATGCCACTATTGGCGTGGTTAGCAGCAACTTGTCAGCTGTTCGAAGTACGCTGCTTGACACTCCGTTTTGTGCTTAAAGAGTTATTACTGTGACTTATCCAAGTGTCTCTGTTAGTTATAAAGCTGCCCACCTCACATAGTCCCCTTTTTGTCAATGTTTCTATCTTTTCTTTCCATTGAGATTATTGATAGAGCATTATAGGAAATTATCAGTTGCACGTGGATGCACTGTGGTGTTGACGCTTAGGGGTCTAGTTAATTTTGACTACGAACTGTCCGTTTGAGTAACAGGAGGTGTGCAATTCGACAGGTAGACGGTCGCGACAGAGAACGAACGAAGGGGTTCATCTAAATTTCATTGATAATATACACCCTGGCTTATTAATATAACCAATTTGCATTTTTCAGATAAGTTTTGCAAGCCATTTTGTAAATTAAAGGCCAAACGTGATCTATTGAAGAGTCTGTCTAACGTCTCCAGGACGGTAAACCCTGATTTTTCTGCAACCACTAATTCTCATTCTTAATTTTGCAACATGATTGTGGTAAGATTAGGTTACATTGTTAAGTCACTAATACCTTAGTTCTCACTTTATTAAGTTCGGATTGCTTAACATGTGTGGATTTGTAGTTTTTATTTTATGTGTTTGTACGACGAGGAGACGATGTTGTAGGAACTGAAGAGGAAGTAGATATAGATGAAATAGGAGATACTATACTGAGAGATGAATTTGACAGAGCCTTGAAAGACCTAGGTCGGAACAAGGCCCCAGGAGTAGATTACATACCCTCAGAGCTACTAAAGTCTCTGGGAGAGCCAGCCATGACAAGACTATTTGAACTGGTGTGTAGGATGTATGAGACACGCGAAATATCCTCAGACTTTAAGAAAAATGTAATAATCCTCATTCCAAAGAAATCAGGCGCAGACAGGTGTGAAAATTACAGAACCATCAGTTAGATAAGTCATGTTTGCAAAATTTTAACACGAATTATCTACAGGTGAATGGAAAAGCTGGTAGAAGCTGACCTCGGGGAAGATCAATTTGGATTCAGGAGGAACATAGAAAGCCGGGAGGCAATACTCACTTTTCGTCATATCTTAGAAGATAGATTAAGGAAAGGCAATCCTACATTTTTAGCTTTTGTAGATTTGGAGAAAGCATTTGACAATGTTGACTGGAATACACTCTTTCAAATTCTGAAGTCAGCAGGGGTAAAATATAGGGAAAAGAAGAGTTATTTATAACTTGTACAAAAGACAGACCGCAGTTATTACACTCGAAGGTCATGAATGGTACGCACCAGTTGGGAAGGGAGTAAGACAGGGTTGTAGCCTTTCTCCGATGTTATTCAATTTGTACAACGAGCAGGCGGTGAAGGAAAGCAAGGAAAAATTTGGAATAGGGATTAAAGTTCAGGGGGAAGAAATAAAAACATTGAGTTTTGCTGATGACATTGTAATTCTATCAGAGACAGCAAAGGACCTGGAAGAGCAGTTGAATGGAATGGAAGTTTGTTGAAGAGAGCGTATAAAATGAACATTAACAGGAGCAAAACAAAAATAATCGAATGCGCTCTTAGAAAATCAGGCGATGCTTCAGGAATTATATTAGGTAACTAAACAATGAAGATGGTAGATGAGTTTTGTTACTTGGTTAGTAAAATAACACGCGATAGTCGCAGTACAGAGGATATAAAATGCAGAATGGCAATGGGAAGAAAAGCTGTTTTGAAAAAGAGAAATTTGCTAACATCTAATATTAATTTAAGTGTAAGGAAGTCTGTTCTGAAGGCATTTGTGAGGAGTGTTGCCTTGTACGGGAGTGAAACATGGACGATAAGCAGTGCGGACAGGAAGAGAATAGAGGCTTTTGAAATGTGGTGCTACAGAAAAATGCTGAAGATTAGGTGGGTAGATCGCATAACTAATGAAGAAGTACTGAACAGAATTGGCGAGAAAAGGAATTTTTGGTATACCCTGCCTAAAAGAAGAGATCGCTTGGTAGGACACATTCTTAGACATCGGGGAATCGTAAATTTAGCATTGGAGGGAAGTGTGTGGGGTAAGAATCGCAGAGGGAGACCAAGAGACGCATATAGTAAGCAGATTCAAATTGATGTGGGTTGCCGTTCTTATGAGGAGATGAATAGGCTTGCTGAGGATAGAGTAGGGTGGAGAGCTGCATCAAACCAGGCTCTGGACTGAAGACCATAACAACAGTGTTTGTAAGTATGAACATGTGTTTCTTTTGTTCTACTCCCAAGATGTATTATCGTGATTTTTAGTTATTGTGTGTGGCTGTGCTTTCTCGCCTCTTCGTGATCAATTGGTGTAAGTCTGTTTGCAGGCACTAAAACTGAAATTGCAGCATGTGGAACCAGACCGGTGGGCTCAACAAACCTCCCTCCCCTCCTCACGTGGTAGAATAATTTCCCACCGGGCTGCGTTGCGCTGTATGGAAGCTTGGTAGTTAGTTTTTGCATAGCACATTCTCCATCGATGAAGGTAGCTTTGTCCCCTAAACCTAACACAGACTATGACCTGACGTGACGAATTGCCCTGTCGGCTGAATTATAGTAGCTTATGGTACAGGTGCTTGTACTGGACCATGTATAATTTACTAAAAATAATGCCGCGAGAGACCACGAACACCGACTGCCGGCGTGGCGCGGGGGATATCGTCACGGACTGCGGTACTGAAGGTTGCCGGTTAAATCCCACCCCCGGCACAAATTTATTTCTTTGTAATTAACAATTCCAGAATGTTGTACATCTTTCTTATGTTCACTTGTAAATTCTACTTGTTTCTTATGTTACCTCTTCTTCTAATTTCTGGTAAATTCTGTCTGTGTATAAACAGCAGAGCACTCTGCCCGAGAGGCAGTCAGTGCTGCGTGTATGTTGAGTTCGTAATAAACGTGCTTTCAGTATACGAGCTGTGTTCAGTTGCCTTCGAAGTCAAGCCTGCTTCCATAGCAACGCGACATTGTTTGGTGGAGGCGCCGGGTATCCTGTGCAACAGCTGCATCACCCTGGCTCCGATTAGGCAACGTAAGAGCCGTCGCTTACACGGACTGGAACCGAAATACAAGGGATACACCGACTACGTCCTTCCAAAAGTCCGTATTATCAGAAGAACCATGGAAACGAAACCAGCGGTAAGCCAGCTACACATCAGACACCCGTCCGTGTTCTCTGGAGGCGCTGGACAGGATCCCAACAAATGGCTAAATGGGTTCGACCGAGTCGCCTAGTACAACAGGTGGGATCATACGATGTGCTTGGCCAACGTTTATTTCGACCTGGACGGAACAGTCAGCAATGGTTCGAAAACAACGAAGACAGGTTGAATGACTGGGAGACGTTCCAGGAGGAACTGAAGATGATGTTTGGAGACCGCCAGCGACAAATCCGTTTGGCGGAAAAACAACTGAAGAACCGGACCAAACGACATTGTGAGCCGACACAATCGTACATACAGAATGTTTTGGGCCTGTGCAACATAGTCAATCCGAACATGACTGAGGCGGACAAAATCTCGCACCTGATGAAGGGTATTGCAGAAGATATGTACGACAGAAGAGTTCATTATGTGGTGCCAGCGTATTGAAGCGATGCAACAAAGGAGGGTTGGACGCAAGAAATATGACACTCCCCAATGTAGTCCCGATGGCCGTTGTGGAAGACCAGCATGACTTCGCTGGTCTCATACGACAAATTGTAAGAGAAGAATTACAAGAATTTATGGCAACTGGGACTGTTAGACCGAGCGAGCATCAGATTATGGCCATGGACATGAGCCCTGTAGGTCACGAGAGAGCCGACGCCGCTGAGGACGAGGTATTTCAAACATTAGCTTCTGTCTGCCCCGCTAATCGCACTCGACGTGAAGAATAGCGCCGCCAAACGGCAGCCCATGAACCGGCCGACGCGACCACAACCAACTCCCCCGGTAACTATGACGCCCCGCAGAAGAACAGACGTCTGGAGGACGGAAGACAACACACCACTGTGTTTCCACTGTGGGCGCCCTGGACATGTCGTACGCTACTGCAGAGAGAGAAGGCGAGTTTTCGACGATTATTTTGACGCAAGACGTCAGTCGTCGGAGCAGTTACCTGCTGATGTGTTCAGTGGACCTGTGGGAAGAAGCCCATAGCCGTACCCTAGACGAGGTCGCTCCCCGACGCGCCCCAGCCGTTCACCGTCGCCGTACAGAGGTACCAGCCGCTCCCCTAGCCACCGCGCCCAGGAAAACTAAGCGAGGCGATCTTCTACAGAGGTGAGGCCGCCGCAGATGAAAATCCTCCATGGATGACAGTCGCTAAGATGTCGGGAAATCTCATCGACGTCATAATCGACGGCCAACCTGTCCGGGCACTTGTTGACTCGGGAGCGTCTTTCTCTGTATTGTCAGATAATTACCGCCGCACACTAAAAAGGCGAATGTTTTGTGATACTGGGGCAACTGTGCTCAAGGTCGCAAAACTAAAGTACGTCCATCCAGAAGGAACTTGTGTCGCAAGAATAATCATCAACAACAGTACCCATCCGTGTGAATTTGTTGTGTTAACAGAATGTAGTAACAGTGTCATCGCCGGATGGGACTTCCTTCAGGCATCCTAAGCAACCGTGGAAGATCTGAGCTGCAAATTGAAGAAGTTATTTGCCGTTGACGATGTGACGATCCCGCCATGAGAAGGGTTGCTGTCACAAATACAGATGGGCGATTAAACAGTGAAGTACTTGTTGATAATAAAAGGTTTATCTGGCGCACAAAAGAAATTTACATACCAGTGCCTATCATAAGCGTTACTGGTGGTCAAGGATAGATTTGGATCACAAATTGTCGCGAGAAGTCACAACTTATCCCCAAGGGAATGTGTATCGGGACAGCTGAACAAATCCAGGACGGTGAGCTCAACGTCATCAATGAACACACATGCCTTGCTCTTAGTATAGACAACACACTGGAGGAAACAAACGTGGAACTGCCAGTAGGGCCTGGACTGACCAAGGAACAACGCCAGCGGATGTTAGGTATACTACGCCAATTTTCGGGTGCATTCACACCTCAGCAAGGGAAAAGTCAGACGAAACGGCCCACGATAAAGCACCGTATCAATACTGGGGATCATCCGTCAATTAGCCAGCGTTCGTGTAGAGGGTCGCCAGCTGAAAGACGGATAATTGGGGAGGAAGTGGAGAAGATGTTGCGAGATAACATTATTCAACCTTCGGAGAGTCCTTGGTCGTCTCCGGTGGTCCTCGTAAAGAAGAAGGGTGGCACTTGGCGATTCAGTGTCGACTATCGGCGGCTGAACAGAATCACAAAGAAAGATGTCTACCCATTGCCGCGCATTGACGACACCTTAGACTAAGCAGTCTGTCGTCAATGCGCGGCAATGGGTAGACATACTTCTCAACTATGGACATGCAGACAGGTTACTGGCAAATCGAGGTTGACGAAGCTGACTGGGAGAAGACGAATTTTATTACACCTGACGGCATCTATGAATTTAGTGATGCCATTTGGATTATGTAATGCTCCGGCCACATTCTAACGCATGATGGGCAACTTGCTTCAACACCTTAAATAGACGACGTGTCTTTGCTATTTAGATGACATTGTCGTTTTCTCGAAAACATTTGAAGAACATCTGAGTCGCCTGTAAACTCTGTTGAAGTGTGTTCAGACTGCAGGTCTCCGCCTCAATCCAAAGAAGTGCCTCTTCGCTGCCAAAGAGATAAAAATCCTGGGGCACCAAGTGAACGGAGATGGTGTCCGTCCAGATCCAGATAAAGTAAGGGCAGTCACAGAATTTCCAACTCCTCCGCACATTTGTGATGTGAGAAGTTTTCTCGTGCTGTGCTTATACTACCGACGTTTCATAAAAGGAGTTTGTAACAAGGCACGTCCTTTACAAGAACTTCTGCAGGAAGACGCCAAGCTTTACTGGGATGAGACAAAAGAAAGAGCTTTCCGGGCATTTAAGGACGCTCTAACTTCCGCACCAGTGTTAGCCTTTTACGACGAGAATGCAGAAACGGAGCTTCACACAAACGCCAGTGCTTATGGGATAGGTGCAGTGCTTGTACAAGTTCAGGAAGGCGCTGAAAATGTGATAGCCTATGCATCAAGAGTACTCTCAAAGTCCTAGATAAACTACTCTACAACTGAAAAAGAATGTCTCGTAGTTATCTGGGCTATCAACAAGTCCCTGCCGTATTTATTCGGCCAACCATTCACCGTCGTGACAGACCACCATTCTTTGTGTTGGCTGACTAACTTGAAGGATCCATCAGGTCGACTAGCAAGATGGGCACTAAGACTCCAAGATTACAATGTCACATTGTTTTTCAAGAACGGGCGCAAACACAAGGATGCCGACTGCCTTTCGAGGAATCCATTAGTGGAACACAACAGCATAAATGAAATTTCAGCCCTGACTGAATTAGATGTTACAGCTTAATAGAGGGAAGATCCAGCATTATTATAAACGATAGAGGTCTTGGAGAAAGGAGAACCGACCAATGGACAGTTCCAACTTATAAACGGAACATTGTATAAGATCAACTACGATCCACTTGGCCCCAAATGGCTACTTGTTGTTCCAGCTCATCTCCAGCCAGGTATTCTCAAATATTTCCATGATGCTCCAATATCCGGTCATCTGGGATTCGTGAAGACCCTAGACAGAATCAGACGCAGGTATTACTGAAAAAGGTCTCTATCGATCTGTCAAGCACTATGTGAGTCACTGTAAAGAGTGCCAGCGACGGAAGCATGTGCCGCAGTTACTTGGGATCGATCTTTTAGGGAGGTTTCCGAAGTCGACAACCGGTAAATGATGGATAATAGTCTGCATTGACTACCTCACACGCTACGCTGTCACCAAACCTGTGCCAACTGCAGAAGCTCCAGAGATCGCAAAATTCCTTGTAGAAGACATTATCTTGAAGCACGGAGCACCACGTGTGCTGATATCTGATCGTGGAAAAGTATTCCAGTCAAAACTAGTATCAGAAGTAATGTCACTGTTCGACATTGTACACAGAATGACTACTGCCTACCATGCTCAGACAAATGGTCTTACGGAACGTTTTAACAAGACGTTAGCCAATATGCTGTCGATGTACGTCGATGTTGAACAGAAGGATTGGGATACAATTCTGCCAGTCGTGACATTTGCTTACAATACCGCAAGACAAGACGCCACAGGCTACACGCCGTTTTTCCTGTCCCATGGCCTTGAAGCTGAGACGACAATCGATACGCTGTTCCCTTTCCATCCGGACGACAATCAGGATGACTATGATAAACAGCTCATCAACAGGGTCGAAGAAGCAAGACAGCTGGCTCGCATACGGACACTGGACGCCCAGGAGAAGGACCGTAAGCGGTATAACGACAAGCACTGACCTGTTGTGTATAGCCCAGGAGATCTTGTATGAATTTTTACCCCCGTACGGAAGGTTGGACTGTCAGAAAAGTTATTGAAGCGATACTTTGGTCCGTATTGTGTCATACGCCGCCTGTCAGACGTCAATACGAAGCTGAGGATTCTGAGTCGTCGTCGAAACGACAAAAGCGAAGACACATTGTTCACGTCCTGAGCATGAAGCTTTACTACGATCCTCAAGAACAGGTAGACGACAATGGCTTCTTGTTCAAGGACGCTAAGGACGGTAATGTCCCTGATGAAGCCACGACAGGAACGTCTGTCGTCGATAATTGTGGAGAAAGGAACGATTCCCATGAACTGTCATACAGAGGACCTATGACAGGGTCAAGATCCAGTACATTGCAGCTAACTCCACAGGAAACGTAACAGCGGATCGCTGTTCTCGATGGTTTATTAAGTTATAGGATAACCAATTTCATTACTGTTATGTTACTCTGTGTGATTTCAATGTAACATGTCAAATTTTGTGCTTTGCGCTTCAATTTGATTTGAAACAGACTATTATATCTGTGAATATTGTATCTTTAATGTTAAAATGTTTTATGTAATTTGAAGAAGTAAGAACCTAGGAGTTATCTCCGCCACTTGACTAATTTAAGTGTTAATTTTTGTATATCTTAATAAGTGTTTTAATTTTAAAATGTTATGGGTAAACATCTGTTGATGTCAATTGTATTTATGTTAAATGTTTTTTGAAAAAGAATTTGAGAGCTCTCCACGATTGTGACACGATGGAGTTCCTTGTAAGTTGTTCTAAAGTTTGTTAAGCTTAAGGGACTTAACTATGGGGTCAACAGTCCCTAAACTTACAAACTACTTATGAACTACCTACAACTAAGGACGGCACAAATATCCATGCCCGAGGGGGATTCGAACCCCCGACCGTAGTGGCCGTGCAGACCGTGACTGGAGCGCCTCAGTCCCCTCGGCCGCCGCAGCCGGCTCCTTGTAAGTTTAGGGTGTCTTGTGGTAACACTGTGTTCCGAAGTGTCGACAAATATGTGATGGTGTTGTAACGTTTCTGCTGTGTTGAACACTCCTAAAAATCAGTTGCCAACATAGAAACACGAAAATCTGATACCTAAAGTAAAACTTCATTACCAGACATGTGATATTTCACATTTTCGCCTTCTGTTTGAAATTCTATTAACACTATTAGTAAAACGCTTTTAAAATATAGTACGTTGATTTAAATATAACTTTGGCTGACCTTTTACGTAATTTTCAGTTTTTTATACTTTCGTAAAAAAATAGCTACAAACACTAAAAATGCATTACACTTAGTTTCGGAAATTGCTGAACCTATATAGATACTAATGTGTATAAAAACAACAATGCTACATGTTATAAACTATTGCACAACATGATTTCATATATACCTTTTGTTTAAATAAATTAGGGCAGACCATGTTTTATATATCACTAGATCCTAAATTAAATACTGATAATTTTTCATGCACTAAAATTATTAATCCGTTTGGTACTAAGAAACTATCTTCGAAATTAACAAAAGTACGACAACCATATACAAATCCGTATTAATAAATAATTTGACCGCAAACTGAAACTCATTAAAATTACACCTACGCCTACACACTATTGACAAAACAAATATGTGTGCATTTCGAAAACATACATAATGTAAATTATTTGAGCACTGTAAATACTAGACAAAAGGATGATGTTAAATTTGTGCACTACATTTAAATACAAAATTCATGAAACAAGTACATACATTAACATAAATAGTCAAAGCTTAAATGTAATGTTTTAATTTCTGTATTTTAGCAAATTTAATGTAAAAGAATATTGTTTAATTATGAATTACAAAACTTTGTCATCATTTTTATTACATGGTTATGCAGAAAGATGTTGGAGAGGAACCATGTTTTATTCAGTTGTTGAGTGGCCAGAAACCTGTAAGCAGCTCTGTTGGCTTGCTGCTGCATTTCTTGATTGTGCAATGTTTAAGTGGAAATAAAATCGTTTCCATATCAACTGAGATGGTTTTAATATATGAAAAGATCCTGTAAAATCAAATTTTTTAGTGAATGCCGAAGACAACTCACAACGCAATGGACTTCAGCCAGCATATAAGATAAGTTCAACTTCACCTACAGTGGAATGACTTCGTTATAGACTGTGAACTAATAAACATTTCCGTGATTCAGGAATATATTAGGGCTCAGTTTGAGTCATTCCGAAAAGAGGTGATGGACGTTAGAGTGTCTGTGACCAAGATGGAGGCATGCATCAGTTCACACCAGCCTCGAGCATGGGAGAGGACCGAAACCGACATTGTAGTTTCAGGGGGTTTGGCAGGAGCATGGAAGGTGAGCGGCCGACTTGCCATACCTCCATACCATGTACCCGGTCAAGTGGTTCCAGCCGGCCCGTTTGGATGATCAGCAGCAACACAAAAATTGCGCGACCGGCGGGCCGCACAGTGCCGAGTCCAGCGCTACTGGCTGTGAGCGCACGCAGAAGGCGGGCCGCGCTGGCGCAGGTCTCAGCGCCACGCTCTGCCGGTGGCCAGCCTTCGAAGCCACTCAGCACCTGCCGGCCACCTACCACAGGAGCAAGGGCCGCCAGGCCCCTCCTACTCACGTCGGATGCAGGTGAGTAGCTGAAGAAGAGACACTAACAGTTTACAGTATCTTCTTAGCTGTGTGGGTTTTAGTTTCCTCCCAGTATCTTCTAGAAAATTGTCTCCCTCCCCCTTCGAAGGCCCTAGTCTACCGTTAGCACCAATGAGAACAGTGTTTGTGACTCATAAACCGGTGTTGAGTGGACAACAATGTAAAGGACAGCATTAGGGGGAAAAGTAGTATCAGCAGTCAAAACAGTGAACGCTCTGAGATGCGAAATACGATTCACTTACTAAGAGACCCTTTCCCTGTAGCGAGCCTGGTCGCCGTCAGCAATTTTAAAATATGACTGTAATGAACTTCCTGCTATGGCAAGGGCTGATGCTTTTATTGCACTTTTTCTTAATTTTGATTACTCATGCAGATATTTCATCCATGTGTTTTTGCTTGTTTATGGACCATTTTGTGTTTTCACAAGACTTCTTACTAATCATGTGATACAACACAACAGGACAGGATCAACCATGTGTTTTTTGCTTTTCTGTGTTTCAATGTCATGTATGTTCTATAATTATGATTTATCTATGTTTCTTTATAAATTTTGGATTGTTATAGATATTGTCCCAATCCCGTGGTATCACCAGACACATTTGCATCTCCATTGATTTAGTTTTTTATAGGTATTAGTGATTTACAATGTCCTTTTTTTGTCGCTTGTATGTGCTGTGTTAAGTGACGTGCCCCAGCTGTCTATATTTCCCATACAGCTACCACATGTTAGCTTAAAAACGTTTGCTGTCTCTGATGTAATATAAGTACCTCAGCCTACATAAAAATTTTCAGTTAATGGACGGGTGATGAAAGACGACCATCTGTCGTCTTCAATATATTTTTTTATAAATTTGTAATTTATTTTGATGTTGCATGATTAGCATTTCGTTAAATTAGTACCCCACTCTTTTCAAGGCATGAGGAATTGCATTTTTTTATTTCATGTTTGAAAATAATAGTTTCTGAAATGTATGTTAATATTGCAAGGATTTTGTTATTTTAACAAGTTAATTATTGTATGTATGAATGTGGCAATAAGTAGGGTTTCTCCGCTACGCCGCTGTCCGTGTGAGAATGAGTACTTATTTTACTTTTAAGTGGATTTGCGAGAATCTAATGGCCGTCTGAATGTAGGTAGTAATAGCTCGCTTTGCATGTTTCACTCTAGCTTAGAGCCGGTAGTTAGTCGTTACCAACCCCTGCTGCACCCTTTGGTTAAAGCCAGTCGACGAGATCTCCTATGGGCGAGTCTCGCGATCTTCTTCCACCGCTGTTTTCCTGGGTTTCCCAGTTTCTGGTAAGCTTTCGCGCCTCCTAGATGCTTGATCTTCACTTTGTGCTCGGATTGTGGTGAGGTAAGGTGTCTTGTGTCCGCAGACATGGTAGCGATTCATTGTATAGCATGTTTAAGTTAGACTCTTGAATTTATATTCATTTTTCGGAATATTTCTTCCGATAGTGCGCTAAAATGTATTCTAGTTTTTCAATCCGGTGATCTCCAACAGATAAACGCGGTGTATGTGTTACTATTGCAGTTTGATAACAGCCTGGTGTAATCAAACCTTTTGTGATTAGGCGGCGGTGTACGAAATCTGTATAAATTCTTTCTAGCTTTGTGGGGCCTGATTTCTAACAGACGATATGTTCATTTTTGTACAGTGCATTGAAAATCTTTCTTACCGTTTCATTTCGTGAGTGATATGTGTTCCACGAGATTGGCTCTGAGGACAAAGCCTTCAGCTTCCACTATTGTTTGTACCATGCCCAACAAGCAAGTAACTATACGTGTATCCTTCTGATTTCCACTAACATTCGCGATCTATTCCGCCCACCTATTTTAATTTTGCTGTTTCTTCTCTGAACTTTTAATATGTTGTCAGTCTTTGTAAGTAATTCTCTCCGAGCCTTATACAACCTTCTTCAATAGCTTGCTTATGAGATTCTATGTATTTCTAAGGGTTGCATGCATAAGTTTTTATTCTCATTTTTCCGACTTTGTAATTATTTCACTTTTCCGGGTTTTGAGACTGGACTTTTCCCTTCTCTGGGAACGCTCCCAATCGCGTGTTGCTGCATTTCAATAGCTTCCTTATGAAAATCTACGCAGTTCTGGCAGTTGAATGCCGTAGTTAATTTTCTTTATTTTTCGGAAATCGAATTTATTCATTTTTATCTGTTTTTGGAACTCCGACTTCAAGGGTTTGCAGTTAGTCACCTGAATTCATGCCACTTCTCATAAAACCAGTGCCTAGGTAGTTTACTCTCACATCGCAACTTAAAAACTCCGCCGTGCTTTTTGTAATGAATCCTATTTTTTAAACACTTCACCTTCAGTGGAGTGCAATCATGTGACGTCGCCGTTATCGTGTTTGCTCGCTGTCTAATCTAAATGCAACTTTACTTCGCTATACTCACGCACCATCTCAAATCAGGCGCGACAGACCAGAGCTATCTTCGCAGTTTTATTGTATATTGTGTTGTGTGGTACCTCCGGGTTTGCTGAATTTCGCCTACGATAGTGGGGCCTGCTTCTGCTTCGTTCCAAGACTCTGATTTTGGTGAGTTTCGCTGTTGCATTGCGTGTGTGTGAGCGAGTGAGTGTTGTTTGTAAATCCTTCCCCCGGTAGCTTTACGTTCTGTGTAATTTATGTTAAATTCAATGCTGCGCATCGTCAGTATTAAATCATGTAGATGGGATGCATTTTTATTGAATTAACAAAATTGGTTCCCCATTTAATTGCGTACGAACTGAATAAACAAGTTAAGTTCAGTATAATTTTTACTTGCCTATAAATTATAGTTTTCGAGCACCTTCCCCTTTTATTTAACATTGTTTTTTAACATTGCAGAGAACAAGCTCAGATGCAATCTTTTATGTTTAAGTTCCGTTGCGCCATAAACGTTTTCTTAGCCACCTTTATGAAATTACTTTAATTGTGGTGGTTTGTTTATTAATGTCTGTGTGTAATTTCGTGTGAGCTGCTACGTATATTGGCCACTGCATCGTTAACTTCCTGTTATTGGAGTAATTTGAACCAAGTCAGTTCTCAATTTGGCCAGAGAACAAGGTTTTGCAGCAGGGAGTAGCCGGTAGCTCACACGGTCCTTTTGCTAATTTTACTATAAAATTTAAGTTTTTTATAACAGAAAACTCTTGTTTGGGTAACTCCTACCAGAATTAAGCTTTTATTCCGTACAGTGGCCCACTTTTAAGGTTCATCCTATGTATTTGAAGGAAGGAAGGAAGCTTGGAGTTTAACGACCCGTCGACAGACGGATCTTACGCTCGGAGTATTGGGGTAAGGATGTGGAAGGAAATCGGCCGTGCAAAGGAACCATCCCGACATTTGCCTGGAGTGATTTAGGGAAATCTAGGAAAACCTAAATCTGGATGGCCGGAGATGGATTTGAACCACCATCCTTCCGAATGCGAGTCCAGTGTGTTACCACTGCGCCACCTCGCTCGGCCCTATTTATTTATTTTATTTGCAGTTTTTTCTGTTCCTTTTTTTCTGCGAAATGGATCTATATGAAAATGTCGGCAGAAGAATTCCGTCATATGCAAGACACTTTGTTGTAATTAAAACTATGAAACAGACTACCATCATCTGTATTTTCATATTGTCATTTGCTGGTAACCAGTTTAGATAGACCCTGCCATCATCATCAGGTCTTTAAAATAGGGCAAACTGCATTTTGCTGCATTACCAACAGGTGTCGCACATTCATGGGTCACCACAGAGAATTAACAGAAAGAATCAGACAGGTTGTTACTGCGGCGTAACATACAGTGAGGACGTTTCGTTCGCACTATGACAGCCGTTTGCAAATGAAGCAACTGTCGTTTATACTGAACGTTCAAATATGGGTGAGTGTGACTCTATTGCACAAACAGTAAAACAGCATGTTCACTTCATCCTGTATACGACAGAAATATGCGATACTTGTTTCACGAAATGCAACAGGTGTAGCGTGTTATGAAACTTAGTATTTCAGTGAAACTGGACAGAATATACCGATCTATCAAAGGAATTGATGTAAAAAGCAGCACTTCAGGAACAGTGAATTGCACATTTTGAACTACTGCCTTGACTTTTGCTGCTACCATTATTGAATGTCATGCGGACTATCAGTGCGCGCCCTTCTACTGGCAGTGTGGAAGGTTGCGCGCCTACTGCAGGGTTAACACCTGGCATGATGCTGTGTTGTTGTTGTTGTTGGTGTTGTCTTCAGTCCGCAGACTGTTTTGATGCTGTTCTCAACGCTATCGTGTCCTGTGCAAGACGGCAAACTGCATCCCTTTGAATCTGCTTACTGTATTCGTCCTTCAGTCTCCCTCTACAAATGTGAACTGACACGCTTCCTTCTAATGCTAAGTAGACGATTACTTGATGTATCAGAATGTTTCCCACCAACCTATCCCTTCTCTTAGTCAGGATATGGCAGATATTCCTTTTCCCCCCAATTCCCTTCTGCAGCTGTGTTGTTAAAAACAACTTATGAACTAACTTATACTAAAGACAGCACAAACATACATGCCCAAGGGGGGGATTCGAACCCCCGACGGGAAACGGCCTCGCGTATCGCATTATAGCGCCTCAATGAGGTCGGCCACTCTGCCGCCGCTGTTGTGCACCTCCTCATTAGTTACGTGTCTTACCCATCTAATCTTCATCATTCGTCTGTAGCACCAAATTTCGAAAGGTTCTATCATCTTTTTGTCTTACATCCTTGTCGTCCACGCTTCACTCGCATACAATGACATACTCCACAAAAATGCTTTCAGAAAGGACTTCCTAATACATAACCTAACAAATTTCGCTTCTTCAGGAAAGCTTTTCTTCCTATAAAAATTCTGCATTTTATATCTTCCTTACTTCGGAGTTACCTAATCTAAATACTTCAGAATCGCAAGATTTTCCGACACTACATTTCATTACCCTCGTTTTACTCTTGTTAATTTTCATCTTATACCTTCCTTTCAAGACACTGTCCATTGCATTTAACTTCTCTTCCAGGTCCTTTGCTATCTCTGACAGAATTACTATGTCATAAGCGAACCGTAAGGTTTTTATTTCTTCTCCCTAAACTTCATTCCCTCTCCAAATTTCTCCTTACATTCCTTCACAACGTACTTAACGTACAGCTTGAACAACATTGAGGAAACGCTACAACCCTGTGTTACTCCCTAACAACTGCGACACTTTGATGCCCTCCGACTCTTATTATTGCGGACTAGTTGCTGTATAAGTTGAATAGAACTCTTCGCTCCCTATATTTCACCCCTGCTATCTTCAGAATTTGAAAGAATGTATTCCAGTCAACATTCTCAAAAGCTAGATCCACAAATGCTAAAAACTTAGGTTTTCCCTTTCCTAACTGATCTTCCCCGAGGTCGGATTCTACAAGTTTTTCCATTCGTCTGTAAATAATTAGTGTTAGTATTTTGCAACCATGACTTGTTAAACTGATTGTTTTTTTTTTAATTTTCACATTTGTTTGCACTGACTTTCTTAGGAATTGGAATCACTATAATCTTCTTGAAGCTTGAGGGCATTTCACCTGTCTCTTAAATCTTACGTACCAGGTGGAACAATTTGTTCATGACTGGCTAACCTAACGATAAAAGCAGTTCAGACGGAACACCATACACCTTTTTTCTACTCAAATCTTTTAGTGCTCGGTCAAATTCTTCTCACAGTACAGTATCTCCTATCTCGTCTATATATTGGTGATTTATTATTACGCACTTTGTGCTGTGAATGGAAACCCTGCAAACTTCTGTGGGTGTGAGGAATTTCAGAAAACAATTAACCCCCTCCGCCCGGCAGTGGATCTCCGAGGCAGACGATCAGCGCCGTCGACGTCGGCATCTCCACCGCGTCAGACGCCACTAGACACGACCCAACATTCTCCATCACTGAGGCAGAAAAATCCCCTGCCGTCCACCTCTGTCTGGGGACGACCGACAACTCAACTAGAGATCAGCCACACATCGACTTCTTTTAGCGACGCCTTCTCCGTCACAAAGACGCTCATTTCGACATTTTTGAACCCAGACACCATCACCAAGATAAAACCAACGGCCAATAAAATCGGAAGTGCAAAAGACCCCATCAACAAGATTTTAGCACTTTCAGAAGGTATAATGTCCCTCTATGACTAATGAACGAAGACCTCAATAATTAAACGGAAAATATGCCACTCCCGGCAAAAGAAATACTTTGTTGTTAATATTTTGTAAAATGTGCCTGTCGCATGTACGGCAAGTTGGAAGACGACGAAACCATAACGACGACCACACACACGCACACACACACACACGCACACACACACACACACACACACACACACACACACACACACACACACAC
Organism: Locusta migratoria; assembly: GCA_026315105.1. Lineage (NCBI taxonomy): Eukaryota > Metazoa > Arthropoda > Insecta > Orthoptera > Acrididae > Locusta > Locusta migratoria. The sequence goes on along the minus strand of CM048745.1, from coordinate 29,061,928 downwards.
AATAAAAATAAAAGAGAAACAACGTTACCATTCCCGGAATCAGGCGGGTCGTGGTAAACCGCGCGAAGGTATCTGCACGATGTATTAATCTACACGTATCTTTCAACAACATGTTTTAATTTCCTATCTCTTTACTTCGTCCGATCCTGGATAATTCAGCGGCTCTTTCAGATAATTCAAATTTATTTAATAATTTTATTGAAGTGCGCGTTGTCACGTATTGTGTATCACACAGCAGCGCTCGGCAGTGCACGCCATTAAAATGCCCGTGAGGGACGCGTTGAGACTTCGCGATTCTTGAGGGGCCATAACTGATCTCAGGCGTTACGGTTAAAGCATGCTGGACACATCTTACAGCACGTAGATACCAGGAGAAGCTGTTCAGCGACAAAATTTTAAACATTACATTGAGCAACTCGGTTGGTTTCTGCACATTAGGCGTAATGTGGATTACAGTGTGCTTTACATGGCAAAAATGCACCCTTTATTCGTGGGCGGTTCCTGAGAAAAAACGTTCTTTTGCACCGCCTTCAAAGATGGAGATGGTTCTCAATTCGACTGTATTTTTATTTCTTTTTTAATGTTTGTTACCTTAGAACCTTCGACTGTGCGAAACGATTTTTATCATTCTTTTTGTAATTTGAAAGCTAGTGCTGCCCGTGTAGTCCCATTTCAATTTGCTCCAGTTCTGACAACGTCATCCATAAGAATACCATATACGTCTTAATTTCAATTAAGTATGTGCGCTGCAAATGGACGAATACATGAATATCACGCCAACCGATGTCGATGATTCTTTTTTTATTGGAAATGATCTACTTCAAAGGTACTTTGAGGACAGTTTTGTTAGTTTATGATGATGGGATCAATGACAAACTAACGGAAGCCTTCAATTCCTAGAAGTCAATTAACAATACTCGGCCGAATCTCTTATACGCTATCCAGATATCTGACTCACTTACCATAACATCGTTATGATCAAGTAACTTCCTGCTCAAAACTTTTATCATCTAAAGCCGCACTTTTGGAAGTCTACTTTTGCGTTCTTCACAAGTCACTTTTGAAATTGTCCTCAAGGTAAATTTCCTCTGTTGGGATAGGCGTTTCACCCTGACTTATTTTGTCTCATTTATAGGGTACAGTCTGAAATGACCTACCCATATTCAGGAAGAAAATGTGTACTTCTGATTTACAAAAATAAAATGAACTGATTAAAAAAAAAACTATTCCAGAACAAATCAATATGTGCTAAAATGTAAAAAATAAGATAAAATAATAAAATTAAATTTAAAAAATGCGTATTCTTCTATAGCTTAATAATCAACTTATTTTTGCTACTCACGAATATGTATGCACAATCTATGTGTTTACCACGCAAGAACGTAGGTAGGTACCTACCCACCTGAAATGTAATTCGACACATACCCATGAATGACAAACAATGGCCAAAAGACGTTTTAGGGCAAGTAAAATGTAATGAAAAATATTAGATTACTTAAAAATCAATCAGATATTACGAGAATATAATGTAGTTAGAGATATTATTTTTTGAGTAGGTGGCAGCCAAGGACACACTAGTAGCATGGTAGAGCCGCTTTAAGCACAGTGAGAATCGCCCGACGACGATAGTGTCATCGACGCCAGACGCACGTCCAATTGCCGGACTACCGATCAAAGGATGCCGCCACAGGATGATTGATAGGTCTTCCCAGAAGGACAGGATGATTACATTTAGGTCCTTTTGATTCGCTACGTGTCCGACCGCTAATCAAAGGACGCCGCCACAGGATGATTGGCAGGTTGCAGCACCTCCCTTGGCCACACACGACGCTCCCTCCACACCTCGGCGCCGCCGCCAGACAGGCAGCACCTCCGACAGGTCCAGACCTGTCTACCCCTTGACATGTCTGTACTTGCACCCTCTACCACACACCTGGCCGGCACCCGACACCAACCCGCTCGGCCGATTGCCGCAACACTTCTCAAAAGACGCCGCTGCCGCTGAAAGGTGCTACCCCCTCCTCCTCCACCCTCGCGACCGCTTCTCAAAGGACGCCGCCATCCGCACTACCCGCGAGAAGGTTTTTTATAACCATTTGGTGAAAGATAAAGGGTACCTTGTAAAAACATTAACTCTGTTTTCCTGATCACCAAGGATGTTGAAATATGTATATGAGTTGTCCTAGATGGGGTGGTGGGGGAACGAGAGGGAGGAGAGCGATTGGTGGAAACGGGAGAGGAAGAAAGAGGAGGGGAGGGCAGATGGATTACGAGAGTACAGAACGCATAAATAGCAAGTGAAACAGAAAGCCTGATACTGAGAATAACCTACACCCACTTTCGCCTAGTCTCTCTTTTATTGCCTCCCATCTCTCTCCTCCTTGCTGCGGAAAAAAGTAAACCTTTCGAAAGCTAGGTGTAACATTGATTTTCAACGCATTTTGTGTGATTATTGTGATTATTGGATGTACACTTGACAGCAAAAAAAGTGGATCACCCCTGAAGTTCTAAGTGGAGAACGCACCTGACGCTATGCAACCACCATTGCACAGCTGCGTCGCAGGTCGTCAAATCACTGCACAGTACAGTTATTACCTTCCCACATTAGGTACTAAGTAAGTCTCCTATTTCTCCTTATGGCATTCAGGAAAAGTACAAAACAATTGTTCCGTACAACAAATATTGAATACTGAAGGCACTGTTAAGCAAAAAAACAGTTGTATGCCTGATCGAGATGAGACTACATGTCACGCACTTTTTCCTGGCCCCTCTCTGATCGGCGGAAGTCGGCTGAGCTCGTGTGTCAAAGAAATGGCCGCCCGCGGTGATCGAGGTGACTGAGGCGCTCCAGTCACGGTCAGCACGGCCACTACGGTCGGGGGTTCGAATCCCCCTTCGGGCATGGATATTTGTGCCGTCCTAGTTCGTAAGTAGTTCATAAGTAGTTTGTAAGTTTAGGGACTGATGACCCCGTAGTTAAGTCCAATAAGCTATACAAACATTTGATTTCTTTTCAAAGAAATGTTTATGCTCTCTACCAGGATTGTACACCGTAGACCTCGTCAATGTATTATTTATTTGTGCTTGTTATTGATTATTGTCTTCCACTTTGATATTTGCTAAAATAAGTCCACATACCCCGACGACTTCTTTTATAAGAAAGAAGGTAGACCTTGAAAGAGGTGTGAAGAATGTTAATTCTGATTTCTATTTTGTTACGACAATAAAAAGAGGCAGTGAGCTTTGTTACACCCGCTTAATAAGTCCCTTTCAAATATTAACATTTCGTACATATGCGTTCCACTTTTCTATAACTCAAACATTAAAGTGATACTTAATTTCGTGTTCCATCTGTAACGCCTTAACCCCTTACATTTTGTTTCTTTTAAATCCTGTAATCTATACGCCGTAAGCTGCCGGGACTGGGGGAAAGAGGCGGGGCTTGTTCTAACAGCCAATCCGCTATAAGGTGAATGCAAGCTTCAGCTCCCAACATTCTCCGATCAGGGACCACTTTTAGCCGCGGTGGAGTAGCCGAGCGGTCTAAAGCGTCTCGCTGCGGAGCGCGCGGTTGTTCGCCGTGGAGGTTCGAGTCCTCCCTGGGGCACGGGTGTGTGTGTGTGTTTGTCCTTAGGTTAGTTCACCTAGTTTTAAGTAGTTTGTAAGCTACGGACTGATGACGACGCAGTTTGGTCCGATAGGTTTACAAACATTTGAATTTTTGACCATGTTTAAGTGCGCGTGACCTCTAGGCATAAATAGACGTAAAATACTGACGTTTTCGTTAATTTCTTAGATCGATGTCTGAACCCAGAAATAAATGATAATCTTAGCACTGCACCAGGAGTTGCATGAAGCTTCTATTGTTGCTGAGAGGTAACCGCTGAAGATACGTAATATAGTGCAATTCACAGATGCCATACATCATAAATTTGTGGAATAGAATACAGTGTATTGATGATTTGTTAACTAAGCACAATCAGATGTCACAAAACAAATATGTTCAAAAATAGCGTTGTACTGGTACATGAAACGACGATGCAATTAATTTTTTCCCTGCAGGGACTCGAACCCAGCACATTTGCTATTGTATAATAGGAAGGAAGACTGCTGATATATTCATTGTTTCTTCCGGGCACTCCAACCCTGCACATACCGTCACTCTTGACCTGACACCACGAGGCGTCAACTATCACATTGTCGTTCACCAGTAGTTAGGATCACACCTTTCGTAGAGACGTGGAAAGGGTTTGGTATTTTGCGAAATTTTGTTTAATTTAGTAGCGCATGGACATGTACAATTTTGATTTGAAACAAGGCACAGTCCTGCGTTCTTTATTGGAGTTACTGGATGTGTAGATGGAATTTTTGTGGCCGTTAAAAACTGTTACCCCCAGCGGGAATCGGACCCATACCTTAGCTATTACAAGTTAACCTCATCCCGGCTTCCAGCAAATTACAGATGCGTTGGCATTATGTTTTGTCATAATGGAGTACTCATTAGACAGTACGACCAGTCAAAGAGCTCAGAGGTGTCTGGCTAGGTAAGACATTCTTGGCCGCACGGGATGGCCACGTAGTATGAGGCGCCTTATCGCGGATTTTGCATGATATTATACTACGTTTTAGTATGCTACATTACGATTTGGTATGACATTCTGTAATAAGCTTGTTTAACTATGAGCTCATTATAATAAAGATTGTTGGGTAGCTGTTGACACGAGAACTTAAATATTAGGCATTTTATAGTTATGAGGAACGTGGATTATGCGTTAAAAAAGATTGAAATTCGGAAAGTAACTTCGTTTTGACATTTATTCACCACGTTCAGGAACATAAACAGTCGTTGATGAAGGAGGTTTCTGTGATTTACTAGTGTGGTCAGTGTCAAGTGTGTCGATCAATTATTCTTCACGGTGTGATTGCCTTCAATAGTCATACTGAGGTTACAAAACAGCAATGTGGATTCTGATACAATGTCGCATGCGATTACATGCGAAGCATAATATCCAACTGGGAAGGATGGGGAAGAACTTCATTCTCTGCCATTTCAAACCTTGGATACTGGTATTTGTCGGAATAGATGTCAATTTTAATGGCGACAAAAGTGCTTGCACGGTAAGGTTCAGTTGTCAATTATATCCACGTGTTTTTCGAGAGTCAACTACAGAGAAATAATGAAAGTGATTAAAAAAATCTGCCAAGCACAAAATTGTGAAAAGAAGCACGGAGATGCAGATAAATATTTCAAGGGAGGGGTAGCAGGAGGGAGGGCGGGATCTAGGAATGAACAGGAGTACAGAACTGGAAAATAAAGTACTCCTTCCTTATATATCACAGTTTATTTTAGGGCCGAGAGAAAAGGAACGAATGTTTTACAGAACGAAGGATGGATTATCGGAGATATAAAAGAACACTGCTTCATAGAGAGGACCCATGAACAGTAAAGAAAGCAGATATTAAAAGAGACAGTATTGTTTTAACGGAAAACACAATTTTTACAGCATTTTGGTGGAATGGACCAAAAGGGCAACTGAGGTTATAATATAAGGGAGGTGACAGACAGAAAGAGAGAAAGGAGGAAAAATTAACAACGAATAAATACAAGACAAATCATTTGCATATTTTGTTAAGGACGGAGGGCGTATTAATGGATGGAGGGGAGGACAGAGACGTATTTGAAGTAACAAAAATTTCTTTAACAGCGTCCATCTAAACTGATTACTCTGTATGCATAGAGTCTAGGTATAAATGAATAAAAATAGGATATTGAGTGAAATGAGAAGCATTGAATTAATATTTGTGCCACGGGCGGGAATCGAACCCATATCTCCATACTTTCTTTAATTCAATGCTTTTCCTTTCACTTAATTTCTTTGACATACTGATGCGGAAAACTGTCTCTAGGTATATAAATTTATAATAAAAAAGGATAATAAAGGAACTGTATATTTAAAAAGAATCAATTTAAAGGCAGATCAAAGGAAAAAGAAACTAATGTTTTATTTCTTCTATAGTCTCACTTAGGAGATTAAAAAAAACATTTTAAAATTTATTCAGAATCCCTCATTATTTGCTTCTTTCATAATACATCTCAGCGTAGAATCGATAACGCCGTCAGACCAGCTTTTCTTCAGTAAGAGCGATGATTCTATCTCGAGTTGATTGCTCGCAGTCTGACGGCCTGATTTGTATTTCGGCTGTCTGCTTTTACTATGATGCCAGGAAGTAAACATTCTGTACTTACGTCAGAGCCCCACTCTGCGCTGTGTTGGGGGCTGTTGGGCATCACCGCGACCGCCAGCTTGCTGGCTTCCACCAAGCCTCGCCTCGGCCAGCCCATAGCTCTCGAGCCACAGCTAAAACAGGCACAGACCGCAAAACCAGGCTCAAACGTTTCTGCCAACCTACCCAAGTGTGTAGTATTAACTACCACAGCTAGAGCTATTTTGCTATAAAATATGCATTCATCCTAGAAAACTACGTATGTTTTAAAATTAAGCAATTCTGGTGGGAGTATTATATCATTCACGTTTTGTGCACTTATAAAGTGTTCTCATTGTCTCTGAAACAATAAGTGCTACGAAACAGAAATACCTTCTGCTGAGGCCCTTCATTTACACGATTGTTCTGTTATTCATAGTGAAGTGTTTCGTAATGGGTTCATAGGATCGCTTTAGTTTCTCGACTGTTCCACGCTTATACGAAGATCGAGAAAACAAGTGCCAAAAAGGATATATGCGAGTTCTAATTATCATTATATTATCCTTAAAATTCAAATCATATGTTCGAATGTGTGTGGTATGCTAAGTTCAGCAGTCCCTAAACTTACACACTACTTTAACTTATTCTAAGGACAACACACACATACCCATGCCCGAGGGAGGACTCGAACATCCTACGCGAGCAGCAGCCCGATCCATGACATGGCACCTTAGACCGCACGGGTACTCTGCGCGGCCTTCTTACAGTTGTAACATATTTTGTACGGTAATGAGTACAAAAGCTCTTTGCTTTTGTAGGAAAAGGTTGGTGATTGAAATCTCACAGAAGAAGCGTGCTACACTAAAAACTCTTTTGTTTTAAAATTTTGCTTTCCCACCTCATCCTCCTGCCGTCTCCGCCCCCTCCCCAACCTAAGTAGTAAAATAAATAAATAAATAAACCGGAAAACATCTGAGACCTTCTTTCCGCTAATTCACTATACCGCACAATCTGATATTTTTTTCCAACTTTTTCAGTGTCCTCCCTCTATACCGTCAGGTAATAATCGCACATTGCTCTGTAATACTGCGGAAGAGGTGGAGCAATTGTAGGGGTTATAGCCTCCAAGGGAGACATTTTAATCTTCTAATGGTTGTGTCAATAACAGGCGCTTGTTTTATCTTCACCAAAACATGTATATTTCGTAGTTAACGTTGTTTTCAATTGTACCCACCAGAAATTTTGTTAGGTGTGTAATACTTAAATTTGTTTTGTTTATCGGTTTCTCAAGGTATGACGAAAATTTTCTGGTAATCATGTGGTGAACTATAGGCATATTTATGTTCAGGGTCAATTGTCGAATTTGCATCGTGAATATCATTTTAAAATTGGCTCTGCTTCTCTGAGGTGCTTACTAGACAGCAGCATAATCTGCCACAAATATTTCTCAATTCGATATAGCAGTTTGTAGCTCTGTCAGAGAGTGGGTAAAATGTTACTCTCGCTCCAATTTGTAACTGAAAGCTACTGCCTCTTAATCTTTAAAGAGCGTCGACATTTTCATGAAGGAAGCGAACAGCTGCAGCGTGAATCGTCTCATTGCCCTTGTGAAAGCCGATGCAGATAATTCAGAAAGTAGGGATCGAGAATAGTTGTATTTGCTACGTGAAATTCATCACCCTTCTCTGTAATCATGTACGTGATAAGTAAATGACACACAGAAGTTCAATTTTCAGACGTTTTAATTGGAATACCACCAATAATTAAATCTTTAAAGTTTCTTCTATATACATATATGTGTCGTGACTGTTCTTTCGAAAGAACAGACACCACATAAATATACAAAATTAAGGAGAAGACGAGAACACCTCCAGCCTTCAGCACAAATGCACACTACGCCTGAAGTCTCGAGGTAATCGGCAAAATGCCACGAGCAGTGAGTGCAAATTGGAAACGGCAACTACGTGAGCAGTGTGAGGAAGTTTGAATCTTGTTGGTGACGAGGGGGGAGAGGAGTGGTAGTCCGCGCACCTGTGATGATCGTTGTTTTCCCGCTCGTGCAGTGGTTACCGTAACTGCAGAGATAGCAGTAGGAACTGGACCCGAATTCCGGCTCGGCACAACTGTTCAACTTCCCCAATGCGTGTACTCAGTGGCCACAAGCAGCTTGTGTCGGTTTATTTCTTTTAATCTAGATTCTTCTTTGTCATTCCAGGAAGCAATACAACTATCACCAGACATGATCCACCATGTCGTCATTTCACTACCATAGTCATACCAGGAAGATCATTTGTCTACAGGCAATGTCTTTCTCGAGCGGTCCAACACCTTAGGAGAACATCTAGTGCACACATTATGTATGGCTTAATTACTTCTCCTACGACGTGAGGTCGAGCATTGATGTATTTATAGTGAGGGAGACGAATGGAATGTTGCACAGATATATAGAGAAAATAAAAGTAATCCACTGAGTTACAGATCCATTGTATTGATATCGACATGTAGCAGGACGTTTGAACAAATACTTTTTCCAGCGGTGTAAAATATCTAGAGAAATTAACATCAAACCGGCAAAGGTTTCTAAATCTTTACTCCTGTGAGACTTTGGCGATACTATATTTTCATGATTTACTGAGTACTCTCAAACTAATTTCATATTTATAGAGTGCCAAAACGATTTTTGGTACCTTCAACGCCGCATTGGAGTGTCCCAAGCGTATTGAAGTGCTACGCTCTGATGCGCGAGGCCGCTCCTCATCGGTGGTTCTAATCCCCCCTTCGGGCATGGATGTTTGTGTCGTCTTTAGTATAAGGTAGTTCATAAGTAGTTTGTAAGTTTAGGGACTGATGACCCCACAGTTAAGTCCCTTAAGCTTAACCAAAGAAATCTATCTTCAGCCATAATCAACTTCGAACCATATCGCTTTCCTAAGTTGTGCGACTGGACTCGTGATGTCCTATCTGCAAGGTAATAGTTTGCAGTAACAGACAAGCAGTCATCTAGTGAAAAGGACGTGGCGAGTATAATTCTTCCAGCAAAGTGAAGTAGACTTCTCCTGATTCGAATATATATATTCGAAATATTTAATGAGCAATCACAATATTGCTCTTAGATTTGAGGCAGTTAATACTGCCCACTACTAAATTCAGAAAAGCAAAGTCAATTGCGAAATGAATTTGAATTTGTATCTTCACGGTGCAAATGGCGACAATTGACCTTAAACATCAATATGCGTTTGGCTGTGAACATAAGTACTCAGAGTTTCGTCAGCATTCTAGATATCGATAAGCAAAACAAATTTGAAAGTTGTACATATAAAGAAATTCCTGGGCGTGCAATTAAAAACAATGTTAACTGTGAATAACACATGTTTTGGCGAAGGTAAAGCAAACGGTCTGTTATTGACACTACCATTAGGAGATTTACACGTCTCCTAAGGAAACTGCCAACCCTACAACTCCCCCCCCCCCCTTATGCAGTACTGCTGAGAAGTGTGCGATTATTACCTGATGGAATAGAGGGAGGACGTCGAGAAAGTTGAAAGAATATATCAGATTATAACTCGCACATACGCTATTTGACACTTGTATTTATTATTATTATTATTATTATTATTAGTAGTAGTAGTAGTAGTATTTTGAGATTAGTATAAGCGTGGAACAGTCAAGAAACTGAAGCGATTATATGAACTAAAAAAAAAAAATGTTCACATGTTTGTAGAGCTTATGGGACTCGACTACGGGGTCAACAGTCCCTAAACTTACAAACTACTTATGAACTAGCTACAACTAAGGACGGCACAAATATCCATGCCCGAGGGTGGATTCGAACCCCCGACCGTAGTGGCCGTGCAGACCGTGACTGAAGCGCCTCAGTCCCCTCGGCCACCGCGGCCGGCTATATGAACTCATTGCGAAACACTTCACTGTGAATATCAGAACAATCGTGTAAATGAAGAGCCCCAGCAGAAGGTAATTTCCGTTGTTTAGCACTTATTGTTTACAGACACATTGAAAACACTTTATAAGTACACAAAACGTGAATGATATACTACATGCATACATTTGTGTTGTTGCCACCAGAACTGTTTAATTTTACAACATGCTTACATTTCTAAGATAACTACATATTTCATTACGTCTAGATCTAATGCAGAGCGCTGAAAAGAGAGAATAATTTTCTGTGTTATATGATTGCTATCTATGTGAAACATTATGTGGTACTACGTTTATCATGATTCTATTCTTTCACTTCATTAAATATTTGAATGAAGTGTCAACAGATAATGTGGCTCCTCATTTTATAACAAAATAGCTCTAGATGTGGTAGTTTATAATACACTTTAGGGTAGGTTTGCAGAAACTTTTTATAATTCAAGGGTTGAGTCTCGCTGTATTAGCAGTGGCTTGCAAGCTATGGGCAGGCCGGTCACTCACAGCTGATGCCAAAGTGAGGCTTGGCAGAAACCAGTCAGCTGACGGTCGCAGTGGCGGGCAACAGCCCCCAGCACAGCACAAAGCGGGGCTCTGACGTAAATACAGAATGTTTACTTCCTGGCTTTATAGTGAGAGCGGAAAGCAGAAATACAAATCAGGCTGTCTCACTGTGAGCAATCAACTCGAAATAGAGTTGTTGAATTTACTGAAGAGAACTGGTCCGATAGCGTTATACATTATATGCTGAGATGCATAACAGAAGAAACAAATAATGAGGACTTCTGAATAAATTATTAGTCCTTCAAATGTTTTTCTTATTCTCATCTCTATTTTCGTATTTCGTAAGTGAGAGACTGTGGAAGATCTCTTGGCAACAGAAATAAAATATGTGTTTCCTTTTCCTTTGATCTACCTTTAAATTGAAGTTTTTAAATATACAGTTCCTTTATTATCCTATTTTTATTATAAATTTATATACCTAGTGACAGTTTTCCGCATCAATATGTCAAAGACATTGAGTGAAGGGAGAAGCATTGAATTAAAGTTAGTATGGAGTTCTGGGTACGATTCCTCTCTGTGGTACAAATTTCAATTAAATGCTTCTCCTTTCACTCAATATCCTATTCTTTATTACATTTATACCCAGCCTCCATGCAAACAGAATAATCCGTTTAGATGGACGCTGTCAAAGTAATTTTTGTTATTTCAGATATGTCTCTCTCCTCCTCTCCATCCATTAATACACCCTCTGTCCTTCACAAAATACGAAAACCGTCTTGCATTTATGGATAGTTAATTTCTCTTTTGTTTTCTCTCTCTCACTCGCTGTCGCCGCTCTTGCATCATAACACAAGTTACCCTTCTGGTTGGTTCCCTCACAATACAGTGATAAAATCTATTTGTTTCCGTTGACAGCATGCACTCTCTTTTAATTTATGCTTTCGTTACTGTATATCAGTCCTCTCTATTAGGCCGTGTCCTTTCATACCCCCTTGTCTATAATAAATTCTTCGTTCTGTGAAATAAAGAGCTCTGGTGTTTCGATTGACCTCCTCTGCTTTCATCCCAACAGACTATATCGTTACACATGGTATATATTTCCCGTTTTAGAAACCGTTTTCTAATGCGTAAACGACGCTCCTTGCTACTTTTAAGATGCGTAATATATCATTTATTATGGTGAGAGCTATGTTACATTCTTGAGCGCCTCGCAGAGTAGCTGTGCGGTCTAAGGCATCATGCCTTGAATTGGGCTTCTGCTCGCGTCGTTGGTTCGAGTCCTTCCTCGGTCTTGGGTGTCTGTGCTGTCCTTATTTTAAGATAGTTTAAGTAGTGTGCAGACTGATGACGTTAGCAGTTAAGTCCAATAAGATTTCACACACATTTTTCACACAAACGTGAGCGAAACGAGACTATTGTTAAATAAGCATACAGCAACATGTCATACAAAATAACCACAGAGCATGCTAAAACGTAGTATATTATCATACGCAATGCTACATAATTCTACATACTGTATATAACTTTTTTGTTACAGTCCTAATAGACAAATTACCTGAGGTCATTAGTCTCTACCTACCCTTACATGCTAAGGAATACACGCTCTCTCTCTCTCTCTCTCTCTCTCTCTCTCTCTCTCACACACACACACACACACACACACACACACACAACTATACACACAAAACTACACATGCCCGAGGAAGGAGTCGAACCTCTGGCTGGAGCGACCGCAACTCTGCGACAAGATGCCTCAGACCGCGAGGCCAAGATATTACTGTTACGCAGACAGATACCGCCGAACTATTCTACTTCTCGTACCATGTGTTCTGAACTCCATTTTGACGAAAAACATTATACTACCACATCTGAAAATCGGTTGTTGATCGGTGCCGCGGTGGAGTAGCTGACCGATCTAAAGCGTCTCGCTGCGGAGCGCGCGGTCGCTCGCCGTGGAGGTTCGAGTCCTCCCTGGGGCATGGGTGTGTGTGTTTGTCCTTAGTAGTTTGTAAGCTACGGACTGATGACCATGCAGTTTTGTCCGATAGATTAAAAAAAAAAAAAAGTTGATCGGGCTGATGCCATCTTGTAATGGCTAAGATTTGATTCCTGCTGGGGAAACAGTTTTCAACAATCGCAAACATCCCCCTTTCCACCTCCAATAGCGGCAAGTAAGGAATTTAGGACTGTGGCGTCTTTCAAATCACATGACACATGTCCATTCGCTACTTACTAGAACAAAGTTGGATTAGTTTCCGTTGTTTCTTCAAAATGCTAAACCCCTCCAGGTCTCTACGAACGGCGCGATCCTAATTACTAGTAAACGAGATTAGGAGAGTTGTTACGTAGTCATCTGAGGTCAACTCTGACGATAGGATCGGGGTTGGAGTCCCCAGGCAGCACAACGTTATTTATTGCGCTACTTCAAAATGTTTGTAAATCTATCGGACCCAACTGCTTGGTTATTAGTCCGTAGCTTACAAACTACTTAAACTAAGGTAAACTAACCTAAGGACAACACAAACACCCAAGCCCGTAGGGGGGACTCGAACTCCCGACGGCGAGCAGCTGCGCGCACCGCAGCATGGCGCTCCAGTGCGCACGGCTAATCCACCGCGGCTTGCGCTACTTCTAGCCGAACATATGCACATCCCGCTAATGGTGAGAACAGTAACTATTTCATCTCTTTGCGTATTATAATAAATAGCGAATAGAGCCGGGATTGGGTCCCTGCCGGGAAAGAAGTCAATTGTATCGTCATTTCAAGTTCAAATGTAGCGCTGTCTGTGAATTTATTTAATATCTGACGTGTGATCGTGCTTCGTTAACGATTCATATAGGTACTGCGTTCTATTCTACAATGTTATGACGTTTGACACTTATGAGTTGCACTGTATTATATACCTTTAGCGGTTACCTCTCAGAAACAATTTGAACTTAATGCCATTCCTGGTGCAATGCTAAAGTTAACCGGGTTCGCACATTGGCCTTGTAAACCGATACAAATGAACACGTCAATGTCTTACGTCTCTTCATGCCTAATCTATTCTCGATCAGAAACGCAAGCTTTTTTCGGTCAACAGTGCGTTCAAATTCAAAACACGAACAAAAACTCATTGTGTCATTGAATGACTTTGATAAGGTGCCCGATTCGTCACTTATTGTAATTAAATTGAATTTACATGATCTCTCGACTCTAATAACTTGTATTCTAATGTTTGTTTGTATGACGGTATTTAATTACATGTGGACCGACTGCCATAAGGTGCAGTGTTCTCTACTGCTTCTTTGGTACCCATTGTGAATATTCGAACGACTGTACTCGACAGGGGTTTTGAATGTGGAGTATCCGCAACCCAGCTACCTCAGTTGGGTTGCATTCAGCACTGATCCACGTTTTTTGCTGTCAAGTATACGTTTCTATATGGGATTTTTCTTTCGAATGGAAAGCAAAAACATTGTTAGCAAAACACCAACAAAATTATATGTGTGAGGAGCACATAGTTCGAACAACCCTCGCGTCAATCTTAACTAGAGTCTGCATCTAGATTTCGAAGTTCATCGATCTCTTGAAATCCATTCTCTTCCTGTTCCACCTGACCTCTCGCCTTGTTCTCTTTCAGGCTGCTTTCTCAAATTGTTTAAGCCTCTGATTATGTCAATTAAATTTCTGTTGATGATTTCTACTACTGTCGCTACTTTCGCTAATTTCTACGCCAACTGCAGTATGAGTTTCATCATTAGTGACTATCTGATGTAACACCCATCCTTCCCTCCCGCACATAGTCGCTACGATCAGTTACGAAAAGCTCAAATGTCCACAGATTGTTCTCGTCAATGCAAAGAAGGTATCTCTTATTCTCTGTTGACAGTGTGTTTACAAATAACTCAATATCAATATACTGTTTTGTCGCTAGGATGAACTGTAGTTAGTAGAGTCATTTAATTCATATAATTCATAGTTCCTGACACACATTCTTCGTTAGTTGTACGATTTCTTACCAACATCAACAGGTTTCTAATGTATACACCACTCATCTTTGACTTAATTATCTTATATCGGAAGGCTCCGTTAAAGAGGAGCGACCCACTGTTTGATATGTAGATCCCACCTGCGGGATAAGTAAAAATTTTTATCGGCTAGGAGAAATGTTTACGATCAAACTTTCGCCGTTTACCGGCCACAGACCCCAATGCTGCAATTGATTCTCTCAAAAAAGCCTATTTCTTACTGGTGAAGGCACACCACTAGACGGCGATCTCTTGTAAACATTCCGCTCACTTACTGTTAATTCTAATGCCTACTTTTGACAATAAGATAATAAGATAACAATAAGATATTAATACTCTGCTGATCATACAAAATGCAAACAACAAGTAGTGCCGGAGATATGACAGCCAAATATATTTCATAGATACAACATTGTTGAAAGAACAGATGATTGAAAATACAGACTGTGGTGTCGCACAAGTCTAAAGTGCATGCCACATACTTTCGCCGTGCGCCGCCATGCATGCACGGCGCGGCGTTCTTACGATGTCAGCCACGAGCGCCCTCTGGTGCAACTCTGCTCGTGGCCACCACTGAACTGCATGGGTCACTTGAGATTAGGACAGGCACTGAAATGGACTCATCAGTAGCTAGGCCTCTACGTAGTTAACCTATGAATCAGCAGTACACTTAGTTGGCAGTCATGAACTTTGTAAAAGTTAAGTATATCCTATTTCTACGAAATATACAACTAGTTCTAATCTAGCTTAGTATTTCTAGTTTCTGCTGTCCCACTGGTTGGTCACCTCAGACTCTGAACTCGCACAAGCGTGCATCGTATTTTCCTGTGTTGATCTCTCTCTACCTGGCCACCGACACCCAGGACAACCGGTTGAAATGAGACACAAAAGTGGCGACGAGGATGGAATACAAAATTGGCGAAGAGGATGGGATAGAAGAACCTTGGACCAGCCCACTCGCAGAAGCCAGGCATCAGCAGTCGGAGTACACAGAAATTGCTCCCGCCAACCCACCCTAAGATTTTTGGGAGAAAAGTATTCTGTTGCGTGTGACATTTTTGTTGCAGAGAGTCTTCTTTCACATTGCATTTGTGTTTTGTTATAATTTTCTTGTATGCGCGGCGCCTAATCGATCAGCATGGCCACTACCCCGAACCCAAACTTAATGGAAATTATTCAGTTACAGACGGTCCAAATCATGCAACTACTACAAGCAGTGTCCCAGTTGATGGCGCAGGCAACTCATTACCAACAGTCGTCACATCAGCCACCCACACCTACCGCCATACCGCTTCCTACGTTTCACGAGTACGACGAAGGTGACGAAGAATGGAGCGACTACTTGGTGCAGTTTCAAGAACTCATCGCGGCTTATCTAATTACAGGTCAGACTGTAAAGCACCTTTTATTATCTGTTGTGGGCACCAAGACCTTCGTGTTACTGCAGAAACTTTTCCCCACGCATCTCCTCGCTATATACAGTTTGAATAACACGTAGATGCTCATTATGAGAAAAAAGTTCTCGTAGCAGCGGCTCGGTACTGATTTTTTTGACTTAAAAAATTACTGGAGCAGTCACACCAACAGTGGATTACGGAATTGAAAGGCTTAACCCGCAAATGTAAATTTACTAGCTCTTGTGTGACGTTATGTTGAGGGATGCAATTACGCAGAACATTCAGGACCCCAGAATTAGGGCCGGAAATCTAAAACAGTCTGACCCTTCATTAGACAGTGTACTGCAGCTTATTGAAGCGAATGGATATTTGTGCTGTCTTTAGTATAAGGTAGTTCATAAGTAGTTTGCAAGTTTAGGGACTGATGACCCCGTAGTTAAGTCCCGTAAGCTTAACAAACATTTGAACATTTGGAAAGACAAGATATTGCTGCATGGCGATGCCTGTTTTTGCGGCAAGTAAAAGACATTGACTTCGATGATTTAGTGTGGCTAGATGAAACGTGGGTGAATGGTGGTCATACGCTAAAGACAGGCTGGTCTGATGGATCACAAGAAGGAATGGCAATACCTGTTGGCAAAGGAAGCAGGATTATTGTTGTCCATGCAGGTACAGCGCGTGGATTTGTTCCTGGTTGTTTACACGTGTTCAGATCGAAGAAAACCTCGGATTTTCATGAAGAAATGAACCATACCACGTTTTTACGATGGTTTGAAAATTCGCTGATACCAAATTTGAAGAAAACGTCGTACATAATTATTGACAATGCGCCATACCACACTGTTGTAAAGAACAAAGCCCCAACAACATCTTCTAGAAAAGAAGAAATTACACAGTGGTTACAACGAAATAATGTAAAATTCGATGATGGACTGAAGAAAGTGGAACTATTGGAACTTGTGTCATTACATAAGCCACGGCATCCGACCTATGTAGTAGAGGAAGTCGCCAAGAAACACGGACATTCAGTAATAAGATTACCGCCTTATCATTGTCACTTCAGTGCTATAGAACTGATATGGGCACAAATCAAGGGGCACATTGCACGTGAAAACAAGAAATTCACGGTGTCAGAAGTGGAAAGATTGTTATACGAAGCTGTTTCTAAAGTAAGCGGCGGTAAATGTGCTGCATTCACCGTCCCCGCCCCGCAGCACCGCGCTAGCAGAAGCCTGCCAACAGCGGCAGCTGGCAACATAGCACCCCTGCCCCAGCGAACTGTCAAGTAGTTTTAATCGCACTATAGCTGCTGATACTACCAAAGAGGTTTCCACACCCTTTGGTTGCAAGCTAGTTGGTGAGCCTTCCCTCAGCGTGAGTCTACTCGCTCTCCGTCCCACAACCGCTGTTTCTTGGATTTTCCGGCTTCCGGTGGCTTCCTGCGTCTCGTGACCACTACGTCTGGTCTTTCTGTGCTGGTCACCTGGTGGGTTTAAGCTGGTTCATCTCTTCTGTTTGTAGATGGTAGCGTTTCATTCTCTAGCACTTTTAACTTAGATTCGTGGGCTTAGATTCATTTTTTGGAATATTTTCTCCGATCGTGTGCGGAAATGTTTTCTCGTTTTTCAGTTCAGTGATTTCCAATAGATAAACGCGGTGTGCGTAATTCTAGTTTCAGTTTGATAATGGCCTGGTATGTTAAAAGCTTTTGTGATCATGTGGCGGTCTATGAACTCTGTGTAAATACTTCCTAGCTTTGTGGGCCCGAATTATAATAGATGCTATGTTCATTTTTCTACAGTGCATGTAAGAATCTTCTCATCACTTTCTTCAGCAAGTGATATGTGTTCCACGTGGTTGGTTCAGCTTCCACTCTTGTTTGTTCCATGCCCATCACGCAAGTGACTATGTGGGTATCCTTCTGATTTCCACTAATATTTTGCAATCTTCCCTCCCTGCCTATTTTAATTTTGCTGTTTCTTCTCCAACTGGTAATACGTACTCTGTCTTTGTCAGTAATTCTCTTTGAGCCTTGTACAAACTTCTTCAATAGATTCCTTATGCAAATCTAAACATTTCTATTGGTTGCATAACTATGGGTTGCATACTGTAGTTAATTTTCTTGGAAACTGAAGTTCCGACTTCCGGGGTTTGCACCTAGTGTTCTGAATTCACGCCACTTCTCATATAAAACCAGTACCTACATCGATTTCTAACAGACTGCAAATCTAGAATCCACCGTGATTTTGTATAATGAATCCGATATTCAACCGCTTCACCTTCAGTGGAGTACGTTCATGTAACGTAATCGTGTGTCGCCGTTAGCGTGTTTCCTCGCGGTCCAGTTCAGATGTAATTTAATTTTGCTATACACACGCACCATCTCAAAACAGGCACGACAGACCAGAGCCAGCTTCAAAGTGTTTTTGTATATTGTGTTTTGTGCTACCTCCGACTTGCTGAATTTCGCCTACGATAGCGGCGCCTGCTTCTGCCTCGTCTCAGCACGCTGATTTTGGCGAATTTCGCTGTGGCATTGCGTGTGTATGAGCGAATGAGTGTTGTTTGTGAGTCTTTCCCCCCAGTAGCGTTAAATCATGTATAATTTAGGCTGGGAACCGTCCGCATTAATCAATTTAAGAGATGCATTTTATTGTATTAACAAAATTGGTTCACCATTTTGCTTGTTTTCTATCTGAATAAATAAGTTTGAGTTCAGCATAATCCGTAAGTTGCCTATAAATTGTAGTTTTAGAGCACCTTCACTCTTTTATTTAATATTGTTCCTCACAAGTGCTGAATACAAGATCAGATGCAATTTTTCTCATGCCTAAATTCCGTTGCGCCATAAATGTTTTCATAGCCACCTTTCTCAGATAACTTTGTGGTGGCTTGCTTATTAATGTCTGTGTGTAATAACGTATATTGACCACTATAGTATTAACTTCCCGTTATTGAAGTAATTTGAAACGAGTCAGTTCTCCGTTTGGGCCAGGGAACAAGGCTTGTTAGCAGGGAGTAACCAGTAGTTCACACGGACCTCATTTGCTGATTTTAGTGATAAAACAAAGCTGTTGTTTCATACAGTGGTCGACTTTTAACTTTCTATCTGATTTATTTTATGACGATCATGTCTCCATATGTAGAAGGGTGCTAAAAAGTACGTTTTGGTAAAAGAAATTTCGCAAATAGAGCTCACCTGAACGAATGACGCCACTCTTTTACTGATTTTCGCAACACTTTCTCGCCTGTATCGCAATAATACCAAAGAAGCTGCCTTCTCTGAACTTTTTCTGTGTGTTCCGTTAGACCCATTTGGTGGGGATCCCAGATGAGCAGCTATCGACTTTGAGCCAGAGAGAACGATGCAAAGCGAGCTATAACTCTCCACATTCAGACAGCCATAGATTCTCGCACATCCACTTAAAAGTATGACAAGTACACATTCTCACTGGGACAGTGGCGTAGCGGAGAAGTCACATTTATGCCACAGTAATTAATATAATAATAAATTGTTAACATAACAAAATAAGAAAAACCTAGCAATGTTAACTATTGTTTTAACACATGAAATGAAATTGCTATTCCTCTAGCCTTGAAAAGATTGGGGTTCCAGAGTAATTATGTAGATGTAGATATACCAACAATTAACTGAGAAACTGTAGGACGACTCTGTTGATAACAAGAACTCCATCACTACATTACGGAGGTCGATGTAGATGAAAGGCGTAGTGTCCCACCTATGGGGGCACCTGTGTGAACTCCTACGTAGCGATATTATTGGTTACTGAATAAAATAAAAAGTTGGCACTCTTCTCGGCCAGTTTTCAAGCAGACCAACCCTCAAACCCTCATCCACAAGGTAAATGCAGCTCCCTCGCGCCATTGATGGAAGAGAATAGTAACCATTCTCACGTGACAGATTTCCCTCCAAATCAGAATTTCTTCTCGCAACGATCTTGTGAGCCAAAATGAAATATCAATCGATTTCGTGTGCAGAGGCGTATGAGTGAACCTTAAACGTTTTGTCAGAAAGACAAAAGTAATGAGAACTAGTAGAAATAAAAGAAG
Source organism: Locusta migratoria (assembly GCA_026315105.1). Lineage (NCBI taxonomy): Eukaryota > Metazoa > Arthropoda > Insecta > Orthoptera > Acrididae > Locusta > Locusta migratoria. The sequence continues at coordinate 29,041,808 of CM048745.1, read as the reverse complement.
CAAGACAAGCGACATCAAAATATGTAATCACGTTTTAGTTGAAGTTTGATGCCTGACTTTTTATTTGAAGCTATTAAAACTATCACGATTAATGTTTAGTGCGTTTATACTGACAAAACTTTGAAAGAAAAGTTCCTTAAAATTATTATGCACTTTCAGAAACGTAACATTCTTAGCTGTTCAGCTACATAGTGCTTCCACGATTTACCTGATGAAGTAAATGTCACCTTTATGTCTCTAATATTTCCAGGAAGTAACTTATAAAGCAACAGTAGCATGTGATTGACTGCTTTTACATGGCAAATACTAAAGTATACAAACGCACATGTTAGGGGTAACTCAATACAGCTACCTGTCCAACTGATTCAGTAGCCCTCTGCAATTTATAATTTCTAGGACGAGCTACTTGCATGTGTACATGATGTATAGAAGCAGCCACAAATGAATTTGTGGTAAAATGTTGATCAGTTTGAGAGATAATGGGAAAAATATGGTATGTAGCTGATCAGCTACACTGTGCAATAAAGGGTTAAGGAATTCTGCTACCTTGCAATTAAAATTACCTACCACGGACGAAGCAAGTAGACTGGCGCAGGTTAAGCAGGCATTCATGACCAAGAGGAGTGTACTAGTATCAAACATTTGTCTTAATGTGACGAAGAAGTTTTGGAGAGTGTTCCTATGGAGCACAGCTTTGTGCGAAAGTGATAAACGGACAGTGAGAAATTGGGATCAGAAGAGAATCGAAGCCTTTGCGATTTGATGTTAGAGTCTATTGTTGAATATTTGGTGGACTGGTAAGATAACGAATGAGGAAGTTCTGTGAATAATCGGCAAAGAAGGAACACTATGAAAACACCGACATAAAGAATGGCAGTATTACAGAACATGTGATAAGACTTAAGGAAGAACCTCTGTGGCCCCAGAGAAAGAAGTAAAACTGTTGAGGAAGACAAAGACTGGAATACATCCAGCATATAATTTTGGATTTAGAGTACAACTGATACTCTGAAATGAAAATATTGACGAAGCGAAATGATAATAACAAGGAAAGAATGAGTATGATTTGCGGAAAAGATGGTGCAGGAAATTTTATGCTTCGGTTAATTTTGTTCTTCTCCGAGCAACAAACAAACGTTTGTAGAAGATTTCAAGTGAAGAGCGTCCATAGATATGCTACGAAGACGCGCTGAGCATTCTGCTGAAGTGTTCGAAATATCAGCATGGTTAAAAATGGTATCGGTTAATTGGACGTACACAGTAAGGAATAAGGAACGTTAATTGATGATTGAGAGAAGATAGCAATGTGTGAAGAGTAGAAAAAGAGGATGGTTGTAACACTTGTCGGTAACAGACTTAAGTTACGGATGTAGTAGAAGCCAATACGAATGTATGCCCGTTTTCTAAAGAACATAATCAGTAGAATGAAAAAACTGACATAACAGAACGGCAGTTAGCTGGAAATAGATGGCATTTGAGTTTGTTCGTCGTATTGCAAAGGAAAAAGAAATGGAATGTTGATCAAGAAAAAAGAAGAAATGATTTCACTTCAGACGTGCTACTTGGGTAGAATACCTGCTGATTATTGTGATGATGAAGAAACTGCCCCTGTTCTAGAATATAACTGTCATCATCATCATTATAATGGTAAAGATATATGCTGTAGAGTCAGTAGACGTTCGTGAAGATTATTCCACTGAGTTTAGAGGGAAGTGGCAACAAAGTACCAAACAACATAAAAAATCAAGTAATTTCTTCAAATAATACGACTAATTTATGATAAAGAAAACATCTCTGTCATTCCTGAAGAAGACTGTCAATCACGCGTGTACTGAGGTTTCAAATGCTGACATGAAGTTCTTCTCGAGAGCAGTACTTGTAGAACAATTAGCCGCTTTTCACTCATAGTACTTCCCAGAAAAGTTTTTATCCAGTTCAAGGTAGACATAGAGATAGCGCTTCGCCTTTCACGTTCTCATAGGTATAGTAAGATCCATTTTCAGGAGTTTCACTGTTTGAATAAAATGAGCCTGCAAGTTATTTTCGAGCAGGAATTGTAGAAGTCGAACAAAACGTCTGAGAGTTCTAAACTCATTTGTCGTGTATAGTATCCAAAAGGACGTCATGAGCATATTGCATTCAGAAGAGCGATGTATTTCACAAGTCGTGCTGCAATTTACAAGCCCTGCGGAAATTTACTTGCATACGAAACAAATATTTTAGAATGAAATAATGTTGCAACGATCAGATGCCCTTGAACATTAATTGTACAACACACGTCAAGGAGTTTCGTTGTCCTGCCGCTGCCTGTTCCCAAGATAGACTGCACGTGCATTCCTGTGAGCGTCCCTCTCCCTGAAACCCCGTACGGCTCGTGTACGGCTGATCTACACATTACTTTGTTTCACTGAGGAACCACAACCTCTACATATTTCACATAAGAAGTTGGTAATGGAGCATCTTACGAATCTTTTTATATCGCGATTGGCTAATTTCCACAATCGTGTCGGAAAGAGCTAATCGCCAAATGACTCGTACGTCGGCCTATTAGGGACCATGTTATTATTTGTTTTCTACGCTTTGTCCAGTGCTCTCTGAGTCAACTGCTCATTTTTGTAACTGACTAAAAAGTGTCAACGTGTGCAGTAATTATGACTGAATACAAGCAACAAAAATTGAACTTCTGTGTGCTCTAATTTCAGGCAGACCCCTATATCTTGAGTCATTATAGTAATTCCCCGAGATGCAAATTCAGTTGGCTCCAAGCATTCGACAACGGAGTCTCTATTTTCTTACAAAACTTGCACAGGTCTTGAATTAAAATTTGTATGTTGTTGGGAACAAAGATTTTCTTCTTCACTGTGTCTGTTATAGCTGTTCACAGTGAGAAACGACGAAGAAATTTGGGTAACTCACTAAATCAAGCAAAAAAATAAATAAATAAAAAATGAAAAGATACAGAGAGAGAGAGAGAGAGAGAGAGAGAGAGAGAGAGAGAGAGAGAGAATGAGATACCTGAATAAGATTTGTCGCTTAGTGCAAAATGAAATTTAATTAATGGGTGTAACAAAGAGTAATTGAGGCATGTTTATAATTCAGTTTCACAATAATCTGAACACCTGATCAAATGACACAGCTGCATCATTGTAGCTCTCAGAAATAACTTTATCTGCAATATCCACAACATCCAGACAATATTTTATAACGATGCATCATGTTCACAAGGACTGAGTATACTTGATAACCTGCCTACAAGTTTATCCTCAGAGAAAGCGTGAACGATAATGATGACAAGCTGCGAAATTGTAGAAAGATGAGTTGTCTCATTTGAAATAACTGACACAAAATAATCAGTAGCCAACAGCATTTCTTACTCTGACATGATAAACTGCCAGCATAAAAGAAAATAAATCTCATGGAATATGTTTCAAGTGCTTTTTAAAACGAAAGTTGGTGGCTAATTGTAACATCTAGTTCAGCAGTGAAATTTATGAGACTGAAAAAAATTCCCAGGTACAAAATATAGTGCAATCCATAATTTTAGAAAGTAGGAAACGAGTTTTGCGCATCATATCATTGCGATTTTATATTGCATGCTGATAAACACTGTTCACTTACCTTCTAATATCGTGCTTCTCTGTTAGGTTGCGCTATACCTGTGGACTTATGAGTGTATATTAGACAACTCATGATTCTCTATCTTTGATAATAAATTTCTGAGATTGCCAATGCCACTCAGGCTCCAAGTAATTTCGAGCCCAGTTTTTTCATTTCCAAACCTCAAATACAGTAAAAAGTACAACTTGTATCATCACAACCACATATCAAAGCCACTCTAAGGTCAATGTCTGTCTTGAATGTTCTTAAAATTTATTTATACATATTATTAGTTTTCTCGATATGTTCACTTGGCCTCCCAGAACCTTGACACTGAGGTGATCCTCGCGTGACAGCGACGTAAAACTAGAGAACGACGTCTTCACCCCGCTAACCCGCTACCCCGGCACACCTCAGGCTCGTTCTCGCAGCTCGCAGCTCTGCATTCGCCTGTCGCTCTCTTCCTCCCTTACAAAATGCCATATTCAGTTGCTAAGCCACGTCTCAACAATATGCTTTCTTCCCCGAGTGCTGGTACTGCAAAGTTCTCAGACGAACGTCTGTTAGGATGGGCCGTGACACGTGTCACGTGACACGTAGCTACGTCGGTAGAGTGCTTCCGTGATAGACAAAGCTCCCGGGTTCGAATCCCGGTTCGACTTACTGTCTTAATCCGCCATGATCTTTCAGGGTAAATTAGTTTCCTTAGCCCCCCGTCACGTCCAGGGCGCCAACGAACCAGCCAACCGGTATCGTTAGCCTGTGCACTGTATTATGACACATTAAAATAATTTAGGCAGTAGGCACTGCTCACCAGAAGTCTTCATACTGAAAACCCTATATTAAATCGTCACACGTAATAGGTTGCCACTGACAAGGCCCTTCTTGTTATGGCAGCTTCAGGTATGTATCTGCTCACAGGGATAAACGACAATAGACACTACAATCTCACGGAATGATATGAATTTGATTGAAAATTATTTAATTATGTGTCAAATTTTGCAGAAAAAGTGGCGAGGAAGCGGAACCGAGCTCAGACGAGGTGCAAGAGCAGCAAGGGAAGCAGAGTCTCGAGGTTAGTTGGCTGCACACGCTGAAGTGTTGCTCCAGTAGTCGGGCTAGCAGAAACCTCCCGGACGCGCCACTTCACCGCCCGTCGCCTTTCAACCAAGCGCCGTCAATGGAAAGTTTCTCATCTGTTATTAAATAATTCTACGTCTCAGAGGCCATAGGGTGGATTATTTTAAGTTTCAAGTCATTATTATTATTATGGCCACTTTTCTTATCTAGGCCCCTTCGTTTATTTCTTTGTAGTGGAATCCAACTCAAAGGTTGTAATGGTATTCATCCCTGTACCACAGTCACAGATGGTCATACCACTTCAGTTCTTTATACTTATTTGCTTCTACAATGATGGCTGTAGTTATCATCCTACCTGTAATTATTTCATTTCTCGCATGATCATGTTAAGATGCAGCACCTCCACCAGTATGACATTCCAGCGGCAAATAGCTACTGTTCACTATTTTTATCTATGAGGCACACTTCTGACTGGTTCTGTTATTGTCTTCAATATATTCTTCTTTGTTTGCTTAGACATATTATCTGATGTTAAATCTAAATCAAGTTAATCAATTTCCCTAACTTTTGTCCTTTCCATTTTGCCATCTTCATCAATTATAAATCCTAGGTATCCATATTCACTCACATTTCTATCTTCTCTGTCTCCGGGTACGGTATAGTTTGTTTTCTAAATAGTAACTTGCAGACCCTATTTACTGTAAGCTTGACTTAGTTTAGGAAGCATATAAGTCACATCTTGCTGATCTTCCGCTATTACTATCTCGTCATCTGCAAAGAGATTAGTGTGAAGATGGCCGTTTCCGAGATGTATTTTCATTAATCACTGACTCAGTGGCCGAGAAGCGCAGAATTTTCTCAGGCGTGAATATTGATATGCGTGACTATTACTCCGTTACGCAATACGACGTACCGCCATGTCTAAAGGTACTGATTTCACTAAATACATCATATTTGTACTGTGTGTGTGTGTGTGTGTGTGTGTGTGTGTGTGTGTGTGTGTGAAGCATGACAGGCCAACGGCGTGCCTACGTCGAGTACTCAACAGTAATGTAACTACAGACGCGGTATCGGAAGCCGACTACCGCGTCCTCCTGGAACAGCGCACGCTTTTACGCGCCACGTTGTTCGTCTTGTTGTTGTGGTCTTCAGTCCGGAGACTGGTTTGATGCAGCTCTCCACCCTACGCTACCCTGAGCAAGCCTCTTCATCTGACTGACGACCACGCAGTCTAGTCACCTCTAAACAACAACAACAACCTCTCCATCTCCTCATAAGAACGGCAACCTACATCGATTTGAATCTGCTTTCTGTATTCGTCTCTTGCTCTCCCTCTGAGATTTTTATCCCACACACTTCCCTTCAACGCTAAATTCAAGATTCGTTGATGTCTAAGAATGTCTCCAACCAGTCGATACCTTCTTTTAGCCAAGGTATGCCATAAATTCCTTTCCTCCCCAATTCTGTTCAAAAATGTCCAAATGTTTGTAGAGCTTATGGGACTTAACTACGGGGTCATCAGTCCCTAAACTTACAAACTACTTATGAACTAACGGCCTCGCGCATCGGAGCACATCGACTCAATCCGCTCGGCCACTCTGCCACGGCAATATCTACGTGGTTGTGCTTGCAAATGTATCTTTCGAACTTGTAAAATTGTAGAGGTCACTGAAGAACTTTATCTATACAGCACTCGTGGCTTACGAGTGTGCAGAAATATTACTGCAGTTGGACCAACATACTTCCGTTAAGTAGTCGTATATTGTCAGTATATTAAGCATTGATATTAATCCTTTAGTGACTCTATTACAGATAAAACTTCCCGTCTCCTACTCAGTGCAACGAAGAGTGTTGAACACCAACAGAGTGTCTGATGTTCACTGCACACAACTACTACGTATGGACGAGTCAGCGAAAGAGACCAGAGCCACTAAAACACGTAGCTGTAGACAGTCTTTATGCGGCTGAATTGTTATTGACTCTACATTTTAGAATGATGGACACACTTGTATACAAAATGATTATAAACTTCCTTTCGTGCTCACACGCTTATAATTTATACGTGTACCATCAAAAATCATGTGGGGGACTGATGACCTCCGCAGTTTTGTCCCCCTAAAACATCCAAACAACAACAACAACAAAAATCATGTTGGTTTAGTTAAAGATACAAGAAAATAGCATTGTCATTAATCGTTATATATGAGCAAGATAAAGGATGATAAATCAATAGTTGTCTTATATTAACAGAAATATTCATTAGCGATGATAATTACACTGTGAAGCACGCTGTCTTGTTATGCCTTTCACTCATATTTTGTAGAAAACTTTGAGAAGTCAAAGAAATTCTTATGAAAACGCTTCTCAAGTTTATGTAGAGTACTTTCTGATGTTCCAGACTGGAAAGTGCTCTGCTCCACCTCGGCCTTAACTTCCCTCCCGCAGCCACTTCTAAGAGGCACCGAGTCCTTTGTTTCCCTCTCAGTCTGGCTGCTTGGATCGCACGCCTGTTATATTTCCGTTTCTTCACCAGCTAATAGTTGGAATTTTATTTTGTATATCCACAAAATTTCACATTTTCACTTCCGGACAAATGAATGAGTCTAATCTACCTCCAGAGACGAAATGGAAATAGAAAGTTTCTATCCTGTTTTCTCGCTGACTGCAAACATTTTACGATTGCATGTCATTGGTATTGTTCAATTTATGAACTTAAATAGACCATGATATTCATTTATACATATTACATCCTCAGTATAGTCTGAAGTTCAGCAGTTGTTTATATGAAGAGGACAAAAAACCCACATAGTTTCATAAAGTTAGTCAAAAAATCTTGGAGTTGTTTTCTAATACTATTCTGAATAAGAATGTTCGAACGATTTCTAATGCAAAATACTGATTGATTTACAGAATACTAGTATAGAAACGAGAGTTGACCTGGTGTGTATTTGTTAAAGTATTCTATTACCCATATCATCTTCCCTTATGCTCTGTTCCATTTCGTCCTCCCTCCTCTGGCTGTACATCTCTTCCTTCGCTCCCTCTTCTGTTCTTCTCCTCTTCGTTCGCCTCCTCCGCCAAACTACCGTCGCACCCTGTCTTCTCCTCCCCCTCTCTTTGAAACAAACGATGGTACACATAATTAAACATTAGGCATTTAATCAATATTTACGTTAATCCGCCTCCTCCTCCCCCTTCTTCTGATCTCCAGCTCCTCCTCTCAGCTTCTCGTCTTCTCTTGCCCCTATCTGTGCATCTCATTCTCCCTCAGTTATCTCTCTCCATTGCTTCCTCCATCGTCGTCAGTATATCTTCTCCTCCTGCATATCTTGTGTGACTTACACACATTTGCCAATGTTCACAGAGAACCGTCAATGGTGGCAGAAATCTGTTGGAACCTACCCTCCGACGAACGCCACCTGTAGTACAAAAAGCGTCTCCATGAAAACATACACAGACGGTGAGAATAGCACACCTGAAATGACGACTTGGATGGAAATCCGACCTAGGCAGATTCCACGTAGGGGATAGTAGATATATCAATATGGTGTCAACTTCGTTCGGCAACTGTTATCCTAGAGACATGGCTGCCAGAGCGCCAAATGTCTGCATCCTTTAGTAGGACGAGCTTACAGCCATGAGGCTGTGATAGCTACGTCTGGAGCATACAGACGCGACGCCATGGAGACACACTTGTGCTTCCTACAACCAAATGAGCCACATTGAAGTGGGTGAACTGGTGCCCTTCCGAGTGGCAGTACGGTGCTTCTAGAGAACTGCCTCGAAAACTGGGCGTGCTGCGTCGGTTGTAACGTAAACATACGACACCCACCCCATGAGGTTCTGAGCGCCACGCTGCACAGATGTCAGCAAAGGTGGTCGTATTGTAAGGGCAGCAGTCATAGGTCGCACAGCCACCACAGCCCACATAAAAGGTCCTGTGAACCCACAAGTGTAAACACGAACTGTTGCCAACCGGCTACTAGCAGCGAGGCTCACACCTCTAGCCTGGCTTCCACTCACGCCATATCATCGACCTGCTCAGCTGGACGGGTGCCACCAGAGGATCACTGGGAATGGTGGACCATGGTCTTCAGTGGTAAGCCGTAGCTCGCCTTAACATTAGCGTTTGATGATGGAATTTAAACCGGTTCTCCTTTCCATTGTTGCAACAGTAAGTTGATTTGCTGTTCCAACAGGCTCATTCTTGCCTAGACACGGTCCGTCAAACTCTATTTTCTTTGCAAGATGTGCAGCAGCTTCTCTAGCCAGGACGATATCTGTTATTGTCTCCAGTCGAGCATGTGTGCGATGTGATAGAACGACATCAAATATTGCGAATTATCTCGAACAGGATAATGTGTTGACCCAAGGTCAACATGGATTTGGAAAATGTCGTCCATGCGAAACACAACTAATTATGAGTTCTATCGACAAGGGTTTTCAAATTGAGTCCATATTTTTTGATTTTGACCCCGTACTTCACAAACGGCTTTTAATCAAATTGCGTGGTTATGGTATATCGCCCCACATTTGCGAATGGATAGGGGATTTCCTGTCAGAGAGGACAAAGTTTGAAGTAATCGATGGTAAGGCATCGGCTAAAACAGAGTTGACATTGGGCGTTCTACTGGGTAGTGTTATTGGTCTTCTGTTGTTTTGTATTTACATAAACCAAAAAAAGTTCAAATGTTTGTATAGTCTATGGGACGTAACTACGGGGTCATCAGTCCCTAAACTTACAAACTACTTATGAACTACTTACGAACTAGGACGGCACAAATATCCATGCCCGAGGAGGGATTCGAACCCCCGACCGTAGTGGCCGTGCAGACCGTGACTGGAGCGCCTCAGTCTCCTCGGCCACCGCGTTACATAAACCATTTGGGAGAAAATCTAAGAAGCTCTCTTAGGTTGTTTGCAGATGACGCCATCATTTACCATCTAGTAAAATCATCTAAAGCCACCGCGGCCGGCGAAAAGAAATCCCTTAAACTATGTTTACAAGGTAAATCAATCGAATGTGAAGGCTGTAATCTTCACTATATACCTAGGAATTCCTATCACTTTAGACTTAAACTGGAAATAACACTTAAATAATGTGGTGGGAAAGGCGAACCAGAGACTGCGTTTTATTGGCAGAACCCTTAAAAGATGCAACAGAACTACTAAAGAGACTTCATACACTAAGCATGTCCGACCTTTCTTGGAGTATTAATTCCCGTACGGGATCCTTATCAGATGGGTTTGACGGAGGACATCGAAAGAGTCCAAAGAAGGGCAGCTCGTTTTGTATTGTCACGATACAGGCGAGACAGCGTCGCGGAAATTATACAGAATCTTGTATGGGAATCATTGCAACAACGGCGTTTATCGCTGTGGTGTGAGCTACTTACGAAACCCCATTCGCCAACATTCTCCTCCGAATGCGAAAATATATTGTTGACTGCCACTTACATAGGTAGAAAATATCATCGAAATAAAATACGAGAAATCAGAAGTCGACGGGAGAGATTCGGGTATTCTTTGTTCCCGCGCGCTATTCGAGAATGGAATGGAAGATAGGTAGTATTAAGATGGTTCGATGAACCCTCTGCCAGGCACACAAATGTAATTCGCAGAGTATCCCATGTTGCTGTAGCTGCAGACAACTGACACGTGCGACTTGTCAGCCTGCAACTCTTGCAGAACTATCAGACCAGCTCTACAAGGCGCGGAATAGTATTTATACCAGGACATGTACTTATACGAGTTATTCGGCATGGATCGACACCTAGTATCGTTTGAAGTGTTGGTCAGTTAATGTAATCCATATTCACTGCCTGAACAATAAATCTCGAGTGAACTGGAAAGCTTGAAGAGGGTGTGCTACATTTTACTTCTGGCAGAGCATTCATTACAGCTATAATGATTCACAGTTTAGTCTGCCTCTCCAATCCACATCTCATTCAAATCCGTCATGCCGTTTGAAGTACATACACGTGCACATGCACACACACACACACACACACACACACACACACACACACACACACACACACACAGAACAATTAATAGGGGTGCTGCTTTTATCAGTAACAGTAAATAGATGATACGTAGCATTCAGCAATGTATTTCTATAGCCGGTTCGCCTGTCATCGAATTGTCGGCTCTCGGTACATATGATTAAAACTCAACTACGACAATGCGGCGCGCGGATGTTCGCCGTCGGGGGTTCAAGTCCCTCATCGGACATGGGTGTTTCTGTTGCCCTTAGGTTAGTTTACCTTTACTTAAATAGTTTGTAAGCTACGGACTAATAACGCAGTAGTCAGTAGTTGAGTCCAATAGATTTACAAACTTTTGACCTTTTTTATTTTTATTTATTTAATTATTTATTTTTAGAGAAATCACAAAAATGTAAATCGTAATAACCGGAGGAGGATTTTAACCGGCGTCCCCCAGAATGCACGTCCGGTATGCTAACCACTGTCTTGCTGGGTGAATACCCCTGTGTTGTTGTGGGTGAAGGCTGTTCACTGTCGTTGGTCGACATTCATGCAGACCTAAGATTAAACATGAACCTTTTCTTACATCTTCTGATTGAAGCGATTTCACATTGTTACATCAGAATATTGATTCATGGGAAACACAAAGATATGGTTGCAGTTTATTTTAGCTGAAGTGTGCCTTGACCTTGCCTTTCTGTTAATCATACTAACGACAAAGTGCCGTTACGACATCTTGTAACTGTTACAGAAATTAAATCATGAGGGTTTCTTAGTGATGCGCTTAATACTGTAAGGCAGTATGCCCTTACTTTTGTTTCAGAGTGACTGGTTCATTTTCAGTGAAGAAAAAAAGGTTTTACTGATGCAGGAGCGTAGTAAGGGGGGGACGAGGGGTTTCAAACCCCCCCCCCCCCCAGAACTTTTTCACCACTGTAAATCTGGTCAATTAAAAAAATAATAATTGCTCATGTAACCACTACCCAACCATCAGTAACAACGAACAAGTAATGTTGAATTCCAGCCAGAAACCCGCTCCACAGACTGTTTAAAGTACCGCGCGGGGCTTGCCTAGCGTGTAACGAAGGCCACCGTGTCTTATGCTTACTACTGCTACCAACTTCAGTGATCTGCTTATTTTATTGCTACAGTAGTATGCCGAACTTGTACATAACACAGACAAATATATGTCATAACGAGTCATGTTCCCATCCTCTGCTTACAATAAGTAACCTTACCAAAGAAGTATTACAAAGAACGACGGATGTCTATCATAGGAGGCGACAGTGGACTTTGTTAGTAACTGTCGCCTGTCAGCTTGCTCGTATTCGTCAACACTGCAACTTCACTACGGTAATTTGGGGTTTCCGAAGGCCGATGTGCAGGTGCTGAAACGTAGGGGAGACCAGGGTAACGGCGCCACCCTGGGTAATCGCGCCACCCCAGTTTTATGTCGAACGGTTGGCAGTACGCGTACGCCTGCCAGTGTTCTATCTCCGCTACCTACCACGGTACGTTTCCTTTAGTCGCCGTCCGTCATTAGGTATTAATTGTGTGAAAAAAAAGTTAGTTTCGACGTTTTAAATCTAATTTTGGAGCCTATATTATACCTCTATAGGCTGTCAGTGCTTTTTAGTACTCATATTAACGTAATCTGTAGATATTCAGGTTCGATTTCGTGTCTCTAAACAAATTGCTTTGCAAAATCTTTGGCTTTAAATTGACGTTCTTAACCAAATTTTTCAACTGGGGCCTTGACGCCATGGTGGATAATTTAGGCTAAATGAAGTGTAACACAGATGCATACATTTTGTGAAATGAGCACTTGCCAGCTAATACTCGTTTATTACTTTTTCTTTCAAACATGCATTTTGTTACGTTTTATTCCTAAAAAGTATATTGTGAATGTATGCACAGTGGCGCCGTTACTTTGTGTTCCGGGGTAATGACGCCATACATTTGAAAATCAAGTATAAACCTGCACGATGAGTGAGTAGTAGTAAAAAGTGTTACAACCGTTGTAATTTATACTTATCACTACACTATATGTGTAATACAGAAGGTATTACACATATAAAAGGCTTCAAGTACTTGTCGATGTAAAATTGAAATAAAAATACGTACTACAGACGCGAAATTTAACCGACAGGAAGAAGATGCTGTGATATGCAAATGATTAGCTTTTCAGAGCGTTCGCACGACGTTGACGCCGGTGGCGACACCTACAACGTGCTGACAGCAGGGAAGTTTCCAAACGATTTCTCTTACACAAACAGCAGTTGACCGGCGTTGCCTGGAAAGACGTTGTTGTGATGCCTCGTGTAAGTAGGAGAAATGCGTACCATCACGTTCCCGACTGTGATAGAGGTCGGATTCAAGCCTATCGCGATTGCGGTTTATCGAATCGCGACCTTGCTCCTCGCGATCTTAATGCTAGCAGAATACGGAATAGGTGGATTCAGGAGGGCAATACGGAACGCCGTGCTGGATCCCAACGGCCTCGTATCACTAGCAGTCGAGATGACAGGCATCTTATCCGCATGGTTGTAACGGATCGTGCAGCCACTCGATCCATGAGTCAACAGATGGGGACGTTTGCAAGACAACAACCATCTGCACGAACTGTTCGACGACGTTAGCAGTAGCATGGACAATCAGCTCGGAAACCATGGCTGCGGTTATCCTTGACGCGGCATCACAGACCGGAGCGCCTGCGATGGTGTACGCAACGACGAGCCTCGGTGCACGAATGCCAAAACGTCATTTTTTCGGATGAAACCAGGTTCTGTTTACAGCATCACACGTGTTTGGCGACATAGCGGTGTACGCACATTAGAAGCGTGTATTCGTCATCGCCATACTGGCGTATCACCCGGCGTGTTGATATGGGGTTTCATTGGTTACACATCTCTGTCACCTCTTGTTCGCATAGACGGCACTTTGAACAGTGGCCGTTACATTTCAGATGTGTGCTAGCACATTCTCCATATCTCTCACCAATTGAAAACGCCTGGCCAATGGTAGCCGAGGAACTGGCTCATCACAATACGCTCGCCGCTACTCTTGATGAACTGTGGTATCGCGTTGAAGCGGCATGAGCTTCTGTACCTGAACTCACCATCCAAGTTCTGTTTGACTCAATGCCCATGCCTAACAAGGCCGTTTTTACGGCCAGATGTGGTTGTTCCGGCCACTGATTTCTCAGGATCTATGCAAACAAATTGCGTGATAATGTAATCACATGTCATTTTAGTATAATATATTTGTCCAATGAATACCCGTTTATCATCTGCATTTCTTCTTGGTGTAGCAGTTTTAATGTCCAGTAGTGTCGCTGAGCAACGTCTTCGACAACAGCCTGTATTTGGGCAGGTGAACGCCTGTCGTTTTCAAGGTATACCAGAATAGACTAATTCATGATATTACCATTGTAGAGAAATAATGTCTGAGCATTTCCCACTGCAGGCAATTAAATTTTCAATAAAGCTTTTTTAGTTTCGTACTTCAGTTTGAAAGAAATTATTATTATTTTTGCAGTTCTCTAAAATTCTGAATAAGTAAATGAGTAGTTTACTTTGGCGCCTGTAAACTGCCTAGAAACGTAATTTTATCAGGTCAGATAGGAGTAATGGAAGGGGAAAGGGGCGTATATACGTAAATGTAGCCCCCAGACTCTAAAACCTTAAAAATCATACGTAGTATTGAAAGTACTGAATGTACGAAACCCTAAATTCAAAAATAAAAATATTGACGTGCCGAACAGGCGGATATAAACATAATCAGCTTCGTTTCAACTTAAACATGATTTTACCATTCGTTTTTGGTATTAAATAGTTGATGAACTATACGATTACGTAGCTGCTATTGTTAGAGGTCTGAACTTCACTACACCGTCATTTTATTGTTATAGACCTACATGAACAGAAGAGATGACATTAGTTTAATTAAAATTTCAAATTTGTTTAGTGATAAGTAAATATGAGTGCAACAGAATTAGAAACAGCACGTTCTCCGTTTGTACCGTGCCATTCTTCTGTTACTACCAGCCGCGGTGTAGTGGCCGAGCTCTCCAAGGCGCCTCGCTGCGAGGCGCGCGGTTGCTCGCCGTCGGAGGTTCGAGTCCTCACTCGCGCATGGGTGTCTGTGTTGTCCTTAGAGTAAGTTAGTTTACGTAGCCTGTAAGACTAGGGACATAACCGCAGCAGTTACGTCCCTTAGATTTACAAACATTTGAACACTTTTTCGTTTCCAGCTACCGTTCGCTTAAAGCGCTAGCGTCACTTAAGCTGTCGAATGGGTGCACTTTTTCCCCTACATAGTTTCACGACTGTCTTGTTTTGTAGTGTGCGGTTACGGTCCGGGGAACCGTTGGTTTGTGGCGCCACACGCGGCAAAAACTGCAACTTCTGACGACACGATGAGCTCTGTTTGAGTTGCTGTGGGAGCATGCTAGCTGCTCATAGTTGAAACTCGCTGATGTCTCGTTAGATGAACAGCAACTACACTCTTCTTTCGAGAACGCTTATTTCCGCATGGCTCTATTGTACCCCATCATTTTACGAACATTTTCGCTTGTAGCCATGTCAGTCCGCTTTTAGTCAACGATCTATAACACCACACCTCGAAAGAAAAGTCTGTAAACCAACCACAATATGAGAAGATACAGAGGTTCTGCCCAACAAGTTCCGGTATTGCGTCTATGTATACAAGGAGGTCACCTAAAACCAGGTGCGAGTCAACCTTGTCCACAAGGACAGCGTGTTTCGAATGATGTAATCCGGCACTAAAATCCACGCACTAAATTCCGAACACGCCGAAGGCAGGGCGCGGACTGCGGCGGTCCGTCGCCACAGCACGTCCCGCACCGCCGCACCGCCGCACCATCGCACCATCGCGTGCTCCGTGACCGGGGAGGCCACCTGTGTACGTTACGATCCACGCCCGACGCGCCGCAATCTCACTCTGCAGGAGCTGCCTCATGACGATGGCATGTTGCACAGTCGACATTTTGTTTGACAACGACCAGTCAATCTGGCGGCATCACACCAACGAGACGTAGTGTAACCAACAACGTATACTAATGCCTAGTAAACAGTTTGCAGGGAAATACAGAACGCCGACAGCGATCGTGACAAATGTAGTGCTTCGACCGGCACACCCAGACCCGTCCGAATGACGTCGGAGCTTTCCTATGCAAGTAGCTCACGGTCATCTAATCTGGCCATTATTCGTTGGATCAGAATTCGGTGCAAAATGCACATTTTTTTGTTACCGTCGTAAATATGTGTGAAACGCCTTTCTTTAGTAGTTGTATTAAGAAACAACACTGATGCAAATTACTTGTAGTCTTTAGTCTTTAATAGAACTATGGCGATATAATAGAGAAAATACTTATCAAAAACAAAGGTTTCAATGAAGTTCATTCAGGTTAGTTTTAGGGCATACTGTATACAGAAATATTCTAATTTAGACGTCTACCAAAAATTACATATCAAATGTAGGATACAGAAGCTAATCAAGTTATTATTCAGTTCATTGGCTCGAATGCCACTGCTAATGATATAGCTTTATTAAATTAGGCGCTCACATGAAGGCACCATACTCAGCAGCAGTTCCTTTTATCTTTTTACTCTTTTGTCTCGAAGTAAAGCTACAAAAATGCTGGAGAAATAACAAATTTTAATTCTGTAAGAAAACATTTATTGAAATAATAATTCAAAACAGATGTGCATTTACGAAAATTCACGACCTTCCAATGGATATTAAAAGCTTAGAATAAGATTTTTCAATAGAAAAAATGGTTTGTTTCTCAGAATTTTCTAGAAAAACAGAGCTCAATAATGTCAGTGTACTGAAAGTATGAAACTAAATACGCTATAGTACGGAGGTCACAATTCTTTGTATTATTCAAATTACAATGTAGGGAAATCTGAAAAAAGTACTGTGCTCAGATTTTACATAGTTTTTAATTTATTCAAAAAGAAAAAAAAGTCTCATTTTTGCAAATATGTTTCAATAAAGTCTAAAGGTTACTATTACAGGAGAATACCTTAAGCGTAGAGTACATAAAATAATACCACTACAGAACTGGACTATGTGGAGACTCTTTGAGTTGAAAAGCGTTGAATTTCACTTCAAGTCTATGTTCAAAACATGTTCAAATGTTTGTATAGTTTATGAGACTTAACTACGGGGTCATCAATCCCTAAACTTACAAACTACTTATGAACTACTTACGAACTAGGACGGCACAAATATCCATGCCCGAGGGGGATTCGAACCGCCGACCGTAGTGGCCGTGCAGACCGTGACTGGAGCGCCTCAGTCTCCTCGGCCACCGCGGCCGGCTCAAGTCTATGTGCGTGTGTCGCTGATATCTGAGTTAGACTAACCACTACAGAAATATTACTACTACTATACTTTACACAACAATTTCTTTCACTTGCTATAATGAATTGTCGTTCATACTGAGCAGCGTAACCATGAGGGTACATTTATAGCTCGACGTGGCTAATTTCTAACATGCGATACCTTTAGTATCCTAATACGTGACAAAACCGCTATCTCATATCTCGATAACTTCATTTTAGCATCCTTGTAGCTTGAATCATACTCATACTTTACCAAGTGGTTAGAAAAATTTTCTGAAATTTATTTACCCATGTGGAGATTATTTCGTTACTTAATGGGCATTATACTACGTCTGTGTTTTTGTCACTCTATTGCACGCTTTAAATAAACCTGTCGTGTAGAATTCATAGGATATTATCCCCGATAAATAGAGAGCTGATAGTCCTATAAGTGAGATCAGTTTAGTTAGAATTTGAGGCATTTACCATTTTCAGAGAACTTGACCTGAAAGTCCATAAAACTATCCAATACATAAATTTTAGCACTACATGCAAATGTAATGTATTAATGTGAAGATTAGAAACAGGTCATCTAGTGTTCAAAAAGCAATGCATGCTTCTAATAAAAGATGGCTAATATTCGAAATGAAAACTTACAAAGCAAGAGATAACTCTGCAATTTCTTCCATCTCTTCGACAAGGCAGACAGTCATACATTATGTTCTGTAAAAAGTATGAAACACTTCACAGTAGAAAAAATTCTGAACGTTGCCGACAGGTAACCAAACAATAAATATAAATAACTATGGAGAAATGATTAAAATAAGATGTAAATACAAATACGTTGATTATTACCGAGAAACTCCAGTTGCAAAGGCAGAAAAGAGGGGAGAGGTATCAGCAGTGTCAATGTTGGAGAACTAGTAAAAAAGCAGAATGAAAACATACAAACGCAAATAAAGGTTCTGCACTACTCGGATACACTTAGAGATGAAAATATAATTATTTCAAGAGCAGACAAGGGAAACACATTTGTGATAGACAAAGGACAAAACATCGACAAAGCACAAGTGTTTATGTTACAAAGTAACAGTACATATATAAAAAAAATATTGGGCATACAGATTCCAGACAAAAATATAAAAACAACTTTCTGCAAAAATAGGTATCACACCAGACAACAGAGAAAAAAGAAAGTTACACAGGATAACACAGTTACAAACGTCCCCGAGGCTAACCAAAGATTTTAAAAAAAATATTCCCTGTTTCTAGAGATGGTGAATTTGTCGAAAAGTTCCCACATAGAATCCGGTGTGATATATGTTAAAATTACTGCCAGAAAAGTTGAAAGGGCAAGACTTGAACCAATAAAACACTATACAACAACATAAAAATTAAATCCAAGTTACAACAACACTCGTTTCGTTTAATACAGAAAGCACGTGTTCCAAAATACCAGTAGAACAAAGAACACAAATCACAGGAAAACTATAAATACAGATATCCATTTCCCTTTATGATCATATTAAGGAAGCAACCCATTCTTAAAGATCATAATTGGGCTAAACTGCTTCCACTTCGACGATGAATTTTATGTAAAGTTAGACTAGTTCCTATTGGGGTTGCCACTTACAGGAGTCTCGGTAATTATTTTAAAACTAACACTGAATAGATTGAAAAAATTGTTGAACAGATGATTTTCATCAAAATAGTAACAAAATAATACAACATATTATACTGATTCTGGAATATGAATGACATCCTGTGCTTGATAGAGAAATCAGAAACAAAAATTGTAAATACCTACTTTCTGACATAAATTAGGAACTTTGTAATCATCGTAAGAGTACATGCTAACAAAATTAATTTCCTAGATATAACACCAAAACAAAAACTTATCTCTGAAATATACAATAAACTCACGGCGTCAGACATTACTACCCGTCAATAAATAATCGACTCACTCACACTCAGCAGGTGGCATTGGCGGACTAAGCGTGATGGAGGGGAGGGGGGGAGGTGGAGAGTGCGGACCACCCCGGGCCTCCGGTCTTGGGGGTCCTCCAAGATTGGCATACCTCAAAAGCAGCTTTTTTTTTTTTCTTTTTTTGAGCGCGCTTGGCATCTCGTTCTGCTGGGGCCTCCAAATCTCGAAAGTTATTCTTCATAGACTGGCCCGTGCCTCTCATCCTGTGCGGGCCTCCAAATCTGAAAAGTTACTTTTTTATAGTAATATATTGCCAAGTGGAGAGGGAGGGGAGGTCATTTTGTTTCGCCACCGCCCCGGGCCACCAACAACATTAGTCCGCCATTGGTAGGAAGTAGTCTAAGAAACAAACAAGTCAACAAAGGGAACTACTAAGAATTTTATACAAGGTGTATCAAAAAGCTTGGCGAAAACTTAAACAGTTGAAAGTACACGATAATAGAAACAAAAATATCCCAGTAAAGATGGGTCCGCAAATAAGCCGTCTGCGAGATAATTACAACTGACGTCAATGCAAACATCGTCTTAGTGCACACTAATTTGAAATTTGGACATTACTATTAGGTGTCACACAGCATTTCACGTATGGATTACCTGTTCGAAGTGACTTCCTTGCATGTGAGCGCAATACTGTGCTCGTCTCTACAATGAATTTCGAATTATTTGAAAAACCCCTGGATTTTTGGGAAGTCTTTCCAAGCGTGCACAACTCTCCGCTCCAGTTCTTCTACCGTGTTAATGGGTGTTCTGTACAGTACGCTTTTGAGGTGACCCCAGACACAAAAATCCACTGGATTTAGATCAAGCGACCTTGGACGCCAAGGTACAGGTCCGCCTCGACCTATCCATCTTTGGCCGTATCTGCGCGTCAACTGCCGTCTCACACCAGCAGCAAAATCTGTCGGAGCTCCATAAAGCATGTACCACATACTATGACGGTGCTGAAGAGGTACAGCCTCAATCAATCCTGCAAGATGACGCTGCAAAACCAAAGGTGCCTCCGTCCATCAAGTTTTGGTGGTAGAATGTGTGGCCTATCAGTTGATCACCCAGTACCGTAACCATGTGGTGACTCATGAACAGCATGTGGCTTTATTTCACACCACAAATGTGCATTATGATGATTAAAAATACTAATAGAAATATATTTAAAACTGATTAGTCGGTTTTGGTATGGAGAATTGACAATATGTCAGATGGCTACTGTGAGTTTTAGTGACTGTAATTACGTCACATTTACATGAATAAGAGATTCATAAATGAATTTACTGATGACTGTACAAGATTATTAAATATGAAATCAAGAAATTCAAATATTGTTTCTAAAGTGATGGATTATGTTGATGACTATTATGAGTGCGATCAGTACGACTTACGATAAAAGTGATTGTGTTACTAAAGTTGCATGAAAGTTGACATTGTTCTGTCGATTGCAGATATATACGAGTGTTGTGAAACAAAAACCTCTCGTGCAGCCCTCAATTAAAATTTCACTCTGAGTTTGCGAACTTATAGGATCTGACTGTAGAAAGTAATACTGAAATATTTTAAATATTCAGGTCAAGAAATTTAATATGAATAATTTGGGAGCTAATATTATAGTCAAAGATAATTATTATGAGTTGGTGCTAGTTAACTTGGGATTCGAAGTAAGTTGTTTGTTTAATGAAATCAGAGTTCATTAAAACTGGCACCACCACAGCCTGCTCTTCCATGTGCAATACCCCCGGTTTCTCTCAGGCGCTAATGGACCCTTGTAATGTATTTCTTTTGGGGTGTCTTCGATCAGGATCCGTTTCTTGGTACAAGCGTGCAGCAGTCCGTGCGTTTCCATTAGCTCTACCGTACATTAAATGCATGTCTGCACATTCTTCGTTACTGTAGGTTCCATTGTGACTAGAACACAGCACATGTGGCTCTCTTCAGACGCGACTGATACCCTTTGAACTGTATCCATTTTGCACGTTCTGCGGGTATGGTGTGATTCCAAAACGCACCTTTCGGCAATGTTCCGTTGAGCCGTTGAGTATGCAACGAACATAGGACGGACCCAAGTGCACAAGGGGTAAACCGTACGATGCTACAGACAAACCGTTAATGGAGGCTTGTAATTACCTCGCAAACGGCTGGTTTGTGGAACCATGTCTACTGGGGTATTTCTGCTTCTATTATCTTATGCTTTCAACTGAGTAAGTTTGCACAATTCTTTCTGCAACACCTACATATATACAGAAGACAGTTGCATACACTTAGTATACGGAAGGGAAGATTCAGTTGAAAAATATTCCCAATCAGCGACAAAAGACATCGATAAATACCTATCGTACTGTAACATTTGTACGGTTGATATGTAGGACAACAGGCAGAAGGTTTTCTGTCAGATACAAGGAACACATGAGAGCTGGAATGTATGAAATAGACTAATCCACATCAGCATAAAATCTAACAGAAACAAACAACTTCTAGCAAGAATTAGGATGAAAACAACAGCTGCTAATCATGGACCAAAATTATCACATAGAAATTCACAAAAAATAACCTCGTTGAACGTTGAAGCGTACATAACGAAAAACTCATTGTTTACACTAATAGATAATGTACTTGAAGACACTCAAAAACGTTATTATTACCTTAATCACACCACTGAAAACAGCTTACCCTTCACTCCCCTGTTAACTCCTCCACAAAAAATTGAACAAAAACTCAAATCATCTCGACAAAAAAACTTTATAGTGCTCTCTGACAGCTAATACATTCATGCACAGGTACAAAAACACGCTCACACATACAGACACACCTAAAATTCATTGCCAGCTACTACCTCTCTCTCTCTCTCTCTCTCTCTCTCTCTCTCTCTCTCTCTCTCTCTTTCTCTCTCTCTCTCTCACACACACACACACACACACAACAGTCACAGGCAGGTATGAATAGAACAGAAAGAAACAAACTTTAGCATCCAGCATACATTTTATTTATATACCAAGTGAGATAAAACAGCACTCCACAATTGTTGAAAGTAATTTGTAAATTTTTTTATTGAAAAATCTCTCGCGGTAGGGATCAGAAAAGGCATGTTAAAACGATCCCTGCTGCTCCAAATTACTTTGCGAAACGGAAATTTATCTAACTGCTCACTCCTTAAGGAAGCGGCCAACGTTATAACAAACACAAAACCAATGTACAAGAAGAAACAGGTAAATAACTATGGGATGGGGAGCATGAAATTATAAAGCAGGCGTTTGATACTTTAAATTATAATTTATTCAAAAACATAAACAAGCAAAAAGCTAATGAGAGACCAAATAACCACAATGAAGCAAACACGTTGTACAACAGTTAATTAAATCATTAAGTTACTGCCCGTAATCAAATGGTTTCTGCCAATTTTGAATATGGAGGGTACGAGGATATTTGCAAATACACTGGGGATAAAAAAAAGCATACTCATTCACTCACAGACACGCACATAATGCTTGTGACACTTACTCAATCGGGAACAATTCATAGTAATTGCAAAACGATGCGTCGTCGGCGCTTTGAAGAGATGGCAGATGTCGTCAAGCACAATTTAAAAGTGTCCTATGCACGAACGAACTCATGTGTGGGGAGGCAGCGTCATACTATCCACATGGTGTACGAACACGGTGATTTACACTATTGGCCATTAGAATTGCTACACCAAAAAGAAATGCAGATGATAAACGGGTATTCATTGGACAAATATGTTATACTTGAACTGACGTGTGATTACATTTTCAAGCAATTTGGGTGCATACATCCTTATAAATCAGCACACAGAACAACCACCTCTGCTCGCAATAACGGCCCCAGTACGCCTGGGCATTGAGTCAAACAGAACTAGGATGGTGTGTTCAGGTACAGAAGCCCATGCAGCTTCAACACGATACCACAGTTCATCAACAGTAGTGACTGGCTTACTGTGATGAGCTCGACCGCCATTGACCAGACGTTTTCGATTGGTGAGAGATCTAGAGAATGTGCTGGCCAGGAGAGCAGTCGAACATTTTCCGTATCCAGAATGGCCCGTACAGGATCTGTAACATACGATCATGCATTATCGTGCTGAAATATTGGGTTTCGCAGGGATCTAATGAAAGGGAGAGCCATCTAAAATGTAACGGCCACTGTTCAAAGTGCCGTCGATGCGAAAAAGAGGTGACCGGACCGAGACGTGTAACCAATGGCACCCCATACCATCACACCGGGTGATACGCCGGTATGGAGATGACGAATACACGCTTCGAATGTGCGTCCACCGCGAAGTCACCATACACGGATGCGACCATCATGATGCTATAAACAGAACCTGGATTCATAAAAGAAAAAAAATGAGGTTTTGCCACTCGTGCACCCAGGTTTGTAGTTGCGTACACCATCGCAGGCGCTCCTGTCTGTGATGCACCATCAAGGGTAACCGCAGCCATGGTCTCCGAACTGATAGTCCATGCTGCTGCAAACGTCGTCGAACTGTTCGTGCAGATGGTTGTTGTCTTACAAACGTCCTCATCTGTTGACTCAGGGATCGATACATGGCTGCACGATCCCTTAAAGCCATGTGGGTAATATGCCTATCATATCGACTTCTAGTGGTACGAGGCCCTTGGGATGCAGCACGGCGTTCCGTATTGCCCTCCTGAGCCCACCGATTACAAATTCTGCTAACAGGGCAAGTAGCAATGTCTCGATACCATAAACCGCAATTGCGATATCCTACAATCCGACCTTTATCAAAGTAGGAAACGTAATGGTATGCATTTCTTCTCCTTACACAAGGCATCACAACAACGTTTCACCAGGCAACGTCGGTCAACTGCTGTTTGTGTATGAGAAATCGGTTGGAAACTTTCCTCATATCTGCACGTCGTAGGTGTCATCACCGGCGCCAAGATTTAATTTAAATAAGTAAAGCACACGCAAGAATTCAGCAGAAAAAGCTGGTATCAATAAGGAGCATGGCTGAAGTCTGAAGAAATGACCGCTACGAAAGCACGTTGTGCATTCGGTCATACCAAGACGGACTGAATCCAGGAATTTCGAGAGAGAATTTAGCATGCTCGCGGAAACAGACACCACACGAAACCGTTAGTTAAAAACAGCAAGGAATTCAAACATACTAAGTTTACGCAAAGGCTAGAGGCCACACACTTGTATTCTAACGAGACACAAAAATGATTACCAGATTGAAAATGCAAATACTAAATTTACTCGAGTTCTTAAAAATAAGAAACACTTCACCTCGGATAGCGAAAGAATTACTACAGAAAACCTCTCAGTATTAACCCAGTACTGCCTGATCACAAATAACGTTCTAACAGCGTGCCATCCCCTCAGCATGATTCGGCGAAACACCCACATCGGCGGTCGCAGCCAGAGTGAGTCCTCAGGCCAGGCACAGAGCGTTCCCCGCCATGGGGTGCGTCAAAGCCTACTGTCCACCAACCCTCTACTACTGTTCAAGAGAGGTCTCTTATGTTACCTCCTTGGTCCGTGTTTATGTTGGTACCACACTAAGAACAAGCCACCTCCCATTTTGTCAAGTAAGTGTGTTTCTGGCAACCTAGCAGACTGCTGCACAAACGACATACGCAACCACGCGTTTTTAACTATATCAAACGAGGCCTAAGGCGCGAAACGGCACTGTAAGCCGTTGCGCGGCAGTCAGTCAGTATTAAAAGCATACGAACACACAAGTTCAATCACACGGGTGGAAACATATATAACATGGAGCATTGACTATTAATAAAGGAATAAAATACTGGATTGCAGATAAACAAAATTAAAGGAGGAGAAGCACTTTAGAGTAATGAAAGTAGACCTTTTTACAGTTCAAAACTCAAAATGGAACAAGAACAAACATTCAGTGGACGTGTTTCATAGTTAGCTGAAAGAACATGACAACTGCAAAGAAGAAATTCGCAACAGAAAAATGAACTAACGTTGACTAAGTAACGTGACAATGCACCTTCAGAACTGTGACCAGATGTACATAACTGCAGATGCCAATAATAAAAGCGAAAAACTATTAGTAATTATTTATTTACGTAAGAAATAAGACAACTTTTCATCAGCCACAAATACCACATATCAAAACATAACTGCATTAGAATATATTCTGTTGAAGGCGCTGTCAACTGAAATGTCGCAACGCGTCTTAAAACAACAAAAATTTATTGCAGCAAGAAAGAGGCGTTTCCATTTAGTGATATATAAATGGCTTTGACAGTTAGCTTTATGTAAAGGCCCGTGAGTGTGCTCTTTATTTTGCAGTTTTCCACTCGGAACTGTCCACATGCTTGCTTCACTCTCAAGCGCTACATGTTGAGGGCCAGAGACAGGTGATTGCCCCGAGTAGAGGGTTGTTCGGCTGGGATACGGGGACTAAACTGCTGAGGTCATTAGCCTCCCGCCGGGGCGCGGAAGGAGGGAGGGTAGGAAGGGAAGGGAGGGGGAAAGGAAATGCAGTCCCGGAAGTAAATAAGGAAGTAAGACTGCATTAGCTCGGGGCCCCGTGCTCACCACGCACGTACTCACGATAGAACCGTGAGCCCACGAACGGGCATCCAGTAGAATGTATTATCGCAGTGAATCGATTTCCTGAACGTAATTCATGTACCGCTGAGTGTTCCTGTTTGCTAGAAGATACGATTCGACGAAATACGAAAGTGATTCAAAATGTTCAAATGTTTGTATAGCTTATGGGACTTAACTACGGGGTCATCAGTTCCTAAACTTACAAACTACTTATGAACTAGCTAAGACTAAGGACGGTACAAATATCCATGCCCGAGGGGGGATTCCAAACGCCGACCGTAGTGGCCGTGCAGACCGTGACTGGAGCGCCTCAGTCCCCTCGGCCACCGCGGTCGGCCGAAAGTGATTCCACTTCGCAGAGAGCACGTTGGTGAATGTAGATGGCTGCCTATGTAAAAGCTGGTAATCGTAAAACTAATGATAAAAATAAAATTAATAAAAAAAGTTTGTAAATGATATTTCCTCGATACGTTAAATGTATTTTGTAAGTACTCTGTACTTTGCGTACGTGGGGAACTGTCGCTTGCTTTCCACTTGGATGGTTTGATTTTGAAAGGGACTAAACGACAAACATTATCAGTCCCAACGAAGATCTATTGCACTTATGCTAATGGATAGTATGCATTTTGCATGGTGCTGAGTAAATGTTTTCACTTTATTTTTATTTTTTTTACTTCGAGGTGCTTCATGACAGGTATGTCAGCTAGGATGTGTACAAGACTACTCTGTATGTATTCGTAAAACAAAGAAAACTGTTTAAATGTTTGTAAAGTTACGAGACCTAACTGCGGTGGTCATCGATCACTAAAACTTACAAACAACTTACACTACCTTATCCTAAGAACAACACAAACTCCCATGCCCGAGTGAGGACTCGAACCCCCGACGTGGAATGGCCACGCGCACCGTAGCAGGGCGCCTCAGCGCGCGACAGTTCCGCCGCGGCTAACACGAAGTCCCGAGCTAACTCCAGACTGTGTGAATTTGGAGGTAGCAATCACAGCTGCAACTTAAGACTGACGTTTAACTGCAGTTGCAAATCTTAATATGCTTTGGGCGGGGGAGGGGGAAGACGGTTGACTTGAATTAATTAAAACATACCCTTGTCTTCCAGCATCATATACAGTGATTTACAAAAAAATTGAAGCACCCAGAAGAGTGGACACATATTATCTCATTTTGGTATACATGCGTACCATTGATGTGTGAGTAAATAATTCGATGTACACTGCTCTGTATTGATTAGAAAGTCTACCTTTCATCGCCATGTTGTTGCGAAGTTGGAACCAGTGAACTGTGTGAGCCAGACAGTGAAGCAAGACGTTTACACACAGTAAGAAGCACCGCGATGCTTCACAGGCGTGTTAGAGGGCCGCATCACCGAAAGTACTCATTTCATAGGGGCCACATCGTAGTACTTCATGAAGTGGGGTAGTCGTGTTGTGCAGCTGTCAGGAATGTGGGTGTCTGAGATGTCACAGTGGGCCGATGCAGGAACCATTGTGTAGGTGAGGGCATCCAGCACTCGGGTGGCAAGGGTCTGCGTCGAGTATGAAAGGCCATCCTAACATAGGACCGTCTTATGATGCGCCAAGCAGTGTGGCATCCTACGACCTCAACACCTGACATCTGTGAACATATACTGGAACTTCTACAACATCCTGCGAGTTTCCGTACAGTGTCCAGACATCTCGCATCAACTGAACCTGTATCCTTATGCCCCATGAATTGTATGCCATTAATATCACAACAACAACGATGGCTTTTGGAGCAGTACCATGCCAGGAAAGTCTCATGCTAAGTAACGAAGGACGCTACATCATGTTCAGTAATGAGTCCCATTTCTCCACAGCCACCAATAATCAACGTGTCTGGGTTTCGCAGCACCATGGGCAAAGTGCACAGCATCCCTATATTTAGAAAACACACAAAGGCTTAACCCCTAACATTATGGTGTGGAGAGTCATCGGATACGCATTCAGGACTGCGCAGGACTTGATGGCACAATGATCCGACACATTCATCCTCCATCCAATGATGGCAGAGCACCCCGGGACACTGTTCCAACATCATCCATATTTGCACACACAACACGTATGTCTATGAACTGCCTACTGCATATTCAGGTCATCTGCGGCACGTGTGGGATAATACTGGAAAGGACCTGTGTTCCATAAACATGTCGCCAGAAGTGGTGGGGCAGTTGCAAAACTTTGTACAATCGTACTTCAAGGGAGGTTCCAAAGGCTGCTTGACACCATTCCGAACGAAATAAGGGCAAGAAACCTGTCAGAGCGCACGCGACACGCTACTGACGTGGCGTCAAAGTCTACCTGAAATATCTGTCATCACATGTAGGAAACAGTTCAGCAGAATCACACGGTCTTTGATTGATGTAGTTTCATTCACTTCCAGCCATTCCTTCTGGGTTGTCAGGCAGTGCAGTTTTGTTACAGTCCTAACGTACCGACCACCGCAGCGCTATAGGAACAAGATACAGAATACGGAGCCAGGCGCGACAGTCGCAAGCAGGTGCGGCGTTATGCCACCGACTGACGAGGAGGTCAGTGCCCGCTACAACGATGATTTAACGAGCTGCACACTGCTGGTGGGCCCAATCCGTCGCCATTGTCCTGAACAGTAGGAAGTAACAGTAACATAGCCTTTTGTTATGTTTAATATTGTGATATTAGAACAGTCTGAAGATACCAGAAGAAGTTAGGTATTTCTTTTGTACGTGAAATGAAACTGTTTTCTTAATGAAAGTGTCTGCTTCAGATATGCATCCACGTCCTCGTACTTATTTGTGTTACAGCTGCTGTTTCATCTCCCAGCATCTGACACTACAGTTTTCACTATCGGCAGATGGCGAGGAACCATTATGCAATGGACAATTAATGTTTGTATAGCTTATGGGACTTAACTACAAGGTCGTCAGTCTCTAAACTTACCAACTACTTACAAACTAGCTAATACTAAGGACGGCACAAATATCCATGCCCGAAGGGGGATTCGAACCCCCGACCGTAGTGGCCGTGCAGACTGTGACTGGAGCGCCTCAGTCCCCTCGGCCACCCCGGCCGGCTGCAATGGACAATCAGTATTGTTATTGTGAGACACAATTTCAAGGCGCATCTCTCCTGGATGGGAACCACAAGGAAATTATTGCAGAAACGTGGAACCGCTTCTTCTAGACGACTTATGAAGAACATTGTATTTTTTACAATAAATGGTCTACAACTTTTGCATGGAAGAAAACAGCAATGTTGAAGTGAGTAGCAATAAAACACTTCGGAATGGCCCCATTTGTAGAGAAAAAATTGGATATCCAGCAGTGAACAAAGTTAACGATTGTTTTTAATGTAGCATCCAGGCATGCTACTGTGTCCACTTTATCTGAAGAATATGGTATTAGTATAGTACATCATGTGTGTGACTAATGAGTATTTAACATGTGCTTTCAGCAGTGCCAGGTGACTAATAACTCAAACAACAGCTGCTGCGGTGTGTGTGTGTGTGTGTGTGTGTGTGTGTGTGTGTATGTGTGTGTGTGTGTGTGGGAGGGTGGGTGTTTCTGTGTGAGTATGTGGTACTTGAATATATATCTCGGAAAATTAAAACAATGTGACATTCCTTGCATTAGGTGAAATTCCTCATTAGTTATTATTAGCGTGGACAAAGGAAGAAAAGCAGCAATTCCACATAGCTGATTATAACACACAATACTGTGTTTACTTGCGTGAAGGTAAACTTTCCAACAATCAAGATTAGTAATAAGTTCATTATGAACAGATGAGGAAGAACTGAAATATCTAAGAAAATAAAATTCCATGACTGTTTCCCTCGAAAGGCAATCCGCCATACACAACCATTTGAGAGCTGTAGATGTAGGAAGAAAAAGGGGCACGCTGTTATTCCTTTGATGCAACATGCTATCAATAAGTGAACACGAAATTTGAAGCATCAGTTTTTAATCTTAAAAAATGTTCATATGTTTGTAAATCCATCGGACCAAACTGCGTGGTCATCAGTCCGTAGCTTACAAACTACTTAAACTAAGGTAAACCAACCTAAGGACAACACAAACCCCCATGCCCCAGGGATTTGGTATACCGCTCGAGGCTTGTCGAACTCCGTTCGCGGTTCGATAATGCCATATTTATTTACACTGATGGTTCCAAGAGCACTGCCGGTGTCGGATCTGCCTTCGTCGTCGGGGACAACCGGTTCCAATACAAGCTCCCTGACCGGTGCTCGACCTTCACGGCTGAGCTTTTCGCCCTCCACCAGGCCGTTTTGTATACCTGCCGCCACCGCCAACCTTTCTATGCCATATGTTCTGACTCCCTTAGTGCCCTGCAGAGTCTTAAGGACCCTTTCTCGAACCATCCTCTCGTGTATCGGATCCAACGCTCCCTCCAGTTGCTGGCGGATGACAGCTGTCACGTTTCTTTCCTGTGGGTCCCTGGCCATGTGGGTGTGCCCGGGAATGAGGCCGCCGACACAGCAGCCAAGGCAGCAGCTCTTTTACCTCGCATGGCTACCTTTTGCGTCCCATCGGACGATGTTCAACGGGCTCTTCGCCAGAGTATCGTGTCGCAATGGCACAGTGTGTGGCTTTCACTGTACAACAATAAATTGCGAACTGTCAAACCGATCCCGACCGCTTGGAGGACATCCTCACGCCCCTCTCGGCGGGAGGAGGTCATCCTGGCTCGGTTGCGGATCGGTCATTGCCGTTTCAGCCACCGTCACTTGCTATCCGCCGAACCTGCACCGCTATGCTCCTGCGGTGAACTGTTGACAGTGCGACATGTTTTACTGACTTGTGTTAATTTTAATCATCTCCGTGTAGCCCTTCACTTTCCGTCTACTCTGGAGGAAATTTTAGCTGATGACACACGAGCAGCTGCTCGGGTTTTGCGTTTTATCAACTTGGCCAACTTATCCAAGGATATTTAACTCTTTTAATTGTCTTTTATCTTTCGTTTTTAGCCTCTTGTTGATGTTCTGACAGTCTACATTCTTTTAGATCATAGCGAATCTATGTTCTTGGCTGGGCGCTAATGACCATAGAAGTTGTGCGCCCTAAAACCACAAAAAAAAAAAAAAAAAAAAAAAAAAAAAAAAAAAAAAAAAAAATAAATCGAACCTCCATGGCGAGCAACCGCGCGCTCCGCAGCGAGACGGCTTAGACCGCTCGGCTACTCCACCGCGGCTTTTAATCTTACCTTTCTCACATGTAATGGTGAATTTACCTTTGTGTATTCCTTTGCTTGTTTGCAACTCATACATATCAACACTTTTATTCCGAATGTGATGAAATGAAGACAGTCAAAATGACAGTTTCTACATAAAACGTTGTTCATGGCAGATTTCGACACATACCTGCAGGTTTTTTCCTACTTCAGGAAATTTTGCACACTTTACCATAAAAAAGAGGGTAATTCACAATTCACTTTGACACAGTTTTACTAAATCAAAATTAAATTAAACGTTTGTTAATCTATGGGACTTCACTGCTTGGTTATGAGTCCCTAGGCTTACAAATTACGTTAAACTAAGATTAACTAACCTACGAACGACACCCACCCACCCACCCACCCACCCACCCACCCACCCACCCACCCACACACACACACACACACACACACACACACACACACACACACACACACACACACACACCCCTGCCTGAGAGAGGACTGGATCCTCCGACGGCGAACGTTAGAAAGTTCGCTTGTGCATGAATGTTTAAAGGAGAGGGTTTTTATAAAGCGCAAGTCAGTGTATGTTGCATGGTAAAGTGCAGCTACCGATGAACTTTGACGGTGTTTCACTGATGTCCACTGAAGTTGACAAATGTTATGTGTGTTTTCATATACAGGGGGAGGAGGAGATACTGTGAAAAGGTGAAACGAACAAAGAGTGGACAAGGCGACAGAGTTGCAGCGGAAGAGATGTGCAGAGAGAGAGGAAAAAAGGAGATGGGCATGGAGAGGGAGAGATGGACTACAGGGAGAGGGAGTGCTGGAGGGAAGCTGTAGTGTCAGAGCACGGAAAGCGTGAATACCCGGGCCGCGCCTGTTTGTCAGCTAGTAAGCCATTATATAGAAACGTTATATCAAATTATAACTAGTGCCCACAAGTAACGTTATTACAAAAGCTACT
Organism: Locusta migratoria; assembly: GCA_026315105.1. Classification (NCBI taxonomy): domain Eukaryota; kingdom Metazoa; phylum Arthropoda; class Insecta; order Orthoptera; family Acrididae; genus Locusta; species Locusta migratoria. Next base: position 29,010,084 of record CM048745.1, on the reverse strand, counting down.
TTCGGTTGCTGCCATTCTTATGTACGTTAGTCATATATAATAATGTAGCAATGGCTCTTTTGGTAGATTTTAGTACTCTCTACTCTGGTCTCTTTGTTTCTATCACTGTGAGATTATGGTCTTCATGTTCTAAATGTTTGTAGACATTACACATTAACTTATGGGCTCACCGGTCGCCGGTCTTACAAACTACTTAAACTAGTTTATGCTAAGAACAACAACAACAACAACGACACACAAACACACACACACACACACACACACACACACACACACACACAGTCAATCTGTTACTGTTAACTTGTTATTGTTAATAGGTTTCTCTGATGGTCGCATTCTTTTACATTTAGTCAGTTACAGTAATTTCGTCTCATCGTTATGCTGTAATTTGGTGAATACTATTTCTGCAGATTGCTTTTCATGTGAATACGCACTACTGTACGGTGCCTTCTGATGCTGCTGTGGTTTAGGATTTTAATGAGCCATGGAACAGCTCAATTACTTCCACTGATGATGTAATAAAAGTAATACTCTTGGCTAGATATCACAGATACTTTGTTATTGTTGTTATGGTCTTCAGTCCGGAGACTGGTTTGATGCAGCTCTCCACCCTACTCTATCCAGAGCAAGCCTTTTCATCTCCTCATAAGAACGGCAACCCATATCCACTTGAATCTGCTTACTATACGCGTCTCTTGGTCTCCCTCTGCGATTTTTACCCCACACACTTCCCTCCAATGCTAAATTTACGATTCCTCGATGTCTAAGAATGTGTCCTACCTAGCGATCCCTTCTTTTAGCCAGGGTATGCCAAAAATTCCTTTTCTCACCAATTCTGTTCAGTACCTCTTCATTAGTTATGCGATCTACCCACCTAATCTTCAGCATTTTTCTGTAGCACCACATTTCAAAAGCCTCTATTCTCTTCCTCTCCGCACTGCTTATCGTCCATGTTTCACTCCCGTACAAGACAACACTCCACACAAATGCCTTCAGAAAGGACTTCCTTACACTTAAAATAATATTTGATGTTAGCAAATTTCTCTTTTTCAAAAATGCTTTTCTTCCCATTGGCATTCAGCATTTTATATCCTCTGTACTGCGACCATCACATGTTATTTTACTACCCAAGTAACAAAACTCATCTACCACCTTCATTGTTTCGTTACTTAATCTAATTCCTTCAGCATCGCCTGATTTTCTAAGACCGCATTCCATTACTTTTGTTTTGCTCTTGTTAATATTCATTTTATACGCTCTCTTCAACACACTGTCCATTCCATTCAACTGCTCTTCCAGGTCCTTTGCTGTCCCTGACAAAATTACAATGTCATCAGCGAAACGCAATGTTTTTATTTCTTACCCGAACTTTAATCCCTATTCCAAATTTTTCCTTTCTTTCCTTCACCGCCTGCTCGATGTACAAATTGAATAATATCGAAGAAAGGCTACAACCCTGTCTTACTCCCTTCCCAACTGATGCTTCCCTTTCATGACCTTCGAGTCTCATAACTGCGGTCTGGCTTTTGTACAAGTTGTAAATAATTATCTTTTCCCTGTATTTTACCCCTGCTGACTTCAGAATTTGAAAGAGAGTATTCCAGTCAACAATGTCAAACGCTTTCTCCAAATCTACAAAAGCTAAAAATGTTCGTTTGCCTTTCCTTAATCTATCTTCTAAGATAAGAAGTAAAGTGAGTATTGCCTCCCGGGTTCCTACGTTCCTCCTGAATCCAAACTGATCTTCCATGAGGTCAGCTTCTACCAGCTTTTCCATTCTCCTGTAGATAATTCGTGTTAAAATTTTGCAACCATGACTTATCAAACTGATGGTTCTGTAATTTTCACACCTGTCTGCGCCTGATTTAGTTGGAATTGGGATTATTACATTTTTCTTAAAGTCGGATGGTATTTCGACTGTTTCATACATCCTACACACCAGTTCAAATAGTTTTGTCATGGCTGGCTCTCCCAGAGACTTTAGTAGCTCTGAGGGTAAGTCATCTACTCCTGGGGCCTTATTCCCACCTAGGTCTTTCAGGGCTCTGTCAAATTCATCTCTGAGTTTAGTATCTCCTATTTCATCTTGATCTACTTCCTCTCCTTTTCCTACAACACCGGCTCTCAGTTTATTTCCTTTGTAGAGCTGCTCTAAGTACTGTTTCTACCTTTCAGCTTTCCCTTCTTTGCTGAGAACCGATTTCCCATCTGAGTTCTTGATATTCGTAGAGTTGTTTATCTTATCTCCAAATGTTTCTTTTATTTTCCTGTAGGCGGTATCTACTTTCCCCCTTCTTATACATTCTTCTACACATTTTAATTTGGCTTCTAGCCACTCCTGCTTAGCCATTTTGCATTTCCTGTCAATCTCATTTCTTTGTCGTCTGTACTCCATTTTGCCTGTTTCATTTACTGCATTTTTATATTTTCTCCTGTAATCAATTAAATTTAGTATCCCCTGTGATATCCCAGGATCTTTTGTAGCTCTTGCCTTTCTACCTATTTTGTCCTCTGCTGCCTTCACCATTCCATCTCTCAATGCTACCAATTCCTCTTCTACTGTTATATTTCACCCTGTTTCTGTCAATTGTTGCCTAAATATTCCTCTGAAATTCTCCAGAACTTCACGTTCCTTCAATTTATCTAGGTCCCATCTCCTTATTTTCCTACCTTTCTGCAGTTTTTTCTGTTTCAGCGTACAGTTCAAGTTATGGGACTTAACTACGGGGTCATCAGTCCCTAACTACTTATGAACTAGCTACAACTAAGGACGGCACAAATATCCATGCCCGAGGGGGGATTCCAACCCCCAACTGTAGTGGCCGTGCAGACCGTTACTGGCGCGCCGCAGTCCCCTCGGCCACCGCGGCCGGCTCTGATCAACTCGCCGCAATATGTGCAAACTGCCACGACCGGAAAGGTGAGGGGGGAGAGGCGGGTGAGGGAGTGAATTCGACGGGCAGTAGACACGGGCTTCCTGCTCGACTAGGGGTCTGCACTCCGAGGTTTTATTCCTGTGCATTTGGAAAGTGTCACTGGGTCTTTTCTTTTCTTTTCTTTTTCTTTTTTTTTGGGGGGGGGGAGGGGGGGGAGGGGTGGGCGGTCTTCTTGAAGAGTGACCGTGAGAAGAGGCAGTTGACGGTTGAGAATCCTGAGTACGTAGAAAATCTTCACAGACGGGTTCCTTTTTCAAAGTTCGGGCATCTTGTTTAGGTGCCCGCGGTTTTTTAGAGGTTGACGAAGACTGAACTTTAGAAGCAGCAGGAGGAAGCGGAGACGTGGAACGGGGAAATCTTTGGGCTGGCCGATCGCAGAACTGTGTCAGCGAAAGTGAAATCACAGGTCTGCGTTCCTGCATCCTTAGTAGGTCGAGTGGAGGTGAGGACCTTACTGTATGTGCCCGCTGGGAGGACAGTGGGCTTTCGACTCGCCAACAACTTTCGAGCGGCAGATGTTGAGACCTTTTCTGTAACCCGAATGACCTTTTCATCCTTATAAACAGGGCAGTCCCGAGAGGAAGCCGCATGATCACTGGTGCAATTTAGGTAGTGAGGGACGGAGGTGGGCAATCCCCCTCATGGGCGTCCCTACACAAATGTTCAAATGTTTGTAGAGTCTATGGGATTTAACTACGGGTGTCATCAGTCCCTAAACTTACAAACTACTTATAAGCTACTTACAACTAAGGACGGCACAAATATCCATGCCCGAGGGAGGATTCGAACCCCCGACCGTAGTGGCCGTGCGGACCGTGACTGCAGCGCCTCAATCCCCTCGGCCACCGCGTCCGGCGTCCCCACTACAAGTGACACATTTTGATGTATTAGGGCAAGATTGACGGGTGTGGTTGTATCTATGGCATTGGAAACAGCGCGTTGGGTTTGGTACATAAGGGCGGACGGAGATGACTTCATACCTTGCTTTGATCTTTGACGGGAGTTCAACTCTGTCGAACGTCAAAAGCACAGTACGAGTTGGTGTCAGCTGGTTATCGACTTTTTTCAATACTCCATGCGCGGCTGTTACACCCTGATCGGACATTTGTATTTCTTCGTCAGACAACCCGTCAAAGAATCTCGTGAAAACTACCCCCCGTGACGAGTTGAGCGTGCAATGCGCTTCTACCTGGACAGGAAACGTGTGTAGCAACGTAAGAGGAAAATGTTTGTAAATCTATCGGACCAAACTGTGTGGTTATCAGTCCTTAGCTTACAAACTACTTAAACCTAGGTAAACTAACCTACGGACAGCACACACACCCAATGCCCCAGGGAGGACTCGAACCTCCAAGGCGAGCAGCGAGACGCTTTAGACCGCTCGGCTACTCCGCCGCGGCTGTAGCAACGTAGTCCGTATTAGTTTTTGCGCCTGGAAGGAACTGTCCACTTCCAGCAACAATGTTCCATTGCGCTGACGCGAACAGGTCTCAACAGGGCCAGCAATCGCATCAACACGTTTCTGAATGGCGAAAGGATTTACAGAAGTAAAATCTTTACCGTCGGTGCGAGAGACAACTAGGAATTTCGGAAGATTGGGCAAAATCTTCTTATGCTGAGGTGACTCGAACTTTCTTTTTTGGGTCAAAGTCACAGAAGAAGAGAAGGAAGTCATTGTGGAAGTGCCCCCCCCCCCCCCCCCCCCCCGTGATTACCGGCGTCTCCGATGGCGCGCTCCTTCCTAGTGGGGGGCCCTCTCCGAGGGCTTACCAGCCTTAGGTGATTGTTCACACCTCAGGTCACACCTCTTGGGAACGACGGACCAATCGGCATGTTCGGCAGGTACCAGCTCGGGTAATCACCCATCCCTGGGCCTGGCCTTTACCAGGGGGTACGTATGTTCCCTACTTATCTACCCGAGGCGAGGAATTACGCGTTACCCCGTCACCTGCTACTCATGAAAATGCGTGGGTCGGCCTTGAGATACGCACAGGGAGGAAAGAAGAAGAATAGAGGAAGTGAAGAGAAAGAAGTGTCTCAAACGCCAAAGCGGAGACTAATGAGAATGAGAGGAAGGCTAGGAAAGTACAGCAAGGAGAGAGACAGAAGCAAAGATTAGGAAAGGAAGAAACCAAGGAAAAAGAGAAACTAGGACAAAAAAACCACCTTGACCCGCAAAGGACGCCCGTCTCCGGGCGAAGGCATGAATCGGGAGGGAAAGTGAACCAGCCTGGGACGGGAGAAAGGCTGCTTCGGCTCGGGGCCCCGTGCGAGCCACACATGTACCCACAAAAGAGTTGTGGGCCCCCTGTGGGGTTTCACTGGGTATAAAAGCATAATGCATTTTATAGTTGACGTCATAGAACTAACTGTCCTCCTTTAACTTTCTTATTGCACTTTCAAAGAAAAGTCTGGGTGAAGTCATGAGGGAGTCACAAATTATTCTAGCCCTGGACATCTACAGAAACATGAGCTGACGCTCATGTAATCGAAATGTAGTAACTGAACTTCTGCATTACGTTAGCACATAGATACTTTGCATACTTTTGAGAACAATTCACACGTTACCTTGTGTCATACATTCATATTAGATGGAGAAAGATGTGCATACAATTCTGATGGATACTAACAACAAATGTACTTGTCAAAACTCATTGTTTCACGCACGTTTCTTGTCAATTTATACGCAAGAACTGCATGTACCATCACAAAGCCGTGCTCTTTCTCAAGCTAGTGAAACACAAAAAAACTGAAATTGTTCAATGTGTGGGGGCTGAGCTCCCATGTCACTGGCCGAAACTACAGTGTACTGGTGCCCTAATGGTACCATGACGTCGACACAAGAACATAACGCCATTGTCCGCAGAGTAGACGGTAAGTGTTGGGAGAGGTGGTTTCGAGAAAGACAGCGAAAGGCGCACTCGTGGAATTCTAGGAAAGAATTCTAGTTAATGGAATACCCAAGCTGATGTCCGCTCAACTTCCTCGAGAACCGTCTCTGTGTCCTTAATTTGAAATGCTCATATGATCGCAGTCAAATGTGTGTATAGTGTATACTTGATTAGTTCCTTTTTGCCGCACTTATGGTCGAGGGTACAGTGCTCCTGAGTACGGTTCCTCGAGGCAACTGCTCGTCCATTGAACTTTGGTCGAGCTGATCTCTGAGAGTTTGCGAGAGTAGCTCAGGCACCCAATTTTTGGTTGTCGGAACTTAGCTCGTGCTTCTTCAGATAGTGGTTCTTTTTTTCTCTCTTTTTTTTTCGTGGAACAACGTCACAGAAGTAAATTAATCCCTTGGTGGCAAGGGGAATATCTGAACTGGTAAGCCCCCCTATTCCCAGTTGAGATCCCCCTTTGCCCCACTCTCAGCTTCTATAACTGACTGAACAGAAACGCGTCTCTTTGTGGGCCACTCGACTCCTTGGAGTGGAGCATGAAAGATTAAAGATACCGTTATTGATTCACATACTTTGCACAATGTACTACAAGTGATAACCCATCCACACTCAAGTAAAATGAAGAGCACCAAATTCTGGGTTTTAACGCTTTATTTAATTATTTTCGTCAATCGGTGACCTGTTTTCCACAAATCCAAATGGATATTTTCCTCAAAATTCAGGTTTTATGTCTAAGGTTTTACTGGTAACATGTAAGTAGACTTTTTTACTTAATTTTTTATTTTATTTATTTTTCTTATCGCCTAGTACTTCCTCCCAACAACTGGAAGACGAAGAGTTTCTAGCATAAGAGATTTTTTCACAGTTTCAAAGACAAGTATTGAAGGGCACCACACAACCAAAGACTTTTAGCCACAAGTAAAATTATCTGTATAACAAAAATTTAAATGGAATTATGTGGACGCAAAAATCCGCCTGATGATGAACTTCAACATTCGAAACCGGTAACGGTGCTATTTAGCAAATAAACAGCATAATCAAAAGTGGTTGGTTGCTGTCTTCTTTAATGTAAGAATCACCCTGTACAAGTAACCCCTCTTAGCGTCGTAGGACGACATTTCCGGACACGGGTTCCTATGCAAAACGTGACCTAGTAAGTCTCCTATAGAACCTACAGAAATGTGAAATATGAACTGTACAATAACGTTAAAACTGTAAAATTGTGTAATGTCTATGTTTTTAACGGTAACATGCAAAGCTAATAGACAAATTTTCATGTGATTTTTACAGGTACGTTGAGTGATGCTTGGGGGCGACAGAAACTTTCTTTCATCACTATCGATTCTGGAGTCAAGATATCGTAATTTCACGTTTTAGGAGAATGCAAAGCTTAACTTAGTGACATGGTCATCAAAGAACAACTAGATCGCATTGTTAGCTCCGTAGACACCAACGAACAGCTACGTAGGTCTGTTAGAGTTCTCTTTCACCTCACTGATGCCAGTAATTTCGAATGGTGTCGTCAGTGACAGAATTAAGAGCCGTAATCTTATGTTTACGAACTAAGATATACGATTTTTCGGTTTCGCTTTCTGTACTAAAATTGATTTCATTCTTTTGATAGTTTTTATTTATATCTGCTTTTGTAAATATATATAAAGGGTGTTTCAGTAAGTGTGTTTGCCTCTGTAAATTATAAAATAATAGGTGACGGGAAATTTTAATGCGGTAGGTCAACACAAGACATGTTACACTTTTTGCGGAGCTATGAACATAGTTTATTGTATCGTTTTCCAAAGAGTTACAAGACAAAGATATAATTTTTAAATGGAACGATAGGTTTTTCTATCGTGCATTGGATTCGTTGAATCCAGCTGCATTCAGATCAATTTAAACTACATTCCTGTTAGTTTTGGAGCTACAACCCTTCAAAGTTTCAGGGGCAGATACCACAAACGCTGCGCATAATGCAATGCGCCTTCTATATGTGGTGCGGTCGAGTTGTAGCGTCGCCGGTGTCACGGAGCGAGAAGCTTCCTCGATGTGCTGTTAGACTACCGACTGTCGCCGCACACGGCCGTATATCCAACAGTTGGAGCCACGCAAACAACCGGGTCTCAATGTACCACAGTTACTGACATCGGATGACGATGGCATACACGAACAACGAGTACGTTGACATGTTGCTGATGCTCGGCGAGTGCCGACACGATGCCACTGAAGCAGCCACGGCGTATGCCGTGAGATATCCTACGCGAAGAGCCCCGGCAGCCATTACGTTCTTACGTGCCGAACAACGACTTCGGGAAACAGGCAGCTTGGTAATGCGCCGCAGTAACAGACGAAGATCTGCAAGACGTGAGGAGACGGAGGTGTTTGTTTTAGCTGCACTACACCACGATCCTCATGTCAGCTTACGAGCCGTTGCTGCAGTCGCTGGTGTCAGTCTCACATCAGTGTGGCGTATTGTACACGGCCACAGGTTTCATCCGTACCGCCTGTCACTGACAGAGCAGCTGCATGGGAACGCTTTCCGTGCAAGAGTGACATTATGTAAGTGGGCCATGCGTAATTTCACGCTGGAGTCTTTACAAAGTGTTATGTTCTCTGATGAGTCCACGTTCACAAATTATGGTGCAGTGAATCGCTATAACATGCACTACTGGGCCGCAGACAATCCTCAGTGGGTACGACCTGTCGTCCGTCAACGTAGGCGGTCTATTAACGTGTCGTGTGGAATCCTTGCGGATGAAATCATCAATCCACACTACTTCCCAGGTACACTGAAAGGTGTGTTATATCGCGCTTTTATAGCCGACAGTTTGGGTGGTCTCTTTGAACATGTGTGTCTACACACCAGAGTCCATATGTGGATGCAGCACGATGGTCACCCAGCCCATTCGGCGCGTGCTGTTGAGGAAACACTAAACAACAAGTTTGCAGGAAGATGGTGGGGCGCCATGGGGACATCTAAAGGATCGTGTTTATGTCACTGAGCCCACATCCCCAGATGATAAAACGGCGCATCGAGGACGCATGTCGCTCCGTCACACCGGCGATGTTACATCTCGTCACCCAACACACAACCATGTATTATGTACTGCGTGTTGTATCTGCCCCTGAAATTTTGAAGGGTTGTAGCTCCCAAACTAACAGTGATAAGAATGTAGTTTAAATTGATTTGGACGCAGCTGGTTTCAACGATTTCAGTGCACGATAGAAAAAAACTATTGTTCCATTAAAAAAATATATCTTTGTGCTGTAACTCTTTGGAAAATGATACAATAAACTATGTTCATAGCACCGCAGAAAGTGTAACATTTCTTATGTTGACCTAAAGCATTAAAATTTCTCCTCACCTATTATTTTATATGATACAGAAGCAAACACGCTTACTGAAACACAAAAAAAGAATTACTGATCAAGTGGTCCTATAAGGATTCGGCTTTTACCTACTTAGGTACAAAACCCTAAACAAGCGACGATGTGGAAAGCTATTCTTTACCACACATTGCGGAACACGACTTTATAATTTGTTATCTGTGAATTCGGCTCTGAAATTGATTTATATGAAAACGATCAGACATTATCACCACCCACCTAATAGCCATTACGTACAACTCTGGTACGGATAACAGCTGTGACGCGTTTTGTTACGGAAACAGCGAGACCTTGGGAGGTCGGTGGAGGTCGTCGGCACCTCGTGTGCACACAGAAGTCACCCAATTCCCGCAAACAATGGTCATGGTGTGTGCTGCGGTGTTCAAACACATCGAATCGGAGATTCTGTCCATCGGGTTCGGATCTCGCGCGTTTGGGGGCCGGCGCGTCTACTCAGCTCGCCAAGGCGTTCTTCGAACGAGCACAACTCGTCACTGTGTCCCTGGAACGGCCTTATCATGCTGGTGGTTTTGTGTTAAGTTTGGAAACCTGATCGACATGAAGGGACATGTGTGTTCTGCAACCAACGTCAAAGGGCGTCATCGAGCTCCACTGAACCCATGTATGTCCACAGAGCAAAACTGAAATGCCACTAGCTTGGCTCCATTGCGCAGGTTTGAAGGGACATTGAGTTTTAATGTCCGGCTGACAGATTTGTGATTAGAGACGGATCTCACGCTCAGATTTTTGGGTTAAAATGGGGAAAGAAATCAGCCGAGGCTTTCAAAGGAATAATTCCAACATTTGTCTCGACTGGTATACGGACATCACGGAACTCCTGTATCTAGATGGACGTAGGTGGATCTGAACCACCGTCCGCCCGAATGCTAGTCCAGTGTATTAGCCTCACTCGGTTCGCCGTACAGGTGTCAATGAGCTGTTGCCCCGGGCGACGACGGAGCCACACGCTCCCATCAGCAAGTTGAAGAAAGTGCCGGGATTCTTCAAACTTCGCAACCGCTCTTTTACAGAGCCAGCGTCCAGTCACGATGGTCACGCGCCCATTTCAGCTTTGTGTTAACATTACAATGTCTCTAGAATTGTTCGGGCCAGACACACTTTAAGTGTGCCCAACAATAAAGTCTGATATTGGTTCCACCACAGTTCACCGCATGGTCAGGCAACGACGTCCAACAACTGTAATGTCGAGTGGCTGCCCAATCTCTCGCTCTTTGGACATGGATTCACCTAGTTTCGCCACTTGTTGAAGACACTCAACACGACAATCCTCTAACACTCGGCAATTCCTGTAGTTCCCGATATGCAAGTGCCTCATGGTCATACTCACACGGCCCACTTTCTCCGTTCCACACACGGACGGCGCTCATAGGACTACAACATGCACCATGCATGTGTCTGACTAGCAATTATTCAGGTGACGCTGCTAACACCAGGACCCCTTTATATAGTCGTAGGTTTCATAATCTTTTGTCCGATCTACAAGGTGTGATTGGAAAGTTTTAAGAATGGCCTAGTACTGTGATGCATCTTTTTCAAATAGTCCCCTTATGACTGAACACACCGTCTCCAACCGAGTTTCTAGTTTTGGAAATTTTTTCTGGATTTTGATTCCTAAAATGTCTTAAGGACGCTCTTCCTATTTCCCTGAATGTCTTCAATCGGATCAAGTCTCTCGTCTTTCAGTTACAATTTCAATTAAGGAAACAGGTAATATGGCGATTGTGGAAGCATAAGAATTTTAAATTTAGTCAAAAATTCAACGATGGAGAAAGCACGATGAGCCGAAGCGTTGTTACGGTGTAGCACCCAACTCCCGTCTTTCGACAATATATTTCTGCACCTTTTCTCGCAAAAAGCTCAAAAACACATTTTTAGTATTCCTGGTTAATTGTCTGTCCTCCCGGGGTAAAGTCATGAGGCACGATCACGATTCCTATAAAATCAAAACTCGCTAACATTGTTTTCGCCTTCGACTGCATTTGCCGTGCTTTTTTTGGTCGTGGTGAGCCTGGTGTCGTACATCTACATCTACATCGATACTCTGCAAATCAAATTTAAGTGCCAGGCAGAGGGTTCCTTAACCACATTCATAACTTTTCTCTACAGTTCCATTCTCTAATAGCGCGCGGGAAGAAAGAACACCTAAATCGTTCCGTTTTCGATCTGATTTCTCTTATTTTATTGGGATGGTCATGTCTCCCTAAGTAGGTTGGTGCTAGCAAAATATTTTCACATTCAGATGTAAAAGTTGGTGATTGAAACTTCGCAAACAGATCACGCCCGCAATGAATAACGTCTTTCTTTTAATGATTTCCAGCCCAATTCTTGCAACATTTCCGTGACGCTTCGCCCGCCCCCCCCCCCCCCCCCCCCCCCCGTAACGTGAAAAAACAAAACGAGCTGCCCTTCTCTGAACCTTCTCAATATCTTCCGTCAGTCCCACCTGGTAAGGGTCCCACAAGGGGCAACAGTACTCCATGAGAGGACGCACAAGTGTGATGTAGGCAGTCTCTTTGGAGGAGCTGGTGCATCTCGAAGCGTTCTGCCAATGAAACGTAACCTTTGATTCGCCTTCCCCACAGTATTTTCTATGTGTTCTCTCCAGTCAAAGTTGTTCGTAATTGTAACTCCTAGTTATTTGGTAGAATTTACGACCTTAAGTTTTGACTGATTTATCGCGTAATTGAAGTTCAGCGGATCTCTTTTAGTGGTCATGTGTATTATTTTAGTGTCAATTGCCAATTTTTGCACCAAGTAGAAATTTTGTCTAAATCGCTTTGCAGTTGCTTTTGATCCTCTGTTGACTTCACTAACCGATGAACGACAGTATCATCCGCGAACAGTCTAAGGGAGCTATTCAGATTGTCTCCTAAATCGTTTATAAACACGAGGAAGAGTACGGGACCTATAAAGCTTCCCTGTGGAACGCCAGATATCACCTCTATTTTACTCGATGACTTACCGTCAATTACAACGAACTGGGTCCTTTCTGATAGGAAATCGTGAATCCAATCGCACAATTGGGAAGATATTCCATAAGCACGCAATTTTATTAGAAGCCGCTTGTGGGGTACAGTATCAAAAGCCTTCCGCAAATCCAGAAATATGGAATCGATTTGAGATCCCTTGTCGATGGCACTTAACACTTCATGTGAATAAAGGGCAAGCTGCACTGCGAAGACTGCACTTTGATTACAGTGTGATATTCATATATCCATGATATTATATATTAATGTTTTGAATTAAATATTCTTCTAGCCATTTCAAAATGCAAGAAGGACCGGACAATCAAAGCCAGATTAACAACATTGCTAAGACTTCCATGTCATTTGTTGATACATTGCCTGTTTATTTGTTTATGCATTTATTTTACCTGGCAAGGCCTAACCCGGCATACTGAAGGTGAACAATTTCTTTAGAACATTATATACAGACAATGTATAATACAAGTATTAATGTAAAATTTAAAGAAATACAGGTTATTAATAGAATTTAATTGTAGCAATAATAATAATAATAGTGACAATAAATAATAATAATAATAATAATGACTTTGCAAAACACAGTAAGCATGTTGACTCCTGTCTCTGGTTATTTGATTGATGCGACGTGTGTATTTGATTATCTGTTTGACACTTAAACAAATCTGGGTCATTTTAGTCCGATTAATAAATTTTTGGTGCACTGCAATTCGGTACTGTCTTTCGTCAGAACTCTTTTGTAATGAATTTTCCCGACATTCGAAGCATGTTCAGTCACTTAAAATTGACTGAACTGCAAACAAACTTACGTTTATCAGCCATCTCCCTAATTGTAAGTCTACAATTAGGGTGCACTAAGTCGCGAACTTTCACAACATTTCCATTCGGTTTTGAAGTGGAAGAACGGGCTGTCCTTGGTTCATCTTCAAATGATTGGCGGCCATTTTTAAATCTGTTGAACCAGACAAAACATTTGACTGGCTCATGTAATTATCTCCAAAAGCTGTTGTGAAGAGTTCGTCTCAGAAGTTGATTTTCCGGTTTTAAAACAAAATTTCAGACAAATTTGTTACTCCGTTTTTACGTCCATTTTCAAGCAGAGAGAATCTGGGAACAAGCCGCGATGGAGCTCCACTCAACCTGCTACCACAACGAACTAATAATAACAATTTCGTGTGGCTCATTGTTCTAGTGCAAGTCTTTCAGTTGGACGTCACTTCGTCGACTTGCGTGTCCCTAGTCTACCGCAGTTATCCAAGGGGAGAGGGGAATCCGAACCACGTGTCGTCTCTGGCGACTCCTCATATCGCTGAGAGGTGAAGGATGGATTAAAGTGCAAACTGAAAAAATCCAAGGCCCGACCGGGTTTCGAACCCGCGACCCTGTGTTTTCCACTCGAGCGGTTTACCCCAAGACCACCGGGCCCGACACAACAACGAAGTGAATAAAGGTAACGCAGTTTCCTGTCAAAGGGCGTTCAAGGACAAGGCAGTGACTCATTCCCCACCCTCCGTCAAACCAGTAAGCAGTAGCGGATCCGAATCTTAAAACTCCCCCATCAGACCTCGTATGCATTGGCGACTGCTGCTTCGGTTGACCGGGAGTTCACTTCTCTGATGTTTTCCCCCCGGGCAAGTTCCCTATTCGCCCCCCCCCCCTCTCCATCCCCTATACATATATTTTCGTTACAAGATCTTTCAGATTAAAGTTAAGAAATTGGTTTGTAATAGATACTGGAGATTGTTAATTTTTCTTTGATAATAAACACCAAGAACATATGAATATGCACATGAAGACTAACCTGTTACAATGAAAAGACACGTGACATGTTACAGTGTAAGCAGCAGCCTCTCCTAATCTTTCGCATGCGCAAAGGCTGCTCTCCCCACCTCTTTTCAAGCAGCTCAATATTTGTTACAATAAAGAGTATAAATGACATTTGTTGCTTGTTGTCTGCATTGGAATGAAGTGGTGGCCATTTTGATGCACTTCAAATAATTTTAACTGTCTTGACCACAATTGCACTATACTAAGGCCTTACGCGTTCGACATGTCATTTACCCTCAAAATCGCGACAAATTCGCAGAAACGCCCATAGATGTGTGGCAAATAACAATGCAAAAGTATTTGTTGTTCCCGTATCTATTGAAAAGGAGACTGGGTTAAAAAAAAATTGCTTGCAGTCAGTCTCGAGCACAGTACCTTCGACACCGAAGCTCAATGGCTCTAACCACACGTCTATTTTTGCTACCTGGAAAGTAGTGACTTCTTTACTATTGATGACTGGGTCTTCTGAAGGCTTTTACAGGTGATGCATCTTTAATTTATAGTTATAATATATCTTACCAAATATGACGTGTTTTTGAAGAATCTTCAAGGTGCAAAAAACAAATATGAAGGGCGGATGCTGCCTTCACAGACGATTCGCACATGCCCAAGTCGAGGCGCGCAGCAGACTCATTGTCTTTGCTTAGGGACCATTAGTGCGTAAACGCAAGAGCTCGAGTAGCCAGGAGCCGGTGTCTCTACCAGTTCCAACGCCAATGTTAAAAGCGGCGTTTCTCCTCGCCCTCCCTGCCGCGGGAACGTCCATACGCTGCCCTCGGGGGGTTCAGAAGGGAATTTGAACCTCAGCCACGCATGCGCACTGCAACGCTGCGGCCACTGCTGCCTGTATTAAGCGGCCGCGCTACGACTCGTATACGTGCAGTCTCCGCGACGTAAGACGTTTCTCATGCGATAAAAATACTTTTAATGTGCACATAAAATGAAGTGATACAAGAGCGAAACAAAAACTTTTTTTTTTTTTTTTTTTTTTTTTTTTTTTTTTTTTTTTTTTTTTTTCACGACGATCTTTTTGCGGAGGTTCACTGAACTCACTAGTTCAGTGAACCTCCGCAAAAAGATCGTCGTGAAAAAAAAAAAGTTTTTAAACTGTCATTCTTCGTTTCGCTCTTAGGAGGAGCTGCCGCTGCTCGCATGCACCAGCGTACAGCCTGTTGTTTATTTAGGTTACCCAGTATTATTCTCGCGCTCAGCATCGAGTGTGATGCCCGAGTGCACCAACCTCGGTCAAATAGCAAGATAATCACGTTTAGCTGATCATGGTTAAAAGTTAATCGCGTTTAAAACGTCTTTGTGGTGCCCAATGTTAATCGCGCATCAGCTAACCGTCGTCAGCCAACCGTGCATTTGACCGCGGTTATTTCCGTGAATTGCAATGGAAAGCATCCTGGCGAGGCAAATATGTTAAAAGGTACGAAATTTCTCGTACAACCCGTGGTGAATGATATCTTTGTGTACGATCTCGGTGCTGTCAACAAGCAGAAGAATTTTTTTATCAAGATAGAAATACTGGAGGCCCAATTGGTTATGAATAAAGTGACTATCAGCTAGATTTGCAAGTGAAAGATTTAAAAATACTTATGGTGAGGCAAAAATTGAAATACTGGAAAGAAGAATGTGAATAGTGGGTGTTATGCATGTTTATGTAGATCAGTTTAAGTGTTTCCCTGCACATTATAGTAGTATGGTGCAATAAAGCTGTCTTAAAATTGCTATTGTTTTATTTTCTTTATTTATTTATTGTGTGTGTTCATCCTATTAGTTATGTAATTCTGATTACTATCTGTATCATACATACTGACAACTTATCCAGTTGTGGTTTGTATTTCATATGAAGATTATTTATTAAATAATACTTAGGTTATCAACTTTGCTGCTTACATACCATACTTTAGCAACAGTTCCATACTTGTAACAATAATAAATGTTGTCCATTTCTACCAACATTTCTTAAGAATGAAGTAGTGTTCACTGTCAATGGAACAGAATGTGTAGGTAGTTAAAAGTCAAGCTTTTTACTCTTAACTTTCAACTGAAACTGATATAGGCAGTAGGCCTAAAAGTGAACTACAGGATGTACAATGTATTGAACTTGTTTGTGTGCTGTTTTTAATGTAAATATTTTCATACAAGTATAGCAGAGTTTTATGCAGAAAATTGCTTCAAAACCATAATAATCTCTGCAAAGGTGAGCATGTGTAGCTTTTCTTGCAATACTCAACACTTGCAAATGTTGACAATGACAACCCATAACTTTATCACAACATACTTTTAATGATGATTATATCAGAGGCATTGTCATGTAAAAGTAACTGAAGTTTTCTAGTACTATTCTACACCTGCAAGTAATGGCAACTCTATTTGTCACAATATATTTGAAATGAGTTACATTCCAGTTGTATTGCCTTTGGATTGTCCACTCTTAAGTAAAAGTGAGCCTAATACTGTCTGGCTTTTCTAGCAATACCAGGCACCTGGAAATGTTTATAACAACCTTTAATATACTACAACATAAAATATTTTTCTGACGGATTTCAAAGTAGCACTCTTTCTCTTAAAAGTGAGTTTAATATTGTGTTGATTTTCTGTCAGTACTCAGCATGTACAAGTGTTTGCAAGAACAACCCATGGTAACATCTTCAAAAGTACCCAACCTGTAACTTTGCACTTTCTATGAAAATAAGTTTGAGGCTTTTTAGTAATACTCTACACCTGCAAGTGTTTATAATGGCAATTCATACCATTTATCAGGATATACTGTACATTAAAGTGGCACTATGTGAACTAGGATGGACCGCTCTCCAGCAGAAGTGAGTATAATAGTTTGTGACTTTCCTGGCAATACTTTACATCTGCAAATGTTTATAATAAACATAACTCCAATTTACAACAATGTATATTACTGAGGGTTTTTATAGTTAAATGTGAGCTTCATATTTTGTGTTGATTTTCTGTCAATATTTAACATGTGAAAATGTCAACCCATAGCTTTTATCATAACATAGTAGCAGTTAGGGATTTTTTCAGTATTCCTTTGCTAAAATGGGGAAATTTTTCCGCAAAAGTGACCAGTAAGTATGTGGAATAAAATACACCAAAAACAGTGACTGGGGGAAGGTTTTTTCAGTTGTTACAGCAGCCTGTTAGCAATATAGTTTCCAATGAGTACACCTAGCACACTCCTTGCTCAATTACAGCTCTTGCATTGATGGTCTAAGTCTTATATGCTGCTTGTAAAACTCTTGTATCTGCTGTAGTAATCTCACATTATGAGCATTTTAAGACCTTTTCCAGCACCACACACAGTAATGTATTGTGAAAAGTTCTAGTACTTTCAAGGGTCAATGATTTAATTCAATCTTTGCACAATGTTGAAATTAAATCAAAACTTATGCACACATAAAAATTGTAACAGCAATCATATTGCAAACGGAGAAGTGATTAATAAACACTAACAATTTCTGTAATTACATAAATTATTTATTTTTGTCTAGTACAAATCAACAGGTTTAGCCAATCCAAATATTAACACTGAATTAACGATGGGCAGACATCAAATGTGGGCATTTTCAAGATACAGGAAACAGCTCTTAGAATATAGAAAAGAGTAGGCCTGGAAGACTGGAAATTCTGACAGTACTAGACGAATAAATCTACTAAAACATAATGCACATAATAAAAAATCTTGATCTGTATACCATAGCCAGGACAATTCATGACTGTGAAACTACATCCAGTGATGTCTCTTAATAAATTTTCGTCACCAGCTGTTCGACAATTAAACGAAAAATATTATTTTCTATTGCAGAAAAATTACGGATTATGACGTCCATGGGAGTGAATTCTTATGAGTACAATCCACGGTACTAATGACACCACGAAATCCGTCCCATTGTTTAAAACCACACATAGCAGAGCACATTTCTCTTGAAGGAAAACTTAAAAAACGAGGAGGCATCGAAGCTTTTATATCCGATAACTCAACTATTATTGCCGCTGTTGTACGACGTAAATTACTATTATCCCCAATAACAATAGTAAATGCAGCAGTTGTATGCCGCGTGCCTTTAATGTAATCAATACGCTTTTCATCGGTGAAATACGGTTATGCAGATCAGTAGAAAAGCTGACATTAATTTGGTTTGTCAATTACTACACTGTTTCTTTCGACAAACGAAATCTTTGCTCAAATATCTTGCCACCATAATCTTCAAACGGGTTTCCGCTTTCCACAATCGCTATTTTCCAGTTTCGGTCCCGACTTAAATGATCGCAGTGTAATATTTGTTCGTCAATTCCATCCAAAACATCGAAACGCGCCGCCATCTCCATACTGTGCGCTTCTAACCCTGATTATCTCGAGAAAACCGGGCGTGAGCGGCGGTCAGAGTCAACCGCGCTCAACTCTCTCGTTTAACTTTGACCGGAGTCGGTGCACCAGGATTTCGGCTTAACCAGGGTTCATGCCGACTGAACCGCGTTTAACTTTTAATCGAGGTTGGTGCACTCGGCCATCAGCCTGCCCTGTCAGAGGACGCCGCCGCTGCTGACAGCCGCGCACGGCAGTTGGCGGGCGCGCTGCAGCTCACGTAGTGGGTGTCGGCCAGTCACACATCACACCAGCGCCCGCCCAACGGCGCAGCCAGAGTCGAGGTGCAGCGGCCCAGCCTGTTCAGCTGTGTCTCCACAAACAGAAGCGACCGTGTCTCCAGTCCACGTCCTGCGACGCCCTTCTCAAGGGCAGTCCTCGTCCTTTGCGCGTTCCCTAAGTACGGAGCGCTACTGAACAGAGTGCATACGAAAGTTATCAGCGTCAGTCTGTGGCCTGTGTGAAGTCAATACCCGGACCAAGTCCGTGTCAAATGCATTACCACAAGGGCACTCTGCAGGTCAGGCTTATGTGCCTGGAAAAGTTTCTATGAAGGACCCACGAATGTTCGGTTTTGGTTTCGGCCAGGTTGACCGAAATATTGGATCGGGAGTGGTTTCGGTTTTGGTCTGAAATCAGCAAAATTTTCAGCTTGGCCAAAACTGGCTTTCGTGACTTACCGATGAAGTCGGATAGTGGTCTGGTTGGATTCATCCGAAAATGACGCTTTACCTCAGTTCAAGGCGCACCGTTTAACTACTACAAGTTTTTCTCGCGCCAAAAATGCATATAATGCACTCGTATCTTATATTAATATTCTCATACTGTGTTCGTAACAGTTTAACTTATTCAGTACTTCCTGCAAGTACACGATTTTACCCGGGTTTAAAGTAAGGTTTTCTGTAGAAGCGTACAAAACCGTTTATTTGCATGTAATAAAATGGTACATTTATGTTAAAGTGAGATTGCGTGTACCAAATTTCACACGGAGCGAGGTGGCGCAGGGGTAACACACTGGACTCGCATTCGGAAGGATAGTGGTTCAAATCCACCTCCGGCCATACAGATTTAGGTTTTCCGTGATTTCACTAAATCACTCCAGACAAATGCCGGGATGGTTCCTTTGAAAGGGCACGGCCGATTTTCTTCCACATCCTTACCCAAATACTCCGAGCGTAAGCTCCGTCTGTAATGACCACGCTGTCGACGGGACGTTAAACTCCAAGATCCCTCCTCCCTCCCACCAAGTTTCGCGTTATTTGGTTGTTTGCATCTTGAGTTATAAGGGAACAGACAAACACAACAAATTCGTCTTACATGTATAAAGATTGCAATCGTACTCTGTAAGTAATGTAATCTCCCCCATGCACCGAACGAAAATTTATGTAGACAGTAACCTTCATCTTGTTTTCAAGGTCAAGTGTACAAAATTTCATCAAGATCGGAAATAAACTGTGGATTTTGGCACAATCCATAAATACCCTCCACCCTGCACTGAACGAAATTTTATGTAGACAGTGCCCTACATCTTGTGCAAAATTTCATCAAGATCAGTGCGAAGATATAGATTTACACGAACACATTGAAAACGCACTTTAACTTTTTCTCAAATTTTCCGGTTGGTACAACCCTGTCTTACTCCCTTCCCAACCTCTGCTTCCCGTTCTTGACCTTCGACTCTAATAACTGCTTTCTGGTTTTTGTATAGGTTGAATGTAACTCTTCGCTCCCTGTGTTTTACCCATTCTAATTTCAAAATTTGAAAGAGTGTATTCCAGTCAACATTATAAAAAGCTACGTTTTAGCGTATGTAGATTTGGAGAAAATCTACATACGCTAAAACGTAGTTTAGCTTTTCCTTTGCCTATCTTCAAAAAATTTTCAAATGTTTGTAAATCTATCGGACCAAACTGCGTGGTCATCAGTCCGTAGCTTACAAACTACTTAAACATAGGTAAACTAACCTAAGGACAAACACACACACCCATGCCCTAGGGAGGACTCGAACCTCCACGGCGAGCAACCGCGCGCTCCGCAGCGAGACGCTTTAGACCGCTCGGCTACTCCACCGCGGCGCCTATCTTCAAAGATAAGCAGTAATGTGAGTATTGCCTCCCGTCTTCCTACATTTATCCTAAATCCCAACTGATCTTCCCCGAGGTCCGATTCCACTGTTTTACAATTTGTCTGTAAATAATTCGTGTTAATATTTTGCGACCATGACTTATAGTTCCCTGATTTTCACATTTGTCTGCAGTTGTTTGCTTTGGAATTGGAATTACAGTATTCTTCTTGTAGTCGGAAGGTATTTCCCCTCTCCCATACATCTTGCATATCAGGTAGAAGAATTTCATCATTATTGATTCTCATATCGATATCAGCTGTTCAGACGAGATATCATCTGCTCCAGGGGCCTTGTTTCGACTCAAATCTTTCAAAGTAGGCCACAGTACGAAATAAAAGCTTAATTCTGGGCGGAGGTAACTGTAAGTTTACAGTTATAAAGAAGCTTAATTTTGGCAGTAAAATTAGCAAAAGGTCAGTGTGAGTTACCGGCTACTCCCTGATGCAAAAACCTTGTTACCTGGCCCAAATTGAGAGCTGAGTTGGTTCAAAATTACTCTAATAACAGGAAGTTATCGATACAGTGGCCAATATACGTAGCAGCTCAAACGAAATTACACACAGCCATTAACAAACAAGCCACCACAATTAAAGTTATTTCATAAGGTGGCTAAAGAAAAACTTTTATGGCACAACGGAACTTAAACATAAACTTGCATCGGAGCTTGTTCTCAGCACTTGTGAAAATAAATATAAAATAAAAGGGGGAAGGTGCTCGAAAACTACAATTTATAGGCAAGTCAAAAATTATACTGAACATAACTTGTTTATTCAAGTGGAACGCAAGCAACATGGGGAACCAATTTTGTTAATACAAAAGAAAGCATCCCATTTACAGTAACTAAACTTATGATGCCCAGCATTGAAATAAACACAAATTACACAAAACTTAACGCTAATGGGGGAATGATTTACAAACAACACTCACTCGCTTACACACAAGCAATGCAACGTCGAAACTCACCAAAATCTACGTGCTGAAGCGAGGCAGAAGCAGGCGCCGGTATCGTAGGCGAAAGTCAGCAAACCCGGAGGTGTTGTTGTTGTGGTCTTCAGTCCGCAGACTGGTTTGATGCAGCTCTCCACGCTACCCTGTCCTGTGCAAGTCCCTTCATCTGAGAATACGTTCGGCAACCTACATCATTTTAAATCTGATTACTATATTCGTCTCTCGGTCTCCCTCTACGATTTTTACCCCACACGCTTCCTTCTAATGCTAAGTTGACAATTCCTTGATGTCTCAGAATGTGTCCAACCAATCTGTCCCTTCTCGTAGTGCCGACCGCAGTGGCCGAGGGGACTGAGGCGCTTCAGTCACGGTCTGCACGGCCACTACGGTCGGGGGTTCGAATCCCCCCTCTGGCATGGATATTTGTGCCGTCCTAGTTCGTAAGTAGTTCATAAGCAGTTTGTAAGTTTAGGGACTGATGACCCCGTAGTTAAGTTCCATAAGCTTAACAACCATTTGAACATTTCAACCTTCTCGTAGTCAGGATATGCCAGAAACCCCTTTTCTCTCCGATACGGTTAAGCACCTCCTCATTAGTTACGTGGTCTAGCCATCTAATTTTCATTATTCGTCTGTAGCACCACATTTCAAAAGCTTCTATCATCTTTTTGTCTGAACCCCTCATCGTCCATGTTTCACTCCCATACAACTCCAGGCAAATACTTTCAGAAAGGACTTCCTAACATTTAAATTATTGGATGTTAACAAGTTTCGCTTCATAGAAATTATTTTCTTCCCAAAGCCATTCTGCATTTTATATCTTCTTTACGTCGGCCATCAGAAGCCATCTTGCTACCCAAATAACTAAATTCATCTACTACTTTTATTGTCTCATTGCCTAATCTAATTCCTTCAGCATCGCCTGATTCTCTGACATTCCATTCCATTACTTTTATTAATTTTCAAGACACTGCCCACTCCATTCAATTGCTCTTCCGGATATTTTGTGGTCTCTGACAGAATTACTATGTCATCAGCAAACCGCAATGTTTTTATTTCTGTTCCCTGCACTTTGATTCCCTCTCCAAATTTCTCCTTCCATTCCTTCACTGCCTGCTCAATGTACAGATTCAACAACATTGGGGAAAGGCTACAACCCTGTCTTACTCCCTTCCCAACCTCTGCGTCCCTTTCTTGCCCTTCGTCTCTAATAAGCGCTGTCTGGTATTTGTATAGGTTGAATGTAACTCTTCGCTCCCTATATTTTACTCCTGATACCTTCATAATTTGGAAGAGTGTATTCCAGTCGACATTGTCAAAAGCTTTCTCCAAATCGACAAACGCTAAAAACGTAGGTTTCCCTTTGCTTAGCCTATCTTCTAAGATAAGTCGTAATGTGAGTATTGCCTCCCGTGTTCCTACATTTCTCCTAAATCCAAACTTATCTTCCCCTAGGTTGAATTCCACAAGTTTTTCCATTCGTCTGTAAATAATTCGTGTTAGTATTTTGCACCAATGACTTATTAAACTGATAGTTATGTAATTTCCACATTTGTCTGTACTTGCTTTCTATGGAATTGGAACTACAATATTCTTCTTGAAGTTGGAGAGTATTTCCCCTGTCTCATACATCTTGCATATCAGGTGATACAATTTTTTCATGGCTGGCTCTCCTAACGACTTCAGCAGTTCAGACGGAATATCATCTACTCCAGGGGCCTTGTATCGACTCAAGTCCTTCAGTGCTCTGTCAAATTCTTCCCGCAGTATTTTATCTCACTTCGTCTTCCATTTCTAGAATATTGCTTTCAAGTTTATTTCATTTGTATAGGCCCTCTATATATTCTTTCCACAGATCAGCCTTTCCCTCTTTGCTTTGTAGTGGTTTTCCGTCTGGAGTTCTTGATATTCATACAGCTGCTTTCCTTGTCTCCAAATATTTCGTTTATTTTCCTGTACGCAGTATCTATCTTTCCCCTAGTTATGCATTTTTCTACAGTTCTGCATTTGTCCTGTAGCCACTCCTGCTTATCCAGCTCGGAGGTACCACACAACAAAATATACAATGAAACTACGAAGATGGCTCTGGTCTGTCGTGCCTGGTTTGAGATGGTGCGTGAGTATAGCAAAGCTAAGTTGCATCTAGATTACACAGCGAGCAAACACACTAACGGCGACATACGGCTTCGTTACATGATCACACTCCACTGAAGATGAAGTGGCTAAAAATCGGCTTCATTGCATAAAAACACGACTCTTAGACCGCAGTCTGAGAGTAAACTATCTATGCACTGGTTTTATAAGAAGTGGCGTGACTAGCTGCAAACCCCTGAAGTCGGAGTTCAGACCCACGTGGTTCCGAAAACCGATAAAAAAGATATAAATTCGATTTCCGAAATATAAAGAAAATTAACTACTGCGTGCTACCCCTGTAACTGCGTAGATTTTCATAAGGAATCTACTGAAATGCAGCAACATGCGATTGTGAGAGTTCACAGAAACGGCAAAAGTCCAGTCTCGAAACCCGGAAAACTGAAATAATTACAAAGACGGAAAAGTGAGAAAAAAAACTACGGCATGCAACCTATAGAAATGTGTAGAATTTCATAAGCAAGCTATTGAAGGAGGTGTACAAGACTCGGAGAGAATTACTGACAAAGACTGAGTCCATACTACAAATTCGGAGAAGAAACAGCAAAATTAAAATAGGCGGGGAGAGAAGATCGCGAAATGTTAGTGGATATCAGAAGCATACACGCATAGTTACTTGCCTGATGGGCATGGAACAAATAATTGTGGAAGCTGAAGGCTTTGTTCTAAGAACCGACCACGTGGAACACATATCACTCAAGGAAGGAAACGATAAGAAAAAATTTTAGATTCACTGTACAAGGAAGTGGACATATCGTCTGTTAGAAACCGGCCCCAAAAAGCTAGAAAGAATATACAGAGTTCGTACACCGCCACATAATCACAAAAGGTTTGAATGTACCAGGCTGTTATGAAACTGAAACTAGTAACACATACCCCGCGTTTATCTGTTGGAAATCATGGGATTAAAAAACTAGAACCCATTTCCGCGCACGATCTAAAGGAATATGTCAAAAATATTAATCTAAGTTCAAGAGACTAAGTTAAACACGCTAGACAACGATTCGCTACATCTCTGTAGGCACAAGAGCAGAACCAATCGTACCTCCCCGCGGTCCGAGCACAAAGTGAAGCCCGAGCGGCCACGAGGCAGGAAAGCTACCGGCAACTGGGAAACCAAGGAGTACTGCGGTGGTGGGGAGAGAAGATCTCGTGACTCACACTGGAAAAGGCACGTCGACTGGCTTGTAACCAAAGGGTGTAGAAACCTCTTTAGTCGCATCAGCAGCAGGGGTTGGTAATGACTAACTATCGACTCTGAGCCAGAGAGAACCATGCAAAGCGAGCTATTACCAGCCACATTCAGACAGCCATTAGATCCTCGCACATCCACTTAAAAATAAAACAAGTACATATTCTCATAGGAACAGTGGCGGAGCGGAAAAGCCCTACTTATTGCCACATTCATAACCACAATAATAAATTATTATAATAACAAAGTCCTTGCATTATTAACTAACATTTCAGAAACTAATATTTTAAAACAAGAAATAAAAATGCTCTTCCTCATGCTTTGAAAAGAGTGGGGTTCTAGTTTTAACAAGATGCTAATCTAGCGACATCAAATAAATTACATTTATATAAAGAATATATGGAAAACGACAGACGGTCGTCTTTCATCTTTCAGCGTCCTGTCAAATTCTTCTCGCAGTATCATATCTCCTGTCTCATCTTCCTCCACTTCGTCTTCCATTTCTAGAATACTGCCTTCAAGTTTATTTCGTTTGTGTAGTCCCTCTATATATTCCTTCCATAGTTCAGCTTTACCCTCTTTGTTTATAAATGGTTTTCCGTCTGAGTTCTTGGTGTTCATATAGCTTCTTTCCTTGTCTCCAAATATCTCTTTTATTTTCTTGTAGGCGGTATCTATCTTTCTCCTAGTTATAAATTCTTCTATGGTTCTGCATTTGTCCTCTAGTCACTCCTGCTTAGCCAGTCTGCACTTCCTGCCAGTCTCATTTGCCTGCTTCACTAGCATATGTGTCTGCGGCAGCGAAGGTTTCTGCGATCGTCGCTGTTTCTTTTCCTGAATAAATTTTGCCACCTATCGCTTGACAAAAGGCGTGTTTATTTTTGAATCTATGAACTCAGCTATCAGAAGCTTTAAATTCAAAATCAGTGAACTGTTGTGCTGCTGCTAAAGCCAATTCCTGTGAATTCCTTGTAGTTACTTGCTAATAATTCTCTCGGGCTTCAACAAAACGATCATACGTCCAGGAACAGATTGCTGCGTGCTTATTGAAGTGATTGCCTCCTTATTTCATTCCTTTTTCCCATTGGAATAAATATTCCTTCTTTTTTAACCGCTGCATCTTTTCTTCATCGGTCACAAATAGTTTTTTCAACTAGAATGTCCATAGTTCGTTTGTAAATATCTTCACCCATCAACATTGCTTCCCGAGAAGTTGTTGGTGAAGATTCCGATGCAATTAAATTATTTGTAGCAAGCAAATGTTCGTAATGAACGACCGCATCTTTTAATATCACCTTCGACTCGTCACTGTGTAATGAATCAGCAGCTTCTGATATGCAATTCCTTCATTGAGAGACATTTTTAATTCACACTATTGCAAACGCAATAGAGAGGCAGCAGTCTTTTCAGTAGTTACAGGGGCAACAGTCTGGATGATTGACTGAGCTGGCCTTGTAACATCAGCTAACGTGGCTTTGCCACGCAGTTACTGCGAACGACTGAAATCAAGGGGAAACTACAGCCGTTATTTTTTCCCGAGGACATTCAGCTCTACTGTATGAACATATGATGATGGCATCATCTCGGGTAAAATATTCCGGAGGTGAAATAGTCCCCCATTCGGATCTCCGGGCGGGGACTACTCAGGAGGATGTGATCATCAGCAAAGACAACACTGGCATTATACGGGTCGTAGCGTGGAATGTTAGATCCCTTAATCGAGTAGGAAAATTAGAAGATTTAAGAAGGGAAATGGATAGATTGAAGTTAGATATAGTGGGGATTAGTGAAGTTCGGTGGCAGGATGAACAGCATTTCTGGTCAGGTGAGTACAGGATTATAAATACAAAATCAGTTGGGGGTATCACACGAGTAGGAATAATAATGAATAAGAAAATACGAATGCGGGTAAACTACTATGAGCAGCACAGTGATCGCATTATCATTGTCAAGATAGATACGAAGCCAACACCGACAACAGTAGTACAGGTTTATATGCCAACTAGCTCTGCCGATGATGAGGAGATCGAAGAAATATATGAGGAGCTAAAGGAAATTATTCGACAGTTGGGGAGAGGAAAACTTAATTGTGATGGGAGACTGGAATTCGGTAGTAGGAAAAGGAAGAGAAGGAAAAATAGTAGGTGAATATGGACTGGGCAAAAGGAATGAAAGAGGAAGCCGCCTGGTAGAATTTTGCACAGAACCTAATTTAGTTGACGGCCGCGGTGGCCGAAGAGACTGAGGCGCTCCAGTCACAGTCTGCACGGCCACTACTGTCGGGGGTTGTAATCCCCCTCGGGCATGAATATTTGTGCCGTCCTAGTTCGTAAGTAGTTCATAAGTTGTTTGTATGTTTAGGGACTGATGACCCCGTAGTTAAGTCCCATAGACTATACAAACATATGAACATACATTTTTAGAAGGTTGTATACGTGGAAGAGACCAGGAGACACCGGGAGATACCAGATAGATTTTATAATGGCAAGACATAGCTTTAGGCAACAACTGACAGAAACGGGGGGAAAATAAAACAGTAGAGGAGGAATGGCTAAAATTGAGAGATGAAATAGTGGAGGCAGCAGAGGACAAAATAGGTAGGAAGGCAAGACCTACAAAGAATCCTTTGATATCACAGGAAATACTAAATGTAATCGATGAAAGGAGAAAATATAAAAATGCAGTAAATGAAACAGGCAAAATGGAGTACAGACGACTAAGAAATGAGATTGACAGGAGTGGCTAGAAGGCAAATGCAAGGATGTAGAAGAATGTATAAATAGGGGAAAAATAGATACAACCTACAGGAAAATTAAAGAAACATTTGGAGATAAGAAAAACAGCTCTATGAATATCAAGGACACTGATGGAAAACCAGTTCTCAGCAAAGAAGGGAAAGCTGAAAGGTGGAAAGAGTATAGAGAGGGGCTCTACAAAGGAAATGAACTCCGAGACAATATTGTAGGAAGGGAGGAGGATGTAGATGAAGATGAAATAGAAGATACTGTATTGAGAGAAGAATTTAACAGAGCCTTGAAAGACCTAAGTCGAAACAAGGTCCCTGGAGTAGATGACATTCCCTCAGAGCTACTGAAGTCATTGGGAGAACCAGCCATGACAAAATTGTTTCACCTGGTGTGTAAGATTAATAAGACAAGTGAAGTACCCTCAGACTTTAAAGAAAAATGTAATAATCCCCATTCCAAAGAAAGTAGGTGCAGACAGGTGTGAAAACTACAGAACCATCAGTTTAATAAGTTATGGTTGCAAAATATTAACACGAATTATATACAGAAGGATGGAAAACTTGCTAGAAGCCGATCTCGGGGAAGATCAGTTTGGGATCAGGAGAAATGTAGGAACACGGGAGGCAATACTCACTTTACGTCTTATCTTTGAAGATAGATTAAGGAAAGGCACACCTACATTTTTAGCTTTTGTAGATTTGGAGAAAGCGTTTGACAATGTTGACTGGAATACACTCTTTCAAGTTCTGAAGCAAGCAGGAGTAAAATATAGGGAGCGTAAGGTTATTTATAACTTGTACAAAAACCATACAGCGGTTGTCAGAGTTGAAGGGCATGAAAGGGATGCAGTGGTTGGGAAGGGAGTAAGACAGGGTTGTAGCCTTTCTCCGATGTTATTCAATTTGTACATTGAGCAAGCTATAAAGGAAGGCAAGGAGAAATTTGGAGAAGGAATTAAAGTTCAGGGTGAAGAATTAAAAACATTGCGTTTTGCCGACGACATAGTAATTCTGTCAGATACAGCAAAGGACCTGGAAGAGCAATTGAACGAAATGGACATTGCGCTGAAAGGTGCATATAAGATGAACATTAACAAGAACAAAACTAGGGTAATGGAGAGCAGTCTAAGAAAATCAGGTGTGCTGAAGGAATTAGATTGGGTAACGAAGCAATAAAGGAGGTAGATGAGTTTTGTTACTTGGGCAGTAAAATAACAAATAATGGTCGCAGTACAGAAGATATAAAATGCAGAATGGCAATGGGTAGAAAAGCGTTCTTGAAAAAGAGAAAATTGTTAACATCGAATATTGATTTAAGCCTAAGGAAGTCCATTCTGAAGGCATTTGTATGGAGTGTTGCCTTGTATGGGAGTGAGACATGGAGAATAAACAGTGCGGACAGGAAGAGGATTGAGGCTTTTGAAATATGGTGCTACAGAAGAATGCTGAATATTAGATGGGTGGAACGCGTAACTAATGAGGAGATACTGAACAGGATTGGAGAGAAAAAAATTTCTTGCATACCTTGACTAAAAGAGGGGATAGATTGGTAGGACACATTCTTAGACATCAAGGAATTGTGAATTTAGCTTTGGAGGGAAGTGTGTGGAGTAAAAACCGCAGAGGAAGACCAAGATATGGATACAGTAAGCAGATTCAGACAGATGTAGGTTGCCGTTCTTATGTGGAGACGAAGATGCTTGCTCAGGATAAGTCATTGTGGAGAGCTGCATCAAACCAGTCTCCGGACTGAAGACCACAACAACAACATTGCAAACGCACCAGTCTCTGCTGAAGTCGGTAATGAACTGGTTCGGTAGCAGGTAAGGCCCGTTGGTCTATTAGTTGGAGAGCGAAAGGAGGGGCTGTGAGGTGAGGTTTGGAGGCCCAAAATAAAAGGAAAAAAAGAAAAAAAATAGTTACGTGCGGCCCTTCACACTTCCTGAATGTCTGCCTGTTTATATATACAATACGGCAACAGCTATACTCTGCTCTTCCACGAAGAAATCGGTTTCTCTAATTTACAACGGATATTTATAATCTTTCCACAGATTATAATGACGCTCAATTTTGGAATAACATTGTAGTGACAACAGTAATTAACTCCCTCAATTAACATCCATTAAAAAGTATTTGGCATTACCCGACTTTTAAAAAAGAAAATATTGAATTTCGAATCTTAAGTAACACTGATAGACATTTGATAAACAAACTTATGTTTTAATTGATAGTACATAAGTCATTAAATTTATTTACAAGGTATAATTTTTAAACAAATAATAAAAACTAAAAATACAATGTTTCCTGGAGATAGAAGAGAACCCGAGTCCACTGCATGGCGAGCAAACACACTACTGCAGGAGCTACACCACCACACAGAATCCTTGACCTTTTGACTGCTACATAAGATTTATAAGAGCTACAATTAAAAGTTTAGAGCCGTTTTTGTTTGATTTTGTCTGGATAGTACTCTTTAGCAGTTCTGTGATACGACACCCTTGAGGTGCTCCCACATTTTGATAATTAGCTTATTCGGCCCAAATAATTGTGTTTTGCAATAACCTCATATTAACTTGATAAAAATTACTTTTTAAAAACATTTGAAATACTCTATAGCAGAACATCTATCCGTGAAGTGCAGTATTTAATTATGTCTTACTACATGCAATGCTCATTCACTTTCATTGTTGCATTTTCACAATTTCACCACCTTCTGAAGGAAGTAATGTGAATACTGGTATTGTATTTACTTGTCAGATTTTTTAATAAGTCATTCTATCAACAAATGCAGTACCAGCTTAACACAAAACAACTTCCAATGCTAGCGAGTTTGTCATTTTGAAATAGTCAGATCATATGTACCCTTATTTCTTTCTACTGTACTTAAAGTAAGAAGACTGTCATTTATTCATAGATGATGCATTGTGAAGTTGACTTTCAATCAGTATGACATAGTCTCGGCTTGTGCTTAGACCAACAATATAAAATTACTAGAATGCGGGACACTTTTACCATTTCGCGGGACTTTTTCAGTAATTATCCCAATGTGGGACAAAGAGATCAAATGCAGGACTGTCTCACAGAATCCGGGACGGTTGGCCACCTTAATCTTGAGAGAATGGTTGGTTTGATATTTACAACTGCCGGAGGGAAAGTTAAGTCCAATAAATCTGTACGCATTCTATGTCATCTTCGAGGGATTACTGTTTAGTCCTTTACACACTCGAGAAAGCTTAGTACAGGGAGGTCATCTTACAAAATAAAATAAAAGCAGTGATTTTTCTTCTAACGTAAATTTACCGAAATTTGAACTTAATTACGTTAGTTTCCGCTCCGGGCGAAACTAAAAGAGGAGTCTAATATTGTGTTACAGTTTCAGCTTAGGCCGAAAATTATGTTACGTTCGATCTTTAGTTTTCACCCTAACTCATTCTCGAACACCGTGTGATAAGAAGCAACACGTACGTCTCTCCTTTCGAACTTTGATTTCTCTTATTTTACTATGGTGTTCATTTCTCGGTATGCTGGTAGGAGTGAAATATATATTTTTGCATTCGAGAAAGAAATTTGGTGAACGGTCATTTGGAAGGAAATATCGCCGCAACTGAAAACGTCACTGCTGTAAGCATACCCGTGACACTCCCCTGTATCGCGATAATACAAAACGGGATGTCTTTCTTTGTACTTTTTCGTCGTCCTCCGTCAGTTTCATCTGATAAGGATCTAAGATGCTCCGTAACCATATTGACGTTTAACCTCCAAAATGGTACACACATTCACGTTACATATTATTTCCACTTGAGACAGGCCATTTTCAGTATTAAATACGTAAACGAGTAACTACTCAACGATTTTATGCCGGCTTCTCACAGGTAGCTCGAGAGACGTTTGAGGTAAAATATATGCATTATTTCATCAAAATCAGATCTTGGAACACAAGATATCGCGAACTAAAGTCACATCAGCAACCGTTTTGTTTGTCCATTTGTCGGTATAGATATTTAAATGTGACAATCATTTAGACGAATTTTTATGGGGTTTTACAGGTAATTCATCACAATCTGATCAGGGAAAAAACTACATCTTGACATAAAATCTCAGTAATCTGTTCTGCTTAGTATTATCAAATGTAACACCAAAAAACTAATAGATGTTGCTGTTTATTTTATATTATATCATGAAACAAATAGATGGCGCTGTTATAATGTTACATAATACTCAGTGACATCGGTATTTCTGGAAGATTAAGTTGTCGAGAGAGTGAAGTGGTAAAATGACATTACGGCTAATACAGACTGACTATTAAAGGGCTAGGATATACCGGTTTGGTGATTTCGTATTAAATATTTAAGCCTACTTCTCATTTCTTTCTGTACAATTCGAATTTTCGTTATTTTCTAGTCATCCACAAATATTTTTGAAAACTTTTTTTATTACACCTACATTTTTTCGTTTTCTGTTACCTCATGGTTTTTGTGCTGTTAATTCGTTTAGACGTTATTCGTGCACTTCGTTACTTGCAGTTATTTTTTATGGCACAGTGAATTGCATTGAGATGTAGCTGTTTACCATGAATGCACTGGCCTTAATTTCGACAAGACCGCGTTCCGGCACTTCCCAGAGATTTTCCTCCTCCTTTATTACCAGGTCGTCTCTGGATATTTGAAATAGTACACTTCTATAAAATCACAATGTGAACGTAATAATTGGGTTGTCAATTTGATGGGATACCAAAGGTGTGTGGGGAGGTAATGTGTACATACGTATGTGTGTGTGTGTGTGTGTGTGTGTGTGTGTGTGTGTGTGTGTGTGTGTGTGCGTTTATATTTGTGTGGGTGGGTTGGTGTACGTACGTACGTGCAGTGCACCTAAGGTATGTTAGCTTTGTTCCAAAGTTGAGATCGGTGCTATCAGCATTTGTTTACGTCAGCTAAAAATTTCAGCAATGTAGTAGCAGAGCGATGTCTCACGTTGTGTGAGTCAATTAGGAATAAATAACGTAAGCCGTGTTTGAATTATGGGCGTAGGTATGATCTGCTTTCACGAAATATTTTTATTCCATGTCTTAATTTATGTCACAGATGCTGATTAACTGTGCGTATGGATCACGCATGACTAAAACTGGCAGCCCTTCGAGCCGATACGTTCCTCTGCCCATGGACTTTTGACCTTTCAATCTTTACATTCCCAGCACCATCGTAAAAAAAGCATGGTTGAAGCTTAACAACTATTACCTACGTAGTAAAGGGAAGCTCCCATAGGGCCAGTTTTACCTTCGAAAGCAGAGCGAAGGTGTGTTATACATTGAGTCGTATGTCTGAGTCAGCCCCAACAAACTTTCCAAACAAAAGTTCCGATTTTAAAGCATTTTTTTTTATTTGAAAGCTGATTGAATCGGGATAGGTATTAACTGTAATAACGTTTCATGAAGACGTGGCAAATCTTAATTGGAGGAGACCCAGATGGAGCAGGAATATCTTCATCATTAAACGCTAAATGTTTTGTTGATTAATACTGAACACAGATTCTCAGAGCAGCTACAAAGCAACTTTTCAAACGCTGTGGCTGGCAGCAGTTGAAAACATGACCGCATAGTCATGAAAACTACTGTCTTATGTCAGTACTTATGAAGCGGAACTAGGGAGCAAAGTGTCAATGGTACGGCGGCAGGTGGTAGTATCTGTTGTGTATATTGTGACTTGCGATTGATGAGCCTGATTATTTTGTATCCCATCCTCGTCGCCACTTTTGTGTCTCGTTTCCGCCGGTTGTCCTCAGTGTCAGTGGCCGAGTAGAGAGAGACCGATACAGGAAAATAGGATGCACGCGTGTGCAGGTACAGAACGTGAGGTGACCAGCCAGTGGGACAGCAGAAACTAGAAACACTAAGCTAGATTAGCACAATATATATATATATATATATATATATATATATATATATATATATATATATATATTTCGAAGAAATATTACAATACTTAACTTTGTTTACGGAAGACTAGTGGAATGCAGATACATAGTTTAAGTAGACAGATGCCTGCCTACTGATGACAGACTTTCCTAGTGTCTGCCTTAATCCCAAGTGACCGATGCAGTTCAGTGGTGGCCACGAGCGGGACTGCAGCAGAGAGCGCTAGTGGCCGACGTCGCAAGTTGTTGTTGTTGGTTTTTGAGGGGAGTAAGCAGCTACGTTATCAGTCCCCTTTAGCTCAGAGTCCACTGTCAATAACGTAAAAAAATAAAACAAAGCTCTGAAAATGATCACGCATAAAAGGGACAGGTTAACAATGGACAAGCCACTGACAATACAAAACAAGGACACACAGAAGTGGTAGAACGAAGTCACGAACTCAACTAAAACTGGATAGCAGGATATCATGTCTGGCTTATCACAAAGAGACAACATGATGAGCCAGCCATACTGCACATACTAAGAACCAAAAATGTTTAAATATTCAAATTTTTGTATAACTTATGGGACTTAACTACGGGGTCATCAGTCCCTAAACTTACAAACTACTTATGAACTACCTAATCCTAAGGACGGCACACATATCCATGCCCGAGGGGGGATTCGAACCCCCGACTGCAGTGGCCGTGCAGACCGTGACTGGGGCACCTCAGTCCCCTCGGCCACCGTGGGTGTCTCCTAAGAACCCATAGTTATTGCACGTATGGGTCTTAAAAGGCTTTAAAAGTGTTGGATTAGTGGTGGCCGAAGATAGCAGGCTATAGCACCCACCACTAGATAGAGTCATAAAAACGAGCAGCGCGGATAAAACTTAAAACTGCGTTAGCCATAGAGGCGTCGTCTCCTAAAACTAAAGATAGCGCGTCTGGGATATTAAAAGATTTCCTCAAGAGAGGACAGTCCATCAAAAGATTGGCCACTGTCAACACTACACCACATCGACACACTGGTCAAGACTCACCCCGAAGAAGATACCCATGGGTTAACCGCGTGAGCCCAATACGGAGGGACAGAGGACGACTTACTCTCGGGCGGATTGACCATAGTGAAGATTTCCACAAAGCTGTGGACAGCTTCACTGCCCAAAGTTTGTTCGGTGCATTTGCCATAGCCCACTCGGTGCTCCAAGCCTCGCGCACCTTCCGGTGCAACACCAGTTTAACATCCGGTTCCGTGACGCCAATACTGAGAGATGGTGCCGTAGTGACCTGCTTACCCAATCGATCAACATGGTCATTCCCTGGTATGATGACATGGTCCGGGGTCCACACAAAGACCACAGAACAGCCCGATCGGCTTAGAGAGTAGACAGTATCCTGGATCGACAGCACTATTGGGTGGCGACAGAAACACTGGTCGAACGCTTGTAAGCCACTCAGGGAGTCAGTACAGATGACAAATGACCCCCCGGGCAGGCTTTGAGATGTTGCAGAGCTCTGCACGGCCAACTACTACGGAATCATCTGTGTAAATGGCTTCTGCGGCATGGAACGACGCGAAGAGTTGCAGAAACTGGTGACGGAGATGTATTGGGGAAACAGAAGCATTTGATGCATGGGACAGGTCCAGACGCAGCTGCAAGCGAGGAATAGACCAAGGAGGGGTTTGAAAGGAATAGTGGAGAGTGGTAGGTAGTGGATAGGTTGCGAGAGACGAAAGAAGGATACGAACACGGAACGAGATCGTGTAACCCAATCTGGGCCTTCGTGGAGGGATAAAGAGTGCAGCGTCTGGAAAAAGTAGCCCGCGGTTCGGGTGGAAGGGCGAGGCCTGAACATGGGCAACGTAGGAAGCTAGCAGGTGTTGCCTACGGAACCGCAGTGGAAGGACCACAGCTTCAATGAGGAGGCTTGTCACAGGGCTTGTGCGAAAAGCCCCTGTCGCCAAACGGACACCACAATGTAAAATTGGGTCCAACGCCTGCAGTGCTGAAGGCGAGGCTGAGTCATAGACTATGCAGCCATAGTCTAAGCGCAACTGAACGAGTGCCTTGTAAAGTTGCAGGAGCGTTGGGCGTGAGGCTCCCCAAACAGTGTGGCTGAGACAACGTAGGATGTTGAGGTGTCGCCAGCACTTTCGTTTCAGCTGCCGAAAGTGTTGCACCCAGGTGGAGACGGTTGTCAAACAACATCCCTAGAAATTTGTGTGTCTCTACGACATGCAGCAGGTCTCCAGCTAAATAAAGTTCGGGTTCTGGGTGTCTTGCTCGACATCGGCAGAAATGCATTACTCGGGTTTTCGACGCAGAGAACTGAAAACCGTCGGCAAACGCCCACGACTGCGCCTTTCGGATGGCTAGTTGCAACCAACGTTCAGCAACACTGATGCTGGTGGAGCTAATATACACGCAGAAGTCATCGGCACACAAGGATGTGGATACCGATAAGCCAACAGCCGCCGCAAGGCCGCTGATGGCGACTAAAAATAAAGGGACACTGAGAACGGAACCCTGTGGGACTTCGTACTCTTGACAATGAGATGAGATAAAACAAGGACCAACACGAGCTCGAAAAGAACGCAACGCTATGAAGTTCTTAATGAATATAGGAAGTGGACCCCGTAAGCTGCAGTCATACAGTGTAGACAGGATATGATAGCACCAGCAGGTGTCGTAGGCTTTCCACAGGTCAAAGAATACGGCAACCAGGTGTTTGCGGCGAGTAAATGCTGTACGGATGGCCGACTCCAGTGACACGAGATTGTCGATAGCGGAGCAGCCTTGACTGAAACTACCCTGTTGTGGCGCCAAAAGTCCCCGTCCTCGAGGATCCACATGAGCCTCCGTCTCATCAACCGTTCGAGGAGCTTGCATGGAACGTTGGTGAGGCTGATCGGGCGGTAGCTATCTGCCACCTGCGAATCTGCCACAGGCATAATCACCCGAATGATAATGCTATCCCGCCAGGAGGACGGAAAAACACCCTCAAGCCTTATGCGATTAAGCAGGGCGAGAAGTTGGCTCTTGGCGTCTGCTGATTGGTGTCGGAGGAACTGACTGTGAATACAATCGGGTCCAGGGGAGATATCTGGGTATGCAGCAAGGGCACCTTCAAATTCCCACTCAGTGAATAGGACGCTGTATGGTTCCCAACATCGCCTTCGAAATGAAATCGGATGGCTCTCTGCTCGCCCTTTAAGGGCGCGAAAGTCTGCATCATAAGCAGCAGTCTCTGAGGTGCGTGCAAAATGATCTGCCAGGTGCTCAGCGGCGACGACAGGGTCAGTACAGAGCGTACCCTGAATGCAGAGACACGGAATTCCCGCCGGTGGGCGGTGCCCGGAGAGGGGTCGAACTTGTGACCACACCTTGGAAGGAGAAGCGCAGGAACCAATGGAGGCGACGTACTTCTCCCAGGAGGCCCTCTTACTTTCTTGTATCAGTCGCCGTGCCTGTGCCCGGAGACGCTTGAAGGCTACATGTTGTTCGACACAAGGGTGGCGTCAGTGTTGCTGTAGTGCTCGCCGACGTTCCCGGATGGCCTCAGCGATCTCCGGTGTCCACCAGGGCACCGATGTACGATGGAGCGAACCGTGCGTGGTGGGGCAGAGTTTTCGACTGCAGAAACCATGGCCTCTGTGAACTGCTGAATGGCGGCATCAGCATCAGCCGGAAAGGGGGAGGATATCACAGCAGCTAAGGAATAAGCTGGCCAGTCAGCTCTACGGAGGGACCAGCTAGGCAGACGGTCGGCAGGCGAACACTGTGGGAGTGACAGGAAGATAGGAAAATGGTCGCTACCACACAGGTCGTCATGGACCCTCCAGGTAAGATTTTGAAGACGGCCAGGGTTGCAGACAGAATAAGTACCATATACTGTGTTAAAGTGGGTAGGAGCACCGGTGTTGAGAAGGCTGAGATTCTGATCTGACAGGAGGGTCTCAACATCCCTACCCCGGTCTGTCCGCCACCCCACAGAGTGTGGTGGGCGTTGAAATACCCCAAAAGAAGAAAGGGTGGGGAAAGTTGCGCGACCAAGGCAGCAAGGTCTACGGGAGAGACGGCATCATCTGGTGGAAGGTAGACAGAGCAGATGGTAAAATCTTGTAATAACCAGAACCGTATAGCGACTGCCTCTAGAGGTGTTTGCAGAGGCGCAGAAGCACTGGCGACAGAGGTGTGGACATAAACACAGCCGCCGCCAGAAACTCTGTTGTAGACGTTTCGGTTCTTAAAATAGCTCTGATAGCCTCGGAGGGCTGTGGTCCTCTCGATGGGGAACTACGTTTCCTGCAAGGCTAGACAGATAGCAGTGAAGTGGCAGAGTAATTGCCGCAGCTCAGGCAGATAGCGGAAAAAACCACCGCAATTCCACTGCAAGATCTGTTTTGCAGCATGCGGAATACCCATAATTTAAGGGATGAAATGGTTATTCAGCAGAGGCACCTGCTGCCAACTCATCAGACTCTGCAGGATCCAGAACCATCGGTTCTTGTGACCCAAGTATGGCGACATCCTCAGCGAAAGGCTGGGATCCCCTGGCACCCTGGAAATCCCCAGCAGGGAGCGTCCCGAAGGACTACTTCCGAGGGAGAGGTGCCAGAGGAAGCTGTCGCTTCTCTGGCTGGGGGTTGGGGACTCGAGTCCCCGATGGTTGTGGGTAAGTTTCCCCAACAACAGGTGCTGTAGCAGCAGATGGAGTTTTGCCCCCACATAACGAGGGCACAGTGGTACTTTGATGGCCTCTAGGGCCCACAGGAGGAGGCGATACCTTGTTAGGTGTCATACCCGTAGTGCGCGGGGGCGATGTTACAACTGCGAAAGAGGTATTCATGTTCACTGGATGGAGCCACTAGTATTTCTTTCTCGCCTCATTGTATGATAGCCGGTCCAAGGTCTTGATTTCAATTATTTTTCGTTCTTTATGTAGAACTTTACAGTCTGGAGAGACCGGTGGATGCAGCTGGTTACAGTTCACACAGACAGGAGGTGGGGTGCAGGGAGCGTCTGGATGAGATGGACGTCCACATTCCCTGCACACGGGGCTGGAATTGCACCTGGAGGACATATGCCCAAACTTCCAGCACGTGAAGCACCTCATAGGGGGCGGGATGTACGGTTTGACGTCGCACCGGTAGATCATTACCTTGACCTTCTCATGCAGTGTATCGCCTACGAAGGCCAGGATGAATGCACCGGTGGTAACCCTGTTACATTTTGGTCCCCTATAAACACACGTCTGACAAAGTGAACACCTCTGAAATCCAGGTTGGTATGTAGCTCCTCGTCGGTCTGAGACAATAAGTCTCGGTGGTAGATAAGACATTGGACCATATTGAGAGTCTTGTGGGGCGTGACACTGACAGGATTAGCACCCAGCTTTTCACAGGCCAATAATGCCCTGGAGTGGGCTGGGGATGCCGTCTGTACCAGAACAGCCCCACTTCTTATTTTTGAGAAAGACTCCACCTCACCATACTTGTCCTCGAGGTGGTCAATGTAGAACTGTGACGTGGTGGACAAGAAAGAATCTACATCAGTCTGGGAAGAAATAAGGTATCGCAACGAGTATGGAACCAAATGGCGTAAAGCTTTGCGTTCTTGCCATGGCGTTGCCAGGGAGGGGAACGACTTAGGATCGTATGCTGTAGCATCAAAATCGGACTTTCCACGCTTAGAAACGGCGTTTTTGCGACCGCCCAAACTATTTATTGCTCGTTTCATTTTCCTCCCACGAGCAGCTAGGGAAATAACGGTCCACCCAGACAGAGCCCCGCTTGCCTGGGTAAGCCTTATACAACTGAGGTGCGGCAGGTTCCTCAGAGGTTGCACGCTAGTGACTGTTCAAAATCAACAGCCATGAATCTCCTCGGCACGTAGCACACCTTCAGATTGAGGTTTTTTTTTGTAGAGGTTTTACCGTCAGTAGTAGGGCGCCACTTAGATTCGCGCGTCTTTTGTTTTTTGGCGGCAAATTTGAATTACCCCCCCCACCCCTCCTCCCTCGGCCAATTGCCGGACCGCAGATCAAAGGATGCCACCACAGGATGATTGATAGGTCTTCCCGGAAAGACAGGATGATTACATTTAGGTCCTCTTGATTCGCTACTTGTCCTACCACTAATCCAAGGACGCCGCCGCCGCCGACGTATGCCACCCCCTCCTCCACGCTCATGAACGCTTCTCAAAGGACCCCGCAACCCGCCCTACCCGCGAGAACAAACAATACCGCGACGATTGTCTTGACCGCATCGACACCGCCCCCACCGGCCGCCCCCTGCTCCCAGCGCCCAGGCTAGATGGGACGGAATTTAAGTAAAAAGTGTTGATATACCCTAAATATACGTCACATTAAAGCTCTAAAGAAAACCGGCTTTTGATCTTTCGTCGAAGCATCGCCTGTTTAATCGTATGCTAGCCTTGTCTACTTTACGGCTGGTGTGCATTACGTTACGTAGCGGATGTGCCTGCTGCGGTAAATCATAATTCTTTCGTCGAAAATCAACATGTTTTATAAAACACCTATAGTTTGGTAATAAAGTGCGCTAATTGTAGTCAATGGAGTGCGTGTGTGTGTAGTAAATTCAGCAAGTTCGATACTGCAAACGCTGGAGATAAGACGAAGTTACTATTTCTGGAATACATGGGGGAAATATGTACGTCCTGTGGGTTGTTGTTGTTGTGGTCTTCAGTCCGGAGACTGGTTTGATGCAGCTCTCCACAATACCCTATCCTGAGCAAGCCTCTTCATCTCCACATAAGAACGGCAACCTACATCTGTCTGAATCTGCTTACTGTATCCATGTCTTGGTTTTCCCCTGCGATTTTTTCCCCACACACTTCCCTCCAACGCTAAATTCACAATTCCTTGATGTCTAAGAATGTGTCCTACCAATCTATCCCTTCTTTTAGTCAAGGTATGCCAGAATTTCCTTTTCTCCCCAATTCTGTTCAGTATCTCCTCATTAGTTACGCGATCCACCCACCTAATCTTCAACATTCTTCTGTAGCACCACATTTCAAAAGCCTCAATCCTGTTCCTGTCCGCACTGTTTATTGTCCATGTCTCACTCCCATACAAGGCAACACTCCATACAAATGCCTTCAGAAAGGACTTCCTTAGGTTTAAATCAATATTCGATGTTAACAAATATCTCTTTTTCAAGAACGCTTTTCTACCCATTGCCATTCTGCATTTTATATCCTCTGTACTGCGACCATCATTTGTTATTTTACTGCCCAAGTAACAAAACTCATCTACCTCCTTAATGGCTTCGTTTCCCAATCTAATTCCTTCAGCATCACCTCATTTTCATACACTGCACTCCATTACCCTAGTTTTTCTCTTGTTAATGTTCATCTTATATGCACCTTTCAGCACACTGTCCATTCCGTTCAATTGCTCTTCCAGATCCTTTGCTGTATCTTACAGAATTACTATGTCGTCAGCAAAACGCAATGTTTTTAATTCTTCACCCTGAACTTTAATTCCTTCTCCAAATTTCTCCTTGCTTTCCTTTATAGCTTGCTCAATGTACAAATTGAACAACAATGGAGAAAGACTACAACCCTGTCTTACTCCCTTTCCAACCACTGCATCCCTTTCATGCCCTTCAACTCTGACAACCGCTGTCTGGTTTTTGTACAAGTTGTAAA
Organism: Locusta migratoria; assembly: GCA_026315105.1. Classification (NCBI taxonomy): domain Eukaryota; kingdom Metazoa; phylum Arthropoda; class Insecta; order Orthoptera; family Acrididae; genus Locusta; species Locusta migratoria. The sequence goes on along the minus strand of CM048745.1, from coordinate 28,968,927 downwards.
TAACCTTGCATTCCCTATATTTTACTACTGTTTGCTTCAGAACTTGAAAGAGTTTATTCCAATCAACATTGTCAAAAGCCTTCTCCAAATCTACAAAAGCTAGAAATGTAGGTTTGCCTTTTCTTAATCTATCTTCTAGGATAAGGCGTAAAGTGAGTATTGCCTCCCGTGTTCCTACATTTCTCCTGAACCCAAACTGATCTCCCCCGAGGTCGGCTTCTACCAGCTTTTCCATCCTTCTGTATATAATTCGCGTTAATATTTTGCAGCCATGTGGTCTGCATACATGGTCCTGTGGGTATATATCTTATAAACTGCAGCTAATCGATGTTTTTATGGAGACGCTTCCATCTATTCTACAGCAGCAGCTTCGTGTAGATGGCTCCTATCTCCTGTATTATTGGACAACGCACAAGATTTTGAAAGAAATATTTTTTTTTCTTTTTTCTTGAACCGAGCATGACTTTCGGATGGACGGAGCATCATCATTGTGGTTGCGGGCGAGGATATAACAATTGTGCCGTTGTACTGTGCGTCGCTCCTGGTTAATATTTGCTTTTAGAATTGATTACTTGGGTAATAATAGTACCCGAAAATTGACCGCTCTCTCGGACATTTTGTTTTCTAGTTTCAACTGTAAATTACTTGTAGAGTCGAGCAAGGAGCTATATTCTTTTAGCATTCCAGGACTTTATTATCCACAGACGTAGATATCGTCTACGTTATTCCACAAGTCCTAAAAAGAAGGGTAAACGAAAACTGGGTTATATGGCGAAGACATAGGCATTTAAAAGGAGGCTATTGCATATGTGCAAGCCCGGTTTAAACAGATATTGTCGGAAACCGGTAAATTATTCACGTTTTTTTTTATTTTATTTATTTATTTATTTATTTTTTTTTTTTTTTTAATTTTGACTCTCCGTTGCACAATAGGGTTTAAATATCTTCTGGGGCGCTGGAATATAGGTGTCAGATAAATGTAGTTTGCATCGTAACACGACAGAGAGATTCCTTAGATGAGAGGTGTACTGCTGTAGCAAGGAAACAAGAGGTAAAATTAAATTACCCGAATTCTCGGAAGGCGCACCTATATATCTATCTAAGAAGGAAACGTAAAAGGGCAAAATCGCTAAAGAGAGAAAGTGTGTTAAATTTCGGAACTTTCAGGATGGCTCAGCTCCATTAAATAATTGCATTGAGAGCTATCCTTGTCAGAGTGGTGCGTCTGCATAGAAGGTTTTGATCATTTGAAGATGTAACTTAGGTGGTTTTAATCACTTAGCATATGTTTCTTTTATGTAGCCTGCCGAGAGAGCGCTCTGCGTTCTGGACAATTGTTAACTGTGCTTGCAGATGTATATTTAGAGACGTTGTGTTAGATGTCAGTGCCGATTTTCGTTATTTGGTATTTTTTGTATAAACAATATATCGTCTCCTGCTGCTGCTGCTGTTGTTGCTGTTTTATCGAAAGAGTGGTTGGCATACAAGTTACATTCCTTTCGATGGCTGTTGCTGGTATCGTCTGAAAGAAGAGATACATTTATAGATCTAAGGTTGCGGTCGAGTTACGAAACGGACCATCCTTTTTTTTTTTTTTTTTTTTTTTTTTGTTACAATTGTTTTCATATATCGAAAGAGTATATGTTAAGATGGATACGTAAGTTTGTGGCGTTCGTTACCGTAACCTGCGCTGTTATTATTAAACACGTCTGTTGGCTGCAGCCGGCCGCGGTGGCCGAGGTGACTGAGGCGCTCCATTCACGGTCAGCACGGCCACTACGGTCGGGGGTTCGAATCCCCCCTCGGGCATGGATATTTGTGCCGTCCTAGTTCGTAAGTAGTCATAAGTAGTTTGTAAGTTTATGGACTGATGACCCGGTAGTTAAGTCCCATAAGCTTTACAAACATTTGAACATTGTTGGCTGTAGTCTATGCGAAGAGCATGGAGAGAGATAGGAGTGTAAATTCTTACTTTCAAATTTTGCATACGAGTGTCAATATTTTACTACTACAAGCTGTAGTATACGAGACCAACTAAACATTTCTGTTCTAAATTGTTTTTTAACATTACACGGAAATTCTTGTTAAAAATACATACGAAGAACCCTATGGTAGCTTTATTTTTCCGAGAATAATTATAAACGGCGGAAATTGTTGTTACATAAATAGAGAACTGTCATACCGATCGCTGCGGCGCGCTTAATAATAAATAGGAAATTTAATTGACTGCTGACCTGTTGGGGCGCGGTCGTCGTGAAAAGAGTGCAGTACGCCCCTGACCTGGGCGCAGGGGCGGTCGGCGGGGGAGGTGTCGATGCGGTCAAGACAATCGTCGCGGTATTGCTTGTTCTCGCCAGTAGGGTGGGTGGCGGCGTCCTTTGAGAAGCGTTCCGGCAATCGGCCGAGCGAGTAGGGGTCGCGGTATCGGCCAGGTGTGTGGGAGAGACTGCGAGTACAGACATGTCGAGGAGTCTACAGGTCTGGACCTGTCAGATGTGCTGCCTGTATGGCGGCGGCACTGAGGGGTGGAGGGGGCGTCGTGTGTGGCCAAGGGAGGTGTTGCAACCTGTCAATCATCCTATGGCGGCATCCTTTGATTAGCGGTCGGACAAGTAGCGAATCAAAAGGACCTTAATGTAATCATCCTGTCCTTCTGGGAAGACGTATCAATCATCCTGTGATGGCATCCTTTGATCTGCGGTCTGGCAATTGGCCGAGGGAGGAGGGGTGTGGGGTAATTAAAATTTCCTGCCAAGAAACAAAAGCGGCGTGATACCCCCACAGCCCTACCACTACTGTCCTCGCAACCTAAGCGATTAAGCCAAGATCCCCGGGCTCTGAAACGTACAACGTTTCACCGTTGTGCCTAACGATTGTCGTTGAAGCACGCACAGAGCTTACGGTATACTGGACTGTTGGCGCGACACAGCCCACAGCTCAGGACCCCGGGTTCGCCAAACTGTACTCAGCAAATTAATGCTGAGCCCCCGAGGGAAACGTCGTAAGAACGCCGCGCCGCGACGTCGTGGCGTAGGGCTGAGGGCCACGGCAACGGCACTGGGAGGAGGGCCTGGGCCGGGGCGTTACTGGTGGGATTTGGCGTCATAGCTGAGGCTGGGATCGACACGCCCTCCGCTCCCCAGTATCCACCTTGCGATCCCCTGAAAAACCCACCAAAACGAGGGAAAGGGCACACACCTCCGCCCAGAGGGAGCAGGTCATGTTCTTCTGAGGTGCGTGGCCCAGACAGGAGAGCATGCATGGTCCCGGAGTTCCTCTCGGTGACGCTGTCATCTGCGGCAGCGACAGTGGCGGAGGCATGTCGATTTCCTTCGGGATGATCTCGTAGTACGGAGACGACGGGCGGTGGAGAGCGATGTGGCTGTGCTCCCTGGCGGTGAACTGGGTCTGGAATCAAGAAACCAGAGACAGGATCGCGTGGCCTGTGCATGCGCAATTGGTTTGCATGTCAACACAGCTCTGACCCTGTGGAAGAACGTACAACATACATATTGCGACCGAGCACAAGCTGAATGGTGGCCGGCATCCATCTCTTGTTGCCAGCAAACACCCGTAGAAACCTAGAAACACGTAGCGCCTTACGAACCAACTTGGTATGTGTGCGGCTGCAGCAGGTGAAGGAGACTGTGGTGACAGCGGCCCTGTAGCCACTCGGCAGGAGACGGGCCATCACGTGGCATGCACCAATACGTAGACAGGAAAATTTGAAGAGCTTGCTGTCTGGAGTGCTGACCTTTCATCTTTTAATGTGAGACTTGAATGTTCGAACGAAACATTCTGCTTCGCCACTGGACTGAGGGTGAAGAGGTCCAGTGGTAATGTGTGGAATGCCATTCACACGACAATACTTTTGAAATTCCGCACTAACAAACAGAGGTTCATTGTCACTGACGACAGTTTCAGGCAAATTTTCGATGCAAAACGCAGATGTTAAGGCAGTGATTGTACTGGACGCCATCGTTGAATTCATGGCAAACACGAAAGGAAACTTGCTGAAAGCGTCTACAATGATTAACCAGCGCGTATCTCAGAAAGGTCCGGCAAAGTCAATGTGTAAACGTTGCCATGGTCCTATGGGGACTGGCCAGTCCGAGAAACTTTGATGATGAGCTGCCTGATGCTCTGCACAAACTGTACACTGTGACGTCATGCTCTCTATCTGGGCGTCCATACCAACCCAGGTACAATGACGTAACAATACCCCGATGTCCTTGATGAAGGAGGCGTAAGACTTCTCGTTGCAGGAAACGAGAAACAATCACTCTTGTTTGGTCGTTGTCGATATCTAACAACAGAACACCCTTACTTGAAGACAATGCATGAAGTTGTGCTAAATAACGTCAAACCAGAGGCCGCTCAATGTTTTTGGCTCTGGCGGCCACCCTGAGCGAAGAAAACGTGCTACGACACTTATGTCTGCATCCGCAGCTGTTTCCTGTGCAACCCGACGAGACTTCAAAGAGAAGTCTGCGACAGTGGAAGCATCTCTGGAGTCTATCTGATAATATGCCATTTCTGAAGAATCAAATAACACATCCTGGCCAACCGGAAGTCGGGAAAGTGTGTCCGAGTTAGCATGTTAAGTGGTAGGTCAGTACAAAATCTCATACTGATAATTAGACTATTAAGGACCATCTCTTAATCTTTTGTGCCGTTCGTGGCGGAATTGGCTTTGTGGGTGAGAAAAACGACGTGAGAGGCTTATGGTCTATCAACAATTTTCTGCCATAGAGATAATGATGAAACTTTGTGACGCTGTAAATGATTGCTAAGGCCTCATTTTCTATCTGACTGTAAATCTGTGGCGTTGGCGTCAGTAGCTTGGACGCAAAGGCAATAGCACGATCGTGAGTTCCCAAACAATGTGACAATACCGCGTCCAGGCCGTAAGATGAGGCATCCACTGCTAACACTACAGGCTTCTGTGGATCAAAGGGAATCAAACATGCATCACTGAGTAGTGCAGACTTTAATTTGTCAAAGGTAACCTGGCAATTTTTAGACCATACAAAAGGAGCATTCTTCCTACATAAGCGATGCAGTGGAGCTGCAATTGAGAAGCATTCGGAATAAATCTGCAATAATAGTTCAGCTTTTCCATTACTGCTTGCAATTCCTTCACATTCTTAGGAGGAGGCAAGTCTTTGATTGCTTGAAGATGGGACTGCAAGGGATGGATTCCTTGGGCGTTATTCACATAGCCCAGATACTCTATTTCAGTCTGAAAAAACCAACACTTTGCTTTATTGCAACGTAGACCTGTTGCAGTCAACACTTTGAAAAGACACTCCAGGTCTGATATTGTTCTTCCAATGTTCACTTTGAGACCACAATCTCATCAAAATAGTTCGTGCAGCAGACCTTCCACCACCGGTCAGCCGGCTGAAATCACGTAAACCACCTCTTAAAACAGCTGTGCAACTACATGAGAGTGGCTTCTCACCTAAATCAAACTGGGCAAGAATTTGGGATTCGTTTAATGGAAAAAACAGCATCTGGATAGACGATCCCTCTAAGCAGCTCCAAGGAATGGACCTTCCCAGGAGAGAATGGTCTTTGATCAACCGTTTCCGGACTGGTGTTGGTCGCTGTAACTATTGGAAATTCAAATGGGGACAGACAGACGACCAGTCATGTGATTGTGGAGCAGACATTCAAACGATGACCCATATAATTACTAATTGCCCATTACGATCATTCTCAGGAGGGATGACCGAACTCCATACAGTCAGTCAGGAAGCTGTCCAGTGGTTAAAGGAGTTGGACTTGGCTCTGTGACAGAGATATGTTTTATCTTATTAACTAGACACTAGTATATCCTACTAAAGTATTATATGTAGCTGACATTATACCATACGATATATATATATATATATATATATATATATATATATATATATATATATATATATATATATATTAGTTCGTGCAGCACGGTACAGAAACTGTCAGCTGTTCCAAAAAACGCTGAAAAATGGTGGGGGCGGAAGAACTGCCGAAGGATAGGCATTGAAACTGAAAAAGGCCCATGTGAGTATTAATGACGATAAACGTTTTTGACTCGCCATCAAACGGAATCTGTAAGTATGCCTCTGCTAAATCAATCTTAGAAAAGCATCAAGACTGCCCTAATTTGTCCTTAAGTTCCTCAGGTCAGAGCAGGGGGGTAAGTGACTAAAATTGTTTGAATGTTCACTGTTGATTTGAAGTCCGAACAGAGACGAAGTTTTCCTGTTGGTTTTCCTAAAATTACTAATTACTATCCTGCCAACGTTTAAGTTCTTCAGCAACTTTATCACGAATTGCGATAGGCACTGGTGTAGCTTTACGAAATTTTGGTACAGCAGAGTCTTTTAAAGTTACATGTGCCACAAAGTCTTTTGCACAGCCTAATTCCAGCGAAAACAAGTCACTGTATTTTTGACACAATGCATTGATTTTGTCCTGAGGCACTACTGACGAAATTTGAAGCATATCTCTTTGAATTGATAAGCTAAACGAGTCAAATGCATCTAGTCCTCTGACTGTAGATTTGGCCTGAAGAACTACCAATGCTACTGTTTTTGTTACACCTAGAAAAGAGGCGGGCAGGCTACATGTTCCCAGCACGGGAATAGTTTGACCTGTACAAGCTGTTAGCACTTGTTGAAACGGCGACAATTTTGGCGAACCCCGAAGTTCATAAGTGTCTTTATTAATTAATGTGACAGTGGAACCAGTATCAAGCTGAAATTGCACAGTTTATTGTCAATGGAAAGAGTCGGGAAAAGTTTTTGCCTGTGGCGCTCGACAGGTGTGCGAATATGTGCAACTTCTAATACAGTTTGTTTGCTGCGTACGGTAGGAAGCGGCGCAGGATCAGCAAACGGCAGATTAATAGCACTGTACCTTGATGACACTACCGCCGGATCGGTTTCCGCACAAGTGTGCAAAGATTAACCAGTTACTGCACTAAAATTACTTTGAGTAGCTACATAAAGTATATTGACACTAGCTAGACAGTACTGGGCACTATTACAATGAGAGGATGCAGAAGGCACTAGGTTCACTGCAGGATTGCACTGTACATAATCATTTTGTTTGTCCTGAACCCTTCCCAGTGCACAGTTTTACACGCTCGACAGCGCTTGCGCCGTGGATCACTACATAGTTTTGCAGTAGGCGCAGATGAACTTTCTTGCATTTGCAAATCAAGGAAAGCACTGTTCAAATCCACAGCATGTATGACGTTGTCAGCATGATCTGTTCTTGCACTCCGCAAAGCACTGCTTCTAATGGCAGCGTTCTTCGAGTTTATATTCTGCAAACACACTGTCTGTACATGTCCCGATTTGCCACATTGATAACAGATGGCGTTACGCCTAGCGCATTGCGCATGTTTTTGACGAGATGCACAGTGGGGGCAAGACGTACGAAAATTTTTTGGATAAGGGCGTTGGCGCCCGTTTGTCAAGTTACTTTGTCTACCACGACGAGGCGACTTTTGTGTCGCGCTATTACTCTGGCTATTGTTCAGCACGGCTGTTAGAATTGAAATAATCAGCAGGGCTCGACTTAGTACTGTGACTAGGAAAGCGTCCGTTGCGATGCACTGAGTTAACACTGTGGCTTTGCATTTCTACATCTTCTACTTCAAAGGTATCATGCGCTTCTATAAGCTGCAGTACACTGTTTAACGAAGGGTCAGACTGTTTTAAAATTGCTGCCCTAATTCTGGGGTCCTGAATGTTCTGTGTAATTGCATTTCTCAATATCACGTCACTATAAGAACGTCCACAAGAGCAAGTAAAATTACATTTGTGGGTTAAGCCCTTCAACTCAATAATCCATTACCTGTCTAAATCTATCGGACCAAACTGCGTGGTCATCAGTCCGTAGCTTACACTCAAACCTAGGTAAACTAACCTACGGACAAACACACACACCCATGCCCCAGGAGGACTCTAACCTCCATGGCGAGAAACCGCGCACTCCACAGCGAGGTGCTTTAGACCGATCGGCTACTCCACCATGGCTAATCCATTGCTGGTGTGACTGTTATGGTGCTTTTTTCAGTATGAAAAACCGGTACCGCGCCACAGCTACGAGAACTTTTCTCTCATAACGAGCATTTAGTGCATCTACTAGCGCATCAACTTTGAGATCGCGAGGAGATGCATGGGGGAAAAGTTTCTGCAGTAACACGAAGGTCTTGGTGCCCACAACAGATAATAAAAAGTGCTTTACAGTCTGACCTGTAATTTGATAATCCACGACAAGTTCTTGAAACTGAGCCAAGTAGTCGCTCCATTCTTCCTCACGTTCGTCGTACTTGCGAAACGTAGGAAGCGGTATGGCGGTAGTTGTGGGTGGCTGATGTGACGGCTGTTGGTACTGAGTTGCCTGTGCCGTCAACTGGGACACCGCTTGTAGTAGTTTCATGATTTGGGCCGTCTGTAACTAAATAATTTCCATTAAGTTTGGGTTCGGGGTAGCGGCCATGCTGATCGATTAGGCGCCGCGCATACAAGAAAATTATAACAAAACACAAATGCAATGTGAAAGAAGACTCTCTGCAACAAAAATGTCACACGCAACAGAATACTTTTCCCCAAAAAATCTTAGGGTGGGTGGGCGGGAGCAATTTCTGCATGCTCCGACTGCTGCTATCTGGCTGCTGCAAGCGGGCTGGTCCAAGGTTCTTCTATCCCACCCTCGTCGCCAATTTTGTATCCCATCCTTGTCGCCACTTTTGTGTCTAGTTTCCGCCGGTTGTCCTAAGTGTCGGTGGCCGAGTAGAGAGAGGCCGATACAGGAAAATAGGATGCAAGCATGTGCAGGTACAGAGCCTGAGGTGACCAGCCAGTGGGACAGTAGAAACTAGAAACACTAAGCTGGATTAGCACAATATATATATTTCGAGGAAATTTTACAATACTTAACTTTGTTAACTGAAGACTGGTGGAATGCAGATACATAGTTTAAGTAGATAGAGGCCTGCCTGCTGATGAGAGACTTTCCTAGTGCCTGTCTTAATCCTAAGTGACCGATGCAGTTCAGTGGTGGTGACGAGCAGGATTGCAGCAGAGGGCGCTCGTGGCTGGCGTCGTAAGAACGCTGTTCTGTGCTTGTATGGCGGCACGCGGCGAAATTACATTGTGTGCATTTCAGACTTGTGTAACACCACAGATTATATTACGGTTTAAAAACCTAAATTTCAAAACGGGCTGGTGGAGGGGGGAGGAGAGATAATAGTTGAAATGGGGCATACCTTCTTCGTTGTGCATGTTTTTTTCAGGAATTTTTTGCTCACTCATCAGCGTTATTTATATATTAGTGTTGTTCTGTATACCATACATTTAAAGAATAAACGTTTATGTCAATTTGGGTTAGAGGAGTGTTTTGTTAATAAAAATGCCTGTCGTTGTAGGTTTCCTGTAAATCTCAAATCCATGCTGGCTGCTGCAATTGAATGTCGAGTTATTCTTCGCGTTGCGTATTAAAACTTTAGAATTATTTCTTTGTCTTTTTTTACATTTATTTTTTTATTATTTAAGAGGATTTTCTCTGGGGAAACCGTGATATACACTTAGTAATCCCACAAGGTTTCCTTATTCACCGATTGAGTTAATTACCCCTAGAAAGCCACAGTATGTGACGGCCCTTATTTAAGTTCATTTGAAAAGGACGCGCTTATAGCAAGTCCCAGTGTAAATTAATTAGGATGAATTTAATGATGATAGTCCATTGACTGGACTCTGCATTAGTCACGCAAAAATTTTCCAGTTCGAGTGACCGACCTTCGAGAGATGTAACACGAGACAGATTGCTCGACAGAAAAGGAGAGATTCTTCTCAACGTTAGCGTCTATTAGAAGCCACCGCAAGGAATGCAGAACAAAGCACACCGCCGACTATGAATTCTCTGTGGATGGAGTTTTGCCAGAAGACAACTTTCCTTGCACCTAGACCAGAGATTTTAGCAATTAATTAGAAGTCGCATGACACCAGAGGAATATCTGCTATATTCAAGACCGCTCTGGCGGTTACTTGCCTGACATCTCGCACGTTTACTGGTTTGAAAAGAAAAATAGACTCCGTAAGTCTTACCACACACATAAAAAAGTTATGCGTCTTCTAGATTCCAACGTTTCTTGAACACTAGAATCCATTGTGTACATTACATCAAAACGCAGTTTCATATTGTCGTTTCATGCCACTCAACCTGCACAAAGATATGAACAACCATGCATGAGTAGCGCCAAAGCGACACATTGGGTAAGACTGTCGATCAGTTCAAGACACCAGGAAAGAAGTACACTACGTTTTTTTACTGTAGGTGTGTCATGCATAGAAGTTAAATCCCGAGGTTTGATCGTATCCGCACTTTTACTCTTTGTAAGTAGGGACTCTCATCGAAGGAAGTTTCCAAACGTCTCGTACTGGACCAAAGCGATATAAGGAAGATGATGAGTTAGATGCAGGAACGGTCGATGCCCTGCTTCGATCCGATGTCCAAGGGCTATCACAGCAGCTGATGATCGCTAATTAGAGATTTCAGCTCTGAGGAACTACGCGAGGGACGCCACTTTGCCGAATACTGTCGTGCAACCGAAGGACGCCATGTTTCGACTCAAAACTGCACTTAATACGCTGCATGACATCAATTTCGCTGCTAACGCCCATTACAGATAATCCCAACAGTATACTGCATGGGCTCACTATTCACAGATGAGACTGTATTCTGCCTTCAACTGGATGTTATTGGAGGCAGACTGTCATCCAGAAAGTGACACACATCGTCCAGAGAGCGAAGCAAAGTGATGGTTCCCTGATGATTTAGGGTAGCATTGTATACGGCCACAGGACACCACTGGTGGTTGTACGAAAAGGCAGTACGGTACTGGGATGCATTCCATTGACATATAGAGCAACCACATGGCCAGCATTATGGAAAGGAATTCGTCGTAATGGACGACAGTTCTTGGATTAATCTTGCATAAGTACTATAATGACAGGGGTACAACCCCAGAGTACCGCTTTGCTATCTGGGCACAACGCGGAACCTGCACACTCGTCCAGTTGCCAGATCGCAGATCAAAGGATGCCGGCACACTGGAAGAATAGCGAACTTTAGGATGATTGACAGGTTACATGAAAGTGCACCTAACACTGGTGCACTTAACACTTGCAAGTAAACACCCCCTCAACCACCCCGGCGCTGCCGCCAGACAGGTCCATACCTGTCCACCCCGCCAGATTGATGCCACATCCCCCCAGACTCAGCCACGCACCTGGCCTACACGCTGCCCCCAAAAACGCTAGGGAAGGTACACTGCCTCCGAAGGTTGCTCAAAATGTTCAAATGTTTGTTAAGCTTAAGAGACTTAACTGCGGGATCATCAGTCCCTAAACTTACAAACTACTTAAGAACTACCTTATAGCCGGCCGCGGTGACCGAAGGGACTGAGGCGCTTCAGTCACGGTCTGCACGGCCACTACGGTCGGGGGTTCGAATCCCCGCTCGGGCATGGATATTTGTGCCGTCCTAGTTCGTTAGTAGTTTATAAGTAGTTTGTAAGTTTAGGGACTGATGACCCCGTAGTTAAGTCCCATAAGCTTTACTAACATTTCAACTACCTTATACTAAAAATGGCATAAACTTCCATGCAACAGTGGAGTAGCCGAGTGGTCTAAAGCGTCTCGCTGCGGAGTGCGCGGTTGCTCGCGGTGGAGGTTCGAGTCCTCCCTGGGGCATGGGTGTGTGTGTTTGTCCTTATGTTAGTTTACCTAGTTTAAGTAATTTGTAAACTACGGACTGATGACCACGCAGTTTGCTCCGATAGATTTACAAACATTTGAACATACATTCATGCCCGAGGCGGGGATTCGAACCCCCGACCGTAACGGTCGTGCAGACTGTGACTGGCGCGCCGCAGACCGCTGGGCCACTGCGGCCGGCCCGAAGGTTGCGATCTAATATTCATTTGCTTAAAAAATTAACGTTACTAAGCGCAGGTTGCAATCCGCACTTACACAGTCTATTTATGTTTCGCAAATGTTCCGAGTTACGCCTTACAGTTTTTTTTTTAATCAGTAACAAGGGCTGCTGCGTCCACAAGTAAGCACTTCCGTGAGCACAGGTCCCCTCCCCGGCTACCGCCCCCTCACCGCCTCCCTAATAACAGCCCTAAATATTACTGACCCGATCCGGGACTCTAACCCGAACACCCTATAATTTTTTTACGGAAGTTATTACTTATAGACGTACACCAATATCGGAAGAAAAAAAGGAGTCAATTATTATTGCGTACTTTGGACAGCACAATTACCTGGAATAACACGACAAAATGTTCAAATGTTTGTAAAGCTTAGGGGACTTAACTACGGGGTCATCAGTCCCTAAACGTATAAACTACTTATGAACTACTTACGAACTAGGACGGCACAAATGTCCATGCCCGAAGGGGGATTCGAACCCCCGACCGTAGTGGCCGTGCAGACCGTGACTGAAGAGCCTCAGTCCCCTCGGCCACCGCGGCCGGCAATAACACGACAGTTTCGTAAACAAACTGACCTTGCCAGCAGCCAGACTATCCACCACTGCTCCCAATTATTGTTTTAAGACTTTTTTTTACACAGAAATATCATAACTTTTTATTATTTTAAGCATTCTTTGTCCAAGCTCTTCGCATAGACTACATATACAACAGCCGACAAATATGTTTAATAATAGCGCACATTGGGTAATAAATGGGTTGTATCGGTAAGGAACACCACTAACTTATGTATCTATCTTCACCAATACTCGTTCGATGTCCAGATAATTTAAAAACAATTCTAACCAGAGCCAAACATTTGGAACTACCCAAAAGAAAATAAATGGTCCGTTTCGGAACTCGACCGCAACCTTAGATGTATATGCAAAATAAATGTATCTCCTCGTTTGGACGATGCTAGCAACAGTCATCGAACGGAATGTAACGGTAACAAACTTGTATGTCAACCACTCTTTCGATAAAACAACAAAACAGCACCAGCAGAAGACGACATATTGTTTTTACAAAAATTCCGATTTACTGGTGGAAATAACGAATATCGTCAATTTCATCTGCATAGAAACTAATAATGTCCAACACACAAGGCATTATACAGAACATAGCGATAGCGTCTCTGTCAGTCAGCACTAGACTGCCAGGAAAGTGTCTAAATATACGTCTGCAAGCACCGTTAACAATCGTCCAGAACGCAGAGCGTTCTCTCGGCATGCTACATAAAAGAAACATATGCTAAATGTTTAAACAAAATCTTTCAAAAACACCAAAGTTACATATCCAAATGATCAAAACCTACGCAAGACCTCTGCAGACGCATCACTCTGACAAGGATAGCACGCATTGCATTTAGTTAATAGACCTGAGCCAGGCCAAAAGTTCCGAAATTTAACACTCTCTCTCTTTAGCGATCTTGCCCCGTTACGTTTCCTTAGATCGATGTATAGCTGCGCCTTCCGAGAATTCGGGTAGTTTAATTTTACCTCTTATTTCTTTGCTACAAAGTACACATCATCTTGCGTATACCCATCTAAGGAATCTCTATGTCCTGTTACGATGCAAACTACAGATATTTGACGCAGTTCAAACACCGATATTCCAGCGCCGCAGAAGACATTTAAACCCAATTGTGCAACGTAGAGTCGAAATAAAGAAATGGTGAAATAATTGACCAATTTCCGACCGTCTACACTAAAACTTTGCTATTTTCTTGACAGCACTGAACTATCAAGACCCTTCTTCGAAAAAACACCCGACAATTCAGCAAGCACTGAACCGAGGTAGTTCTTTACCAGCCGAATGCAACACTTATTTTTCAGTTCTGTAGAACAAGTTCGACCCGCCCTTTACCCACAAAATTCGTACTCCAAGTTCCTTTCTTGTGATCTCTTATCATTCCACTAATCCGAACGCAGATTTATTTTTTTAAATTACAAGTAGATGTCTAGAGCAAACGAAGATGCCTAGAACGGTAACCTACACACTGCAATACGTGCCGTCTCTAATGACCACGCTGTCGATTCTTCCTTCCTGCAATACCTGCTCCTGTAAAGAACTTGGAGGCTACACTTTCTTGTTACAGTACAAATGAGTACATGCAACGCCCGCATGCGTCGATCATAATCTGCTCTCTAACGAATGGATGGGAGTGACACACAGTGCAGAGCAGGGCTTTGTAAATATTGGCTATCCCCATTTCCGATCTAGGCCATAAGTGTATATTGCAACCTCCAGTCTGGTAATTCCAAAGGAAGAGATGAAAGTATCCCGCAAACGCCTGTTATTAAATAGATAAGGTGATTCGAGAAATAAATGAATTCGTCTGCAATCGATTCCAACTGCCCTATACAGCGCTTCGAATTTGTCTCCATGACAAAGTTGTCGTATGTACTGCACATGTATAAGTTAAAAGATTATCAATAATGCTAAATCGACTTCTTTAGAGGCCGAGGGGACTGAGGCGCTCCAGTCACGGTCTGCACGGCCACTACGGTCGGGGGTTCGAATCCCCCCTCGGGCATGGATATTTGTGCCGTCCTTAGTCTTAGGTAGTTCATAAATAGTTTGTAAGTTGAGGGACTGATGACCCCATAAGTTCTACAAACATTTGAACATTTTTTTCGACTTCTTTAGAGTTGTATCGAAACACAACAACATCCACAAATGGAAACACACTGCATCGCATATTTCAAATACTATTTTCTGACTCTTATGATATCCACTATTTCGTATGGAACACTAGTTTATGCACAAAACGATCGCTTATTAACTGTGGTCATTACATCGGTTTTTAACTCTGCAAATGGCTGCTCCAACACCCAGTCCTCAACATTTGGATACAATGTAGCCCTTGTCCAAACGAGAATGCAACACGTTTCTCGTGTGTTCCGCCAATTTCGGTCAGTACAACGACGCGAGACCAATCCCCCGGGCTGTTTAGTGTAAAAGCATATATTTTTTTAAGACGTAATCGTAGCTATATTTCTCCACACTATCTGTTTAAACCGGGCATGCACATATGCAATAGCCTCCTTTAAAGCCTTTGTCTTCGCCTTATAAACCAGTTTTCGGTTACCTTCTTCTTAGGACTTGTGGAATAATGTAGACGATATCTACGTCTGTGGAGAATAAAGCCCTGGAATGCTAAAATATGCCTTTAATATAGCTTCTTGATCGACTCTCCAAGTAAATTAAAGGTAGGCAATTGAAACTAAAACATATTGTATAAGCTTTTCTCGGTCCGAGAGAGCAGTCAATTTTCGGGTACTCTTAATACCCAAGTAATCAAATTGCAGAATAACTGATCTCTAAAAGCGTATGTTAGCCGGGACCGTATTGATGGGAGCGATTCACAGTACAACGACGCAATTTGTAAATACCGTATCTTCTCTTTTAGAACACTTAAACAATCTTATTGCACTGATCCATAACCACAATCCTCCATCCTGATAATACCGACCCAGAGAAAAAATAAAAATCCTCACAATCGCCCGTCTGGACACTTTATAAAATCGATATTGTAGCTACCAATAACTTTACTTACACCAGGGCTCGTGATTTGAAAGATTTTTATTTATTTTGATTCTACAATTCGACGCCAACCACGTTAAGCAATCCTTTCCATTTGTCTTGTCGTCGCCCGCAAGCACGTTGCTGTCGCTCCTTCCATCCGAAAGTCATGCTTTCGGTTAAAAAAAAATCCCTTCGAAGTCTTGTGTGTTGTCCAAATCCAAGAGATATAAACCATCTACACGAAGCTGCTGTAGTATACAGGGTGTTACATTAAGGTACGGCGAAACTTTTAGGGCCGCGGTGGAATAGCCGAGCGGTCTTAAGCGTCTCGCCGCGGAGCGCGCGGTTGCTCACCGTGGAGGTTCGAGATCTACCTGGGGCATGGGTGTGTGTGTTTGTCCTTAGTTTAGTTTACCTAGGTTTAAGTAGTTTGTAAACCACGCAGTTTGGTCCGATAGAATTACAAACATTTGATCATTTGAAACTTTTAGGAAACATTCGTCACACACAAAGAAAGAAAATATGTTATGTGGACATGTGTCCCTAAACGCTTAATTTCCATGTTAGAGCTCACTTTATTACTTCTCTTCAAATCACATTAATCAAGGAAAGGAAACACACAGCAACAGAACGTACCAGTGTAACTTCAAACACTTTGTTACAGGGAATGTTCAAAATGTCCTCCGTTAGCGAGGATACATGCATCCTTCCTCCGTCGCATGGAATCCCTGATGCGCTGATGCAGTCCTGGAGAATGGCGTATTGTATCACAACCGTTCACAATACGAGCACAAAGAGTCTCTACATTTGATACTGGGGTTGCGTGGACAAGATCTTTCAAATGCCCCCATAAATGAAAGTCAAGAGGGTTGAGGTCAGGAGAGTGTGGATACCATTGAATTGGTCAGCCCCTACCAATCCATCGGTCACAGAATCTATTGTTGAGAAGCGTACGAACACGTCAACTGAAACGTGCAGGAGCTCCATCATGCATGAGCCACATCTTGCGTCGTACTTGTAATGGCACATGTTCTAGCAGCACAGGTAGAGTATCCCGTATGAAATCATGATAACGTGCTCCAGTTAGCGTAGGTGGAAGATTAGCATTCAAAAAATGTTCAAATGTTTGTATAGCTTATGGGACTTAACTAAGGGGTCATCAGACCCTAAACTTACAAACTACTTATGAACCAGCTAACACTAAGTACGGCACAAATATCCATGCCCGAGGGGCGATTCGAACCCCCGACCGCAGTGGCCGTGCAGACCGTGACTGACGCACCGCAGTCCCCTCGACAACCACGGCCGAAATTAAGCTCTAGGACACATGTCCACATAATATATTTTCTTTCTTTGTGTGTGAGTAATGTTTCCTGAAAGTTTGGCCGTACCTTTTTGTAACACACTGTATATGGGAGCTCCACTGCCGGCCGCGGTGGCCGAGGGGACTGAGGCGCTTCAGTGACGGTCTGCACGGCCACTACAGTCGTGGGTTCGAATCCCCCTCTGGCATGGATATTTTTGCTGTCCTTAGTATTAGTTAGTTCATATGTAGTTTGTAAGTTTAGGGACTGATGACCCCGTAGTTAAGTCCCATAAGCTCTACAAACATTTGAACATTTTAAAACATCCATTAGTAGCACTTTATAAGATATATACCCACAGTACGTAAATATCTCTCTTTGTATTCCACAAAGTAGCCAGAAACAGTAGCTTCGTCTTACCTCCAGCGTTTGCAGTATCGAACTTGCTGAATTTACTACGCAGATAGATCCGCACATCTATAACAAAACCTCACCACACACGGATGGAAGGAGCGACAGCAACTTGGTTGCGGGTGACAAGACAAATGGAAAGGATTGCTTAACGCGGTTGGCGTCGAATTTTAGAATCAAAATAAATAAAAATCTGTCAAATCACGAGCCCTGATGGAAGCAAAGTTATTGGTAGCTACAATATCGATTTTATGAAGCGTCCAGGTCGGCATTACCGATTGTGGTTATGGACCTGTGCAAGAAGATTGCTTAAGTGTTCTGAAAGAGAAGATACGGTATTTATAAATTGCGTCGTTGTACTGCGAATCGCTCCCATCCATATGGTCCGGCTAACATACGCTGCAGTTATTCTGCAATTTGATTACTTGGGTATTAAGAGTGTCTGAAGATTGACTGCTCTCTCGGACCGAGAAAAGCTTATACAATATGTTTTAGTTTCAATTGCCTACCTTTAAATTACTAGGAGAGTCGATCAAGAAGCTATATTAAGGCATATTTTAGAATTCCAGGGCTTTATTCTCCACAGACGTAGATATCGCCCACATTATACCACAAGTCCTAAGAAGAAGGGCTCCATTGTATCCAAATGTTGAGGACTGGGTGTTGGAGCAGCCATTTGCAGAGTTAAAAACCGATGTAATGGCCACAGTAAACAAGCGGTCGTTTTATGCGTAACCTAGTACGGAACTGTGGGTATCATAAGAGTCAGAAAAAGTATTTGAAATATGCGATGCAGTGTGTTTCCATTTGTAGACGTTGTTGTGTTTCGATACACCTCTATAGAAGTAGATTTAGCATTATTGCTGATCTTTTAAGTTATACATGCTTAATAAATTCGACAAGTTCGTCGTGGAGAAAAAGCGAAGGGCTGTTTAGGGCAGTTGGAATCGATTGCCGACGAATACATTTATTTCTCGAATCACCTTATCTCTTTAATAACAGGCGTTAGTGGGATACTTTCATCTCTTCTAACATATTTAGTTCCTTTTGTCCTGTTTTTCTCACAGTTGCTATATTACAGTATTATAGTGTAGGTATTTCGATTATCTGTCTATGCAACTGATTTAATAAAATATTTTATTGCCATATGCATTTCGCATTTATTTGGAAGGCATCATCAGTGGCCTGTAATATATACATGATTGTATTTTACAATATTTGATATTTACATTTCTCAGTATTTTTAAATTATGAACAGTTCTGATGCGTTACTTAGGTATAGTATTGATATCTGTACGTTGTACTTACAATATTTCATGGATATTGCTTTACATCTGGTGCTCATTGGCTGCGTCCAGCTGTTCTGCCTAGTGGTGCTAGCTGTGAAGTGCTGGAACACCAAACACAGCAAAATGAGCAGAACTGAAGCAGAACAGCTGGAAGCAACCAATGAGCACCATATGTAATGCAATATCGATGAAATAGTGTAAGTACAACATCCAGATATCAATACTACTCCTAAATAATTCATCAGAACTGTTCATAACCTAAAAATACTGAGAAATGTAAATATCAAATATTGTAAAACATAATCATGTATAAATTACAGGCCACTGATGATGCTTTCCAAATAAAGGCGAAATGCATATGGCAATAAAATATTTTATTAAATCAGTTGCATAGACAGATAACCGAAATACCTACACTATAATACTATAATATAGCAACTGTGGGTAAAACAGGACAAAAGGAACTAAAAATGTTACTAAAGCCTTTTCAAGCATTCCCTGTCCACGAGTACAACAAGTTCAGGAATATTCATCTAAAACTCCACAAGAAAATACAGGACATTAAATTCAACAAAACCTGCAAGATTAACAACTTGAATCCAAACTACATTAATGTAAAGGTTAAAAACAGTTCTGCAGCGGTACAAAAATCAAAATTGTATGCTGAAAGATATTCGCTTCTACACGAAATCAAGAGTTCATACTATAAAAAACAATACCTGAACGTGATTCTTTTAGAAACCCACTTAGAGCTAGCACATAATACAGGCAATGCCGCTGTCCTTATGACACTAATAGAAGCAGTTAAAAGACAGTGAAAAATAATCATGAACAGAAAATAATAAGATTAAAAATCAAGATGACACAGGCACATATTTACATTTGGAATGAACAACACCAACACACATTTCACCCACGGTTAGTAAATCTCACTGACACAGAGGTATTGAGGCGTCGCCTAATTTTCTCGACAGCCCCCAGCTCTTTCTGCTAGAATGAGTGAAATGAAGATTTTCCATTGCCTCTTTCCATCTGCTCCTTCGTTCTTCATTCATGGCGTTTATCAGCCGGTCAGCAGTCTCAGTGCCCCACATTTCTCAAATTCCTCCATTAGTGCTTCACACTCTTTCTTCCAGCAAGGAGTGTATTCCTTCCTTGACCCTCGTGGAATAGCATTTAAGGCTGAGTTGTGTAACAGGTTTGTGAATCTTTTGTAGTTCTCAGGTTTCGGTGGTATCCGATTTATCGTCTTCTCGACGAAGCATATGTATTTATCCCAGTCAGCTTTCCTGAGATTCCAACGGGGGATTGGATGACTTTTTATGACTGGGATTGATAGACCGATTTCTACTATTACTGGGTGGTGTTGGCTTCGTGGAAAAGCCTCTACGACCCTCCTCGTTCCATGCACGGGTAATCTTGTTGCTCCACGTTTTACGAAGGTTAGATCAGGTGTGGATGTTGTGCCCCAAGCCTTGGATTTGAAGGTGGCTTTGTGCTTATGGTCAAACAGTAAGTCTAGATCCTGGTTGTCTGCTCAGTCATTTAGTCCAATGCCTTCAGCTGAGGATCTTGGGTAACCCCATCAGGTATGTTGGGAGTTGAAATCGCCAGCATAAACTGCTGGGTGGTTAGCCTTGGGTAAGACATCTACTGGCCATTTCTGTGATGGAGGTTTATAGACATTATACAGCGTCACTTCTCCAACTTTATGCCTATCGCATGTTCTGTTGGTGGCGTCATTGTGTCTACACTCCTCAGGATTTCATTCTTCACTAGGGTGGCCATACCACGCTTTTCGTGGGCAATGTACCTCACATTGGTGAATCCCGGTATTTTGAGTGGGTCGATAGTTTCATCTGTGAGGTGGTATTTTGTAGAAGTACTACACTTACTTGTTCTCTAGTTAAAATTTTTTCAAGGATTTCTCCCTTCGTCCTTGTGTAGCCCTCTGTGTTGAAATTACGTACATTCAGTCTCTTCATGTTAAAGTTCCTTGCTTGCTCCATTTGCCTTTGAGTGGACCGGCCGACGTAGTTGTGTAGACTTTTCGCCGCTGTCTCATTTTACAGCGCCCAGGGTACACCATCGGAAAGGTTGTCTATACGTCGTAGCCCTTCCGCTTTATAGTGGCTTGAGAAAATTTGTAATGTAGTTTAGTACTGTAAGAGCCTTGTATTGTTAGAATAGCTGTAGATGAACAATGTAATTAACTAAAGAATATTTGCGTTTGTATATGCCGAACGAGTAAATAAATAAAAAGAAACTGACACAGAATTGCACAAAAAAAATGCTGTTAGAAAAAGGTTTGAAACATTGCACCAATAGTAGATTAGACAAAAAATACATAGAAAATCTCATTGTAGAAAGTGAATACATCCTCACATGTGAATAACAACAGAACAACAGTGAAACAAACATAGGGCTCATTAGAAAATTGGTAAAGAAAGAAATAAAAAACGCAATAAAACAAACACAACACGAACAAAACAAAAACAACCAGTCAGACAGCGACACCATGAAATCACTGAAGCAGATTCTTTATGCAATCACATAAAACACACACACACACACACACACACACACACACACACACACTGACACAAAGCAAAGATAGGCCAAACACACACTCAACAGTTGGAAACACAAACGAAAACAAAAACACAACACAAACAAAAATGCCATCTGCCTGGTGGTGCTAGCTGTGAAGTGCTGGAACAACAAACGCAGCAAAATGAACAGAACTGAGCAGAACAGCTGGAAGTAACCAATGAGCACCTGATGTAAAGCAATATCCATGAAATATTGTAAGTACAACATCCAGATATCAATACTATACCTAAATAACGCATCATAACTGTTCATAACCTAAAAATACTGAGAAATGTAAATATCAAATATTGTAAAACACAATCATGTATATATTACAGGCCACTGATGACGCCTTCCAAATAAAGGCGAAATGCATATGGCATAAAATATTTTATTAAATCAGTTGCATAGACAGATAACCGAAATACCTACACTATAATACTATTTCATCTCTTCGTTTGGCATTACCAGACTGAAGGTTGCAATATACACTTATGGCCTAGATCGGAAAGGGGGATAGCCAATATTTACAAAGTGCGGTCCTGTACTGTGTGTCACTCCCATCCATTCGTTAGAGAGCAGATTATGATCGATGTATGCGGACGTTGGGTGCGATATGTTTGTGACCATTACGTTGCATGTACTCAGTTGTACAGTAACAAAAAGGTGTAGACACTCCATGTTCTATATAGGATCAGGTGTTGCGGTGTGTAGTTTAAGTGTTCTAGGCATCTTCGTCTGCTGTAGACATCTATTTGTAATTAAAAAAATAAATATGAGTTCGGTTTAGTGGAGTACGTATTTTGTGGGTAAAAGGCGAGTTGAAATTTTTCTACAGAACTGAAAAATCAGTGTTACATTGGGCAGGTTTAGTGGTTACTGTATTGTCGGGTGTCTTTTCGAAGAAGGTTGTTGTTACGTCAGAAACGTTTTAATGTAGACGGTGTAAAATCGGTAAATTATTTCACTTTCTTTTATTGTATATATATATATATATATATATATATATATATATATATATATATATATATCGACTCTCCGCTGCACAATGGGGTTTAAATGTCTTCTGGGGCGCTGGAATATCGGTGTTTGACTTGTCTCACATATCTGTAGATGGGTATACGCAAGATGTGTACTTCTGTAACAAGGAAATAAGAGATAAAATTAAACTACCCGAATTCTCGGAAGACGCAGCTATACATCGATCTAAGGAAACGTAACGGGGCAAGATCGCTAAAGAGAGAGAATGTTAAATTTCGGAACTTTTGGCCTGGCTCAGGTCTATTAACTAAATGCAATGCGTGCTATCCTTGTCAGAGTGATGCGTCTGCAGAGGTCTTGCGTAGGTTTTGATCATTTGGATATGTAACTTAGGTGTTTTTGAGAGATTTTGTTTAAACATTTAACATATGTTTCTTTTATGTAGCATGCCGAGAGAGCGCTCTGCGTTCTGGACGATTGTTAACGGTGCTTGCAGACGTATATTTAGAGGCATTCGTAACAGTCTGGTGCTGACTGACAGACCAGCTTTCGCTATGTTCTGTAAAATGCATTCTGTATTGGAAATCATTAGTTTCTATGCAGATGACATTGATGATTTTCGTTATTTCCACCAGTAAATTGGAATTTTTGTAAAAACAATATGTCGTCTTCTGCTGCTGTTGTGTTGTTGTTGTTGTTGTCATTGTTGTTTTATCGAAAGAGTGGTTGACGTACAGGTTTGTAGAGTTTGTTACCGTTGCATTCCGTTAGATGGCTGTTGCTTGCATCCTCTAAACGAGGAGATATATTATTTTGCATATAGATCTAAGGTTGCGGTCGAGTTCCGAAACGGACCATTTATTTTATTTCGGGTAGTTCCGAATGTTTGGCTCTGGTTAGAATTATTTTTTAAAATCTGGTCATCGAACGAGTTTTTGTTATGATGGATGCATAAGTTAGTGGCGTTCGTTACCGATGCAACCCATTTATTACCCAATGTACGCTGTTATTAAACATGTCTGTCGGCTGTTGTACATGTCGTCTATGCGAAGAGCTTGGACAGAGAATGATTAAAATAATAAAACGTTATGATATTTCTAGTCAAACATTTAGTATATGTTTATAGAAACAATTTATGTAGCTCGCCGAGAGAACACTTTGTTTGTGGTCGCAATGGGGGTTGAGCTGTAGTCAAATTACTCTTAACACGTCTATACGTCAAATTGGCCGAGTGTGCAGGTTCTTGGTTGTGCCCAGGTGGCGAAGCGGTACTTTGGTGTCGTACTCCTGTCATTATAGTACTTGCATATCATGCGTAAGCCTCCTTTTGTGATAACGACATGGCAAGATTAGATAAACAGAATCTTCTACCAACATGAACCCTATCATTGAATATGCCTGCGATACGTTGGAGAAAGCTGTTTTTCGGCGAAAGGACACACCAACCAATATGAGAAATCTACACCGAATCGCCGTTGAGAAGTGAGTGAATCTGGACCAACAGTGCCGTGATGATTTAGTAGATAGTATGGCACGACGAAGACAGGCGCGCATCAGTGCAGGAGTACGTGTTACCTGGTATTAGAGTTACTGCAGTCTGGAAGGGTAAAGAATCAGAATGTCGGGGGTAATTGTCAGCTTTCCAGTTTCTGTTTTCATGAGGAATAAAGAGAACTGAATTATTGTTCTTGTATAACTCCATTCCATTTCTATGTAAACGTTCATGAAACTATAGTATCCTGAATTTGCAACGCTGATTTGTGTATATAATTTAGGAGGAAGATGAATATCCCATTGACGGCATGGTCATTAGAGAAAGAATAATAAAAAAGGAAAGCAGAAGGACAGACACGAATTAAACAAAGTCCCTGTCGACGGTGTAGAATCGCGTATTGTGAGGCAACAAAGGAGTACTAGGCGATTATAGACGGAGCGACGGTAACACTGGCAATCGGCACTATTTACTTTCTTGAAGCCGGCTAGAGGCGGCGCACGGTTGGGGTCACCAGAGGGCCTGTGTGCTGAAAGAACGGGCAGAGCGCGAGTGGGGAGTGCGCTTGCATAGCGACCCGCGTGGGAACAAAGCCATTTAACGATCGAAACAACGCATCAGTTCGACCTATGAGGCCAAAATGTTTCAAATGTTTGTATAGCTTATGGGAATTAACGACGGGTTCATCAGTCCTTAAACTTACAAACTACTTATCAACTAGCTTAGCCTAAGGACGTCACAAATATCCTTGCCCGAGGGGGGATTCGAACCCCCGACCGTAGTGGCCGTGCAGACCGTGACTGGAGCGCCTCAATCTCCTCGGCCACCGCGGCCGGCCTATGAGGCCAAAGCACGTCTTCAAGATTACCGAACAGAACGTGGTTAAAGCAAATGCCATTCATCTATGTTTATACAGGCGTAATACAATTGTAAGCAGATGTCTCGTGAAGCATATTTTACGATGTCCCGGTAACTTCAACAGTTGCCACTTGATTAATTAGAAAGAATTTCATGTAATGTATCTTAAAGAAAGGATGCTATTTCAGATTTTTCTGGTTGCGTATCCATCGCTGATATTGGTACACTATTATCACTTTCTGTTTAGATATAATGCATTTTATGTGTGTTCCCGCCGATCTTACAACATTTTCCTACGCTTGGAAATACCAAAACGTCATTCTGTGCCTACTTTTAGGAACACAGTACCAGAGAAAATCGGAAAAATACCGATACTATCTCTAATGAAACAGCAGAAACAGACTCAAAATAGGTAACTAGATATCTACAGCGAGTCAACAATCCCTTTTTCATCTTATTTCCCTTAACCAATTATAAGATTGTAAACAGCCAATAATACACAGCCAATGGGACGGTTTCGTAACCGTGCATTGGGCGGGGGATGTATACAATTTTTACTTCAGAGAGGCAGGAATAATTCGTTCGTTTCTCGCTTTCCCGGTTAACTTTCACCGCTCACCGTTTCCGTATTTCCTCATTCCATGCGAACACAAGCATCATATAAAAATCTTCACTTCGGTTTTTACAGCCAACAGAGGAACAGAGGTATTTTTATTGTACTTATGATTATCTAACATACATTATTAATGACACCCAGTAAACCACTTCAATTCGACAGTTAATCTTAAAAATTGCCGCGAAGTTTTAAAGTTATCGCCAACTGCCGACAAACAACACGTTTATTTACATATGTAGAACCGACAGAAGACGTGCAAAAGTGGAGCAGTGCCTACCCTAATACAACCTGTACGTAACTGTACAGTGAAATCACTGATAGAAGCGATAAAGACCTACAGTACAGTCTGGCAAAAACGTGGCGTCCTGGGCTCTCAGCCAATCAGCAGCGGTTTCACGCATGGCCACTCTCTAGTGTCACTAGCGTGAAACCAGATGGTTAGAATCGTGGTCAAATACGACCTGTAAGAAACAGTGTGCATTGTGTACATCCAGCGGGTGCAAAGAGTCACAACTGCCGCGACCCAGCAGTCGGAAGTCTGAGAGGCAGGTCAAAGAGTGACGCTGTACAGAACAGACCCCATACACTTTTTCACGTATTCATACTTCGAAATTCTCGCGGAAGGCAATGGAACATTGAGGTGTAACGTGCGCTGTTTGGGCTTTACCTTGGTTTCATTTTACATCATTTGTATTATACTTCACATAAGTTAATAAAATTGTGTGATCTTTCTGTTTAAGTGTACCTGAGCCTCTTACCAAATAACAGCCTCCAACAGAAGCGTCCCTCAGATACATCATAATGCGTGATTACAGCGATCAGGAATAGCACCATATCGAATGAAATTAGTACAGATTCGGAATCTCAAACAATTTTTGTGAAGGGCAGCGTTGAACGTGTCTCAAACATAGTCAATGGAAATTTTTAAAGACTACCTGGATCAGCAGCATCGCTGACAGAAAACCCCTTTGAAAAATTTCGAAATATTTCCGTTACATTTCCTAGCCATGTTACTGCATTAGGTGGAGATTTTAAATTACCGGATATAGATTGTCAGACAAACGTGTTTAAAACGACTGCCAGGGGCATAGAAACGAACGATATTGTAGTACATACTGTTTCCGAACATTACCTCGAGCAGTAAATGTAGGGCCAACTCGTGGAGGTAACGTGTTAGACATGCTAATGAAAAAAAAATGAGACCGAATTTTCGAATCACTTAGCGTTTATCAGGGAATCAGCGGCAATACAGCCATTACAGCAGTAAAGAGAAGTATCAAAGAAAGGTAGGAGGATCATCTTAGGTAGGAAAAGAGGAAATGGTCAGGTTTCAGAATACTCAACACGTTACTTTCGTCTCTAACACTGACGGTGTTGACCAACTGTGAACCAAGATCAAGTGTAACGTACAGTACGCATTATGTAAGTATTTGCCAAGTAAAATTATGGACAATGGTAATGATGCACCGTTGTTCAACAACCGAGTTAGCAAATTTTTTCGAAATCAAAGATAACTTTGATATCAGCAAGTAAGTCGCAAACTTAGGTAGATACACCAGTACAGCGGTTACAACCCTGAAAATTGCTCTACTTTTCAGCTGACTCCATCCGTAGCTTTAAACGCTCGTCCCATCGTCAGATAAGGGTTTAAAAGTCTGGAGCTTGCAATTCTTGTGGCAGCGTTTGCATCCTATAAGTGGCGCTTTTGAGCTGTAGCTTTGCGTGGTTCCGTAAGCTGCTGCAAACCCACGTTGCGGATCGCGCGGCCTCCCGCGTCGAAGGTTCGAATCCTCCCTTGGGCATGAATGTTCGTGTTGTCTTTAGTATAGGCTAGTTCATAAGTACTTTGTAAGCCTAGGTACTGGTGACCCCGCAGTTAAGTCCCATAAGCTTTACAAACATTTAAACATTTTTTACAAACTCACAAGACGGAAGTGTGTAATGATGGAGAAATAGCCCTACACAGAGTGCAGTACTGCCGGGGCAACCTCAGTTTGCGTCTTATTTACTGACTCGTCCTCGAATAAACAAAATGTTCAAATGTTTGTAGAGCTTATGGGACGTAACTACGGGGTCATCAGTCCCGAAACTTACAAACTACTTATGAACTAGCTACAACTAAGGACGACACAAATATCCATGCCCGAGGGGGGATTCGAACCCCCGACCGTAGAGGCCATGCAGACCGTGACTGAAGCGCCGCAGTCCTCTCGGCCACCGCGGCCGGCCTCGAATAAACGAAGACAGTCTTGCAGACAAGCAAAAATTATATGATACCGAAACTGCTGTACGGGTTGCCACGCGAGAGGACCTTGAGAGGACTTTGAGAGCGGCGTTTGGTGTACCGATTTCGCAGAAGATCCTAAGCAATTTTGTTCCTACGTCAAATCGGTAAACAGTTGGGAAACAGACAGTCAGACACTCGGTGACCCTAATGGCGTTGAAACAGAGGATGACACACAAAAGAAGGAAATACTAAATTTCTTTCCTCAAAGTTGTTTCACAGAGGAAGAATGCACTGTTGTTGCTTCTCAAAACAATCGCACGAACCACAAAATGGCATATATTGAAATAGTTGTCAGACGGATAGAAATTCGATTGAAATTGGTCAACAGAGGAAAGCACACTGGATATAATGGGCTATCAATTCGAACTTACACAGAGAGTGCAAAGGAACTTGGACCCCGTCTAGCAGCAGTCTACCGCAGGTCTCTGGATTAGTGAAGCCTATCTACGTACTGCAAACAGTGCAGGCCATTCCCGTTTACAAAAAGGGCCGTCCACACATGTGCAAAAGTGTATGTTCAAATGTCTGTAAATGTAGACTTACAAACTACTTAAATTAACCAAAGGACGAAAGACACACATACCCACCAATGCCCGAGGAAGGACTCGAACCTCCGTCGAGGAGCAACCATAAGCCTTTAATTTTGACATCCGAAGGTTGCAGAAATTTGGAACACATTAAATGTTGGACAACCATGTCATTTCTGGACAACAGAAATCTGCTTTGTAGGAATAAAATGGTTTCCGAATGCAACCGTCACGTGAAACCCGCCTCGTCCTTTTCATCCCCGAGATCCAGAGGGAAGAAAAGGTGCCGTGCTTCCTGACTTCCGCAAGGCGTTCGATATCGTTCCACAACAGTACCTGATGAACTGTGCGAGCGTATGGAATATCAGACGAACTATGTGACTGTTTGAGTCATAGCTAACAGAATGCAGCATGTCATTCTCAACGGAAAGAAGTCTTAAGACGTTAAAGTGATCTCGGTTATGCCCCATTAGAGTCTTAAAGGTTCGTCACTTTTCACAATATAAATAAATAATATCGTAGATCACATCCCAAGTTCAATAAGGCTTTTCGCGGATAATGCTGTTGTTGTTGTGGTCTTCAGTCCGGAGACTGGTTGCATGCAGCTCTCCATAATACCCTATCCTGAGCAAGCCTCTTCATCTCCACATAAGAACGACAACCTACATCTGTCTGAATCTGCTTACTGTATCCATCTCTTGGTCTTCCCCTGCGATTTTCCCCCCATACACTTCCCTCCAACGCTAAATTCACAATTCCTTGATGTCTAAGAATGTATCCTATCAATCTATCGCTTCTTTTAGTCAAGGTATGCCACAAATTCCTTTTCTCCCCAATTCTGGTCAGTACCTCCTCATTAGTTACGCGATCCACCCACCTATCTTCAGCATTCTTCTGTAGCACCATATTTCAAAAGCCTCAATCATCTTCCTGTCCGCACTGTTTATCGTCCATGTCTCATTCCCATACAAGGCAACACTCCATACAAATGCCTTCAGAAAGGACTTCCTTAGGCTTAAATCAATATTCGATGTTAACAAATTTCTCTTTTTCAAGAACGCTTTTCTACCCATTGCCATTCTGCATTTTATATCCTCTGTACTGCGACCATCATTTGATATTTTACTGCCCAAGTAACAAAACTCATCTACCTCCTTTATTGCTTCGTTTCCCAGTCTAATTCCTTCAGCATCACCTGATTTTCTTACACTGCACTCCATTACCCTAGTTTTGCTCTTGTTAATGTTCATCTTATATGCACCTTTCAGCACACTGTCCATTCCGTTCAATTGCTCTTCCAGGTCCTTTGCTGTATCTGACAGAATTACTATGTCGTCGGCAAAACGCAATGTTTTTAATTCTTCACCCTGAACTTTAATTCCTTCACCAAATTTCTCCTTGCTTTCCTTTATAGCTTGCTCAATGTACAAATTGAACAACAATGGAGAAAGACTACAACCCTGTCTTACTCCATTCCCAACCACTGCATCCCTTTCATGCCCTTCAACTCTGACAATCGCTGTCTGGTTTTTGGACAACTTGTAAATAACCTTACGTTCCCTATATTTTACTCCTGTTTGCTTCAGAACTTGAAAGAGTTTATTCCAATCAACATTGTCAAAAGACTTCTCCAAATCTACAAAAGCTAGAAATGTAGGTTTGCCTTTTCTTAATCTATTTTCTAGGATAAGCCGTAAAGTGAGTATTGCCTCCCGTGTTCCTACATTTCTCCTGAACCCAAACTCATCTTCCCCGAGGTCGGCTTCTACCAGCTTTTCCATCCTTCTGTATATAATTCGCGTTAATACTTTGCAACCATGACTTATTAAACTGATGGTTCTGTAGTTTTCACACCTGTCTGCACCTGCTTTCTTTGGAATGGGGATTATAACATTTCTCTTAAAGTCTGAGGGTACTTTACCTGTCTCATACATCTTACACACCAGGTGAAACAATTTTTTCATGGCTGGTTCTCCCAGAGAATTCAGTAGCTCTGAGGGAATATCATCTAGTCCAGGGGCCTTGTTTCGACTTAGGTCTTTCAGAGATCTGTCAAATTCTTCCTTCAGTACAGTATCTCCTATTTCATCTTCATCTACATCCTCTTCCCTTCCTACAATATTGTTTCGAAGTTCATTTCCTTTGTAGAGTCTCTCTATATACTCTTTCCACCTTTCAGCTTTCCCCTCTTTCCTGAGAACTGGTTTTCCATTAGTGTCGTTGATATTCACAGAGCTGTTTTTCTTATCTCCAAATGTTTCCTTTATTTTCCTGTAGGCTGTATCTATTTTTCCCCTATTTATACATTCTTCTACATCCTTGCATTTGCCTTCTAGCCACTCCTGCTTACCCATTTTGCACTTCCTGTCAATTTAATTTCTTAGTCATCTGTACTCCATTTTTCCTGTTTCATTTACTGCATTTTTATATTTTCTCATTTCATCGATTAAATTTAGTATCTCCTGTGATACCCAAGGATTATTTGTAGGTCTTTCCTTCCTACCTATTTTGTCCTCTGCTACCTTCAATATTTCATCTCTCAATTTTACCCATTCCTCCTCTACTGTCTTATTTTCCCCCGTTTCTGTCAATTGTTGCCTAAAGCTACCTCTGAAATTCTTAAGAACCTCAGGTTCCCTCAATTTATCCAGGTCCCATCTCCTTATTTTCCTACCTTTTTGTAGTTTCTTTAGTTTCAGCCTACAATTCATAACCAACAAGTTATGGTCAGAGTCTATATCTGCCCCTGGGTATGTTTTACAGTTTAAAACCTGGTTCTGGAATCTATGTCTTACCATTATAAAATCTATCTGGTATCTTCCGGTGTCTCCTGGTCTCTTCCACGTATACAACCTTCTTTTGTGATTCTTGAACCAGGTGTTTGTTATAACTAAATTATGTTCTGTGTAAAATTCTACCAGGCGGCTTCCTCTTTCATTCCTTTTGCCCAGACCATATTCACTTATTATCTTCCCTTCCCTTCCTTGTCCTACTACCGAATTCCAGTATCCTATAACAATTAAGTTTTCCTCTCCCTTAATTGTCTGAATAATTTCCTTTAGCTCCTCATATATTTCTTCGATTTCCTCATCATCGGCAGAGCTGGTTGGCATATAAACCTGTATTACTGTTGTCGGTGTTGGCTGATGTTAGCTGATTTTACAAGGCCAGTTCAGTCAATCATCCAGACTGTTGCCCCTGTAACTACTGAAAAGGCTGCTGCCCCTCTTTGTCTGGCCTCTCCACAGATACCCCTCCGCTGTGGTTGCATCTACGGTACGGCTATCTGTATCGTTGAGGCACGCAAGCCACCCCACCTCGGCAATGTCTGTGGTTCATGGGAGTGGGGATAATGCTATAGTTTCAAAATGTTCAAATGTTTGTAGAGTCTATGGGATTTAACTACGGGGTCATCAGTCCCTAAACTTACAAACTACTTATGAACTACTTACGAACTAGGACGGCACAAATATCCATGCCCGAGGGGGGATTCGAAACCCCGACCGTAGTGGCCGTGCTGACCGTGACTGGAGCGCCTCAGTCACCTCGGCCACCGCGGCCGGCTGCTATAGTTTATTGACAAATCGCAACATTGGAGAAATATAGCGAAATGTAGGAATATTTGCAATATATCGACGCATGGTACAGGGAATGACAATTGAGCGTCAAAATAAGTAACTGTAAAGTGCTGCATTTACATAGAAAGAATGTATAACTAGCAGTCAACGCCACTTCTAATGTGATTTAAAAAGTATACAATTTTAATAATAATTTAATTATGTTTTAAAATTATAATAAAAAGTATATCTAATAATGTGGAAAATTTGTTTCAAAAGGCCGAGTGCTGAATCGCAGTTTTGGAAACCATTTGACAGATGATAAAGTGTGCAGTTTTTCGGTCATCACGGTCCCGCGCTCATTTGAGTAGGCACAGGACATCAGTCACATTTAGCTATGTTGCAGTGGGCGTACACAAGGTACGTTTCAACAAGTCGGCCTGGGCACCCACATAAATTATGCGAATCGCTTCATTCTTTTTTGCAAAAAATTCAACTGGTCTGAAATTAATCCTCAACGAATGGCACCCCTTTCTATGAGTACCGATGGGATTTTACGTACAAAAATAGTTTTGTAGTGGGTTTTTGAAGCGCGTCTGTTTTACGCTTTAAACATGTGCGTATCGGTTCAACTTTTAGCGAAGGTAGATAAATGGGTAAAGTTAAAACGAATTTTGCTATCGAATAATCATTATCCGTTGCCGATACGTCGTGGTCTGCCGCCATGCTAAATATAGCTCGTGCTGCGACTTGTTGGACGTCCAGTCGGAATTTATCTGATGAAAGGAGCTAGCGAAGGAGGCGAAAGGGAGATACGACTTATAAGATACGAGACTGACAGAAATTCAAAATGGCTACGCAGCAGTGGCTAGAGATGACTGCAAGTCCTTAGAAACATGTATAAGTAGGGGAAAGGCACTTATAGACGAAGCCCCTCAGGCCTCAAATAGAATACAATGATGCTAATTCCAAGCAGGTAGGGTCCTTTGTTAAGTCTGGTAAATTTCCATCGAGAAATGGAACTTTAATGTTGTGCTCCTATTGCTGTTAAGCTTGATTATTCGCATCGCCCTAAGGAAAATTTCAACAACATACAGCGCTTGTTGACAGGCGTATGATATAGTCAGTGTGCGAACAGTGACTAAAATGGAGGAAAGAGTTCCGAATTGTTATTAAATATTTTCATTTGAACTGCTGCGGTGCCACACGTATCAATACATAACAGTACGATGGCAACGGATTCAAACGTGGTCAGAGAAGCGCAGAAGTCGAAACTCGCTCCTGCAATTTATTCAGGTTTACCAGAAACCCAAGTACTGACAAAATCCATATTAGGTAACGCATGACCACCGAATAAATTTCGTTGTGTTGCTGAAAATTTTGCTCTCTCAACAGAGGACGTGCATAATATCTAGCACGGAGATAGTCTATTGAAACATTGCCTTTTAAAAATAAGTTTAACTCAGAGCAAATAACGTCTAAGAGTTGCCAAGCCAAAGAACGATTAACAGCTTGTGAAATAAAGCTAGTGCAAACACTTCTACTTCGTCGCAAAACAAAAGGCAAAGTTTAATTTTTAGTTGGGTAAGTTTTACTGATTTCGGAGGATTTATTTATTTATTTTTATTTCTTTACCTGCATCACAATTGGCTCTCATTAAATGGCATCTTAGGCACGCCAATTGGTGGAGTAAAATACACAAAAGATCCAGTCATTTTCGTCAGGGTCGCATGAACGTTAGAAAAAACGTAATAAGTAATGACTGGATATTGGGTGCTTTCCAACAATACGCCTCCGTCCCCGTTGTAATACGATGACAGATCTTTTAACGATATTTGATGAATCGATCCATCTCGGATACATCTGCGGTGCATCGATCTTTTGGTGTCCGATAACTACGATTTTGAATCGAGCTGGCTTGCAGATTTTTACGCAGATCTAGTTTGACATGAGAGTTGAATGAAAAAATTATTATATATATTATCTTGTATTGATACGTGCGATCCTGTAAGTCACAAATTGTGTTTTCCAGTATGTTAGGTAGCTTGTTTGATTTTTTGCTTATTTCACTACATAGTAGCTAACGTCGATAATACTTCTAAGGCGTAAATAACTATTGCTGTTCTGAAACAATCTTTGGTTAGCTAATTGAAGAATCAGCTAAATCACCAGTAGGGTAAGGTGGCACAAATTCGATATAGGTACAATTCTGGTCAACATAAATTTTCGCGCCATTTGTCAGTCTCGTAGTGTCTCGTTGTGTGGCATTGTAGCGTAGTAGGTTTCTACAGCTCCTCCTGTCATCTCCAAGAATATACCACTTTCTGCTAAGGAGAGACAAATTTTTTCACGTTAGGATATAAGTGAAGCTACTTACTCTAACGAGCTCTTATAAATTTTCTATTTAAGGGTGACTAGATTCTCTACCCAAAATGCAATATTTGGTACAACGAAGTATGCGTTGGTGCCTGACGGAAAAAGTGCTTTTTATGTGGAAGATGCCCTTAGTAAAAATTCTGCTAGGAAGTGATCACAATTGAACCTAGTGTGGTACATTTTCGATCGATTTTTCTCAATTCTGTAATATTTTGTGTGTCTATACCGACATTTGTAACTATCTAACATTTGTCTTACATATTTGTTAAACATCCAAGACCAAGTGCTATAATTAAAATTAAATCTTTTCTCAATATGTTTCCAGTTACAATAACATTTGTCCGAAATGATCGAAATTGTACCAGCTTACACTATGTTTCATACTGTTTACGGTATGCTACATATTTATTAGTATTTTTAATGAAATCATGCCTACTTCTTTGAAGGTGATAGCAATGATAAGTTTAAGCAAGAACTGTATCTAATATTAAATTTGTTGGGCGGTATGGTTATGCACGAAAACAGAAACATACGTAAGGGAAGTAGCGTAGAAATGCCCCTGTCTTTTCTGGTCTTACCTTATGTTGGTCGCCAATTGAGGATAGTGTCGTCATCCGCGAACAGACTAAGAGAGCTACGCAGAATGAGTCCTAAAGCGTTTATAAGGCCAAGGAACAGTATAGGCCCGGTAACACTTCGTTGCAGAATACCAGATATCACTTCCGTTTTACTCGCTGAATTTCTGTCAATTACTGTTTACTGTGTCGTTTCCGAAAGGAAATCACGAATCCATTCTAAGAACTGAAGCGAGATTCCATAAGCAGCCAATTTTATTATAGGCCGCTTGTGGTGTACAGTGTCAAAAGACTTCTGGAAATCTAAAAATATGCAATCGATTAGAGATCCTTTGCGGATAGCACTTATTACTTCAGCTGAGTAAAGAGCTAGGTGTGTTGTACGAGAACGTACTTCCTGAAACTGCGTTGACATCTGCTTAATAGGTCGTTCTCTTCGAGGTAGTTCATAATGTTCGAAAACCCTAGTCCAAAATTTTGTTGCCAACTGACGTCAATGGTATGGGTCTGTAATTTTGCAGATCACTCCTATTATCTTTTATGTACGAGTGACCTGTGCAACTTTCGTCTTAGGGTATGGATCTCTCACTGAGTGAGTAATTGTATATGGCAGTTGTGTAATTTAGATATTCCATCAGCATACTCTGAAAGGAATGTAAATGGTATACAATTTGGGTTTCGTTAAGTGATTAAGTTGCTCCAGTACCCGAAGGAAATCTGCCTCTAAATTATGCACACTGGCAGCTGTTGTTTATTAGACATCGGGAGTATTTGCTTCGTCTATCTAGGTGAAGGAATGTCAATCTCTGTTAGGCGGTTCAGTTTTAGCAGCACTATAATCAATTTCATCGCCATTGCTACCGCGTAGTGAAGGTTATAACATCACAGAAGATCAAACTTGTATATATAAATACTCGTTAACCGATTCTAAAGGTACTTATATCTCGTTTTTTGAATGTTAAAACTTCCAATGAAAAGGGCCACGTTAACCTACAGTTGTGTGATATATCTCGTAATGATATAGACCTCTGTTTCACTTAAAAACTACTTCAGAACTTATCAAAAAAGAATCAACTGTGAATTTTTATTCAGGTACTTTTAAATTTATTGAAGTAGGATAATACGCACCAATTGCGACAATCAACTTTAGACTTGGAAAAATGAAACCTATGATCCCATTACCTTTAAAACACTATATTATTTCCGAAATCACTTAATGTATAACCTAATTCACATGTAGGCCTATATTGTTAATTGACACTTTTTCCAAAACGCCGTGCGCGGGAGTAGCCGAGCAGTCTGGAGCGCTACGTTGCGGACTAACAACCACAAACATTTGATTTTTTTGTCTTTAGCAACATTAATCGCATGTCAAAAACACCTATGTAAACAACTTTGTTTAAACCATATACCCACATCTCACAATTCAGCACATTAATTAATTATGTATAATATTCTGTCTCAGATTTCAAAGATGTTTCTCTCATTTCAGAACTTCTACAAAACTATTTGAACAAGTAGCTCAGGAGTCAGCCCTGGTTTGTGTACGTAATTTGCCGTACTGGTCGCTGTGTTCAGTGAACCGGCTGTTATAGACTGTGGTTTGTTTTGGAGGCAATATGGCCGCCATTTAATACTGTGTACAATATCGAAGTGTTATAAGTGAATAAATGACAGTTATTAATATATTTCTTAATTGAAACACTTTTAAAAAAATGTTCAAATGTTTGTAGAACTAATGGGACGTAACTACGGGGTCATCAGTCCCTAAGCTTACAAACTACTTATGAA
This sequence comes from Locusta migratoria, assembly GCA_026315105.1. Lineage (NCBI taxonomy): Eukaryota > Metazoa > Arthropoda > Insecta > Orthoptera > Acrididae > Locusta > Locusta migratoria. The sequence goes on along the minus strand of CM048745.1, from coordinate 28,932,706 downwards.
CTAGCTAAGACTAAGGACGGCAAAAATATCCATGCCCGAGGGGGGATTCTAACCCCCGACCGTAGTGGCCGTGCAGACCGTGACTGGAGCGCCTCAGTCTCCTTGGCCACCGCGGCCGGCTGAAACACTTCTGACACACTGACGGAAGCCTAGGTTCTTTATATAAATAAAATCATTTCCTTAAAGAGGAACAGGCAGAAACATCGAGTTATAACATAAGTGTCAAACTTGACTGTTTCACTTACAACTTTTGTTATTTGCACTCTGATGCTCGCGTTTCTCAAATTCTACATTGTTATTTGTAAACATTGTGAATGGTTGAAATATTAACTCTTACAAAAGTTAGTGTAGCGGACATGAGGGTGACGTTTAAGGAGACGTTGTGTTTTGCTACTAGTGTACTTATCATATTACCAGAACTTCTTTGAATCTTCTACTATATTACGACACAGAGTTTCGTTGTGGAAATTGTCATAAGCTGACAGAAACTATCCCACAGACCTAGTCCGTAAACAGATCTTCCGTGCCATATCGACACACATCCTACATCCTCCCTCTAACAGCAGTAACCATCCATAAAAGAGCGCTCCCCTTGTCACCCAGTACTACCCTGGACTCAAAGAACTAAATTGCATTCTTCCCCAAGGTTTTGATTTTATATCCTCGTGCCCAGAAATGAGAGATATCCTGCCCAAGATCCTTTCCACCCCTCCTGAAGTGGTGTTCCGTCGCCCTCCCAACCTCCACAATATCCTAGTTCATCCTTATGTCACCCAGAAAAGCAGCTCACTGCCACAGGGATCATATCCTTATGGAAGACCCCTCTTGCAAGACCTGTCCAATCCAACCACCCAGCGCTTCCTATTCCAGTTCTGTCAAGGCTTATCCTACCCTATAGAGGCCGGGCCACCTGTGAAAGCAGCCATGTAATTTACCAACTGTGGTGCAATCATTTTGCTGCTTTCTATATTGGCATGACCACTAACCAGCTGTCCATTAGGCCAAACTGTGGCCAAAAACAAGGTGGAGCACCCTGTGGCACAGCATGCAGCGGAGCACGTGCTTGATTTCAATGACTGCTTTACAACCCGGGCCATCTGGATCCTCCCATTTACCACCAGCTTTTCTGCACTGCACAGCTGGGAGTTATCCCTACAGTACATTCTCCGATCCCGAAATCATCCAGGCCTCAACCTTCGATAACTTCCTATTTTTCCATACCTTACAGTTCCTACCTGTATCCTAAACCACCATTTTGAGTGGTGCATGAGTGTGCGTACGTTCGTTCGCGCGTGCGTAGGTGCGTGCGTGCACGTGAATGTGTATGCGTGCGCGTGAATATGAACCGATTTACACGCCGCAGAGCGTGATTCGAAGTGCGGCAGCGGGAGGTGATGGTTTTATGTCTGTATTGTGTGCCTGAAATATTGCGTGAATGCTCTATTTTCTGAAGATGCCATGGCCGATAGCTGAAAGTGTTGTATGTGTGTGTCTTTTGTATGTGCCTGTCGCAGCTCGTTGCCGCGTCTTTGCGGTGAGTTGTAAACTGTCCTTATTACTATATTATTAGACTAACCTAAGTTCAACACACAAAACCATGCCCGAGGGAGGACTCGAATCTCCAACGGGAAGAGCCGCGTTCTGCGCAGGAAGGGGCCTTAGAGCGCTCGGCAATACCTCTGCTGTCCTAATTCAAGTGAGTTTTCACAACCATATTCTACTGTGTTCATTAACTAATTGGTCGAATAGCTTTCGAAGAATGCGTTCGGAGACAATCTGTTCCGACCCCAGCTACGAGTAAACCTACTCTCTCTCTGATTGCCCGGATCTTGTAGGCTGAGAGGTGACCTCAGGACAAGCGACTTTATCTGGTTCAGGAACATTGTTCGGCGTCGATACGTCCCTTAACCTGTTTGAAAGACGACTATGGAAGACATCTTGATCGTTCCTCAGGGACGTCTTTCACTGCATGCCCCGCTCTGCGACCAAACGTGGTGTGTCAAGGCTCATTGTGTGTAGTGACAGGGCTGTCGACAGCCGAGGGCCAATCGGTGAACACGTCAGAAGTGCTGGACGTCTACTGATCCCCCACGACCGTCTGACAACAGCGGCGCCCAGCAACCACAGCCTCTACCTGTTCAGCCGCGGTTAATACCGCCTGAAGCTGGGAGCCAACTGTCACCAACTCACCTCGCATCTGTACACAGCAGTCACAGTCCCCGTCCGTAATTACAATACCAAGAGAAACGAACGGCTGTGAAGACGCGCTTCGGACTCGAAAGTGAGTAACCGAGATAAACGCGAGAACTACGCCAAGCAGTTGGACTATCACACAGAAATAAAAAAAAAAAAAAAAAATGGACACTGTACGGAATGGCCGTGCAGTCTAAGGAGCCTTGCTGCTGAGAGAGCGGTTCCTCCCCGTCGTTGGTTCCAGACTTCCCTCGGGCAAGGGTGTATGTGTTGTCCTTAGGTTAGTTTAAATTAGTTTAATTATTTTGTAAACCTAGCGACCGATAAGCAGAGCAGTTAGGTCCTAGAGACTTAGAAATATTTGAATATTTTTAAATTATACGACCAACTAAAGTTACTGTCGCAGTAAAGGCGGGACAAAAGCAAAGCTGTTAAACAAGGCGTAGGGAATGACGTTCCCTTTTAAAATACACACGACTGCTGTAGTTCTTTCTGGCACGAATTGAAGACGTAGACCTGTAGTGTCTGGACGCACATCGTTGACTGGAGTAGTGTAGACCACTTCCGTCAAGTGGCCAAATGAGCACGTGAGCTAATGTCTAGGGAACTGAGGTATGGGGAACGAGTAGTCCAACGCGTGGAGCCTCTCCTATCAATTGAGCCGTCCTGAAACGCCTGCATCAGACGTTCGCAAACATTGTGAGGAAAGGTGCAGGAACGGCATCTAATCGTTCCTTAGATGGCACATCCTACTGCAAGGTAGGCAATATTTGAATGAGAAGGTTGAGGTAATGCGCCCCATTTAACGCATGGCCCTGTTAACAGCTGCCTCTACGTTGATTGAGGATCGGTGTCGATGCCCTCTTTCCTTAATTGTTTGGGTATTTATTTATGCCCGAAATACTCGACATGTGTAGCGCTTGCAGGTATCGGTACTGGCATCTGCGGTGAAACACGAAACACATGCCGACGAAAATGCATGCCGTAAATTTCACGATTTAGATGCTTTCTTGAGGGTGTTAAACTTTGGGTGGGCAGCAGGGCACTGTGAATTCGCTAATAGCAGGGGAGGGGGGGCGTTGCAACTGTGCTACAGATAACACATGAAATGTTCAAAACTTGTATGGTCCTCAGTCCCTAACCTTACAAGCTACTGTAATTTACTCACATGCTTTCCAGACAGAGGACTCGTACCTCCGGCGGGAACGACCGCCCAAGTCCGTAGCATGAAGCCTTAGACCGCGTGGCTACTCGTAAAATCAGCGGTAAACCGGCGAGTAATTGAAGATGAACCAAATCATAAAAAACGGAACTGTCATCTCTAAGTACTTTGAACATATTTACAGACTGTAGGTATGTACCGACACCACCGATTCACGAAGGAGTTTAGAAAAAATCAAATCAGATTGCAGATTAATTAACGTAGTCCTTCATATGTGTTTTATAATCAACACCTTTATTTATGCGGCACACATCCAACCAAGCTTTCCCGCACTGTCGTTAATGAGGCCGGAGTAGTTTAATTATAGCCCGTTCAGTAATGACTACGGCAAGTCATTAGTGATAAGTCAGTGACGGAAGGGAAGGTAGACACGGTTTTACATAGTTCCCAAACAACAATTTAAAAAAAAGTAAAAAAATTAATAAAAAAACTTTCTTAACATTACGGCCAATCCAACAGTCAGGGACAACCGGTTTCGCACAAAGAGATTCTACCGAAGTTCAAGAGAAGATTTCCGAATACATTCCTAAAACTATAAAACTAAGATGTAGTAGACATCCTTTGGCTTTTCCCTTTGCACAAACATCCAGCCGTTCAGAATTGACTATACCAGTGATTCTTAATATTTTTGAATACGCGACCCCGTTCCAAGTAAAAATACGCTGGCTATCCCCTCTTCAATCACTAACACTACCGTGACACTTGTTTCATAGGCAACGTTTTCAATTTTTTCTCTTGGTACCACTTCTTTGTAAGAAATGGTTCAGTATCATGATGAACTGTTCTGTGTATTTTTCAGAACGGAACGCATTACCTTATTCTATATGAATTGCCGTAGAAAGATGTACGTTGCACGACGAGTGTTTCGCGTTATAGGTAAGACTCAAAATCGAATAATTATACTCGACAACAAGATCCTGTGGAATAGTCAGTTTCTAGAGAACTAGATCTTTTTTTTTCGAATTTATCAAAATTACTTATAGACTTTGTTAATTTAAATGTCAATTGTTCTCTGAAAACAGTTTTCAGGCTTTTCGTTTATTCATCGTTAACTCGATGTATTTAATTTATTATAATAAACGAGTATTTTTTTAATTTTAATATAAGATAAATTTCATTTTTTTAGACCTGTGCCGGTGTAGTGCCTAATGCCAGTATTAAGAAATGCAGATGTGAGACTGTTCTATGGTGCAACTGCCTCCTCCTGAAACGGCGACCCCCGACGACTTTGCGAGACCCCCCCCCCCCCCCCCCTAGGGGTGTAAAACCGCTATACCATCGAGGCTCGCCTTTGCTACACGACAGCATGACAAACTTTGAAACAAAACACGTAGAACCGAAATGCCAGCTTCACTGTTCGCCAGCGACTGAACACCAGCGGCCCGCCCTTCGGCAGCCTCGCTCTGCCGTGTGGCACGTGTATAGCCCCAGGCGGGGAGGCAGCAGAGCAGGCGTCGCGCCTCCTCGCATACAAAACTGTTCAGAGCTACTCCCTAATTGCGTCCTTGAAACAACGCTCTACAAGGCTCACAGCTGCCACTGTTAAAATTGATGTAATTTTATGAAGAACCCGTAAAACACCTTAATCTGTCGTTTGCTAATATTGCGATGGAACTGGCATTCCGCTGACGAACCTATCTTCAATCGTAATCACTTTTGAAATTTCTATGTTTGGTTTTTTTTAATTCTGTTCCATTGTCCGGGATGAGTGACATCTGTGACTAGTCGGAGGACTGTGGGATTGTGTCTTTTCATGCGTGTCAATATACCATATGTTAAATGTGTTGGGTATTGCATTAGCTGTATATAAGTAACGAAAAACCACCCCATGTGATATCCAGTTTGACCGGCCACAGTGGCCGAGCGGTCTGTGGCGCGCCAGTCATATTATGCAAGGCCGCTACGGTCGGGGTTCGAATCCCCCCTCCGACATGGATGTTTGTGTCGTCTTTAGTATAAGGTAATTCATAAGTCGTTTGTAAGTTTAGGGACTGATGACCCCGCAGTTAAGTCCCTTAACTTTAACAAACGTTTCAACATTTTGATGTCCGTTTTTTGAACGCCAATATAAACAGGATGTTTTATTGTTATAATTATTTTATTTTAATTGTGAAAAGAAGCACAGGTTGCCTATCAAGGCTGCCACAATCAGATCTCTTCTGCCCTGCCTAGAAACTCATATCTGGAACGTGATCTTATCCTCATTGTTAGTTACATTGCGTCGGAAAGGGCTCCTATCAAAGTGAAACGCCTCTGAGTGAACGAAAGCGACGTTGGTCGGCCTGGGAGCAGGTACAGAGAAACGGCAGCTATCGATGACTTGCCTCGCTCGGTTAGCCCAAGTGTACTCTTGTAGCTGATGACTGCTGCTCGCGGATTTCAGCTCAGAGGCTATCTAACTGGTGAATGCATCAATTCACTAACGATTTTCTTGCACCCACAGGACGTCGTATTTCGACTCGAAAGGAATTTTACCACTGAAGTACATGGCCAGATTCAACTTTGACATCAACACAACCCCCCCCCCCCCCCCCCAACCGGAGGTCACGGTTCTTTCGAGTACGTGACCGTGGCTCCGAGCTAATGCAGTATTCCTACCTTCTTTACTTCCCGTACTACATTTCCTTTCCCTCTCCCCTCCTTTCCTATCCTTCCCCGCTTCGGTGGAGTAGCCGAGTGGTCTAAGGCGCCTCACTGCGGAGCGCGTAGTTGCTCGCCATCGGAGGATTGAGTCCTCTTTGGGACAAGGGTGTTTGTGTGTGTGTGTGTGTGTGTTGTCCTTACGTTAGTTTACCTTAGTTTAAGTAGTTTGTAAGCTACGGACTGATGACCACGCAGTTTGGTCCGATAGATTCACAAACATTTGAACATTTTTATCCTTCCCCTCCTTTCGTATCCTTCCCCTCCCCAACGGGGAAGTGATAATTTTAGCAGTTTAGTTCATGTACCATAACCATAACCAAACAACACAACACATCTACAAATGGGCTCCAATAGAATGCTGAATAGACTGATTAAAACTGACGTCAGGTTTTGTTCACAGACGAGACTCGCAAATACGTTTACCTAGGCAATGTCAGAAACGTTTTGGAAGCAATGTAGTCAGCATGAAAGTCTTAGATACACTGTCCAACGAGAGCGGGAAGGTGGTGATTACAGGGCAATCATATCGGCAACATTTCAGCGAAGTATTCGTCGCAAAGGACACCAGTAGTCCCGCTAATAGTTCACTTCTTGCGAATGCATTGACTCGTGATAGCTAGGTCGGTGAATTGGAGTGGTCGACAACCTCTCTAGACATCTATCCTGTCGAAAATGCCTCTGATATATCGAAAAGAGCCGTTTTGGACGAAACAGCCCACTAACCAGTGATCTATACCGAGAGGGACAATCTGGACTAACAGTCCCTTGGTCGTTACTCAACATTCGTTCATCACAGGACAGGTTACTCTGTAACTTAAAAATTTGATCTGAAGATGGGCAGCTGTCCCGAAACCGGTCATGTTTTAGAAAATATAAGCGATCTGGAGACGGATATTCAAGAATTTTATTCACATAACGATCGCAGTAACTCCCTGGAGACTAATAAGTCTTGCTTTGATAAATAAATAAATGTATGACGTCATGATACCGGGTATTAGAGAAACCGCTGTGTATCTCTATTCCATGGGTCGGTAAACCCTAGAAACGCAATGGTGCAACTCTTTTCTTGCTGTGTGTGCGAATTACATGAATGCGCTTGCAAAATTGTATCACTATATACCAAATAGTTCAGGAGATACGTGATGCGTTAAAAATGTGCTTCTGCTTATTATTCACCGCAAGTTTTCGTCTTATGATTTTTCGCTTATCGACTTCGAACGAACTTTAAGCACTTGCGTGCTAATCGTCAAGATTAACGAAACGAGAAAATTTTTATAATAGTAGAAGCACGCTGGGTAGAGCCGGTGGTCAAACAGCACTACTCTTTGTTTTCTATTCCTTTTACACCTTTTTGTTCTTGTTTTCGGGAAACACCACGTGACTACCTATGAAATACTTGATACTAAAGACCACACAAACTTCCATGCCCGAGAGGGGATTCGAACCCCCGACTGTAGCGGCCGTGCAGACTGTGACTGGCGCGCCGCAGACTGCTCGGCCACTGCGGCCAGCTCCACGTGATTCTCCTCTCCGTACCTATAAATAATGTCCGCCGCAGACCCCTTATGAACTGTTGGCTTCAGGAAAGATGGGGAACAACGGCCTGAAAGCAGGGAATATCCACTGGTACCGATGTGACTGGTGCAGATTTAGTGACCGCAAATAACCAGCAAACTGCCGTGGCGCATTTACGTGTCCCCATTGATTCAACATTCTTTGAAACAAATCATCAATTCGATACTTAATGTAAACCTGTCAAACAGTCGTATATCTACATTGAAACTATTTTGTAAAGAAAGGTTGCAGGAGATTTAATGTGTGTAATCAGATACAATGGTACAATTAATAACTTTTTCTGTCTGTTCGAACACGATACTCCCCAAAACTATAAAACTAGCAGACGAATTTTGATGGGTTTTTAACATACAACATGACTGTCGCTTGGGACAACAAACTAGTTACATTTCATTAACATATGTACATAAAGAGTTTACAACTCACCACAGATGCCAATGAGCAGCATGATATAATTATAAAGAGTTAACAATATGTTCAAATCTTTGTAGAGCTTATGGGACTTAACTACGGGGTCATAAGTCCCTAAACTTACAAACTACTTATGGGACTAGCTACTACTAAGGACGGCACAAATATCCATGCCCGAGGGGGGATTCGAACCACCGACCGTAGTGGCCATGAAGACTGTGAGTGACGCACCGGAGACCACTCGGCCACCTCAGCCGGCAAAGAGTTAGCAACTCACCGCAGAGGCATACAAAGAGCAGCGACATGGACGTAAAAAATGACATACAGCACCTAATTTTTCACCACTAGCCTTTTTCGCAAGGAACACCATTCACACGGGCACACAGGCACAAGATTTTGGTCATATGTTAAATATAGTAGAGGAAAAACACAAACAATACCCTCACTACGTGATATTAATGGCGATCCTGTCGATGATAGCGCTACTAAAGCAGAGTTATTAAACATAGCTTTTGGAAACTCATTCACCAAAGGAGACGAAACCAATATTCCAGATTTCTAATTACAAACAGAAGCCAGTATGAGTAATGTTGAAGTAGATATCCACGGAGTAGTGGAGGAACTTAAATCACTTGACAAGAACAAGTCTTCCGGTGCGGACCGTAGGGGAAAGGGTTGTACCTTGGGACATTTTTCACATTTTAATTTTTTATAGTATGATTTTTTATACAAGAAATTTTAAAATTTACCCTATAACAGACATCAGTTTTAGGTAATGTTGAACGAACAGCAGTTTACGCTAGCTCTAATATTTACACAATTACTCACCAATAAAGACTTTTGTGACACTTGTCCCAAGGTACAGCCTATGTTTTCACCTTGGGACAGTGGTGATTTTACCTTGGGACACTGTGATGTCAATTTCTCAGTTTTATGAATGATAAAATCGTATTGGAATTAGGTAGTAAATGTTTGTTAGTCCAAATACAAAAGTCATTTTATCTTAAAACAAGAGATGGTGGGAACACAATATTAATTGGATGAAACCCACGACACACCACTGGAGCTGGTAGTTCTTTCACTATATCACTGCGATTAACAATGATGATGTTCTCAACATTAGGGAATACAAAATGGTCCTTTGCGTCCTTAAGAATTTCACAGTTACATCATCTGTGCTTTCTAAAACTACTCCTGCATAGTAAACATGAGATCTGTCACTGATGTCAAATTTTACCAAGACCCAACTACCTTGAGAACAAGAAAGTGTTACGTTTCTAGATGCAAAGAAAGATGAGAAATCCTCATATGCTACCTCCAGAGCTACTGCCAAGCTCGGGAATTTCTTCATCAAAAGAAGTGGAAGATGAACACTCCTTTGTCCGTTTAGTGGCTTCTTTCTTTGGGAAAGACTTCTTTCTCTTGTTTTCTTTCTTTTTTTTTTTTTTTTTTTCCTCTTCGAGTCTTTGTTTTTATGGTATATCAGTGACAATCATACACCTTCCAGGTGTCCCGAGGTGCAACCAGAGAAGTGTCCCAAAGTAAAACCAAGTACACAATGACAGAAAACAATATTATAACCTATGTACACATTTATATCTTTATAACTTACAGTTCATAGTGATCGATGGTAAGGCATCTACTAAAACAGAGGTGATTTCGGGCGTTCCACACGGTAGTTTTATTGGTCCTCTGCTGTTCCTTATTTACATAAACGATTTCGGGTAAAATCTTAGTAGCACTCTTAGGTTGTTTGCAGATGACGCCGTCATTTACCGTCTAGTAAAATCATCTGAAGATCAAAACCAACTGCAGAACGATTTGGATAAGATATCTGTATGGTGTAAGAACTGGCAGTTGACTCTAAGTAATGAGAAGTGTGAAGTCGTCCACATGAGTACAAAAAGAAATGCGTTAAACTTTGTTTGCATGATAAATCATTCAAATGTGAAGGTCGTAAACTCCACAAAATACCTAGGTATTACTATTACTTCGGACTTTAATTGGAAAGAACACGTAGATAATTTCGTGGGAAAGGCGAACCAGAGATTGCGTTTTATTGGCAGAACCCTTAAAAGATGCAACAGAACTACAAAAGAAACTGCATACACTACCCTGATCGTCCATTTTTGGAGCATTGCAGCCCAGTGTGGGATCTTATCAGTTGGGTTTGACGGAGGACATCGAAAGAGTCCAAAGAAGGGCAGCTCGTTTCGTGTTGTCACGATACAGGGGAGACAGCGTTACGGAAATAATACAGGATCTGGGATGGGAATCATTACAACAACGCCGATTATCGCTGCGGCGTGGGCTACTTACGAAACTACAATCGCCAACATTCTCTTCCAAATGCGAAAATATATTGTTGACTCCCACTTACATAGGTAGAAATGATTATCTGAATAAAATACGAGAAATCAGAGCCCGAATGGAGAGATTCAAGTGTTCATTCTTCCCGCGCGCTATTCCAGAATGGAATGGGACATAAAATAGTATGACGGTGGTTCGATGAACCCTCTGCCAGGCACTTAAATTTGATTTGCAGAGTATCCCATGTAGATTTAGATGTAGAATCACTTTGAGAACCCTTGTCGATAGCACTCATCACTTCGTGTGGGTAAAGAGCTAGTTGTGTTTTGCATGAACGATATTTTCTAAATCCGTGTTGGCCTTCGATCAACAGATCATTCTGTTCGAGATAATTCATAGTATTTGAATATATGATATGTTGCAAAACCCTGCTGCAAGTTGATGTCAATGAAATAGGCCTGTAGTTTCGTGGATTACCCCTACTGCCTTTCTTGAATACAGGTGTAACCTGTGCAACTTTCCAATCTTTTGGTACAGATCATTCTTTGAGTGAGAGGTTGTATATGGCTGTTACGTAAGGAGCTATCGCTTCAGCATAATCAGATAGAAATCTAATGGGTATACAATCCGGACCAGAAGACTTGTTCTTGTTAAGTGATTTTAGTTGCTTCACTACTCCGTTGATATCTACTTCACCGTTACTCATTACGGCCTCTGTTCGTAATTTGAAATCTGGGACATTGATTTCGTCTTCCTTGGTGAATGAGTTTCTAAAAGCTGTGTTTAGTAACTCTGCTTTAGTAGCGCTGTCATCAGCAGGATCGCCATTACTATCACGTAGTGAGGGTATTGTTTGTGTTTTGCCCCTAGTATATTTAACATATGACCAACATATCTTAGGGTTTTCAGTCAAATTTCGAGACAGAGTTTCGTTGTGATAAGTATTGTAGGCATCTCGCAATGAAGTCCTCGCTAAATTTCGAGCTTCTGTGTAGGATCGCCAATCCTGGTGATTTTGTGTTCGTTTAAATTTAGTATGCCTTTTCCGTTGCTTTTGCAACAGTGCCCTGACGTGTTTTGTGTACCAAGGAGGATCACCTCCTTCTTTTATTAATTTACTTGGTATAAAACTGTCAATTGCTGTCGATACCATTTCTTTGAATTTGAGTCACATCTGGTCTACATCTACATTTAGTGTTAGAAACGAGTGGAGGCTATCTTTCAAGAAGCAATGTATTTTATTTCTATCTGCTTTTCGGAACAAATATACTTTTCGTTTATTTTTGGTAACTTTGGGACTTTCGATATACAATCTCGCTACGACACCTCGGTGTTCACTAATACCTGTATCCGTTTTGATACTCGTTATGAGCTCAAGATTGTTTGTAGCTAAGAGATCAAGAGTGTTTTCACGTCCATTTACAATTCTAATTGGCTCATGAACTAATTATTCGAAGTAATTCTCAGAGAATGCTTTGAGTACAATTTCACATGATGTTTTATGCGTACCTCCTGTTTTGAAAATATAATTTCGCCAATAGATTGAGGGTAAATTAAAATATCCGCCTACTATTGTCGTATGAGTCGGTTACGTTTATGTAATTTGACTCAGGTTTTCATTGAACCTTTCTGCTATTGTAACGTCAGAGTCGGGAGGCTGGTAAAAGGACCCAATTATTAACTTCTTACGATTTTCAGGTACAACCGCTAATCATAATAACTCTTAGGAACTATCAACTTCAACTTCGCTACACGAAAGACTACTTTTGTTAGCGACAAACACGCCTCCACCTATTTTGTTTAATCTATTCTTTCTGAAAACAGTTAGTTCTTTAGCATAAACTTCAGCTGAACTTATTTCCGGCTTGAGCCAACTTTCACTGCCTACAATTATGTGTGATTCAGTGCTTTCTATTAACGCTTGGAGTTCTGGTCCTTTGCGACACAGCAACGACAATTTACAACTGTTATACTGATAGTTCCTAGATTTGCATTCCTCCTGTGATCCACCTGCACCCTTTGAGATTGCCCATTTCGCTTTTCCCCGAAGCCCTCTATCCTAAAAAAAAAAAAAAAAAAAAAAAAAAAAAAAAAAAAAGCCTCCCAGTCCATGCCACACAGCCCCCGCTACCCATGTAGCCGCTTTCTGCGCATAGTCACAGACAAATATAGTGGACTCACGTCCTATTCAGCGGAACCCGGAAACCCACCACCCGATGGCGCAAGTCAAGGAATCCGCAGCCTGCACGGTCGCAGAACGGTCTGAGCCTCTGATTCAGACCCTCCACTCGGCTCTGTACCAGAGGTCCACAGTCGGTCCTGTCAATTATGCTGCAGATGGTGAGCTCTGCTGGTGGGTTTGACGGAGGACATCGAAAGAGTCCAAAGAAGGACAGCTCGTTTTGTATTGTCACTATACAGGAGAGACAGCGTTACAGAAATGATACAGGATCTGGAATGGGAATCATTACAACAACGGTGCTTATTGCTGCGGCTTAGGCTACTTACGAAATTCCAATCGCCAGCATTCTCCTCCGAATACGAAAATATATTGTTCACTGCTGCTTACATAGGTAGAAAAAAATCGCCAGAATAAAATACGAGAAATCAGAGCTCAAACTGATAGATTTAGGTGTTCTTTCCTCCCGCGCGCTATTCGACAATGGAATGGGAGATAAAAAGAATAAAAAGGTGTTTTGGTGCACCTTCTGTTAGGCACTTAAATGTGATTTGCAGAGTAACCCCCCCCCCCCCCCCCCCCGCACACACAGAACTCAAGGAATGGGAAAATGCGGCGGGAGATAGTGAAGGCAGGAACTGTTGGCTCTGTGGTGTCGCACAAGTACAAAGTGCGCGCCACCTACTTTCGCCGCGCGCCGCCATGCACTCACGGCGCGGCGTTCTCACACAGCCACGAGCGCCCTCTGCTGCAACTCCGCTCGTGGCCACCACGGAAAGACATCGGTCACTTGGGACTGAGTTAGTAACCAGTAAAGATTTCGGAATCCGATAGGCACCAGTGAAGACTTTGCTATCGTACAGGCACTAGGCAGGCCTCTAACAACTATGTATCAACATTCTGCAGTACTATGTAAAAGTTAAGTATTGTTACATTCTGTGAAATATATATCTCTTTCTAATTTACTCGAGTGTTTATAGTTTCTGGCTGCTCCCCTCCGTACCTGCACCAGCGTGCTGTCTTTGTTCCTGTGTCGGTCTCGTTCCACTCGGCCACCGACACCTACGACGAGGCTGGGACACAAAAGCGACGTCGAAGTTGGGACACAAAAGGCTCTGTGGGTGGACGAAGGGTTGATCGTAGGTTGAGGCCTAGATAATTTCGGGATCAGATAATGTACTGCCCCCACCTATGTAGTTCATAAAAACTGCTAGTGGAAGATGGGAGGAGATTCCACATGACTGGGCGGTGAAGGAGCTACTGAAATCGAGCATATGTTCAGCTGCATGTTGTGCCAGAGGATTTTCAACCTTGGTTTTGACCATTCATCCTAATGAACAGCTGGTTAGTGACCATGCCAACATCGAAAAATGTGCAGTGCTTGCAGGCTGATTGCACGTCATTAATATTGAGTTGCTTGGAAAGGAAACTACATGAAATTCGATTGAGATGAAATTCGCCTCGCGGGAGTAGCCGTGCACTGAAGGCGCCTTGCTGCGCTGTGCGCGGCCGCTCCCCGTCGAAGTTTCGAGTCCTCCCACGCCGCGCGGCAGTGACCGTGTGATATAAGGCATCATGCTACGGAGTGGCCACTCGCTTTCGCCTTAGGTTAGATTCCTCTCTCGTGTATGGTTGTGTTGTCTTTCGTCTAAGTTAGTTTAAGTAATTTGTTAGTCTATGAACTGATGACCATAGCAGTTTACTCCAACAGGTTTGCAAATATTTCGTCATTTGAGTCCTCCATGGGGCAAAGGTGAGTGTTCTTAGCTGAAGCTAGTTTAAGTAGTTTGTAATTTAGGGGACCAATGGCCACTGCAGTTAGTTTCCAAAGCTTTACAAACATTTGTATATATTTTTAGATGAAAGTGGTGTATGTTTACAAATACGTGTAATATATTACAGACATGTCAAGTTTTTTTTAAAGGTATAGCTTCTAAACTCCTAGATCAGTCTCAACCAGAAATAAATACTGTGGGAGTAAGAGGCTATAAACTAGTCGCTGGGACGGAGCGGCCGAGCGCAAGGAGGCGCTGTGATGCGATGCGCGAGGCCGATCCGATCCCGACCGGGCTTCGAATCGCCCCTCGGGCATGGAATTTTGTTCTGACCATGCAGTCCAGTCCCATAAGCTTCACAAACATTTGAAGGTCTAACCTAATCGGGGGAGAGTCATAACGTGAAGAGGAGAGAAGAAGATTGGCAAAGAAAATAAGGTGGTCTCAGAAGATGGACAGAGGAGAGAGAAAAATAGAAAGAGACGAGGTTGGAGAGAGAAAGGCAAGAGAATGTGGTGCACAGATATAGAGGAAGATGAAAATGGACTGGTGAAGAGAAGAAGATTGACGGAGACTGTGGGAGGAGGAGGTGGGTAGAGTCACAGGGACAGAGATAGAGTGTCGAGGAGGAGAGAAGGAATAAGTGAGCGGCTTAGTAGTGTGGGGAAGGGGGTAGAAGTAAATGTCCGAGGCGGAGGACATGGATCCATAGCGGTAGGAACAGGTGGACAGAGAGAGAGTGGGAGTAATAGGTAAACAGAAATAGGAGAAGGTGAAGGAGGAGGTCGACAGGTAAGAAAGGCGGTAACGGATGAAGGGAAAGCACCAGAAGGACAGAGACGTGGAGATGAGACGGAGCGGGGCAGATGTATAGAGAGTTGAGAAATTAGAATTGGAATGAGACAGTGGGCGGAGAGCAAAGGTTAATGTAACTGGAAAGGTAATGTACGACGACAAAATCCCTGTTGCTAATTGTAGTTACCACTCTTCTCCAACCTGACACTCTATACCGAGTGTATTTGAAATGAACGTAGACGATCAGAGCTCTGGTAGAGGGGACTGAGTAAGTAAAATCACTCCACAAAATTTCATACAGCGAAGGTACGAGAATCACTATATCTTTGACACTAAAACAAATCTACTGCAAGCTTTTTGAATTCAATATAGGTAGTATGAAAAATAAAATGCAGTAAAATGAGTATTTAATTTGAGGTTTAAAATGGATCCCTAAAGATCTACGCAGGTGCCTTCATATTTACATTTCAAGTCGATTTTCACTGCCGAGAGATTTATACCAAATAAATTAATAAAAGAGGGGCTGACCTCCCTTGCTACACAAAACAGGTCAGATCACTGTTGCAGAAGCAAAGAAAATCGCATGCAAAATTTAAAAAGATACAGAATACACAAGACTGGCAATGTTTTACTGAAACTCGCAGTCTAGCGCGAACTTCAATGCGAAACGCCTATAGTAGTTACCACAACGAAATCCTGTCTCGTAATCTTGCAGAAAATCCAAAAAAATTCTGGTCATATGTGAAGTACAGTAGCGGCAAAACAGAAACAAAACCTTCACTACGCGATAGCAATGGTAATACTATCGATGACAGTACTGTTAAGGCAGAATTACTAAACACAGCTTTCCGAAATTCGTTCACCAAAGAAGACGAAGTGAACACTCCAGTATTCAATCCAAGAACAGCTGCCAGCAAGCGAAACTTAGAAGTAGATGTTCCTGGAGTAGTAAAACAATTTAAGTCATTAAACAAAAACAAGTCTCCCGGCCCAGATTGTATACCAACTAGATTCCTCTCAGAGTATGCCGATGCATTAGCTCCGTACTTAGCTATAATTTACAACCGATCTCTCAGGGAAAGATCCGTACCCAAAGACTGGAAAGTTGCCCAAGTTACTCCAATATTCAAGAACGGCAATAGGAGTGATCCCCAAAATTACAGGCCAGTCTCATTGATGTCGATGTGTAGTACGATATTGGATCATATACTTTGTTCGAACATTATGAACTACCTCGAAGAGAACGACCTATTAACCAATAGTCAACACGGATTCAGAAAGTATCGTTCTTGCGGAACATAGTTTGCCCTTTATTCACATGAAGTGCTAAGTGCCATCGACAAGTGATCTCAAATCGATTCCATATTTCTGGATTTCCGGAAGGCTTTTGAAACTGTACCCCACAAGCGGCTTCTAATGAAATTGCGTGCTTAAAGAAATTCTCCGCAATTGTGCGACTGGATTCCCGATTTCATATCAGAAAGGACACAGTTCGTTGTAACTGACGGTAAGTCATCGAGTAAAACAGAAGTGATATCTGGCATTCCCCAGGGAAGCGTTATAGGTCCCCTACTCTTCCTTGTGTTTATAAACACAATTTAGGAGACAATCTGAATAGCTCCCTTAGACAGTTCGCAGATGATGCTGTCGTTTATCGGTTACTGAAGTCAACAGAGGAGCGAAAGCAACTGCTAAGCGATTTAGACAAAATTTCTACACGGTGCGAAAATTGGCAATTAACACTAAACAATGAAAAATGTGAAGTAATACACATGACAACTAGAAATCCGCTGAACTTCAGTTACACATTAAATCAGTCATACCTTAAGGTCTCAAATTCTACCAAGTACCTAGAAGTTACAATTACGAACAACTTAGACTGTAGAGAACACATAGAAAATATTGTGGAAAGGCGAACAAAAGGTTACGTTTCATTGGCAGAACGCTTCGAAGATGCTACAGCTCCACCAAAGAGACTGCCTACATCATATTAGTGCGTCCTCTTCTGGAGTACTCTTTCCCACTGTGGGACCCTCACCAGATGGGACTGACGGAAGATATTGAGAGGGTTCAGAAAAGAGCAGCTCGTTTCGTTTTATCACGTTAAGGGGTGGGCGGAAGCGTCACGGAAATGTTGCACGAATTGGGGTGGTAATCATTAAAAGAAAGACGTTATGCATTGCGGCGTGATCTGTTTGCCAAGTTTCAATCACCGACTTTTACTTCTGAATGTGAAAATATTTTTCTAGCACCCACCTACTTAGGGAGACATGACCACCCCAATAACATAAGAGAAATCAGATCGAAAATGGAACGATTTAGGTGTTCTTTCTTCCCGCGCGCTATTAGAGAATATAACGGTAGATAAAGGTTATGAAAGTGGTTAATGAATCCTCTGCCAGGCACTTAAATGTGATTTGGAGAGTATCTATGTAGATGTAGATGTAGAGCCCTCTTTCTCGTCTCTGTCTCTGATTTTATTCAAACTACTTCCTTACAAAGTATGGAAAGCAAGGAGCTGGCAGTAGAAGGTATTTTTTTCACAGTGTAAAAGGTAAAGCACTCCCTATAGCGGAAGACTGTATAGTATTCCTGGACATGTTTTTCCTATATACCAGTCCCTCTATTAGTCCTCAAATTTTCTATCTACTGTATGATCTATTTTGATGCCATCGCAGAACGGTCTGTGATATTACTGACGCAATTCACACCCCAGTTTTCTGTTAAATAAATGTTTATGTCAGTACGATATGTTTCGGGACTGCATTATCCGCTCCTAAGTGCCATTAGGCAAAGCCAGTAATAAAATACGTGCAGCATACTCGCTGTGTCAACGTGTAACGTCGTTTGAAAGAATACTCATGTTACGATGCATAGCTGTGACATCGGTGCCTGATTTGCCTCAATAATTACTGTATCATTTTCTTTCACGCACGCCACAGCGAGCAATTAAAGGGAACTAAATGGATCGGACTGAGACGTCTGTCGGCATGACAGCGGGGCTCAGCGAGCGCGCGAGTGCCCGGTTGGCGGCCATCCGCCACGCCTGGGATGGTCCGCCCGGCCTCCGCCGGCGCGCGGCCCCAGCGTCCTTGGCGGCCGCGGCTGCCGGCCGGTGGCTGCCGGCGCCTCCAGCGCGAGTGCGCAGGCGCGGCGGTGGGCGGCGGTGGGGGGCGGCGGCGCCCGGGGCGGCGGGCGCGGAGCGGCCGACAGTCTGCGGCCGGGGCGAGTCGCGGCTGGCGGTCCGAGCACGGCGCATGCGCACCAGCGGCCGGCGCGCTACGGTGCCGCGAGGGGTCAACAGGTGGTCCGCGCCCAGCGGGCCAGCACAGCCGGCAACGAATCAAATAAGCGCCGAGCCCACTGCAACGCAGTTAACGTCACCTCAGTAATACTGTCACATTAACAGTTGTTAGTAATTTACAAAGTGGAACACAGTTTCTCGTCCACTATCGTGTATGTGGGTGGCAAGAAGTGACTAAACATAATATTTGGCACGAAATATATCGTTGCTAAATATCGACATATAAAAATCTGTATCTTTTTCCGCTGAATCAAAATTACTGCCTAGATGTTAGAAAACCGTAGCATTAATGCATTATTCGAAAAGAACAAATTGTGTAAGATATGGACTGCACACTGTGTGACATTAGTGTAGTAATAACGACACCGTTCTTGTCAGGAAGTTACCCTCTCGTACCGAGTGGTGTACCTTAATAGGGAGCAGGACTAGCAATAGTTAATAACAGTCGGTGAAAGATGTCCGAAAGGCTATCTACTGTGTAACGGTGTCAATTTGACGGAACGGTACAGTAGCGAGCAAGGGCGCAGTAGCTGTGTCGACAGCGATGAAACAGCGTCGACACCAGTGATGGGCGAACCGTTTATGACGGGGGGCGTGGCGGCGACAGAGGGCATCATGCAGTTCTTCGCGCAGCGGGACGCCGTGCAGGCGCCGGCGGCGGCGGCCGCGGAGGACGCGGCGGACCTCGCGCTGCTGGCGACGGCGCTGCCGGGCAACGCGTCCGGCGACGGCGAGGCGGCGGCGGCGGCGGCGCTGGAGGCGGTGGCGGTGCGCCACCCGCTCTACGTCGTGGTGCCCATGACCGTGCTGTATGCCATCATCTTCTTCACCGGCGTGCTGGGCAACGTGACGACGTGCATCGTCATCTACCGCAACAAGCACATGCACACCACCACCAACTACTACCTGTTCAGCCTGGCCGTGTCCGACCTGCTGCTGCTCGTGTCGGGGCTGCCGCCCGAGGTGTACCAGGTGTGGAAGCACTACCCGTACACCTTCGGGCTGGCCTTCTGCCGGCTGCGCGGGCTGGCGGCCGAGACGTCGTCCAACGCGACGGTGCTCACCATCACGGCGTTCACGGTGGAGCGCTACGTGGCCATCTGCCACCCCTTCCTGTCGCACACCATGTCCAAGCTGTCGCGCGCCGTCAAGCTGATCGTGGCCGTGTGGCTGCTGTCGCTGGCGTGCGCCGTGCCGCAGGCGCTGCACCTGCAGATCGTCGGCCCGGCCGGCATGACGCGCTGCATGTTCCGCGAGGAGACGGTGCACCACCTGTTCGAGATCTCGACGTTTCTGTTCTTCGTGGCGCCCATGACGCTCATCACCATCCTGTACGCGCTCATCGGGCTGCGGCTGCGGCGGTCGAGCGCCATGAAGCGCGACGCGGGGCCCTGCGGCCCCTCCGGCAAGCAGCCGGCGCCCTCCGCGGGCAGCCAGCAGCAGCTGCAGCCGCCGCCGCCCCGCCTGCGCGCCGGCCGCTCCGGACACTCCTCGCAGTCCCGGCGCGTCCTCAAGATGCTCGGTGAGTACGCCGCCGACAGTGAACGGCCGCTTTGTCTCACACATCATCATGGGATTTAATATGCCCGAAACCTGTCCTACGAAATGTAATACCACACCTGTGCAACTGATCGAATTCTGCATCTACTATGCTAAGTATACTCAGTTGCGGATGGTCGGACAACCGAATGCTATGGACGAAAATGTTATTACACAATCCTAAGAGATAAAAAAAAACACAAATATACTTACATCTTCTACCAGTTTCATTGCGCACAATCTACTTTCAAGGTATTTAACCGAAGATCATATTTCATTATTTATTTTCCTCGGTCACCATCATCACACTATTTGCTGCTTTATTTATCAACGATCGAGAAAGAAAGAATATTACCTCATACATATATAGAAGAAAACCCTATTTTATTTTAGACTGCAGCCGAAATAGTATCCATGTTGATGCCGGATAACTTTTACAATGTGACAATTTTCCATCATGACCGAGCTGTTGTCGCAGTTCCACCCTCAACATACTCGGTGAGTAAATAATTACTGTGCGTCACCACAAGGGTCATTACAACACACCCAGCCAAATGGGTTTCCCGGTATTCCAGGAACGCGATTAGGAGTATCAATAGTGTCGCGAGTCTAATAGGAGAGGAGATCGGAAAGTAACATATATATATAGGTGCGTAAAAAAATCACAAATGAACTAACATCATTTCCTTTCTTTATTGTATATACACCCAGGTTTCTAGGCCATTAAGCCAAGATAGCATTTTTTTTTTAAATTAATTATTGAAATTAGCAGTTTCAATTATACAGATCGTATTCTTCACATTTTCACTGTTTCTTGCTTCATATTCATGCTCTTCCATTTATCTTGACCACCCAAAAATCTCTGGAACAGCAACAGCTATTGTAAAACTACTTTCAACGGTATCTATGTAAAGCAGGAGATCATGAATGTAAAAATTTTGAAACATTCTAAAACGAAAGCATATGTGTTTTCTAACAGGAACTTGTGTGTTTTCAAATGGACACTCTATGTTATTTCATCACCTGACGCTGACTGCATCTCAATATGCGAATTGCACCCCGGCAAACAGCGAGGTGAAGCTGACGCGGGAGCCGCGGCCGGCCACAGCGCGCGCCCTGAGGCTCCGGCGCGGCGGGTCCTCCGCGCTGCCCCAGGCGCGCGCCCTGAGGCTCCGGCGCGGCGGGTCCTCCGCGCTGCCCCAGGCGCGCGCCCTGAGCCTCCGGCGCGGCGGGTCCTCCGCGCTGCCCCAGGCGCGCGCCCTGAGGCTCCGGCGCGGCGGGGCCTCCGCGCTGCCCCAGGCGCGCGCCCTGAGGCTCCGGCGCGGCGGGGCCTCCGCGCTGCCCCAGGCGCGCGCCAGCCGCGCCTCTCCCGTGGCTCGGGCTGTAATTCGCGTATTGCGATGCAGGCAACGCCATTGTTTATGTGTTTTGTCATGCTGTAGACTGATGATGAAATAATGTAGCGTGTCCATTAAAAAACACAATATTTTCTGTTGAATTATTCAAAATATTTACATGAGCTCTTCACTTACACTGATAACGGTGAAAGTCGCTTTACAATAGCTGCTGCTGTTCCAGAGATATTTTGGATGGCCAAGATACATGGGGCATTCTGCATAAAATTTGGAGACCGTGTAGAAAGGCATGTAATGTTGGCTTACTCACATACAGCAGAAAAACATGTTTTACATTCAAACAGAAATGGTACACCGTATTGCTGTCAGGAAACTTTTATAATATGACAAGATATTTGTGTCAGTTTGACATCACGACGAGCCAGTTCCTGCACTCGCGTCGCCTCCACAAGGCTGCCGGCGAGTGAACAACCGCTGTGCGTCACGGAGGTCGAGTGCAAGCACCCGTAGTGTAATGAGAGTAATACGAGGGAAGATAAAAAAGTTATGTACAAAAACAATTTTTGTAATAAAGTTTTAACACATTCAAGATTGACCTCCCTGGATCACATGATTTACGAGATTCGCAATTTTCTAATTGTGACAGCAATAATTTGTGTTCGATGTCTCATTTGCAACAATGAAACCTAGTTATCCACTTTAAAAAAAAGGTTAATAAATACTCAAATACGTCGACCCACATGCATTTCACCACACAGAAATCTGGATCACACTGTCTGAACCTTAAATCGATCACGTCCTCTCCAAGGGCATTGAAAACAAAGCTCTCATAGAAAATCGCCGTGTCCAGAATACGCAAGCGGCCCAAAAATTAACAAACAGCAGGCAAAAGCAGTACTCGACGCAACACGGAGAAGGAAATAAAAAGCCCTTTTCGTGAATAAGAAATTTAACAAACTGAACACCGTGTGGCAAACACACATTAGAGAGCAATTCATCTTCATTTTACGTGGTTACCAAGCGAGGGAAAAAACGCAAAGCCAGCGCGCCCACCGTGACTTAACAGGTTAAAAAGCAGCCACACACAAATAGATTTACTTCTTTTTCCTGCTTTATTGTACACACTTTAGGGCTTATAGCCAATGTCGCAATTTTTTAATTTGTCTATTGAAACTGACGACTTTAATGATGTAAATTGTAATCTTCAGATGTACACTATTACATGTTCAACAAACAATCTTGCCTCATACATGTATAATCCAGGAGAAATGGTATACCATGTTAGTGCCGAAAACCTTATATATTTTTATGAATTTTTTATTGTAACAAGAAGCTAATAGATGAGGCAGATGATAGTATAAATCTGCAGATGACGGTGTATATCGTTGAAATGAGTGTAAGACTGCTCTCCACGAAGCAAAACATCACAGGTAATCTTTTACCCAATTTATTAAATAGTTACAAAGGTTCTAAACACATTTTCCCACTTAAAAGAAGACCGCTGTACTGGTGAAAGCCACTTAGAAAAGACAATCAGAAACTCACCTTATAATCTCTCGACCACAGAGAGGGCATACACATTGACACACACACACACACACACACACACACACACACACACACACACACGTGCATATAGCGGCCATGTTCGCGTGAGTTGTGGCAGTGTGAATGAATGTATGCCCCGTTGTGCTGACGTCGGCAGTCACCTGTGCATGTAATTGCGCCAATGTGTGAGTTGTGACGCTGTCTTTTTCTAACGAACACTGCGGCTGGTATTGTAAAAAGTGATAGACGTGTGTGACTGTCTGTGGCAAGTGCCAATCTACACGTCAGTGACCGTCTGTATGCTGTAAAAGAATTAGTGCACGAAGTTTGAAGGACTTTGCAGAGGTAGACGCACATTGTAGAGACCTAGTGTATGGTTGATTTCAGTTCATACATTGTATTGTATAAAACATAGAAAAGAAATGGAAGTTTTATTTAAAACTCATACCAGAAAATTATATCAATGTCGAAATATTCGTGTCTCCAATTGACGGCCACTTAGACGCGACCAATTCGTTTCTGCACATCAGGATTTTAGTAATCATATCAGAAACGTTTCAAGACATAAAACTAGTTGTATTTGTTTTATTTATTTATATTATTTTATTTTTATTTATTTATTTATTTTCCAAATGTTCGCTTGGATAAATGTATGAGGAAATAGCTCTAAGCATCAGTCGTAAAGCGCAGAACGGCCTGGAGGTTCTCAGTGGGACAAAACACAAAACAGAATCACGTCCGGCGGTTCAAGGTCCGCATGCTGGACTCCCTTCCACTTCCACTTAAATTTCATAATTTCCTCACGAACCGCAGCAGGGAATTGCGGAGCAGAAGTAGTTCATCGGCATTAATGTTCACGAAGTTCTAACGTAGACTGCAGCATTCACGACTGCCTCGGTGGCTGCGACATTCTGCGGCCAGTCGCCGACGTCCACAGCCGCCCCCCACATGGAGGCGCCCATACGGTCCTCCCCATGCACGACACTCAGCTGCCAGCGATATACACCCGCTTTAAACCTACACTGCATCGTGTTGCAGTTTGGCAGCGCAAATTTGTGTCACATTTTTAGGCGTACTTCTTGTTGCCAGATTGCAACATCATGTATATTGGAGTCTGTACTAAGCATTTAGTTGATCGTTTCTCCCCTAAAAGGCAGCACATTAATGAACAGAGAAGAAATGCAACAAAGAGAGCGTTCTAGTGGATTTTACTGATTGTTGAGCATTAAATTGTATCTACAAACTGATTCGACTTCTGTCAAGTAAAAAAGAAAATCATTTCACAGACATAAGAGTAGAAACATGTTAGATACCAATATTGCCCTTGAAAGAGTTTCTGTGCATGATATTGCCAAATGGCAACAGGTAACAAATAATGACTTTCCCATTGTTAAATGAGTTATAGAATTTTTTCAATATTTTTCCCATGCATTGGTGAACCATGTCTCACTGAAATAAAAATTCATGCAGTGTAGGGCTAAGCCATTTAGGCAATAAATAACTCACTACACCGCGCTGCTCTTCACAGCTTACGATAGTAACGTGGGCGCAATTTCTATTGCGTAGTTCAGGTTTCTTTCTATAGAGCTGCACGTGAAAACTAATTACCCTCCATAAAGCAGCAAACTTCAAGCTAAAGCGTGGTGAAATTTCATCATTCCAGCTCTAGTATGACAGAAGAAAAAGATTATTGTGTATTAATTTCCTATCCTTCGACGTAAATTCAGAAAATAAAATAAGAATATTTGATAAAAGTCTACGAATCATCCTTCTCATCGTTCTGTGTAAGCATACATCACGTATTACACGAGTAATCGGTGCATTGAATTCCACTATTTCATATACGGATCATCCAGTTATGCCATTAAATGGTGCTGTACGTTGGCGCTCTTTACCGTTCCAAGTATTAAGAGACTCTTCGAGCAGCGATAATGCGAGATTGCACACTTTTCCTTCTCTGTTTCAAAAAAATGTTTGTTAAGCTTATGGGACTTAACTACGGGGTCATCAGTCCCTAAACTTACAAACTACTTATGAACTACTTACGAACTAGGACGGCACAAATATCCATGCCCGAGGGGGGATTCGAACCCCCGACCGTAGTGACCGTGCTGACCGTGACTGGAGCGCCTCAGTCACCTCGGCCACCGCGGCCGGCCCTTCTCTGTTTCTTTGTTTCATTCCTCACATGTGTCATTAATGTTCTCCTTTCAAATTGTGTGAAAATCCATTTTCTGTTATGCCAAATGTAAAATTGTTAAACGTGAAAGTTTAAAAAAATTTCATTAAAAAATGTGTTTGAAATTTGTTCTACGTCGGAGCCAACACAATTCAGACGTTTAATGCTCGTCAAACGTATAACGTCATTGAGAAGATGACGCATCCGCTCGCGCCTTTCTTTGGTCCAGTTGCACTTACTGCAATGACTTTTTTGTATTTGAACATCAGTAACTTCTGAGTTTTGGCTTGTTAATATGTTACATGAATAATACACTGTGCTCAGAATGAGAGACGTATAATAATAAAGACTGAACTTTATTAAATTG
The DNA here is from genome assembly GCA_026315105.1 of Locusta migratoria. NCBI lineage: Eukaryota > Metazoa > Arthropoda > Insecta > Orthoptera > Acrididae > Locusta > Locusta migratoria. Next base: position 28,907,311 of record CM048745.1, on the reverse strand, counting down.
TTTGCTTATTCAATAAATCGAAAACGCAGATAATGAACTCATTGTTTCACATAGTAATTTACTCATTACTTAGACATGACTATAAAGAAGTAAGAATTAAGAAACCTAACACAAATTAAATTTTTAAATCCTAATATTCTTGTGAAAATGGCGGTCTACTCCGTTACGAACAGAATCATCACATATGATATCGCAGTTACTTCTCTGTAGGGGTTGAAAAAGAGTCAGGTCCTTGAGAAGAACCATTAGTTTTGGTTTTGCACGATCTTTCAAATTTACTTCCCTCAGTTCCACGAACAGTTTTTCGAGGTTGTCAGGTTTTGAACTTCAGATACATACTTAATCACGTTAACGGACCATTTCAAATTGTAGATAACGATGTCTAGCGGAGGAAGGTCTAAGTAGAGAATACAGCCATATCACACAGTCATCTAACGGGAAAGTTACGAACTGAAATGTAATAAACTCCAGCGGCGGCAATTACACTTCGCTAAAAATGAAATATAACAAGCAATATATATTTAAAATGCCCTTTCTTATTGTGAACTGTATTTTATTAATATTTGTGATATGGGTCTCGTGTAAGTGTATGTATTACAAGGGCATGGCTAGGAGGAAAAGTTTGGAAAGGCCTGCGTTAGAAGATACAGGAGTCAGCGATCGCAGTGGGCCAGTCGCTTCCTTGGCCGACATGGCCCAGGGCTGAGGGGCAGCACATCAGAAGCAGCGGCAGCGAAGTGGCTGGCCTCGGCAGTCGTTCGGTCTGACTCTGCCGGCGGTAACGGGACCTCTCGCCAGTATCGACGCGGGGTCGAACGCTGCCTTCGGTCAAGTAGCGATTTGCTGTCTCTGCTGATCGGCTGTGCACTTGTCGTGTTTGTAATTTCTGAAGGAAGGAATGGAATGCTGAGGCAGCATCGTAGCTGCCAGAGTATAGTCGTCAACGGGAATTCAGACGTCGGGGCAGAAAGAAATTAGCTGTTAAAAAAAGTGCAAAATAAATAAATAAATAAAATAATAAAAGCCGGATAAGTTGCAGATGAGAACGGCCATCGACTCTTACGGGAATCGCCGAAACGCCACGAGTAATGAGTAATCGGGGGCATAACGTTGGCAGTGTGTAGTCAGGATGAGTTCGCGCCCGGCGGAAGGCGTGTAAGAGCATTCCGTGAGGCCGTGGTGCCCACCGCGCCTCACAAGGACACCACGTGGGTGGCGCATTTTAGAATTTCCTTATATTTATGGTACGTGAAGTTCGGAAATCAAATAACGATCAGCCAAAGCCAACTCTGAAAAATTTTCGAGAAAATCGACTTTGAAGCATTGCAAGTACACGTAAGTACAAATAATGAAATAATTTACAACATGTGTCTGTGGAGTTCTAGTAAGCCGGGCGCCGTGGCTCAGCGCGCCCGGTCAGAGGGCTCAACGCCCTCTGTAATAATAATAATAAAAAGCGGAGGCAAAAACACATCGAACAACAACGAACAAACACGATCAGCGACCGAAAGGAACACAACCTAAAAAAAAAAAAAAATAAATAAATAAAAAAAAAAATAAAGCCTTCTGGCGCCATGACCACAAAGTCGGTGGTTCGAATCCTGATGTGACATGTATTTTTTCTTTGTTTTCTAATTCCATTATATAACACATTTTAGAATCTCTAATTCCAAGTGTTGTGTCACTTATTGTTTGTCTGTATATTGACGAGCTGAACATAATGTCGTCACCTAAAACGATGGTTGAGTAGGTTAGCTGCTTGGAAAGCCATTAGAAGCTATGGAGATGACTTTCTAAAAGCAGCGTCGTAGTTCTTCACAAACTGAACCTTCAGAGACTACCGTCATCAAGTAATAGTGAAGCCGATACTGAAAAACTGTTACTTTGTTTTTTTATCCAAACCATCGTTATTAACAACCTTTCATACAATATAGAAAAACAAAAGTATGTGCATCTTTCGTAAAAATTACTGTTAGATATTACAATTGTGTAAGTATTCGAACACAACGAAAAAAAAAAAAAATAAATAAATAAATAAAATAAAATAAATCAAAAAATAAAAGTAAAATTAAAAAAGGATGTCACTGCATAATTCTAACCACGGACCCTGTGGTTGTAAGGCTTGAACGCTATCAATTAGTACTGGTATTACCTTCTTCTTCCTCTGTGGGTTGTAGCGGACGCTGATCGCGTCTGTTCGTTTACAAAGGGCGTTGCGCCCTCTGACCCCACGCGGTGACCCCCGGCGCACGGCAATCGGAGCCACTGTTTTTATTATTGTACTTGCAAAACATCAAAGTCGATTTCCTCTAGAAGTTTTGAGACTTGCGTCGAATTGCTTTGGATGATTGTTATTTGTGTTCTGAACTTCACGAACCATAACTATCAACAAATTCAAAAATCCGAGACCCATGTGGTCTCCTTGTCAGTGGAGGGCACGTGGTATAGTGGCCAGTAAGGAGGAGGACCCAGGTTCTGATCCCGACTGATCACAAATTTTCAACTTTCCCCATTCATTTTCCTCCGCTACTCCTGATACAAGCTACGTGCCGCAGTGGAATGGCCCAGCGCTTTAAGGCACCTTTGTGCGGATTGAGCGGTTGCTCCCTGTTGCAGATTCGAGCCCTCCCTCAGAAATTATATTTTTCCTCCTGCCTCCCTTGTAACCGTGTCCTACTGCGCCCTCTCTCTGTCAATCTTCTCCTAGCTCACACCACGCCCTCTCTGGGCCTGTCTCCCCAGCTTAATTTCCTCCGCCTATCTCTGTCCACATTCTCCTGTACCTGATGAAATCCACCTCACCCTCCCAGACATGTGTTAGCAATTACAGGTATCTGCCCGCTTTCATGAACATCGTAAAACAACGTCTACTACAAGATACAATCTGCCATTCACCACCCGGTGGCTTACACAGTATACAAACATTATCCATCAAAACAAATTTGCGTACGCCAGTTTTTAGGCCGACCGATCAAACGGTATCAGAGTCTGTTGTAAAGTATCCTCCGACATACAGAACATGGCGTTTTGTGGAGTTTAAAAATCTTCTGCAAGAGAAATACGTATAAGTACTAAATATCATAGTCAAACTTAACCAATCCTATTGATTTTATCGAGAGTGCACTCGATGATATGATTTTAGCAGTTTATACGATTTTTCGAATCTTGAAAACTTGTCCAGGACAGTACTGAACAAAGCAAAATAAAATAATTACCCACAGTCATCTTGAGCATATATAAAAATGCGATAAGGAGACGAACTTTCTGTTTTTACAAAATTCTGTAGTTCTCTAGGTAACTTCTCCAACTTTCCTTTCATACGAAACTTTTCCTAACAGTCTTATAAATTACAATTTATCGATGAATGTTTTGGTTAGAGAAACATCGAGTATGGTTGAAGCAATACAATATTTTATTAATTAATTAATTTTTTTCCAAAGATTTGTTGAAGTCCAATAAACGTCCTTATGAAGAGAAAAATAAGAAAAATTGTACGGAGAAAGGAAAAAAAATTAAAAAAAACAACGTAAAATGTATCGTCCTTAGACCCATTTAAATTTCTGTACCTCAGTGAACTCCCAAACCGCTGGACCGATTTAATGACATTTTGTGTGTGCGTTTGAGTGTGCCCCTGGATGCTTAACAGTCACATTTTAGCGTGGTAGGTCACGCTAACGACCGTAAAAATTGAAATTGGTGGTTTTGTATGGACGTCACCACTTCGCATTAGTTTTTTATGCGGTGCCATACCTTTCATGCGATTGCGATAAAATGAGGAAGCTCAGAGTCACCTCAGTTTCGTATGCTGCATTGCGGAGGGTACTTTCCATGCGATTCGGACGTGGACAAAATCTAGTGTTGTTGTGATATTTATTTAATTCTGCACACTTTACATTGAAAGCAAGAGTAAGGTCACTGGCTACAAATGTTTTCAAAAGTTTATCAACCAAAAGGACCAAACTGCTGAAGTCATCGGTGCCTAGACTTGTAAACTATAAGTTTATGCCTGTGGGGGGACTCGAACTTCGGACAGGAGCGGTCAAGCAATCCGTCACATAGCGCCTCACTCCGCAAAGACATTCACGCGTTCACTGTCTAAATAATAATTCATACCATTAATGGTCGAACGGTACTTTATAACAAACTCGAAATCCATCTATCGTTTTCTTCCACTCCTGATAGATGTTTCCGCACTTGGCCTTCAATTCAGTCACTGTAAATATAAAATTTCGTATAGATCTTGGTGAAGGGTACTTTCCTTACAGACTTCGACACCTGGGACCTACGTACCACTGTTTGGTGCATGGCAAAGGGTACTTTTTACTCTGTTCCACTGATCACCACGAAAGACGACGGATGTATATGAGGTTTTCTAGAGAGTGTGAGGAGATAACCGAGGAGGCGGGAGGGAGAGTGGAAGAAATGGGCCGAGAAAGGGGGTAGGGGTGGAGGGAAGTGGAGATAAACAGAGAGGTGGGAGTGGAAGAGATGGATGGAGAGTGGAGATGGACTACGAGAGTACAGAGTCAATGGATAACCGGACAACTCCGGGTTTTAAGCTAGTAACGAAAAAAAAGCCAAATCGGTGGCCCATTCTCAAGTGACGATCTTTCATTAATTCCGAATTTATTATTACTTATACACATATTGTTGCAAAAAATATAGAATCAAATACAGTACGAATCATGTTCACATTTACTGTTCACTTAATGAAGTACAAGAACTGTAAATGTACATTTACATTGTCGTATCCTCTGTGCTTAAATTTTTCAAGACAATATAACCTGGCATTCCACTGCCTTCCGAATAAAAATAAACGGTGAGTTCCTCTCTGATTATTTTACATTCGATTCATTCTTTCTACCTCTTTCCCTATGTAAAGAAATCAGTGTAGCTCGCTGAATTCGTTTTTCGTTCTCCACAATTCAATAAATTTTTAAAATATGTAGCTTTCACTTGAAAAAAAATATTGTGAAATAGCCCATATTCCAGTTAAGGTCACACAGTCTGTCCGTTTAACACAGATCCCTGGTTCCCGCTTCTAGTCCTCCTGTGGTCAGCTTCTAGCAGTAAGACAAATGCTACACCTGTAACGATACCTACATCTCCTAGTTTGTTATAACAATAAAATGGGAGCAGCCGCGACGCATCTGGTTCCACACATCAGGATCCCTCGGCTGCAACCTAGTTTTTGGGAAGATTGAGAGGGTCTCGTTCGTTGGCATCGAGTGTACATGCGAGTGTTTAAACGCTTTTCTGGTAGTGTTACCTTTCACCACACTGCCGCCACATCAGTCACGTCCTTTTATTGTCCTAGCTGACGGAATCAACAACTACGTGTTTTAAGTTGTGATCATCTGGGCCCACTGCATCGTTGCCAAAACGAATTTGTTTTCCTATATCTACGATATCTACATAAGGAATTACAGAAACACTTTCGTGTCCAGTTCTGTAACGTCATTACGGAGCCAAGAAGATGTAGCGTGTAGTAATACGCCAACGACTCATCACCAGTGACTATTCCTTCCAGAAAGTCATGCCCTTTAAAGATAACATTTTAAGTAAACGAAGAATCGTTACAACATAGCTGTGTTTGAGAAGCTGTTGTGAATGAGTCTGTTCTGCGTATGGAAATGGATAGTAATGCCGTCAGTCGTGAGTTTAAATCTCTTTATTCAATTAAATCGGTTCCGGTGACGCACTACACCGCCATCTGTAACTTTAAATGAAATGCTACACAATAGGCTTACGTTAAGGAATTGCATGAAAATTTAAATGCTAATCATTTTCTCATTTACGAGGAGACTACATGGGTATCGGGTTTTAGAATTTCTCTATATATATTGTACGTCAAGTTCAGAACTTAAATGTCAGCCAAAGCCAAATTTTCGAGAAAATCGACTTTGCAGTTCTGCAAGTACACGTAAGTAAAATAGTTGTTGCATTTGTCGGTGTAGCTTAGGTGGGAGTGTTGTGACCTTACAAACATGAGATCTCTGGTTCGAATCCTGCCATGACAGATATTATTTTTATTTTTTTATTTCTTTATTTTTTTGTTGTTGTGTCGAATACTTACACAATTTTAATATCTAATGATAAGTTTTTCGATAAATGATTGTATTATTCGTAATTTTCTATATTTTATAAAATGTCATTAATAATGATGGTTTCAATAAACAAAACATGTTACATTTTATGTACAGTATTGGCTTCAGTATTAGTTGACGCCGGTAGTCTTTGATTTTTCAGTTTGTGAAGAGCTGCGACGCTGTTTTTGGAAAGTCATCTCAACCATTGTTTTAGGTGAAGATAAGGTGTTCAGCTCGTCTAAATATACATAAAGAAAAATTGACACAACACGTGGAATCAGAGATCCCAAAATGTATTATGTACCTGAATTTGAAAAAAAAAAAGTCACAACAGGACTCGAACCACTGCCTCTACAGACGCTACAACGGTGCCACTTTTATTTTATTCTATTTTATTTTATTTTATTTATTTTTTTACGCTCCTCCCCGATTTTCGCCTTCTTCGGCGTCGGCTTCAAGTGCCGTAGACAAAACATTCCTCTGCTGTAAGTACCAGTGTTGTATTGCAAATTAAATCAATTGCGTCTTCCCTTCAAATCATAATACAAAACTAAAATGATGCTCAATGGAATGAATAAGAACTACCCACTCTTCGTGTAGCAAGAAGAAAAAATAAGCTTGTAATTCAAACAAATGAAAATGATAATATGTAAGTGAAAACTTTTAAAAGTTTTGGGATAAATTCCTGTACATGGAACGCTTTTCTAGAACATAATGCTGATCGTTAATATAGAGTAGCAAATCTTGTAAGGTAGAAGTACCTGAGCTACACCGACAGATGTTGCAGCTGCTTAGCCGGCCGCGGTAGCCAAGCGGTCTGTGGCGCGTCAATCACGTTCTACACGGCCACTACGGTCGGGGGTTCGAATCCCCCCTCGGGCATGGATATTTGTGCCGTCCTTAGTACTAGCTAGTTCATAAGTAGTTGGTAAGTTTAGGTACTGATGACCCGTAGCTAAGTCCCATAAGCTCTACAAACATTTGAATTTTTGAATTGCAACTATTTAGTACTTAAATGTACTTACAAAACTTCAAAGTCGATTTTTGGAGAATTTTTTAGAGTTGCGTCAAATGCATTTGGCTGAGTGTTATTTGAATTCAGAACTTGAAGTACCATAAATATAAAAAATTCTAAGATACGATATCCCTGTAGCCTCCTTGTTAGACGAACAACTACAAAGCAGGATAGTTGCTCACTGAGAGTAGTCAACCATTGAAATAATTAACCACCGTATCTACAACAACGAAAATAGCCGTGCCGCAGTGGATACACAAGTTCCCGCTAGGTCACCGGAATTAAACGCTGTCGGTCTTGGCTTGCACTTGAATAGGTCACCGTCCGTGTCTAAAAGAAAAATGTTTGTAGAACTTATGGGACTTAACTACGGGGTCATCAGTCCCTAAGCGTACAAACTACTTATGAACTAGCTAAGAATAAGGACGGCACAAATATCCATGCTCGAGTGGGGATTCGAATCCTCGACCGTAGTGGCCGTGCAGACCGTGACTGAAGAGCCTCAGTCCCCTCGGCCACCGCGGCCGGCCGTCCGGGTCTGTCGAGCGCTGATGGCAAGCGGAGTGCCCTCAACGCTTGCAGTGCTAATTAAGGAGTTAATTGATTGAGAAGTAGCAGAAGCAACGGCCGGCAGTGGGTGATCGACCACGTCGCGTCGCGTCGCCGGCACGCGAAGCGCGCGTCAGAGGCGCCCTGTCCGGCCAGCGCGCAGAGACCGCGGCGCACCTGGCGCTCACGAGGCGCCTGCCGGGCTGGCGAGGTCCAGGAGACCGCAGCGAGCTCCACTGGCGGCGCCGTCACGTTCTGTACTCAGTTTACAAAATTCCTGCTTTGGCTCTATTTAAACAGAGGTGAATACACATTCCCACATCCCAATCTCTCTCTCTCTCTCTCTCTCTCTCTCTCTCTCTCTCTCTCTCTCTCTCTCTCTCTGTCTCAATGCCTCTCCCTCTCCCCCAACACGACCAGAAGTCATTGAGATATATATCAACAACCGGTGCAGCTCTTATCGCATTTACATCAGAAACACACACGCACACAAACGCTGACATAAATCAAACATAGGTCAAACACACACATTCAACAGTGTGCAACACCACCCAAAACAGAAACACAACACAAACAAATGGCATGTGCCTAATCGTGAAGTGCTAAAACAAAAAAGCCAATGGAATAAAAGAGGAAAAAAGAAACTAAAGTTATCAAACAGCGCCAGATGTACAGCAGCATCCACCAAAAATTGTAAGGAATAACAACAAAATGTCGTAAGATTTACTCAGATTATTACTTATAACCTAAAATACCGAAAACAAGTATTGTAAAACATAATCGTGATTACAGGTTGAATCTAAATTCCCGCACTCGGGCTTCGCAGCGCGATTCCTTACCTGACAACCATGAAAAATGTCTCCCAAAAAATTTCATCCTGCACATATTTTCGCCAGTAAATGGACGTCAAAGACTGAGTTGACTGTGTGCCCCACACATCAGTGTGTTTAAGAGTTACACTACTACACCAACAAACTTGTAAGGGATGTATTAGGCGTCTTGAGGAACTAAATGAGCATGGAAACCCGACACGGTGGAGTAGCCGAGCGGTCTAAAGCGTCTCGCTGCGGAGCGCGCGGTTGCTCGCCATGGAGGTTCGAGTCCTCCCTGGGGCATGGATGTGTGTGTTGTCCTTAGGTTAGTTTACCTAGGTTTAAGTAGTTTGTAAGCTAAGGACTGATGACCACGCAGTTTGGACCGATAGATTTACAAACATTTGAACATTTCATCATGGAAACCCATGCCCGGAAACGCCATTCAACGCCGCTTCGGAGAGTCCAAGTTACAGGGACCAGCTCCTGCCGCTAGACATCCCATCCAGCAACTTCGACGCTCTGTAGCGTCATTGGATCACGTGTCCGGGCATGGGTTTCTATGCTCCCCTTGTTCCTCAAGACACCTCCGACATCCCCTAGAAGTTTCTTGGTGTAGTAGTGTAATTCTGAAACACTCTGACGTATGGGGGACACAACCTTCTCAATCTTCGGCGTCCACGTACTGCCGGAAATATGCGCTGGACGAAAATTTAGACACACATTTTTTATTGCTAACATGTCAGGAATCGCGCTGCGGATCCCCAGTGCGCGAATTTAGATTCACCATGTATATTCCAAGCCACTGAAGATGTCTTACAAGTAAAGGCGAAATGCAAAGGGCAAAATAAAACATTTATAACTCAGTTTCATGGACTGATTGCATAAATAGCTGCAGTGCAATAACAATTCAAAATAGTTTGTCTTTTCTCATCCCAGTTGTCAACCTCTGGAATTCGATATATATTTAGTGCACAAAAAAGACTCGTTTGATGAGTGAAGCTAGTAATATTAGTAATTACATTTGTAAGTAATTGTACGGTCGGGGGTTCGAATCCCCCCTCGGGCATGGATATTTGTGCCGTCCTTAGTTGTAAGTAGTTTTTAAGTTTAGGGACTGATGATCCCGTAGTTAAGTCCCATAGACTCTACAAACATTTGAACATTTTTTGTAAGTAATTGTAATTTAGTAACCATTCATCTTTTATCGTTGCACTATAGTTGGACAAAGGAAGTTAGAAAAAAAGGAGGTGGCGTTATCTATGCTGAGAACATGCATTGGTTAAGCCAGGGAGCCATGCTTTTGTGCCCAAAACAAGGATTTCTCCCTTATAATGCTGTGTGAACATCGCCCTCTTTACGTAAAGGTACTAAATTGATAGTCACATCGAGTATTTAATTAGATATAACATACGTTTCAACGAATAGAACTACTTTACCACACAGTACGACCAATGTGTTGGACACAAACAAATGCCGGACTGCACGTTTTGCTAGCTTGACTTTTTCAGTGTTAGGGCATCGCCAGAGATTCTAACCTCCTTGAGTTGGACTCATGAACGATGGGGGTCTCGCATGTCTAGGCGCAGAATCGTCGACGGTTTCTAACGACAGTTGAAGTACACATGTATAGGTGCTTTGCGCTTGTTTTTGTTGTGGTCTTCAGTCAGCAGACTGGTTTGATGCAGTTCTCCACGCTACCCTGTCCTGTGCAAGTCTCTTCAGCTGACAATACGTTCGGTAACCTACATCCTTTTGAATCTGCTTACTATATTCGTCTCTCGGTCTCCCTCTACGATTACCCCACACGCTTCCTTCTAATGCTAAGTTGACAATTCCTTGATGTCTCAGTATGTGTCCAACCAATCAATCCCTTCTCTTAGTCTGTATATGCCAGAAACATCTTTTCTCCCCGATTCGGTTAAGCACTTCCTCATTAGTTACGTGATCTACCCATCTAGTATTCAACATTCACCTTTAGCACCACATTTCAAAAGCTTCTATCATCTTTTTATCTGAACTCCTAATCGTTCACGTTTCACTCCCATACAATGCTACACTCCAGAAAAATGCTTTCAAAAAGAACTTCCTAATATTGAAATTAATATTGGATGTTAACAAGTTTCAATTCTTTAGAAACCCTTTACTTCCCATAGCCATTCTGCATTTTATATCTTCTTTACTTCGGCCATCAGAAGTTATCTTGCTACCCAAATAACAAAATTTATCTACTAGTTTCATTGTCTGATTAACTAATCTAATTTCTTCAACATCGCCTGATTTTCTGACATTGCATTTCATTACCTTTGTTTTCCTCTTTTTAATGTTCATCTTATATCTTCCTTTCAAGACACTCTCCATCCCATTTAATTGCTCTTCCAGATCTTTTGCGCTCTCTGACAAAATTGCAAACCGCAATGTTTTTATTTCTTCTCCCTGCAATTTAATGCCCTCTCCAAATTTCTCGTTCCATTCCTTCACTGCCTGGTCAATGTACAGATTGAACAACATTGGGATAGGCTACAACCCTGTCTTACTCTCTTTCCAACCTATGCGTCCCTTTCTTGCTCTTCGACTCTAATAACCGCCGTCTGGTTTTCGTATAGGCTGAATATAACTTTGCTCCCTATATTGTACCCCTGATACCTTCAGAATTTGGAAGAGTGTATTCTAGTCGACATTGTCAAAAGCTTCCTCCAAATCGACAAACGCTAAAAACGTAGGTTTCCATTTCCTTAGCCTATCTTCTAAGATAAGTCGTAATGTGAGTATTGCCTCCCGTGTTCCTACATTTCTCCTACATCAAAACTTATCTTCCCCGAGGTTGGATTCCACAAGTTTTTCCATTCGTCTGTAAATAATTCGTGTTAGTATTTTGCACCCATGACTTACTAAACTGATAGTTCTGTAATTTTCACACTTGTCTACACTTGCTTTCTTTGGAATTGGAATTACAATATTCTTCTTGAATTCGGAGGATATTTCCCCTATGTCATACATCTTGCATACCAGGTGGAACAATTTTTTCATGACTGGCTAACTTAACGATATCAGCAGTTCAGATGGAATATCATCTACTGCAGGGGCCTTTTATCGACTCAAGTCCTTCAGCGCTCTGTCAAATTCTTCTCGCAGTATCATAACTCCTATTTCATCTTCCTCCACTTCGTCTTCCATTTGTAGAATACTGCTTTCAAGTTTATTTCCTTTGTATAGGCCCTCTATATATTCCTTCCACAGTTCAGCCTTCCACTCTTTGATAAGTACTGGTTTTCCGTCTGAGTTCTTGATGTTCATACAGCTTCTTCTCTTGTCTTCAAATATCTCTTTTATTTTCCTGTAGGCTGTATCTATCTTTCCCCTAGTTATGCATTCTTCTACGGTTCTGCATTTGTCCTCTAGCCACTCCTGCTTAGCGAGTCTGTACTTCTTGTCAATCTCATTTTTCAGGCGTTTGTACTCCCTTTTTCCTGTTTCACTTGCGGGCTTACAGCCCGCAAATAATGAGTCTCACTTGCTTACGTAGAATCAGCAACGATAACTTGCAACAAGGACAAAAATACATTGAATAACTCGCTACAATTAAGAATAATGTTGGCAACGCCTACGACATTCGCAACAGAGCGCTCAAAGCAATACTGAACGCTCATTGGCTGTCGACGAATGCATGACGTAGATGCGCAGACCAAGCCTAAGCTCGACGGCCATCGTCAGTGGTTCCAACTATAGTAAACGTTGCAACACCATAATTCGCGCCACCAAAGTCGCATGGGCCAATGTAGTGTTGCATGTGAACGTTCGATAAATATGGTTTGGGGATTTCGCATTCAGTCAGTCAGTAAATTAACGAACTATAGTCAACGTTATGTTATCACAACAAGGACTACAGATACTGCTGCTGCTGCCGCCACTGCTGCTACTATTGCAACTACACATTTGTAGTCTATATGCCATGATTTTTTAGCAATCTAAAGTGCTACATTTCCTACCATTATTATTACGAGTTAATTTGTGCGTTTGGTTTAGCATTGTGTGTATGTTGTACGATTAATCTGACTGAAAATCTATAATTTAAAGTGACTGGTACGATGTTTTTGCATTCAAAAGTTTGCTACCCATTAGTGGCTTCGAAAAAGTGTTTAGAATTGCAAATTTGAAATGTGTGCACTTATTATTTGACAAGACAATTCATATGGGTGATTTTTGCACAATTAAAAATAAGAGCTCAAATATCTGTAAACTTAAGGGACTAAACAAGTGAGGGAATCTGTTCCTAAACTACTTAAACTAAGTTATGCTAGGAACAACACACACACATAAACCCACATGCCAGGGAGGAATTGAATCTTCGACGGGAGCGGCCTCACAACCCTACACAAAACGCCTGAAACCACGGGCAATCCTGCATTTCTCAGGAAAGCGTTGTCTAGTAGGTGAAGTAAACTTTTTACTTGAATTTATGCGGACGGTTTTATTATAGCACCAATGAAACGTAAATGACTGTACTTAGACGATTCAGAGATACACACACAATGTTGCTGTACGTCGGAAATAATTGTAGGCGATTTGTGGTCTCCTATCCACTAAAAGAAGGGATAGATTGGTACGACACATTCTTAGACATCAAGGAATTGTGAATTTTGCGTTGGAGGGAAGTATATGGGGAAAAATCGCAGGGGAAGACCAAGAGATGGATACAGTAAGCAGATTCAGACAGATGTAGGTTGTCGCTCTTATGTGAAGATGAAGAGGCTTGCTCAGGTTAGGGTATTGTGGAGAACTGTATCAAACCAGTCTCCGGACTGAAGACCACAACAACAACAATCCACATAAACACCCACTACAATTGCGTGGTTACTAGAAGAAACAGTGGACATCACTGCCTCAAACTCAATTGTTAACAGTATATTATCTATATCTATAAATGTGAATGTCTGTTTGGTGTACGTTTATCACGTCTGAAACACAAGACAGAAAGAGCTAACAATTTGTACAGTTACTAATGTCTACCCGGGGAAGGCTTTAGGGAAGGTTTTATGGCGCTCGGGTATCTATCTATCTATCTATATATATATATATCAGTGGCGGCCCGTACAAAATTTGACCAGTGTGCTACAATATTACAAAAATAAAATGGAAACAAAATATACTAAAATAAAAAGCGTGACTGACAATGGAAATAACGGAGCTTAGCAATATCCCCACCACGTCATCTGTGTTTACACAAGTGACCAATGAAAACTGCTTGGCTGAAAAGCGCAGTTTCACTCTCATGTAGGCTATAAATTACTAATGTTGTTTGTGATTAAGGTTTTATTTACAGAAATTAATAATTTGGACTCAGAGGTATTTGAATACGAGCCTAACACAAGTATGTTTGAGAGAGAACGCGCAAGACGCCTGAGCCAGCGCGCTATTTGACTCTGTATGGTGCAATAGTCGTCATATACTATTCTTCCGCAATCGTTACACGCAGTGCGAAGAGAAATATTGATCTGGTGCTGCAGTCGGTCTCAGCACACATGAGTCGCCACGCCTGACGTCACGTCTGCGCATGCGCACTAGTGAACAAACGACTGCGCCGCCTCTCTGCGCACGAACCAGCGCGGCTGAATCCCACTTCAGCACACGCAGCTGGTTTCCAGCTATCGCGGCGAGAGCGCTCCAAAATGCGTTTTCATCCTTATTACTAGCATTGCAATACGTATTGGAAGGGAATTGGCATAATTTTATTGTGATACCTGCATCGCATTCCAAGAGAAAGGTTGTAATTTCACAGCGATTTTTCGCTTGCTTTCGAAGAGAAATGGCATAATTTTAGTAATGTATTTACAGTGTGCTGCAGCACATTAGCACATTATCACCAGCCGCCACTGATATATATTAATGTGAATGTCTGTTAGGTGTACGCCTATCACGTCGGAACGACAAGACGGAGAGACTTAAATATTGGTAAAGTTAGTACTTTATACCTGCGGAAGGTTTTAGGCACGGTTTTATAGCGATCTGATAGGTATTTATAATTTGAAGAATATAACGCCTAATGAGGAACCATAGTTACTCTTTGATAATTATATTTACTCTTTGAAAATAGTTTTATTCGTTGCATTGTTGCTTGAGGGTTGATAATGATATAAGGGTGGGCTATATTTGGATAGAAAGTTATCGGTGTATATAAAATTCTACGTTTGTGTGTGTCCATATTTCGCTCTACAGCGAAAACTACAGAAAGCAAACGAATGGTCTGTGTGTAATTGTTGTCCGCCGAATTCTCCCGTTGTACACTATAGCAGTTCCATGCAGATAGCTATAAGGGGGTGGAAGATATGTTGGTTAAAAAATTCGGACTGAAGGCCAGCGATGACGTTTGCGACTCTATAGCAAGGAGGTTACATACCGAGAAACGTAATGCCAAGGACCATATCTTTGGTCTACGCGTGCTACAATGTCTTCAGCTCTTTCTCTGTAAGGATAATCATACGTATAAGGAAATATAAGAATAAATAAATAAAACAGTAAAAAATAAATTTATTTTAATACATGTCTTCAAAAAAATCTATTTGGCGTTTCACGCATTATCTATCGTAATGAACCAACACGCGAGCAGAGCCGCGGGTTTAAGCTAGTATTTGTATAAAGTAACCTACATAGCATTATTCAAAGAATAAAATTGAGTATTAGTCAAAGTATCAACAATAATTGTAACTTACAAATATTTACGAATTAATGAAGTTTTGATTTGTGTATACACACTTTGTACAGATCGATCCCAATGTGAAAATGGCTCTTTATTCTTTCAAATTTACGTGGCTGTAAATAGAAGACCCGAAGGCCTATTCGAAACTGTGAATTTGATTCGACATGTGCTATACGACAGATTAGTGGTATCTGCCAATTCTAGACCAGACCGGGATTCGAACCAGGTGCATGTTGATCCTTAGATACCGGCTTCCTTTTAAATATGTCATGATATTACATTGTCTCTATTTAACGACGTAGTGCTACGTTTAAAAGGCTTATATCACTACATCATTCAGTACAGCTACTGGAAATGGCCCCAAGTGCCTAAGAGAAGGCAGCAACCAAGTAAAAAACAACCCTCAGTCTGAAAATCACAGGCTTTAAAGTGTGACCACTAAAGGGAAGTTATACAGTGCCTGGCATAATAGGGGATCGAGCCCGGATGCGTGCACGGATAGCTGATGTGATTAAAGTGACCGCACACTATAAACAGTACAGCTGCGTTCGACTCCTGGTCCGACACGAATTCCCATGTGTGTTATTCTTTGTCAACCAAATATCGTCCGCTGTTACGTAATGGAGAAGAATTCGACTTTACATATCGTACTGTGACATCACACAAATGTTGGTAGCAGAAGAAGGTGCGAAATTAGGCGAAACACGACGAAGTTCGTAGACCTAAAGCATAACCTCGACTTTGAAAAGTGAATTTTTAATTTTTAGAGGATCCACATAAAACTATCAAATGGAAGAATCTTCTGCAATTTTAACCTATCCACATCTACATCTACACAATTGCTCTGCATATCATATTTAAGTGCATGTCAGAGGGTTTAGCGAAACGCTTTCATAATATTTCTGTGCCGTTTCATTCTCTAACAGCGCGAGGGAAAAAGGAATAGCTGAATGTTTCCCTTTTCGATCTGATTTCTCGTATTTTATTACGGTGATCATATCTCCATACGTTGGTGGGTGCTAACAAAATATTTTCACATTCGGAATGGAAAGTTGGTGAAAAGAAACTCACAAGTAGATCTCGACGGACTGAATAACGCTTTTCTTTCAACAATTTGCAACCCAACTCGTGCATCCACTCTTCCCTAAATCACGATAATACAAAAAAAAAAAAGACTGTTCTTCTTTGAACTTAGTTTGTATCCTCCGTCAGTCCCACTTGGAGGGGAACCCACAATGCGTCGCGATACTCCGAATAATGCGCTCCCAAATGCCAAAAACAGGACACCACCTCACGCAACACGGTATTAAAATTTCTACGATGCAAAGCAATTTGCAGTATATCTCCTCGTCTAGTCAACTGTCAGCACGTTATATTGATGCAAAAAACAAGACATTTTGGTACCTGTTTGCCTGTTTTCGACTTTCTACTGCCAATTTGGATATTGCCGATACCGAAGACTCCATTATACTGGTACTAAATGTGAATTTAATAGGATAGAATACAAGACAAAAAATATAAAGGATTCTAAGTTCATAAGGATCAATTGAGGTACAAAACATATTTTAAAGGGCAAATATATCAAGCACACTGAAACAACGTTATGGTATATTTTGTTACACATATGTGTATTTTATGTTTAATTACAAGACTATGTAAAAGACTAATGAACTCATTCGCCGGGTAAAATTGTACGACGCTTATTTTTCACGAGCTACAGAGTAAATATTGTTGCTGTTCGTTTCACTCGCAGCGAAATTAATACTGTATCTGCTCTGTGGTTGACAGGTTCTTGTATGTACCCTTGTCCGTTAAGATAAAAAAAAAAAATCGTTTTGATTGAAGTTGTCACGAAAAAAACATCTGAGTTGCCGTCATTACCATTGGTGCCAACATAACACTGCAGCCCAGCGAGAAGCGTCGTACAATTTAACCCATTCGCCGTAAGAGGTTTTAAACTCAAAAAACGTTCATTTCGAGAATGCGGAAAAATTTATAAATTGTAGTATACAACTGAAAATATGGTCTATAACCTAACCATTTTTCGGAGGTAAAGAGCACAAAACCGTGTTCTGGAATGTATTAGATAAGTTCGTTACTAACACTGAATGGTGTAAGTTGTAAGGTTATAGATATTGTTTGCTACATGGATAAAACATGCAGTTTAATTCTCAGTGGTGCAGAAAATATTACTCTATATTGCCAGCACCATTACTAAGGTATTTATTATGATGCAATTAAATTATCGAGTATTTGGAAGTGGATAAAATTTTACTTACAACATTGACGGTATAGTGTACCGATGTTGCCAATTAGCGTCGAATGCTCTTTGAAACCCAATCACATAGAACAATAATATTTTTATTTATTTATCATGAAATAAATACGTAATTTTGTTCCTGTTCTACAATTGACAGGTTATTGTATGTACCGGCGTGTGGACTGTAATTAATTATAGTCGTAAAGCGACCATTTCGTTGCCAACATCAGCACATTACGTGGCCGATGCCATAAGTAAAATTTAACCTGAAAGTGATACTGAAGAATAGTGTCAACACTTACCAGTAGTATTGGAACATACTTCCGTTAATTGGGATCTACCAGTCAGTCCACGGATGGCAAGCGCTTAGATTAGTAAAGTTCTGAGTTGATCCCCACCTCTGCCTCAGGAAATTCTGTTCACAAACAGTAATAAATATGAAAGTGATCACTGAACCCAACATCTTTAGCACTTAGTAATATTCATAAACGGGTTTTACGGACTCACTTCCTGTAGTGCACGTTTGTGTTCGTTGCGTAGTATCAGTTTCTGCCGCTAGATTGCACCACACTCCAGTTGTTGTGCAATAAAATATGAAAACATTTTGTTGTATTTATCACCAGAACTAAAAACGTTCGTAATTTTTCTGCCACGGGGACATAAAATTCCGCTTCCTCTCCATTCTATACTGCAAACCATTCAGTAATTATGTTTTCGTTACGCTTACGTCGGTACTGCTTGTGAATAGCTTGGTGGTCGCATCTTCTACTGCAAAAGTAGTAATTGCGCAATAATTCCATGGTTTTACCATTTTCACAGCTTACAGGTTTACAGCAGCTACGGAAACAGTTATGACCTATTGAGCGTGTTGTTTGCTACCATTTTATAAGTTTCCAGCGATACCAGTGATGAAATATACAATAATGGTGTCAAAGACATTCACTGCATGTTGTTTGAGAGGCCACGTCTTTGGATGCCACAAGAGTACAAATATGAATCGAAAAATGTCACGAAACTGTAACTGCAGAAATCTAATTAATAATCATCCATTTCCCTAGAAATGTTCTACAGTGATTCTACATTCAGGAGGTATCCTATAAGAACGCCGTATGATTTAGCTGTTATATATTTCAAAAATCATACACTTACTCAGAAGGCCTAATGATAAAGTTATAATCGCAGTGCCTTTGATTTAATGACACTTTAGACAGGCCGGTCGCGGTGGCCGAGGGGACTGAGGCGCTCCAGTCACGGTCTTCACGGCCACTGCGGTCGGGGGTTCGAATCCCCCCTCGGGCATGGATATTTGTGCCGTCCTAGTTTGTAAGTAGTTCATAAGTAGTTTGTAAGTTTAGGGACTGATGACCCCGTAGTTAAGTCCCATAGACTTTACAAACATTTGAACATTTGAACTTTAGACAGCGACTCTGGAATTTCATTGTCAGTTCTTCAGTACGGGAGACAACATCCATAGATCTGAACATTTACGACCGGCGAAGTTGAATCCGCAAACGTATTCATGCAGTTCCTGCCCGCAAAGCGTAATTCATAGTGTGTGAAACGATATTTACGCCCTAAAGAAGATGACAATGGAAATCTAATTACACATAAAATGGTATTTCTGCGGCCTTCGTGTAGACTAGTAGTATTTTACGACTTTTAATTCTGACATCTTCAAATTATGGGCAAGACAGGCAATGATCCGTTCAGAGCAGGTGCACTTCACGCTCCAACTCAAGAGAATCGGCGAAATGTTTTCAACTCAATCGGATATATTTTTTCATAAGATATTAATTTTCGAATAAGTTGTTAATGTTAAGCACGACAGCTTTCTAAAGGCTTATAGTATGTTACTGAGTAATTCCTTAGTGACAGAGTCGCTATTTACTTCACGCTCTAAAAAAGTTACCGTTCCTGTCTTGGTATTTAATCAGTATCCACACAATATCTTCAGACAAGGTTTCGCTTTTTCTGTTTTAGGATATTTAAAAATATGGCGTATAATTAACAATGAGGAAAAATACGTCTTTTTACTGTTATCATCTGGAAAAAAAATCTACTTATGGACTAGAATGAAACTTCACTCTGCAGCGGAGTGTGCGCTGATATGAAACTTCCTGGCAGATTAAAATTGTGTGCCGGAACCGGGACTCGAACCTGGGACCTTTGCCTTTCGCGGGCAAGCGCACTACCGACTGTGCTATCCCAACACGACTCACGATGCCGCCTCACAACTCTACTTCTGCCAGAACCTCGCCTCCTACTTTCCAAACTTCACAGAAGCTCTCCTGCAAACACGCAAGAAATGTTCAAATGTTTTTAAAGCGTATGGGACTTAACTATGGGGTCATCAGTCCCTAAACTTACAAACTACTTATGAACTACTTACGAACTAGGACGGCACAAATATCCATGCCCGAGGGGGGGATTCGAACCCCCGACCGTAGTGGAACACGCAAGACTAGCACTCCTGGAAGAAAGGATATGGTGGAGACATGGCTTAGCCACAGCCTAAGGGATGTTTCCAGAATGAAAACATCCCTTAGGCTGTGGCTAAGCCATGTCTCCACCATATCCTTTCTTCCAGGAGTGCTAGTGGCCGTGCAGACCGTGTCTGAAGCGCCTCAGTCTCCTCGGCCACCGCGGTCGGCTTGTTATCAGCTGGTAGTATTGTGAACGTTAATTAGTATAGTTTGAGAAACAGTTTTGCCATTGATACGAGTCAGCTGGAACGTAATGAAGGTAAAACGAATTGCTTGACAGCGCCTTGCGGTGGTTCTGCTTTAACGGTCTGAGGCTGATGAAGAGAGTCTCGGCTAGGCAATAAATTTATCGGCGCTGCGCCATCTGTGGGGAGAAAGACGTGATTTATTGCGCCTTACCAACAGTAATGCGCACAATCATTTCCGTTTTATGCAGGAAGAATAAGCAACTTTTAATACAGTGTCTGCTTATGTAGAGCTTAACCACATTACCGTAAACTACTAAAGTCTGTTTGTGCAGTAGCGATGGATTCTCGCACATTTACCAGATTCGAATATAAATGCCGCAGAAAATTTTCATCGGCACTGTGTGCCTATTACTGGTAGCTGAAAGGAAGGAATGTCGTTTATCATTAGAACCCTATTAAACCAGTGTCCCAGGGAGAGTGTTCAACGAGTCATCCTATTTATGCAGATATTAAAGACAGACACTGAAGATCCAATGCAACTTGTGTACGCATACGTAAGTCAACACAAAGATATGTAAACTCTCAAAGGAATGTCTGTGTTGTAGTCGGCAACAGGAGTCTGGTGCAGGCAGATCGGTTTCTGATGCTACAGTGGCAGATTACCACGATTTAAGTGAGTTTGCTATAGCCGTCGCACGAGAAATGGGACGCAACATCTCCGAGGCAGCGAAGAGGTGGACACTTTGCCATACGATCATTTCAGAGTGCATCGCGATTAAAAGGAATCCGGTGAAACATCAAATTTCCCACATCGCAGCGGCCGGAAAAAGATCCTACAAGAACGGGACCAATGACGAATGAAAAGAGTCGTTCAATGTGGCAGAAGTACAACCCCTCAACAAACTGCCGTGGATTTCAGTGCTAGGTCCTCAACAAGTGTCGGCGTGCGAACCACTGAACCAAAAGTCATCGCTATGGGCTTTCGGAGCCTAAGGCCCATTCTTATGGGCTACCCTTGCCAGCTGCACGACGCAAAGCTTTACGCCTCACTTGGGCCCCTAACAACGACATTGGACGGTTGATGAATGGTAACATGTTGCCGATCTGAGGAGTCTCGTTTCCAATGGCCCGAGCGGGAGTCCTTTGTACAGGTGTGCAGATATCCTTACGAATCCGCAGCCCCTGCATGTCAACAGCGGAGCGTTCACGCTTCTGGAGGCTGTGTTATGGCACGGGGCGCGTGCATTTGGAGTGACTGGGGCCCCTGATACGTCTAGATACGACTGTACAATGTGGCACGTAAGTACGCATCCTGGAAGATCACCTGCATCCATTCATGTTCACTGTGGGTTCCGGCGGATTTCGGAAATTCCAGCAGGACAATGCCACACCTCACATGTTCAGAATTGCTTCACAGTGACTTCGGGAACGCGCTTCTGATTTCAGACACCGGTGGTCACCATACTCCCAAGACATGATCATTTCTGAGTATATCTGGAATAGTTTGCGACGTTCTGTTCAGAAGAGATCTCCATCCTCTCGTACTCTTACGTGATGGACATTCCTGAAGAATGCATGCTATCAGTTCCCTCCAGTACTAATTCAGACAGTAATCGAATCCAAGCTACGACATGTTGCGATTCTTTTGCCTGCTCGCGAGGGGCCTACCCAATATTAGAGATGTGTATCGACTTCTTTGGCTCTTCAGTGTATAACTATTGGGTAATAAGACGAAGAGTATGCTGTAATTTTAATATGACCCACGACCAGTGGAACTGGCAGTTAGCTGCTTAGGTATGACAAGAATTTTCACAAAGACAACGACCTTAACTACGAGAAAAGGAACGGCTGATAGCACAAATACATACACACTTGCGAAAGTGGGCAACGGAAAGCTCACAGATTTCTCATGTGAATATGGAAAATATCGGAAGTGCAATTTGATGCAAACAACATCGGAATTGCAACTATGCGTACGCTCAAGATATGATTGTTAAAAAAATTTCCGTAATTCATCCGTTATTGATAGCTGTCGGCCACTAGCCTTCGTCAGAAAAAGACCCGTAGTGTCATTCACAGCATCCCACAGACACACCTGACAGAACAATTTATCCGGCTGCTCCTTTCCGAGTCAGCAGGAGAAGATGGCGGTTTGTGTCTATGAAGTTTGTATGATTGTATGAAACGACAGCCTGAATCCTTTTTTTCTGACGAAGGCTAGCTGCAGAAAGCGAAGTATGATTGTCTTTTTCATGTGCCTGTCACGGCTCTACGTTCGTCTTTGCGATGAGATTGTTTTTGCTTAGACACTTGAAGAGCAAAAAGGAACAGATTGTGATGAGTGTGTGCTAACAGAATAGTTAATGCGATGAAATTACGTGAACGTGCTCAGAGTAAGTGTTTAGCTAGTAGTGAACTCAAATGCGATGACACAACAAACCTGGAAGGAAAGATCGGCCGTGGAGGGAATTATCCCGGCAGTATATAAACCAGAAGTGACGTTGTGTGAGCCGTGGCGGAGTGGGCGACCGCATTCAGGCTCTATGCTCCGATGTCCGAGGCCACTCCCCGTCGGAGGTTCGAATCCTCCCTCTGATGTTTTGTAGTCTTTAACATAAATGTAACTTATAAGTAATTTGTAAGTTTAGTGGCCAGTCCCATAAGCTTAAACATATGAACATTTTTGACGTTGTGTGTGTGTGTGTGTGTGTGTGTGTGTGTGTGTGTGTGTGTGTGCAGTTCGTCATTCAGTTAAGTTATCGCAGTCGGTCTTCTTCGATGACTTCAGTCGAGAACGCCGGAACAGTTGCGGCGACTTATAGTTTAAGGAACTGTCGGTCCCGGTCTGGAATGCCGGCACGGTTACGGCGAACTCCAGTTTCGGTCATTCTGTTTCAGTTCCACAGTTCCAGTTCACTACTTGGTATCGAACAGTCATCCAGTTTGTTTACAGCACTCGCACATTCTCATTTTGTTTCAGACACTTTTTGAACTTTGGACTATTGGTTCTTCGCGTATTCAGTTTGGCGTACATGATCAGTAATTTACATGTTATAGGTATTGTATAATTTTGCAAATTAGCGTGCATAAAAATAGCATTCTGTGTAATACGCAAGTTTTGCAGGCATCAAAATGTTCAAATGTTTGTAAACGAATTAGACCATCTGCTATGGTCATCAGTCCCTAGATTTACAAACTACTTAAACTATGTAAATTAACCTAATGACAAAACACACACACACACACACACACACACACACACACGCCCCATGGAGGACTTGAACCTCCGACTGCGAGCAACCGCGCTCAGCAGCGAGGTACAAGCATCATAAAGGTAAATATGCATAAGCATATTTGTATTTTTATAGTTGTATTTTTATCAACGGCAAAAGACGTAATTCCAGCGAGGTGTTTTATTATTACTAGTAAACTTGTGGCCGTGGTCTCTAAGGCGTGTCTGGTCCCCATCGGTGGTTCGAGTCCTCCGTCGGATATGGGTGTGAATGTTTTCCTTAGTGTAAGTCAGTTCAAATAGTTTGTAAGTCTATGCAGTGATGAGCACCGCAGTTTTGTCCCAGTAGCTTAAGGACCGTTGGAAAATTTACATCTGCTTCATTGAGTATTTAACTTTTCGCGTAACTTTGAATCACTTCGCTAAAATAAGATTTAGGATTGTTGAAATAAAGAAATTTTCCCTTTCGTCCCCAGTCGATATGTGACACTTATATAGTTACAGTTTTTACGTTTCTTTGTGCTACCTACTTATAGATTTCCAGCGTAAAAAAATAATAGTAATAAAAAGAAATAAAAAATAATTGCTGAGTAGGAAAATGGATTTCAATATCTAAAGATTTGACTACACTAATATGGTAATTTACTTTTCAAATCAGAAATTCATATTCAGCTTTTATATAGTACTTAGTTTCTAAATATTTTGATGAGCTGGTACTGGATAACAAATAAAAAAAGGAGCAGTGAACAAGTAGAAACGATCGCTTCCCCCACGAGGAATGACCTAGTCAACTAGTCTCCAAAAATAACTTAGTTTGCCCATCTCCGGCATAAATGTAGCTAGTACATAATTTTCAAATATATATTGCTATTGTTGTTACTAGTTACTTCATACTACGTCTATCATTTATATGAAGCATCTATTAAAAATGCTGTTGGAGTGGACAGAGAGACTGTAGACCGAAGGACCGCGATGAAAGCAAAAGTTTGACAAACCAAATCTGAACTACATGAAGCTTAGCGTAAGCATTACTTCTAATAGACTCTTACTCCACTCCTCTGAAACCCGGAAACAATTCTCTTTCGGAGGGATTACATTTGAAATTGATTGTACTTCGCATTCCAGGAGAGTGGCTATATTCCGAATTTTTTGTTTTGTTTGTGTCCATGAGTGTTCTTTAGATGGCTGACTTCTTGAATAACGTAGTACAGTAGAAGAACCTGAACAAATACGAATGTGGCGACTAGCTATTGAGGCATGTTTTAAGCTAAATTCTTTACAGTTTACTGTCCATTTTGTATGAATGAGGTTACCAGCTAATATTTACAGATTAATATATCACAGAGTCCTACAGACTGGTTTTCGGTACAAAGCTATAGTGACAGGTGCTCGGAGGCGCCCCTTACCGCTTGCACTCCAGATGACTGGGCTATTGTGCTTGTTGTGGGAGAATCCCCATATAAGTCGGTGAGCACCGATGGTGGGGATCGACTGTGGCGTTTACCCCGGAAAGTCGTGCACCCGACTAGTCAACAAGGCGCTGTGCAAGCTTTTGATCGCTCCATAAACGCGTGTGATGCTTTTACAACGTGTTCAAATGTTTGTAAACCTATCGGACCAAACTGCGTGGTCATCAGTCCGTAGCTTACAAACTACTTAAACCTAGGTAAACTAAGCTAAGGACAAACACACTCACCCATGCCCCAGGGAGGACTCGAACCTCACGGCGAGCAACCGGGCGCTCCGCAGCGAGACGCTTTAGACCGCTCGGCTACTCGACCGCGGCGATACTTTTACACTGAATGGGTTCGAGCCCCTGTCCATACTAAGCAGATAACTGAATGTAAATGGTTATTTCAGCTTCTTCGACCCCATTTGCAGCCACTCGCAGACTCCTCAAGCAACCACTCAATTTTTATGAGTAACAATGCGCCATATTCCCGGGCAACAATTTGTAAGAGATTTGTTTGAAGAGCATTAGAGGCAGTCTTCACCAGTTACAGTATTCCTACTATGTATCTAATCTCCAGCACTTCTATAACAGTACTGTTCGAAAGTGTCTTAGGTGTTTACTGCACCATGAGTGACGTCTTCCTATCACTTAAACTGGTATTTGAAGTAAGTAAATCTGTCTTATAAATGTTCAAATGGGACTTAAAAGCGGGGTCATCAGCTCCTAAACGTACAATGATCTTCCTTATAGTAAAATAGCACAAACATCCATGCCCAAGGGGGGATTCGAACCTCCGACGGGGAAAGGCCTCACACATCGGAGCATAGTGCCAGTGCGCCGCGTCTCTTCCTTAATCTCACTTGCTTCTCTTTCCAGTCTACGTTTTATATCCTCTTAGCATCGTCCAGCGTCCGTCACATTGCTGCCCCAATAATAAAAACTACCGAATAGTCTTAGCGATCCACTTTCTAGTCCAATTCTGTCAACACAACAGCGACATTCCATTTCGATCGTCTCTCGTTTGTTGATGTTGGTCTAATAACCTCTGGCTGTACAATCCAACGGACAGTCCACGATTTAATCCGTCTCTCTCTGACTTACAATGTCATCGTCAGACCGCAAAGTTTTTATTACTTGTCCCTGAACCTTAATTCCCTTCCCTTTTCTGCTGTCTCAGTGCTCAGTTTGAATAACATCGGGGATGATAACATTCCCACCTGATTCCAGTCTACGTACAAACTTGTTTCCAGACTCACGGTGTGTGGGTGGCTAAGTGTGCTCTGAGTACCACTGCCACCCCCCCTTCCCTTTGCCTATTCCACTGGCATATGGTTCGCAGAAGAAAAGCCTAAAGGTGTGGATGGTAATGGCTCTTTGATAGAAGTCTCACCGCGGTACAGTACGCCCTTCTTGCATACTCCGACACTGATGTTGGCTAAACATCTACGTGACGCTTCACGACCACTGCTTCCTCGTTACATTCTTCCATGCACTTGACAAACTCTTAAAGTATGTTTTCCCCCCCTTCCTTCAGAATTTCAACTTTTAGTTAAAGTAAATATTGTCAAAACCTTTCTTTAAATCTAAAATTACTATGAAAGTAGTTTAGACTTTCTTCTAAGATCAGTTGAAGATCAGTATGGCTCTGTCTATTCATATAGTTCTCAGAAACCGATATTTCAAAAAATTTTCAAATGTTTGTATAGCTTATGGGACTTAACTACGGGGTCATCAGTCCCTAAACTTACAAACTACTTACGAACTAGCTAATACTAAGGACGGCACAAATATCCATGCCCGAGGTGGATTCGAACCCCCGACCGTAGTGGCCGTGCAGACCGTGACTGGAGCGCCTCAGTCCCCTCGGCCACTGGGGCCGGCAAACCGATATTTCATTGGATGAATTACTACTGTTTACCAACAGTGAAGCACGATGTTACGATATAGTTGGGTGCCTTTCGACGTTAGGTAGTTATCCGTTTATTACGTTAAACAACAGTCAAAATGAGGAAGATGGGAACACATTTTACAGCGTTGAGGACGAGGTGCAGAAGAGGGGAAGCTCCGGCGTGTATCAGCACGCCGATGAAACAATCATGTAACAGGAATTTTGAGACATTGTGACCTAGAATATGCGTGTGACACTGGTTATACAGCTGTTGAAAACTTTCAGCAAACGTTTCTTGTGGAATCGTTCGAAGCTCTGAGGTGACGCGTTGTCGGATCTCGGAAACCACCCGGGTACGCACTTTTTACTCAATGCTTTGACACCGTACTCTTGCACTAACATTCCATGGATCTCCGTTGCCGTTTGCCTAATTGAACAAAATCTTGATGTTAACGCTTTGCTGTCTTGCTCCATTTTGGGCTCTATGTTGCCATGACAGGAGTTTCTTACTAAACCTGTAAGCCGGGTCGCAACGTGTACCACCGCTTCACTGCAGTGCTTCTCTATACTTATAAGAAGTATTTGTTGTCTGTCTGTCTGTTCCCTTATAACTTAAGATCTAGACAACCAAATAACGTGAAATTTGGTACACGTACACAAAATTAAATGGGGAAGTTTCTTAAATATGTTTCGTTCCATCCCAATATCACTCTGGCCATGTGCCTGTTCTAAAAAAAGAAACGAAATGTTTTTGTGGGGATGATGAGATAAAAGTTCAAATGTTTGTTAAGCTTATGGGACTTAACTACGGGGTCATCAGTCCCTAAACTTACAAACTACTTATGAACTACTTACGAACTAGGACGGCACAAATATCCATGCCCGAGGGGGGGATTCGAATCCCCGACCGTAGTGGCCGTGCAGACCGTGACTGGAGCGCCTCAGTCCCCTCGGACACCGCGGCCGGCGATGATGAGATAATGAGGATGTAAGTAAAAGTGATGGTCATACATGTGCAGGGTAGGACTGCGGTAGGGGGGGGGGGGGAGACGGTGGTAGGACCCAACCATTTTAGTACATGCAAATAAACGGATTTGTACGATTCTACAGAAAAACTTATTTTAAATCCGGGAAAAGACGAGTACTAGCAGATAGTTGAACGATATGAGGCGCTTGTTGAAATGTCCCTCAATGTGCATGCGCGAACACATCATCCTCGACAGCGCGGTTTGAATAATATGAACCATTAACCGAACTTTTCAGACGCACCTTGTACAAGGGGCCCATATAACAGACTTCCGGGGTAAAAAAGAACACGATAGGGGCCAGGAAATACAGTCGCCAGTCGCGAAGGTGCGCTCTGAGGCTCGCCCGCTTGTATGGGCTGCTGTTACATCCTGTTGCGAGTAACGACATTTACTTCTCTTTCGTGCCACAAAAGGTTTGAAAATGTTAGCAGTGTAACGCACCGAAGACAGCGTCTGATGAAGGAAGATAGGATCAATAATTGGCTAGCACACACTGCACACCAAACCCCAACTTCCAGCTCATGAATTGGTATTTAATGGGAATTTTGCTGATTCTCTATTGCCGTAAGGAACAGATCCATGTCAACGCCATTCATTTCTATCTTAGTAGCGACGCTGAGGAGCGTCTGCTAGTTTTAATCCACCAACAACTGACAGTCACTAGCGCAGCAAGAGCCGCTCCCTGCTGGATGTGCTACTCTGGCCCCCAGCGGCAGACGCAGTAGGACTTTGAAGCATTTTCTGGTGAACTGCAGCCGTATTTTCTGGTGTACGCGAATGTTTCGGAACGCTTCTATTCTTGTTCAAAACTAACAGTGTCTGACGCCATAGGCGTTGAATAACACTCTTTGCTATTACTTTGTCACCATTAAACGTCTCAGCGACAACTGTCTCCACATAGTAGTCACGTAACTTCGAACACCGAACACCCACTGTTCCGCTGCGAGTACCATCGTCTCCTACTCCACTCACCATGACACAAACGCTCTGAGCCGAGTGTTACACGTGTGTGCCTGCCATAACAGGCAGTTATATGCATATATATTCGTAAGCAATGTTCTGGTTCATCAGTCATTGTTCTACCCTTCAGTTGCGGGCAATAACATTCAAGAATGGGATTCGAGTGCCGAAGTCTCGACTTGGAATTGAAGAACCACTACTAAGATGGGTTGTAAGGTAGACTTTGCTCGAGATCCGTAATCCAACATCACCGCCTCTTTTGGTTTCGGTTCTTTAGGATGAATTGTAAGCCAGTCCTCCACTTAAGTCCTCATTCCGCCTTCCTGACCGAACATTTTGATATGCAGAGATATTCGTGAATTACTTGTGCTGAAGGATAATAGCAAAGAGTGTCGGTCGAAGAGAGAAAGACCAGACACTCGTGCAGAGAGAGAGAGTGTGTAAGTAACAGTAAAAAAGGTACATGAATGCAGATAGTAGCAGTGGAACGGAAGCAGAGGAAATGAATCAGAACGATGACTGGGGACAGTGCATAAGCTTTGGGACGACTAGAAATATTTTCCTGTCCTCCATCCCTTATAGCACTTTTTTTTTGTCTATAGGAGTGCTATTCAACCTGCGGGTCACGACACCAACAGGGATTGCAAAGTTTTACCGAGGGGGTCTTCGTAACAGGAGTAGGTACATGCAGCCCACTGCATAAGGGGCGTTCAAAAAGAATCGACCTGGAGCCTGGAATGTACAAACCGGTGACAAGAGAGTACAATTCCATCAGTAAAAACAGTCTTGATTGCAAATTGTTTTATTCCTTATTTAATGACGCGTTTCGCCCTTTAGTAGGGCATCTTCAGATTATCCGCGTGACAGAATTTACACAAAATTACAAGCAGGAACCACAAAAGAAGACAGTATAAACAAAGCTGACAATGCGCTCTCCGTGGTGTGACACCGTAAGATGTTTTGCGGTGTTTCTATTCTTCTGGAATTTTTGGATTTCCTTGTCGCCCTACAAATGATCGGGTAACAACGAATTACAGTTGGAACATACTCGGTAAAGATGTGAGAAGCATAAAACCAATTTTTATGATTACCTTAATAGAAGCGGTAGTCTCTGATGATACAAGATAAGCCCATGTTTACAATTGAGCTAACGGGCGGTGGGCGGGCGTGGTGTGCTGCTCCGCCAACTTGTACAGACTACCTAAGGGAATGTGGGTAGGGAGTGACATAGGAAGCCGGTGTATAAGACTGGACGGATGAAATATCGCTACCTGAATACAAATTTAACGAAAGGGAGGTTATTAAGCAGGACAGAAGTTAATAGTTGATGTTGGTACAGTATTTTATTTGAACAGAGACATAATATCTTGGAATGTTTGATCTTTGCATGCCTACTGATTGTTTAAGAGGTGTGGGTGTCCAAAGTAAGTACGCTCCGCTATCTCAAACTCTTCCAGTAACTACTATTGTGGAGTGTTTAATGAGCTGTGGTTCCGTCCAGAGCGTGGAAGTTCACAGCCCGTCGCAAGAGGGCACGTGTGCACGTCACGTGACTATACAGTTAGCAGCAGCATACATCAACGGGCCAACGCCGCCAGTCGCATTGCGAAGAGCGACACGGAGGCGTTGAGGAGAGCAAAGGAGAGAAAAGAGGTGCTGTTTGTTTTCAGACAGCGGATGAAGTAGAGGAGCGGGCATTCATGAACGAATGTCACAAGTGTAGGGCGAACACTCCATGTCTCTTGCAGGGTCAAGGCGTGGCACAAGCGCTTCAGGGAAGGAAGGCTGTCATTAGTTGATGATGCGCGGTGTGGAGCACGTCGTCCAGCTGACGAGTGGCAGTGGAAGCCACAACCGCCGTGTTCGGAAGTGGTCACACCATCACGAAGGAACAGCTGCACTTGCGCAAAGTGTTTGCCCAATGGTTACTCACAGTCCTTATCCACATCAGGAAGCGTGGCGAATGGCTCCATGTCCGGGTCATCTGCAGCGATATGCTCGGAAAGCGAATGCGTTCCTGGCACTAAGGGTGGTTGGAGATAAGCCACCGCGTCATCACTTCGAACCAGAATCGAGACGAAAAAGCCACCAGTGGAAACATCCGGGGTCACCACCACGAGTGCAGGAAAGGTTATCCTGACGTTCTTCTTCGACTACAATGGTCCCCTTCTCACTCATTTCCTGCAGTACGGTGCAGCGGAACAACCACTTCGTGCGGCGGCACATGTGCTAAAACCTTATCTTCAAAAGCACTCGTCTTGTATGATTAGGGTTGAATGTGACCCTGTCAGACTTCGTAGTCCTTGAGGTGTCCACTCACCCATAAAAATTTATATAAAAATAAAAAATAAATAAAATATGTTCATGTAAAATCTTTATACGTTGCAATATTTCAAAATCAGATTCTTGCGCCTAGGGAAGAAGTCTTTAACAGTCACTCTTGTTAAAATATTTCTAAGTTCTCTCATAGATAAGACTGTCAAAAGAAAATCTTCAGTTTGTGGTCGTTGTAATGGCCACAGATAAAAATAAAAAATAAATAAATAAATAAATAAATAAATAAAATTTCTTCAGTGACATGGCTCTTATTGTCCATGCAATATTCTGAATGTCACATAACTTTTGTCTTAAAAAAGAAAATAGTTTATTGTTGTCTTTAAAAAAAAGTTTATGTATAGACTCTGAATGTGTGTGTATTGTCTTTACACCCCCATTGTACCGTCATCATATTTCTTGCTTGCCTTCATAATGTATTAAAGTCTTGTATGACTTTTATGTGTGTGTGTGTGTGTGTGTGTGTGTGTGTGTGTGTGTGTGTGTGTGTGTGTGTGTGCATATGATAATTGTCTGACAGAATATCCAAACGGTAATTAATCAGAGTCAAATGACGTTATTACCTAGATAATCTATGGATTAAATTCCTTCCCTTCTTATAAGAATGCGCTTGTTTAAATTAATTTCAATTCAAATACGAAAAGCACAATTTATTCCCTAAACAAATTTAGGAACATCTTTCTTATTGTTGAAATATGATTAGGTTAGAAAAGGACTAACCACATATTATTATAGTGAACACACCGTACATAAACCCTATGTGTTCTGTAACTATCTCGTAAATAAATCATTTGACCGATAAAATTATAAGTCTAATCAGATTAATAATCTTCGTAATATATACCTATCGATAAAACGAGAAATGATCGTCTTCATCATGGAAGTTATCGAAATAATACGACCAGTTTCTGTGTAAACGTAACATCTCTGACGCGTTGCCAACTGCTCAAAATTACACCTACATCTGTTATTTTCGTACTTTAAATTCACAATTATAATAAACTAGTCTTAATAAGATATATACGTTAGCAATTCTTAATTTGCTTCTTTATGTAATCGGTAGTTATGACAAACACTGCCATAAAGCTTTCGACATTACGTCGCCTCAAGTGAAACTTTTTCCAGTCTCCTGTTGAGATTCCTCACTTGGCTTTCTTTGTACACTTTTTGTACTTACCTCACCATATAAACTTATGTCTTCTCTTCTGAATAGAGTTATTCTCTATATTTCTTAATTACCTGAGGTCATAAGAAGATTAATTTGCATTGTCGTTGAAACATCGGCACGGCGCTTTACTTTCGCCCTTCGTACGTATTTTAGGCCACTCCCATGAGCCACAGACATTGCCGAGGTGGGGTGGCTTGCGTGCCTCAACGATACAGATAGCCGTACCGTAGGTGCAACCAAAGCGGAGAGGTTTCTGTGGAGAGGCCAGACAAACGTGTGGTTCCTGAAGAGGGGCAGCAGCCTTTTCAGTAGTTACAGGGGCAACAGTCTGGATGATTGACTGCGCTGGCCTTGCAACATCAGCTAATGTGGCTTTGCCACACAGCTACTGCGAACGGCTGAAAGCAAGGGGAAACTACAGCCGTTACCTTTCCCGCGGACATGCAGCTCTACTGTATGAACATATGATGATGGCATCCTCTCGGGTAAAATATTCCTGAGGTAAAATAGTCCCCCATTCGGATCTCCGGGCGGGGACTACTCAGGAGGATGTGATCATCAGGAAAGACAATACTGGCATTCTACGGGTCGGAGCGTGGAATGTTAGATCCCTTAATCGAGTAGGAAAATTAGAAAATTTAAAAAGGGAAATGCATAGACTGAAGTTAGATATAGTGGGGATTAGTGAAGTTCGGTGGCAGGATGAACAGGATTTCTGGTCAGGTGAGTACAGGATTATAAAGAAAAAATCAATTGGGGGTATCACAGGAGTAGGATTGATAATGAATAAGAAAATAGGAATGCGGGTAAACTACTATGACCAGCACAGTGACCGCATTATCATTGTCAAGATAGATACGAAGCCAACACCGACAACAGTAGTATAGGTTTATATGCCAACTAGCTCTGCCGATGATGAGGAAATCGAAGAAATATATGAGGAGCTAAAGGAAATTATTCAGACATATAGGGGAGAGGAAAACTTAATTGTTATGGAAGACTGGAATTCGGTAGTAGGACAAGGAAGGGAAGGGAATATAATAGGTGAATATGGTCTGGGCAAAAGGAAAGAAAGAGGAAGCCGCCTGGTAGAATTTTGCACAGAACATAATTTAGTTATAACAAACACCTGGTTGAACAATCACAAAAGAAGGTTGTATACGTGGAAGAGACCAGGAGACACCGGAAGGTATCAGATAGATTTTATAATGGTAAGACATAGATTCCAGAACCAGGTTTTAAACTGTAAAACATACCCAGGGGCAGATATAGACTCTGACCATAACTTGTTGGTTATGAACTGTAGGCTGAAACTAAAGATACTACAAAAAGGTAGGTAACTTAGGAGATGAGACCTGGATAAATTGAAGGAAGGTGAGGTTCTTAAGAATTTCAGAGGGAGCTTTAGGCAACAATTGACAGAAACAGGGGAAAATAAAACAGTAGAAGAGGAATGGGTAAAATTGAGAGATGAAATAGTGAAGGTAGCAGAGGACAAAATAGGTAGGAAGGCAGGACCTACAAAAAATTCTTGGATATCACAAGAGATACTAAATTTAATCGATGAAAGGAGAAAATATAAAAATGCAGTAAATGGAACAGGCAAAATGGAGTACAGACGACTAAGAAATGAGATTGACAGGAAGTGCAAAATGGCTAAGGAGGAGTGGTTAGAAGGCAAATGCAAGGATGTAGAAGAATGTATAAATAGGGGCAAAATAGATACAGCCTACAGGAAAATAAAAGAAACATTTGGAGATAAGAGAAACAGATCTATGAATATCAAGGATACTGATGGAAAACCAGTTCTCAGCAAAGAAGGGAAAGCTGAAAGGTGGAAAGAGTATAGAGAGGGGCTCTACAAAGGAAATGAACTCCGAGACAATATTGTAGGAAGGGAGGAGGATGTAGATGAAGATGAAATAGGAGATACTGTATTGAGAGAAGAATTTAACAGAGCCCTGAAAGACCTAAGTCGAAACAAGGCCCCTGGAGTAGATGATATTCCCTCTGAGCTACTGAAGTCTCTGGGAGAACCAGCCATGACAAACCTGTTTCACCTGGTGCGTAAGATGTATCAGACAGGAGAAGTACCCTCAGACTTTAAGAAAAATGTTATAATCCCCATTACAAAGAAAGCAGGTGCAGACAGGTGTGAAAACTACAGAACCATCAGTCTAATAAGTCATGGTTGCAAAATATTAACACGAATTATATACAGAAGGATGGAAAAGGTGGTAGAAGCCGACCTCGGGGAAGATCAGTTTGGGTTCAGGAGAAATGTAGGAACACGGGAGGCAATACTCACGTTACAGCTTATCCTTGAAGATAGATTAAGAAAAGGCAAACCTACATTTCTAGCTTTTGGAGATTTGGAGAAGGCTTTTGAAAATGTTGATTGGAATAAACTCTTTCAGGTTCTGAAGCAATCAGGAGTAAAATATAGGGAACGTAAGGTTATTTATAACTTGTACAAAAACCAGACAGCGGTTATCAGAGTTGAAGGGCATGAAAGGGATGCAGTGGTTGGAAAGGGAGTAGGACAGGGTTGTAGTCTTTCTCCATTGTTATTCAATTTGTACATTGAGCAAGCTATAAAGGAAAGCAAGGAGAAATTTGGAGAAGGAATTTAAGTTCAGGGTGAAGATTTAAAAACATTGCGTTTTGCCGACGACATTGTAATAATCTCAGAGATAGCAAAAGACCTGGAAGAGCAGTTGAAGGGAATGGACAGTGTGCTGAAAGGTGAATATAAGATGAACATTAACAAGAGCAAAGTTAGTGTAATGGAGTGCAGTGTAAGGAAATCAGGTGATGCTGAAGGAATTAGATTGGGAAACGAAGCAATAAAGGAGGTAGATGAGTTTTGTTATTTGGGCAGTAAAATAACAAATGATTGTCGCAGTACAGAGGATATAAAATGCAGAATGGCAATGGGTAGAAAAGCGTTCTTGAAAAAGAGAAATTTGTTAACATCGAATATTGATTTAAGCCTAAGGAAATCTTTTCTGAAGGCATTTGTATGGAGTGTTGCCTTGTATGGGAGTGAGACATGGACGATAAACAGTGCGGACAGGAAGAGGATTGAAGCTTTTGAAATATGGTGCTACAGAAGAATGCTGAAGATTAGGTGGGTGGATCGCGTAACTAATGAGGAGGTATTGAACAGAATTGGAGAGAAAATAAATTTCTGGCATACCTTGAGTAAAAGAAGGGATAGATTGGTAGGACACATTCTTAGACATCAAGGAATTGTGAATTTAGCATTAGAGGGAAGTGTGTGGGGTAAAAACCGCAGAGGAAGACCAAGAGATGGATACAGTAAGCAGTTTCAGACAAATGTAGGTTGCCGTTCGTGTGTAGAGATGAAGAGGCTTGCTCAGGATAGGGTATTGTGGAGAGCTGCATCAAACCAGTCTCCGGACTGAAGACCACAACAACAACAACGTATTTTAGGATAATAGATGCCGTATTACCTAACTATGAGAACTCTGATAGTGTCAACAAACAAAAACAAAAAACGAACATCTATTCCTATTACAACTACAATCCGAGTTTCCTTGGCGTTTATTGCTATAATCTCATATGTACCTCTATAGTCTTATTATAGCTTAAGACTAAAAGAAAATTTTAATAAATATATTACATAGAGAATATCTACTAATATTGATAGACTCTTTCCTACAACATAAATTACATCATATTTGCTATGTATATCCGCTGAGGAGTACTGTGTACTATATAGGCCTACATATTGCCTTGTATACATTATAAAAGATCTCTCTTCGGTGAACTGTATAAACAAAAATACACTTATTTATACTCAATAGAGTTTCTTTAACATTTAGTCGACGTCTTGTGTCACGTCTTTAGTTGTTACTCCCGGGCTGGTCTGTAGTTACAGACATCGAGAAACTGAATAATAAACCGGGAAGGGTTCTGCAGTAGAACTTTTGCTTACGGAAAGAGGGACAGATAGACCGGTACTCCTAAAGGGAGAAGAATGAGAGGAAAAGGATCGAATGGATTTGTTGAGTTCGAAGATAGAAAGAAGATAGACCCCAAAGACAGGTAACCCTTCCCACCCCCCACCCTAGGAAACCCCTGTCCCTTCAGTACTTCCGTGTAACACCGGAGGGCAACAAAATGTCCATATATGATGGTGATCGACCCCTACAGAACCGAAACGTTACAGGTTCACTTCCAGGAGCCCCGAAAAGTAACCTCACAAATTGCTATGGAAGCCCTAAGAATAAGAGTACAACTCAGCCATGCGTCGTCCGTCATACGTTCAAGTCAAATTCTCGTCAGTCGGTTGTCTGATCGTGTTACTATCTTACGCATTCTCACCACTCTTTGGGCAAGAAATGCTTAATTTGACTTACATTATAAAATCCCTTTATTATTCCTGTTGAAGGATCTTGCAACACTACAGCCTTCGGATGAGGAACTTTGTATACTACATAAGGTCCTTCATATAAAAAGAAAAACTTCTTGCATTCTTTGTTTTCTTTACGACTCTTAGGATGAGACAATGCAAGTACCAAATCTCCAATCTGGTAACAGGGTACCTTTGCTTGCTCATTATACTTCCTGATTCGTTGTTCAGCGTTTTTAATCAGTTGTTCTTTAATATCATTTTCCTGCATATGATTAATTTTGTTTAATGGAGGCTAAGGAATAGCAGTTAATAAAGGTTCTCCTACGATACGTTTACCTAAGATCTCAAGTGGTGCTAAACCAATACTTAAATGAGGCAATTCATTTAATATCTTTTCAAATTCTGAAATTAACCTTAGCCCATCGTGTATGTCTGGAAGCACAATATGTCCTACAAAGTCTACCTAGCTCTTTCTTTACTCGTTTCACCGCATTTCCTTGTGGATGATATTTGGAAATGAGAATATGTTTTATATTATATGACCTTAACAACTCTGAATTTGTTGCTGATAAAAGCACTACCATTATCAGATAATATTCTCTTAGGTGTGCCCCAATTAACAAAATAATCTCGACTAAGACAACGTATTACACTTGAAGTTGTTGCTCTTTTTAACATGTACAACTTCAGTACAACTTTACATACATAGACCAGCATTCCAGTATTACAAAGATATAACTAAAACCACCTGAGCTACGTGGTAAAGGTCCGAAAAAGTCTATTGAGAGAATATCCCATAATCCAAGAGGAATTATAGAATATAATTTATAATTATGGGGACTATTTCCTAGTTTTACCTTCTGACACAATTCGCGTGTCCGAATAATAATTCTAACTATACGTGTCATATTCCTAAAATAGTAAAACTTCATGAGATGTTTAACACATTTGTGGATACCAAAGTGACCACACCCTTCATGTATGTATACTACTAAGTCATGTGTGGCGGTTTCAGGTACACAAATCTTCCAATAGTTATGTTAGGTTTCGCTTTCCAATACAATAAATTATTAAAGTACAATCAATTATCTTTAACTACCTAAGTGTCCTCGTTATTGTCAAAGGTTTGCAATATTTTACCGAAGATAGGATCAGGTCGTTGGTTAACGTTAATAGCTGTTAACTGTGTGCTTCATTTTCTGTTCACTTTCTTTATTGGTCAGGAAATACACATGATAGTTAGTCCCTGGTTCCTCAGTGATCGAAATATTTTTCATCCCTAGAGGAAGCCTGCTTAATTCATCTGACACTACATTCTGTGAACCTTTTATATAACGTATTTCATAATGAAACTTCTGTAAATACAAGACCCATCTCATTAACCTACGGTGCAATAACCTAGAATTGGACAGAAAAACCAAAGCCTGGTGGTCTGTATACACAATAGTTTTCCTTCCGCTAAGTAATCCACGAAACCTTTGGAAGCTCCAAACAACTGCAAGAGCTTCTTTTTCCGTTACGAAGTAATTTCTTTCGTGTTTATTCACAGTTCTGCTAGCAAAAGCTATAGGACGACGTAATCTATTTTCGTAAGTTAATTCGCCCTGAAAGATCACACACGAAATTCCGTAATCGGAGGCATCTGTATACATACAAAATTCTTCTTCAAACTTTGGATGGTATAGCATTTTCGCGTTTATTAAAGCATTCTTTATTCTATTGAAAACTAATTTTTCTTCCTGTCCCCAAGTCCACACAGACTTTTGTTTAAGCAAATCTAAAAGCTTAGGATTTGTAATATCAGTTCCTGGAATAAATCTTCTCAGGAAATTTACCAT
The DNA here is from genome assembly GCA_026315105.1 of Locusta migratoria. Lineage (NCBI taxonomy): Eukaryota > Metazoa > Arthropoda > Insecta > Orthoptera > Acrididae > Locusta > Locusta migratoria. The sequence goes on along the minus strand of CM048745.1, from coordinate 28,868,936 downwards.
TCCTAAGAAGGATTTTAACTGCTTATTATTCCTAGGACTAGGGCATTTAGCACTAGCTTCAATCCCGTCTTACTCCCTCACTATTCACTATATGTCCAAAAAACCTTACTTCTTCTCTCCCGAAATATGATTTAGACAATTTTAAAGTGATACCATTAGCAATCAACCTTTCGAACAACTCCTGTAAAACAGAGAGATGTTCTTCCCACGTTCATGTAACAACAAGGATGTCGTCAACGTACATAATTATACACAATTATCTTACGGGACAGTTGTGGACCTAATGCAGAGTCTAACTCTCTTATAAACATTGCCACAGATATGTTAAGTCCAAATGGTAACACCTTAAATGGGTAAAACTTACATTCAAAGAGAAAAGCTGTATATTATCTTGAGTCAGGATGTAAATTAACTTGATGATATTCAGCTGTAAAGTCCGTAGTACTCATATAACGAGAGCCTGCAATCCTTAAAAGTAATTCCTCCATAGGTAACGGTCTATCCCTTTCCATCTCAATGATTTTATTTAATTCCCTAGCATCTAATGCTAGGCGAACTCCACCTCCAATATTCTTCACCATCCACCATGGACTGTTGAAGGCACTACGTGATCTCTCAATGACACCCTGTTCCAACATTTTATTTACCTCTCCAGTGGCAGCTTCCTTTAGCTCCACAGAAATTGGATAATATTTCTTAAAGAACGGTTTTGAGTTCTTAATCTTAAGCTTACATACATAGTGTTTAATACATCCAGGCTTGTCTGAAATTTTAATAATACTAATTCAAGCCCTTCTTTCTTCTTTTATTTCATTATAGATACTATAATTGAAATCTGAACGATAACCTTCCTCTGCTGCCTCCTCACAATCTAATGATTAGTTCATGACATTCACGTATTTAAGATGCAGAGACTCATAATTATTATCCACATCTTTGAGGTGGTCAAATTTAATTCTTACTACACGGTTTTCTAAATAAACTGTAAGAGTGGAATTCTTAAAATCCAAGAGAGCTTCATGCTTATATAACCAATCAACACCTAAGATTAAGGCTACATTTAATTTAGCCGGCCGCGGTGGCCGAGGAGACTGAGGCGCTCCAGTCACGGTCTGCACAGCCACTACGGTCGGGGGTTCGAATACCCCCTCGAGCATGGATATTTGTGCCGTCCTAGTTCATAAGTAGTTTGTAAGCTTAGGGACTGATGACCCCGTAGTTAAGTCCCATAAGCTATACACACATTTGAAAACATTTAATTTATCCACTACAAGAAATGAATGCGAGAAAGCTTGCTGGTTAATTGTAAAAGATAGATAAATTTCTATATTGATGTTTTGACTTTTCTTGCCAGTAACCCCTACAATTCTTACATTACTTACTGGCAACGTTGGAAATTTCCAATATTTCCTCTTGATTTTAAATAATTCTTTAGATAGTATACTAACCTCACTACCAGAATCAATAATGATATTTACTTCTGTATCTTCGATGAAACCCTTGATGACTGGTTTAAAATTCCTTACTTTCTTTATGTTATTATCTTGAAACAGAAGATCATCTTGTAAACTATCTTTATCCGATCCTTTTAAAGAAACATTACAAGTGGGTGATATAGAAATTAAATCTACGGTCCGCTTTAGTAGACCCCCACTAAGGGACGGTTTTAGTTTCCCGAATTTTCTATGATGATGTCACGTATGATATCGCCATTATTCGTTATTTGTTTTGTGATCGATTGATTACCTTGACCGCGTATTTTACGTACCTTAGAACCACCTTCTTTATTCCCTATACTACCAGCATCTTTATAGGGTCTCTTAACTTGACAAAAACGACTTTGATTTGCGTTGTTGCCTTTACGAGGCTCAGATCGATTATTGCCTTTGTTCCGAACATTATTTTCTCGGTTACTCCTAAGTTGCTCGTCCTACATTTCTTTGTTTAAATTGTCGATCTGTTCTTGGTAATTTAATAAATCTCTCGGACGTGACCATTCCCTTTCCAGCATTTTTCCGTAACATAATAAGGTAGTCTACTAATCAATACCCTGATTAGATGTTCTTCCATTATGGGATGCTCTATCAGTTTTACCCGATTTAAATACCATTCAAAATACTTTCTGAATCCTCACAAACGTCTTGAATAATAATGGGTCTAACAGTTCAAGAGTAAGACGTTGTTGCTCCACTTTTGACCAAAATTTTTCTTTAAATTGGGTGATAAAATCATTCCATGTCTTAAATTCACTACGGTTTAGAATAGCTCATTCAGTAGCACTAGCTTCTAATTGTCTGATTATAAATTGTATTTTTCGTCTATCATTCCAGTTAACAAGAAATGAACTCTCTATGGCTTCTACAAATATAATAGGATGCAAGCCACCCTCTGGGTTGGAGGTCGGAAATTTATTTGCAGCTTCTGAGGTCACTATTGAATGACAATTTCCTCCACAATCATTAACTGGTCTTGTTTTGTTCACTTCACTGCGAGGAAATAGTCGCATCGATTTTATTATCTGCTGACATGCGTGCTACAATTATACTGTCAGTGCTTAAAATTTCACTAGCGGTACTATGTTCAAATGTTAGCTTATGAGACTCAACTACGGGGTCACCAGTCCCTAAACTTACAAACTACTTATGAACTAGCTAACACTAAGGACGGCACAAATATCCATGCCCGAGGGGGATTCGAAACCCCGACCGTAGTGGCCGTGCAGACCGTGACTGTTCCGCGTTTCCACTGTCACTTCAGTTTGAACATTCTGTCGACTGATGGATGTTACTATCTCTGAGTGTCTCAATATTATTATAGATATCAGAGATTAAAGTTATTCACTATCTCAGCATGATCATTTTCCACTTGCTGGGATAGCTGGTTTAAAGCAGGATTTTCTATTGAAGAATTTTCTACGTTACTGGTAGAAATTTCTTGGATAGATTCTTGTAACTCTTTCCGAATATATTCGGTTTGTAATATAAGCTCTTTATGGGACTTAATATTATTAACATCTATCTCGTCACGTATCTTAATATTATTTGTTTCTATCTCCTCTCGTAAGATAACATTACTCTTTTCTATTTCAGTCGTTACTAAAACATGAATATTATCTAACCTATGTGATAGCTCAGCCATATCTTGACGCATTTGAATTTTTTCTTCACGTGACTCTTTAATATGTTCTTCGAGCCTATTATTCAGACCTAATATTTGTCCCTGAGTTTCAGTTTGAGCCGATTCTATCTTAGCCATTTGTTCCTGGGTTTTGGTTAGAGTAGCTGCCATCTGTCTAAACATGTCCTTAATTTCATTATTATTGTCACTTATTTTATTCTCAATTATATTTATGGATTTGTCTATTTCCCTATTGAGAAACCGTCCTTCCCTACTAAGTGGAAGTAATCCTACTTGTTCGTCACCCGAAATTTCAGTTTCCGACATATTTTGCTAGATATGCACTGTCTACACACTTAAAATAACCTTTTGAACACTGTTCACTGTCACACACCAGTATTGCCTACGTGAATTTGACTCACCGGACGTTTTAATTTAAATTTATGTTACTCGCAGCCACACCAACTGCCGTCTGCGTTGCACCGTATGATGCCGATGCCGGTGTGTCTGCTCTCTCTCGCAGACGCTGCCGACGACCCCAACTGCTTTGTCACCAGCCGCCCTTCTCCACTGCACTGCGCACCGTAATCGCCCACGACAGCGTCGTAGCGATGCCGCAGAGATGACTGCTCACAGCTGCTGGACTGGGCCTGTTAAGCTTAAAAGAGAAAGGGTGTCGGGAACAGCAAGGTGCTGTTCACGGCTGCAGCGTAGTCTCGTAGAATATCTGGGCGACTGTTCTCCAAGGCTGCCCCCGTCGTCAACCTGACCTCTCGTTGATGGAGTGACACAGGCGCTTCTTCCTCCGCGTCTGTGTGCCAAATTTCTTCTTCGAATGGCACACAAGTCCTTCATCATCGGTCGCCACGTGTAGCGGAACGACCTCTTCGTGCGGCGGAACGTGTGCTAAAACATTATCTTCAAAAGCACTTGTCTTGTCTGATTAGGGTTGAATGTGGCCGAATCAGACTTCGTAATCCTTGAGGTGTCCACTCGCCCTTAAAAATTTATATAAAAATAAAAAATAAATAAAATATGTTCATGTAAAATCTTTATATGTTGTAATATTTCAAAATCAGACTCTTGCGCCTAGAGAAGAATACTTTAACAATAATTCTTGTTAAAATATTTCTAAGTTCTCTCAAAGATAAGACTGTCAAAAGAAATTCTTCAGTTTGTGGTCGTTGCTATAGCCACAGATAAAAAAAAATAATATTTCTTCAATGATTATCGATCGATGTGTATGATCGATTAACCAAAGTTCTAAAAAAAGAAACACTTATCGAAGTCTTCTTGACGTAACTTCCCCACCAATAAAAATTCATAAAAAAATCTTCCTTCAGATTGAAAAATATTTAAATTAAATCATTTCCCCGTTTCATTAATATTTTATTTATCGTAAAATAATTCTTCATAAATGATGTACTCTGACACTTTCGTCTAGTTTAAACACAATAACATTTATTGCTTTCCGTGACTTTACATAAGTAGTCACTGACAGAAAAAAGGGAACTGACTTTTAAAATTTGTTGTTTTATCTTAAAACTTCGATAATAATATCAACTCTTGCGACGACAACCGCAGAGATTAACATCTTCTTGCCTCGTGGCCGTCGACCCGCGACTTGATGTGGCCGGATATTTATTCCTTGGAATCAGCGTCGAAGATGTTGCCCTCGTAGGTTGAATCGCCTCACAGCACATGAAACATAAAATAACATACAAAAAACTTCTTGAAGAATCATATAATATTTACATACAAAACGTTTAAGAACGCAAATATAAGCAAGTTATCCTGCACAAACTGAGCTGACATGAGATATGTAGCGGAGGCAATAATCCGTCCCACTACAAAGGGACAACAGTGAATGCCCAGTGAATTGCGTTACTCGCAAACCTTGACCAGTCTTCGCCAAGCACTTGGTTTCATTCTGCTCCACGAGAATGCAAAGCCTTCCGCGGGCAACACATTCACGGTACTGCTGCAGAAATCCAAATGGTTCTCGGCCACTCTCCATACAGCGCAGACCTCTCTCCCTGTGATTACGCCATTTTTGGTCCCCATAAAAATGCTCAGAGGGGCAAACGATAAGCCTCGTACGACGACTTCCAGCTGTACGTGCGGAACTGTTTCACATCGCAGCCTCAGGAATTTTATGAGGCAGCCCTTCACCACATAATGTCAGTGTGGGACACGTTTCTCAACAGCTAGGGTCAATTAATGTACAGGTACTGGTTTCTGTAATTTTGCCTCCGGTTTTTTTCTTACTGAGGGTTTCGTAATACATCAATATAGATCTAGGAGAAATTTATTTTATATTAAAAATACGCAATTTCTTGTTTAACATTGACACTGAAGTAAACAGAACGTATATGTTTTATAACATAGTGTATTAGCGATGAATAGGGGCAAAGCTTGAAAACTGTTTTCAGGAACCAGTCGAAAGGTAAATAAACAAAGTGCAACAAGTAATTTACAGAAATTCGAAAAAAATACTATTCAGATTTCCTGTACAGTGGGACATTTCGTAATGAGCATAATTCTAACCTGAAATGCTAATCAATCGTTATGCAAAATACATTTTTCTGTCGGAAATCATGTAAAAACCATGCCGAAAATCGTGTGTTCCGTTCAGAAATATGCACAAAATATCAGTACATAAATTTCTAGACAGCTGCAGCAACAGAAAGAAAATTTAATTCTTTGCTTTTGAGATATAATACATAGTTTTGTCACTCTTCGGAAAAAGAGGGGGGGGGGGGGGTGAATGGCCAGAATGTTTGTATTAGGAAGGGAGGCGCATATTCGTAAAACCATTGATCTGCAACGTCGCCAAATTCAACAGCAATGACAAGTGTAGAGATGGTAAAATGGTGATTGAAGAGACAGCTGACTGTAAGAAAGAAACAGATAGTGGCAGAGTGAGAGAGAAAGAGGGGTCTACGACAAAGGGAGAGAGAGACAGTGAAAGTGTCAGAGAAGTTGTAAGGAAGATCGAGAGAAACGAATGAAGGCAGTGGCAATAGAACAGACGGACAGCAGACAGTCCAATGAGACGTAAAGGATGCAGTGGAGTGACGTAATATGAAGAGGATGACAGTGAAAGGGAGATATTGTGCACAAAAATTTTATTACGACGAGGGACTGGGTAAAGCGATTTATCATGTCCTGTGTTAAAAGAGCGCGCCTATGTCCCCAGGACACTGTTTTTGACGAGGAATTCTAAATGAGGACGTACGGAGCTGTTTCCACACTTTTCTGTCAGATTCTTTTAAAAGGGAACATGTTCATGTGCTCTGAAGAACGGATTTTAGACCGATATTTAGATTTATCTGTTTTTCGTTATTAACTGCCCAGAAAAGGAAAAAAGTTTCAATAACCTTCCACTCCTAACTGTTGCTTATCTGCTCGCCTGTTAGTGAAGAACAATATCCTCGCATCGCCTACTCCGGTAAATGAAACGTTAACCGGAGAACAGTAATTTAGACAATTTTACAAACTGCAGCCAAGCCGCGTCTTTTCCAACTGTTGGCTTGCATCAGCTCCACTCTTTTCAGACGCAATATACGCTAGCCGTTTTCAAACGGAAAAGTCGATTACGTGCAATTAACAACAGAACGCGGAACAATTGCGTTTCGTGAGGGCGCGTCGCCTCTCTACTTACGCCGACGCTGGAAACAGATGCTCGCTGGCTACAGTCGGGTAACAGGAGAGGGAAAGCCAGGGCGCACGGCTCGTGTCCGGTCGACGCCAGCCGCCGTTCCGGTGTGCGGCGTCAGAACAGTCCACTGGGCGACTGCTGTCCGTTCCGATTCCACGAGGCTGATACCGCGTTGAGGGTTGCTGGTAAATTATCAGTCATCCTGCAAACATTGGATACATATTTATGTGCCTGCACGCTCATCAGAATAATCATTAAAATATTAATTTCTCTTAGTTCACTAGCTGAATGTTGTTTACTTGCTGATGGAGGTCCTGTACTCAACAGAAAGAATTCAAAAATGTTCAAATGTTTGTAGAGCTTATGGGACTTAACTACGGGGTCATCAGTCCCTAAACTTACAAACTACTTATTAACTAGCTAATACTAAGGACGGCACAAATATCCATGCCCGAGGGGGGATTCGAACCCCCGACCGTAGTGTTCGTGCAGACCGTGACTGGCGCGCCGCAGACCGCTTGACACCGCGGCCGCCGCACAGAAAAAATTCTTAGCCATGCTTTAGTACGTTTACCCAGAATTGCACCGACACACGAACACACACACTCTTTAGAATTTTTCCATTCGTTATTTGCTGTAAGTTACATTTGTATATGTTCGTGCAAGCAATTCTTTCAAGTGTTCCAAAATCATGCGGCGCAATTCCCCGTATCGTGAACCTCGTGACGCAGAAGTTGGGTAAAGCCGTGTGTCAGACACTAGCGCCCCCGCGCTTTAGTCTTACGTTTATCACGCCTTGGGCCGTCTCTTTAAGACGTGAAGGTGGAACAAAGTACCGGCAGCTGTGTTAAGGTTGTTTATTCAATTATGCGACCGGTTTCGGTGTTACAATGGCACTGTGCAAGTGTGAATACTAACACGATTAAAAGTGGCGGCCGTTGACACCGGTAGCCGTAACTTTGTTAGTCTTTTCATGTCATAAATCCAACGACAACTGACGAACAAGGTGTAAAAAAGTAGAGATCCGTAGATGAAAGTTAATCATTCAAAATGAACGGTCAAGAGATCATTTCACATCTCATGGTAAATGTGATTATAAAGGGTGTTACTTTGTGAGATTGGAACAGTCATTATGACCGGACAGGGATATTAATAATTGGACTTTCTTTACTTAAACAAAAGTACCTTTGGTGCTAGTGTAGGTCACTTCAGTCCCTCACAACTTACAATCACCCCATTTTCTCCTCTCTTTCTTTTCTTCCTATTTTTTTCTTTTTCTTTATTTTCTATCTGCATTGGAAGTCCACCACATGTAAGGAGCCTGATGGTTTGATTGTATTCTACTTGTTCAGGGTGGAATACTAAACTTCTGTTAATTTTCCGCAGCCTGAGATCTTACCTGGATATCGATGTCCCAGCACAGAAATAGCACTCAGGTCCTAGGTACGCAGTTATGGAGGTGACACTGTACAGTGGTTATCAGTGGTCGTGTCGCCAGTGGACTGCACGCCGCCGCACCGTCCCCTTGTCGCCACTGGACAGGAATGTGCAGCGCGATCCTAGTGTCGCTTCCACTGTATTCTACCACACTGTCCGATTACTGACACTCGAGTGTAAGATACTGATCTGTCCCGCTGCCGCCCCTCGAGTGCATGACACTGCTCGACTGTCACCACTTCACTGAATGCTGCTGCCCTGTCCAACCCGTCACTCAGTATTACCACACTGTCGGATTGTCACCACTTGACTGTATGCTACCACACTTCCGATTTTTGCCACTTGACTGTATAACAGCACTCTCCGATTGTTACCATTTGACTGTATAGTGCTGCACTGTCTCAAGCTACTTGACTATCAACTGAATCACTCCATGGAGACTGCCCTTGTTCGTACCAAGCGAACATCCAACACCAATTAGACTAACTTTTGGTAACTAATGATTTAATTTAATAAATATTTTCAATAAGATACTGTAGTTTATTATTGATATTTTAATTACAGGTACATTAAATGCAATAACGTAAAGTTCTAAGATAAATTTTAAAATTTAGCCTAATTGTGATTTTAAAAAATATTCAAATGTTTGTTAAGATTAAGCGACTTAACTGCGAGGTCAACAGTCGCTAAACTTACAAACTATTTATGATCTACCTTATACTAAAGACGACACAAACATTCATGCCCGAGGGGGGATTCAAACCCCCGAACGTAGCGTCCGTGCAGACCGTGACAGACGCGCCCAGACCGCTCGGCCACTGCGGCCGGCAATTGTGGTTTTACACATTAATAAGTCAACATGTGATAGAGTGTTTGCTGTGCTAGGTCTTTGAGTATCATAGAATTAGTTTCATCATTCTGTCGGAATTTGTAAGGAGAGTCTTGCCTACTCATTCACCAGATGGATAATCTCCAAAGAAGCCCAGCACAGCATCGGACGAAACGTGTAAGAGAGTAGATAGTTTCTTAGAACACAACCTTACAACTCGGAAGATTTTTGAACAAATAGAACCGTGTGTTGGGGTGCCTCGCCAACGTCAAAGATGGTATCTTAGCATGAGAGTGATTCCGATTAGGGCAGAATGAGTGATCCCTGGCGAATGTGTTTGTCGTACAATGAGGTCGAAGCTCTCAACACAAGACTATCGTTCAATGCGTCGAAGGGCGGTTGGCAGAGTGGTGCCCTCGCGCGGCCGCCACCGTGTCGCCTGCGTGCCCGCAACCGACAGAGTATTCCTCCCGCAGCGTTGCCTCTGCGTTAGGGGACTTTTAGTGCTGCGGACATGTCACCCCGAGGATTAGGTGCCAGAATGTTGTCTAGATTCGTACCATTGGATTCACTCTTATTGTCCAGAACGTTCAACGTAGAACGAAACAAACCAAAGTCCACGAAGGACCCAATCAAGAGAGAGGAAGAATAACATAGAAATGTTTTCTATCCTCATTGTAAGTTAGTTTAAGTAGTTTAAAAGTCTAGGGACTGATGGGTTGGGTAGGGGTTTTTTGGTTTGGACAGGGGAATTGGTTGGTTGGTAGGTTTGGTGTTTTAGCGGGACAAAACTGCTAATGTCATCAGTCCCCCATTCCATCAAAGGGCGAGATAAATGTGGAAATACTGAAAAATTCACCCAGAGTTAAAACTGCAACGGCAGGAAAACCCCACTCAATCAATAAAATATCAACAAATTCGACAAGGGACAACATGGCAGGAGACAACACGAAAGGCGACAATGACATGGAAACTGCAAAGAAGTGTGGAAATGGAACGACAAAGCCGAAGTTCGTGGTTGACCGACCATGAAATTAAAATAGGAAGGGTCAACCATGGGGCAACACAAGGTAACCTGCAAGCGGAGGACATACTGACAAGAGAAACGAAAACAATGCGCTGAAGCGAAGCTTCATATAGAGTTGTAAAAACCGCTGTCGCGAATAAAACCTAAAACTGAGTCAGCCATAATGGCATCGTTACGTAAAACATCATATAAAATTGCAGGAAAATTAAAATCCCGCCGCAGGGCGGCTAAAAGACGGCAGTCCATCAAAATGTGGGCCACTGTCAAGGAAGAGCCACAACGACAACGAGGAGGGTCCTCACTGCGGAGGAGATGGCCATGGGTCAGCCAAGTCTGGCCAATGCGGAGCCGGCACAGGACTACCGAGTCCCGGCAAGAGGCCCGCATGGAGGAGTGCCACACAGCCGTGGTCTCTTTTATTGCTCTGAGTTTGTTGGAATGGCTCAGGCTACGCCACTCAGCAGCCCAAAGCACACGTACTCTATGGCGCAACACAGACTGGAAATAAGAAGCCGGGAGGCCAATCTCTAATACAGACGCATGGACAGCCTGTTTGGCGAGCTTATCAGCTCATTCATTGTTCGGGATGCCGATGTGACCAGGAGACCAAATGAAGACCACAGAACGTCCTGACTGATCGAGAGCAAAACGTGTCTCATGGATACCCTTCACCAAAGAAGAACGTGAGAAGCTTTGATCCAGAGCGCGAAGACTGCTCAGGGAGTCACTGCAGAGAAGAAAAGACCCACTTGACCAGGAAACATATGTTCAAGAGCATGGAGAATGACCACCAACTCTGCAGTAGAAAACTGCAGCCATCCGGCATAGAGCGCTGCTCGGCATGATCGCCATGGACATAAGCAAAGCCAACACTACCACAAACCAACGAACCGTCCAAACTATGTCGTATCCAGTGCCCTTTGCAACAACAGCGAAGAACTGACGGCGCAGTGTCTCTGGGGGAACTGAGTCTTTGGGTCTCTCGGCCAAGTCTAGCCTAGAGCATGGCCTCGGTACACACCATGGGGGGTGTACGCGTACGGTTCCAATACGGAGATGGGACAGGGTAAGACTAGTTCCAACATAAGAGACTGCACACGGAAGTCGAAGACGGACGACCATGCTAGAGAATGGCAAACGTTGACTCGGATGGCCTGGCGAGCTATGGACATGTGCAGCATAGGCCACGAGCAGTTCCTGTCGGCGGATCAGCAGAGGTGGGACCCCGGCCTCTGTAAGTAAACTGTTCATGGGACTGGTGCGGAAGGCACCCGTCGTGATGCGAACCCAACAGTGGTAAATTGGGTCCAGCAAGTGCAATGCCAAGGGGGATGCGGAGTCATAGGCAAGGCATCCAAAGTCGAGACGGGACTGCACCAAAGCTTGGTATATCTGCAACAGTGTGGACCGATCAGCACCCCAGGTCATATGGCCCAGATGGCAGAGAACATTCATTTGACGCCAGCTGTTGTTGTTGTTGTTTGGTTATTTAAGGGGGACAAAACTAGAATGGTCTCTAGTCCCCCATTCCATTACTAAGCATCAAAAGTAAAACCGTGGATGTGAAAGAAATACGCCCAGAGTTTAATGTTGCATAGTGGGAGAGGAGTCCCAATAAGTCCATAAAACATCATAAAAAACGACAAGACACAAAAAGAAAAGAGACGATCACACAAAGACACCTTACGACGAAGAATGTGCCGATGTCTGTTGTTGACCGACCATAAGAATAAAAAAGGAAAAGTCAACTACTCGGCAACACTAAGAACTCTCCAGTTAGAGAGAATGATAAAAACCCCCTGCGCGAATAAAACGTAAAACGGAATCTGCCATTGTAGCATAGTACCTAAAACATCTGATAAAACATCAGGGAGGTTAAAATTTCTCCACAAGGCGGCTAAAACAGGGCAGTCCTACAGGATGTGGACTATCGTCAGACGGAAGCCACACTGACATTGGGGCACGTCCTCACCATGAAGGAGATGTCCATGGTGAGCCAGGTATAACCAATTCGGAGCCAACACAGCACCACTGCATCCCGGTGAGAGGGCTGCTTGGAGGAACACCACAGTGCCGTGGTGTCCTTGACTACCCGCAGTTTATTGGGCGAGCTCAGGCTATGCCACTCAGCATCCCAAAGCCGATGTACCTGTTGACGCAACAATGAATGGAGATCAAGGCCGGGAGGCCGATCTCAATAATGGACGCACCGACAGCCTGCTTGGCAAACCGGTCAACATGTTGATTGCCAGGGATACGCACATGGCCCGGAGACCAGATGAACGTCACTGATCGCCCGGACAGGTCAATGGCACAGAGAGTCTCCTGTATGGCTAACAGCAGGGGAGACCTCGGTTAAAACTGGTCCAGCGCTTTAAGGTTGCTCAGGGAGTCACTGGAAATAAGAAAAGACTTACCTGAGCAGGACCGAATATGCACGAGAGATCTGTGAATGGCCACCAGTTCTGCTGTGTAAACACTGCAGCCATGCGGCAGAGGGTGCTGTTCCACACGGTCTCCATGAAGATAAGCAAATCCCACATGGCCATCAACCAGAGAACCATCGGTGTAGAGTAGGTCATACCCAGGGAACTCCGCTAAGAAAGCCGAGAACTGATGGCGGAGCGCCTCCAGTGGATCTGAGTCTTTGGGCCCATGGGCCAAGTCCAGACGTGTAGACGGCCTTGGCAAGCACCACGGGGGTGTACGTGCACGTACCCGATAGGGAGACGGAAGGGGAGAAGACTCAAGCTCCTGCAGGACGGACTGAACTCGATAGGCAATCGTATGACCTGATCTGAGGTTCGCTGATGGGGACGAACAACCACATCAGAAAAGAGGAGACGATGGTTTGGGTCGCCTGGGGAGCAATATACATGGGCTGCATAAGCCACGAGCAGGTGTTGACAGCAGACATCCAAGGGTGGGACCCCAGCCTCCACTAGTACGCTGTTCACTAGGCTGGTGCAGAAGGCACCTGTCGTGATGTGAACACCACAGTTGTGAATGGGGTCCAGTAGGTGCAGTGCCAAAGGTGCCGCAGACCCATAGGCAATTCACCCAAAATCGAGACTGGAATGCACCAGTGCCATGTAAAGCCGCAACAGCTTCGAGCAGTCAGCACCCCAGGTTGTATGACCCAGGTGTCGGAGAAGGTTGAGATGGCGCCAGCACTTTCGTTTCAGCTGACGAATGTGGGGGAGCCACGTCAGCCGGGCGTCAAAGACCAGTCCTAAAAACCGATGGGTGTCTACTATGGTCAGTAGTTCATCAATAAGATAAAGTTCAGGGTGCGGGTGGACAGGCCGACGCCGACAGAAGTGCTTCACTCTGGTCTTGGTGGCAGAAAACTGAAAGCCATGGGTAAGCGCCCAGGTCTGTGCCTTCCAAATAGCACCTTGCAACCTACGCTTGGCAACGTGGGTGCTGCAGGAACTAAAAGACAGACAAAAGTCCTCAGCATAAAGAGAAGGGGACACCGAAGATCCAACCACTGTCGCTAAACCGTTGATGGCAATTAAAAATAATGTAACGCTTAAAATAGAACCCTGAGGAACCCCGTTTTCCTGGATATGAAAGGTGCTCAGGGAAGCACCAATTTCAACACGAAAGGTACGGACACCTAAAAAATTCTGGCTAAAAATCGGTAGCGAGCCCCGGAGGCCCCAGTCATATAAGGTGTTGAGGATGTGTCGTCGCCATGCTTGGTGCATATCAAAGAAGACGGCAAGAAGGTGATGGCGCCTGGAAAAGGCTGTGCGTGTTGCAGACTCAAGGTACACCAGATTGTCGGTGGTAGATCGACCATGGTGAAAACCGCACTGGCATGGAGCCAGTAAGCCTCGAGTCTCCAGAATCCAACACAAACCGCCCACTGACCATCCGCTCCAACAGTTTTCATGGAACGTTAGTCAGATTATGGGGCCGATAGCTATCCAAGGAAAAAGGATATTTGTCAGGTTTAAGCACTGGAATGGTGATACTCTCCCGCCACTGTGACGGGAAAACAGCATCACACCAAATGCGGTTATAGACCGCAAGAAGATTAGGCCAGCTGTCTGCGGGGAGGTACTTCAGCATTTGGCTATGGATGCTATCAGGCCCAGGCGCCATGTCAGGACATAAGGTAAAAGCACTGACGAGCTCCCACTCACTGAAAGGAGTGTTGTAGGATTCAGACCAGCGGGTAGTAAAGCAGAGGTGCTGGCGTTCTACCTGCTCATTCAATGTACGGAAGGCCGGTGGATAATTTGCAGAGGCAAAGGCGCAAGCACAATGCTCAGAAAACATCTCTGCAAGTGTGGCCTAATCCGTACCTAAAACTCCATTTGTGGAGATTCCAGGTATTTCCACCGGTGACTGTAATCCCTTTAACCGTCTGATTCTACCCCAGACCTGTGAGACAGAGGTACCTGACCCAATAGTGGAGACGTACCTCTTCCAGCACTCCTGTTTCCGTCTTCTTATTAACTGGCGAGCACGAGCGCGAGGCCGTTTAAAATTGATGAGTTGCTCCTGAGAGGGGTGAGGCTTATAGTGCTGTAAGGCCCGCCAACGATCTCTAATAGCCTCATCCGGCGACCACCATGGCACTCTCTTACGCCGTGGGCACCCTGTGGAGCATGGAATTGCTGCTTTTGCAGCAGAAACAATGATGTGAGTGACGCCATAGACCGCCACATCAATGGTATCGAGTGGCGGAGGATGGACAATAGCAGTTGACGTGCAATCTTCCCAGTTAGCCCTGTTTAAAGCCCACCTGGGGGGCGTCCTGGGGATTGACATTGTGGGAGTGACAGAAAAGGGGGAATGGTGACTGCCACACAGTTCGTCGTGGGCTCTCCTGTGGAAAGATGGTGGAAGGCTGTGGCTGCAGATCGATAAATCAATGGCCGAGAACGTGCCATGCGCCACACTAAAGTGTGTGGGGGCACCTGTATTTAAGAGGCAGAGGTCGAGTTGAGAAAGTAAAGACTCGACTACTCTGCCCCGGCCAAAAAGTGTAGTACCACCCGACAATGGGTTATGGGCGTTGAAGTCGCCCAATAAAAAAAAAAGGCGGGGGGAATTGCGATATAAGAGCAGCGAAATCATTCCATGAGATATCACCATCTGGAGGGAGATAAAGGCTGCAAACGGTAAACTCTTGTGTTGTTCTTACCCTGACAGCCACTGCTTCTAATAGTGTATGAAGGGGCACACGTTCACTATGAACAGAAGTAAGGACATACAAACACACACACCACCTGAGACCCTGTTATATGAGCTACGGTTACAGTAATATCCCCTGTAGCCACGAAGGGCTTGGGTCCGCATTGCTGGAAACCAAGTTTCCTGTAAGGCAATGCAGAAAGCAGGTGTTATGCTTAAAAGGGGTCGTAGCTCAGCCAGGTGGGGGAAGAAACCGCCGCAGTTCCAGTGGAGCATGATTCTGTCTGATAACTGGGAAGACATGAATGTTAAGAGGGAAGATTACAACTCAGCGTCACTCAAATCCGCTAACTGCCGGTTTTCTGGCTCAGCATCCATTGTTTCTGGGATGTCCCCAACAGCAAGGTCGTCCGGGGACGCTAGAATCTCCACCTCGTCCCCAGAGGTAAAGGTGGAGTGGGGTGGTGGCACGGGAGCCACCATGGTATCCTGCAACTCTTCACATTCTACATTTTTTCCTCTGATCCTTCTTGTCCCTCGGGGGCTTTGCCGGCAGGGCTGGCTTTTCAGACTTAGCTGCAGGGACTGAGGAGGAGCGTGAGGCCCTGCGTCAAGCAGCCTTCGGTTTTGCCTGCTGCAGGCGTGTGTCTACAGCGACATTGGCGGAACCCTCGGAAGGGAGTGTCCCGAGGGACGCCTTCCGAACGAGGGGTGTCAGAGAGGGCTTTTGTTTCTCCGGCAGATAGGTGGAGGTTGCTCCCGAGGCAATTACCTTGGCAGCAGAAGGAGGGAGGGAGCACCCAACAACCTTGGGGGCAGGTAAAGGTTTACGGCCCTGAGGGTCCACAGAAAAGGAAATAGTGGGAACGACACGTGTCTCCAAACACGACTGTGACAACGTGACTGTCGCAAAAGAGGTGGTCATGCTAACTGGGTGTAGGCCCACATATTTCTGTTTAGCCTCAGTATAGGTCAACCGGTCCATCGTCTTATATTAGACGATTTTCCTTTCCTTGTGAAGAATAGAGCATTGCGATGAGCAGGGAGGATGCTCCTGGCCACAGTTCACGCAGATGGGTGGCGGAGTACATGGGGCGTCCGGGTGGGCTGGACGTCCACAATCCTGGCAAGTGGCGCTGGAAGGGCAAACTTCCAGCACTGGAAGCATCGCATAGGAGGAGGGATGTAGGGTTTCACATCACACCGGTAGCACATCACCTTCACCTCCTCCGGCAGTGTATCGCCTTCAAAGGCTAAGACGAAGGCACCAGTGGCAACCCTATTACCTTTCGACCCACAATGAACGCCCTAGATGAAGTGAACACCTCGCTGCTCGAGGTTGGCATGCAGCTCCTCATCAGACTATGAAATATAATGCCCTGGACCAGATTAAGTGACTTGTGTGCCGTAATGGTTACCGCGACATCTCCCAGCTTATCGCAAGCAAGCAACGCCCGTGACTGGGCAGGGGATGCGGTATGGATCAACACGTAACCATTACGCTTTCTGGAGAGGGATTCCACGTCTCCAAACTTCTCCTCCAGGTGGTCCACGAAAAACTGAGGCTGCACCGCCATAAATGATTTCCCATCAGTCCTCGTACATACCAAATATCTGGGTGAATAACGGCTCATTTCTAGTGGCAGCCCTGTGTTCCGACCAGTGCGTGGCCAAGGAAGGAAACGACTTGGGGTCATACAAAGTAGCATTGAACTTCCCACGCTTTGAGACGCCAGGTTTGTATATGGCGACGCTATTATTTGCTTGTTTCATTTTGAAGTCAAGATCCGCGGGCTCTGAAACGTACATCATTCCACCACCGCGCCGAACGATGGTCGTTGAAGCACGCACAGAGCTTACGGTGTAGCGGACTGTTGGCGCGACACAGCCCATGGCTCAGGACCCCAGGTTCGCCAAGCCCGTACTCAGCAAACTAATGCTGAGCCCCTGAGGGGGGATAGGGAAAGGGGACTAAACTGCTACGGTTATCAGTCCCATGGTGGGAGAGGGGAAGGAGTGAGAATAGGAAAGGAGGGGAGGGGGAAATGAAATGCTGTCCCGGAAGTAAAGAAGGAAGGATGACTGCATTAGCTCGGAACACCTTGTTTGCCACGCACGTAAACACAGAAGAATGGTGAGCCCCCTGGGGGATAGGGACTGATGACCACAGCAGTCTGCTCCAAAAGGTTTACAAATATTATACAGTTTGCTTACAAGAGTTGCAAATTGTTGTATTTAAAGTGACACGTATTTAATGTTATTGGAATAATTTCTTTCAGTTTAGTACTAAAACCTTGACATTTACAATCATAAAAAATGAAGTCAAATACTCTGTACACTTTAGCTTAAGACCTTTAAAATGTTAACAGCAGTATGTTTATATCTTTGTAGTCAGTACCTGACGATGGCGTAATAGACGAAAAGAGGTTCGTCTAATAATAACAATAGAGTAGGATATGACACAAATGTCTTTTGCTCAATTCAAAATGTGTCAATATTTTACCAAAAAACAATTATTGTCAGTTAACATAATCAATGTCGGATTTACAAGTAGGCTGAGTAGGCTGGAGCGAAGGGCGGAAAATTTTAGTGGCTGCAAATTTGGGGCCAAATTGTAATAAAAGACATTTAATTACGTTTACCGAATGTACACTCTTTGACAAAAAAACCTGGCCGCCGGCCGGCCGCCGCTGAGCCTAAGTCCGAGCCGATCGCGACATGGGACAATAAAAGTGGCCGCGCTGATTCGCTCTAAGTCCAGCTATCTGCACAATCTGGCAACACTGCAGACTGCGGGAGTTCATACAGCACTTCTTGTGTGTAGTTAGAAAATAAATGGGTCAGATCCCTCCTTGGTCTTGCGGTAAAGTGCGCGACTTTCATGTTCAGTATTAGCGATCGAAACCGACTGTTGACAAAAATTTTAAATTCACGTCACTCGTGCATGCTGATGCCACATGTGTAAGGGGAGCACATGCGTAACGTATTTCATTTTTTGAAACACTGGTAATAACATTTCACCCCAATAACATTGCCACCTCTGGCCGCAGCGCTTGGCAGAGCTCTCCGCGGCCCACTCAACGGCAGCAGCGGTGGCGGCGCTACACAGCGCTGCCTCGCCCTCTGCCCACAGCGCCTGCCGCCGCTCATCGCCCTGGAGGCGTAAAATGCTGTAGTGTTGCTAAGTGGTGATCCACAAAAAAGGTTGCGATTCGTATTTCACACAGGATATAACGAAGCAGACCACCTATTTTGAATGATGAGCATATACATTAGAGAGGCAAAAAATTGTCATTGTCCAATCCAATGGCACTCTACGATGGTTAACACTTATTTGTGGTTTAAATCTCGATTCTTTTCCTTTCAGAAAAGCCTTTCATGTAATTTGTTATTGTCATCAGTTCATATGTTTTCATCAAGACACAATATGTAATCCACTAAAATGTTTTAGTGTCGTTGTTTCACTCCGTACGGTAAATGTATGAGCTAAATTATGTGAATACGTTTCAGTGCACGTTCTAAAGCAATACAGGCATACTGCAAGGTTCGTGTCTTCATGTCTCATTTCTACAGGAGATATTTCACATCAATGGAGGTGAATTCGAATTTCTTCGAAGGCGTTTGTATGGTGAAGCAAAGAAGACTTCTAATACCATTTCCATAATTTGAAGTCGACCTTTCTGAAATACTTATTGTGTAAAGTTTTTTTTATGATTTCGTTAAAGAGTTTCTTCTTGCTATCTGCAGCGTATAAAGTAAAATAAAATTAAATTAAATTCCATCCCCAAACGCACTTTCTCCAACCAGGATTTGAACTGCCGCCTCACACCAGGCTAGCATCACAAGACACAAGCAGAACCACACAGCCAACCACACACTACCAGAAATTGGCCTTATTCTCTCACATATTGAATGCTTAGCCTCTAACGCATCGCGAAAGAACCTTAAAGTCACCTACACAAATAACTACATTCCTTGAGTGCAAAAGTTAAATTCCTGTCTCTCATTTCACGTCGGCATTACAAATCATTAGTCATGAAAGTAGAAAAGGAATGTCAAGTGAACTTAGTGAGACAATTCAATACCACTTGAGGAAGTAACTGCACTGTCACGGTGGTGCCAAATATCAG
This sequence comes from Locusta migratoria, assembly GCA_026315105.1. NCBI lineage: Eukaryota > Metazoa > Arthropoda > Insecta > Orthoptera > Acrididae > Locusta > Locusta migratoria. The sequence goes on along the minus strand of CM048745.1, from coordinate 28,849,584 downwards.
CAACGATGTTGCCAGTTCATAGCTGTACTATGAAGACCTGTGTAGCGATAAGCGACGCGAAATCGCGCTGGTCGCATGTGGACTTCTAGAGGGGAGTCGCGCATTTCGGTTAATATGCGCTATCTCCTGATAGATTCCGTCGTCACATTTACGACGCAGATATTAAATTCATTCAATGAGGCCGAAACTAGCGTTTAAATTTTTTGAAGCTTTACAGCATTATGATATATTTTCGGCAAATAATTAGAGAAAAAAATACTGATATTGTGATTGCAACATACGGCAGGGCAAAGTCTGAGATATATAAACTTCCATCACGATTTCAGTTTCACCCCCTTCCCCCCCCCCCCCGAAAAAAGACTAAAACAATTGCTTTGATTCATTTCGACAAAAGCTAATTTTTTTATGAAGAGTTACTGGAAATCAATGATGCCCCAACCGCCTCGAAAAACTTCGCAACTTGAAAGCGACTGCGTTTCAAAATGCAGCCTTACGACTGTACAAGTAATATTTCATGTCTTCTACGTGTTGGTTTGCTTGAAAGCCAGAAGAAACATAGTTAACTGATTATTTGTGCAACACAGCAATTATTTCACTTAAGTATTTAGAAGACTGGATATTTAAAATTACGGCCATGAACACAGAAACTAAACTGTATATGTGGGAAACGTGCAATTCTGATGTTTTCCTCTGCAAACATATACATATAATCTATAGACTACTAAGCAGCTTATTGATTTCGTAGTGTTACAGCCTTGATGGGCCAACAAATGATGATGAGTTTCCGAACCCATGTGTCTGATGGATTTTTCGAACGTTGCAACCTATTACTTGCATGTGTTGTTGCTTAGTATCTGTCGTCATGATGATAAATCAACATAAATTGTTACAAACGTTTTACCTACTTTCTCCTATTGTCCTATTTTTCGTCAAACCACACATTCTTTCTGGTCTCTTGGCCACATGGGAAATAAAGCTTTTGCAACTGAATTAATGATAATAATGATGGTAATAATGATAGTAATCAATGATGTTTATGGCATTACAGCAGAATGATAAAGATTACAATAACATAAGAAAATGACAATCTCTTGGTTGACACACTGCAATGAGTTTTGGTATTTCGTTGCTGAATGCCATTTAGGATATTTTTCAGAGGAGAAATATAGACCTGAAGCCACACACATCACTAGTACAACGATACCTCACTAATCAACTATGCTTGCTGTAGATGAGAAACGAGAATGGCGCCACCGAGCTAAAATGAGATTTCTCGTTCAGTTATCTGACATTTGTTGGCAGTTAATACAGACAGTCCCGACATAAAACACAAAATTGTTTGCAATTTAAGGAGGGGTAGACCTTTCTGCGATCGAAAATTTAATTCAGGATAACAGAGTCATTTAAATGCAATGACTAATGTCATATCCTCATGAATATTGGAAAATACCTCGAATTCTGGAACTAAGGGAACGATCAGAGTTTACTAGCATCGTAAGCAATACTGCTAAGCTATAGGAAGAATTTCTTGGCCATCCCACAATATCCTCATTCCTACAAACAGCATGCTTCAACTGGCTTTTATCCATGCTGCGCTGCCAACGCACATTCTAAGTAAGGCCTTAGTCCGAAAGCAGAAAACATCATTGAAAATGCTGATGAATAGATGACTTACGTTCATCAATTTCCGGGGAGAGTTTCTTTCAACGAAACGGAGAAAGTGTGAAATGAATACTTTCTCCAAAGTTACTACGGACCTTTGTCCCAAACTGGACGTATATACGTTCAATCTTGTCATACGCGGCTCACATTCCAGGAATATCACCAAAATGAGCATCTGGCGGGTACCGTCCTAGAGCAGCTATTACGGAAGTTTTTACCGATAATCATAAAATTGACAAGACGGCTTTTGCTACAGAATATAGTGACTTCTATTACTTCCGCATAACCTTTCCCAATAAGAAACTGTTTTCTTCGTATAGTGATGCCCCTGTTTAGGTGCATTATAATGTTAGTGTTTATTGTTGCTTCAGAAGTACTTTTTGTCTTAAATATTTCTATATTTGCAGGTGATTCAAAGTAATTGTAATAATTCGTTTCCCTTCAAATTACTCCATTCATTCGATCTGTTATTTGTAAAGTAATTGCAACCGCCAAAAGTGAAATTGTCCTATAAACCAAACCGTTAGGTCATTCGTATACGGGCAGAACACTTTCATCTGAAATATCTCCACGAAAGGCAGACGGTTGTCTGTCATAGTAGAGTTAGGTTCGCTTAGCTAGTCCTCTGTGCAGAAGAGATGGAATTATATGTTGAAGAAAGAAGTCATATCTAAGAAACTTGAATATTAATTTTATTTTTCTCGTGTATTTACATTCTTTCAGTTTATATTCGCCTTTACTTCTCACAAAATAATGAGATATATTGTTCTCTGCTAGTAGCTACCTTTGGTCGTTTCCGACCGCATTACATTTTCCGTTGTCTCTAGGTGGATAATACTTTGTCTCTGCCGATCCCAGATTTCACGTCGAAAGAAAACATGTGATCCACATAATTCATTTCGCAGTAGGCTGTCGTATTTCCACCGTTGGTATATTTACTTGTACGAATATTGTTCGTAACCGTAAACAGTTTGCTCTTGCTGTTCATCTCCTTAATATTGTTAAACACATATTTTCCCTGTAATTCTCCTCGTGAAGTGTTTGAACTGCTGTGCTTTATTATTGTTAGTACCATTAGTTTTTATTTCAAGTTGATCTCTGAATTTGTAATTTGTATTACCGTTATATTTGTTTTTTCAATATGTTTCACAATATTGAAGATCACCAAGTTCTCATATTCATTAATATAAACGACTTAGAGCTAATGTATAACGTTCATTTTAATCTTGTTTCATCCGATTTCCTTCGACATCCTTATCATAACAATCCGAACTTCTGCTTCGCTCTAATGACCCCCTTGTCGATGGGACGTTAAATTGTAACCTTCATTCTTTCTTTCGTGTCTCGTGTGCAAGAGAGCTTACTTTGTTCATGTTTTCGTGTGTTGGTACAAATTTTTCAGTTCATTTCAAACCAACTTCCCTCTGAACAAGGGACCTTGAACTTTCAACTTAACTTAGAACTGGATGACACTGCTTCATTAACGCCATTTCTTAATTGGTGTGTGGTGGAGGGCAATTTTTATACAACTGCTGTTTCCGCCTGTTTCTCTTCCAGTCGTGAATGGTTCGCCGTTAAAACTATTTCTGGTAAGACTTAGTGTGAGTTCATATCGCCCTATCTTTTACCTTCGCGATCTATTCGTGACTAATACATAAGAGAGGTCAGGTGAAATAGAAATAAAACAAATGTATCGAATGTCTCTGTTGTATTCTCATAAAAACGGTTGAAACTGAATGAAAAATTTCACACATACAAAATTTGAAAAGTGTAAAATAATCATTCAGATGGAAAATGCATAGAAACGTGGGTTTAAAATAGACTAAGACGTATGAAGTAACTTTTGTCCACTCGATAATTGCTACCGCGTTAAGGGTAGTTCCAATAAATTTTCGAATTTTTATTAGCTATGTCAGACATCATAGAAACACTGTAACATAAAGTGTTCTTGCATCATGAGTAATGCTAACAGTAGCGTTTAGTGGCCACCAACGTGAAGGGTAATTTATTTCATTAACGTTCTGAAGTTGATAAGAGGTATGACGCGGTGGGGGCAGCCACGGTCGTTTTGGTAAATGCGGCACAACGAGCGAGCGAAGGCGCGCGCGTCTGGAAACGGAGAAGGCGGAGCGCGCCTGCTGGAGGGATAGTTTTCGTTCTGAACTGAGGAAGCCATCAACCGGAGCCTAACAGATATTCGGTAGACCTCTTGGAACTTACGCGTTTTGACTTTAACATAAGAAATAAATGAAATTCGAGAATTGCATTGAACATTGCAATGTATAGTAAATTAATGTCGTCCGCTATCTGCGACGACACCGATCGAATGATAATCTATCGACGTGAGGTACCTGGCACTTTGTACTTTGAAACCTATCACCGCGTTGTAATGAACACGTTGCAATTAAAACTATGTTTAAATCGCATCCGGCCATGAGACTACGTAACATTTTATGAAATCAACGAGGCAGGCAATAAAGACAATTCCGGAATCCATTGAGCACCTCATCAAGGAACGTGCTCAAAAAATTCAAATGGAACGCTATTTATCGTAGCAAGATGTTCTGTCAATAACAGGTCGCTTGTAATTTCCATATTGACCTGTGGACATTTTATTTTATTAGGAAACAAACTCGAAGGAAACTGGACAAATTTGGGTATTTAGGAAGACTTTTCTACGACAAATTGTGAGTCTTATTGTTAGTTAATGGAGTACAGTAAACATAGCGGTAAGTCCTGCATATGAATCAACCATAAACCGAGAAACAAAACTGGTAATACGCTCAATGAGGTATTCATTGATTTTTTAATAGTGACATGCGGAATTTGGAGAGCACAGTACCTCGAGCCTGAGTGGAATTACGGATCCGGATCCTAACATGCAGGACGCCAGCCACAAAAACACGTTCATCAGGCCACCAATGTAATCAAGATGTTCCAACGTAGTAGTAGGGCCTATTGTTTCGCAACTTCTTCATCATGTAGATGTGAGTCTGATATGTAATTCTGCAGTCAGTTGACTTTTTCTTGTCATCTACATTAAATATTTTCAAAAATTAACAACATAATATGCTCGTTGTAGTAGTTAACTGAATTTGCGTTCAAGAAGGTCGTTTCATACATTAACTACTCCTACTCTCTTTCTCGTTGCGAGCAATCTGCCTCAGCTGTGAGTAAATAAATGAGGTAGGTTTATAGCAGTAATGTCTAGCTGTATAATAGTCACTTTCTGAAAACCTAGCCAATTTAGAAATCGGGGCCGTTTTGTTGCAAAAGCTGGATCTCATCATTTCGTCTCGTTACGTCTTTAATTTATCCGCTTACTATCAAACAAAATCATCCGTGCCAACTGTCTCTTGGAAACCTCATAGCAGATGCTGTAGCCACCTACTTCAAGAATATCAAGTGACATCAGAAACAAAACGAAAGAACATTTTCTTAAATGAATTTATCAATTATTCTAAAATGATGGTAAAGTTTAAATATAGATAGAACAACTTATTTGGAAATCACTTCAAATGTAGTCATCCCATCAAGTAAATAATAAATTCTGAAGCCGTGTCAGCTGTTTTTTTTTAATTATTATTAAGAATGTTGCTTTACAGGTCAAAGGCCGTTTTCAAGTTTTTGAAGACCCATCTTCAGGTGTTAATATTTTTCATATGAAAATTCATTATAGAGATACAAGGTTCTAATTGATTTCATCTGTCATGGGAATAAAATTTCATTAATTAGGCTCAGATATATAGAACCAGTCCAACAGAAATCATCACTGTCATTCAGAATAAAAACCAAGGACATTAAAATGTGGGACAAATAGTCGCGTAATTTTGATTACTGTATTTTCAATGAAACCAGTAGATCGCCGATGAAGTGAAGGAGTACAAACCAAAGAAAACTGTCCAAAGAATCGAAGAAACCGATAGATGATGGATTTGTATTTTGCTCATCTTTGCATCAAGTATTACGGCATGGTAAAAAAACTTGCGAACATGCGCAACCACCCAGATTCTCTGTTTTGTTACAGCTTCATGAAGACTAAATTCATGTAGGTAATATACCTTGAATGTGAGACGCGTTTGACAAGACTCAACGTAGATACAGTCCATCTTCGGACAACAGTGCCTAGTATCATTGGAGAAAATGATGATTCGTATTACTTTTTCGTTTTGTTACAAAAAGCTCTCACTGACAGTTGATGATGGTAAGTTATCAATTCATCATCATTTCTTCTCAATGCATGGCGAAAAGCCAGTTTAGGCCAGATGCTAGTAGGATTGAGAATATTGTGGGCTGTTGCTTTCAAGATGCGAAGTGTTTAATACCTTACTGTTTAGTGACGGATGATGCAATGTTCATTTCCAGTAACTCATAAAAATTGCTTTTGTAGATATCTAACAAAGTAATTGTTTCAGTCTTTTTTCGGGGGGGGGGGAGGGGGGGTGAAACTGAAATCGTGATGGAAGTTTATATATCTCAGACTTTGACCTGCCGTATGTTGCAATCACAATATCAGTATTTTTTTCTCTAATTATTTGCTGAAAATATATCATAATGCTGAAAAGCTTCAAAAAATTTAAACGCTAGTTTCGGCCTCATTGAATGAATTTAATATCTGCATCGTAAATGTGACGACGGAATCTATCAGGAGATAGCGCATATTAACCGAAATGCGCGACACCCCTCTAGAAGTCCACATGCGACCAGTGCGATTTCGCGTCGCTTATCGCTACACAGGTCTTCCTAGTACAGCTAAGAACTGGCAACATCGTTGCTGATATTTGGCAACACTGTGACAGTGCAGTTACTTCCTCAAGTGGTACTGAATTGTCTCACTAAGTTCACTTGACATTCCTTTTCTACTTTCATGACTAATGATTTGTAATGCCGACGTGAAATGAGAGACAGGAATTTAACTTTTGCACTCAAGGAATGTAGTTATTTGTGTAGGTGACTTTAAGGTTCTTTCGCGATGCGTTAGAGGCTAAGCATTCAATATGTGAGAGAATAAGGCCAATTTCTGGTAGTGTGTGGTTGGCTGTGTGGTTCTGCTTGTGTCTTGTGATGCTAGCCTGGTGTGAGGCGGCAGTTCAAATCCTGGTTGGAGAAAGTGCGTTTGGGGATGGAATTTAATTTTACTTTATACGCTGCAGATAGCAAGAAGAAACTCTTTAACGAAATCATAAGAAAAACTTTACACAATAAGTATTTCAGAAAGGTCGACTTCAAATTATGGAAATGGTATTAGATGTCTTCTTTGCTTCACCATACAAACGCCTTCGAAGAAATTCGAATTCACCTCCATTGATGTGAAATATCTCCTGTAGAAATGAGACATGAAGACACGAACCTTGCAGTATGCCTGTATTGCTTTAGAACGTGCACTGAAACGTATTCACATAATTTAGCTCATACATTTACCGTACGGAGTGAAACAACGACACTAAAACATTTTAGTGGATTACATATTGTGTCTTGATGAAAACATATGAACTGATGACAATAACAAATTACATGAAAAGCTTTTCTGAAAGGAAAAGAATCGAGATTTAAACCACAAATAAGTGTTAACCATCGTAGAGTGCCATTGGATTGGACAATGACAATTTTTTGCCTCTCTAATGTATATGCTCATCATTCAAAATAGGTGGTCTGCTTCGTTATATCCTGTGTGAAATACGAATCGCAACCTTTTTTGTGGATCACCACTTAGCAACACTACAGCATTTTACGCCTCCAGGGCGATGAGCGGCGGCAGGCGCTGTGGGCAGAGGGCGAGGCAGCGCTGTGTAGCGCCGCCACCGCTGCTGCCGTTGAGTGGGCCGCGGAGAGCTCTGCCAAGCGCTGCGGCCAGAGGTGGCAATGTTATTGGGCTGAAATGTTATTACCAGTGTTTCAAAAAATGAAATACGTTACGCATGTGCTCCCCTTACACATGTGGCATCAGCATGCACGAGTGACGTGAATTTAAAATTTTTGTCAACAGTCGGTTTCGATCGCTAATACTGAACATGAAAGTCGCGCACTTTACCGCAAGACCAAGGAGGGATCTGACCCAGTTACCTTCTAACTGCACACAAGAAGTGCTGTATGAACTCCCGCAGTCTGCAGTGTTGCCAGATTGTGCAGATAGCTGGACTTAGAGCGAATCAGCGCGGCCACTTTTATTGTCCCATGTCGCGATCGGCTCGGACTTAGGCTCAGCGGCGGCCGGCCGGCGGCCAGGTTTTTTGTCAAAGAGTGTACATTATTGTGTAAGGAGCTTTATGATATACCTTAGCGCCAAATTAGTACTAGTGTGTGACTGCCCGTTTATTAGCTCAGAAATATACACGAACAGTATTTCTTGTGCAATGTTGACCAAATAGTTGTCTTGTAAAAATAATCTAGGAAGTGACAATTTGATCCCCTAGTCCAGAGTGATACTAATTACGGAAAAACTGTAGTATATTTGGTACGATAGTGCACAAAACATAATGCTACAATTTCATTGACGAAAAAATATCATTAGTATCATTGTAAAATAGGGTATCGAATTATAGAGATCGGTGGGAGCGACCAAATTTGAATAGTCTGCTGGCGGTAAATATGAAAATTCGCCACTGAATACATTTTTTTTATTTTTTGACGAACCGATTATCGGCTGTTACAGCAACATCTTACTCTGTTTCAGAAGTCACTACCTGGTTTGCTTTTTCTCGTCGACTCTTAGCGAACTCTGAACTTTTAGTAGGCATACCGTCATTGCCATCTGAAGCTAAATGCTTTATTAATTAATACCGGCCACACATTCACTCAGTTGGTAGGCCGACAATGCAAATGTTGTTCTTGTAACAGTTAGAAAATAACGTCATAGTTATGAATAAATTATAATAATTTGGTGTGGCTCGTTGGCCTGGTGCAAGTCTTTCAATTGGACGCCACTTGGGCGACTGGTGTGCCCCTACCCTACGCCAGTTATCCAGCCGGGGAGAGGAAAGGGGACCTACAGATTAACCCTCTCAGTCCCGCATTATGAAATCAGCTTTAGAAAAATTAAAATTCAGTGTTTTCTGTTTTAATAGAGAACTCAATACAGCAATTTTTGATCGAACTATTGATTTTTATTGTCATGTATATTATGCAGAACACAGACGTTTCTATCAAGGTGTAAGTTATTATTACTTCGACGTTATTTTGTTGTTGAGTTAATACTGCCAGATCAATAATGCTAGTATAATGTACGACACAGCACCGAAGAGAAGACAATTCACTGCTCGAATAATATAAAAGGATCCACACTCACGCTTATTCCCTCAGCAACGTACAGAAGGCAACACAACACAATCACCAAGACGGACAGACTCATGCCTGATAAGTTGCTACACGCCGTACCAAGCGGAAAAATGTTTATATAGCTTATGGGACTTAACTACGGGGTCATCAGTCCCTAAACTTACAACCTACTTATCAACTAACTAATACTAAGGACGGCACAAATATCCATGCCCGAGGGGGGGATTCGAACCCCCGACCGTAGTGGCCGTACAGACCGTGACTGGAGCGCCTCAGTCCCCTCGGCCACCGCGGCCGGCCGGAAAGATGTACTAGAAGCGTGCTGTTCATCAACAAAAATGCAGTTTTAAGGTTCGGTGCACAAAATACGGTATAAATCAACATTAATACGTTGTCGTCCAGGAACAACACTGGGAATGAAAGGTTTAACGTGGAATCCGAACCACGTGTTTTTTCTGGCGACTCTTCACATCGTTGATAGGTGTAGGCTGGATGAAAACGCAGACTGAAAAATCCGAGGTGTCGAAACCGGGACCGTTCGGTTTCCAGTCGGGCGCTTTACCCCGAAACCACCGGGTTCGATTTTAGTTATGAAGACTATCGCCTTTTGCCGATATGTATGAGCAACGAATCGTAACGTACTTTTTACGGCACGGTGAGGGGAAGAGGTGCGTTCCGGCACTTAACTAAGGCCGGCCGCGGTGGCCGAGGTGACTGAGGCGCTCCAGTCACGGTCAGCACGACCACTACGGTCGGGGGTTCGAATCCCCCCTCGGGCATGGATATTTGTGCCGTCCTAGTTCGTAAGTAGTTCATAAGTAGTTTGTAAGTTTAGGGACTGATGACCCCGTAGTTAAGTCCCATAAGCTTAACAAACATTTGAACATTTGAACTTAACTAAGCGTCGTAGTCACGGAAACACTGGAGAATCAATTCGCTCCCGCCGGGTCAGACGGGTGATTGCGTAATGCTAATTTCACGTTACGGACATAGTTGCCGCCGCCCACAAAGATGGCGTCCGCGCCTGGGTGCGGCGTGGAGGCTAGTGGCTGCCGAAGGCCGCGCCGCGTGTCTACAAAAAGTGGCGAGCTGCGCATTAACGCCTGCGGCCGGCGGCAATCTCGCTGCCAGGTGGCGGTGGCGGTGGCAGCCGGCTCAAGCCTGCAGGAAAGACCACTGCCGTTGGGGGGGGGGGGGGGGGGGGGAGCTTCCCAGCCGCTGGTGGGGCTGCCGGAGGTGACGACAGCCAGCCAGCCAGCCAGCTACCTGCCGCCGGGGTCTCGCAGGAGGCTGCCGGCTGCCGCACTGGTGCCGCAGCGAGGCGGCCGGCTAGTGCATCGGCTGGCCCCGTTAACGCCTGCTAGCGCGGCGGCTTCTCTCGCGTAACGCACTGTCTGAGCACTGCAGAAGCGCCACTTTACTGCGGGGTAAGCCCGCTGAGGTGAGCAGCCTTTGCGAAACAGGGAAGTCCGCCCGGCGCGGAAAATCTGGACTGTCGGCACAACAAACCACCAGAACTGCACGTGTGTTTCACGTTCGCCATATAGATTCCGCGGCTACTGCAGGCCTCATTTACGTCCATACTTCAAAAATGTATTGAAATAAACTATGATTTTTTCACCAGATGTGAGATGTCATATGTTCCGTGTATTTACTATGTGCAGTATTGATTCAGTTTTCAGCACCAATCTGGTGTCCACGGAACGATACACTTAAGCATGAAAGAGAACATGTTCCCCAGTTTCTTCATTTTTTTTTTTTTTTTTATTTTTTTTTTTTTTTTTGAAGAAGTATTTAAAATTTTCCGAGTCTTATCAAATCAAAAGACTGCATTGAATGAATATTTCCAGTTTTAAGTAATACTCGTTTAACTTACTGTTTGAGTATAACAATTATTATTGGTTTTCATTACTCACTTGCGTGCCAGAAAGTCAAATCCACGTATGTTACTATTTAAGAGGATACTATACCAAGCCTTGATGCATTATGTAGGTACGATTGCTACGGATACAGCATTTTTTTCAGGGAGGAGGGGGGGTGCACAAAGCTGAGGCGTTGTTATACTAATTTTAAAATACACACATACGCATTCTCTCTCTCACACACACACGCAAATTAGAAATAACCTTTATTACAATCATTATCATATTCAACTGATATAGGAAACACCAGAAATATGCCCCAAAGTCACATTCGCTTCTTAGATTAAAAACTTTTTAATATACTTCCATCCAAATATTAGTACTATTAATGCGGTCATTTCAAAGTGCCCATGATTACAAAAATATTACTATAATGAAATCACGTTAAATAATGAAAAGATTCAAATTTACGACAAAATAAAAAGAAATAGAGACATTTCTGTTTCATTTTTATCGTAATAAAGGACAAACACTTCCCCACAACTGAAAACAGAGCATTCAGGCTCTGAATTTAATTCTGTTTGTACCTGTTCCTCTGCTTGGTGAGATGCGTATATGCGAATTCATATAAAGAGAAATCCATGTGAAATTGGCATTCGTTCCTCCATATATTCGCAATTTCGAATAATACGACTATAAGACTGGGAGAAGCAGGCATGACAAAACTGTTTCACCTGGTGTGTAAGATGTATGAGACAGGCGAAGTAACCTCAGACTTTAAGAAAAAAGTTATAATCCAAAGAAAGCAAGCGCAGACGCGTGTAAAAACTACAGAACCGTAAGTTTAATAAGTCATAGTTGCAAAATATTAACACGAATTATTTACAGAAGGATGCAAAAGCTGGTAGAAGCCGACCTCAGGGAAGATCAGTTTGGGTTCAGAAGAAATGTAGGAACACGGGAAGCAATACTCCCTTTACGTCTTATCCTAGAAGATAGATTAAGAAAAGGCAAACATATATATATATATATATATATATATATATATATATATATATATATAGCTTTGTAGATTTGGAGAAGGCTTTTGACATTGTTGATTGGAATAAACTCTGTCAAGTTCTGAAGTAAGCAGGAGTAAAATATAGGATGCGTAAGGTTATTAACAGCTTGTACAACAACCAGACAGCGGTTATCAGAGTTGAAGGGCATGAAAGGGATGCAGTGGTTGGGAATGGAGTAAGACAGGGTTGTAGCCTTTCTCCGATATTATTCAATTTGTACATTGAGCAAGCTTTAAAGGAAAGTAAGTAGAAATTTGGAAAAGGAATTAAAGTTCAGGGTGTGTGTGTGTGCGTGTGTGTTGTGGTCTTCAGTCTGCAGACGGGTTTGATGCAGCTCTCCACGCTACCCTGTCCTGTGTACGTCTCTTCATCTGAGAATACGTTCGACAACATTTGTCCTTCTAAATCTGGTTACTGTATTTCTCCCCCGGTCTCCCTCTACGAATTTCACCCCACACACGTCCTTCTAATGGTACGCTGACAATTCCTTGATGTCTCAGAATGTGTCCCACCAGCCCACCCCTTCATCATCTCTTGGTCTCCCTCTCCCATTTTGCCCCACAAACTTCCCTCCAATGCCAAATTCACGATGCCTTGATGTCTCAGAATGTGTCCAACCAATCTATCCCTTCTCTTAGTCAGGATATGCCACATGCTCCTTTTCTCCACGATTCGGTTGAGCGCCTCATCAGTTACTTGATCTACCAATCTAATTTTAATCATTCGTCTGTAGCACCACATTTGAAACGCCTCTCTCATCTTTTTATCTGAAATCCGTATCGTCCACGTTTCACTCCCATACAATGCTACACTCCAGACAAATGCTTTCAGATAGGATTTCCTAACATTTAAATTTATGTTGGATGTTAACAAGTCTCGCTTCTTTACAAACGCTTTTCTTCCCAAAGCCATTCTCCATTTTATATCTTCTCTACTTCGGCCATCAGAAGTTATCTTGCTACCCAAATAACAAAATTCATCTACTACTTTTATCGTCTCATTACCTAATCTAATTCCTTCAGCATCGCCTGATTTTCTGACATTGCATTCCATTACTTTCTTTTTGCAGTTGTTAATGTTCATCTCATATCTCCCTTTCAAGACGCTGTCCATCCCATTCAATTTGCTCTTCCAGATCCTTTGCAGTCTTTCATAGAATTACTGTCATCGGCAAACCGGAATGTTTTTATTTCTTCTCCCTGCACTTCAGGGTGAAGAATTAAAAACATTGCGTTTCGCCGACGACATAGTAATTCTGTCAGAGACTGCAAAGGATCTGGAAGAGCATTTGAACGGAATGGACAGTGTACTGAAAGGTGCATATAAGATGAACATTAACAATAGTAAATCTAAAGTAATGGAGTGCATTCTAAGAAAATCAGGTGATGCTAAAGGAATTAGATTCGTTCACGAAACAGTAAAGAAGGTAGATGACTTTTTGTTACTTGGGCAGTAAAATAACAAATGATGGTCGCAGTACAGAGGATGTAAAATGCAGAATGGTAATGTGTAGAAACGCGTTCTTGAAAAAGAGAAATTTGTTAACATCGAGTATTGATTGAAGCCTAAGGAGGTCCTTTCTTAAGGCATTTGTGTGGAATGTTGCCTTGTATGGGAGTGAGACATGGACGATAAACAGTGCGAACAGGAAGAGGTTAGAGGCTTTTGAAATGTGGTGCTACAGAAGAATGCTAAAGATTGGGTGGGTGGTTCGCGTAACTAATGTGGAGGTACTGAACAGAATTGGGGAGAAAAGAAATTTTTGGCATATCTTTATTAAAAGAAGGGTTCGATTGGTAGGACACATTCTTAGACATCGTAAAATTGGCTTTCGAGGGAAGTTTGTGGGGCAAAAATCGGAGAGGAAGACCAAGAGATAAATACACTAACCCGATTCAAAAGGATGCGGGTTACCGTTTTTATGAGGAGCTGAAGAGGATTGCTTAGGATAGAGTAGGGTGGAGAGCTGCATCAATCGAGTCTCCGGGCTGAAGACCATAACAAAAACAACAGCAGTTCAATAATTTACACGCGGTATATATGCAGGTCTGATCTAAGGAAAAAAAAATCAGTAAATGTGAGTGTTGAAGCAACACCGGATCAACTTCGAATGTTTTGAGCAAAGGAACATTCTTTGTAGATTTTGCTGCTATCCTAATAAATATCATGTACTAAAAACAACTCACTCGTGGAGTAGGAAAGTAACTGCTGAAGGAAAAACGTCGTTAATTAACTTGCTCTTTATGTATGACTAAAATGACAAACATCAAATATGTGTATCAGAAATTAAACTGTGGACTATGTTCGTAAGAGAAAATTTAAAACTGCATTGATCTACAGGTATGATATATCCGGTGGAATACTCTTCTTATATGTCCAACTTAAAATTCTCACTGCACAGTTCTTTATAGTGTGTCATATAAGACCGAAGAGTCAGAAAAATTGAGATGCATTTCTTTTCTCATTCAGTCGAGGAACTTGGAAATAAAATTTCCTTTCTTCCGTGCGTGCTCTGATTTCCTTTGCGCATACGACGTGAAGCCTAGCGATATCTGTGCTCGAAAATTCTACATGCTGCCGAATCTGACCGAGAATGAAATCACCACTGCTGTGGTTACGTGTTCCTGTCTCCTTTGTTTCAAATTATCATCAGTTGACGTAACATATTCAGAATAAATCATCTTATGACTTTCCCAACGTAAAAGTAACATACAATTTTAACGAAATGCCCAATATATTCTGAATAACTTTTTTATCTCTCTATGGTGTCCATTAACTACAATTTGTTTCGAGTTACTGTGTGGGGAATTGAATTCGACAAATGACCTATTGGTAGGTAGTGTTTCCGGCGATCAAGGTGATCAATTATATATCCTCAGTTCTATTGTAAAAAGAATTTTAGTTGACGGATTTTGGGTATTGAGATAGTTTACGGATTTACTTGGTCCGGTTTGTCAATGTGCAACTGCATGTTGCGGCAAACGTACCTGAAAGTGGCAGGTCTGCCTTGTGTAAATGACGTAATTTTCTAGTTCCATATTAACTGCCGACTTAAATTTCCAAAAGCACTTGAATCGTGTGCTGATTTTGTAGCCACTTAGGTCACCCACGTGAAAAGTGAGACTTAATGATGCAGTGCATTGCTCCGCAGCTAACTGATGGGAGCGCCATTCCTCTGCATTGCCCTCTCCTTCCGCTCTTTCCACTCTCCTTGCTACCTACTGTTCTTGTTCCCCAATACTTACTTCGTGATAGCACGCTGATGGCCCCAACGACCGACACCGCCATCAACTAAAGGCTGATGACGGTCTGAAATAGACTGACACCAGTCCCCAAATAAAAATATTTAATGCGGTCAGTGACTTTATATTACTCGAGATAAGTAGACTGAATACAATACTAATTTGTTTGTGTTGGAGGGAAATATCCACTGATACTGCACTCAACCGCCCCCCCCCCCCTCCACCTAACACGTGCGAGGACCACTTTAAAATCTTCAGATAGAACTCCCCGTTTTTATTGCGACATTAAATTGTACAACAAAAACTGTTTACGTTTTGTCTTAAACAGTTTTCCGTTTCGCCTCAGATGCTGCAGTAACTGAACTAATCAAAATGAGTCCGCAACTGTAATTTACAAAATGCAGCTCAATGTCCGCCTAGTAGTCCACGGCGCGGGGGACCGGCCGTGCTTGGACCGCAGGCGAGCCAGCACTCCATAGCAGTCAGTCACACGCGCGGCGTCGCACAAGTCTCAAGTGCGCGCCACGCACTGTCGCCGCGCGCCGCCATTCAAGCACGGCGCGGCGTTCTTAAGGCGTAGGGAGCCTGTATAGGGAGAGAGGGGCCATGCGTGAGACCGCTCCTGTTTGGCTGAGCCCAGGACGCTATGTTTTACCAGATTTGGCGGGCTTCACATGTGAGTGTGCGTTTCTGTACTGTGGTGTGTCTTAAAAGCTTCTGACAGCTTCTGACAGCGATTTCACAGGCTGTAGTATTACGGTAGGCACTGCTCCACTTTGGCACGTCTTTTGTTGGTTCTATACACGTAAAAATGTTCAAATGTTTGTACAGTCTATGGGACTTAACTATGGGGTCATCAGTCCCCAAACTTACAAACTACGTATGAACTACTTACGAACTAGGACGGCACAAATATCCATGCCCGAGGGGGGATTCGAACCCCCGACCGTAGTGACCGTGCTGACCGTGACTGGAGCGCCTCAGTCACCTCGGCCACCGCGGCCGGCATACACGTAAATGAAGTTGTTGTTCATTGGTTCATTGGTCTTAGTACTTCGCGGCAGTTTTTTAGATTATATGTTGAACTGATTTACTGAGTATAATTAATAATGTGTATTACTTAATCATAAAGCACAGTCAAGGGAAATGCCTCGTTGTTCCTTTGTTGGCTGTAATAACCGAAGTAAATATTGTTATATGATGCTTGTGTTCGCAATTAATGAGCAAATACGGGAATAGTGGGCGGTGAAAGGTAGCCGAGAAAGTGGGAACTGTAAAGGTGACTTTTGGAAATCAACGAATTATTCCCACCTGTGTGAAGAAAATATTTTCTGCTCCCCCCCCCCCCCACCCTACCACAAAGCAAGGAAGGCACTGATCAAATTCTGATAGAACTACTGCCTACGAAAATCCCGAGCGGTGTAGTGGTTGCGTACTGTATTCATTATGTGAAGGTCTCGAGTTCGAATATGGTAAGCGGTAATTTGCTTTAAACTACATTTGCTAGCTTGTTAATTCATGGTTCTGGTTTTTGACATGTCGTGCTACAAGGTGTGTTTTGACATGGCTACAGTACTCCCCCCTTGGCCGTGTATTCTTTATTGGCTGTTCACAATCCTGTAATTGGTTACGTGACGCGAGGAAGCGTGGGGCGGCACTGTTGACCCACTGTGGATATTCAGTTACCTACATTGAGACTGCTACTGCTGTTTCACTAGATATAGTGTTGGTATTTTTCCGATTTTCTGTGTCCCCAAAAATATGTACACAATGACGTTTTGGTATCTGCTAGCTTAGGAAATTGTTACCCGATCGACAGCACATTTAAAATGCATTATATCGTGGCGAAAAGCGATAATACTGTACTAATTTTATCGATGGATACGAAAACAGAAACTTCTGTAATAGCATTATTTTCTTTGAGATAGACAACATAAAAATCCTCTCTGTCTTATTAATCAACTGTCAACTTTTGAAATTGCCAGAACATCGTAAAATTTGGTATTAACAACCGACAGTGTTAAAAAAGTTTTCGCGATACTTGATTTTCTTACAAATGCATTATGCGTGTATGAACGTAGATGAATGGCATTTCCTTAACCACGTGCTGTTTAGTAAGCTAGAAGAAGTGCTTCGGTCTTATGGGTGGAAATGATGCCTTACTTCACTCGCCTGGGGCGCCATGTAAACGCCCGTCCCGCGCGCAGTCTGGTAAAAACATGGCGGCAGCCGGCCGGCTGGCCACTCTCTCTCCATGGCGGCTCTGTAATGACGTCAGCCAGGAGCGCCACCACTGATCTGTGTCGGCCACTTGGCAATAGGACAGGCACTAGATAAGACTCTCATCAGGAGGCAGGCTTATACCTAGTCTTCAAGATAAGCTATGTATCTGTATGGAAAGCATTCCAGTAGTCTCCAGCTGGGAAAGTTAAGTATTGTGATATTTCTAGGAAATATATATCTTGTACTAATCTAGCTTAGTGTTTCTAGTTTCTGCTGTCTCACTGGCTGGTCACCTCAGACTCCGTACCCATACACGCACTTCTCCACTCGGCCACTGACACCCATGTCAACCGGCGGGCCGGCCGCGATGGCCGAGGGGACTGAGGCGCTCCAGTCACGGTCTGCACGGCCACTACGGTCGGTGGTTCGAATCCCGCGTCGGGCGTGGATATTTGTGCCGTCCTAGTTCGTAAGTAGTTCATAAGTAGTTTGTAAGTTTAGGGACTGATGACCCCGTAGTTAAGTCCCAAAGACTATACAAACATTTGAACATTTGAACAACCGGCGGCAACGAGACGCAAAAGTAGACTCCACTCACAACGTTGACTATCTCAGACGTATCGATCAGGGCACTACCTGATGCGCTTCTGTGTCCAGGGCTCGAAGCGAACGTTCCCTGATTTTCCAATACATGTAAAGGTTCAGTTGTAACACCTTCATCTGCAGTACACAAAGTGACCCTTTCTGCAAATGACTGAACAGTGGGTATAAGCAACACACCACCTATAGTGAAGGCCGCGGCGCTCTCGTGTGACGTCAGGCAGAGTAGGTTGCGCGCGCATAGCTGACTGGCTCGCTGCTACGGCATAGTGGGTCGTGCCCCATCGGCTACCCAGTAAGCTACGCGAGCGCAACCTACTCTGCCTGACGTCACACGAGAGCGCCGCGGCCTTGTCTCTAGGCGGTGGTGGTATAAGCAGATATGTGCAATTATCAGTACAAGCGTTAAGCATGCAGTCGATCGTGTCTTCATGCTATGCTGTCATTTGCTAGTACACCTTACGTTTTAAATATCGCCACAGAAAGAAATCTAGCGGCGTCAAATCGGGTGACATAGCAGGTCAGTTAACAGCGCCACCTGTGTCGATCCACCGATGATCTAGTTCGTATGGTTTATTTTCGTAATGCGCTGGGCACACAGCGTGCTGAAACGACACACGTTGCCGATCGTGGAGTAATATCGGCAGTTTCTGTTGCAGAAACCATCGATATTTAAATCCATCCAACGTGCCACCCACAAACGATGTGCCAACGAATTTCTTCCCCATGATGACACACCGTACGTTTACTGACCAAGGGCGTTGACGGTCGACTTGCCGTAACCAGTGGGATTGTCTACACTGCAGTAATGCATGTTACGCTTGTTAACGCTACAATGTAGACTCAGCGGAAAACAGTACCTCGGCAAAGAACGTGCGAATCGTTCGCATTTGTTGAGTGCCCATTCACAAAACGCTATCCTGGTATAGAAATCGCCTACATGCAGTTCTTGACGCAGTGGCACGTGAAATGTATGGTACCTATGACGATGCAGTATGTTGTATATACTATCGATTGATTTACCAGAATCGCGGGTAATTGCCGAACACTTAGCTGTGGCTAGTACTGTGCTAGTACTGCTGTTTCATTAGCTTCTCCTGTGACTGGTTGGCTTCCTTTCCGCTTGGCAATCAGTATCTAAAGGCGTTCACAACCTTGTAACAGAACGAACGAGAGCGAACGTT
The DNA here is from genome assembly GCA_026315105.1 of Locusta migratoria. Taxonomy (NCBI): domain Eukaryota; kingdom Metazoa; phylum Arthropoda; class Insecta; order Orthoptera; family Acrididae; genus Locusta; species Locusta migratoria. Next base: position 28,830,472 of record CM048745.1, on the reverse strand, counting down.
CTCTGGAAAACGCTGGGCATACATGCCAAGGCCAGAGTCAACATTTCTCTTATATTCGTCATAAATCGGGACATTTCACTTTTTTCTTCATTGTTTGAAACGTGGATCGTCTAATCGCACTTCTTGTCTACCAATAATAGGTAGGTGTGCTAGCAATGAGCTTGGAGTGGTAAGGTGCCAGGAAACAGGAGTTAATGTTTTATGCCAGAAAAGACATGTTTATTTTCACATTTAACAGGTCAATGGAATCTCTGATTTATTATGCACGTTGGGGTACATCAACTATCCAAAATAATAATAAAAAAACACTTACTTGAATTAAAGAAAACTTCCATAAGTGTTGTATCCTTAACTGAATAAATAAAATAAAACAAGGCTCATTCACAACTGATATACTAGGAGCCCAAATATATTAAGGAAGTGGAAACCTCATATTAGTGTTAAAATATTGTACAAATGTCCTCAAATAGTATTCTAGTCAGTAACGCAAACATTTATTAATTTTTTGTGTTAAAGGTCCGCAGATATTTATGATTAACGAGAGAACTGTGGCTTGTTAGATTCCAGTTTCCGAGTTCAATTTTACACTGCACTCGGCATCAATACCATCCTCACTTTGGGAGTTACTTCGTTAACAAACACTAAAACTAGAACAGAAAGCTGACTGATAAGTCGCTAAAACCATTTACATACACTAAACACTTGATTCAGGAAATGTAATTAGAAATTGCTACTAAACTGAGAACCTTCGAGAATGTAAAATGTCTATCAGTACTCTTCACATAGTAACAACTAACTTGACAGTACATTTACACCATTCCAAATAAGTTATGTAGGAGGAATGCTAAGGTTTTGTCTACAACAATCGTGTATTATGACACCGCACCAAGGTCAATGCGTGTAACAGTTATTACTAAGGCACTTTGCGCCAGGAACCACGTCCGAGTTGTGGCACCCTCTAGCAGCCCTCTGTTCCACCTGCTGGGCAAGCCATTACTCCACGATGGTCCGCCTCGTACTTCCCAGAAAATCAGACTGAACTCGCGGCAACCCGGAGACAAGTTAGGAAGAGCTCCCCAAACCACTCACGCGCCCTCTCGCGTCCGATAGCTCGACGCTAGCAACAAAGAAATTATCAATTTCTTTCGAGGTATCGAAAAGGCGCATGGCACACAACTCTGTGCACATAATGTACTGAGTTGTTTTTGTTTTACTTCTTGAGACATATAAGCTACAGTCACGATATAGTGCGTGTTATGATACGTCGTAGTCCGTTTTATGGCCACGGTGGCGCATCGAATACTCCCATTATCGGTGTGTCAGAGGTAGACAACGTTGCGGGTGGTGAACGTTATGAATTACAGGCGTGGTCTAGTCTCGCAGTATGAATGCGGGGTCTATTGTGCCATTATATACTAAATGGATTTTGAGGTGCACGTTGTAATTTACAGTTGTGGACTCATTTTTATTCCGCTGAATTCAGCGCCATCTGTTGCGCAGGGAAAACTGCATAAGACGAAGTATATGTACTTTTAGATGTACAATAGAAATCTGCGATAAAACTCGGGCGGGGGAGGGGTTCCCAGGGGGATGGAGTTCCCAGTGAAGATTTCCAGTTTGGCCCCCGTCACCGACACACACTGTTGGGTGGGACGGGTGTAGTAATGCTGGATGTTCGACTCCGATTCAAACAAATATCTAATATAATTGTACCTAATTTTGTTCCGACGTGTAGTTTCCGCGATAATTTAATGTTTACATTTAAAATGGACACCCTGTATATTGACGTAATGTAAGACACACAATGGAATTTAGGACGCCAGTCACCTGTAGGCACTGAAATAAATCAGTGTTGAGATTTCGCGTAAATGATATTTATTTAGTTCACTGCCCAATGGGCTGATGTCCTAAATTCACTTGTGTTATTTTATAATAGCTGCAGGACTACAAATGATGACTGTTATACCACACACCACATACGTACAAGGCCACCAATCCTTGAGTGCGGATCCCCCTCCTGTCCTCTTGCTTCCCGCCGCTTGGCTATCCCCAGCTATCCCCTCTCCCACCCCTGGAGTCCCTGCGCTACCTCCCCACCCTCTCCCGCCCCTTCCTCCCGTCTTCCCACCCTCTCCCCTTCCCCTGCGGGGTCCTCAGTGTCGTCCTTTCAAAAATAACGTCCAGTGTCAGTGTTTTCAATGACTCAGTGTGTTTTCATCAGTGCTTCCACCGCCCACGAACAAGTTTCTTCGTCGTATATTTTAACCAGTGTCTCCGAGTTTGTCTTCGTGTGTTCAGTGTCCGGTGTTTATAATGCCAATGTGGCACAAGGATTTTAACTGACTACATGTTTTTATCATCTGTTACCTGTGTATGTTCATCAGTTACTTCTACGTGTCAAGGGTTATAATACTCCAACTTCTAACGCCTTATCATTGTTATTTTAATCTCGTCATGTCCATCTATACATATAAAACTGAATGTTTGTCTGTATGTCCTCTACATGTTCCTAAACTATTCATTCGATTGCATTGAAACTGATGAACTGTTGTTGTTGATGTTGGTTTTTGGAAGGGACTAAACAGCGACGGTTATCAGTCCCTTGTTCCAGTCTCAGAGATAAAACATTTTGTTAAGCGTTCCTAAGTAAATGAGTTGACAAGTCAAAGTTTAAAACTCACAGCGAATATAAAGAAAGAATACAATTAAAAAAGATGAAGAGCTGAAACATTACAAGAGTGTTTGTGCTGGGTGACCACAGAAATACAAGGCACACTTCCAGCCACTCAGGGACACTTTAAAACCACCTACCTAAAAGACTTAGGCAGGTGGACGACATAACAATGACAAACACACACAAACTTTAAATGGATTTATAAAATCGACACTCACGTATAAAATTTAAAACAGAGACAACCATAGAGGTATTGTCAGCTAAAGCAAGCTGCAAAGCGTCAGGGATATTATAATTTCTCGCTTTGCGGCTAAATTTCGGGATTCAAGTAAGATGTGGGCAACTGTGAAAGCCGCATCACATCAAACCTGAGAAGGGTCCTCCTGTCGCAGAAGGTGACAGTGCGTGAGCCAAGTATGGCCTATACGGAGCCGGCAAAGAACAACCGACTCGCTGCGAGAAGATCTCAGGGAGGTCTTCCATGCAGCGGTAGATGGCTTGACAACACGGAGCTTAATCGGTTCAGTCGAGTCTGCCTATTCAGAATTCCAAACCCCAAGGTCGTTGCGGGTCAACTGGGTTTGGAGGTCTGAATCTGGAAGTCCAATACCCAGGGACCGAGAAGTGGTGGCCAGCTTGGCCAGCTGATCAACGCGTTCATTGCCCGACATACTTAAGTGGCCCGGCGTCCAAAGAAATGCGAAAGAACGGCCTGACTCTCCAAGGGCTTAGACAGCATCTTGAATTGCTCGCACCACAGTGTGTTTGGGGAGAAACTGGTCGGGGGCCTGTAAGCCACTCAGGGAGTCGCTGCAGATGACAAACGACCCCCTGGGGCGAGCTCTAAGGTGTTCAAGACAACTCAAAATATCGACCAATTCCGCAGGCAAGATGCTGCTTCCACAAGGCAATGACCAGTGTTCTCTGTGGTCACCATAGACAAAGGCATATTCAGCATGGCCATCAACCAAGGAACCGTCTGTGTAAAAAATGTTTGCTCCGTGAAATGTGTCAAGCAGTGCTTGGAACCGGCTACAGAGAATCAGTGGTGAAATGAAGGCTTTCAAATCCCGGGACAAATCCAACCAAAGCTCCAGGCAAGGAATTGTCCAGGAGGGGATACGGAGGGAGTAATGGAAATATGGAGGAAGGGGTAGGAGATAAGGAAATGGACAAGGACTACAATTGGAAGACCCGACCGGGGCCGACTTCGTGGGGAAGGGAGTGCTGAAAGTGGGAAGAGAAGCCTGTGGTTTGGATGGCAGGGTGAAGCATGAACCCGGGCAATATAAGTCACCAACAACCGTTGCTGGCGATACTGCAGAGGTGGAACAACAGCTTCAGGTATCGTGCTCGGTACTGGACTGGTGCCAAAAGCCCCTGTTGCGAGACGCACAAAATTATGGTAAATGGGACCTGCAAGGCAGAAGGGGCTGCTGAGTCATAAACCAAGCCCCCGTAATCAAGCCGCGACTGAATAAGGGCCTTGTAGAGCTGAAGAAGGGTGGAACGGGCTTCGCCCCAAACAGTATGGCTGTTTGAAGAATATTTAAATGCCGCAAACACTTCTGTCTCAGCTGACGTAGGTGTGGCACCCAAGTTAGCCATGCAGCAAACACCATGCCCAGGAAGCGATGTGTTTCCTCGACGTGAAGTAGTTCACCACCCAGGTAGAGCTCTTGGTTAGGGTGAACTACCCGACGGCGACAGAAGTGCATCACGCGTGTTTTCTGCGTGGAGAACTGAAATCCGTGAGTAGAGGCCAATCAGTGGGCCTTTCGGGTGGCACCCTTCAGCTATGCCAATGCTAACGGAGCTGAAATACAGGCAAAAGTCATCGGCGAACAGGGAGCAACTGACTGATGACCCCACAGCCACAGCAAAACCGTTTATCGCCACTAAAACCAATGGGTTGCTGAGGGCGGAGCCCTGTGGGACACCGTTCTCTTGAATACGGGTGGAGCTAAAAGATGCCCCAACCCTTACCCAAAACGAGCGGTGGGAGAGGAAATTGCGTATAAAAATAGGAAGGGCACCACGTAAGCCCCAGGCATGCAGAGTAGTCAATATATGGTGGCGCCAGTTGGTATCGTGCGTCTTTCGAAGGTCGAAAAATACAGCTACTTAATGCTCATGCCTAGCGAAGGAAGTGCGAATAGCCGAATCCAGTGACACAAGGTTGTCAATGGGAGAACGGCCCTGGCGGAAGCCCCCCTGTTGTGGAGCAAGGAGTCCACGCACTTCAAGGATCCACATAAGCCAACGACTCATTATACATTCGAAGAGCTTGTGGAGAACGTTGGTGAGGTTGACCGGACGGTAATTGTCAGCCACCTGGGTATCTAGACCAAGTTTCAGCACCGGGATGATAGTGCTTTTCCGCTATTGTGACAGGAAAACCCCATCTGCCCATAGATGGTTAAATAGGGCGAGAATACGGCGTTGAAAGTCTCGTAAAAGGTGTCAGAGGAATTGGCTGTGAATCCTATCTGGCCCTGTAGTGGTATTAGGGCACGCAGCAAGGGCTGTTCGGAACTCCCACTCATTAAACGGGTCGTTATATAGTTCCCGACGACGAACTTGGAAGGATAACTGTTTCCGCTCGGCCCGCTCTTTAAGTGAGCGGAAGTCGGCACTGTACGTGGCAGTCGCTGAGCATCGTGCGTAGTGCTCTGACATATGCCCGGCAATAGCTGTCGGGAGTGTGTAGAGCACACCCTGTATGGTAAGGGATGGTATTCCTGTCGGCGGGCGGTATCCAAAGATGCAACGGACCTGCGTCCATACCTGAGTCAGGGATGTGCGGGGGCCGAAACTGGCTACATACCGCTCCCAGGAGTTTTGCTGTATGAATCGTGGAGCACGCGCACGGAGCCTTTTAAAGGCGATCAAATTTTCCACGGAAGGGTGCCATTGATGGCACTGGAGAGCTCGCCGACGTTCCCGGATAGCCTCAGCAATCTCCGATGTCCAACAAGGCACGGACCTACGCCTAGTGGAACCGGCGGTTTGTGGAACTGCTGCCTCAGCGGCTACGACAATACTGTCAGTCACCTGTTGGACTGCATTATCGATGCAGTGGTACAGCGATTACCAGAGCAGTAAGGTTGTTGAGAGACACGGCCTCATCTGGAGGAAGGTACAAGCTGCAGAAGGTTAACTCCTGCATTGCCTGGATTCTAACAGCCACTGCCTCAAGAGTGGTGTTGAGTGGCACCGGGGCACAGGGGACAGTGTCCAGGACATACAGACAAACACCGCCAGACACCGCCAGACACCCTGTTATGGTAGTAGCCCCGATACCCAAAAAGAGCAGGGGTCTGCTGTGCTGGAAACCATGTTTCCTGTAGGGCGATACAAAGTGCAGGGTAGCAGCACAGTAATTGTCGCAGTTTGGCCAGGTGATTAAAGAAGCCACCGCAATTCCACTGGAGAATGACTCGTTCTCCACGCTCTAATTCCATAGGATCATCTGCTGCCTTATGGTCAGGACCTACAGAATCTAAGACCATAGATTCAGCTGATTCCAGATGTGCAGAGATCCTATGGTCAGGCGAATCAAGAAGTGCGAGAGTGCAGAGGATGTGGGATTTTTCCTGTTCTTCCTGTTCAGTTTTTTGCCCTCTCTCTGGCCCTTCGGTGTTATGGGCCGTGGGGGCTTGTCAACAGGGGCTGCAGGGGCTGACTAAGTGGTGGAGGCCATTCGATCAGCAGCTGGTGGTACCTTCAGCCATTTGCTAGGATGCACTTTACCACTGGGACAGGCCCCAGAAGGGAGTGTCCCGTGGGACCCTTTCCGGGCGAGAGGACCAGAGAAGGCTGTTGTTGGTCCCGCAGTGGGGTGGGGACTGACGTCCCCTGCGATGGTTTATCCGTTGCTCCCAACGTGAAGTGTGTGGGAGTAACCAATGGAGTAGCGCCCCCATCTGTCAAGGAGGCAGGTGCAGTGGTTTGGGCCTGGGGGCCCACTGGCATTTGTGGTACAGATGGTCTAGAGATTGATGTTGTAGCTACTGTGGCGTATGGGGTTGTCGTGGTCAAAGTGTGAAGCTTCATATAGTTACGTTTGGCCTCTGTGTATGTCAGCCAGGCCAGGGTCTTGTACTCTAAGATCATGCTCTCCTTGTGGAGTTCAGAGCAGTTGGGCGAATAAGGATGATGCTGCTGATTACAACTGACGCACACTGGAGGCGGAGTACAAGGGGCGTCCGGATGGGATGCACGCCCACACTCCCGAAATGTTGGGGAGGCATCACATCGGGAGGACATATGTCCAAACCTCCAGCACTTGAAGCAGCGCATAGGGGGGGGGGGTAATGTAGGGCTTTACATCACACTGGTAGATCATCACCTTGACATTCTCAGGCAATGAATCGCCCTCGAAGGCAAGATGAAGGCACCGGTGGCAACCCTGTTGTCCTTCGGACCCCTATAGATGCGCCGGATGAAATGCACACCTCGCCGCTCCAAGTTAGCTCGTAAATCGTCGTCTGATTGCAGCAGAAGATCCTCGTGGAAGATGATACCCTGGACCATATTTAAGCTCATATGTGGCGTGATGGTAATGGAAACATTACCCAGCCTGTCACAGGCTAGCAAAGCTGACTGGGCTGGGGATGACGTCGTTTTGTATGTATCGATTGATTTGACACGTTTCTAGTTATATCGAAAAAAAAAACACTTAAAATTCATTAAATACTAGATTTCTTATAACTCAGCAACATCTACGTTTACGAACTTACTATTTACTACAAGTATGGCAGGAAATAAGTAAAAAAAGACCTTATTCGAAAAAATCAAAAATATTCCGTATTGTTTGAGATATATCGATTTTTTTAAAATAAGGATCCAAGAAAATTGAGTAACGGTTCTCCATGTGTTTTCTTCGTTAAGAGTTGTAATATCATACCATTAAATAATTTTTTAGATTTTATTACTTATAAGTATCAAAGAATGACTTTAAAAAACCTGCACTTGTTTAGGGCCCGTTTTCTTCAACGGACTATTTCTACTTCTATGTTACGAATAGTACTGTTAAAGAACTGTGTTGCTGACATTTTTTAAAGAAAAATTTGAATATCTCGCCTCCAGAAGGTCGTACAGCAACATTATTCGTTTTAAAATCTGTGTAAATATCTGCCTCTAGAAAGACGTCTATTGCGTGGAACATGTCGTGTCTGATAAACTAAGTCAGTCATATATGGCTTTTGCTAAATTGGCGTTGACTTGTTTGAGGAAATCTGTTTTTCTTATGGAACGTCACATGAACGTTGAGCTTATTGCAAGTTCTGGCACTTTGAAATAGACGAATCCAATCGATATTGACCTGAGAGCCGAAACCATTACCTTTTCCTATAAACTATTTTCTATCGACCTGACACCATTCAACATGCAACCGATTGTGGGAGCAAAATTGTGCAGAACTACTAAAATGGTGATTATAATGGTCGATTAAAATATTTCCGCTTCCGTGTGTTGCTACAGTCTACAACAAGCTGCGTAACGCGTCTCCATACTTGCATCGACTTGATGCATTCCAGTTTTTCCTACGTATGTGTGAACCTGAACTGTATTGACATTATCAACGAATCCTTCCAAACAGTAGAAACGTGCTGTTAGTCTTTTCGTGGCTGCGAAACGACAAACACCGACAGATATTTATCGGAGAATTAATGGACAAAATGTCTGTCGAAAACCAACGTTCTGTAATCTTGTAGAAAGTGATACTACGAAGCACTGTCAATTCCATCGAAGACGCTAAGTTTTTGATAGGAAAGTAAACTGGAAGATTATTAATATTAATCACGATATCAATAATTTGGTCGCAAAAGCGGATCGGCCTCTTTCCTCAAGCTCTTCTTCGTCATTTAACCCTGACTTGAAATGTTTGATTGCAAAGCAATATGAAAGCGCCACGAAAGACAGTGATGCATTTCTGGGTTGTAACATGTTTGAACAAAGCTCACATCTATTTCAAAAGTTAGATAAGAAATCTGGGAAAGGACCCTTTGTAAAGAAAGACCTACATCAAATGTGACTTATTGATCAAGTGTCCAGTGTCAGTAAATTTAGTGGCAGTTAAATACACAGAGTTGTGTATGTGATAATCATATTTTCCCGTAAGTAACCTAAACGACGACACAAAGTATTTGGCACAATCATATTTCGGAGGCACAATGTTACTTAGAATACGGCGAATCTGAACATTGATCTTTGGTAGTCCATAAAACCTCGAAGAAACCATAACTACTTAGTTTTAATTTTCGCACAACTTGTGGTGGCAAGGGGAGGCGTTCAGAAGCGATGCAGTATTCCTTACCATTTGTTTCTTGGGGTCATTAGTGAGTTTCCGATATGTGCTGCCACTCAGAAAACTGTACACTTTATAATCATAGTGGTCACGACACGCAGAAGCAGTGGCTCTAGTTTTAACACCTAGAAGAATTACCGTCTCAGTATCTAGGCGAACTTTACGTATGCAGTCCACTCTCCTACAGCTACATTACCCTTGAAGAGTGAGCCGTCATAAAAACTCTACGAGTTCCACGCCTTACTTAATCCGCTGAATCCATGCAGACTGGTCAAACAGCTTCTTCGTCGACACTAATAAACGAAGGTGTTGGCCAAACGTTGGTGCAAAGTTCAGTTCTTTACCTAAGATCATCCTCATAGCGTTGTGTAGATCTCTACCCGTCATACAGCTATGAATGTCGAGTATAGAAAGAACAGTTTCCTCCCGCGAGTAGCCTCTCAAAACGTCTGTCTTACTGTAGTCACGTCACAAATCCAATCTGGCTTCGCTCATATTGTACCATCTACCAATGAATAGTAGGGTAAATTCACGAATATATGCAGGTGGAGACGATGAAGTTGCTCAGTGTATTTCATAGGACCGTTGCTTTCTGAACTCATGTTCATTTCTACAAAGAAGATTCCCGGTCTCCCGAAATGTCAATTACTCGAACGTGAAACATGTTTCTAAATGGTCCACGCCGGCCGCGGTGGCCGAGGGGACTGCGTCGCGCCAGTCACGGTCTGCACGGCCACTGCGGTCGGGGGTTCGAATTCCCCCTCGGGCATGGATATTTGTGCCGTCCTTAGTAATAGCTAGTTCATAAGTAGTTTGTAACTGTAGGGACTGATGACCCCATAGTTAAGTCCCATAAGCTCTACAAACATTTTTTTTAAATGGTCCACAACACAACCACGACAGAGACGTAGCGGTATGGCTTTGAGCTTCTGTTCGGTTACCCTATTAGAAACGCTTCGCCCTAGAAGCCGAAGGTACAGTTCTCACACTCTTCGTAAGTGGTAGTCCCGATTCTTCTCCCCTCGCGGAGGGGAGGGGACGTGCGGAATCAGAAACAATTGGGAGTCACATTGTGCAGCTGCGACGGATAGTGGTCTCCGTGGTGTACAGCAGTTGGCGTGCGGAACATCAGCTGGTCTCTCAGCAGCACCCAGCAACATAAATACCTGTGGAAGTGGGGGCTGGCGCCCACTGCATTGCCTGATCTGCAACAAGAGTCTCAAGGCGCCTGGGACAGTTCATCCCAGAAAGCCATTCCGAGCCTCTACGATCGATTGCCTGCGAGAAACATCACCTGCGTTATTGGCACGACTGTTGGATTGTTTCAGTTCACTTTACTGTAATATGTGTGTTTCGTGTAGTTCAAACGTTTGTAAATCTAGGGAACATGACTGCTGCAGTTATCTGTGCGTACTCTTACAAACTAATGAAACAAACTTGTGCTAAGAAGAACACACACACACACACACAACCGCGCACTCTGCAGCAAGACGCCTGAGAAGGCTGGGCAAGACCGGCTCCACGAGCCGAGGGCGGCTGCGTGTGCCGTCTGCTGTCCCGCAGCTAATGGACGCGAACTCTCGCCTGCTAACATGCAGTTTAGACTCTTGTTCTAGTTCCTCTGTCTCTTCAGTGTCTGTTCTGACGAGTAGCAAGGTCCCCTCAGTGAATTCCTTCTTGCATTTTCTGCGATTATGACTCATGTCTGGCTGAAGATTACAGCCTTCATTTCATCAATAAAAGGGAGGAAGATTAGGATTTAACGTTCCAGGACGTCGTCGTCATTAGATGGGCTCAACACGCATGTACAGTTTCTGTCATGCACGGAGATGGGAAATTTGCCGTGACCTTTGAAAGGAACCATCCCGGAATTTGTCCAGAGTGATTTAGGGTAGTCTAGGGGAACGTAAATCAAGATGGCCAGAGGCGGCTTTGACCTGAGGGTCCTCCCGAGTGCGAATCCAGTGTGGCACTTAATTCGGTTTCTACTCATTGTTCAGACTATTGGCCGAAACTGGTCTGGAAGCCCCTTGGACTCCTTCGCGTGTCTTGTATTGTGAAGGTAATTTTTCCTTTTTTTTTTTTTTTTTTTTTTTTAAACAATAGTTACCCAGTTACATACAAAGCTTCATTGGTAACAGGTACATCAATGTTAATGTCACTTTTTTGACACTGTCTCCAAAACAATCGAGTAGCAATGTTTGTACGTAGAACTGTGTCGTAGAAATTTGCCACCTTTGAATGGTACCAGTGTGTTTGTCAGCTTCAGCTCTTCGTCACTGTCAAAACGCTGACCGGAGGGCAGTAATTTCTTGGGGTGGAGCAAACGATGGAAATCGTTGCAAGCAGTGTGCTGGATGATGAGACTGCTCCCGGCCGAACTTCAGAAAGCAGTTGCAGAGCGTCGAGCATTGTCACAGAGCAGCACAACACCCGCGCCAGGCGCTGCAGGGCACACTCTGCTGCCGGCGAACAGCTGCAGGCGACTGCCACACGCCGGCTGCCTCCGCTGGCGGCACACTTCTTGATGCCACGACATGACGCCACTATTGTTTTGATGTCAACCTCGCCTAGAGACGCCGAGAAGTGTACTTACTGAAATATCGCCCACTTTAGAGGACGACACTCGACTGAATTCCCGAGAAATATTCAATATTGATTTACCTGTTGCCAATGTAATTTTATTTGGGCACTTAGTTTATAGATGGGCCTCGTAGAATTATCTATCATTTCAAACCATCGCAGATGCACACAAATGAATTTACGGTGCTATCTGCCAGTGGCCTTTTAATTAACAAATGGAGGAGCCGGAGTTGGAAGCCTTGTCCTCCTGCGTGCAGGACAGTCGCGCTGGGCCACTGTCACCACGGCGGCTGCCCCAACGCGCCTGCAACCAGACGCCAATTCTCAATGTTCCACACAGTGGCGAAGTGTCCCGGCCCATTAACTCGTAACTTGCACCATATTGCCGACTCTTGTACGTTTTCGGGCGTAGTGTGCCTCCGCACCGAAAAACGGATGGTTCGGTCGTTTTCGCCTTAATTTCATTCAAGAATAGACACCACATACGCATCACCGAGGCCTTTCTCTCTTTTTGTTCTGGATGAGTGTGACCACAACATATTTTCTGATAATGTTATTTGAAACGTGATCCATGTCTGTGATACCACCTGCCATCTAACAAGAGAACATCTTCAACTCGACCTCATATTTCTTGAGAAAAAAAAATGCATCAGCTAGACATCAACCCCAAAAATCGATACCACCTAAAAATTTGGGACATTATTCAGATACTACGCAGTTGTGGCCTCCTCAAAGTACAGCTTTTAAACATTCGCGCTCAGGTTGTTCCTCACTCGGCCCGCTTCACTGCGACCGCTTAATGCCCGAACTGTGAACAGAGTCTGGTAAGAGGTTTGTGTTCGCGACGTAAATTAACCCGCAGGCTGTCGTGTGACATCTCCAGGAGCGGTATGGAATGATGAATAATGTGCAACGATTAAATGTCAAAGATTTAGAGCTCTTTAAAGTCGTCACCGGTAAGCATAATCATTTGCATTTATTAGACGTACTAAACACGGTAAAACACGGTGATTAATACATGCTGGATATAAAAGAAAATAGCGGGTTCACGTTCGGTACAGTTTTACAAGAGGATGACGTCGACGATAACGACGCTGCCATTTCAACACCGTCAGACTCGTCGAGCACTTTCATTGCTTCAAAGGGGCTTGGGCGTGGAATTGGTTGGTTGGTTGGTTGGTGTTGGGTGTTTAAAGGAGACTAAACTACCGGGTCATAAGTCCCCTGTTCCCTGCTAAGAGATCACAGGATTTCATGTTTGGTTAAAAATAAGCACCCTGCAACCAGTACACAAGACGTACAGGAAGACAGTGTTGGCCATAATTACAACATAAAAAAAGGAAACCACAATAGAGGTGGAACTAATAATCAGCTATGCTTAAAATCACAGCAGATGTTGTCCGCTGGCTGATCACTAGGTTAATAATGGATGAGCCAGACATTTTGCACATACTACAACTGCCAGTCGGAAATAGGACTGACAAGACAAAAGTGTCAACAGATCAAAACTATAAGCGGTGTATGCCTGAAGATCAGGCATACGAACCCACCATTAAAGCTTATGATAAAAACCAGCGCGAATAAAACCTAAAACACAGTCAGCCATACAGGTGTCATCAGCTAAAATCGAAGGAGGCACAGTAGGCAGGTTAAAAGACTGCCGCAATGCAGCTAAAAGTGGACAGTCCAACAAGATGTGGACTACAGACAACACAGCGCCACAATGGCATTCTGGCGGTTCCTTTGTACGTAAGAGGTGGCCATAAATTAGCCACGTATGGCCTATACGCAGGCGACAGAGGCTGACTGAGTCCCTTCGTGAAGGCCTTAGGGAAGTCTTCCAAGCTTTCGTCGAAGGTTTGATTGCACGGAGATTATTGGGCATTCTCATTGTTGCCCATTCCAGGCCTCAAAGATCTTTCGGTGTAGACCCAAGCGGATATCCCCTTCAGGGGTATCGATATCCAGGTGCTGGCATGTGATGGCCTGCTTGGCCACGTGATCAGCGCGTTCGTTCCCTGGAATGCTAATGTGGCCTGGGCTCCAGATGACAGGTACAGACCGGCCTGACTTGCCAAGACTAAACACCGTGACTTGGATGGATCGCACCAAATGGTACTTGGGGAAACAGTGGTCGAGTGCTTGCAAGGCACTCAGGGAATCACTAAAGGTAAGATATGACTTCCTGGGGCATGCTCTGAGATGGTCGAGTGCACGGGTTATTGTGATCTGTACAGCCAGGGGGGCAGGGAGCGCTGTGCAGTGTTGTCGCCATGAACGTAGGCGTAACCCACTCTGCCATCTTCCTGGGAGCCATCAGTGTATATGATGTCTGCATCACGGAATGTGCCAAGTATGTTCAGAAACTGGTGTCTAAGTAATTGTGGTAAAATGGACGCCTTTGGATCGCAGGACAGTTGCAGATGAAGCTGGAGGCGAGGGATGGTCCATGGAGGATATGAGATAGGCAAGATGATGCAGGACAAAGAGGAAAGGACTCGAGTGAAGAAAGAAGAGAATGTACCCTGACCGTGATGGGAAGACGCGATCTGGGTCGACGTTGTGGAGAGGGAAGGATGGTATTTGGGAACAATAACCTGCGTTTTGGATGGTGAGGCGTAGCATGGACATGGGCAATGTAGGAGGCCGGCAACTGTTGCCGGCGGTACCTCAAAGGAGGGATGCCAGCTTCGGCAAGGAGGCTAGGCACAGGGCTGGTGCGGAATGCCCCTTTTGCTAAACGGACACCACCATGAACAATGGGATCCAAGATCCGCAGTACTGAAGGTGATGTAGAGTCATACACCTGGCTCCCATAATCCAGGCGTGACTGGATGAGCGCCTTAAAGGGGTGTATGAGGATTTGACAGTCAGCTCCCCAGGCAGTGTGGCTCAGACATCGTGATATATTTAGGTGCCGCCAGCACTTCTGCTTCAGTTAACGAAGGTGTGGCCTCCAAGTCAGTCGGTTATCAAACAGCACGCCGAGAAAACGACGGCTTTCTGCGACATGAAGCTGGTCAGCAGCTAAGTACAGTTCTGGGTCAGGGTGAACGGCCCGACGACGACAATAGTGCTTCACCCGGGTTTTAGAAGCTGAGAACGTAAAGCCATGTGTTGTGGCCAATGTCTGTGCCATTGAGATGGCTCCCTGAAGACGCCTTTCAGCAACACCAATGCTAGGAGAGCTGTAGTATAAGCAAAAGTCATCGGCGAATAAAGAACAACAAACCGATGACCCCAATGCCGCAGCAAGACCGTTTATCGCAATTAAAATGAGCGGTACACTGAGAACGAAGCCCTGTGGAACGCCGTTCTCCAGCATTCGGCGTGAGCTGAGGGAGGTACCAACTCTAACCTTATAATTGCATAGCGAGAGGAAATTCTTGATAAAAATTGGGAGTGGCCCCCGTAAGCCCAATTCATACAGCGTAGCAAGAATATGGTGGCGCCATGTCATGTCATACGCCCTCAGAGGTCAAAAAAGACCGCAACGAGGTGGTGAAACCTAGAGAAGGCTGTACGGATGGCCGGCTCCGATGACACTAAATTGTCGATACTGGAGCGACCCTGCCGGAAACCCCCCTGTTGTGGGGCCAGTAGACACCGATCTTCAAGGATCCAAATAAGACAGCCACTCACCATACGCTCAAGCAACTTACACAGGACATTAGTTGAGATGATGGGGCGGTAACTGACAACTGCCAGCGGATCTGCTCCCGGTTTCATAACAGGGATAATAATACTATCCCTCCACTTTGATGGGGAAAAAACCCCTGTTCAGACCCTATTAAATAAGGCGAGCAGTTTCTGATTAAATTCCGCTGACAGGTGACGGACGAACTGGCCATGTATGCGGTCTGGTCTCGGAGAGGTATCGGGGCATGCAGCAAGAGCAGTGGTAAACTCCCACTCCGTAAATGGAGCATTGTACAGTTCAAAATGTTCAAATGTTTGTAGTCTATGAGACTTAACTACGGGGTCGTCAGTCCCTAAACTTACGAACTACTTATGAACTACTTACAACTAAGGACGGCACAAACATCCATGCCTGAGGGGGTTCGAAACCCCGACCGCAGTGGCCGTGCAGACCGTGACTGGAGCGCCTCAGTCCCCTCGGCCATCGCGGCCGGCAATTGTACAGTTCCCAGTGGCGAGTGTGGAAAGATAGAGGATTTTGCTCCACCTGTTGATTAAGGGAGTGGAAGGATGCACTATAATTTGCCGTTGCAGAGCAGCTCGCTAATGCTCTGCCATGCACTCAGCAATAACGGCCGGGTCAGTACAGAGAGTTCCATCGACGGTCAGAGATGAGATTCCCACTGGTGGGCGGTAACAAAGAGGCGCCGTACTTGAGACCAGACGCGAGAAGGGGAGGCACGAAAGCCTATTGAGGCAACGTACCGCTCCCAACAGTCCTGTTTACTTTGCCAGATGAGTCGTCGGGCTCGGGCCCTAAGCCTAAGGCTATCAGATTTTCAAGTGTGGGGCGGCGCCGGTGGCGCTGCAGTGCACGACGACGGTCCTGGATGGCCAGCAACCTCGGGCGTCCAACAGGGCACGACCTTGCGCCGAGAGGAGCCAGTGGTGATCGGAACGGTCTCCTCTGCAGCTGAAACTATAGCAGCAGTGACCTGTTGGACTGCCTTATCAATGTCAGGTGGTAGTGGAACAGGAGTGGAGGTGTAACACCGCTAGTTTGCTCGATGTACGCACCATCTGGATTTGTAGCCTGCAGGTTCAAAGTGCTTGAGTGACAGAAGAATGGGGAAATGGTCGCTCTCGCAAAGGTCGTCATGGACCTTCGTACGTGAATGTGGGAGCAGGCTTGGCTACATACAGATAGGTCAATAGCAGAATATGTGCCATGCACTATACTAAAATGCACTATACAAATGTTTGGGTGCACCAGTATTTAAGAGGCACATGTCCTGCTGTGTCAGTAACGATTAAACGTCTCTACCACGTCCCGAGGGCTGTATACCGCCCCAGAGAGGGTGGTGGGCGTTGAAGTCCTCCAAAAGGATAAATGGTGGGGGTAACTGCGTGACCAAGGCAGTGAGGTCAGCAAGGGACACGGCCTCATCTGGTGGGAGGTACAGAGAGCAGACAGACCATGACCCGACGTCCATGGCTGTGTTAGCCACTCACTGGTACCCACATTATCAGTAGGAGAAACCATAAGAGGAAGGGAACGTAGGGACCACTTCCTGGCGAGAGGTGTCGGAGAAGGCTTCTTCTTCTCCGGCTGGGTGTTGGGGACTGGAGTCCCCAACGGTTGTGGGGCAGTTGCCCCTACAGGAGGTAGTGGGGGGGGGGGAGGCAACAGAGTAAGGACCCCCAACCGTCAAGGGGGTAGTTTGATGTTGTTGGCCCGAAGTGGCCACAGGAGTTGGTGAGACATGGGAGGCAGACTTCCCCATAGTGATCAGGGACGACGCAATGGCAGCAAAGGACGATGTCATTCGAACGGGATGAAGACGCTCATACTTTCGTCTGACGTCTGAGTACGTCAATCTATACAGGGTTTTGAATTCCATGATCTT
Organism: Locusta migratoria; assembly: GCA_026315105.1. Taxonomy (NCBI): domain Eukaryota; kingdom Metazoa; phylum Arthropoda; class Insecta; order Orthoptera; family Acrididae; genus Locusta; species Locusta migratoria. The sequence continues at coordinate 28,813,359 of CM048745.1, read as the reverse complement.
TCGTTCTTTATTGAGCCCACTATAGGTCGGCGAGCAAGGTGGATGTTGCAGCCCACAATTCACACACACAGGAAGAGGTGTACACGGAGCGTCCAGGTGTGATGGACGCCCACAATCTCTACATGTGGGGCTGGAAGTGCTTCGGGAGGACATATGCCCGAACTTCTAGCACCGAAGGCATCGCATAGGGGGAGGAATGTACGGTTTACATCACACCGGTATATCATTATCTTGACCTTCTCAGGCAGTACATCGCCTTCGAAGGCCAAGATAAATGGACCGGTGGCAACCATGCGATCTTTCGGTCCCCTATAGATGTGCCGGACGAAGTGAACTCCTTGTCACTCTAAGTCAGCGCGCAATTCGTCGTTAGTCTGTGACAGGAAATCATGGTGGAGTATTAAGCCCTGGATCATGTTGAGCGTCTTATGTAGCGTAAACTTATGGCGACGTCTCCCAGCTTGTCGCAGGCAAGTAAAGCCTTTGACTGTGCAGGGGATGCCGCTTGTATTAAGACAGACCCCCTTCTCATTTTTGAAAATGATGTCACTTTACCGAATCGATTTTCAATAGATTCAAAAAAAATTACGGCTTGGAGTTAGAAAAGGATTCCCCATCAGCCCGAGTACAGACTAAGTACTGGGGTCAGTAAGGCTGAGATTGATTAAGGGCCCAACGTTCTTCCCAAGGTGTGGCCAGGGAAGGGAACGTCATAAGGTGCACCATTAAATTCACTTCTTCCTCTGTTAGAGACGGCGTTTTTGCTACCACCCACGCTATTTATGGCTAGTTTCATTTCCGTCCCACGAGCAGCTAGGGAAATAAGGTCAACCCAGGTAGAGCCCCGCTTGCCTGGGTGAGCCTTATACAACTGAGGTGCGGCAGGTTCCTCAGAGGTCGCTCGCTAGCGGCTGTTCAGCCTCAACAGCCATGCATCTCCTTGGCACGTAGCACTCCTTGAGATTGAGGGGTTTCTTATAGAGGTTTTTACCATCCTCGCGACTCGGGCAATTAAGCCATGATCCCTGGGCTCTAAAACGTACAACGTTCCACCGACGCGCCGAACGATGGTCGTTGAAGCACGCACAGAGCTTACGGTGTAGCGGACTGTTGGCGCGACACAGCGCACGGCTCAGGACCCCGGGTTCACCAGGCCAGTACTCAGCAAATTAATGCTGAGCCCCTGAGGGCGGGCGTGGGATTAAGGTCGTCAGTGATGGTGAAAGTTGCTTTGATGATTTGAAATCGTCGAATACCACTTTGCCCGTCACCATAGTAGAAGAATATAAGCAACGATACGTTTTCGTTTCATACAGCGCATCACAACTGCAGTTGAAACGAATGAGACGGTTTTCCAAGAAGCAGTGTAACGTAATTTAATTTTCTATACCTCTTATGCACATCATTTTGTTACATGTAAAGCTGACGCTATTAAAGTGGAGTGAACTTGATAGAGTTACATTACATATGTTTCATTTTGTAATATTATTTCCTCCTCCACTTCCCTAGCTCTTCAAATTTCACATTTCAGGGAACTCGGTGTTGCCCCTTCTTTGCACAGTACTACACATTCGGGCACTAAGCGGCTGCAGTGAAGCGGGCCGAGTGAGGAGCAACCCGAGTGCGCGAATGTTTGAAAGCTGTTACTTTCAGGAGGCCGTAACTGCGTAGTATCTGAATAATGGACCAAATATTCACTTCATATCGATTTCTGGGTTGACATCTAGCTCATGTATTTTTTTTCTCAAGAAATATGAGGTCAGGGTGATGATGTTCCCTTGTAAGTACGTTTATTACCCTCGCCCAAACCGCCCAGTCGTTCAGCATGTTTCGTAACTGCCCTACACGAAACGCTGTGGAGCAGGACGGGCAGGCGTCAGTCCTGTCCATATTTGCCTCAGGTGATCATCTAACGATAGAAGGTGGATCCTCCTGCCTTTCGGCCCTCGTTCTTTCGTCAGCCGCTTCTGTAAGTTGCCTACCGTCACTGATCGTTGAAACGAGATACTTCAATGCTGACAGTTCTTATACACCACCACACTTTAGGTCCAAATTTCTCGCTCTTCTGCTCCACGTACTCTGAGCTCTTTTTGTTTAGTCGTTGACCATATCAAGCGAAACGGCTGCTCCACTGTTTGTCGCCAGAGATCAAGCTTGTTCTTTGCAGTTTATTCTCTCGCGTCACTCGTCAATAAAATGGGTTTGTCATTGAGGGAGTTGCAGTTGCTGCACACCAGCAAGTGTACACCTTCATCGCGTGTGTGGGAATAGGGTCGCCGGCCTCAGTGGCCTAAGGGACTGAGGCGCGCCAGTCACGGTCTGCACGGTCACTACGGTCGGGGGTTCGAATCCCCCCTCGCGTATGGATATTTGTGCCGTCCTTAGTGTTAGATAGTACATAAGTAGTTTGTAAGTTTAGGGACTGATGAGCCCGTAGTTAAGTCCCATAAGCTATACAAACATTTGAATTTGGAATAGGCTCAGACAGATGTTGGCATGTCAACTTTTACATCTACGCATTATTGTCAACACGTGGCAGCAACCTGGAATTGGTGTAGTTACAACCTAGCTGCCTGGGAAAGCGTCGCGCGGTGGCACGCCGATTTCGACATTCGCAGAGGCGCGAGGGGTTCGTGCCGAGTCCACACAGTGGATCGAGACGAGAGCCAACGCCAACCAGTTTGCGAGCAGGACGGGGTCTTTCGTACGTTTCCCTCGGCAGACTAGTGAATACTGGACTGATGTCGACGTTGCGCGTCTGCCACACGATTCGCAAACACTTCAAATTGTTTGGAAAACTTACGAATATGCAGCCTCGTGATGAAGTCGATGACAGCCGGTATTCCGCTGGTGCACACCCACCCATTTTCAAGGCACCTGCAGATAGGAACACTGTGCGTGGACATTAGAGCGCAAGTAAATTATGCTCTATGTGCCAGTTTTCCCATTTCGAAGCTATAGCAGGAAATATGTTCAAAACTTTTCAAATTTTTCTAAATCTATCGGACGAAACTGCGTGCAGTTCAGTCAATGAATGCATTGTAGAGTGCATGGAATATGCGATAATTTTTGACTTCATGAAGTTGTTAGGGATAGTTAGGAGGTGAACATACTAAAAGTCCCCGCCCCTGGGGGGTGAGCTAAAGCGGGGATGGGGGTGGAAAGGTACCATTTTTGGTTTTTCGCTTATATCTCGAAAGCGGTCCGCTTTAGGAAGAAAATGTTCCAATTAAAAATGAAAGACAATTGAATTTGCTATAAAATTGTTTCTATACATATTAGTCGAATTCCCAACGGTTTTCGAGATATACGTTACTGAAAATCGACAATTTCGGAAAAAAAATCATTTTACCTCACTAATTTTGTCAAACATTTACTTCTAGTTACTCACTCGATCGTTTCTCAGAAAATTTGTCAGAAGGAAAGTTGTAGAGCATTAAATTTCCTTCAATTTGATATTCGCATTTATTACCTTATCTTCAACTAATCAGAAGTTTTATCATTTATAAGACGTGCACTCAGTTGCGAGGTCCTTCTAGAAATGAGTGCTTTGAAAGGCTGTGACGTTTTTATCTTATGAAACGTGCTAGCATGGTAAATAACAACACGTTGACAATGACAAGAAGGTAATTTCAATTGAAAGAGAACACCTATTTACAATTATAGCTTTTATTACAATATTGTGAATCATACAATGCAAGTATTTACTAGCACTGATAGTGATTAAGAAAGTGCATTGAATACAACATTTTCATTTTTCTGAGGAATGGTCGAGTGTCATTCACCTTAGTCAGTGGTGGAGACGTCGTCCAACAAGATTGGTAGAGTCTGGATGTTACTGTCTCCATCTTCATCCTTAATTAATATTCAGACTCCGTTGTTGCAGTTGCCCTTGCATTTCAGGCATGTAACAGAGCACTGTAACAACGCTTTTCTGGGACCACACCTCCACTGTCACATCCTTACGTCTATCGACAATAATTACCTTCAAGAATTCGTCAGGAGCAGGATCTAACTCCGAGAGTTTCGGAACTAGTTGGTCATTCCTTCTTTCCCAACCCCAATTCGGCGCTCGACATTTCGGTTCCTTTCTTAACCAAAGTCGTACTTGTTGGTTAATTCGGAATGCATGTTGCTTAACAGCTCCTTCAGTTGGAGGGAGAGTTCAGAGATTAAGCTTCATTTGCCCAGCTGCTTTTATAAATAATTTGTAGCGGAACTCGTTGAGGGATGTCTTGGTGGCTGGAGCTCCATAACATGAGAGAGTACTCGTGATTCCCACTGTCTGAATGGAGTCGGGAAAAGAAGAATTATTGGAAAAATATCCCAGCAGCATGTTGTATGATTTTGGACTTCTGATGCATTTTGACAAACCCCACTTTAATCTTGCAATTCGCCGCGGATGTTGTGTCACAGACTGTAAATACATGTAGGAATAACAAATGGACGTTGTCCTTCATTTTCAATTCCTGCTCCTCTTGTTATACATTGCTTGTGTCCCTTCCACTCTGGGACTACAATACCTTGTTTTTTGGCAACAAACCACAGAATGTCATTTGGTGCAGGATGTGGCGGCTCCTCTGGTATATCAATGTGTGCCACACTCACATTTCGTAGACCTCCTTTCATCGTAATGTATGTTTCTGGTGGAATAGTTCCGAGTTTTCCAGTTTCACCTGATGTATGCATTGTTTTTAATCTTGGTGTTTCTGAACTTCTTTGAACATGTGTGGACGGAGTGACACTTTGATGCCCCCCAAACCGTGAAAGGTATTCTGTTCGTCTAAGGTACAATCACTGAAATCCATATTATCAAAAGCATTTTTTTAATATAGCTGGATTGTAGGTTAGCTGTGCGTGGGCAATCACAAATAATTCCAGTTTTTGTGCTTCATAGTAGGATGAGCTGACACCCAGACTTGCTAGAAGATCAATCAAGTTCTTCGAGGCATATGTCAATATTGGTGACAAGAAGGTTCGTGGACTGAAACGGATGTGATGGCATGTCCAGTAGCAACACACTTCCTCCATGATTCCTGTTTTTTTTTTTTTCAGCGTAACCTCATCAAGAAAGGTTCGGAGTTTTGGAGGGAGTGTGGGAGAGAATTTGCATCCTTCAGGAAGTTATCTCTTTTAGGGTATATAACTGTACACTCACTTTGAATAAATTACCTTGTTATCTCATCAGTTTTCTGGGCATTTCTGAGTCGCACTTCTTTCTCATCATTTTCCTTGTTATCGTACCAGGCGTTGGTTAGCAATTTGTACCCAGTGTCCCTAAATCAAATTATTGGAACCTTAAGCCTGCTGGAACCTGCGATCATGATTATGCGATCCCATACTTCTTCAACAGTTCTGTTCTGATAGTTCCCCACTCAGGTTTCCTCCCAGTAATAACACCCATAGTAACGTTTACAGTGAACTGACAGTCACTATTCCCCTCCAGTAAGACACTAACCTCTTCCACTGCATTTGAAACGTAATCTTCAGACATGGATGTTAAGAGTTTCTGGTACAACGATCACACAAATTCCAACCGACATTCATCATGATACACAGTCAACTAAATCTTTGCAGATGGAAAGATGCCTCATCGCTTCCTCGCCCCACTGATCATGTCTATCTCGAGAAGCATCCATGCTCGTCACTTGTATGTCAGTTTTGTTGCGTCCTTTTGTGATAAAAATAACTAAAAATATCTTCCTTGGGCTTCTTTTGCTCACCATCAACACTTTCGGCGTAAAAGAAGAAAATTTTGTTTTGAAATCGAACTTCGCTTGTTTGGATCTCAAAGTTGAAGGCTGAACTACTTCAGAGGACGATGAGAGTGCCTGTCTCTTTAAATGAGCGTTGATGGATTGCGGCCGGATGTAATTTTTTCGACATTCATTATGAATCAAAAGGATGTCCAAACCTTCTAAAGATGAGCCATTGCTATCTCCCCTTTCTCTAATTGCTTTGATGAGTGATAGTATTCCTTTTTTGTCACTGTGAAAACACCAACATCTGGTCCATCTATTATTTCATCAAATCAAAACACCGAGTAGCCATTACGCTTACTGCATAGTCAACATTTTCATAAATAAATGAAAAACATCACGAAAAGCCGACATACAAAGTTTTCTATGTTTGGCGAACTTTTGAAGTGAACTGAAGTAAGAAGTGAGTGAGAACACCCCATTCCACCCCCCTGTCCAGTCTCTTGGGAGGAGCCAGTGGCAGGCCTTCCATGTTCGTCGTGGGGCTTCCCTATCGTTCACCCTCTGCCGGGCGTTAAGTACCGGCGACCTTGAAGGCGTGTCCACTGCAGGTGACAAATGAGCATCGACCATTCGTCCTCATAAAAATGAAACTGTTGCTTTGAAATGATTCATTTTGAATCACTATCACTGCTTGTAAATACTTTCATTGTATGGTTCATAATATTATAATAAAAGCTATAAATATAAAAAAGTGTTTTCTTACAATTCCAGTTACCTTCTTGTTATTGTTAAAGTGTTGTTATTTACCATGCTAGCACGTTTCATAAGACATAAATGTCACAGCCTCTCAAAACCCTCATTTCTAGAAGGACCTCTAAACTGAGCGCACATCTTACAATTGATGAAACTTCTGATTGGCTGACGATAAAGTGATAAATGCGTATATCAAATTGAAGAAACTTTAATGATCTACAACTTTCCTTCTGACACATTTTCTGAGAAATGATTGAGTGAGTCACTAGAAGTAAATGTTTGAAAAAATTAGTGAGGTAAAAATGACTTTTTCCGAAATTGTCGATTTTCAGTAACGTATATCTCGAAAACGGTTGGGAATTCGACTAATATGTATAAAAAAAATTTTATAGCAAATTCAATTATCTTTCATTTTTATTTGAAACATTTTCTTCCTAAATCGGAACGCTTTCGTGATATAAGCGAAAAACCAAAAAATGGTACCTTTCCACCCCTCTCCCCGCTTTAGCTCACCCCCCATGGGCGGGGACTTTTAGTATGTTCACCTCCTAACTATCCCTAACAACGTCCAGAAGTCAAAAATTATCGCATATTCCAGGCACTCTACTCCCTTCGTTTGAGCACTCATTGACTGGACTAGTGGTCGTCAGTCCGTAGCTTATAAACTACTTAAACTAAGGTAAACTAACCTAAGGACAACACACAAACCCATGCCCTAGGAAGGACTCGAACATCCGACGGCGAGGAACCGAGCTCTCCGCAGCGAGGTGCCTTAGACCGCTGGGCTACTCCACCGCGGCCCGAAATTATGGTGTATGGATCAAACCAGATGTACTATATTCGGATCTAAGTGGCAACCTGTTTGTAGTAATTCAGTTCGTCGCCAACAGAATGCGTGAGCTGTATGTGCACAGCAGTAAATTGTGAATTATGATCTAAGTGCCGTGTGCGCGTAAACATCATTGTCGTGTTCTTAGCTTCATTCTTGTCTTATTTTGAGGTTGTGTTTTAATGTAACTTGTTTATTGTTTTATAATGAGTGCCGCGGAGGTTCGAGTCGTCCCTGGGGCATGGGTGTGTGTGTGTGTTGACCATAGGTTAGTTTACGTTAGTTTAAGTAGTTTGTAAGTTACGGACGGATGACCACGTAGTTTGGTTCGATAGATTTACAAACATTTGAACATTTTTATAATGACTGAAAGTGTTAACAGCTTTCTGAAGAAGAGAGAAGGAAGAATTTCAGAAGAAAGGAAGAGATTAAGGAACATTGGGCAGGAATATACTACTAAAAAGTACTTTGTCGTTCCAGCAAAGACATCCCTACATTAAAATGCGAAATGTAAGTGTAGGGGAGACCGGCGCACATAGACCATAGGGGCAGGATGGCCCGGTCGAATTAGTTCACACAATAGACGCTAGATCGTCTGAGGAATCAATCAGCAAGTAGGTAGCACTATCCCTCTTCTTATACAGGGCCAATATCGCAGGCGACGTAGTTTTGGACAAGTTGTAATCCTTAATTGTTTTTATGCGTAAAGTTAATGTGTCAGTTAATGTGTGTTATTCAACTTTTGCTTCTTTTAGACACAACGGGGAGAGTAGTGTAATAAAAAGTCGTAGTTTAAGGATTATTTCTATACGGCATACTGACGTAATTGCTTCAGTGAGTTTTCTAAAGAACAGAAGTTGCTGTAAAGATGGCGATGGGGCAGGTTGGCCGAGAGAGGACGGGGCACGATGACCAGCCGAGACTACCTGTCACGTCCTGTAGGAGCTGTTGTTGTTGGTTTTTGGAAGGGAGTAAAAAGCGACGGTTATCAGTCCCTTGTTCCAGTCTTAGAGATAAAACATTTAGTTAAGCGTTCCTAAGTAAATACGTTAACAAGTCAAAGTGTAAAACTCACAGGAAAATATAAAGAAAGGATACAAGTAAAAACAAAGAAGGGATAAAAGAGCTGAAATAGTACAAGGGTGTTTTTGCTGGGTGATCACAGAAATATAAGGAACGCATCCAGCCACTCTGGGACACTTTAAAACCACCTACCTGTTTGCAAAATCCACACTCACATATAAAATTTAAAACAGAGTCAACCATGAAGGCATTGTCAGCTAAAGCAAGCTGCAAAGCGTCAGAGATATTAAAATTTCGTCACTTTGCGGCTAAATTGCGGCATTCAAATAAGATGTGGGCGACTGTCAAAGGCGCACCAGAGCGACACTGAGGAGGGTCCTCGTGACGCAGAAGGTGACCGTGCGTGAGCCAAGTATCGCCTATACGGAGCCGGATAAGAACAACCGACTCCCTGCGAGAAGCCCTCAGGGAGGTCTTCCATGCAGCGGTAGATGGCTTGACAACACGGAGCTTATTTGGTTCAGTCGAGTCTGCCCATTCAGAATTCCAAACCCTTGCAGGTCATCTGGGTTTGGAGGCCAATATCCAGGGACTGTGAAGTAGTGGCCTGCTTGGCCAGCTAATCCACGTGTTTATCGCCCAGTATACCTATTTAGCCCGACGTCCAGACAAAGTCGACAGAACGTCCTGACACGCCAAGGGCGAAGACAGCATCTTCCATTGCTCGTACCACAGTGTGTTTGGGGAGAAACTGGTCGAGGGCCTGTAAGCCTCTCAGGGAGTTGTTGCAGACGACAAAAGACCCCCTGGGGCGGGCTCTGAGGTGTTGAAGAGGTCTCAAAATACCGACCAGTTCCGCGGTGAAGATGCTGTTTCCACAGGGCAATGATCGCATTTCGATGCAGTCACCAGAGACAAAGGCATATCCAGCATGGCTAGCAACCAAAGATGATGTTTGCATCTTGATATGTGTCAAGCAGTGCTTGGAACCGGCTACGGAGAATCAGTGGTGAAATGGAGGCTTTCAAATCCCGGAACAAATCCAACCAAAGCTCCAGGCAAGGAATTGTCCAGGAGGGGATACGGGGGGAGTAATGGAAATATGGAGGAAGGGGTAGGATAGAAGGGAATGGACACAGACCACAATCGAAAGACCCGGCCAGGGCCAACTTCATAGGGAAGGGAGTGCTGAAAGGGGAAGAGAAGCCTGTGGTTTGGATGGCAGGGTGAAGCATGAACCCGGGCAATATAAGTCACCAACAACCGTTGCTGGCGATACTGCAGAGGGGGAACACCAGCTTCAGGTAGTGTGCTCGGTAATGGACTGGTGCCAAAAGCCCCTGTTGCGAGACGCACACCAGTGTGGTGAATGGGACCTGCAAGGCAGAAGGAGCTGCTGAGTCATAAACCAAGCCCCTGTAATCAAGCCGCGACTGAATAAGGGCCTTGTAGAGCTGAAGAAGGGTGGATCGGGCTGTCCCCAACAAGTATGGCTGAGGCATCTAAGAATATTTAAATGCCACTAACAGTTCTGTGTCAGCTGACGAAGGTGGGGCACCCAAGTCAGCCGGGAATCAAAGACCATGCCCAGGAATCGATGTGTTTCCTCGACCTCAAGTAGTTCACCACCCAGGTAGAGCTCTGGGTCAGGGTGAACGATATGACGTCGACAGAAGTGCATCAAGCGAGTTTTCTGCGTGGAGAATTGAAATCCGTGAGCAGAGGCCCATGAGTGGGCTTTTTGGATGGCACCCTGCAGCCGCCATTCAGCTACGCCGATAGTAACGGAGCTGAAATACAGGCAGAAGTTATCGGCAAACAGGGAGCAATTGACCAATGACCCCACAGCCTCAGCAAGACTGTTTATTGCCACTAAAAACAATGGGACACTGAGGATGGAGGCCTGTTGGACACCGTTCTGGGGGGAGCTAAAAGAGGCCCCAACCCTCACCCAAAACGAGCAGTGGGAGAGGAAACTGCGAATAAAAATAGGAAGGACGCCACGTAAGCCCCAGTCATGCAGAGTAGTCAATATATAGTGGCCCCAGGTGGTATCGTACAACTTTCGAATGTCAAAAAATACATCAACCAAATGCTCATGCCTAGCAAAGCCAGTGCGAATAGCCGACTCCAGTGACACAAGGTTGTCAATGGGAGAACGGCCCTGGCGGAAGCCCCCTGTTGTGGAGCAAGGAGTCCACACTCTTCAAGGAAACACATAAGCCGCCGACTCACCATGCGTTCGAAGAGCTTGTGGAGAACATTGGTGAAGCTGATCGGACGGTAATTGTCAGCCACCAGGGGATCTGCACCAAGTTTCAGCACCGGGATGATAGTGCTTTCCCGCCACTGCAACGGGAAAACCCCCTCTGCCCATAGATGGTTAAACAGGGCGAAAATGCGGCGTTGAAACTCTGGTGAAAGGTGTCGGAGGAATTGGCTTTGAATCCTATCTGGTCGTGGAGTGGTATCACGGCACGCAGCAAGGGCAGGTCGGAACTCCCACTCACTAAACCGGTCGTTGTATAGTTCCCGGCGACGAGTACAGAATGATACTTGTTTCCGCTCGGCCTGTTCTTTGAGGGAGCGGCAGTCGCAGTCGCAGTCGCATCATGCATAGTGCTCCGATATATGCTCGGCGATAGCTGTCGGAAGTGTGCAGAGCACGCCCTGGATGGTGAGGGATGAGATTCCTGTCGGCGGGCGATATCCAAAGACGCAAAGGACTTGCGTCCATAACTTAGTCAGAGACGTGCGGGAGCCGAAACTGGCTACACACCGCTCCCAGTAGTCCTGCTTGATCTGCTGTATGAATCATCGAGCACGCGCACAGAGCCGTTTAAAGGCGACCAAATTCTCCACGGAAGGGTGGCGTCCATGGCGCTTGCGCGCTCGCTGACTTTAACAGATAGCATCAGCAATCTACGGTGTCCACCAAGGCACTTGTGATACTGGTGATTTGTGGAACTGCTGCCTCAGCGGCTACAACAATACTGTCCATCACCTGCTGGACTGCATTGTCAATATCATGTGTCAGTGGTGCAGTGATTACACCGGCTGAGTCTGCAGCTTGGTACTGCGGGAGCGACACAAAGTGGTCGCTGCCACACAGGTCATCATGCACACGCCAACCAAGGCGTGGTCGAAGGCTTGGTCCGCAGATGGAGAGGTCGATAGCTGAATACGTGCCCTGTGCCATGCTGAAATGCGTGGGGTCACCTGAATTCAGGAGGCAAAGGTTTTATTGCACCAATAGTGCCTCAACATCCCTACCGCGGCCTGTGGTCTAGAATTCGCCCCACAATGGGTTGTGGGCATTGAAGTCCCCCAAAAGGAGAAATGGTGGGGTAAGTTGGGAGACCAGAGCAGTAAGGTTTTTGAGGGACAAGGCCTCATCCGGAGGAAGGTACAAGTGTCAGACAGTTATTCCTGCATTGCCCGGATTCTGACAGCCACTGCATCAAGAGTGGTGGTGAGTGTCACCGGGGCACTGGAATAGTGTCCAGGACACACAGACAGACACCACCAGACACCCTGTCAAATACACACCTGTTGCGGTAGTAGCCCCGATAACCAGGAAGGGCAGGGGTCCGCTGTGCTGGAAACCATGTTTCCTGTAGGGAAATATAAATTGCATGGTAGCGGCACAGTAATTGTCACAGCTCTGCCAGGTGATAAAAGAAGCAACCAAAGTTCCACTGGATAATGACTCGTTCTCCACGCTCTAAGGCTATAAGAGAAAGGAAATAGAAGTAGATCATTTCATAGGAACATGTGCTGCCTTATGGTCAGGCAGATGATTCTTGTTGTGCTGATATCCTATTGTCAGGTGAATGAATAAGTGTGATATCCTCAGGAGAAGCGAGGATCTCGACTTCATCTTCTAAAGCAGAGGATGTGGGTGTGGGTGGCTTGGAAGCCACCAAAGAGTCCTTTTTTCCGTTCATTCTTCTTACCCTCTCGCTGGCCCTTTGGTGTTAAGAGCCGTGGGGGCTTCTCAGAAGGGGTGGCAGGAGCTGAAGAAGAGCAGGAGGCCCTTCGATCAGCAGCCGGAGATCCATCAGCCATTTGCTGGAATCCACTTTCCCACAGAGAGAAGCCTCGGAAGGGATTGTCCCATGGGACCTCTTCCGGGCGAGAGGAGCCAGAGAAGGCTATTGTTTCTCCAGCAGTGGAGTGGGGACTGATGTCCCCTGCAATGGTTTATCCGTTGCACCCAACATGAGAGTGTGGGAGCAACCCAAGGAGTAGCGCCCCCAACTGTCAAGGGGGCAGGTGCAGCGGCAGGAGGCCCTTCGATCAGCAGCCGGGGGATCCTTCAGCCATTTGCTGGGACCTACTTTCCCACAGAGAGAAGCCTCGGAAGGGAGTGTCCTGTGGGACACCTTCCAGGCGAAAGGAGCCGGAGAATTCTGTTGCTTCTCCGGCAGTGGGGTGCAGAACAACGTCCCCTGTGATGGTTTATCCGTTGCTCCTAATGTGAAGAGGGTGGGAGCAACCCAAGGAGTAGCGCCCCCAACTGTCAAGGGGGCAGGTGCAGTGGATCGGGCCTGGAGGCCCGCTGGCATGGGTGGTCTGGGCGGTCTGGAGATCGACGTTGATGCTACTGTGGCGTATGGGGTCGTCATGTTCACATAATTGAGCTTCAAGTATTTGCGCCTAGCCGCTGCGTATGTTAGCCAGTCTAGGGTCATTTACTCCATGATCGTACGCTCTTTGTGGATTACAGAGCAGTTGGTCGAACAAGGAGGATGCTGCTGATTACAACTGACGCACACTGGAGGTGGAGTACAAAGGGCGTCCAGATGGGATGCACGCCCACACTCCCGAAATGTTGGGTAGGCATCACATCGGACGACATATGTACAAACCTCCTGCACTTGAAGCAGCGCATAGGGAGAGGAATGTAGGGCTTTACGTCACACCGGTGGAGCATCACGTTGACTTTCTCAGGCAATGAATGGCCCTCTAAAGGCAAGATGAAGGCACCGGTGGCAACCCTGTTGTCCTTCAGACCCCTATGGATGCGACGGATGAAATGCACACCTCGCTGCTAGAAGTTAGCTCGTAATTCGGCGTCTGATTGCAGCAGAAGATCTTTGTGGAAAATGATACCCTGAACCATATTTAAGCTCTTATGTGGCGTGTCATAGGCTAGCAAAGCCCATGACTGGGCGGGGGATGACGTCCTTATTAGAACCGATCCAGATCTCATCATTGACATACGCTCTACTTCTCCATACCTGTCCTCCAGATGTTCCAAAAAGAACATTGTCTTTGTGGATATGAAAGATTCCCCATCTGTACGACTGCACACTAAATTCTTAGGGGCATAGGCCTCATCTTGAATTTTTGCCCTATGTTCCTCCCACAGTGTGGATAGGGAAGGAAACGTTTGGGGGTCATACTGCGTAGCATTATCATCACCTCTACCACGCTTAGAGACGACGGTTGTACGTCCGCCAACGTTCAGTGGTTTTTTCATGGTGTTCCCATGAGCAATTAGGGAAATAAGGATCGACCCAGAAAGAGCGCTGCTTGCCTGGGTAAGCCTTATACAACTGAGGTGCGGCAGGTTCCTCAGAGGTTGCTCGCTAACGACTGTTCAACCTCAACAGCCATGCAACTCCTCGGCATGCAGCACACCTTTAGATTGGGGTGTTTTGTATAGAGATTTGTACTGTCCTCAAGGTCCAGGCGATTAAGCCAAAATCCCCGGGATCTGAAACGTACAACGTTCCACCGTTGCGCCGAACAACGGTTGTTGAGGCACGCACAGAGCTTACGGTGTAGCGGACTGTTGGCGCGACACAGCCCACGGCTCAGGACCCTGGGTTCGCCAAGCCCGTACCCAGGAAGTTAATGCTGAGGTCCTGAGGGCCTGTAGGAGCTGTACTTTTTTAAACTCGATGAAAGGTTTGTTACTTTTAATGATACTAACGTTTATAATTCTTCGAGATAACTACATTATTTACATAGTTGTGAAAGTTAAACAAACTTTGGTACTTTTCAGAGGTAAAAAACATTGAATAAACGCCAACCAGTAAATTTTATTTGAATCTTAAACAGTGACCTGAGAAGTCAGAATCTCGTTTATTTCCTTGTTTTCAAAACATAAGTTACGTCTCTGGGTCAAACCTACGTTTTCTTTGCAGTATCATAAAAATGTTCCGAAATTATAAAAGAATGAAATGGGAATGACTTTAGGATTCCAAGAAAATCGTACTGGAGGTACTGTGCGAAGTACAGGCGGATCTCATGTCAGTTTGCACAGGTAATTGAAAGTCAGGAAATAGAAATTTAATTTCAATACTTCCCATTGGACCAAAGCATTGGAAAGAAATGCTGACGAAAAGTAGGTCACAGGCTAGAAAACCCCCCTTTTAAAAGGAAGTGCGAGGAAAAACAGAAGTAAAGCAACCAAATCAACTGCAGGAGGCAGAAGTGCGTGAAAAATGAAATCCGTGGACTATTTTATGAGTGTGAAAACTATGCTGGTCCTTTGAAACTGGACATTGTTTAAAGTTCACTGGTTTGTATTAAGACACAATAAATCCTAATAATTTTAACTTGTCCTGTTGTTGTAGTCCTCAATGTTAGGCATTTAACTCATTATTCCGCTTGATATTATGTGCGTTAATGTATATATCTTGATAACTGGTAGTTTCATTTTGATTTCTTAGTTATACTTCCACCCCCATGAACCTCAGACATTGCCGAGGTGGGGTGGCTTGCGTGCCTCAACGATGCAGATAGCCGTACCGTAGGTGCAACCACAGCGGAGGGGTATCTGTGGAGAGGCCAGACAAACGTGTGGTTCCTGAAGAGGGGCAGCAGCCTTTTCAATAGTTATAGGGGCAACAGTCTGGATGATTGACTGAGCTGGCCTTGTAACATCAGCTAATGTGGCTTTGCCACACAGCTACTGCGAACGGCTGAAAGCAAGAGGAAACTACAGCCGTCACTTTTCCCGAGGACATGCAGCTGTACTGTATGGAAATATGATGATGGCATCCTCTCGGGTAAAATATTCCGGAGGTAAAATAGTCCCCCATACGGATCTCCGGGCGGGGACTACTCAGGACGATGTTGTCATCAGGAAAGACAATACTGGCATTGTACGGATCGGAGCGTGAAAATGTTAGATCACTTAATCGGGTAGGAAAATTAGAAAATTTAAAAAGCGAAATGGATAGGTTGAAGTTAGATATAGTGGGGATTACTGAAGTTCGGTGGCAGGATGAACAGGATTTCTGGTCTGGTGAGTACAGGATTATAAATACAAAATCAGTTGGGGGTATCACAGGAGTAGGACTGATAATGAATAAGAAAATAGGAATGCGGGTAAACTACTATGAGCAGCACAATGATCACATTATCATTGTAAAGATAGATACGAAGCCAACACCGACAACAGTAGTACAGGTTTATATGCCAACTAGATCTGCCGATGATGAGGAGATCGAAGAAATATATGAGGAGCTAAAGGAAATTATTCAGACAGTTAAGGGAGAGGAAAACTTAATTGTGATGGGAGACTGGAATTCGGTAGTAGGAAAAGGAAGAGAAGGAAAAATTATAGGTGAATATGGACTGGGCAGGAGGAATGAAAGAGGAAGTCGCCTGGTAGAATTTTGCACGGAACATGATTTAATCGTAACAAACACGTGGTTTAAGAATCACAAAAGAAGGTTGTATACATGGAAGAGGCCAGGAGACACCGGAAGGTATCAGATAGATTTTATAATGGTAAGACATAGGTACCGGAACCACGTTATAACCTGCAGGACCTACCCAGGGGCAGATATAGACTCTGACCATAACTTGTTAGTCATGAACTGTAGGCTGAAGCTGAAAATACTGCAGAAAGGTAGCAAAATAAGGAGATGGGACTTAGATAAATTGAAGGAAAGTGAAGTTCTGGAGAATTTCAGAGGGAGATTTAGCTAACAATTGACAGAAACAGGGGAAAATAAAACAGTAGAAGAGTAATGGGTAGCATTGAGAGATGAAGGCAGCGGAGGACAAAATAGGTAAAAAGGCAACACCTACAAAAAATCCATGGATATCACAGGAAATACTACAGTTAATTGATGAAAGGAGAAAATATAAAAATTCAGTAAATGAAACAGGCAAAATGGAGTACAGACGACTAAAAAATGAGATTGACAAGAGGTGCAAAATGGCTAAGCAGGAGTGGCTAGAAGCCAAATGCAAATCTGTAGAAGAATGTATAGCAAGGGGAAAAGTAGATACCGTCTACAGGAAAATAAAAGAGACATTTGGGGATAAGAAAAGCAACTATACGAATATCAAGAACTCAGATGGGAAACCAGTTCTCAGCAAAGAAGGAAAAGCTGAAAAGTGGAAAGAGTACATAGAGCAGCTCTACAAAGGAATTGACTTAGAGACGATGTTGTAGGAAGGGAAGAGGAAGTAGATCAAGATGAAATGGGAGATACTATACTTAGAGATGAATTTGACAGAGCCTTGAGAGACCTAGGTCGGAACAAGGCCCCAGGAGTAGATGACATACCCTCAGAGCTACTAAAGTCTCTGTGAGAGCCAGCCACGACAAGACTATTTGAACTTGTGTGTAGGATGTATGAGACAGGCGAAATGCCCTCAGAGTTTAAGAAAAATGTAATAATCCCCATTCCAAAGAAATCAGGCGCAGACAGGTGTGAAAATTACAGAACCATCAGTTTGATAAGTCATGGTTGCAAAATTTTAACACGAATTATCTACAGGAGAATGGAAAAGCTGGTAGAAGCTGACCTCGGGGAAGATCAGTTTGGGTTCAGAAGGAACGTAGGAACCCGGGAGGCAATACTCACTTTACGTCTTATCTTAGAAGATAGATTAAGGAAAGGCAAACCTACATTTTTAGCTTTTGTAGATTTGGAGAAAGCATTTGACAATGTTGACTGGAATACACTCTTTCAAATTCTGAAGTCAGCAGGGGTAAAATACAGGGAAAGGAGAGTTATTTACAACTTGTAAAAAAGCCAGACTGCAGTTATTAGACTCGAAGGGCATGAAAGGGAAGCATGAGTTGGGAAGGGAGTAAGACAGGGTTGTAGCCTTTCTCCGATGTTATTCAATTTGTACATCGAGCAGGCGGTGAAGGAAAGCAAGGAAAAATTTGGAATAGGGATTAAAGTTCAGGGGGAAGAAATAAAAACATGGCGTTTTGCTGATGACATTGTAATTCTGTCAGAGACAGCAAACGACCTGGAAGAACAGTTGAATGGAATGGACAGCGTGTTGAAGAGAGCATATAAATTGAGCATTAACAAAAGCAAAACAAAAATAATGGAATGCGGTCTTAGAAAATCAGGAGATGCTGAAGGAATTAGATTAGGTAACGAAACAATGAAGGTGGTAGATGAGTTTTGTTACTTTGGTAGTAAAATAACATGCGAGGGTCGCAGTACAGAGGATATAAGATGCAGAATGGCAATGGGAAGAAAAGAATTTTTGAATAAGAGAAATTTGCTAACATCGAATATTAATTTAAGGGTAAGGAAGTCTTTTCTGAAGGCATTTGTGTGGAGTGTTGCGTTGTACGGGAGTGAAACATGGACGATAAGCAGTGCGGACAGGAAGAGAATAGAGGCTTTTGAAATATGGTGCTACAGAAGAATGCTGAAGATTAGGTGGGTAGATCGCATAACTAATGAAGAGGTACTGAACAGAATTGGTGAGGAAAGGAATTTTTGGAATACCCTGACTAAAAGAAGGGATCGCTTGGTAGGACACATTCTTAGACATCGGGGAATCGTAAATTTAGCATTGGAGGGAAGTGTGTGTGGTAAAAATCGCAGAGGGAGACCAAGAGATGCGTATAGTAAGCAGATTTAGTGGATGTGGGTTGCCGTTCTCATGAGGAGATGAAAATGCTTGCTCAGGATAGAGTAGGGTGGTTGTTGTTGTTGGTGGTGGTTGTTTTGAGGGGACTAAACAGCTAGGTTATCAGTCCCCTGTTCCTAGCTGAGAGTCAACTGTCAATAAAGATAAAACAATGCCCTGAAAGTGACATCACACAAAAGGGCAGGTTAATACAATACAATACAAAACGAAGACACACAGAATTAGTAAAAGAAAGTCACGAAAAAAACTGGATAGCAGAATACCTTGGCTGGCTGATCACAAGGAAAAAACAGGTTGAGCCAGCCACACTGCACACAATAAGATCTCCTAAGGACATGAAAAGGTAAAAAGCTGGGTTACTGGTGGCCTAAGATATCAGGCTACAGCACCCACGGTTAGATAGATGCATAAAAACCAGAAGCGCGGATAAAACTTAAAACTGCGTTAGCCATAGATGCGTCGTCACCTAAAACTAAGGGTAGTGCGTCTGGGAGATTAAAAGAATGCCGCAGATTGGCTAAAAGCGGACAGTCCATCAAGAGATGGGCCACTGTCATTGCGACACCACATCGACACACGGGCGGGGACTCACGGTGAAGGAGATACCCATGGGTCAACCACGTGTGCCCAATGCGGAGGCGGCAGAGGACAACCGCCTCTCGGCGGATCGGCCGCAGTGAAGACTTCCACAGGGTTGTGGATAGCTTCACTGCTCGGAGCTTCTTTGTTGCACTCATGGTAGACCATTCGGCACTCCAAGCATCACACACCTTCTTGTGCAATGATATCCTGAGGTCTGATTCCATGACGCCAATGGTGAAGGGAGGCGCAGTGGTGGCCTGTTTGGCCAACTGGTCAACACGCTCATTCCCCGGTATGCCGACGTGGCCAGGGGTCCACAGGAAGATCACACATCGGCCAGATTGGCCAAGAGAGTAAGTAGTGTCTTGAATGGACTGCACTAACGGGTGACGAGGGAAGAACTGGTCGAGTGCCTGCAAGCCACTCAGGGAGTCACTACAGATGACAAATGACCCTCTGGGGCAGGCTCGGAGGTGTTCTAGAGCCTTGAGGATAGCGACCAGCTCTGCGGTAAAGACACTACTTTCACGAGACAATGAATGTTGTTCGACATGGTCACCATGGAGAAATGCATACCCAGCACGACCATCAGCTAGGGACCCATCAGTATAGATGGCTTCAGCACCACAGAAAGAGTTGAAGAGATTTAAGAACTGGTGTCGGAGTTGCATTGGAGAAACGGAGTCCTTTGATCTATTGGCCAGATCCAGACAAAGCTGCAAACGGGGAATGGACCAAGGAGGGGTTTGAAAGGAATAGTGGAAAGTGGCAGCGAGTGGTTGGGATTCGAGGGACGAAAGTAGAGAACGAACGCGTACTGATAATGGGTAACCCGGCCGAGGTCGTCTTCAAGGGATAGGGAGTGCAGCGCCTGGAAAAAGAAGCCGGTGGTTCGGATGGTGTAGCAAGGTCTTAACATGGGCAACGTACGAAGCCAACAGGTGCTGCCAGCGGAACCGCAGAAGAAGGCTTATCACAGGGCTCGTGCGGAAAGCCCCTGTCGCCAAACAACTCCAGAATGTAAGACTGGGTCTAATGTTTGCAGTGCTGAAGGTGTAGCCGAATCGTATACTACGCAGCCATAGTCTAGGCGCGACTGGATGAGCGCCTTATAAAGGTGCAGGAGCGTTGGGCGTGACGCTCCCCAAACAGTATGGCTTAGACAGCGTAGAATATTAAGGTGTCGCCAGCACTTTTGTTTGAGCTGGCGAAGGTGTGGCACCCAGGTGAGCCGGTTGTCGAACAACATTTCTAAAAAACGGTGCGTCTCTTCGACACGCAGCAGGTCATCAGCGAGATACAGTTCGGGTTCCGGGTGTACTGCCCGACGTCGACAGAAATGCATCACACGTGTTTTGGATGCAGAAAATTGAAAACCGTGGGCAAACGCCCACGACTGTGCCTTCCGAATTACGATCTGCAACCGCCGTTCATCTACGCTGATGCTGGAGGAGCTGTAATACATGCAGAAGTCATCGGCATACAAGGAAGTGGAAACCGATGACCCCGCAGACGCAGCAAGACCGTTTATGGCGATTAAGAATAAAGGAACACTAAGAACGGAACCTTGTGGGACTCCGTTCTCTTGACAATGAGGTGAGCTGAAACAAGAACCAACACGAACACGAAAAGAACGCAACGCCAGGAAGTTCTTAATGAATGTACGAAGTGGACCCCATAAGCCCCAATCGTACAGCGTAGACAGGATATGATAGCACCAGGTGGTGTCGTACGCTTTCCGCAGGTCAAAGAAGACGGCAATCAGGTGTTCACGGCGAGAAAATGCTGTACGAATAGCCGACTCTAGTGACAGGAGATTGTCGACAGCAGAGCGGCCTTGACGGAACCCACCCTGTTGAGGCGCCAAGAGTCCTCGGTCCTCGAGGATCCACATGACCCTCCGACTCACCATCCGTTTGAGGAGTTTACACGGAACGTTGGTGAGGCTGATTGGGCGGTAACTATCAGCCACCTGTGGATCAGCCCCGGGCTTCATCACTGGGATGATGATGCTATCCCGCCATTGAGACAGGAAGACACCCTCAACCCAGAGACGATTCAGCAAGGAGAGAAGTTGGCGTTTACAGTCTGCTGACAGATGTCGAAGGAACTGACTATGAATGCGGTCGGGTCCAGAGGACGTGGCTGGGCATGCGGCAAGGGCGCTTTAGAACTCCCATTCGCTGAAAGGGATGTTATAGATTTCCTGGTGTCGCGATTGAAAGGATATCTGTTTTCGCTCGGTGCACTCTTTAAGGGCGCGGAAATCCGCATCATATGCAGCGGTCGCTGAGGTGCGAGCGTAGTGGTGTGCCATATGCTCAGCTATTGTGACAGGGTAAGTGCAAATTGTACCCTGAATGCTGAGGCACGGAATTCCCACTGGTGGGCGGTGGCCAAAGAGGCGTCGAACTTGCGACCATACCCGTGAAGGTGATGCTCGGGATCCAATGGAGGCGACATAACGCTCCCAGGAGGTCCCTCTTGCTTTGCTGGATCAATAGGCGTGCCCGTGCATGGAGACGCTTAAACGCAATAAGGTTATCGACGGAAGGGTGGCGACGGTGGCGCTGTAGTGCTCACCGACGTTCCCGGATGGCCTCAGCTATCTCCGGCGTCCACCAGGGCACTGACTTACGGTGGAGTGATCCCAGTGAGACGGGTACGGTTTTCTCAGCGGCAGAAATAATCGATGAGTGACCTGCTGAACAGCGGTATCTATATCAGCCAGAAGAGGAGAGGAAAGCACAGCGGCTATGGAATATGCTGGCCAGTCGGCCCTATGGAGGGACCAGCGAGGCAGACGGTCAGCAGGTGGACACTGTGGGAGCGACAGGAAGATAGGGAAATGGTCGCTGCCACACAGGTCATTGTGGACCCTCCAAGTGAAGTGCGGAAGTAGGCTTGGGCTACAGACAGACAGGTCTATGGCAGAGAATGTACCGTATGCCACGCTAAAGTGCGTAGCAGCACCGGTGTTCAGGAGGCAGATGTTCAGCTGGTTCAGTAGTGTCTCAACATCCCTATCCCGTGCCAAGGTCTGCGTGCCACCCCATAAAGTGTGGTGGGCATTGAAATCCCCCAAAAGAAGTAAGGGTGGGGGAAGTTGGGCGACCAAGGCAGCGAGGTCCACAGGAGAGACAGCCTCATCTGGTGGGAGATAAATTGAACAGATTGTAACATCTTGCACTGCCCAGAGCCGAACAGCAACCGCCTCTAGGGGGTGTGAAGGGGCACGGCAGCGCTCGGGACAGTGGCTAGGACATAGATGCAAACTCCACCAGAAACTCTGTCATAGATAGGCCGATTTTTAAAATAGCCCCGGTAGCCTCCAAGGGCAGGGGACCACGTCGCTGGGAACCAGGTCTCTTGAAGAACGATACAAAAGGCAGGTGTTTGGCTGAGAAGTTGTCGTAGCTCAGGCAGGTGGTGGAAAAAGCCGCTACAATTCCATTGGAGGATGATGTTTCCTTCTGGCTGAACCGCCATGACGAATAAAATAGCAGATCACCCCATCGGATCGTCTGCTACCATGTGCCCGGAATCCACGGAACCAGAGATCTTATTTTCTGGGGAATCGGTAATTGCGATATCCGCAGGGGATGCGAGGATCTCGACTTCATCCTCCGAAGAAGAGGATGTGGGTGGTTGTGGCTTTGAAGCCATTGAACATTCTTTCCTCTTATTTCTCTTCTTTTTGTCCTCTCGCTGGCCCTTTGGTTTGCAGGGCCGAGGGGGCTTCCCAGAAGTGGCATCCGGGACGGAGGAAGAGCAGGAAGCTCTTCGACCGGCAGGTTGGAGATCCTGAAGACTGCGGCCAGGATCCTCCGGAGCACTCTGGGAAGCTGCAGAAGGGGTTGTCTCTAAGGACCTCTTCTGAGCGAGAGGAGCCGGAGAAGGCTTCTCCTTCCCCGGCTTAGAGGTGGGGACTGGAGTCCCCGGTGTTGTAGCAGGTGATGCTGCCACTGTGAAAAGAGTGGGAGCCACCGAAGATGAAGTGCCCCCTGCTGGTAGGGGGGCTGGGGGCGCGCTATCGTTGACGGAACAGGTGGAACAGCTGGCACAGTGGGCGAGGACGATGAGGCTGCCGTGGCATAGGTAGTTACCAGGCAGACAGGATGGAGCTTCTGATATATCCTTTTGGCCTCTGAATAAGTCAGTCAATCTCTGGTCTTGTATTCCATGATTTTCCTCTCTTGCTGCAGAACTGTACACATAGGCGAGCAAGGGGAGTGATTCTGGCCGCAGTTGACACATACTGGAGGCGGCGTGCAAGGGACGTTCGGATGAACTACACGTCCACACTCCCGACATGTTGGGTTGGCATCACATCGGGAGATCATATGGCCAAACTTCCAGCATTTAAAACAGCGCATAGGGGGAGGAACGTAGGGCTTTACGTCGATCCGGTAAACCATCACCTTGACGTTCTCGGGCAATGAATCACCCTCAAAAGCCAAGATGAAGGCACCAGTGGCGACCCTATTGTCCCTCGGATCCCTATGGACACGCCGAATAAAATGTACTCCCCGCCGTTCTAGGTTGGCACGCAATTCGTCATCTGACTGCAGCAAGAGGTCTTTATGAAAGATGATACCCTGTACCATATTTAGGGTCTTGTGCGGCGTAATGGTAACGGAAACATCACCCAGCTTGTCACAGGCAAGCAGTGCCCGCGATTGAGCTGGGGATGACGTCGTTATTAATACTGATCCCGACCGCATCTTTGACATGCCTTCCACCTCTCCATACTTGTCCTCAAGGTTTTCAACAAAAATAGTGGTTTAGTTGTCTTAAAAGATTCCCCATCAGTACGGCTACAGACCAGATACTTAGGGGCATAAGCCTCACCCTTCTGTCTTCCCTGACGTTCTTCCCAAGGTGTAGCCAGAGAAGGAAACGTTTGGGGATCATAATCTGCAGCATTGTAGTCCCTTTTACCACGCTTAGAGACGCCAGGTTTGCGTGTGTCGACGCTGTTAATTGCTCGTTTCATGTTCGTCCCACGAGCAGCTAGGGAACTAAAGGTCCACCCAGGCAGAGCCCCGCTTGCCTGGGTAAGCCTTGTACAACTGAGGTGCGGCAGGTTCCTCAGAGGTTGCTGAGGTTGCTCGCTAGCGGCTGTTCAACCTCAACAGCCATGCATCTCCTCGGCACGTAGCGCACCTTGAGATTGAGGTTTTTTTTTTAGAGAGGTTTGTACCGTCCTCGCGACCCGGGCGATTAAGCGAAGATCCCCGGGCTCTGAAACGTACAACGTTCCACCGTCGCGCCGAACGATGGTCGTTGAGGCATGCACAGAGCTTACGGTGTAGCGGACTGTTGGCGTGACACAGCCCACAGCTCAGGACCCCGGGTTCGCCAAGCCCGTACTCAGCAAATTAATGCTGAGTCCCTGAGGGGAGAGTAGGGTGGAGAGCTGCATGAAACCAGTTTCCGGACTGAAGACCATAACAACACAGTTATACTTACCAAACGTGCCCCAGCCCCTGGGCCAACTTACCCTGAGGTAGGGGCAGATTTGCCCACTTGAAATACGTCGAGCAATGAATTTTTCCTATTACTTTAACTGATATTTTGAAGCTTAGTAACTGTCATCCAGATTCAGTAAGGACCTATCTAAAATTTAACAATAATTTGATAAATTTAAATAAGTCAAATAATGTAATACTATGAAAAATAAAAAGATATTGCCAACGTGTCCTGGTCTCCCCTAAATATAACGGCAAAAGTAACGCACATGCCGAAAGTAGTAATTAGGCCTAATTACTGTTAAGCCAGTGAACAGGGGACGTCATGGCAGTACCACAGTCAAATGTTTGTAAAACGATCGGACTCAACTGCTTCGTTATTAGTCCGCAGCTAAGAAACAACTTAATCTAAGGTTAAATAACCTTAGGACAACACAAACACACATGCCCGACGGGGACTCGGACCCGTGTCAGTGAACGGGGTGCGCACCGCAGCACGGCGCCCCAGTGCGCACGGCTAACTGCTGTTGTTGTTGTTGTTGTTATGGGGGTTTTAGGGGGACTAGACTGCTATGGCCATCATTCCCCCTCTTCATATCTAGGCGACACACAGAAAAAACAGAACCATAAAAAATGTGCCTGAATGAGATTTAAAACCAAACAGAATGAAAGAATGCACCGTCAATGAATTATTGACAGAGTCAACACGAGACAATACGAAAGACACCAGACACACAGAAACAAATACGAGACAAAAATGACAGAGCCAGTGAATGTGGTTGACTGACCATGTGTATAAAAAGGGAAAAGTCAACCACATAGCGTACAAAATAAAAAACTGTAGTCTAAAGACACGTCAAGGGGAACATAAAAAATTATCTAAAAGACCACCCAAGGGACACACAGCAACTGGTAAATCCCCGCAGCACGAAGAAATCGTAAAACCAAATTAGCCACAGAGGCATCGTCGCCGAGCACCAAAGAGAGAGTGTTCGGGAGGGTAAAAGAATGCCGCAGTGGGGCTAAAATGCGACAGTCGAGTAGGAGATGGACCACAGTCAATGGGGCACCACATTGGCACACGGGCGGGTCCTCTCGACGGAGGAGGTGACCATGCGTCAGATGGGTGTGACCAATGCGGAGACGGCAGAGAACCACGGAGTCCCTACGGGATCCCAGCTGCGAGGACTTCCAGTCAGATGTTGTGTCCTTTATCGTACGTAGCTTATTCGGCACGTCCAGAGCGGACCATTCGGCGTTCCACAGGTCGCGTATTTTAGTGCGAAGCAACGGGCGGAAGTCTGCTTCTGGGAGGCCAATCGCCAGAGGGCGGCAAGTGGTAGCCTGTTTGGCTAGCTGGTCAACGCTCTCGTTGCCCGGGATGCCTACATGACCCGGGGTCAAAACGAATGTAACACAGCGACCGGAGTCACTAAGAGCCAGTATCGACTCCTGAATGGCCCTGACCAATGTATGACGAGCATAACACTGATCAAGGGCCTGTAAACCGCTCAGCGAGTCGCTACAGATCAGAAAGGAGGTCCCGGGGCACATGCGGATGTGGTTAAGGGCGCGGTATATAGCCACCAGTTCTGCGGTGAAGACGCTGCTGCCGGGTGGCAAAGAGCGTTGTTCAACATGGGCGCCATGCATGTAGGCATATCCAGTGTGGTCGCCATCCGAAGAACCGTCTGTATAAATGACCTCGGAGTTACTGAACTCACGGTGCAGTGCAAAAAACTGATGCTGTAGGACCAGAG
The DNA here is from genome assembly GCA_026315105.1 of Locusta migratoria. Lineage (NCBI taxonomy): Eukaryota > Metazoa > Arthropoda > Insecta > Orthoptera > Acrididae > Locusta > Locusta migratoria. The sequence continues at coordinate 28,787,366 of CM048745.1, read as the reverse complement.
GAGAAGTAGAGGTCTTCGGCTCACAGGAAAGATCCAACCGAATCCGCGGCCGAGGAACAGTCCAGGGAGGAGCATGGAAAGTCGAGCGGAAGGGACGGTTAAGAGGAAAGGAGTCCAGGGTCGATAGTAGCGATTGGACACGCGCTGCTATCGGGAGTCCCGACCGAAGTCGCCTCTGTGGCAAACGAGTGACCTCTCCCGGAAAGAGGAGTCTGAGGACTCTGGCAGCATACTGGGCGAGTAGTTGTTGGCGCCTGTATCGCAATGGGCGACTCCAGCCTCTGCCAGGAGACTTGTGACAGGGCTTGTACGAAAGGCTCCAGTGGCCAGACGGATGCCAGTATGATGCACTGGGTCGAGAACTCGCAGTGCAGATGGAGAGGCTGAGCCGTAGACCTGGCTTCCGTAGTCTAGAGTGCACCAGAGCATTGTACAGCCGCAGGAGGACAGGGCGTGCTGCCCCCTAGACAGTATGGCTGAGGCAACGAAGGATGTCCAAATATCGTGAACACCGTTGCTTAAGCTGGCGCAGATGAGGGAGCCATGTTAAACGTGAGTCAAAAAGGAGACCCAGGAAACGGTGTGTATCCACAACCTGAAGGAGCTCACCATCAAGGTAGAGCTCCGGATGCGGATGTACCGTGCATTGGCGACAAAAGTGCATCACCCTGGTTTTCGCAGGGGAAAATGTAAAACCATGGGCAGAAGCCCAATTCTGCGCCCGATGAATGGCTGCCTGCAGTCGTCTTTCAGCTACAGTTGTACTAGTGGTAGAGTAGTACAGGCAAAAGTTGTCCGCATAGAGAGAGCAAGAAACCGATGGCCCCACCACAGCCACTAGGCCATTAATGGCCACTAAGAAAGGGGTACACTTAGGACGGACCTTTGTGGTACCCCATTCTCTTGGATATGGGAGGAACTGAAGGAGGTGCCAACGCGGACTCTAAAGCGGCGCGAAAATAAAAAATTCTGAATAAAAATTGGGAGGGAGCCGCGGAGACCCCACCCATGTAGTGTGGCAAGGATGTGATGACGCCATGCCGTGTCATATGCTTTCCGGAGGTCGAAAAAGATGGCGACGAGGTGGTGACGTCGGGCGAAAGCAGTACGGATCGCCGACTCCAAAGAGAGGAGGTTATCAATGGCAGAGCGACCTTGCCGGAAAGCACCTTGTTGTGGGGCGAGCAGACCCCGATACTCGAGAACCCATAGAAGTCGCCGGCTCACCAAACGTTCAAAAAGCTTACAAAGGACGTTTGTGAGACTTATGGGACGGTAACTGTCAACGTTCAATGGATCCGCACCTGGTTTCAGCAGAGGGATAACGGTACTCTCCTGCCATTGGGACGGGTATGCTCTCTCGATCCAGAGACGATTAAAGAAATCCAAAAGATGGCGCTGCGAGTTTGCAGAAAGATGTTTCAGCATTTGACAGTGGATTCGGTCCGGTCCTGGAGATGTATTGGGGCAACTGGCAAGAATACTTTGAAATTCCCACTCGGTAAATGGCGCATTGTACGGCTCCTGGCGGTTTGTGCGAAATACCAACTGCTTTCGCTCAGCCCGCTCTTTTAAGGTACAAAAACCTTGGCTGTAGGCAGTGGGCGCCGAATTAAGAGCAAAGTGCGCTGCAAAAGACTCGGCAATGATGGTCGGGTCGGTATGAACAGTTCCATGGATAGAGAGACCCGCGATCCCTGCCGGTGGACGGTAGCCTGATATACGGCGAATCTTCGTCCAAATCTGGCTGGAGGAGACACGGGGTCCAATTGTGGATACGTATTCCTCCCAGCATGCCTCCTTGCGCTGCCGGATAAGCCAGCGTGTCTGGGCCCGAAGACGTTTAAAGGCAACCAGGTGGTCAATGGTGGGGTGGCGCCGATACTGCTGCAAAGCTCTGCGGCGATTGCGAATTGCTGCTGCTATCTCCGGTGACCACCAGGGTACTGGTCTTCGCCGGGATACGGCAGAAGAACATGGTATCGCGGACTCAGCGGCAGAAACGACAACGGAAATAATTTGGTCTACTGCCATTGTTGCATCAGCAGGGAGAGGGGTATCCAGCGTTGCAGCTGACGTGTATGCTGCCCAGTCGGCCCTATGGAAGGACCAGCGGGGTAGACGTGCATGGCGTTGGTGGTGGGGAAGCGAAAGGAAGATGGGAAAGTGGTCGCTTCCACAAAGGTCATCATGGACCCACCAGTTAAGGAGTGGACGTAAGCCCGGACTACACACAGAAAGGTCTATGGCGGAAAAAGGGCCATGGGCCACACTAAAATGGGTAGGAGCTCCTGTATTAAGAATACAAAGGTCAAGTTGGTTAAAAAGTAGTTCAAATTCTCGACCACGTCCTGTAGTCACGTTGCTTCCCCATATGGGGTGATGTGCATTAAAATCTCCTAAAATAAGAAACGGTGAAGGAAGTTGAGCGATCAAGGTTGCTAGGTCAGCTGGTGCCACTGCTTCATCAGGAGGGAGATAAAGGGAACAGATGGTAATGTACCGCGATGCTCGAACCCTGACAGCGACAGCCTCCAGGGCTGTGTTAAGTGGCACTGGGGAACTGTAGGCAGAGGTATGTACATATAGACATACCCCGCCCGACACCCTATTGTAAATGGTGCGATTATTGAAGTACCCCCGGTAGCCCCAAAGGGTGGGGGTCCGATCACCAGGAAACCAGGTTTCCTGGAGAACAACACAAAGAGGTGGAAATGCGCTCAACAGCTGACGCAATTCAGCCAAATGGCAGAAAAATCCTCCACAATTCCATTGGAGGATCAGACTGTCTCCTGGTTGACGGTGCATGAAGATGAAGATGGAAGAGGAGTGGTATTAGCACTCGTCTCTGGCTGTGAAGCCTGATCCTCCGTGTCCATGGTATCCCCGAGATCGGCAAAGGCCAAATCTTCTGGCGTCGCTAGAAGGATCACATCATCCTCTGGCGCGTCAGGTGCAAGGGCTGGGGGCACCGAGGCCGCCAGTGTCTCCTTGCGCTTTACCGTCTTTTCTTTCTTTTCTTTTTTGTCTTCCCGTTGTTCCTTGGGCCCACCGGAGGACGGGGGTTTCTCCGGCGGGGCTTGAGGAGTGTGGGAAGACTGGGGAGCCAGGCGGCTTTCTGGCCGAGGGTCCTTCGGCCGCTGGCTGGTATTTATTTTCTTAGGCGTTGAGTTTGGAAGGGAGGAACACATTCCCTTCCCAGAAGAAGAAGCCAGAGAAGGGGAACCCTTTTCCGGCTGGGGAGCGGGGGTAACCACTCCCGATGTGGAGGGCCGTATAGGCCCCGCAGAAGATGGTATGCCCCCAGATGTCTGGGTGGCCAAGGTAGAGGGGTGGCCCATAGGGCCCACTGATGGAGGTACAACAGGGCGAGAGGTGGCCACCGGTGGTGGCGCCATCGATGTAGCAGCAGCGTAGGAACTTACTAGTGAAACAGGATGCAGCTTTTCATATTTCTTTCGTGCCTCTGAGTATGTTAGTCGGTCCAACGTTTTATACTCGACTATCTTCTTCTCTTTATGTAGAGCGGGACAGTCCTGCGAACTGGGAGAGTGGTGACCGCTGCAATTGACACAATAAGGTGGAGGGGCACAGGCAGTGTCAGGATTTAAGGCACGGCCACAGTCCCTACAGGTTGCAGCAGCGTTGCAACTAGAGGACATGTGCCCGAACCGCCAACATTTATAGCATCGCATTGGAGGGGGGATGTATGGCTAGACGTCACAGCGATACATCATGACTTTGACCTTTTCAGGCAGATTGTCACCCTCAAAGGCCAAAACAAATGCGCAAGTGGCCACCCTCTTATCTTTTGGTCCCCTAAAGACGCGGCAGACAAAGTGGTCTCCGCGTCGTCGTAAATGGTCACGTAATTCCTCATCTGTCTGCAACAATAGGTCTCTGTGGTATATGACCCCCTGTACCTTATTTAAGGACTTGTGAGGTGTTATTAACACGGGGATGTCGCCTAAATGGTCACATGTAAGGAGGTTTCGTGACTGAGCCGGGGTCTCCGCCTGTATCAAGACCGAACTGTCTCGCAGTTTCGACATTCCGGCAACTTCGCCAAACCTTTCTTCGAGGTGTTCCACGAAGAAAGAGGGCTTAGTTGCCTGCAAAGATTCCCCATCTTGTCTGGTACATACAAAATATCGTGGTGTATATGGCTCTGTTTAGTGGGCCCACGTTCCCCCCATGATGGAGTTAGGGAAGGGAACGATTTGGGGTCGCATCTTGCAGCATTGAAATTAAACTTTCCACACTTGGAGACACCTGACTTAGAGCCAGGATTTTCAGAGGATTGTTTCCTCTTCATTGCGGAGTATCCGCCCCGATGCCACCCACTCCGAAACAGGGGCTCTCCTTAAGGGCGCCACCCAGCCACAGCAACGTCACCTGGCAGGATGACCGTTGCCGGGAGTCCTGATGCCCCGCAAAGACAAGCATCGACTCCTTGGCATTCATGAGGAGGTCACAGCTCAGGCATCGGCAGTGTGATCCCTGTGCAATTCAGGGGGCTCAACCATGAGGGTACATAACAGCCCCACCACACGGACTGGCTACTGTGCTGGTGACCTAGCGGGGGAGGGGGCTACGGCGAGGAAGGGATGTGGAAGGAAAGGGTAGGAATCTGCGCCGTAGGGGCTAGGTTGGGAGTTCTTCCCCAAATGGCTCACACTTACTCAGAAATTTTGGTGGAGGTCAAACCACAATGGGGACCTAACTGGGCCGAAAACTGTGAACACGGCAAACAAAGACACAATTGCAAAACCAGCAGTACCATGGGAATAGCTGGGCCGTCAACACGAGAACACCTAGAGACGGTGTTGGAGAAGGGTAGGGTGGGAAAAATGATTAGGAAGGGAGGGATCCAGGGTGAGGAAAAGCGGCCTGGGAAACAGGAAGGAAGGCCGCAATGGCTCGGGGACCCGTGCACGCCACACACGTACCCACAAAAGAGCTGTGGGCCCCCTGGGGGGACGGCTAACTGCCATGGCATACTACGGCATACCATAATCATAATGAAAGTAGGTGACAGGTTACTGTCGTTCTTGCAGTTCCTAATGGGGAAGGCGAAATCGTCCAGATCTGCTCGTCAACTTTTGTAGAGATATTTTCTTTAGTATCAAGAAGAGTACAATTATTGGCGGATCTAAAACGAGACTGGTAACGGTGTATATACACCGTTGAAGATAAGCTCGTGTGTCATCGTCATGTAAACTCGATTTTACGATATGCCACTAAGGGCGAAAGAAGTCTGGAAAAAGACTACCTATCACAAGACCTTAACATTAGCAGGCTGTTCAAGTCATTTAAAGATCAAGTATCCAGATACCCAAATCACAGAACTATTCTACTACGGTGCGACATTTTCAAAACATTTTTTTCTAAATTTTGCTTTCATAGGCCGGAACGTACACTTGCGCAACATGTGATATCGTTAAAAACTGCAGCCTTTTTAAGACATAAGAAGAAACAGAATCAAAGCCACCTAATGTGCACCATGCGAAGGCAGAGCCTACCTGACAATCATCGTAAATACCTAAGACTATCCCATACTTTTAAGTGTATTTTATTATAAAAGATTCTTGGCACCTAGATTGCTATGTTAACCACATGGCATTTAGATCACTATTTGCATTTGATGTTGTGAACCTAGATTTGTTTTCAGCTTAAGATTTAAAAAATAGGCCAGGAAAGGTACTAGTCAATCATGTGGATGCCTTTAGCACATGGAGGGAATATTTTGAAGAATTGCTCAATGTAGGAGAAACGTTCAATGATGTGTCAGATTTTCAGGTAGAATGGGATAGGATAACAATGGAAACAGGATTACATTTGAGGTAATGGAGAAAATGGTCAGTAGATTGCAGTGCAATAAAGCGGCTAGAGTGGATGAAATTAAGCTGGAACTAGTCAAATACTGTGGAATATCAGGTCTCAAATGGTTACACAGGATAATTGACAAGTCGTGGGAATCGGGACAGGTTCCGTCTGACTGGACCAAAGCGGTAATCAGGCCAACTTTTTAACATGGAAACAGAAAAGATTGTAACAACTATCGAGGTATCTCTTTAATTAGCGTTGTAGGGAACATATTTCCAGGTATTGTTGAAAGAAGAGTGTGAGTATTAATTCAAAAATGTTCAAATGTTTGTATAGTCTATGGGACTTAAATACGGGGTCATCAGTCCCTAAACTTACAATCTACTTATGAACTACTTACGAACTAGGACGGCACAAATATCCATGCCCGAGGGGGGATTCGAACCCCCGACCGTAGTGGCCGTGAAGACCGTGACTGGAGCGCCTTAGTCCCCTCGGCCACCGCGGCCTCTTAGAGGCTGTCGGGACCAGATCTGTAGCCTTCGGCAGGTAATGGAAAAGTGCTATGAGTGCAATAGGAAATTACATCTATGTTTCATAGATGTATAAAAGGCTTATTGCCGTGTTCCACTGTTGTTCATACAATTCATGGATCATATGCTGAAAACAGTAAACTGGCAGGGCGGGATTGAAGTAGGTGTAAACAACACAAGCAGTCTCGCATATGCGGATGACTTAGTTGTATAGGCAGATTTGATTGAAAGGTTGCAAAATAATATATCAGAGGTGTAAGTATTATGATATGAACATCAGAATATCGAAAACGAAAGTAATGTCTTTGGGAAAGAGATTTAAACAGATTGAGTGCCAAATAGGAAGAACACAGTTGGAACAGGTAGACAGTTTCAAGTACCTGGGATGTATTATCTCACAGTATGGCAACATAGTGAATGAACTAGAATCGAGCTTTAGCAAAGCTAGTGCAGTAAGTGCTCAACTAAGATCTACTCTTTTCTGCAAGAAGTAAGTAAGTACCAAGACTAAGCTAGAAGTGCACCGGTCTATCGTTCGGCCAACTTTGTTGTATGGGAGTGAAAGTTGGGTGGATACAGGTTACCTTATTCATAAGGTAGAGGTTAAAGATATGAAACTGGCAAGAGTGTTTGCAGGTACTAACAGATAGGAACAATGGAAAGATGGTGTCTATAATGAGAAAATCAAAGAAAAACTGGGAATGAACACCATAGATGAATCAGTTAAAGCGAACACACTGAGATAGTGGGGTCAAGGTACACGCATGGGAGAAGCAAGGTTATCTAAGAGACCCAGAGCAGAGCAGAGGGTAACAGGAGTCGGGGTAGACCAAGAAATAAGTTCTTAGATTCGGTGAAGAATTATTTTGAAGTAAAAGGCATAACATCAGACGACGCATCAATATTAGCATTGAATAGGGGATCATGGAGGAATTTTATTAAAGGTACTATGCTACAGACTGAACGCTGAAAGGCATAATCAGTCTCTAAAAATAATGATGATGATTTGAAAAATAAAATGGAATGTGATTTAATAAAGATATCATTTTTAAAATGTGTATTTAGGCCCAATTTAAATGATTTTCTTTAATATGATTTATTATTTATAAAGGTGGCCTCATGAAAAAATATCATTATCTCAAAGCTTTGGAAAAGGCACTCAGATCACAATTTACTTCAGGTCTTCAATTAAATCCTCGGTTGTCAATGACATTAAATAGTTTGGAAAACTTACGAACATGCAGCTTCGTGGTGAAATCGATGACAGCCGATATTTCTGCTGGTGCACACCCACACATTTCCAAGGCACCTGCGGATAGGAAGCACTGTTGTTGTTGTTGTTGTTGTGGTCTTCAGTCCGTAGACTGGTTTGATGCAGCTATCCACGGTACCCTGTCTTGTGCAACTTTCTTCATCTGAGAAGACGTTCGGCAACCTACATCCCTTTGAATCTGCTTACTGTATTTGTCCCTCGTAATACCTCTACGATTTTTACCCCACACGCTTTCATCTAAAGCTAATGTGGCAATCCCTTGATGTCTCAGAATGTGTCCTACCAATCTATCCCTTCTCTTAGTTCGAATATGCCAGAAACTCCTTTTCTCCCCGATTCGATTAAGCACCTCCTCATTAGTTACGGGATCTACCTATCCAATTTTCATCATTCGTCGTAGCACCACAGTTCAAAAGATTCTATCATCTTTTTATCTGAACTCCTTATCGTCCACGTTTCACTCCCATACAATGCTACACTCCAGACAAATGCTTTCAGAAAGGACTTCCTAACATTTAAATTAATGTTGGATGTTAAAAAGTTTTGCTTCTTTAGAAACTCTTTTCTTCCCATAGTCATTCTGCGTTTTATATCTTCCTTACTTCGGCCATCAGAAGTTATCTTGCTAGCCAAATAACAAAATTAATCTACTACTTTTATTGTCTCATTACCTAATCTAACTCCTTCAGCATCGCCTGATTTTCTGACAATGCATTCCATTACCTTCGTTTAACTCTTGTTAATATTCATCTTATATCTTCCTTTCAAGACACTGTCCATTCCATTCAATTGCTATTTCAGATCTTTTGCGGTCTCTGAGAGAATTACTATGTCATCGGCAAACCGCAATGTTTTTATTTCTTCTCGCTGCACTTTAATGCACTCTCCAAATTTCTCCTTCCATTCCTTCACTGCCTTCCCAATGTACAGATTGAACAACATTAAGGAAAATCTACAATATTGTCTTACTCCCTTCCCAACTTCTGCGTCCCTTTCTTGTCCTTCGACTCTAATAACCGCTGTGTGGTTTTTGTATAGGTTGAATATAACTCTTCGCTCCCTATATTTTACTCCTGATACCTTCAGAATTTGGAAGAGTGGATTCCAGTCGACATTGTCAAAAGCTTTCTCCAAATTAATAAACGCTAAAAACGTAGGTTTCCCTTTCCTTACCCTATCTTCGAAGATATGTCGTAATGTGAGTATTACCTCCCGTGTTCCTATATTTCTTCATCGAGGTCGGATTCCACAAGTTTTTCCAATCGTCTGTAAATAATTCGCGTTAGTATTTTGCAACCATGATTTATTAAACTGATAGTTCTGTAAGTTTCACATTTGTCTGCACTTGCTTTCTTTGGAATTGGAATTACGATATTCTTCTTGAAGTCAGAGGATATTTCCCCTGTCTCATACATCATGCATACCAGGTGATACAATTTTTTCACGACTGGATCTTCTAATGATATCAGCAGTTCAGGCGGAATATCATCTACTCCAGGGGCCTTGTTTCGACTCAAATCCTTAAGCGCTCTGTCGAATTCTTCTCGCACTATCATATCTCCTATGTCACCTTCCTACACTTCGTCTTCCATTTCTAGAATACGACCTTTCAAGTTTATTTCCTTTGTATAGACCGTCTACATATTCCTTCCACAGTTTAGCTTTCCCCTCTTCGCTTAGTACTGGTTTTCCGTCTGAGTTCTTGATATTCATACTGCTGCTTTTCTTGTCTCCAAATATCTCTTATTTTTCTGTAGGCGGTATCTATCTTTTCCCTAGTTATGCATTCATCCACGGTTCTGCATTTTCGCAGCCACTTCTGCATAGTTAGTCAGCACTTCCTGTCAATCTCATTTTTCAGACGTTTGCACTCCATTTTTCCTATTTCACTTGCTGAATTTTTATATTTCCTCTTTTCATCAATAAAGTTCAGTATATCCTGTGTTATCCAATGATTTCTATTAGGCCTTGTTCTTCTGCCTATATGGTCCTCTGCTGCCTTCACAACCCTATCTCTCAGAGCTACCCATTCTTCTCCTACTGTATTACTTTCCCCCGTTTCAGCCAGTCCTTGCCTAATGCTCCCTCTGAAACTCCCAACCACCTCTGGATCCTTCCATTTGTCCAGGTTCCATCTCCAAACCTTTCTACCTTTCTGCAGTCTCTTAACTTTTCATCTGCAGTTTATAACCAATACGTTACGGCCAGAGTCTACATCTGCCCAAGGATATGTCTTACAGTTTAGAAGCTGGTTTCTAAATCTATTCCTAACCATTATAAAGTCAATCTGGTACCTACCAGTGTCTCCTGATCTCTTCCACGTATACATCCTTCTTTCGTAATGATTAAACCAAGTGTTGGTAATCATTAAATTGTGCTCTGTGCAAAATTCTACCAAGCGATCTCCTCTTTAATTCCTTTTTCCCAGTCTCTATTCACCTACTACATTTCCTTCTCTTCCCTGTCGTACTACCGAGTTCCAGTCCTCCATCACAATCAAATTTTCGTCTTCGTTAACAGTCTGAATGATTTCTTTTATCTCCTCATACATTTTTTTTCGATATCCTCATCATCGACCGTGCTAGTTGGCATATAAACTTGCACTATTGTGGTCGGTGTTGGCTTCGTGTCTATCATTACTACGATAATGCGTTAACTGTGCTGTTCGCAGTAAGTTACCCGCATTCCTATTTTCTTATTCATTATCAGACCTACTCCAGCGTTACCACCAACTGATTTTTATTGATAACCCTGTACTCACCTGACGAGAAATCCTGTTCATCCTGCCATCGAACTTCACTAATCCCTACCATATCTAACTTTAACCTATCCATTTCTCTTTTCAAATTTTCTAGCTTACCCACGCTCCGATCCGTAGAATGCCAGTATTGTCTTTCCTCCTGAGTAGTCCCCGACCGGAGATCCGAATGGGGGACTATTTTGCCTCCGGAATATTTTACCCGAGAGGATGTCATGAAATTTTTATTCAGTAGAGCTGCATGTCCTCGGGAAAGGTAACGGCTTTTGTTTCCCCTTGCTTTCAGCCGTTCGCAGTAATTGCATAGCAAAGTCATAGCTGATGTTACAAGGCCCGCTCAGTCAATCATCCAGACTGTTGCCCCTGTAACTACTGAAAAGGCTGCTGCCCCTCTTCAGGAACCACACGTTTGTCTGGCCACTCCACAGATGGTTGCACAGATGGTACGGCTATCTGCATCGTTGAGGCATGTAAGCCACCCCAGCTCGGCAATGAAGCACTGTGCATGGTCAATTAATACCTCGGTTTTCAAGGAACGTAGGAAAGACACCACGCAACGAACAAGTAAGCCAGAGCTCCATCACTCCACCCGCTGTCAGAAATATCGATAGTGTATATAAATGATCAACGGCTGAGAAACATGATATCTGTTTGTCTGAATTTTTTTTTTTTTTAATTATTTCTTCGCAAGAGAGACAGAACAGGATTTTTTGCAGAATTTAAGCAAAAATATCCATCTCGATAACGTTATTCGCTAGTTTAATTTCAATTGCTTTCTTAATATCACAATCCTGTGAATAACATTATAAATATAAATGGAGCAATTTCGTCAAATTTTGCGTGGAGTCACGCTCTTTCTCTTGTCAGGAAATAAAGGGACACATTGAACATCGCGTTACTCGTTGATCATATTTACTAGCGATACATTTGACATTTATCATCTTTGTTAGTATAATGGTGCTGTTGCTTACGTGTTCGCTGTTTAAATTACCACATACACTGCTTCCTGTCTGCAGTTACCTTGTTAGGGCACGGTGTGCTACATCCGAAATATCGGCGAGCATCGATCCCATGATTCGCTGCATACCCGTAAGTTTTTCGAATACTCAGAACGCCTCGAGAAGGTCAGGTTCCACCTTCTAAATTGTCGTTACTCGGTCAGATAGGATAACCGTAGGTGGGGACGGCCCATTGCGAGTGTCCTGCCATCTCCAGGTTGACGTGCTAACCATGTGACAAACACCGGATGGGACCACCAAAGCGAAGTGTAGCTACAAACGTGCGCGCCTCCTCCAATTGCGAGAGTCCGATACGACCACCTAAATGTGAACAAATCACTAAACCACAAAATGGCGAGGGTCACAGTTCATTAATTCACTACCGGAGTGGGAATCCAAATGTGCTTGGTTTGCCCTTTGTGATGACTCAGACCCGGTTCTTTCATTATGCACCTGGGTCGATTATCGAACGCAGGACTTGTGGTAAACGCTTCGCAGCACGAAAGTCGATCTCTTGAATGTTTCAACGGGATCCAAAGAGCTACTGGCTGAAATAGGCACGAAAGCTTGTTGTACGTTCAACCAACAGCAGAAATTTCAAAAATACTCATTCCTTTAATGTGACAATGACGATGATGGAGCTTATACAATAATTTCATAACATGCTATGTCACTTTCCCCAACATGTTTTTTTTGTAACCTATAAAACTAGTTTTAAGAAACGAAAATATTTCTCTGTTTAAAAGATCCTGACATGAAAGTGAGGAACCTGCTGACTGACCCTTGGACCACCACTTATCTGTCACGGTCTTCTCAACAAGAAAATATTTTCGTTTTTTGTCCTCCGAAAGGATAACTTTTCTGTTGTTTCCATTATTTCCTTGAGACAGAAGGATGTGCTGCTTATAACAGGCACGTTCTGTAGAACCGAGAATAAGGAATTTACACAGGTTTACAGCCAAAATCATGTTTTATTTCTTAGGATGACCGGTTTTAACGTTTCTTCTGATTTCCTGTACTTCCCAATGTCACATCTGAGGATATAGGTAAGGCCTACATGAGATGTGAGATTGAGAGGTACAGGAGATCAGAAGATGACCTCTAAGACACGTCGAAACGTGATCTTGGCTACAAACCTGTATAAATTGATTCGAGATCGTCCCAAAGAACCATGAGTTCCATACGTGAAAATAAGGAGGTTAGAATATACGTTCTGTCAACAACGATGTTATCAGAGTCGATGCACAAGTGTATATTGTTTAAATAGTATAAATTAGGGAAAAACCCACTTCCTTATGCCCGGAGACGGACATGAACCACCGTCCTGCCGATTTTAAGACCATTATCGTTTTGTAAGGAATTTATTCCTCTACATAAAGGGTATCTCGAATTCTACAGTCGCCTTAGCAGCGGTACATTTGTGTAGCCTGGCTACAATCGCTCTAATGCCCGCCGTAAGTTGTCACATAAGTTCGGGCTTCGCCCAGTATTCCTCTTCAGGAATCATGTCTTACCTTGCTCAGTAACCGAGGATACAGCTGCGTTAGTGAAACGTTGAACACTGCGACCGGTTTCGTCACAGATGCTGCACTAGCTTCACCACCATCTAGTTCACCTCTTTCGAACTCGGACTAAGACTATACGCAAAGTATATCGCAGATTCTGAAGTAATATTTATTGCAATTGATACTTAAGGTGTAATCAACAATTGTTACTCCGATTTAGCTGCCCATACCGATAATTATACGACGACTGTGCAAATGAAAAAGTACGAAACGACACTGTGGGTACAGTTGCAGTCTTTATTCAGAAGTGATCAGCGGAGGCCTGAGCTCAACCGTCCCACTGTTTAACGAGCCGCAGCATTTTCTGTTCCCAGAATTCCTGTGCTGTGACAAGAGACAGTCCCCTACCGTGTCCTTCAGTTCCCCATCCGAGTTGAAGGGCTTTCCTTTTAGACGTTTCACGTTTAGCGGACCAAGCAGACGGAAGTCACAAGGCGACAAGTCCGGGCTGTGAAGGCAGATGCTCCAGCTGCTCCCCCTACCGTCTGGCCAGTACACTTTGTGAGACCGTGGCTCCGCGAGCGGCCAAGGGCGATTGCTCTTGATGGACTTGCGTAGTCTGCGGAGTGGCTCACGGTGCACGTCTCTGGTAATTTTTTTTTTTTCTTTTTCTTTTTTCGTTCTCGAGGAATTCGACGAATATCAGACCTCGGATGTCAAAAAAGACGGTGAGCATTACGTTGACTGCTGAGGGCACAGCCTTGAATTTTTTAGGGGGAGGTGACGACGATTGCTTCGCGTTCCTAGAAATCACACTGTCATCCTCTATGGCATACTCACCATTTCAACCTGTTTGTTTGTTAAGACATTTCATACCTTTTCATTTGAATGCACCTCGTACATGTTGGCCAGCCTTGTAGACAGTGCGGTAATAATGATTAGGGAAGAAAACTCAGGGGTACCAGTAAAACATAATGATTATCAGTATATAAATAATGCCTCCGTGCAGGTGTGCAGCCCATTGTGGCTAGCTCTTTCTATAATTTTTTAATTTTTTCAATTTAAAGGGCTTTACGTACACTGTCAGGCATCAGTTAGAGTAGATGGCAAATTAAGCTCATGGTTCAGGGTAGTTTCAGGGGTAAGACAAGGCTGTAACCTGTCACCACTGTTGTTCATACTATTAATGGATCATTTGTTAAAAACAGTAGACTGGCAGGGTGGGATTAAAATAGGTGAAAACAAAATGAGCAGTCTCGAATATGCGGATGACTTATTTGTAATGGCCGATTCGATTGAACGGTTGCAAACTAATATTTCAGAGATAGATAAGAGGTTCAAGGATGATGATATGAAGATCAGCATCTCCAAAACGAAAGTAATGTCAGTGGGAAAGAGATTTAAACGGATTGAGTGCCAAAGAAGAGGAACAAAGTTAGAACAGGTAGACAGTTTCAAGTACCTGGGATGTATTTTCTCACAGGATGGCAACATAGTGAAAGAACTGGAATCGAGGTGCAGCAAAGTTAACGCAGTGAGTGCTCAGCTAAGATCTACTCTCTTCTGCAAGAAGGAAGTCAGTACCAAGACTAAGTTAGCAGTGCACCACTCTATCTTTCGACCAACGTTGTTGTATGGGAGTGAAAGTTGGGTGGATACAGGTTACCTAATTCATAAGGTAGAGGTTACAGATATGAAAGTATCAAGAATGATTGCAGGTACTAATAGATGGGAACAACGGAAGGAGGGTGTCCATAATGAGGAAATCAAAGAAAAACTGGGAATGAACAATGATGGTGGGGTCATGTTACACGCATGGGAGAAGCAAGGTTACCTTAGAGACTCATGAGCTCGGCAGCGGAGGGTAAGAGGAGTCGAGGTAGACCAAGAAGAAGTACATAGATTCGGCACAGAATGATTTTGAAGTAAAAGGCATAACATCAGGCGAGGCATCAGTGTTAGCATTGAATAGGGGATCATGGAGGAATTTTATTAGAAGTACTATGCTCCAGACTGAACGCTGAAAGGCTTAATCAGTCTCTAATGGTGATGACGATGATGATTAATTTCTGTGACGGAAGCTTTACAGCTGAGTTGTAACTTTTATTATGAGATTTGTTTTAATTTATTACTTCTGATGAATGCAATGGTAGTTATTGCCGAAACCAGGTTAAATAATTTTAATTTTGCGACCGAGGGCTGCATTGGTATCCTTTGACGTTGTAACCGTCACTGATAATAGCAGCTATGTTCAGAAAAAAAAAATTATATAAATTCGCTAGCAGGGAACTGAGGGTGCAGATTTTTAATATTAATCATACAAAAAGGAAATGAAACGCACATAATTCGAAAGGTGGTTTGTCAGAGATGTTGCGAATATAAAAGTTAACTGAGCACGTAGCCATTAAGAGTGATAAAAAGAAAAATAAATTTTAATATTATACTCCAAATTCTTCGTTGGTTTTGCCTCATTATTGTAACCCGTTGAAGGGAGCGTACTCAGATAGATAAAATTAACTCACGCAGTTAGCGCTTGGAGTTTCAATCTTAAAGTCCTCGGTTCGTTTCTTACTCCTTCCATTCTCTTTTTAAATTCTACGTAAAGCTCAATTCCTAACTTTTAATCATAGTTTGTAAATATAAGTAAACAAAGACCAACATTTGAAAAAGTTGGGATTCTATTAAGAAAACCACTTATCACACAAGGTCTGCTATATGTTGCAGCAAGTAGAGTTCGATAGTTTGATGGTTTGAAATGTTATATTTGTGAACATAGAGAACAAGGACATTTAGCGAAATATGAAAGGACTTTGCGAAAAATGTTGTTTTTACTGAAGTTTTGCAATGCTAAATTGTGAAATAAAGCAATTAATTCCCTCATTTGTGTCTTTCATTCTTTCATGTTTCCTCTCTGCCCTTTCTTTCACCTGTTCTCATAGAATTCAGAAAAAAACTATAAATTTGCAGTGCTCATTTAATTTCAATTACATTAATTTTCATTTTTTTTTATTTTTTTTATTTTGTTTTATTTTATTTTATTTTTTTTTTTTTTTTTCAGTTTCATGAGTTTGCAAACACAAACGGTCGAATTTCGACCTCAAGCAATACCATTTTACATTATTATTTATATTCTCACTCCATTTAGCTGTATGTAACTATTATGAAGCATGGAACTGACAACATGCCCGTTGTACAAATGACGCAGTTGTGCAGTTGGGTGTTCTCCGTCTACATCCATGTTCTGCTGACCACCTCGCAGTGTGTGGCGGAGGGTAGTTCGCTCCTTCTTCTTTACAGCCGGGTACGGTTAGCGCGAAAAATGACTGCCTGTGTGCTCCGTGTGGGCCCTGACCTCCCTGTAGCGAGGTATGCGTGAGAGGCAATGCACTGGTCCACACGGCATGAAGCGGTCGCGCTCGACACCTTGACAAAAGCTCGTCTCTCTTCCAGCGTCTGAGCGACCGCCACTGCGAGGCCTTCTAAATGAGCCCCTAACGAAGCGTGCAGCTATACGTGGGATCTTCTTTACATCTTCTGTTAACCGTACCTGGCATGGATCCCACAGTCATGCGCAATACTCAAGCGCTGGCCGAAAGAGAGTTTGGTAACCTACTTGCTTTGTTGACGGAACACTATTCCTGAATATTGTTCCAATGAATCTCAGTCTGACATCTGCCTTTCCTACGATGGTCGTTCCATTTCGAATCGCCCCTTATGTCTACTCTCAGGTATTTTAATGAAGTGATTAGTTTCGGTGTTTGTCCTGCTATAGGAGCTTTATTTCTAAGTAAACGCAGAACTTTACATTTGTATACGTGGAGGCCTGTTTCTTATGCCGAGTGCGCTGCAGCTCACCGGCTCACCAGCTCTCTCAACCAGAGGCCTCACATCGGCGCTCGCCGTCTCCACAGCAACATTTATGCATCATATAAAATACCTCCCCGCCCTTCGCTTATATAGAATTCGTTTGATGCGCTTCGCCTGAAGCAGAACGACTGGTAAAAATAAAACCGGAAAACTATTTATAAAGTGCGTACCGCTCAGCTGCATGTTCTCCTTCCCTGAAAGGATCTGACCCTAGGTGTCAAGGACTGGAGATTAAAGTTGAACGCCCGATCCGCAGCTTCCGGTTTGTAGATGGATTGTCAGTTTTTGACGGTGTAAATCGACGAGCAAGCCTGCATGCAAAGAAACGTTTACAGTAACTCCTTTACATCAAAAATCTCGGGAAGAATGAAACGGTTCTGTTGTTATCTGGCCTCCGAACCATGTAATGGTAGTGGCTGGGTCCAAATTGTAAGCTGTCGTACCGGAATAACTTGACACATTTTAAAACTTCCTCGCAGATTAAAATTGTGTGCCGAAACCGATATTCGAACCTTGGACCTTTGTCTTTCTCGGGCAAGCGCGAGCTATCCCGTCACGACTCGCTCTGCAGCGGAGAGTTTCATTCTGGGAACATCCCTTAGGCTGTGGCTAAGCCATGTCTCCACCACATCCTTTGTTCCAGGAGCGCTAGTCCTACAAGCTTCGCAGGAGAACTTCTGTGAAGTTTGGAAAGTAGGAAATGCGGTACTGGCAGAATTAAAGTTGTGAGAAAGGGTCGCGAGTCAGGTCGGGACAGCTCAGTGGTAGAGTTATAGCCAGCGAAAGGCAAAGATCGCAGGTTCGAGTCCCGGTTCCGGCACATAATTTTAATCTGTCACGAAGTTTCATATCAGCGCACACTCCGCTGCAGAGTGAAAGTTTCATTCTGGATTATACATTTGACTTGAAATAGTTTATTACTGCGAGTCTGATGATGTTCCAAATACAAGTAAGCTGGCAACAAATTTAACTATGTATAGAGAAGAAGTTAGTATCCGAATGACTTTCAATAAACGTTTAACGACTCTGGAATGACTGACCCATGTAACTTACAAAATTTTTACATAACCCATATAACATACGTAAAAAACGTAAGGTGTTTCAGACGGTTACGATCAGGCACCACACAGTGTTTTAGTGTACCATTAGTACTGTGCTGCTTAAAACAGTCTATGGACAGCGAGGCAGAGGCGGTTGGTTGGTTGGTTGGTTGGTTTGATGTTTTAGGGGGACAAAACTGCGGAGGTCATCAGTCCCCCATTCCATCAAAGAGCTAGAGAAGTGCGGAAACACTGAAAAGTTCGCCCAGAGTTAAAATTGCTATGGGGGGAAGACCCCACTCAATCAATAAAATGTAAACAAATTCGACAAAGAGCATCAAGTCAGGAGACAACACGAAAGGACACAATCACACGGAAACAGCAAACAAATGTGGAAATAAAATGACAAAGACAATGTTCGTGGTTGACCGACCATGAAAATAAAATAGGAAGGGTCAGCCACGGGGCAACACAAGCTTCATATAGAGTTGTAAAAACCGCTGTCATGAATAAAACCTAAAACAGAATCAGCCATATTGGCATCGTTACGTAAAACTTCAGATAAAATTTCAGGAAAATTAAAATCCCGCCGCAGAGCGGCTAAAAGATGGCAGTCCAACAAAATGTGGGCCACCGTCAAGGGACAGCCACAACGGCAACGAGGCGGGTCCTCACCGCGGAGGAGATGGCCATGGGTCAGCCAAGTGTGGCCGATGCGGAGCCGGCACAGGACTACCGAGTCCCGGCGAGAGGCCCGCATGGACGAGTGCCACACAGCTGTGGTCTCCTTTATTGCCCTGAGTTTGTTGGGGTGGCTCAGGCTACGCCACTCTGCAGCCCAAAGCTCACGTACTCTATGGCGCAACACAGACTGGTAATCTGATGCCGGGAGACCAATGTCTAACACGGACGCATGGACAGCCTGTTTAGCTAGCTCATCGGCTCGTTCGTTGTTTGGGATGCCGATGTGACCAGGAGACCAAATGAAGACTACAGAGCGTCCTAACTGGTCGAGAGCAAAAAGTGTCTCATGTATAGCCAGTACCAAGGAGGAACGTGAATAACATTGCTCGAGTGTGCGAAGACTGCTCAGGGAGTCACTGCAAAGCAGAAAAGACCCACCTGAGCAGGAGCGCATATGCTCAAGAGCACGGAGAATGGCCACCAACTCGGCAGTGTACACACTGCAGCCATCCGGCAGAGACCGCTGCTCTGCGTGATCGCCATGAACATAGGCAAAGCCAACACGGCCATGAACCATCGAACCGTCCGTATAGACGATGTCGTGTCCAGTGTACTCTGCAACGACGGCAAAGAACCGACGGCGGAGTGCCTCGGGAGGAACAGAGTCTTTAGGTCTATCGGCCAAGTCCAGCCTAGAGCATGGCCTCGGTACACGCCATGGGGGCGTACGCGTACGGGCCCGATGCGGAGATGGGGCAGGGAAAGACTCTAGTTCCAACAGAAGGGACTGGACACGGAAGGCGATCGTGTGACCGGAACAGGGTCGCCGTTGTTGAGGACGGACGACCGTGCGGGAAAATAGCAAACGTTGGTTCGGGTGGCCTGGCGTGCTATGAACATGAGCAGCATAGGCTGCGAGCAGTTGCTGGCGGCGGATCCGCAGAGGTGGGACCCCGGCCTCTGCAAGTAAACTGTCCACGGGACTGGTGCGGAAAGCACCCGTCGCGATGCGAACCCCACAGTGGTGAATGGGGTCCAGCAAGCGCAATGCTGAGGGGGATGCGGAGCCATAGGCAAGGCATCCAAAGTCCAGACGGGACTGCACCAAAGCGTGGTATATCCGCAACAGTGTGGACCGATCGGCACCCCAGTTTGTATGGCCCAGATGGCGGAGAACATTTAGCTGGCGCCAGCACTTCTGTTCAGGCTGTCGAATGTGAGGGAGCCATGTCAGCCGAGAATCAAATACGAGCCCTAGAAACCTGTGTGTTTCAGCAACCTCTAAGAGGTGGTTGTCAAGATAAAGTTCGGGCTCTGGATGAACCGTCCGACGCCGACAGAAGTGCATAACTCTGGTCTTTGCAGGAGAGAACTGGAAGCCATGGGCCAGAGCCCAGGACTGTGCCTTCTGAATGGCTCCTTGTAACCTACGTTCAGCAACTTGGGTGCTGGAAGAGCTAAACGAAATGCATAAGTCGTCAGCACAGAGAGAGGGGGATACTGACGACCCAACTGCTGTCGCTAAGCCGTTTATGGCTACTAAAAATAAGGGGACACTCAAAACAGAGCCCTGAGGAACCCCATTTTCCTGCACATGAGAGGTACTACGAGACGCACCTACTTGAACACAAAAAGTACGGACAGCTAAAAAGTTTTTAATAAAAATCGGGAGTGGGCCCCGAAGACCCCAACCATGTAACATGCGAAGTATGTGGTGTCGCCAGGTCGTATCATACGCTTTTTGCATATCAAAAAAGACGGCTATCAGGTGTTGGCGCCTGGCAAAGGCTGTGCTGATCGCGGACTCGAGGTACACCAAGTTGTCGGTGGTGGAGCGACCTTGGCGGAACCCGCCCTAGCATGGAGCCAGTAAGCCCCGAGTCTCGAGGATCCAGCACAACCGCCCACTGACCATGCGCTCCAACAGCTTACAGAGGACATTGGTCAGCATAATGCGCCGATAGCTATCCAAATGAGCAGGGTTTTTGCCTGGTTTCATCACCGGTATGATGATACCCTCCCGCCACTGCGACGGGAATACCCCGTCGCACCAGATGTGGTTGAAGAGCGCAAGGAGATTACGCTGGCTCTCCGCTGAAAGATGTTTCAACATCTGGCTGTGGATGCTATCGGGTCCTGGAGCCGTGTCCGGACACTTTTTAAGAGCGCTTAGGAATTCCCACTCTGTGAACGGCATGTTATATGCCTCCGTACGGCGGGTGGTAAAGGAGAGGGGCTGGCGTTCCACCTGCTCCTTTAATGTACGGAATGCTGGGAGGTAATTCTGAGAGGAGAAGGCATGAGCATAATGCCCGGCAAACAGCTCTGCAAGCGTGGCGGGGTCCGTGCATACTACGCCATTCACAGAGATCCCAGGGATTCCTGCTGGTATTGGGTGTCCCCTTAAACGCCTTATCTTGTTCCAGACCTGGGTGGTGGAGGTACCCACGCCAATAGTGGAGACGTACCTCTCCCAACACTCTTGCTTACGTCTCTTAATGAGATAACGTGCACGTGCACGGAGCCGCTTGAAAGCTACGAGGTGCTCCAGAGACGGGTGCCGCTTGTACCGTTGTAAGGCCCGTCGGCGATCTCTGATAGCCATTGCGACCTCTGGCGACCACCATGGTACCGTCTTACGCTGTGGGGACCCCGACGAACGGGGAACGGTAGCTTCTGCAGCTGAAACAATGGTACGCGTGGCGCCCTCGACCGCCACATCGACGTCGTCGAGTGGGGGAGGACCAACAGTGGCAGCAGAGGTAAAGTCGTCCCAGTTAACCTTGTGTAGGGCCCACCTGGGCAGGCGCCCTGGGGATTGACGTTGTGGGAGTGACAGGAAAATGGGAAAATGGTCACTGCCGCACAAGTCATCGTGGGCTCTCCAGTGGACAGATGGTGAAAGGCCATGGCTGCAAATTGACAGATCAATGGCCGAGAACGTGCCATGCGCCACACTAAAATGTGTGGGGGCACCCGTGTTCAAGAGGCAGAGGTCAAGACGAGATAGTAAGTCCTCGACTACTCTGCCTCGGCCAGAAATCGTGGAACCACCCCACAAGGTGTTATGGGCATTAAAGTCACCCAGTAGTAAGAAAGGTGGAGGGAGTTGACAAAGTAGTGCAGCCAAAACAGTCTGAGAGACGTCACCATCAGGAGGGAGGTAAAGACTGCAAACGGTGAACTCTTGTGTTGTCCTTACCCTCACAGCCACCGCTTCCAACGGCGTCTGAAGGGGCACAGACTCGCTATATACAGAGGTAAGGACATACACACACACACCACCTGATACCCTGTCATACTGGCTGCGATTACAATAATATCCCCTGTAGCCCCGGAGGGCAGGGGTCCGCATTGCCGGAAACCATGTTTCCTGTAGGGCAATGCAGATAGCGGGTGTTATGCTCAAAAGGTGTCGCAGCTCAGCCAGGCGGGTGAAAAAACCGCCGCAGTTCCACTGGAGAATAACGCTGTCTGATAACTGGGATGACATGAGGCAATATGAACTATTTATTATACCTCATGATCACTCGCTGACACTGCTCGCGAAGCTGTATAATCTACTTCCATCGGTTTCGATGGTCCTTCGAGATCTAGGTCTTCAGGAGACGCTAGTATCTTCACCTCATCCTCGTCCTCTGAGGAGGAGGGCGGGGGTAGAAGTGGGGGAACCACCGGTGTCTCTTTGGTCTTCCCGTGTGTTTGCTTCTTCTTGGAAGCCTCTCGCTTTTCTTTTGGCTTCTCACGTCTGGAGGGCGTCGGGGACTCAGTCTCCGAGACTGAGGAAGACCTTGCGGCCCGACGACCAGCCTTCTTGGCCACGGTTTGCCACTGGCCGGTAGCTGTCGTCCCAGAGGAAGAAGCCGAGGAGGGGTGGGACTCAACCGAACCCTTCCTCGCGAGAGGAGCCAGAGAAGGCTGTTGCTTCTCTGGCTCTGGGGTGGGGACCAGTGTCCCCATTGGTTGGGATGGTATTGCTCCCGAGGTAGAGGGTTTGGGAGCAATACAAGGAGATCCACCCCCAGCTGTCAAGGGGGGGAGAGTGGATGATTGGGCCTGTGGGCCCACCGAGATTTGCTGAACAGATGGGGTCAAAGAAGGCAGAGTTGGAACAGTTTTAAGTGCTGTCGCAAAACTTTTACCCATGGTCACGGGGTGCAGCTTAGTATATTTGCGCCGTGCCTCTGAATAGGTCAGTCTGTCCAGGGTTTTATACTCCATTATTTTCCTTTCTTTATGGAGGACTGTGCAATCTGGCGAGCAGGGTGAATGATGTTGTCCACAGTTAACACAGACTGGAGGTGGGACACAAGGGACGTCTGGGTGTGATGGACGTCCACACTCCCGACATGTGGGATTGGCCTCACACCGGGAAGACATGTGCCCAAACCTCCAGCACTTAAAGCAGCGCATAGGGGGAGGGACGTAGGGCTTTACGTCACACCGGTAAACCATCACCTTGACCTTTTCAGGTAATGTGTCACCCTCAAAAGCCAAGATGAAAGCACCGGTGGCGACCCTGTTGTCCTTCGGCCCCCTATAAATGCGTCGGATGAAGTGGATACCGCGCCGCTCTAGGTGTGACCGTAGCTCATCATCAGATTGCAACAGCAGATCTCGATGGTAGACAATACCCTGGACCATATTAAGGCTCTTATGAGGCGTTATGGTAACGGGAACATCACCCAGTTTCTCACAGGCGAGCAACGCCCGCGACTGTGCTGGGGATGACGTCGTTATCAAGACTGACCCGGGTCGCATCTTTGACATACCCTCCACCTCTCCGTACTTTCCTTCCAGATGCTCAACAAAAAACATTGGCTTAGTCGACGCAAATGATTCCCCATCAGTGCGTGAGCAAACTAGGTATCGGGGGGCATAAGACTCTCCTTGACTTCTGGCCCTGCGTTCTTCCCATGGCGTAGCCAGGGAAGGGAACGAACGGGGGTCATATCCAGCAGCATTACAATCTCCTCTTCCACGCTTAGAGACGCCGTTTTCGCGACCGGCCACGCTTTTATTCGCTCGTTTCATTTTCGTCCCACGAGCAGCTAGGGAAAAGAGGTCCACCCAGGCAGAGCCCCGCTTGCCTGGGTAAGCCTTGTACAACTGAGGTGCGGCAGGTTCCTCAGAGGTTGCTCGCTAGCGGCTGTTCAACCTCAACAGCCATGCATCTCCTCGGCACGTAGCACACCTTGAGATTGAGGGGTTTTTTATAGAGGTTTGTACCGTCCTCGCGACCCGGGCGATTAAGCCAAGATCCCCGGGCTCTGAAACGTACAACGTTCCACCGTCGCGCCGAACGATGGTCGTTGAGGCACGCACAGAGCTTACGGTGTAGCGGACTGTTGGCGCGACACAGCCCACAGCTCAGGACCCCGGGTTCGCCAAGCCCGTACTCAGCAAATTAATGCTGAGCCCCTGAGGGGGCAGAGGCGGATGATCGACTTCGGTTTATTGGGAGAATTTTGTGAAGGTGTGATTCTTCTGTATAGGAGAGAGCTTACAGGATATCTTGAGTACTCATCAAGTGATTCGTACACCCATCAGATCGGTTTGAAGAAAGACACAGAAGCATTAGAGAGGCGAGTTGGTACAGTTGTACATGGTAGGTTATATCAACGTGTGAGTGTTACAGATATGTTTCAGGAGCTAAAATTGGAATCGTTGGAGAGAAGCCGACGTTCTTTTCGAGAAGCACTACTGAGGAAATATAGAGGACTGGACTGTTGAATAATTCTACTGGCGCCAGTTTAGATTTTACCTAAAGACCATTAAGATAAATTAGGGTTTCTACGGAGACATATAGACAATGATACTTCTTTCGTTCTCTCTAGGAGTGGAACGGGAGCGAAAAATGAGAAATAGTTGTGATAGATACTTTCCGCCAATCTCCTTATAGTAGATTCAGGAGTATGGATATTAACAAAGCATAATGTAATAGGATAAATCCTAAGGTTGAATATCGCAAATTTATATTATTTCATAACTTGTTCTAGCTCTTTAACGGCCAGATCGTATAAACATTTGGAATACATGACTGTCGTCATAGTAATGACACAGATTATACAACTGAAACAATACAACAATTACATTGTATGCTTTATTAATGTGACGACTGTCAATTATTCAAATACATTTTCGATCTGTCATCAAATAAAATAACTTTGCGATCTTTACCTTTAGGATTTGTCCTGTTTTATCAAAGACAGATCGCGTCTTCAGGAACGGACATTTCAAAGTACGAGAGATGAAATTTGTACAGAGATACATTAAACACAAATCTGTTTCGACAAGCAACTGACACAAAACATACCAAAAGGCAATCTCATGTTTTCCGACGAACATCCCATTTCTTGATTAGTAGGTTTTTCTGCCGGTTTACGTCACTTTACCATATTGAGGCGGGCGCTGAGGAATTTGTGCTGATCTCCGTGGCATGTAAACTATGTGTCGGGCTTTGGCCATGGCTGGGGTAGCGTCGCCTGGGTGACAGCTTGCTGTGTCCAGCGCTCGCACAACCGCTGTTCGGGCAAGACCGGTCTCTCCTTCGTACGTTCATTCGCGCCTGACTAGGCTGTAGGCCACAATGTTAATTAGCATCTGTCACACTAACCTCAATACCTTCCTTAATGACACAACACTAACTGCGGGAAGATTGTTTAAATGTGGTGTTATCACAATTCGTAGTATGGCCCAGTGGCGGCCGTTGATACTGACGCTGGCTGTTGCACCGAAGTTCCGATGTTAGACTACATTTTATATGAGACTCTTACAAGGGAGGAAATACTACATTCCAGCGCCTGGTTTCTTGACATTCGTCATGATATAAACATCACTAGAATTCGTGGTATATGAAAGTAAAAAAAATAAAAAATAAAAAAAAATAATAAAAAAAATAAAAATAATAATAATAATAATATTAAAATTCTTTCCAAATCCCTCCGGATTGTATACACATTAGATTTCTATCTGCCTATGCTGAAGCGATAGCTCCTTACCTAACAGCCATATGCAACCGCTCTCTAAAAGATTGGAAAGTTACACAGGTCACACCTACATTCAAGAAAGGCAGTAGAAGTAACTCACTGAACTACTGGCCTATTTCATTAACGTCAATTTGCAGCAGGGTTATGGAACATATCATCTATTCAAACATTATAAATTATCTCGAACACAATGATCTATTGACCAAAGATCAACAGGATTTACAAAATATCGTTCATCCGAAACATAACTAGTTCTTTATTCACACGAAGTGATGGGTGCTATCGACAAGGGTTCGCAAATCGGTTCCGTATTTCTTGATTTCCAGAAGGCTTTTGACACCGTACCTCACAAACGGCTTTTAATCAAATTGCGTGGTTATTGTATATCGCCCAAAATTTGCGATTGGATAGGGGATTTCCTGTTGGACACAGTTTGTAATAATCGATGGTAAGGCATCGACTAAAACAGAGGTGATATAGGGCGTTCCACAGGGTAGTATTATTGGTCCTCTGCTGTTCCTTATTTACATAATCGATTTAGGGGAAATTCTAAGTATCTCTCTTAGGTTGTTTGCAGATGACGCCGTCATTTACCGTCTAGTAAAATCATCTGAAGATCAAAACCAACTGCAGAACGATCTGAATAAGACATCGGTAAGGTGTAAAAATTGGTAATTGACTCTAAATAATGAGAAGTTTGAAGTCGTCCACATGAGTACAAAAAAGAAATCCGTTAAACTTTGTTGTCCGTCCACTTTTGGAGTACTGCTGCCCAGTGTGTGGGTTTGACGTAGGACAACGAAAGAGTCCAAAAAACCGCAGCTCGTTTCGTATTCTCACGATACAGGGGAGAAAGCGTTACGGAAATGATGCAGGATCTGCGATGTGAATCATTACAACAATGACGCTTATCGCTGCGGCGTGGGCTACGTACGAAATTCACATCGCCAACTTTTTCCTCCGAATGCGT
The DNA here is from genome assembly GCA_026315105.1 of Locusta migratoria. Taxonomy (NCBI): domain Eukaryota; kingdom Metazoa; phylum Arthropoda; class Insecta; order Orthoptera; family Acrididae; genus Locusta; species Locusta migratoria. Next base: position 28,760,923 of record CM048745.1, on the reverse strand, counting down.
AAATATATTGTTGACTCCCACTTACATAGACAGAAGTGATCATCAGAATAAAATACGAGAAATCAGAGCTCGAACGGAGAGATTCAGGTGTTCGTTCTTCCCGAGCGCTATTCGAGAATGGAATGGGAGATAAAGAGTGTAAACGTGGTTAGATGAACACTCTGCTAGGCACTTGAATGTGGTTAGTTGAGTATCTCTTGTAGATGAAGAAATCGAGTTTACGACCCTGTGAAAATTTGGGGAAAGAATGTATCAGTAAACAAAAAATGTCTGTGACGGAGTGCATTCTACAATTTATCAATAATCGTTACATTTCGAGTCGAAATGGAATTAATTCGTCACCTAAAAGACTGGAAATAAGAGAGGCGGTAGGCAGTACAACTTATAAGCGACAAATTCTTTCCTTATATGTACTGTACATTTTCCCTCCTATTCTTTGTCTTTACAAGTGAGATCTCTTTCAGTGGAGAGCATAGCTAAATCTGATAATCTTTCCTTAATTATAGTGTTGCATAAGAATGATTTTATTCTTTTCAAAGTTGAAAAGCTCCTTTCTGCTTCGACCGACGTCTTGGGGAAAGTGAGAATGAGCTTCAACAGTTTAGGTTACTTCTCGAAGGTCTTACCTAGGTTTCTGATTAGTATTATAAACGCTGCTAGTCTAACAGTGCTAGATAATGATCTAAAGTTGTAGGAAATTTGTGAATGAAACAAAATTATTACGACTGCTGTTGATACGTCAGTATTGGATGGTAGAATGACTTACCAGAGAAGAAACGAGGCTCTGAGTGGCGAGGGGAGCGGTGGGCCCTGCAGGCAGGCCGGCGCCTCTGGTGGAACTGCTCCTGGCCAGGGGCGAGGGGCTCGCGGGCAGTCTGCAACTGCCTGTGACGTCACTGGCGAGCAGGTTACCAGGTGCCACGGTGAGGCGCCGCCTGGAGACGAGGCCTCGCAACCAGTCCGATAGGCCGCCACCGCAAGCTGAGTGGCTGACCCCTGGGGCACAGCCCAGCCAGTGAGCACAGCCACCCAGCGAGCTCGCGATGACGGCCTGTCTGCGTGTCGTGACACGGACTGGTCTGTCGACGGAGTCGCCTGTGTCTGCCGCAGGGCTGCAGCAGAAGTCCAAACCCCCTGAGCTGCTCACGAGGCTGGGTAACAGGGCGTTGTACGACCAGCAGGAGTTGATAAAAACGTAGTTCGTGATACAGGTTAGGCTTTCTAAATGAAATAATATACAAGACAAGAGGACATACGTCGTTTTAATAAATTTGTAGTTGCGCAACACTGCAACAATACCACGCACCGCCACTGAGTATGGGCAATGATAATACTTTGGTTGACCACTTTCTGCCTGCATGTGAACAGGTGTCTGCAATTTATTTTTCGTGGTAAGAGTCGGAATACATACGCACTTTTGTAAATGGAAGGAAGTACCAGCAACTGTATAGAAATTCTTTACTTAATTTGGCGCGACCGGTTTCGGTGTTTCAATTACACCATCTTCACGCCTTCGTTGAGAAACTGTCAGTAATGGCACATTTGAACAGAGTAGCCGTCAATGTGCCATTAATGACAGTTTCACATCGGGGGCCAGAAGATGGTGTAATAGAAGCACCGAAACAGGTCGCGCAAGATTAAATAAAGAATTTCTATACAGTTCCTGGTACTTCCTTCCACCTAGAAAATCTAATCAGCTGTGTCCCAGTCCGTTAATTACGGGGAGAATTAAACATACTCCCTTTGTCAGAAAAGTTTCAGGGCCGGCTGTCGTAGGAAATTTCACTTACCAAGTAGCGATCATAGCTCATAATGAGGTAGTCCCGTTGGTTATCGATACACAACTGTCAACGTTCCTAGAAGTCTTGGAAGCAAGCAGGGTTACTTTCAGTTATATGATATCTTGAAGAGGCTTTCCTTTCAATCATTTTTCATCGATTGAGCAAATATGGTGGGTGTTGGAGATACTCGGCAACAGATAAAGCTGTGGGGGTTTTAAATTCTTTTTCCGTAAGAATTAGTTCAGACAATGCCCCAAAACATGGGTGTGATTTCGCATTAATTTTCGCATACGTTTCAAGACTTCGATGAAAAGTGTTTGGTTCACTGTTTGACCAGGATAAACATACTCATGGTGAACTAATCCTAAGATGAATATTGATAGACCAGCTGTAAACAAGTGGACTCAAGTGTTTGAAAAATTGCTGGGAGAAACTGAAGAATCACAACATTGTCTTTGTTTTAAAACTGTAACGTTTTTTATGCTGCTGATCCAGTATTCCGCATTTAGCACTTTTACGCTTCATATGAGGATCATACTGTTATCAGCAACAATCATCCGCAGCAGTAATCTTTGACTCTGGCTCTATCCAGTGGTTCAGTAGAATTTCTTCTTTCTGTTCACCTGAACAGGGACAGGTTCTGCATTCATTTTCCGTTTACCTAAACTTAAGTCATATGAGACTCACAGTTACAAGACAGTCTCCTTGCAGTAACTGACTTACGCGCTATGTGTGTGCATCGGTATGTGCTGTAAAAGGGCGACCAGCTCTGGTGTGATCCTGCTTTGCATCTCCGCCTCACTGCACCTTTTCTGCCATAAGAAAACAGGACTCCTTTAAAGTCCCTCCGTTACACTGGGGGTTTTCCCGGGATTAACACAGAGCTTAAATTTCATTCTGTGGCCTTAACAGCATTCACTGTGCCCCGCAACTAATGCGCCCACAACCCAAACAGTGTGTTGCAAAGCACAGTCCGGCGACCTAGTGGATTCTGTGGAATCATGCCCAAGGTTATTTCACGGACGTACCAGGAAACATCGCAACATCATTTGTTCCCTATCGAATGCAAACTTAGAAATAAAAACACACTTCTTGAAACTTCACTGATAAGTGGTGTATTTAACATTACATCCCTCTAACATCCCTCGTACTCCTCCTGGAAATACTGCCACTTGGTGGCAATTTATGCCCTTCTTTTTCTGCCTGCTGCTCCTCAGGTACATCGCCCCTCGGCTGACCGCGGCTGTTCCATTTGCCACGAATGTCGTTTGGAGGTGCTTCAACTCAGCTGGAAGGCTGTCACGGTAGCATATGAATCGCGCTCTGTGAACAATAGTTCGTTAAACGCCTGCACTCTGGAAGGCATGGCGGCTACTGAAGCATACAGATGCAAGGCGGTGTCTGCACACTTTCTGTACACGCAGTGTTCCTGGTTGCCATCAGGTTTCCGTATCTATGGGACGAGAACTTCCGGCTAAACCTAGATGAGCGAAAAACTCACTCCCATTAATGTGACCAAACTACCAATATGTTATCCATATCGCTGTATTAAAAATATTGGTTTTCTTTGTCGGGGATGGCCTCTGCAGCCAGCTGTAGCACATTTATTCACGGAGAATTTCGAGGAAAAGGACTGGAACATGGGCATCTAAAACTAGCAGACACTCTTATTAAATACATTTCTATTTCAAAGCAGAGATTCTATCATGTCTACATGCTTATGAAATTCACATACACTCCGCGGAGAAAGCGAACAGCTCCCACTCCCACAAGGCAACTATAATTTATTTAAGGAAAAGTCCATTTACACTGAAGGTTCTTCATATTTATTTTTGGTTTAAACAGTTATTCTTGCAGCTAATCATTGCAGTTTATGTATCGTAAATACTGTTCCGTTACGTTTTCTGTCATCAGTTGCATATTCAAAATGGATAAAATCTATGAAAATTCAAAATATTGTAATGTTAAGGTAAAAAGTTGAAGTGCAACATCTAGTAAAAATTGTTTTAAAAAGACACATTTACTCGATTTCAATGAAATCCTGAAATTGACCTATAAATCTCGTCCTCTTGTTTACGGAACATTTCGAACATCTACTAAAATCCCGCAACACATTTCTTAATATAAGTTTGATAAGAATATAGTTCCATTCGTCTACCTCTTCCATTGATTCCCTATCGCCCTTCGTTTACACAACTTTCATTGCATCGTCTTTTACGTCAAGAATTTCACATTTTTAGTTCAAAGATGCAATTCTTCCAAAGAACTCCACAGGGTTCTACTTTACATGCGTGTGATAAGTAATATTGGCAACATGAGAAATGATAGACTTCATGTAATTATTTATCGTAGTTCACATAGTTTTAATGCAAATGTGCTGATGATTTAATTCTACTAATTTAAAATTTATAGCTTCGTACTTATTATTATTGTTTAGTTTTTTTGGACACTATAATGTGACTAATCTTTCAATTGTGATTGATTATTTACTATTCTGCATTTTAGATTAATAACTTCATAAGTTAGTATTCCATATTTGATTCTACGAAACACACAGTTCAAAAAGAAAAGAAATTCATCCTTACAAAGAATTTTCAAATGAAATAAGTTATATTATAATAGCAGCTGCAATTATTTTTCGGTTAGTGTCTGAACAACTTGTCTCGCAGTGAGTTTAATAAATTAACAGTTATATTTGGAATATACTAGACATTTATGCAGACAAAGCCGCTCTACGTGAAGGGCTGAGCCACGCAGTAGGCGACGTAGAACACAGAGAGGGTCGAGCGCTGGAAACTTCAACGACAGGAATTCTAACGCAGTAGTTTAAAAATACGTAACGTACATAACATTTGGTTTTTAGGTGTGTTGATTTTAAATTAGATCTGTTGATCAAATATTAATGTACCGATGTTTTTTTCCAAAGAGTATCAATCTATACAGGGTGAGTCACCTAACATTACCGCTGGATATATTTCGTGAACCACATCAAATATTGACAAAACGAGTCCACAGACTGAACGTGAGGAGAAGGGCTTGTGTAATTGGTTAAGACAAACCATAAAAAATTCTACGGAAGTATGTTTTTTAACGCAAACCTACATTTTTTTTAATGCAACGCCGTTAGTTTTAATTCAAATAATTAATCCCTGAGACGGATTTACGTCTCAAATATGTCAGAGACATTATTGCTAGAACTGAAGCATTGAATTAAAATTTGTAGTGCGGCCGGGAATCGAACCCGGACCTCCATGCTTACTGGGCAGACGTCTTAACCGTTAGACTACCACACGTACATAGACTATTCCAAGGCGCCTTAATCGTTAGTGGTGTGGTAGTCTAACGGTTAAGACGTCTGCCTAGTAAGCATGGAGGTCCGGGTTCGATTCCCGGCCGCACCACAAATTTTAATTCAATGCTTCAGTTCTAGCAATAATGTCTTTGACATATTTGAGACGTAAATCCGTCTCAGGGATTAATTATTTGAATTAATTGATATTTATACCACCATAACAGGATTGTTCCACCATGTCCATTGCTGAGGTGCTATTCCGCTGCATGGAGAGCCTTGGCAGTAGTGGCAATTATCTTTGGAACAAAGAAGCTGAATTAAAGTTTGTGTTGTGGAGGGAAATCGTACATAGACTATTCCAAGGCGCCTTAATCGTTAGTGGTGTGGTAGTCTAACGGTTAAGACGTCTGCCTAGTAAGCATGGAGGTCCGGGTTCGATTCCCGGCAGCACCACAAATTTTAATTCAATGCTTCAGTTCTAGCAATAATGCCGTTAGTTTTGTTAGCACATCTGAAAATATAAACAAATACGTAATCAGTGCCGTTTGTTGCATTGTAAAATGTTAATTACATCCAATATATTGTAACCTAAGGTTGACGCGAAACCTCCGACGTTCAGTTGCGTGTTGTAACAAACACGGGCATAGTCGGCGAGCAGCATCTGCAGGGACATGTTTACGATGATAACCGTGTTTACGAGTGTGGCTGTAGTGCACTGTTGTGGTTCGGTCTAGCTGTCGCAGTGTCCGCATGTAGTGCTTGCTGCTATTGTTATTCTGCATTCGTCTTTGCACACAGACTAACGGTGTTACCAGACGTCTCTAATAGTGTTGTGTTGTTGGTACTGTGACCATAGTGTTTTCCAACTCTGAAAAGGTGGATATGATACTCATCTATGGCGAGTGTCGACAAAATGCAGTTGAAGCCTCCAGGGTGTATGCAGAACGGTACCCAGACAGAGAGCATCCAATGTGCCGCACATTTCAAAACATCTGCCGCCAACTGTATGCAACAGGTATGGTCGTAGCATGCAAACGGGTCCGTAACAGGCCCTTCACAAGAGAAGTGGGTGCAGTTGGTGTGTTAGCTGCTGTTGCCGTGAACCCACACAGGAGTACACGGGACACTGCGAGAGCTGGTGGACTGAGTCAAAGTAGTGTCATGCGCATACTGCATCGTCACTGCTTTCACCCGTTTCATGTGTCGTTACATCAGCAATTACATGGTGATGACTTTAATCATCGAGTGCAATTCTGTTAATGGGCATTAACAGAGAATGCGTCGCATTTCTGCCTGTTTACCGATGAACCGGTTTTCACAAACCACGGGGCAGTGAATCTACGGAACATGCATTACTGGTCCGTGGACAATCCTCGCTGGCTCCGACAGGTAGAGCGACAGCGACTGTGGACTGTAAATGTATGGTGCGGAATCATTGGCGACCACCTCATTGGTCCTCGCTTCATTGCACGGGGCCCAAACAGCTGCAACATATATCGCGTTTCTAAAGAATGATCTGACAACGTTGCTTGAAAATGTCCCACTGGAAACGCGTCGACAGCATGATGGTGCACCTGCACAAACCGCAATTAACACTAGGCTGACCCTTGATAGGATGTTCGACGGGCGTTTCATAGGACGTGGGGGACGCATAAATTTGCCAGCCCGTTCTCCTGATCTTACACCTCTGGACTTCTTTCTGTGGGGTACGTTAAAGGAGAATGTTTACCATGTTGTGCCTACAACCCCAGAGGATATGAAACAACGTATTGTGGCAGCCTGCGGCGACATTACGCCAGACGTACTGCGGCATGTGCGACATTCACTACGCCATAGATTGCAATTGTGTGCAGCAAATGATGGCCACCACTTTGAACAACTATTGGCCTGACATGTCGGGACACACACTATTCCACTCCGTAATTGAAAACGGAAACCACGTGTGCACGTGTACCTCACCCCTCATGGTAATGTACACGTGCGTCAGTGAAAAAGACCAATAAAGGTGTTAGCATGTGGACGTAATGTGCTGGTCTAGTCTCTTCTGTACCTAAGTTACATCACCGTTCCCTTTGGATCCCTACTTAATTCGGTGCTCTCCGATATACACGATCGAACAGTGGAGGAGTAGTACTCAAGCGTCAACTTTATGTTACAATATCTCCGGATGTAATTAACATTTTACAATGCAACAAACGGAACTGATTACGTATTTGTTTATATGATCAGATGTGCTAACAAAACTAACGGGGTTCCATTTAAAAAACATAGGTTTCTGTTAAGAAACATACTTCCGTGCATTTTTTATTAACCAATTACACTAGCCTCTCTCCTCACGTTCGGTATGTGGAATCGGTTCGTCAGTATTTGATGTGGTTTGCGAAATATATCCAGCGGTAATGTTAGGTCACTCACCCTGTATAAGCGATTTTTTTTTTTTTTTTTTTTTTTTTTTGACTGCGTGTATCGATACTAAAATGCCGTATCGAGTGAGGATATTTTTTATTTGCTTTTATCTTTCTTCGCAGTTTTCGTAAAATAGTTGAAACAGTTTTTTATATATTGTATTTGAATATAATTATTCCTTGACTGTTTGAATGAATCTTATTACTTTTTGAGCTTTTATAACGGCCAAACGCTCTGTTTGACTATGTCAAGCAAGTGTAGGTGGCACAAAGGAAGACATAGGGCCGAAATGGGGGAGGGGGAAGGAGGGTGTGTGGATGAAGTAGCAGAACTTCCTATGCGAACAAAATAGCAACCTGTAACGTTAAAAATCAATTAGTGGCGCAAACAATGTGCTAATTCTTCATATCGGCATTCTTTAAAACAGCCGCTGAAAGTAATGAACAGGAATGTAAACGACTAATCTTTGTGGTTGCGGAGTAATGCAAGGGCAAATGCTGACGCAATTCGGGATCGGCGCTACCAATAGACTGCAATTTTCACACTATAGCTGCAGCAATGAAAAAACACTACTACCAGCGTTAAGCGTTCCCCACAAATTCGATATGCCACGAAAGCGAACGATGGACCGAGCGGGCACATTTTATAGTGCCACATAGTTGCTAGCTGATTTATGTAAAGAACACGTCGATATACAGGTCTAAAACCGATAGTATATCTACAATATACGGCCGATATTTTAGAGTCCGATCACGTCTGTGCTGCCAGCTGTGTCCCCGCCACCGCCTGACATCAAAAAATGTTCAAATGTTTGTTAAGCTTATGGGACTTAACTACGGGGTCATCAGTCCCTAAACTTACAAACTACTTATGAACTACTTACGAGCTAGGACGGCACAAATATCCATGCCCGAGGGGGGATTCGAACCCCCGACCTTAGTGGCCGTGCTGACCGTGACTGGAGCGCCTCAGTCACCTTTTTTTTTATTTTTCTTGGGCCTCCAACCTCCCCTCACAGCCCCTCCTTTCGCTCTCCAAATGTCGCCTTCTTCGGCGTGTTCTTTTTTTTTTTTTTTTTTTTTTTTTTTTTTTTTTTTTTTTTTTTTTTTTTAAATTAACAAAATAATTATTCTCCGTAAATGAGGTCGGTCATGCTACTTTCGATTTACATCAGGAAAGTAGTTTCCTTAGAATAATTTATTTCTGCTAGGACGTTGTATTGTTTATATATCAAATAATCCAACCAAGATTCCCATGGTGCTGTTAATTTCTTCTTGACGATATAACACAATACAGTTTTCTGCACTAAACAAAATTCTAATTTTAAAGGAATAAAAAGTTCTTACGATTTCAGTAAAATTAAACGAGATATATATATATATATATATATATATATATATATATATATATATATATATATATATGTATGTATATATATGGATCAATCTCATCATCAATGGGTTCGTCATTTTTTTTTTCCTTCTACGTCGTCTTACATTATCTTCTTTAACCAATTCCCTCCATCTCGAACAAAATTCCTATCATGTTCCCAAAGTTGTTTTTTATCTTTGGATATCGTCGTACTTGTAAATATGCTGCTGCCATGTATAAGAAAAATTCTACACTACTGTCACCTCCACATCTGTTGACTACAAAATTGACGTAGTTTCCGAGGAGCCACATCACTGTGTTATTTTTTGTTGATGGATAAAATTCGGTGTCGGGCCACAATAATATATCTGTTGAATAAGACGTTTCCGAACGTCGTGTAAGTAGCCCTAACTTTTTCTGAACCCACTTCCAATTTTGTAGATGGTTGCCACAAGTGAATCGGTGTTTTAATGTGTCCACGAGGCCACATTTTGAGCATTTGTCTGTGTTACTCAAACGAATTTTATATAATTTTTCATTGGTTGAAATAAGATTGTTCACGACTTTATACCAGGACGAGACAACATCGGAACAGTGAATGTGAAGGCTAAGATTTTTCCAAACAGTTTTCCAGTCTACCAACGGATACTTTGATTCAATATTGTTAGGACTGTGGGATTGTTGCCATTTTTCAATAACTTCTTTAGTTGTTAAATGTAATTTTTTCATCGTGGCCTCTCCTATGTAGCTAAGTTCAAGGTAAAAATCTTTTATATGTTTCAGTTTATAGTTTAAATTACCGACATTAATGGGCTGTTGCATACTTACAGGACGGACAGCTGTGAAGAGTTTGGCAGTTATGGTATGAGGCTCGTTATTTAAATGTGTTACTATTCTTTTTATGTAAAGTGCCAAAGCCTTTCTGCAGATGTCAGTTAGACCAAGACCTCCTGCTTTTCTGGACTTGGCCAAATCGCTGGGTTTTAGTTTAAAAATACTTTCGTGCCACACGTACCTGCTTGCAAGTTGCATAATGGTTTTTCCTTGCAATTTCGGCAATGGAAAGATCTGTGCTAGATAGTAAGCTTTCGAAAAAATATACGTATTTATTATTTTAATTTTCTGAGTAAGGTTCACTGCGCGGCATTTGTTGTCCATAAGTGCACCACGAATTCTTCCAGCTGTCTGCTTCCAGTTTATAGCGGACATTTTTATGGGGCACTTATTAATGATAATACCCAGAGTTTTGTGAGTTTCCACGAAACTTCCCCACTCTATATCTAAATGTTCGAGTCCTCTAAGATTTAAAATTTTACTTTTATCAGCATTGATTTGCGCCCCAGAAGCTTTACAATAGTTATCAATTTCTTCTTTCAGAAGATCTACTTCATCCTCCCGCCGTATAACGATGCCCACGTCGTCTGCATAGGCTCTCGCTACAAAATTTGTGCCCGACATTGTCACTCCACTTAGTTTTTCTTCTATCGTGCGAAGTAGCGGTTCAAGTGATAACACATATAGTAACATGGAAAGAGGACATCCTTGGGGAACACCTCTCCGTATAGTTATTGCTTTTGACAGCTGGCCATTTATGGATACGGATGCCTTAATATCAGTTATCATGTTGCGTACCACCCCAAGAGCTCTTTCTTCTATTCCTATTTGCTGTAGTATACACTCAATGTATCGATGACTAACTCGATCAAAGGCTTTACTAAAATCTAAAAACAGCAACGCGCACTTAATGTTGGTAACGGCGACTATCGAAACCAGATCTCTGTATTCGGAAGTTGCTGTCATAATAGATCGCCCTGGGAAACAGGTTTGATGTGTGGTGACTGCTTTCCGTATTAATGGTGTCATCCTCTCATTGATCGCTCTAGCAATGGTTTTATAATCGAAGTTCATCAGTGTTATCGGCCGAAACCCGCTGATTTTCTTCCGACCTTTACTTTTCGACACCAAAACAATTTTTCCTTCTTTCAGCTCCGGGGGTATGATTCCTCCTTTCATTATTTCATTTAAAATTGCTGTAAAAGTTGGTCCAATTATATCCGAATAACTCAAATAAAATTCTTTTGGAAGTCCATCCGGCCCTGGTGATTTATTTGAGGGTGATTTGGACACGAGTTCGAAAACTTCTTCCACTGTAAAATCAGTTAAAAATTCAGTGTTATCCTCTGGTGTTACAATTTTATTCAAGGAATTCACTACTTGCGATAATGGAGCGTCATCAATATCGTTTGCTGTATACAGTTTTTCGTAATACTGGAAAATTTCTTGTACAATTTCTGGGTGGGTGGTGAGTAGGTGCCCGTTTTCTGTGACGAGGTCATCAATAAACGTGCGTTTACGGAGAGATTGATGTTTTATCAAATGGTATACTGATGTAGTTTCTTCCTCTGCAAGACATTTAGATTTAGATTTAATTTTCAGACCTTCTAACTGCTTTCTTTTTATACTTAACATTTTAGCTTTTATTTCTTTAATTTGTTGTAATTCTGTGTTTGTTAGTTGCTGCTTCTCATAGAGATCTCGTAACACACTGTAGTAAAATTCGAAGGTTCGCTTTTTGTCTCTGACTTTTTCACGACTATAGATAATTAAGCTTTGCCTCAACTTCTTTTTGCCTACTTTTGTCCACCACTCGGATTTGGACGGGTACCTACACATTGACCGCAAGCAATAATTCCATGATGTCGTAATCTCGTCACGTAATTTTACATCATTTAATATCGATGTATTGAGGTGCCACTGAGTTCGATACATTTTTGTGGGCTGTCGTGGTAAATTTATTGTTACTGACAGCGCGGAATGATCTGAAAAACAGGCCGGGATGACGTCCGCTACTATAACTTTTTCAGTGAGTGGATCAGAGATGTAAATTCTGTCGAGTCTGCTACTCGAAGATGAAGTAAAGTGCGTAAATTTTACTAAAGTTGGATACTTAATTTCCCAGGCATCTTTAAAGTGCATTTTTTGTACTAAGTCATGAAGCTCTTTACAATAATTAAAATTAGGAGTCTGGTCCTTTCGGTTAAGGACACAATTAAAATCGCCTCCAATAATTACATTCTGCGGATTCTCTCGTAGCAGGTAAATAAGTTCATCTCTAAAAAATTTGCTCTCTGGAGTTTATTACTGTTTCCGGGAGGGGCATACAGGTTAACAAAGGTGACGTCATAAATTTTACATCCTATACCTCCTCCTGATTCTAATTGTTCTAAGTCTTTGATGGGAATACCTTCCCTAATCAGGAGCGCTACTCCCGTGCTATATTCAAAAGCTACATTTAAGATAGTCTGAAAACCAGGAATATGTAGGTTTGTTGTCATAACCTCTTGGAGAAACACTATGTCAGCATCAGAGTCATATATGAATTGTTGCAAGGATGTTAATTTGAGAGCTGACCATATTCTATTGATATTAAGTGTGACTATTTTATATGCTTGCTGCATTTAGTATTATAAAAAGAGGAGAAAACATTGATGGCATCACCGTAAAGCATTCGTACATGATTGGAAAGTGACTACAATTGTAATCCAATTTTTTAAAACACATTTTGCCCTTCGCTTCTGGACTCCAATGGTACGGTACTGTGCAATTTTTGCTAACACCATAATCATGCACTCATACTGTCGTACAGGATGAAATTGCAAATACACCTTTAAGAAGCCTAGGTATAAGTGGTTGAATTGTACGCTTCGTACTTCATCCGTGTAAAATTAGTAAAAATCCATGTCGCTGGTGTCTTCCCTTTCCGGATCTTGATCTTCTACTTCGTCAGCCCACTCCTTTCGTCCCTCTTGATTGTCATCTCTTAACCGAGATCTTTCTTCTTGTTCTGTAGTTGGTGGGTCAAGGGTCATTTGTTTTTCAGCGCTGGAACTCTTGTGTGAGGTTTGGCTTTGTTTCTCCTTCTGTAAGTTCATAGCAGACTCCTTTTTCTGCGTTCTTGGTCCTTCTTTAATATTCCGCAGCTTTTCCCTTATAGCTGGGGCTATACTCTCAGCTGCCTGATGGGCTATTCTTCTTTTATTACTTTTTTTGGCGATTTTGTAAGAGATTTCTGTGAAGAATTGTCTGGAGATTTCTCACTCAAATCCTGAGGTAGTATCGGAGAACGTAAATTCTCTTTCCTGGTTAAGGGTTCCCCCTGAGACTCAATGGCTCGCTTCGGCGATGAATCTTTCCCCTGCACTTCTGGAGCATAGTTCACCATCTACATTCTGTGCCTCTTCGGGGCTGACCCTATTGATATTGTCGGGCCGAATTATTGCAGAAGTAGCGCTGTCACGCTGGGGATCCTCTACTACTGCAACGTTTTGTGCAACATCATTATGGGACAAATTTGTCGTGTCTTCTGCATTTTGCTCAAAAGCCGATGTACTCTGTCTTTGAGATTCATCTCTCAAAGTGTCGGATAGGTGTTCAGAAGGAGTTTCATTTTGACTGCTGATGGTTGCATAGGAGACTGCCTTTGTTTCCATCCTTTTGGCTACCGGACTGATTTCGTGTTCTCCTAAGGCTACGATCTACTGTGTAGACACCGTGCCTTGGTCCGACAATGCGCGTTCGGGTCGTTTCGGGGAGACTGCGGCGGCAGCGTATGTCAGCTTGATAGCGGTTACCGGTCCAGAAGTTACTTCTTCCGCGGAAGGCAACTGAGCCACTCTTTTTTTCTTGCACTCAGCGCGTACATGGCCAGTAGAGCCACATAACGCGCAAGTGCGAGGCTGACCGTCATATATAATCAAAGCTCGATAGCCACAAATATCCATATAGGATGGTAAATGCCGTAACAGTTCGATTTTTACTTGTCGTACACCGTTAAGGACAGGAAACATATGAGCTTCCGCCCATTTTTCGGCTACATTTGAAATTACACGCCCATAAGGTTTAAAAGCGTCATCAATTGCCTCCGCCGGTACCTGAAAAGGCAGTTCAAATACTCTCACAGTTCGTATTCCTAGTCCTGCATGGCATACTAGTACGTCACTAACATGTCCGTCAGAGTGATTAAATTTTATTCTATCACCAATCCTATCAACAATAATGTTGCACATAGTAGGATCTTTCAATTTAACATACATAGCACATTGAACAAAAGATAAATGTACTCCTTCAATATCGTCTTGAGTAATCCTAACTTTTTCAGATAGCCATATTTTTAACTCTAAAGGCTTGGGTCTTACATAGCTACGATCAAACGTAAATTTTATCGTATCTTTTCTCAAGTAATATTGAGTTTCCATCATGTTTTCCGGCATACAATCATTTCAAATAGGAGTTAAGCGTAAGTGCAGCCAAGACTAACCTGTCAACAGGTAAACAGCCTTTGTTTACACTCGGTGCCTCGCGCTGCCGCCGCAAGTCCGTCGTCCGCCACGGCTGCCTCGAGACTGTCACCTCGGCCACCGCGGCCGGCCCGCCTGACATCATGCTGGTATCTGCCTGAAGATCGTCCGCAATAGACCGAAACCGATTACGACATAGAAAGAATTCTGCGATCTGGACTGTTTATAATTTTCATTATAACTATTGTGACAAGATCGCTGTTCATATCTTTCCCTTCGATATATCGGTACTGTAATTCGAAAAGCATTGTATTTCTTCTTAAATATCGATGTATGGGATTCTCTTGCAGAGACTTCCACTGCAGTTTATCGATCATCTCCGTAACGTTTTCTCGATTACCAAACGATCCTGTAACGAAGTACGCTGCTCTCCGTTGGATCTTTTCTACTTCCTCTATCAACCCCACCTGATACGGATCCCACACCGTCGAGCAATATTCAAGCTGTGGGCGAACTAGTAAACTGTTACCTACTTCCTCTGTTTTCGGATTGCATTTCCTTAGGATTCTTCCAATGAACCTAAGTCTGGAATTTGCTTTACCGACGATTGATTTTATATGGTCGTTCCATTTTAAATAACTCCTAATGCCTACTCCAAGATCATTTATGGAATTAACTTCTTCCAGTTGCTATAACGTTGCTAAATGATACAGGATCTTTCTTTCTATGTATTCGCAGCACATTACGCTTGTCTAAATTGTGATTCAGTTGCCATTCCTTGCACTATGCGCCAATTTGATGCAGATCTTCCTGCGCTTCAATACAATTTTCAATTCTTACAACCTCCCTATACACTACAGCAACATCAGCAAAAAGCCTCAGTGAGCTACCGATGTTATCCGCAAGGTCATTTATATATATAGTGAACAGCAACGGACCCACGATACTTCCCTGTGGCACACCTGACATCACTCTTACTTCGGAAGACTTCTCTCCATTGAGAATGACCTGCTGCTTTCTGTTATCTAGGAACTCCTAAACCAAATCACACAATTGGTCTGATAGACCATATGCTCTTACTTTGTTCATTAAACATCTGTGGGGTATTGTATCAAACGGCTTGCGGAAGTCAAGAAACACAGCATCTACATGAGAACCCATGTCTATGGCCCTCTGAGTCTCGTGGACGAATAGCGCGAGCTGGGTTTCACACGATCGCCCTTTTCGAAACCCATGCTGATTCCTACAGAGCAGATTTCTAGTCTCCAGAAATGTCATGACACTCGAACATAATAAATGTTCCAAAATTCTACAACTGACCGAATTTAGAGATATAGGCCTATAGTTCTGCACATCTGTTCGACGTCCCTTCTTAAAAACGGGGATGACCTGCGCCATTTTCCTACCTTTCGAAACGCTACGCTATTCTAGAGACCTACGGTGCACCACTGCAAGAAGGGTGGCAAGTTCCTTCGCGTACTCTGTGTAAAAACGAACTGGTATCCCATCTGGTCCTGCGGCCTTTCCTCTTTTGAAAGATTTTCATTGTTTTTTTATCCCTCAGTCAATTATTTCCATATCTTCCATTTTGTGATCTGTGTAGCAATCTAGAGAAGCAACTACTGTGCAATCTTCCTCTGTGAAACAGCTTTGGAAAAAGTCATTTAGTAATTCAGCCTTTCGAGTGTCAACCTCTGTTTCAAGGCCAATTTCGTCACAGAGTGTCTGGAGATTTTGTTTTGATCCCCCTACCGCTTTAACATAAGACCAAAATTTCTTAGGATTTTCAGCCAAGTCAGTACATAGAACTTTACTTTCGAACTCGTTGAACGCCTCTCGCATAGCCCTCCTCACGCTACATTTTACTTCGTTTAATTTTTGTTTGTCTACAAGGCTTTGGCTATGTTTATGTTTGCAGTGAAATTCCCTTTGCTTCCGTAGCAGTTTTCTAATTCGGTTGTTGTACCACGGTGGCTCCTTTCCATCTCTTACGATCATGCTTGGTACATACTCATCTAATGCATATTGTACGATGGCTTCGAAATTTGACCACTGTTCCTCAACATTATCTGTACTTGAGATGAAACCTCTGTGTTCAGCCGTCAAGTACTCTGAAATCCGCCTTTTGTCACTTTTTCCGAACAGAAAATCTTCCTACTCTTAATATTTCTGTTTATGGCTGAAATTATCGATCTGTAACCGACTTATGATCGCTTATTCCCTGTTCTGCCCTAAGTGTTTCGAGTAGTTCGGGTCTGTTTGTCACCAGAAAGTTTACGTCTCGTAAGACATTCCACCAATGTGGTCGCTGAGTACGTATCATCTACTTCAGTTGAAGTAGGAGTACCGTGATCTGACCTCTACCATATGTGGATAGTGAAGGTGTACTCTGATTGCGTAAAGGTTGTCTCTGGTGTCGCGATACAAAGTAGCAGGTGTAGATCCGATCGGCAGCACGCAGGAACAAATGACAGGCAAGGTCACGATGTTGGGTGCGTACAGTGAACCGGCCACAATGGCTCCCAGCCGCGTTCCCACGCAAAGGGCTCTCAGGACAGGAAGCGGCCTCTAGCTCATTGTCTTGTCAGCCGAAGCGCATCAACAGCGGCCAACTGAGAGACATGGCTGCCATTTTGGAGATGACGAGGTTAGAATGTACGGCGGCGGCACGGTGGTGGGTTAAATTTATCCGGGCGTGCGGTTTAGACTAAGCGGTGTTCCAATTATCTTGAGCGACCTTGGCAAAATTACGACGAGTAGTCACGCAAATGTTATGAACCACAGAAACATTAACAAGCGTGATTGCCTTTCTTGTAGCAATGTGAATAGCAGCACTCTAGTTGTAAATAGCACCTCGCGAGAATGGCGTACGCTTGTAGGCGGCAAGTCAAAACCTGCCCGGCCGCTCCCGCTGGAGGTTCGAGCCCTTCCTGGGGGATGGGTGTGTGTGTGTGTGTGTGTGTGTGTGTGTGTGTGTTTGTGTGTGTGTGTGTGTGTGTGTGTGTGTGTGTGTGTTCCTTGTTTGGAAGTCTAGGAACCGATAACCACAGTAGTATGATCCCAAATGCTTACGAAAATTTGGTCTGATATATTAAATAGCACGTTATTGTAATACTAATTTGTGATCACAAAAACTGAAGTAGCGATTTTCATTATTAATTAATCACAGAGTGTACTTGGTCGCTAGTCACTGGCATATTTGAACGCAGCTGCTAAATTCGTTCCCTGTAAACAGCGACAGGGAAAAAAGTCGCTGCTCCGAAACGCGACCGTCTGATGTTGAAGGGTGGTCGCTGGCATTTTGGATCGCTTTCAAGTTTCGGTCGCCCCGTGTCATATACAGGAGCGTATAAAGTAGCCACCAGTCGAGTCAAGGTGTCGAAGGAAGTAATAAATGCTGGCGTTGTTCATAGCAACACTCTAAAAGAACAATTCATCTCCCAAAAGCAGAACGGAAAAGAAGGAAAAAAGTAAAAGAAAATAGATAAGAAGTTGGATTAAGAGGTGGGCTAAATATGGTGCTTCTGCAAATCTTTTGCGAGAATTGTCGTGTGAAAATTCTTCTGCCTACAAGAATATAATGAGGATGACACCATTCCTGGAAATGGTAGAGGATAAAATAAAGAAACATAATACCAACATTAGGATGGCGATCTCGCCAAGAACAAAACTGGAAGTGATATTGGGTTATCTGGAAACAGGTGATAGGTTCAAAACCTGTTTGGAGTACCCTAATCTTCTATCTCCAAGATTATTCCACAAGTACTAGACTTCAGTTGGTCAAACAGTTGGTTAAATTGATTGTCTTTCAGTTTAGTATTTAAATAATCCTAATTTTTAATTTTCTGCGATACTGGAACACAAAAATTTGAAAATTTGATTACAGTTCTACTTTATATTTTGTTTGGTAAGAAACATAACCGTTTGGTATCACCTAACTTTCAAAACAATATGTTATATGTTATCTCGTGTTGCAATTGTTTTTACGGATACACTGGCGTCTGAAGTCGATGCGTGTCATTGCGTTATTCATTCGCTATTCGCCTATACGCCGAGCGACAACAGACGCCAGCGACTAGTGAGCAAATATGCTCCGTGAAATTTATCCTTTATACAAGAAGACATATTGAACTTCGATAGTTCCGAAGAAACTTAGTGAGGTGTGCTGTTTTGATTGTACGAATAACAGTGTGTGTTCTGTACTGAAAAAGTCTATGTGTGTGCGTGTGATTGTCTTTTGTACGTGCCTGCTTGCAGTTCGACAATCGTCTTTGTGGTCAGCTGTTGGTTACCCTTATCAAACTGTCTAAAAGTACAAATCATGTGGTTACGAAGCCGTTATGGTTGGTAGAAGGAACTAGATGCTTTCGTATCTGCAATTCTGATATTACCTTCTTTATTACGTACTCAGATCTCCAGTAATAACACTTGAAAACTTCTAGTGCTACTAACTTCTGACCTGGATACTGATCAGGTGATGTGATAGAAATGACACTGGGCATTGTGACATTTCTCTCTATGGATGTTTACATTTTAATTTTTAATTTGGAGTGACACACGTAACTTCAATGCCACAACTGGCAGGTGGGCGGTGCTGTCAGCAGTGGTGACCTAAACATCGTAGTAACAAAATCTGTAAAATACGCCGTCTATTTGCTTCCGTATTTCGCTTATTTTCCTGTAAGACTAACTTTCTGGCCACTTGACACTGTTAGCACAAAATGTGAAACATGTTTCTAACTTTTAATTTTGAAACTAGTTGAAACCCGGTTTCACACTCATACCTACGTATTCCAGTCTAAAGTTAACCCATCTCTCCTTCTGTCTCTCACTGTCTATTTCTTTTCTCCTTCTCATAATTCCCTCCTCTCCCCTCTCTCCCTCTCTCTTCGTCTTCTATCCTCTCTCTGTTCATCTCTTCATCTTCCCTTTCTGTTCATCTCCTCCTATCCTCCTCTTTGCCCATCTCCACCTCCTATTTTCTCTGACAATCACTTCATCGACTTTCCTTTTCCACCTACTCAATTCATTGCTCCTTCCATGAAAATCTGTACAGCTATGTTAATTTCCATGGTGACCAGTGCGTCTACATTTTCGGAAGGTGCCCTCCACCATGAATAGTATGCAATCTTAAGTAGACGACGATGTTCCTCTTGTTTTCAAGGGTAAGTGCTCAAAAAGTAATAAGATCGGAATAAAAGCAAAATTTTGTCGAATTAAGGGCAAAGAACTTCCGCCATGCGCCATACAAAATTTTGTGAAGGGATTGACTTTCCTCTTGTTTTGAAGTTCATGTGAGCCAAGGCGCATCACAGTCGGATGAACGGTACGCCAGCGCATAAAATAGGAACAAACATACAAATATATATTCAGTTTTATATATTGAACTAACTGCGACGAGGTGAAGTTGAAGCGGACAGAGCGACGTGATGAGAAGCAGATGGTCAGAGATGATAATGATGATAGGGGGTTTTTGGGCGCTCGACGTATAGGGCTTCAGCCCCTTATAAAATTAAAGAATATAAGGATCAACAAGTGTGAACAGTAAGGAGACAAAAAACAGCGATCCAGCAAGTATAACGTGCAGCGGAAGAGAAATACATAGGTGAACAGTAGACTTGAAGGTGGTGAAAAGTACTCCAATACCAAAGCTGGAGAAAGAGTGAAAATTACTAAGCTGAGGAAATGGCCGGCTGACCACAGCGATATAAAATGATGAGCCAGCCACGCTGCAACATACAAAAACCTCCAGCCTAAAAGTTTACGCCAGAGTAGGGACAAATCACAGAATTTTGAAACTTTTCGCACACACACTTCGTCATTACCTAAAATAGAGAGCAAAGCGGCACCAAAATTGGTCGCAATCCTCTGTGTACGATATAAATGACATTCAATTAAAATGTGGCGGACAGTAAGCTGCACGCCACAGGCATCACACATCGGGGGCTCCTCACGTAGAAGTAGGACACCATGCGTCAGTGGACAGTGCCCAATGCGGAGGCGCGTAATGGCGACTTCATCCTGCCTAAGAGATCGGCAGGAGGAACGCCACGGACGGACAGTGGGCTTCGGGTAACGCAGCTTATTGTGAGTCACTGAGAGCCAATCCTCCTCCCACAACTGCAGGGACCGCAGCCGCAACAGGCAAGAAATATCCCGCAAGGGAGCAGGGCACTGTGTCGCATCAGGGACGCTGCAGGCCTCGAAGTCGACGTCTGCGAAGTCGTGATGCCTATCTAAAACAGCTGAAAACAACGACTGATGGGTAAAATTCGAAGTTTGGTCCTTACGAAAACACGCCAGTTCTAAAATAACCACCGGCCGCTGGAGAGTCCAAAGTGGGACCCTGCCCGAACCGCTATGTAAAACAGTAAAATCAGTCACTCCCATTTCTAAAAGGAAAGCCTTTGTGCCAATCCCATATGGTCTTGTCGCTCTTTGTCGAGTATGAAACAGCCTTTCCATCGGAGGCCTAACAACAGTGAGGTATGCCGGTGTAAAAGGTGTGGACAGCGTTTTATATGCCTGGCGCACCATGAGTAGCCGTCGCCTTATGTGCAGTGGTGGCTCCGCATGGTGTACCGCGTCCAACATCTTTAAATAGGAAGGGCGTTCAGACACATACACCGCGCACCCATAATCGAGACGAGAGCGCACAAAGGCTCTGTAAAACCGGAGCAAACAGCTTCTGTCTGCTCCGCAAGAAGTGTGGCTAAGACACTTTAAAATCTACAGTGCTTTGATGCACCTTGTCTTCAAGTCCTTCAGGTGGGGCAACCTTGTCAGTTTAGAATCGAACGTGAGCCCTTCATCCGCAATTCAGGTAGATTAAAAACGTACGTGAACGGTTAAAAAGCACACACACAGACTCCTCGGTTCAAAACTTAAAACCAGTCGTCCTCACCCATCCATCCAACCGCCCAAGGGTTAACTACAACTGACGTGTAGTCGTTGCCAGATTGGATGAAGAATAAAAGAGAGAAAGTTATCCACAAAAAGAGAACACTGCACAGGACTTTCCACGACTGAAGTAATACTATTAATGGCTATTGCAAACAGTGTCACGCATGAAACACTACCCTGAGGGACTCCGTTCTCCTGCTCAAATCTATCAGAGATCGGCGTCACTGACCCGCTATCTAAAATAACGAGGGGAAAGGAAGGACTGAATAAAACGGGGAAGATAACGACGAAAACTCCATTCGTGGAGCTCCCGAAGGATAAGATGCCACCAAGTAGTATCATAGGCCTTCTCAAGATAAAAAAATATAGCCAAAAGGTGTAGCTGGTGCAGGAAACCCTGCTGTATAGCCGCCTCCAGGAAGGCCAGGTTATCGAAGGTGGAGCGATATCTCCTGAACCCACACTGAAAGCGGCTGAGAAGCTGTCTGGATTCCAGCATCCAGACAAGGCGGCGGTTTATCATCCACTCTCAAGTCTTTCCCACGCGGCTAGTGAGAGCAACGCTACGGTAGCTGCTTGAGTTTGTGTGGTCTTTCCCTGCTTTTAAAATAGGAATTAAAATGGCCTCTCGCCATGAGTCGGGGAACTGGCCTGACACCCAGACGAAATTAAAAAGACTAAGGAGGATTTCATTGTTTTGCATGGTGAGGTGTCGTAACCTCGTTACCTGGGAATGTGTCACGGGCCATGGACAATGCAGAATCCAGCTCCAACATGGAAAAGGGATAGTTATACTGTTCATCATTGCAGGACCGGAAGTCCAAAATACCCGTCTCAGCAGCCACCCGGTGGCGCAGGAAAGCTGGATTGTAGCTGGCGGTGGCAGTTACCGTAGCAAAATAGACCGCCGTGGTTTGGGCAATGTCTTGTGGATTGGTCTGGAGACTACCATTACCCATTATAGCAGCTACTGGACTCCTGCTACCTCTCCCTGATATCCTCCTAATGGCTCCCCATATAATAGAACTCTTTGTTGAACGGTTAACAGAATTTAGGAACTGTTGCCAAGACCTCTTCTTGCTCTCTCGAAATGTCCGGCGACACTTGGCCCCGAAAGTTTGCGAGGTTCTCTGCAGTGGGTCTACACTTGCACCGACGCAGCGCCGCCCGTCTGATCCTGATCGCAGATCGGCATTCATCATTCCACCAAGGGACTGGATGCCGTTTTGCTTGCCCTGATGACCGCGGAATGGATATAGTGGCACGGTAGTGTATCTTATCAGTAATATGATCCACCCATTCCTGGACGTTGTCGTGGGGTTCGAAAACAGCAAGTCGACTGTAAAGTATCCAGTCTGCCCTGCGTGAATCCATCGAGGCGGATGTCTTTCGGGGCCTACTCGCTCTGGAAGGTGAATCCAAATGGGGAAGTGATCACTACCATGCAGGTCGTTGTTCACTTCCCACTGAATAGAGTGTGTAAGGGCTGGAGAGCAGAGCTACAGGTCAGTGGCACAGAACGACCCTGTTGCAGAGCAGAAGTGTGTGCTCTGACCTGTATTTAGAAAGTTGCCACTTGAAGACAAGAGAAGCCTCTCAACTGTTCTACCCCTAGGGCAGGTGGCAACAGAGCCCTAAAGCACATTATGTGCATTAAAATCCCCGCAGAGAATGAATGGATAGGGAAGCTGTGTAAGAATGTCTTCCAGAGCCTCATCACTAAGTGCATCATGTGGTGGCAAATGCAGGGAGCATATAGTCAATCGGTGGCGCATATACACTTACACTACAACTGCTTGTAGGTTAGTCTTGACAGAGATGGGTTCAGTAGATGAAAGCAGCCAATCCCCCTTTAGCTCTCTCTCCACTAATGTCGTCCTTTCTGTGGAGAACATATCCGCGTATCTCAGGGATATCCCGAAGGCTTGAAATTAGTCACCTGAAGACAGATACACAGTGATCATCCCTGAGATAATAAACGTAGTTTCTCCACATGTGTCCTAAATCCCTGCAAGTTCTATTGTAATATGGGAGCCATCAATCAAGGTGGTTTAATTTTCACCCTCTCTTTCTGACGGGACTGGGAGCCCATAGCGGGTGGAGGATCACCCTTGGGGCGAGATGGTTGCCCCTGTGGGAAGTCACTCTTGGGGCGAGTGGACTGCCCCAGATTACCATCAAACTCCGTGGGTTTTGGAAAAAATTTGGTTGGCACGTCAAGCATAATGACGTCGACCTGGTCTATTTCTTTGCTTTCAGTCTTCATCTCTGTCTTTTCCTTGTCCTTCTTGATATTTACTTGCTTCTTGGGCGCTTCCACGTCTGTAGTGGTAGCGACAGTCATCTGTTGAGTTGGTTCTGGCTGTGAGGATGGCAGGGACTCGCTGATTTCAGTAGCCATACCTTGGTCCACCATTTGGGGGGGGGGGGACTATAGGTACTGAAACATCTGACGCATTGCACATGCACTGGCAGGAGCAGGTGATAGTGCCGACGCATCAGTTTTCGGAGCTGGTGTTTGAAGAATCGCCGCGAAAGAGTTGGTGAATGACGGCGGTTGCATGGCCTTGTACGTCTTTTTCGCCTCACCATACGAGATGTGCTTTCATGTCTTTATCTCCTGTATCTTACGTTCTTCATGGTACACATCACAGGATCTACTCCATACGGGGTGGCCCCAGACCAGTTGACGCATTTAAATGGCGGTCCCATCATGTGCGACCTCACCACAGTTTCCGCAGGTCTGCTGTCCATTACACTCCAAGGTGGTGTGCCCAAAGCGCTGGCATTTGAAGCAGCGCATTGAGTTAGGGTAATAAGGCCGTACAGTTAATCGAAGAAAATCTGCGTGAACGTGGTCTGGCAACTTAGGAGTGCTGAAGGTCACGATGAAGCACTCCGACTTGACCAATACGCCATTCACACTACTCATAATATTCTGAACATTCACAATACCTTCGGAGGCCCATTCATCTTTCAATTACTCAAGAGGAATTTCATCAAGGTCGCGGTATGTATCCACACCCTTACTGTAGTTTAATGTATTGTGGAGTTCAGTTTCGATGGCTTATTCCCCAAGTTGCTTGGAATTTTGAAGATTAACAGCCTGTGGGAGGTAGCTGTCTTAACCAACAAAGTTCCGTTACACGACCTTTTCACATTTCACAGATTTCAGTTCGCCTGCTATGCCCTCAAGACCCTTTTGTATGTAGACCGGTGAAACCTTTTCAAATGAACCGTCTTCCCGTTTAATAATCATAAATACATTTTGGTTAGCACCATTTGCTCTATTACGCATTGCCCGACACTTTTCAGGAAGTGTTTTATCCTACACAAGGATTTAAAAGCACTTACTTTAGTTCAAAAAGGGGTCCACTACTCAGGAACACACATTTTCAATAATTTACCATCAAGTATAAAAAATTTAGCTACAAATAAAGATCAGTTTAAGAGGAACCTAAAAAACTTTCTAGTGGCCAACTCCTTCTACTCCATTAGTGAATTTATAAATTGTACCAAATGATGCATGCACTCATACTATATTAGTATTATTATATTATCAGCAAAAAAAAACCTTAAAAATTATGTATCTGTATTTATAAGTGTATGTATTTGTATTTATATTATCAGTATTATCTGTTATTCAACTTGTAAATTTTGTTTCTTGACATGTTCCACATCCACGAGGATCCCCTCAATATGGATCTACGGAACAAATAAATAATCTAATCTAATCTAATCTGGAGGACTGCCTAAGCGAGCCCTCTTTTTGGATGGGGTGTTAGTACCCTCCACCGCGGCCGGCGATTGCCAATCCCGTACTCAACAAAAAATGTCTGTAAATCTATCGGACCAAACTGCGTGGTCATCAGTCCGTAGCTTACAAACTACTTAAACCTAGGTAAACTAACCTAAGGACAAACACACACACCCAAGTCCCAGGGAGGACTCGAAGCTCCACGGCGAGCATCCGCGCGCTCTGCAGCGAGACGTTTTAGATCGCTCGGCCGTACTCAGCAAATTAATGCTGAGCCCCTGAGGGGGATGGTCAGAGAGATGGGATGAGGAACAGGCGGTTAGAATGTGGAAAACGACGACTTTTCCCAACGGAAATCACATGTCGCGTGCTACAAGGCCCTTCTTTATGCGGGGCAAGGTCAAACACTATATTTAGTAAATCCATTGGCTTTACAATTTATGATTCTCCGTGAGATTTTGTTTCTCTAACTTTCATTTCACGATATATACTCGCAGCAACGCTGTGTATTAATTTGATTGACATCTTATTCGAGGCTAAGGCACAGTGAAGTGTTGCCAGCATCAGCAGGTAATATTTACTCCATTACCTACTGCTCAAGACTGTTCGGAAATTTAGCGCACCCTTGTAGCAAACGCGACGCTGCTGCCGCAATCCTTTGAAGTAGTAAATGCAGACAGCATGAAGTTTTCATTTGAAGAACGCCCATTTCATTAATATTTGAACATTTCTAGAGATGCGAGTTGTTCCGTATGGGTCAGAGATGGAGGTATGTGTACATGACTTATGCTTAAGTGATTGTGTAGATGCCTATATATATCTTTTTTCTTAAAAAGGTTGAGATAAAAAATTTGTGTCAATGTGATTGTTTTATTATAGGGAGCTAGTACCCATCCTTATATTACTGACATTCCAACCTGGACTTTCCATCCTTAGCTACATATAATGTTCGCTATGTTACGAAAACAGCTACCCTTCATACCAGCTGTGATCCTTCCCTTTGTCCTCCCCCTCCCCTTCTCACCCTGACGACCCACACTATCCCTCCCAGCCCCTTCTCCCCTCCTCATTCAACACAGCTGCCCTCCGGCTCCTCCCCTTACAGCCCTCCCCTTTCCTTCTTCCTAAGGCTTTCTGGGACATCGCCCCCCCCCCCGCCCCCCAGTGCCCACTCCGCTGGCCTTGTGGCTACTCCCCATGCTCTCCTCTTATCCCCTTTGCCTCCACATCACATCTTTAATAATGAGAGTGCTCCGCCGTATGTCGCACCTACTAATTGTTCTTCCGCGTGAGTGCTTCATCAAGTGTGGTGTCTTTTAATTACATCCTTTTATTTGAACACCACTGAACGGCCAACCCGCAGCCGACACCATCAGTTTTAATTGTGTGTTTCCTCGTATTTCTTGTTTTAAGTCAACAACAGCGGACGGCCAACCCCAAGTTGCGGCCCTGTGTTATTTTAAGTGGGTGTGTGTGCCTCTGCATCTCGAGCAGCTGTTTACTCACCGCCATCGCCGCTTCGAAACTTTTAAGACCCCACTGTTTTACTCCGTTTTAAAAACTTTCGTATTACACCATTTAAAATCTCCATTTCTATATGTAACTTACCCTTCTTCTGCGTCAAGTTTTTTATTTCTGTAGGTCGAAGAGCGCCTGCGAGCGATGCCAGCCCGCCCCTTTTAGTAAAATTGAAATTACAATAAAAAAATAAAAAAAGGACGTCACAAGCCAGAGTCCAGACTGGCAGACGGCTACCACCCTAATTGGCGTCCAGCCCAACCTTCGGATTGTTCCGCGCCCGCAGTGTCTCTGCTTCGTCAGCAAATCGATGTCTATTCCAAAATTGCCGAAGAGGTGACTAAGGAAAGCGATGAGGTTTTCTTGGTCTTAAACCAGCATCTCGTAGACTGTTAACTATTGTTTGTTCATTGACACTGCAAAAAGGTGTTGCTCTAAGACAGTGGTTCCCAAAATGGTCTATATAGACCAACCTGCAAGGGCTCCACGGCAGAGGAAAAATAATTGTTGTAAATTAGTGATTCACAATTAAGAAGTTGGCAACAAAAATTCAGATTTAAACTCACAATACTGTACCTTGGCCGGCCTCAGTGGCCTCCTGGTCTGCGGCGCGCCAGTCACAGTCTGCACGGCCACTACGGTCGGGGGTTCGAATCCCCCATCGGGTATGGATGTTTGTGTTGTGTTTAGTATACGGTAGTTCATAAGTAGTTTGTAAGTTTAGGAACTGATGACCTCGAAGTTGAGTCCCTTAAGCTTGACAAACGTTTTAACAATTTTTTCTTCAATTTTTTTAAACCGAATCTTGGTCCTATGTGCTTCATTGGCTAAGTGAGAGAGTGGAGGAATTTTATAGCTTACGTGTCCTACTGTGGGTTAGTAATCAGACTTTAGTATGTGTGTGGGTGGAGTGGTGGTGGGGGGGGGGGATCAGACAACTATGACGTATATATCCTAACTTGTAAAGCATATTTTCATTCCACTCTTTTAGTTATCAAAGCAAGTAGCGTCATATTAGGCGTGAAAACACAAGTGAGGGATTGTTAAAACATTTTGTAGACAAAAGGCAGAGGGTCTACAGAGTGCAGAATAAGTTGTGATGGGGCCTTAGAGACAAATAGTTTGGGAACCCCTGCTCTAAGACCATTTCATAGGTTGCGGACAGTCGCAGTGCGTCGATGGAGAGAACAGTTAACCAGGTGTCGCTCGTCTCTGGCCGATGTTTTCCGTTCCCTGCCTTGAGTATTTATGTCCCAGGTTCAAGAAAACATTTCCCAATCGTCCCAACAAAAGATGACTCCAAATTAATCTGCACGAATAGTCCCAACCTTTCTGCAGCTCCACCTCTCCCATATTGAAAGCCGCCATTTGCAGCGAAAGAATAAACTATGTAAATAACATGAAAAAATATTTGTTGCTTGCAGCTTGACCTAACAAACGCAAGGAAATGTTCGTAAGAACTCCATATCACTGTTAGTCGAAAAAAAAAAGTGTGAAAATGAAATCGTTACTGAGCGAGGTGGCGCAGTGGTAACACACTGGACTCGCATTCGAGAGGACGGTGGTTCAAATCCACCTCCGGCCATCCAGATTTAGGTTTTCCGTGGTTTACCCAAATCACTCCAGGCAAATACTGGGACGGTTCCTTTGAAAGTGCTTGCCCGATTTCCTTCCCTATCCTTAATCGAAAATCCAAGCGTAAGCTCATTCTTTAATGGCCACGCTGTCGACGGGATGTTAAACCCTAAGCTTTCTTTCTTCCATGAAATCATTAGTTGAAATTACAGTTAATCATCTGGAAGCAACATGAAGCAAAATTACGGTATCGAATATACGACAGGCAAAATTATCACAAAAAATAGAGACCTGAAAATAATCACAAAAGACACATACACTTTATGCCAGGATATACGGAACCATAACCGAAGTGAGAAGCTAAGTGATAAAATAACGTTACTACCTGCTACTTTGCAAGTTCTTGCAACTATCTGCAACTTCGCTTCTACTTATGAGAAGCGTAACTTACATTCGTGAAGAGAGATTTATAATTTCCTGTCTTTTGACGGAGAAGCAATAAAGAGTACTAGGAAACTACATTCATTTAAGACATAATCGATTACTCAGCACAAATTTTGCAGTAAAACTAATTATATTTTTAATAAACGGATATTAATTTACAATTTCTGAGAGTTTCCCACTTTAGCTGCTCTTCTTTGGCTATTTTCAACAGACAGATATTAATTTACAATTGCCGAGAGTTTCCAAGTTTAGCTGCTCTTCTGTAGCTGGTCTATCATTTTCTAACATATGAAAATTTATCCCGGACCGGGACTCGAATCGGGATCTCCCGCTTTTCGTGAACTGCGAATTGATATCTATATGTTTCACATTTATAATCTCCGGACCATGAACATTGTCTGTTTCTTTAGAAAATGAGTATTGTGGTCATTTTATTTCAGTCCTATACATAGCATGATCCGTGCAATAATAAAGAAAACGTTGTACGACACTACTGCCAGGATCAAACATCGCAGTACACTGTCAGACAGTTTCGAAGTAAAAACTGGAGTCCGACAAGGGTATGGATTGTCACCAATTTTATTTAACCTGGTCTTGTATGAAGCAGTGAGACACTGCAGACAACTAAATAGTAATATGAAGATCAAAGGTGTACAAATAGGGTACAAGACCAAACATAATGGAATTTTAGACTGCCTAGCATTCGCAGATGAGATGGCACTGTTAAATGAGACAAAATAAGAGGCAAGGACAGCACTAAAACTCAAGCTGAAATAGCAAGAAAAGTTGGACTAAAGATTGTATATAACAAGACCAAGACATTGAACACTGGGTCTGACTGGAAAATAGGTGGCCAAGTGGTTGAGAAAGTCAGAAGACATAACTGGCGGAATACAGAGCAGCAGTAGCGCAGCAGACAGGGCGCAGCTCTTGCAGAAGCTTCGGTACGGAGTGAAAACAACATACGGTAAGAAAAATCTCTCACGGAATGCCAAACTACGACACTATACAGTAACTGTAAGAAATGCTGCACTGTGTGCATCAGAAACAATCACATTCGTTAAGAGAGCTTGTATACAGTTGGAGAAGGAGGAGAGAAAAATTTTAATAGACATATAGGGCAATAAAAAAAATGGGGATATCTCGATACACAGAACACGAGAGGAACTATACTAAAATTTTGAAACTATATCGAGTGAGGTACGGAAACGGAGGTTACTATTTGTTGGGCACAACATGAGGATAAACGATGAGAGGTTGACTAAAAAGATACGGCGGACAACTGAGTGAAGGAAGTCAGAGATGACTGAAAAACTGTACGAATAAAAGAAAGAAATCTGCAGTATAAACGGTTGGTGGACGGTCACAGGTGGCCGGACACCAAAATCAAAGTCATCATAACAGAAGAAGAAAGAAACAGAAGAAGCGAGAGAATGAAGAGGTATTGGGAAGAAAGAAGACGTGCTAAACAAGCCACACATGATTCTGAAGGGTGCTAACGAAGCAGCAGCAGCAGCAGAAGAAGAAGAAGCACGATTCATTTGGACACTCCTGACACCGTCCGCACACTGCGCTTTCTAGAGCACTGCCCACTCGTCTGCGACAGGAGACGCCGTGTCCGCCTCCGGCCTCGCAACCCGCGTCAGGCTGCGCGCGGGCTCCGCGGTCGCCTGGGGTCCCGCAGGGTCGGCGTGGCGCGCCTGGGCGCCTCGCTCCACTTGCCGGTGGTGTGGTCGATAACCGAGGTCTCCACAGCTTTCAGGTGTATTGTGGGTGACTGTTCTAGTCTTCAAGGCACGTAGTATGACTAGGAGCAATAGTATGTAACTTAATCTCGGACAAATTACGTGGTACACTCTACACTATGTGATCAAAAGTATGTGGACACTTGGCTGAAGCTGACTCAAGTTGGTGGCTGGAATTCATTACGGTGTCGGCCCAGCCTTAGCCTTGATGACAGCTTCAACTCTCGCAGGCATACGTTGAATCAAGTGCTGGAAGGTTTCTTGGGGAATGCCAGCAAAATCGTCACGGAGGTATCGATGTAGGTCTGTGAGGCCTGGCACGGATTCGACGTTCCAAAACATGGCAAACGTGTTCTATAGGATTCAACTCGGCCTGTACTGTGCGGGCAAGTCCACTAAAGGTACGTCGTGTAACGACTCCGTCACAAGCCGTGCATTATGAACAGGTGCTCGATCCTGTCGAAAGATGCAATCACCATCCACGAATTGAACAGTGGGAAGCAACAAGGTGCGTCAAACATCAACGAATATCTGTGCTGTGATAGTGACAAGTGAAACAACAATGGTTGCAAGCCCCCTCCACGAAAGATATGAGCGCACCGTAACAGCACCGCCTCCGAATTTAATGTCGGCACTACACGGGTTAGCCGATGACGTTCACCGGGTAGTCGCCATACCCCACCCCGCCATCGGATCGCCAAATGCCAAATCGTGTACCGTGATTCCTCACTCCACAAAACTTTTTCCACTGTTCGAACGTCTAATGTTGACATTCCTTACACCAAGCGAGGAGTCGTTTACATTGATGTGCGTTAGGTGTGCATTGTGGGCAGCCGCTCGACCATAAAATCCAAGTTTTCTCAGCTGTCGCTTAACTGCCATAGTAGTTGTAGTGGACCCTAATGCAGTTGGCATAGTCCGGATAGATGCCTGCCTATTACACTGTACGACCCTCTTCAACTGTCGGCGATCTCTGTCAGTTCGGCCTGTACGCTTTCTTGGACGTACGTGTCCCTTCACGTTTCCACTTCACTATTACATCAGAAACATTGTACACATAGATGTTTAGGAGGTGGAAATCTCGCGTACAGACCTCTGACACAAGTGACACCCAGTCACATGACCACGATCGAAGTCCGTGACTTCCACGGAGCGCCCCATTCTGCTCTCTCATGGTGTCTGATGACTAGTGAGGGCGCTGATACGGAGTATCTGGCAGTACGTGGCAGCACAGTGCTCATAATATGAAAAAAAGGGATTTCTGGTTGTGCCAGGATACGTTTGATCTCACAGTCCATCATCGATCAAAGTCTAGGCCCGTGTAATTGTTCTGAGTAGTGTGTTTTGGTACAAATACGCTGCTCAAAACCTGCAAATGACGAGCTACAAATCGGATCCTATCTAATAATAAAAATGAACGAAATGTTCACCCATTTTGATTTACACGTTACAGCCAACATCGGCACCCAACTACTGACGCCATATGACGAACAGAATGTTTGTAAATCTATGGAAATTCAACTGCAGTTATCAGTCCCTAGGCTTACAAACTACTTTAACTTATGCTAAGGACAACCCCCCCCCCCCCACACACACACACACTCATGCCCGAAGGAGGACTCCAGTCTCCGATGGGAAGCAACTACGCGCTCCGCAGCAAGGCGCCTTAGAACGCTCGGCCACTCCACCGCTTGACAGAGCGAGAAAAAGAGGCAAAGCGCGTATTTGGAAATCGAGAAGTCGCGGGACGGTATCACGGTCAGTCTGCGTTAAACGAACCTTCCACATTTGTACAATGTGAGGAGTCTCCAAACCAATACCTGGTCCGGAATCTACGTTAATCTGCATGTTTCCGTTATGTAAGTGGATAACTGCGATAGGTTAGGAAATGCAAGTTGGTGAAGTGGCTCCCATATGAAACAGTTGCAACAGGCTATCAAGAAAATTCACATTATCATTATTATTATTATTAATTATTAATATTTACACAGTCTGTTCCCATATGAACGTGCCAACACTTGACAGTACACAGAGGATGCTCCACTCAACAATATGAGATAGAGAACTTCGGGTCAGATTAGCGAGTCTCAAGAGGTAACTGGGCTGCAGTCACATTACTGTGTACCCTTTTATTAATATTAGTTGCATTTTTTTTAAATTCCATCACTGGCACAATATACGCACCGTTTGCACTGTATCTTAAAAACGTGCCGAGAATAACGCCAATCAATCTCAATACAATCACGAAATTGCCCAACAAGCTTATGACGCACCCTGACAAATATCTCGGGTATATTTTTAATCTCATCACAAGCAGCTGTAATTGTAGCAAATAACTCCGGATCCACTTGGGTCTCATACCCAAGTGGCTTTATACATCGCCATAGAAAGTACAAGGGGATTCAGGTCACGTGATATCACAGATCACAAGATGCATGTCCGAGAGTTCTGAGAAACTGTACCAGTACCGCTGCAACGGATTGTACTGTACTTCTCTCAAGAGCAATGTGTAATGAGTAGGTCTGTTGAAGATTCATAGTACTTTCGGTCATGGGACAAAGTAAATACTATACAACAGAAGCACGTTAACGACGGGTAAGGTAAGCAAAACTTGCATCACAACTTGCTTGTAACAAGACTCGTTGTTCTTGTTTCCTTGCAATGTTCACATAAATAAATTGCACAGCACCTGTAACCACGTACGCATGTTAGTTTTTGATAATCTAGAAAACAGTAATGCCACACAAATGCCGCGCGGGAGTGACCGAGCGCTCTAAGGCGCCTTGCTGCGGAGTGCGCGTCTGCTCCTCGTCGGAGGTTCGAGTCCTCCCTCGGGCATGTGTGTGTGTGTGTGTGTGTGTGTGTGTGTGTGTGTGTGTGTGTGTGTGTGTGTTTGTTTGTGTGTGTGTGTGTTTTGTCCTTAGGTTAGTTTAAGTTGTTTTAAGGAGTTTGTAAGTCTAGGGACTGATAACCAAGTAGTTTAGTCCCACAGAATAAAAAACATTTCAACATATTTTGCCACAAAAAGCAAGAGACATGTATATTTCCACGTCTCCATAAGCCGGCTTTTCCGACCCAGTCATCTGGAACGCTCATATGAAAACAACCTGCACAAATAATTATATGTGTACACAACCTTCTGATTACAGTTTTCAAGTGACGGTTATGTCAACATGGCCTGACGTACGGAAGACATTAAGGCGTCTGTATAGATAAGTCCTTTGTAAACAAACGACATTGTGGCTGTAACTGTCAAAATACAAAATCAGAATTAAAAGTACGAACCAAATTTGACAGTCTATACACAGACGCCTTAGATGTCTTATGTATGACACGCCATCTAGACGTAACCCTCATTTGAAAATGGCATTGTAAGCCGCAACGGTAACGTCGTGTTCAAATAAACATTATTAAACAGCAGCGTTTTGGTTAATTGTTGTTATGATTCACTTGCTGACCTTTACCACGCTGCGGGTCCTATGGAATGTAAAACGTTGAACACGTCTCACAGGAATGCATAAGCAAAGGTTTCCGACCATACCAACAACAATACTAAACATAATGCTGTTCTTAAACCAAGAGCGCCGATACAATATATACATATAATCATAATCTTCAGGCGCGCGGGAGTAACCGAGCGGTCTGGAGCGCCACGTTGCGGATATCGCGGTCTTCCGCATCGGAGGTTCAATCCTCTCTCGTGCATGGATGCTTCTGTTGTCTTTAGTATAAGTTAGTTCATAAGTAGTTTGTAAGTTTACGGAGTGATGACCCTGCAGTTAAGACGCATACGTTTTACAAACATTTCAACATACTCTTCAGAAGTGTTTACAAAGGCGTCACTTAGGAGGCATGTCAAAGAGTTTCTCGTCCAAATACAAAACAAATAAAAATGCATGGTCAATATGTTAAAACACACGTCACCAAAATGCATCGTCCTGTTAGATTAAAAGATAAAATATTAAGACCCATTTTCGTGACGTATATTTTAATATGTTGACTGTGCATTTTTATTCATTTTATATTTCGACGAGATACTGTTTATTTGACATGTTTTCCTATGTGAAGACTTTGTAAATACTTCTGAAGATGATGATGAAAATAATCGAAACCGTTAAAGAGTAATAAATTAATTTTATCAGCGATCTTGCCTTAACAACGTAAAGAAAGTGTATTTTTGTCAACATTTACACTTAACAATCGCTCTCCACTGGCGTAACATACGAGGCAACTGTAATACTGTTCACAGTCATTACTCTCACTGACTGTCCTTACAGATAGTAAGCATCTCAGCTGGGATTGAATAAAGCAAAGCAGTGCGCCATGAACGTACAGCAGTATATAGAATGTTGCAATATGGAGCTCACTGCACCTCGATTAAGCGCTGACGAAGTGTAAAAAAAAAAAAATAAATAAATAAATAAATAAATAAATAAATAAAAATTAAAATAAAATAAAAAGCATTGGAAGCCGTGCTCACTCCAATACTAAAAAACTTTTGCGACCTTAACTAGCAGTGCAGAAATTTCTCCTGGGAGTTTGCAGTGCACTTATCACTGGAAACAGGCGATGCAATATGCCGGCAGAAAAAAGGAATGACCTCTGTTTATGTAGTCTGGAAATGGATTGTAAACAGTGTACTGCAAACGTCAGCTGAGACAAAGTTACGAAGTGGGACATTTAAAGCTAGCAACGCTTTTAATGACAGGAAAAGAAAAATGAGTTCCAGTTCGGTGTTTAATTCATTATTTACTTCACGGTTATCTAGTTTGAAGCATTAACTTCGTACTTTGATACACCCGATCACCAGACTTCTTTTTCGATCGCAGTTGCAAACAATTTAAATGTAAGAGTTGTACTCGTGCTGTGCATTACACATCCGTGCTTAGCATTCGCCATCAACAATTACGTTGCACCGTACAACGAAGCTCATACTTACTCATCATGTTGAAATCATGTGATGGTGGTACCTCTTGATAGCCAATAACTTGGATGAACTTTATCACGCAGTAGAAAGTACCGGAAATAGAGCTGTTTACCACAGGATGAGCACTTCATAAATGACTCCTTTACGCAGTATTCTGACTCAGGCGGTGTTTGAACATCATCTAGACCAGCCATACTCAACCTTTTCTCTCCACGGGCCAAATTCTAGATATTTTTATTTCAAGTGGCCCACAAATCTATCACAGGACAAAATAATACTGCGAAATAACTATATCCATTTGTTTTATCTTCAAAATCTGTATTAACATATAATTGTTAATAGAAGAGTACGTTGCTTTTTGAAATATAACTGTTGTAAGAGAATAATTTATTGCAGACGAAGGACGGTACAACACATACATTGAGTGAACGGTACATGGTGGCAAGTTCCGGAACACAGCTAATGTTTACACATGACGCTCAGGCGAGACTGCGATATAGCTGAGGCACGCCTCGCACACCGCGAGCTCGCCGGTCGTGGCGGCGCTGCAGGCCCTCAGAGGCGGCGCCATCGTGCGGCGGACTCGGCCGTGGCGCGGCTTTTAGAAACCGCGTTCGGACGGAAGGCGGCTTGCGATGCCGCGCTCCAACATCCCTCCCCTCTTCCGGGAAGCCGAGACCGTAGGTGGAGGCGGAAGATGGCCGGCGACGCTGGACCGTGACGACCACAGGAGTCGCCCACGTGACCCTGCGGCGGGGCGGGAGCCGGCCGGAGACGTCGAGCGCCTCCATCGCCTCATCTGCGTCCGAGGGGATGTCGTCAGCACGTCGCTGCGCTGCCAACCAGTCCGGGGGCACGTAGGGTCGGAAGTGCCCACGCCGGCGGCGACGAAGTCGGGGCAGGGCCCTTGGGGCGGCTAATGGCTTTTCGTGGGTACAGGCACACCAAGAAGTCTAGCACTGCTGTTGTCAAGTTTCCACACTTTCAACACGAAACTCAGTGAAATGGCACAACCCTTTGAAAGCTGAAGAGCAATATAGTAACTTGTTCTAACTACATATTAATCCGTTGAGTGTTCCTCCTGTAAACAAAAAGGTATTTTAATAGTGATAATGTTTAGAGAGTTAGTCTCTGCTACTACAAGACTATGAATTTCCACAGTCATACCTCCTAAAAGCATATTATTCAGAACACTAAGCATATCAAGACACCTGCGCAAGCAATAAATATATTAGGCATCCTGCACAAATACGTTGATGTAATTGACCGCTATGTAGTTAACCCCACTATCACGCAATTTCCATCTCTTTAAAAATAGCTACTATGCTTTTTAATAGGAGATGCAACCTTAAAACCTTTAATTAAAAAACGTTAATAATAAGTCAATGCGTATTTTACATTCTTAAAGCGTTTATTCGTAGACCCCAAAACGATTTGGCTGTATTCAAATTACAAATACATCTAAGAAATATATGAAATACGGAATGTGTAAGGGAATGTCACACACCGAAAAATGCTAAAGATAAATTCTATTTTCCATCACCGTGATATAGAACCATTTTTACTCCGAACTTGGCATAAACCAACAGGGAGAAACAAGTTGCAAAACTTCCAGGAAAAATGAAGCGAAATTGGCAGCCAATAGTTGGTTATAAATTACATTGCCTGTTAACTGTATAAATATAAATTACGGAATACGCGGAACTACTGTTCAGTACAGTCAAAAAGGTCTAAGGTAATAGGCAGTGGTTTACAATCAGATATCCGTATCACTCTCCTCCTCAAGAAGTCTGTGTGAAGATTTATATTCAGAACATTCAAGAAAAAGGTGTTGAAACTATATGAAGCAGCTCATTTACTCAGGAAGGGAAAACGTTATGGTGCCCGTAAATTTGAATGGCTGTATCTCTTGTAGTAACATTTAATTTTTGATAAAATGTTAAAATCCAATATACCAGAATTTTGTTTTTCTAAACTAAGTGCCAACTTTTTTCTGTCGAAATTTTTGCAGGAAGTAGTCTTGACGTGATTTCATACTTCTATGCATTAATATTATCAAACATGTAACTTGTGTCACAAATTGCGCAGCCGTTCCGGTCGGAGGTTCGACTCCTTCCTCGGACATAGGTATGTTTGTTTGTACTTTGCCTAAGTTATTTTAAGTAAGATTAAGTAGTGTGTAAGTCTAGCGACCAATGATCTAAGTAGTTTGGCCGCATAAGACTACACATATACACGTAATTTATTTATTTCATAACCACATTTATGTACTAATAATTAAAGAAACTTAAAAGAGAAATTTGAAGTAAACACTGAAAACAAATGATTGATATTTCTCATAAGATGAATGC
Organism: Locusta migratoria; assembly: GCA_026315105.1. Classification (NCBI taxonomy): domain Eukaryota; kingdom Metazoa; phylum Arthropoda; class Insecta; order Orthoptera; family Acrididae; genus Locusta; species Locusta migratoria. The sequence goes on along the minus strand of CM048745.1, from coordinate 28,723,556 downwards.
ACACAACCGTTGACTTATGTCTTGTGAATGTACCTACAAATTCTGCCATATGAAAATTGTAGTGTGAGTCCCAAATATGTTTTTTCTGCAATAACATTAAAAACATATTAAAAATTCAGAACTTGGACTTGAAGCGTTTTGTGTTGCAACATCTTTACATAGTAGACACGATTTTAAAATTTGGTTGCTATCGCCAAAGTAGACAAAACGTTAAATTTTTTGGTGTAATCTTCGCCGTGTAGACTGTATGTTGTAGAAGTCTACGTCGAACTTAATCATACCTCTGAGGAGAGAACGTTGTTTGCACTTCTCCTGCGTTTCCATTCGGCTGTGCTGTGATACGTAACGACATCGTACCGTTCCACTTTACCGAGAGTTATATATGTATTGGTGTGAAGTCTGTTCTTTCGAAATAAGACATCACACCAATATATGTATCATTTAGACGCAAAGATTCTGGGTTCTGTTTTCATCGCTAACGCGATTAACAACGTTAGACCTCGTGTGTAAACAAAATGTTCAAATGTTTGTATAGTCTATGGGACTTAACTACCGGGTCATCAATCCCTAAACTTACAAACTGCTTATGAACTACTTACGAACTAGGACGGCACAAATATCCATGCCCGAGGGGGGATTCGAAACCCCGACCGTAGTGGCCGTGCAGACCGTGACTGGAGCGCCTTAGTCTCCTCAGCCACCGCGGCCGGAGTGTGTAAACACTTAAGAGGTTATGAGTGCCACTGGAAAAATGCATAAGTAACACCTGTTGTTTGAGACTTGGAGATGACCTGAAATTAGCCGAAATCGATATCTCATAATAAACATAAGGTGTAGCTGTCTATATTTCATAATGCTATTCCTAACATATTTAAAAGCTGCTCAAAACCACCTACAAAAAACCTTTATAATGAGATTGTATATAATTCCACGATCAAATTGTGTTTTAGTTATTTGTAGTAATACACCCAATGATCTGTCCTTGCTTTTAGTGCCTTGATCGGCTGTTTATTTTTAGAGGTACTACTAGGGACAGGAAAAATTCGCATTTGCGCTAAATGCGAATATAGGTGCGAATTCTGACTCAAAATGCAGTAAATCCGAAATTGTAGTTAGCAACGGTTGCGCTCAATTCCGATTTCATCACATTCCTCTTCACATGGTGCTGTATTGTAAATCGAGTGATATTTGTATGACGTGTTATCTCCCTGTCGAATGAGGCTGTGATATCTCCGGGCCGTTACTACTGCTCCACCTCGCTCGGTGGGCCTTTCCCTGAATACGGCACAGGTAGCGGCTGGAGGGCGAGGAGTAGGGGTGGTGTATCCCTACTTCTGGAACACCCTGTTCACTACCTGCAGCGTCCGGGTCTCCGCGCAAGTGTCTACACATTCCCTTTCCGCGCAAGTGTCACTCCCCGCAAGTGTCACAAACTCGTGGCGGAGAGGCCGGTCGCATCTTGACGTCGCCACTGGAGGAAGACTCCTCCCCTGCCGGCGCTCCCCCCACCGCCGTTGCGTCGACCCGCAGAGGGAGAGGCCGCATCTCGACGTCGTCATCGGCGGCCGATGTGGACGCCCGTCGGTAGTGCCCCTGCACCGAGCCTTGTTGAGTGTCGGCTCCGACTGTAACGCGTCGTCATGGTGGTGGGAAGGGGGCGAGGGCGCAGCAGAGGCCGCCGTACGTGAGCAGTCGGCGAGAGGAGGCCGTATGGATGCATCTCTCGACCTCTGAAGCTGCAGAGGGGTATCCGAGAGGTACAGACTTGAGATCTGAAGGTGGCGGGGTGGGGCCCCACACAGGACGTAGTTGGTTGAGATGGCGGAGGTCGTCACCCCGTCTGCGAATACCACACACATCTGACGACCACGCGAACGCCGTACTACCCCTGGCGTCCACCCTGGGCGACGGCCAAAGGTGCGTGCCCACACAGGGGTGACTGGTGCGTAACGCCGAGGGTGTTTGGGCACCTCAGGTCGTAGCGCCGGGCACAGAAGGTGCAACAGCATCTGGGACTGACGGCCTTGGAGGACATCCGCCGGGCTCCGACCATTAATTGGCGTTGACCGATAAGTACTAAGAAATAAGGGGAGCGTCTCCTTGGCGGATGACTTTTCGAGACACGAAGTTGTGATATTAAAGTATACACCATACGCTCTGCCTCCCCATTGGATTGGGGTTGGAAAGGAGCCGAGGTGAGGTGGGAAATAACATTATTAGTGCAGAATTGTTAAAAATGAGACGACGTGAATTGTGGGCCACCACCACGGTCGGGGGTTCGAATCCCCCATCGGGCATGGATATTTGTGCCGTCCTAGTTCGTAAGTAGTTCATAAGTAGTTTGTAAGTTTAGGGACTGATAACCCCGTAGTTAAGTCCCATAAGCTTTACAAACATTTGAACATTGGAACATTTGAACATTTGAATTATCAGAGAGAGCGTCCGAGGAAGGCCTTCAATCGAAAAGACCTTCTGCCGTAGGGGAGCGCATAGGCACGACGTACGGATAATTAGACAGTGGATCTACCACCACGAACCACATTGACTGACAGAAAGGGCCGGCCAAGTCCACATGAATGCGGTGCCAGGGGTGCTCCGGAGTAGAACACGGGAAAAAAGTGCGCCGGGGGCAGCTTGCTGGGTAGCACACTGAGTGCACGTACGAACCAACTGCTCTATGGCGGCATCGATTTCTGGCCAATAGACAAAACGGCGTGCAAGCACCTTCATGCGTGTGATACCCCAGTGACCCCCATGTAACAGAGTTAACATACGAGCCCGTACGTCGGACGGAATAACGGCACAAGGCTCGCCGGAATTGGTACTGAGGAGGAGGACACCGTCGATGAATGACAGCCGGTGTCGAACCTGGAAATTGGTGCGCAGAGGGCCAGCCTCTTTGGCGGACAATCGCTCAGGACACCCGCTGTTGACATGCTTAAGCACTTCACGGACCACAGGGTTTTGACCGGTGGCTTGCGCGACTCGATTGGCCGTAATCGAAAGTCTCTCAACAACATCGTACAAACGTTCGTAAATCTCAAAAATCGCCACTTCGTCTTTGTCTAAGGAAGGGTCGGGGTCCATGGAGAGTCGGGACAAGGCGTCGGCATTGGCATGGCTCGACGAGGACCGATAATGAATTTCGTAGTGATAGGCACTCATATACAGAGCCCAACGCTGGACACGTTGTGACATCCGGTCTGGAAGATGAGAACGCGGACCAAACAGTGCCACCAGGGGTCTCTGATCCGTGATTAGGTGGAATTTAATGCCGTAGAGGAACACATAAAATTTCCGAAAAGTGTAAACAATCGACAAAGCCTCTTTCTACGAGAATAAATAAGTTGGGCATCTGACGTCTTAGACGCGTAGACAATTGGTTGCTCGGAACCATCATACAATCTGTGGGCCAACACTGCTCCAATCCTGTGCTGAGAGGTATCCATAGCTAGGAATAGCTGTCGGCCTGGTGTAAATGTGCCAAGGCAAGGCGAAGACTTAATCATTGATTTGATACAGGCAAATGCTGCCTTACAAACAGCAGACCACACAAACGGAACACCTTTCTCTCGCAGTGCGTTCAAAGGATGAGTGACCTCCGCCACGTTAGGCAGAAATTTGGAGTAGTAGCTGACCTTGCCCAAAAAGGACTGGAGTTCCTGCAAATTCGTAGGACGAGAAAGATGGTCAATCGCCGTAACCAGTTCTGACCTAGGGCGGACGCCATCTCGTGACACTAGGTGTCCCAAATACTCAATATCAGGTTGAAAGAACTGTGATTTTTGAAGATTGCATTTGAGGCCTGTCGCGTGCAATTTCGTGAACAAGAGCCGCAGGTTGTTTAAGTGGTCTGTGCGGGAGGAACCGGTGACGATGATATCGTCCAGATAGTTCGCACAGCACTGAATGTCGTCCAATAACTGTTGCAAGAACCGTTGAAATATCGCGGGCGCACTCGCGACCCCAAACGGCAGACGTTTGTAGCGGTACAGCAAGAATGGAGTATTGAGAACGATGAATTTTTGAGAATTAGAGTCTAAGGAAAGCTGGAGATACGCTTCTGCCAAAGAAATTTTTGAAAAACACTCACCGCCCGCTAATTTTGCATAAATGTCGTCCGGGCGGGGAATGGTAAAACAATCTATCACTGACTGCGAGTTAACCGTAGACTTGAAATCACCGCACAACCGAATGGCTCCCGTGGGTTTCTTTATTATCACCAGAGGTGTCGCCCACAGGCTAGAGGAAATTGGTTCGATGATACCCAAGCCGTGCAACCGATCCAACTCGTCCTTATTCGCTGGGCGCAAAGCAAAAGGAATAGGCCGGGCGCGACAAAATTTCGGAACCGCTGTAGGTTTGAGAGTGATGTGCGCCTCGTAACCAATGGCCATTCCCAAACCCGCCGAGAAAAGTGCTCCAAACTAGCGTCAAAGGGAATCCAATTCAGTGAACGGTATGGAGTCAGACACAAGATGAACAGCTTCGTGAACGCTGAAACCAAACGCCGTGAACGCATCGAGGCCAAAAATGTTTTCTGAAGCCAAAAACGTGACGGCGCGCACTACGTGCTGGTACTCCACCTCAATCGTAAACTGACCGAGCACTGGAATCGGCTGTTTACCATAGCCGACCAAATGACGAGAAATCGTTACAAGAGGCGGCTTCCCAAGTGCCAAGTACGTATCCAAATTTACGAGAGAGACGGAGGCACCGGTATCAACTTGAAAACGGAATGGACGATTTTGAATTAGAAGTGTGACATAAATCTTTGAAGAAGTGACCTGCTCCTGTCCCGGTGCGGTAGACAGACAGTTTACTTCCATTTGGGACTCGTCAGAATACGGCGGCCGATCGCGTGTGAAAGTCCGACAAACAGCCGCCACGTGGCCTTGTTTACGACAGGACGCGCACCGCGCGCGGCGGAAGGGGCAGCGCGGGCGATCGTGCGCATGAAAACAATCCGAACAAGAGGGAAAGTCACGTCGACGGTATGGAACGGCGGAAGGTAATCGTGAAGAACACGTAGACGACGAAGAGCTGGGCGAAGAACGACGCCTGCGAGGGCGCGAGGACTGTACCGCCGCCACCTCTACCATCTCCTCAAACTGATCCGCTGCCGCCTTAGACACCTAAAAAGCTTGTGCAATAGACAAAACCTCGTCAAGGGTGGGATCCTGTAACCGCAAAGCCTCGCGACGCACAGCCCTATCAGGAGCCGAACGGACAACAACGTCGCGAATTAAGCAATCTGCATACGACTGCTGACAATTTGCACACGCAAAACCACACTTACGACTCAAACCGCGGAGGTCTGCCACCTAGGACTGATACGAATGACCAGGTTTGTTTCTGCTTTGATGAAAATCCAGGCGGGAAAGCACCACGTGCTTTTGCTGCCGATAATAAGAACTAAGCAATTCCGACATACGGGAAAAAGACAACTCGGCGGGCTCTGACAGCGGAGCTAGTTTTCGTAGTAAACGAAAAGTATCGGGCTCGAGATCCACGACAAGAAGAAAGGCTTTTGTAAGTCAGGATCCGTTACCTTAAAAGCCGCAAAATGCTGCTGTAGACGCCTCGCGTAGGAGTCCCAGTCTTCCTTAGACTCTTGGAAAGCCGGTGTAGCGGGGGAGTGGCGAGGGGGGGGGGGGGTAGGCCTGGGGCGGCGGCGAAGGGGCCGCAGCGGGACGAGAAGGCGTAATCAACTCCGTAAGCAAAACAAGTTGCTGCTGCTGTTGATCTAACTGCTGCTGCTGCTGTTGCAGTAACTGAAGCAACGCCGGGTCCATGACAACAGCAAAAAAAACGCGTAACAACGAAACTCGTCGCCAATTATACTGTTGTAACAGTATAGTTTATTGAACTCATAGACGGTACAACATGTATACAAAAACCACGGTACTGTGGTGGCAAGTCAGCCGTCACAGCTATGTTTACAAGTGAGCCAGGCGAGAGCTACACAGGAACTGAGGCACGCCTCGCACACCGCGCTGCAGGCCCTCAGAGGCGGCGCCATCGTGCGGCGGACTCGGCCGTGGCGCGGCTTTCAGATGCCGCGGACGGACGGGACGCAGCTTGCAGTGGCGCGCTCCAACAGTAACTGAACTTATTGTTAATTAATATTTTCTCAGTTTTTTAGAATTTGTTCACTATTTCTTTAGACAAATCATAATGTCAAAGAAAGATATCTAAGAACTTAAAAAGTTTGATTGGCCATCTGAAACACTGCTGCAACATTTTGACAGCCATTTCCAAGCAAGTTAACTTCATTAATCATTAACCGTTTACTGAAGTACTATAAAGTTTTTGCTACGCTGTAGAATTACTGAGTGGTAGGAGTAGGGAAGCAAGACATTCGACTGAAGTATACTCCGACATGTACCGGTCACATCTATAGGCCATACGATCAACTAAGTTAGGACATGTAGTACAATTAGAATGAAAAAATACGTAAATTACTTAATACCATATTCATTACACACAGATTAATGAGATCGATGAAATTGTTTACAGTTCTTAATAATCTTTTCTATATCAGGTTTACGATTGCTGAATGCTACTCGTAAGACGTCATCCACATGATAACCAGAGAACCGGTTTCGATATATATATATATATATATATATTGCATACTTCATTTTAGAACATGACGATTCACAAAGATAAATTGATGCAAAAAATTTGAGAAAATTCTGAGCACATGTATGTATAGTTCTGTATTGTCCAGGCACAATTTTATAAAATTCGGCATTATCCATCTCCGCCCTCTTTTCTTTAAACATAGCTTCCAAATGTGTGTTGTTCTTGAACTCTATAAATTCATCACACATCTGTACGTAACTGCATCCCATCAGACCTGCCGGTTTTGATACGAATCTTGTTTGTAAGTTCCAAGGATTTTCGACAAGCAACTATAACATTTTAATTTTCCTTAGCCGGCCGCGGTGGCCGAGCAGACTGAGGCGCGTCAGTCACGGTCTGCACGGCCGCTACGGTCGGGGGTTCGAATCCCCCCTCGGGCATGGATATTTGTGCCGTTCTTAGTATTAGCTAGGTGATAAGTAGTTTGTAAGTTTAGGGACTGATGACCCCGTAGTTAAGTCCCATAACCTCCACAAACATTTTGAATTTTCCTTAAATCACTAAATCTACTTTTAACCCTGGATTGCTACACTTATTTTCATAGACGGGTCTGCTACACTGGGGTATAGGTGTACCCCAAATAAAAACGGATTTTTAAAATGATTAACAATAAATTTTATTTCAAAGTTTTACATTAACATTTAAATCACACTTAAGAAAAAAAGAAAAAATGCCCAGAAAGAAACATTTAATAGAAGCATTGGGGTACAGGCGTACCCCTAGTAGCATTCCAGGATTAAATTCATCAGTTAATTCCATTAAGTAATTGGAAATCTTCCTTCAATTTTCGCTTTAGCCATTGCTACAAAATTTTGTAGTATATGGTTCTGTATCTCGTTTTTATAGATCAAAAGCTTTTCTTCGAACGCAAAAATTTTATTTGCGAACTGCGAAATTATTTTATTTTCACCTTGTAAATCAAAACTGTACTCGTTAAGTTTATCTGTGATGTCACACAGAAATGCTAAAATACACCACCATCCATCATCTTGGGCTTTACTGCGCATTTCATTGTTTGGCTGTAAATATAATTTCTTGGCGCCAAGAAGAAAATCTTTCCAACACCTAGCCTCTGCTAAGACAACGAACCGATGTATGTATAATAATTTCGTGTGGCTTATTGGCCTGGTGCAAGACTTTCAATTGGATGCCACTTAGGCGACTTCCGTGTCCCTAGCCTACCCACGGTTCAACCGGGGAAACCGGACCTACAGCTTAACGTGGAATCCGAACCAAGTGTCGCTTCTGGCATCGTTGAGAGGTGAAGGATGGGTTAAAACGAGGTCTGAAAAATCCGAGGTCTGACCAGGTTTCGAACCCGCGACCCTTCGGGGTCAGTCGCGCGCTTTTACCCCAAGATCACCGGGCCTGACATCGAGGTATGTAAAATAACATCACTGCAGTGATTTTCCACTACTTCCAAATGACTTTCGAATTTTCTCTGTTTTAGATCTCCTGCTCGGATGTAATTCACTACACTTACGACAGTTTTCATCACAGAGTCCATTTCACGACATTTAATGCATGAAGCCAAATTTTCCGGTGAATAATACAATGAAATGTATTAGATTTGTTGAACGATATTACTGTTTTAATAGAGAATTAACACATTTTCGAGCACGTCATTGAAGGACAACCTTCGGTGTACACAGAAACTAGTTTTCTTATATCTACATTGTTCTGTTCAACGAAATCGCAAATAATATCAAGATACTCTTTGTCTTTGGTTTGGCCTTTCATTGGGGAAAATTTCAAAACATCCTCTTGAACTGAGTTGTCTTCAGTAGAGTATCTAACAAGAAGTAAACACTGTGATGCTGAAATGTCAGTGCTGGAACAGGAGCTAAGCTAAAGTACTTGCATTTTTTAAAATATTGAGCTATTGGATCACGAATATGGTGTGCTATACTTCAGTATGTCTAATACAGGTTGAATCTGCGAGGTGGAGCTTCTTAATTTCTGCAATTATTTGATTTTTGTTCGTGAACTTATCAAAGAGGATACTGGAAGCAGTTACAAAATTCTCCTTTACAATTTTCGCAGTAAATGGTTCCATATGCTTACCAAGTACACAAAAAATTTCATACGGTGCCTCCGTTACTGTTCGATCTTGTGATATCACCGCCGATATACCGTTTTGTTGCAGCAAAGAACTTTTTGAAGCTGCGCGGTTCTCACGTCTTACGGTGGACACCCAAGGGAAAGTATCACTAAACGGTCGGTGTTTTGCTGTGAAATGGCGATGAATATTATATCTCTTTAATACAACACTTTCTCGCCAAATTAAACAAGTTGCTGATCCACGATTATTTTGTACTACCAAACATTCAATTTCCCACTGAACTTGAAACAGTCTTCTTCATTGTTTTACTGTAAGAAGGACAATCCGCTCCTGACATGACAAAAAATTATTTTCTTACTCTTCAGTCTTCAATCTCACAGCATCCGCATGACACAAGCAAAACAACGTACTGACTTGTGTATACATGAGCTTAAATCCTCGGAAGCCGCGGTGGAGTAGCCGAGCGGCCTACAGCGTCTCGCTGCGGAGCGCGCGGGTGCTCGCCGTGGAGGTTCGAGTCCTCCCTGGGGCAAGGGTGTGTGTGTTGACCTTAGGTTAGTTTACCTAGGTTTAAGTAGTTTGTAAGCTACGAACTGATGACCACACAGTTTGGTCCGATAGATCTACTAACATTTTAACATTTTTTGATAGATTTACAAACATTTGAACATTTTTGAAATCCTGCGAAAATCATCTGCTTAGTCGCCTCCCACCGGACTTAAGCTCCGCCCATCTGCGGCAATGGACTCAAGCCCGTTGACATCTAGGTGACACGGTTCAACCAAACCACAAGGAACTCTGAACGTCAGACACAGTTACAGGGAAAGAACAGTTCGTAATGCACTGTTTCAGTTTTCAAGTGTAACATTCTTACTGATACAGTCTTTATAAAATGAAATCAAATCTCCAATGTATAGTAATAGTAGTTTGTCACAACTGAATAGCGCGGTGTTATTGTCAACTCAAATCGGTCTCTTGATGGGCCACTCTGTGAGCGCACCGAAAAAGGCGTCATAAAAACTCTGAGTGGAGGTTTTACTTGTTTTCTAAATACCTATATTCAAATTCGTTCTAGAATGTCTGTAAATTACGTAAATTAAAGGAATTTAGATAGGATAAATTGTCCAAATTTCTTTATTGATGCTGACTTTTTAGAAGCAAAAGCAACAAATTGAAACTTTCAGCACAGTCACGCATAGTACCGATTAATTTGTTTTTACCTTGCCCCTCGTGTGTTATGGAGTGTATTTTCATAATGACAGTGCGCTGGCGGTGCTCTGATATTTACGCTTGAGTTGCATATTAAGCACAGTGCTCTCCCAACACACTTTACCAACAAATACGAATCTTCCCAGTAAGCATAAAAAATGGCACACTTATATCCGAACGTTTTTGGGGCACAGGGAGGGGTAAGTACCTGGGCGAGCAAACACTTCTCAGGGGGCCAGCTCACAGGGGCCTGACGTCATCATATCCAGCTACAGTCGAGGAGTGCCGAAGACTGAACGACAGAGCGCATTGTGCAGAGCGCTTATCAATCGCAAAATTGAACCCTCAACTAACGATATTGTTCAAGGTTACTGCGATCATCAATCCGCTTCAGCACTGCCTTGAACTGTTAGGAAAATTTCAGATAGATTCGCTGAAAGTACGGTACATACCCAGGAGAGATGGTCATGACTGTATATACCATGTGTTGAGGTTGGACAGAATCGAAAAGAGTCGTTTCACGGTATGACCGAGCGAATCAGAGAAAGAGTCCCTTGCATTGCATACCGAAAGTAAACGATTAGAAAGAATTGCGATACGATTTCTGTAATAACTACGTCCAACTTCGCGGCAACTTTATTCAGATATTACAGTTTGGCATCAACTACTGGAACCCGAGACTGTACTCTAGATTAAAATAATCAGCAGTCTCTGTTGCAATTTTTATATATTTTATCCATTTGCCCGTTTCGCGCGGTTAGCACATCAACAGACTGGAACTACAGGCAAGTATTTTATTTCAAGTCTGTGATCCTAGTGGGCAGCGAATCTAATAAGGCTAAGAAGAGTAGGTTTGAAAAATTTGGAAGTTATTTGGATGGACAGAAGGTGTCATCTCTACATCCAAGTTAAAAGTCGACCACTGTACGTAACAAGAGCCTTGCTTTGTCGCTAAAATTAGTAAATGAGGTCCGCGTGAACTATTGGTTACTCCCTGCTAAAAAACCTTGTTCCCTGGCCCAAACTGAGAACTGAATCGCTTCAAATTACTTCAATAACCGGAAGTTAATACTACAGTGGACAATATTCAAATGTTTGTTAAGCTTAAGGGACTTAACTACGGGGTCATCAGTCACTAAACTTAAAAACTACTTATGAACTACCTACAACTAAGGACGGCACAAATATCCATGCCCGACGGGGAAGGGGGGGGTTCGAACCCCCGACCGTAGTGGCCGTGCAGACCGTGCCTCTAGAGCCTCAGTACTCTCGGCCACAGCGGCCTGCATGGTCAAAATACATAGCAGTTCACACGTTATTACACACAGACATTAATAAGCAAGCCACCACAATTAAAGTTATCGTAGAAAGGTTGCTAAGAAAACATTTATGGCGCAACGGAATTGAGAAATTTTCAAATGTTTCTATCGCTTATGGGACTCAACTACGGGGTCATCAGTCCCTAAACTTATAAACTACACATGAACTAACTAATACTAAGGACGGCACAAATATCCATGCCCGAGGGGGGATTCGAACCCCCGACCATAGTGGCCGTGCAGACCGTGACTGGAGCGCTTCAGTCCCCTCGGCCACCGCGACCGGCCGGAATTTAGATATAAGAAAAAAATTGCATCTGAACTAGTTCCCAGCACTTGTGAAGAACAACAATAAATAAAAGAGGGAAGGTACACTGAAACTAAAATTTATAGTCAACTTAGTAATAATGCTAAACTTAAACTTGTTTATTTAGATAGAAAACAAGCAAAATGGCCGGCCGTGGTGGCCGAGAGGACTGAGGCGCTTCAGTCACGGTCTGCACGGCCACTACGGTCGGGGGTTCGAATCCCCCCTCGGGCATGGATATTTGTGCCGTTCTTAGTATTAGTTAGTTCATAAGTAGTTTGTAGATTTAGGGACTGATGACCCACGTGGTTAAGTCCCATAAGCTATACAAACATTTGAACATTTTTTGAACAAGCAAAATGGGGGACCAATTTTGTTAACACAATAAAATGCATCTTTTACATGGATTAATGCGGACGGTACCCAGCCTAAATTATTCATGATTTAACGTTACTGGGAGGAAGGATTCACAAACAACATTCATTCTCTCACACACACGCAATGCCCAGCGAAACTCACCAAAAACAGCGTGCTGAGACGAGGCGGAAGCAGGCGCCGCTATCGTAGGCGAAACTCAGCAAGTCGGAGGTAGCACGATACAACATCTACAACTACTATGAAGTTGGATCTGGTGTGTCGTGTCTATTTTGAAATGGTGCTGTGTACAGCAAGTTAAATTACATATGAACAGAAAACGCGAGCAAACATGCTAACGACGGCACACCGCTACGTTACATGAACGCACTCCACTGAAGGTGAAGTGGTTGAAAATCGGATTCATTATACAAAATCATGGTTGTTTCTTAAGTTGCAGACTATCAGCAATCCATCTAGGTACTGGTTTTATATGAGAAGTGTCGTGAACTCAGGCGACTAGCTACAAACCACGGCAGTCGGAACTCGTACCCACGTGGCTCCAAAACCCGATAAAATTTAATAAATTTAGATTCCGAAAAATAAAGAAAATTACCTACAGCATGCATCCCATAGCAATGCTTAGAATTATGTAGGAAAGCGAATGGAATACAGCTACATGCGGTAGGGGACGATTACAGAGACGGATGTGGTCCTGTCTCAGGAAAACAACAAAAATGAAATAATTACAGAGTCGGAAAAATAAAAATAAGAATTACGGCATGAAACCCATAGAAATGTTTAGAATTACATGAAGAAGCGAAAGAAATGCAGCTACACGCGATAGGGAACGATTACAGAGACCGATGAAGTCCAGTCTCCAAAAACTCATAAAAATGAAATAATTACAAAGTCGGAAAAATAAGAATAAGAACAAGAGTGGAAGCTGAAGGCTTTGTTCTATGAACCAACCAAGTGGAACACATATCACTCACGGAAGGAAACAATGAGAAGATTTTTACATGCACTGTACAAAAAATGAACATATCACCTATTAGAAATTAGGCCCCACAAAGCTAGGAACTATTCACACAGAGTTCATACACCGCCACATTATCACGAAAGGTTTTAACATACCAAGCCATTATCAAACTGCAACGAGAATCACACGCACCGGGTTTATCTATTGGAAATCACTGAACTGAAAAACGAGAACACATTTCCGCACATGATCGGAGAAAACATTCAAAAAATGATTATAAGTTCACGAATCTAAGTTAATTGTGCTAGTCAATGAAACACTACCATCTCGCAGATACCAGAGAAGAACCAACATTACCTCGCCAGACGCCTAGTATAGAATGAAGATCCAGCGGTCATGAGGCGGGAAATTGCTACCGGACGCGGGAAGCCACCAAAAGCCGGAAAATCCATGAAAACAGCGGTGGTGGGGACGGACAACGACACTCGCGCTGGAGGAAAGGTTCGCTAACTAGCCCCCAACCAAAGGGTGTGTAAAACTCTGTGGTAGAATGAGCAGCTATCGATACTGAGCCACAGAGAACGATGCAAAGCGAGCTATCACTCCCCACATTCAAACAGACATAGATTTTCGCACAAACTTAAAAGTACAACAACTGCACATTCTCACAGGGACAATGGCGTAGCGGAGAAGCCGTGTCACATTAATTAATATAATAATAAATTATTAACATAACAAAATAAGAAAAACCTAGCAATATTAACAAATATTTTAACACATGAAATAAGGATTCTATTCCTCAAGCCTTGGGGTTCATGTTTTAACAAAATTATAAGCTAACGACATTAAATGAATTGTAACTTAAAGAAATATAGAAAAAAATATATGGTCGACGACAGACTGTCGTCTTTTAAAGTGAGTGAAGCTCTTTCCAATACCTTTAATAAGTATTATAAATCCGTATGAGTTCCGTGGAGTTCACTAAGGACGTTTTCGCGTTGCGAAACTTGTCAAACCTTTCATTTACAGTGCCATCAGTACAAGGTGGTTACACATTTTGTTGTTGCCCGTGAGCCCGTTTAAACCATGCAACCCATCAATGGATACAGGTGAATGGAATCGGTCCAAACTCTTAGGCCTTTTCCAGACATCAAGCATGAATATTCCTCTCGCGCACATAAAGGGCCTAGAACAGTTGTCGACGACCTGAACTTTTCACTACTCAACCGTCAAGCAACTGCGACCAATGTTTAGATCGGGATTTATAATGGTCGGACACAGATTTCGCAACCAGGTTTCAAATTGTAAGACATAGCCTGGGGCAGATAGAGACTCTAATTAACTGTAGACTGAAACTGAAAACAACTGCAGAAAGGTAGGTGAATAAGGAGAGGGTACCTGGAAAAATTGTTGGATGCTGAAGTAGTTGAGAATTTAAGACGGAACCTTAGGCAACAACTGACAGAAACGGGGGAAAATAACAGTACAAGAGGAATGGGTAGCTTTGAGAGATGGGATTGTGAAAACATAAAGAGCAAATAGGCAGAAAGGCAACACGTACAACAAATTCTTGGATATAACAGGAAGAACTAAATTTAAAAATGTTCAAATGTTTGTAAATCTTATGGGACTTAACTACGGGGTCATCAGTCTCTAAACTTACAAACTACTTATGAACTACTTACGAACTAGGACGGCACAAATATCCATGCCCGAGGGGGGATTCGAACCCCCGACCATAGTGGCCGTGCAGACCGTGACTGATGCGCCTCAGTCCACTCGGCCACCGCGGCCGGCTACTAAATTTAATTGATGAAAGGAAATATAAAAATGCAGTAAATGAAGCAGTTAAAATGGAGTACAGACAAATAAAAAATGAGATTGACAGGAACTGCAAACTGCCTAAGTAGGAGTGGTTAGAAGGCTAATGCAAGTTTGTATAAGAATGTATAACTAGGAGAAAAATAGATACAAGAAAATTATTGGGAGAGAACAAAAACAGCTCAATGAATATCAAGAACTCAGTAGGAAAAACAATTCTCAGCAAAGTAGAGAAAGGTGGAAAGAGTTTGTAGAGGGGTTCTTTGTTGGGCTGACATCGAAATCCGCAGTAATTTGCGGAAGGGTTGCAGCTGTGTCACGTTGGACGATTTCCTCACTAGTGGTCTGTAGTGTTCTTGCAGAATACGTTTTCGGCAGCAGCGATGTCGGAGATTTGATGCTTTTACGGATTCCTAATATTGATAGTGTATAATTCACCATACTGTAGCATACTGTGTGGGTGGTATTTTGGAAAGAGGGTTATCATCAATATCAACAAAAGTAAAGAGAGAGGAATGCAATGTGTTAGAAGTTAATCTACATCTACATCTACATGGGATACTATGCAAATCACATTTAAGTGCCTGGAAAATGGTTCATCGAACCATCGTTATACTATTTATCTCCCATTCCATTCTCGAATAACGCGCGGGAAGAAAGAACAGCTGAATATCTCCGTTCGAGCTCTGATTTCTCGTATTTTGTTCTGATTATCATTTCTACCTATGTAAATGGGACTCAAAATATGTTTTCGCATTAGGAGGAGAATGTTGGCGATTGCAGTTTCGTAAGTAGCCCACGCCGCAGCTATAAGACCCGTTGTTGTAATGATTCTCATCCTGAATCATTTCCGTAACGCTGTCTCCCCTGTATCGCGACAATACAAAACGATCTGCCCTTCTTTGGACTCTTTCGATGTTCTCTGTCAAACCCACCTGATAAGGATCCCACACTGGGCAGCAATACTCTAAAAATGACGGACAAGCGTAGTGTATGCAGTCTCTTTAGTAGTTCTGTTGCATCTTTTAAGGGTTCTGCTAATAAAACACAGTCTTTGGTTCGCGTTTCCCACGACATTATCTACATGTTTTTCCAATTTAAGTCAGAAGTGATTGTAATTCCTAGGTATTTAGTGGAGTTTACGGCTTTTACTTTTGATTGATTTCTCTTGTAAACAAAGTTTAACGGTATCAATAAAATTCTTCTGGGTATGAAACCGCGTCGTCATTTTATAAAGTTTAACGGATTACTTTTCGTACTCATGTGGACGACTTCACATTTCTCAATATTTAGAATCAATTGCCAATTTTTACACCATAGTGACATCTTATTCAGATCCTTCTGTACTTGGTTTTGATATTCAGATGATTTTACTAGACGGTAAATGACGGCGTCATCGGGAAACAACCTAAGAGAGCTACTTAGATTTCCCCTAAATCGTTTATGTAAATAAGGAACAGCAAAGGACCTATAACACTACCCTGTGGAACGGCCAATATCACCTCTGTTTTAGTCGATGCCTTACCATCGATTACTACGACCTGTGTCGTCTCTGACAGGAAATCCCCCATCCAGTTGCAAATTTGGGGCGATATACTATAATTACGCAATTTTATTAATGTCGACAGCTTTAGATTAAAAAATTTGATACTAAAAGTAGGAAATTAGATTTGCAATTTGGACAGCAAAGGTAACTTAGGATGGCCAAATTATGCTGCCATAACCTACACATCAGGCGAAATAATCTTATGTCAGACGTGTAGCACAATATGTGAAGTATTATAAACTGTGTGGCATTATTTCATCAAAAATAGATAGGGGAAGAAGAAAAAATCACGATAAAAATTTTATTTTAACCTTCATGTCTGTCAGAACATGTCGAACTTTGAAGCTACTACAATAATTTACAAGGAATTTTCATTGATAAATTTGAAGTAGCTCCGAACAACATATCAGTTCCATTTCATTAAAATCAGATGAGGTAAACAACATTCATCTGAATATAAGCTATTTTATCTAAACCTATCGTGTCACGTTGCGTATTTGCCCAAGCTAATCAGCAAAACTTCTACATGTTGACCTATTTTCACGCTGTTTTACAAATTAAGCAAATCTTGAGGCAACACGAGAGTTTATTTCGTCATAATCGGACTAGGAAAAAAAGGGATCGTTATTCAAATTTTTATCCTGAACAATCATGCTTGCGTTTGTCTCACTGACGCTGATCTCTGACATAAGCATACGGATTTGTATTAAATTTTCAAAGGTAATCTGAGCGTAACTTTGGACAACATATAAGCTCAAAATTGGTAGGACACATTCCTAAAAGTTTCAAACGTTTGTAGAGCTTATGCGACTTAACTACGGGGTCATCAGTCCCTAAACTTACAAACTACTTATGAACTAGCTAATAATAAGGACGGCACAAGTATCCATACTCCGGGGGGGGGGGGGGGATTCGAACCCCCGACCGTGGTGACCGTGCAGACCGTGACTGGCGCGCCGCAGACCGCTCGGCCACCACGGCCGGCGGACACATTCTTAGACATCAGTGAATCGTGAATTTGACATTGGAGGGAAGTGTATGGGGAAAGCATCGCAGAGGGCACCGACAGACGAATACAGTAAGCAGTTTCAAATAGATATGGGTTGTTATTCTTATGAGGGAATGAAGAGGCTTGCTCGGGTTAGATTAGAGGGGAGAGCTTCAAAAAATCAGTTTCTGGACAGAATACCAAAGCAGAAACCACAACAACGTGGTTGTTCGTTCTTTTCTAGATAGAGTAACCGCTATAGAAACAATAAAAACGCAAAGATTTTCATGCCTCCTAGCCTGTTTATGAATTTACCTGGCCTTTATAATTCCTGAGGATGCAGTAGCTTACAAAGGGAAATTGCCCTCCGGCGGGTATGGGGCTACGTAATAATTGGGTAAATGTTTGCTCTGTGTCGTGGCAGCAACCCCGCTATGTATACAATCAAGGGCGTACTAAACACTACCAACGAATATCGTGGCGTTTCGAACTTGTTTCCAGGTAGGCGGTAGGCGCGAGCACAAGTGTAGTTATACACATCAAAAAATTCACAGTGGATAAAAAACCCACTATGGATTTGAGTTTATATGTATATTACTCCCACCCCTATGAAACACAGACATTGCTGAAAGCAACGGGAAACTACAGCCGTTACTTTTCCCGAGGACATGCAGCTCTACTATATAAATATATGATGATGGCATCCTCTCGGGTAAAATATTTTGAAGGTAAAATAGTCCCCAATTCGGATCTGCGGGCGGGGACAACTCAGGAGGATGTGATCATGAGGAAAGGCAACACTGGCATTCTACGGATCGGAGCGTGGAATGTCAGATCTTTTAGGGATTAGGTAAGCTAAAAAATTTAAAAAGAGAAATGGATAGGTTGAAGTTATATATAGTGGGGATTAGTGAAGTTCGGTGACAGGATGAAAATGGTTTCTAGTTAGGTGAGTACAAGATTATAAATACAAAATCCGTTAGAGGTATCACAGGAGTAGGACTGTTAATGAATATGAAAATACGAATGCGGGTAAACTATTATGAGCACCACAGTGATAGCATTATCATTGTCAAGATAGATACGAAGCCAACACCGACAACAGTAGTACAGGTTTATATGCCAACTAGCTCTGTCGATGATGAGGAGATCGAAGAAATATATGAGGAGGTAAAGGAAATTATTCAGACAGTTAAGGGAGAAGAAAACATAATTGTTATGGGAGACTGGAATTCGATAGTAGGATAAAGAAGGGGAGCGAAGACAGTAGGTGAATATGAACTAGGCAAAATAAATGAAAGAGGAAGCCACCTGGTACAATTTTGCACAGAACATAATTTAGTTATAACAAACACCTGGTTCAAGAATCACAAAAGAAGGTTGTATACGTGGAAGAGACCAGGAGACACCGGAAGGTATCAGATAGATTTTATAATGGTAAGACATAGATTTCGGAACCAGGTTTGAAACCGTTAAGACATACCCAGGGGCAGATATAGACTCTGGCCGTAACTTATTGGTCATGAACTGTTGGCTGAAACTGAAATCTGCAGAAAGGTAGGAAAATAAGAAGATGGAACTTTGATAAATTGAGGGAAGTTGAAATTCTTAAGAATTTCAGAGGGAGAATTAGGCAACAATTGACAGAAACGGGGGGAAATAAAACAGTAGAAGAGGAATGGGTAGCATTGAGAGATGAAATAGTGATGGCAGCTTTTGTGTCCCGACTTCGTCGCCGCTTTTGTGTCCCCGCCTCGTCGTAGGTGTCGGTGGCCGAGTGGAATGAGACCGACACGCTGGTACAGGTACGGAGGGGAGCAGCCAGAAACTATAAACACTCGAGTAAATTAGAAAGAGATATATATTGCACAGAATGTAACAATACTTAACTTTTACATAGTACTGCAGAATGTTGATACATAGTTGTTAGAGGCCTGCCTAGTGCCTGTACAATAGCAAAGTCTTCACTCGTGCCTATCGGATTACGAAGGTCCTAACTCGTTGCTATCTCAGTCCGAAGTGACCGGTGTCTTTCCGTGGTGGCCACGAGCGGGGTTCCAGCAGAGGGCGCTCGTGGCTGTCGTCGTGAGAACGCCGCGCCGTGCGTGCATGGCGCGCACTTTGTACTTGTGCGACACCACAGCAGCAGCGGACAAAATAGGTACAAAGGAGAGACCTACAAAAAATCCTTGGATATAACAGCAAATACTAAATTTAATTGATGAAAGGAGAAAATATAAAATTAAACAAACAAAATGGAGTACACAAGACTAAGAAATGAGATTAACAGGAAGTGTAAAATAGCTAAACAGGAGTGGGTAGAAGGCAAATGCAAGTCAGTAGAAGAATGTATAATTAGGGGAAAAATAGGTACCGCCTACAGGAAAATAAAAGAGACATTTGGAGACAAGAAAAACAGCTCTATGAATATCAAGAACTCTGATGGAAAACCAGTTCTCAGCAAAGAAGGGAAAACTGAAAAATGGAAAGAGTATATAGAGGGGCGGAACCCGGAAACCCACCACCCGATGTCGCAAGTCAAGGAATCTGCAGCCTACACGATAACGGAACCGTCTGAGCCTCTGATTCAGACCCTCCACTCGGCTCTGTACCAGAGGTCCACAGTCGGTCCTGTCAACTATGCTGCAGACGGTGAGCTCTGCTTTCATCTCGCAAGCAAGACTGGCAGTCTTTACCACTTCAGATAGCCGCTGAAAACCTGAGAGGATCTCTTCAGATCCGAAGCGACACACATCATTGGTACCGACGTGACCCACCACCTGCAGTTGGCTGCACCTCGTACCCCTCATGGCATCCGGCATCCGGAAGGACTCGTTCCGCATCTGGAATGACTCCACCCGGAATGCACACGGAGTGCACGTTGGCCTTCTTCCCCTCATTGGCAGCCATCTATCTAAGGGGCTCCATCACCCGCCTAACGATGGAGCTCCCAACTACAAGCAAACCCACCCTCTGTGAAAGCACGGATCTTGCAGGCTGACTGATGACCTCAGGATGAGAGACACCTTCCGACGCAGAAACGTTGTCCTGAGCGCCTCAAACCTGTTCACAAGACGAACCGGGGAGTCCTCACGATCGGTCCCCCGGAATGTCTTGCTCCTCCTGCCACGCACTGGAGCAACCTCCCACGCAACCACGGGTGGGATGTCTACCTCACTGCTAGCAGTATCAGGGCATGTCGCTGCCACAGGCCGATCGGTGGAGACGACGGAAGTCCGTTCGCCCCCACCGTCGGCCATCATCAACGACGCCCCTCGATCGCAGCCTCCAGCTGTGCAACCGAGGTTAACACAGCCTGAAGCTGAGAGCGAAGTGTCACCAGCTCAGACTGCATCCGCACTCAGCCGTCACAGTGCCGACAAAAACAAAAACTACAGTCGCGATGCGTTCAAAGGAAGACTACACTGTTTGTTAAAACGCGGATCTGAATCTAATACGCACGAGAGCACAGTATAAATTCACAAATTGAGACAAGAACTCGCAAACGAATATCCAAATACTAATGTCGCTTCTAATCAGAAAATAAAGACAAACGACTATCGCGACGCGATTCACACGGCGCAGTAATACACTAACCAGATATTTAACGCGAATATGAATCAAATAAAACGCGAGCACACATAACTTTAATGAACTGAAGGGAAAGCGCACTGAAAAGTCAAAAAAGCTTCTAAAGAGAAGCCGGTTTCACTTACAACTGAAAATGTGCTGGCGCTGGAGAGGTGCGTACTGGTCGACGTCCACCCATCCAAGTGTTTGCCACCCCCAGAAGTGCTTTCCGTAAGTGACAGGAACCTGCGTAAACCCCCTTTGTATGTCCCTTGAGTGTCGTAGTTCTTATGACATACGATATTTATCTTGAATTAGCGGAATGTTCAAAGCAGGATAAGACTTGGCAAAAGGAAAGTGATTGGAGAAACCGATTTTGATTACATCAATCTAATATTTTGTCGAAAATTACGCTCAATTTACCTGTGAAAGTTTCATTCAAATTCATATGCTAATGTGAGAGGTTAGTGTTACTGAGACAAACAGGCACACACGATGGTTAAGGATGAAAAATTTAATAACGATAATTTTTGTTTCCCTCGTCCGATTGACCAAATAAAGTCTCGTATTGCCTCAAGATGTGCTTAATTAATCTGTAAAACTGCGTGAAAATAGGGGGTCAATACGCAGGTATCCGTTTGGTATCTTATTTTTTCACATTTAGTAATAGCTAGGTACAAACATCGGTATATCAATCTTCTATTCTTATCTGATCATCGAAGTAAGTTTACATAACATTTATACGGTACATGGAGGAGGGTACCTGACAACATACTTCAACACCTTTTCAACTATTTAAATGTTTGTAAACAACAGGTACCAAACTGTTGCGGCCCTCGGTCCCTTGTTGTTGATATTGTGGTCTTCACTCCGGAGACTGGTTTGAAGATCTCTCCACAATATCCTACCCTGAGCAAGCCTCTTCAACTCCACATAACAACGGCAACCTACATCTGTCTGAATCTGCTTACTGTATCCATCGCTTGGTCTTCCTCTGCGGTTTTTACCTCACACACTTCCCTCCAACGCTAAATTCACAATTCCTTGAAGTCTAAGAATGTGTCCTGCCAATCGATCCCTTCCTTTAGTCAAGGTATGCCAAAAATTCCTTTTCTCCCCAATTCTGTTCAGTACCTCCTCATTAGTTACGCGATCGACCCACCTAATCTTCAGCATTCTTCTGTAGCATCACATTTCAAAAGCCTCAATCCTCTTCCTGTCCGCACTGCTTATAGTCCATGTTTTACACCCATACAAGACAACACTCCACACAAATGCCTTTAGAAAAGATTTCCTTACGCTTAAATCAATATTAGATGTCAACAATGTTTTCTTTTTCAAGAACGCTTTCCTATCAATTGCCATTCTGCATTTTATATCCTCTGTACTGCGAGCATCATTTGTTATTTTACTGCCCAAGTAACAAAACTCATCTACCTCCTTTATTGTTTCGTTACGTAATCAAATTGCTTCATCATCAACTGATTTTCTTAGACAGCACCCCATTACCCTAGTTTTGCTCCTATTAATGTTTATCTTATATGCACTTTTCTGCACATTGTCCATTCTGTTCAACTGCTCTTCCAGGTCCTATGCTGTCTCTGACAGAATTACTATGTCTTTGGCAAATCGCAAAGTTTTTAATTCTTCGCCCTGAACTTTAATTCCTTCTCCAAATTTCTCCTTTCTTGCCTGTATAACTTGCTCTATGTACAAATTGAATAACATTGGAGAAAGGCTACAACTCTGTCTTACTCCCTTCCCAACCGCTGCATCCCTTTCACGCTGTCTGGTTTTTGTACAAGTTGTAAATAACCTTACGCTCCCTATATTTTACTGCTGCTTGATTCAGAACTTTAAAGAGTTTATTCCAATCGGTCCCTTATACACTACTTAAACTACTTACACTTATGTTATGGCGGGGAGCAGGCGCGCAGTCCGTAGAACGGCGCCTTAGACCACGGACTAATCAGCCGATTGCAATAAATAGAAGAAATAATTATTGTGAAGTTAATGTAGCATCGTTTGTACTAGAACAAAGAAAGGAGGAAACCGACAGAAACAAAAGGATGCGTAGTGTTCGTAGTACACTTCAAAAACTACGTTTACTAGGCATCCTATTTTTTTTATAAGGAACTCTTTCCCAAGAAAATGTTCAAATGTTTGTATAGTCTATGGGACTCAACTACGAGGTCATCAGTCCCTAAACTTACAAACTACTTATTAACTACTTACGAACTAGGACGGCACAAATATCCATGCCCGAGGGGGGATTCGAATCCCCGACCGCAGTGGCCGTGCAGACCGTGACTGGAGCGCCTTAGTCTCCTCGGCCACCGCGGCCGGCTCTATCCCAAGATCTGGCTAGTTTGTTTAACTTATTATTTTTTAAATAGGGGGAGACTGAGCACAATGAAATGACAGTCTGGGCTATTGCGATGACTATAAAGGCCTGTTAGTTTGCTCATTGCTTTGGCTACATATATTAGTCTAATCAGAAATATTCTAATATTGCGTGCGAAAGAGTTTTTGTAAGAAATGATTTGTTTACAGATAGTTTCATTGCTATTGTACATGCTGTTATTTTATGCTGATAATCTAATAGATGAGCAGCTGCTATATCGCTGACTACCTTTAAGTAATATTAAATGCAAACACTACTCCCGTTTTAAGTATTGACCTGAAATTGGTTGGAAATCCTGCCGAAATTAGTAAGTAGGGTCTTAACTGTAATGTGGACTATTAAACTTTTTATCTCTGTAACACCCTGCAGGGGCCTCACGGTTCTATCGTGAGTACGTGCGTAGCGATAACGGGGGCCCGAGCTAATGCAGCCTTCCTTCCTTCTTTACTTCCTGGACGGCATTTCCTTTCTCCCTCCCCTCCTTTCCTATCCTCACTCCTTCCCCTCCCCAACGGGGGACTGATAAACTCAGTAATTTAGTCCCCCTATCCCAACCAAACAACCCAATCCCCTATCTCTGAAACATTTTATTTTCAATAAAAATTGAACTGGGTGATCAAGAAAATGAACATTTAAAGTCAGCATGACTGTAGAAATCTACAGTCTAACCAAATTTCTAGTAGCACTTCAAGAAAGGAAGGCCAATTATGTGACGGTTGGCGTTCGGATAGCAATGTCGCCAGCACTAAGGTGCGATACTGCGTGCTGTCTCATAAACAGCAACAGAAGACCGAAGAGCCCTTCAACTCCACCAGCCAACGTGTAAGTACGCCTGTGGGAGACCCTTCTGCACTGGATGAGATGTATGCCCCGGCCGCGCGTGGACCAGAAGGGCCCCACGTGGCGACACGGGGTCTGAGCTGCTAAAGCCGGTCGTTGTCGCTGGGGAATTGCGGACTCGTCTGCATGGATTAAGGGCTGCCGGCCCTCCTTAGTGTCCCTTGCCCGTGCAGCGACAGGCTGCTGCGTCCTGCACGGCCGTTTCTGCTAACGCGACGTGACGGGGCGGAAGTGACGTGGGATCCCCCAAAACACTCCCAACACAGGGAGCGCTTGTTGCTCCGCGCAGAATAGCTGGTTGCATCACGAATACTGGAATGCTGGTGGAATTTAATTTTCTTTTACTTGTGAACTACTAAGGCATGCTAAAATGTAGAGATATAGCACGAACTGCCCGAGAAACAGTATTACGCTGGAGAAAATTTTCTCAACACGTTAGGTAATGGATAACAATTATTGAAGTATATGGAACAACCGTAATTTAGTTACAAACTATGATGTTCACACAGTTTATTAAATTTAGTAAATTCATTACAGATATTAGGGTTTAGGTTATGCCATGTTCAATATGCCTGACTTCCGCGGTAATTATGTGGCACAGACGAATAGCGAAATTCTGCATGCCTCGCTGAAGTGTCGGAACATCTATACTGAATGGCTGTTTTCACCTCATCTTTAATATAGCAACCTCGAAAAGGAGGTGCATATTTTGAGATTTGGAGACTAAGGCGGCCAATCGGGGCCCATCTTATTGGTCTCTGAGTACCCCAGACACAGATGCTGTTCTCAAAGTGTTTTTCCGAGACAACAATTCTTCGTCTCCTATGAACCACATTTTGTCGAAAACAATAATGGGGATAAAATCATCTTTCAATACCTTGAAGTATCATTCAGTAGCCACCGTGCCATCAAAAAGTCATCCGTTGAGGAAAAAGAGATATCCTGATCGCGAAAAGTGGATTGTCTGTCCCTAAATGCACAATGACGAGCCCGCCTAAACGAAAGCAGTCGTCAATAAAGCAAACGATATTCACATCGAAGTCTGTGCAATGTTTCCCACCATGCTCCGCTGCCACCCGTGCAATTTGAACGACCTAACACAAACCGTTCAGAATTATGACGAGTTTGTTTCATATAGTTCAATGATTGTTACACTACACCTTCGTCAACAGTACTGCATTTCACGTGTCAACGACGTCAATAATGATAATGTTAGGTAAGTTTGAAACCAATTGCCTTCCCAGTCTTGGCTTTAGTACACGACAGAGGTTCGGGCACCAGCGCAGCTCAGTGTACGGACGCGCCCGGGCTCGAACCTCGGACCACGGCGGCAGGCACAGGCTGCCACACCACTCCAGCCCTCCAGCCCACTGAAGCCGTAGCTCCGCCTCTGGCTACTGCATCGACCTACACCTCGTCTCATTGCCAACTATAGGGTGTGTCTGTGCTTAGGATAACGTTTAGTAGTCTGTCTATTGTAACTGGAACATTTCCTGATTGTCTAAAATAAGCGGATATTTAATCTCTATTCAAGAAAGGGGGTAAAGAGACACCATCCAACTACAGACCCACTTCTGTTTTGCCAGCATTCTCGAAAATTCTAGAAAAGTTAATGTACACGCAGCTTTTCAACCACCTAACCACAAATAGTTTGGATTTCTAAAAGGTTCCGGTATCGAGGTGGCTATTCACACCTGCAATGTGCATTTACTTAATTCATTAGATAATAAATTACAAGTAGTAGGTATTTAGTGTGATTTGTCAAAGGCAATTGATTGCGTGAACCACAACATCTTTCTAAGTAAATTTGACTTCTTCTTTTCGTTTTGTTCTTTGATGTAATTTTTAGAGAAATTTCAAAGTTTTATCCTAAAATTCATCTATAGTATAAAAGGATAGTTGCCACTCAGAAATTCCCTTAATTTCTTTTTAAATATTAATTGGCTATCTGTCGGACTTTTGATTCTACTTGGTTACTAAAGACTTCTGTAGCAGCATAATTCACCTCTTTCTGTGCCAAAGATATATTTAACCTTGAGCAGTGAATACCACCCTTTCTCCTAGTGTTGTTACTATGTACATTGTTATTACTTTTGAATTGGGTTGGATTGTTAATAACAAATTTCATAATTGAATAGTGCCTCACAATACAGTCCCATAGGAAAGCACTAAATGAAAATATGCATAGTAAACTAACTGACTGAGATGTATATCACCAAATTTTGCAATTACCCTAAAAGCATAAGTAGCTGAACTCAAGTGTTTCAGCAGATCTTCAGTGTGTTTCTTGCAGTTCAATCCCTAATCGATGTAAACACCTAAAATTTTTTAATATTCTACCATTTCTGATCAAAGTATATAGTTATTGATGGTGTCATTCCATTTGCTGTATGGGACTGTATATACTGTGTTTTGTCAAAATTTAATAAGAGGCAATTTGTAGAGAACCACTTAATGATTATCTGAAAGACATCATTTACAATTTCATCAGTTAATTCCTGTATATCATGGGTGATAGATATAATTGCATTAGCAGCAAAAACAACTAGCTCAGCAACTTCATGAATATAGAATGGTAAGTCATTAATGTATATTGTAGGACCACCGTTATTTGAAAATTGAATTCTACCTCAAAGGAGCCAGTTAAAAGCTTACTTTAAACACATAATACTGGACGTAAAACCAGTTAAAGGATTCGCGTGAACTACGGACTACTTCCTGCAACAGAATCTTTTTCTCCGGCCCTACATTTAGACCTGACTCAAAATTTACTTTAGCAGCAGGAAGACACAAATACGGTGGCCGACACACGTCGTAGATCACAAGAATTACACACAGTTATTCATATACAAACCATCGCGAACTAAACAATTTCATGAAGGTGGCTGAGAGAACATTTATGGTGCAACGAAATTAAAATATGATAATTTGCATCTGAATTTGTTCTCAGCACTGCTGTAAAACTATATTAAATAAAAAAGGAAAGGTATTCGTTAACTAGTATTCATATGTAGGATAGTTTCACTGACAATAATTATTTATTCAGTTCAAACATGACCAAATGGGGGAACCAGTTTTGTTAAACAATAAAAATGCATCCCATTGAACTACTGACTTAATGTAATCTGAACTGAACATCGTCGGGGGACGGATTTACAATCAACAAGCATTCAGTCACTCACAAGCCAAGCGAAACTCACCCAACTCAGCGTGCTAATACGAAGCAGAAGCAGGCGCCGCTATCGTAGGCGAAATTCAGCGAACCAGGATGTACCACACAACACAAGGAAAATAAACTTCGTAGGTGGCTCTGGTCTGTCTTTATTTACTTGAGATGGTAGGCGATAACAACGATATTAATTTTCATTTAAATCAAACCATGAGCATGCAGACCTACTAAGACACATGTCTGCTACATTACATATTCGCACCCCACTGAGGGCGAAGTGCTTAAAGGTCGAATTCATTTCAACAAAAATGAACAAAACCATAGATTACGAAGTAAGAATACATAATACTAAGGCACAGGCGTGTGATCAGTGGCGAGAACTCAAATGACTAGCTATAAACCCTTGAAGTCGGAGTGCGCAGCCACATGGTTCCGAAAACAGTAGAAACCCAAAAATGCAATCTCCGATATTTAAAGAAAAATAGCTACGGCATGCAACTCTCAGAAATACGTAGGGCATCATAAGAAAGCTAAAGAAATTCAGTTAGACGCAATTGGAAGGATTTACACAGAGGGACGATGTGCACTCTTCAAAAATCAGAAAAGTGGAACTAATTCAAAGTCAACTGAGAAATACGGCATGGGGCCCCTAGAAATACGTAGTATTTCATAAGCAAGCTAATAACAGGGGGTCGTACAAGGCTAGAAGAGAATTTACTGGCGGAGTCCGAATGCGAAGTACAAGTTTGAAAACGAAACAAAAATTTAAAATAGACGCAGATTAAATCGCGATGTACTAGGGGAAATCAGAAAGATGTATGTATAATTTCTTGCCTGAAGGGCATAGAAACAGACACAGGGGTAGCTGAAGGCTTTGTTCCAAGAACACACCACGTGGAGTACATCTCACTCGCAGAAGGAGAAAATGGAAAACAATATTTCACATGCACTACACAGAATAAAAATATTCCCGAACATTAGCTGCATCCCACAAAGCTAGAAAGAAATTAAGCCGAGTTCGTACACCACCAGCTAGTCTCACTAAGGTTACCGATTTCCAGCCGTTATGAAACCGAATTAGTTACATATTTACCGCGTTTACCTATGCAAAAGCACCGAAATGAAATTGAATACACTTCCGTACACGATCGGAGAAACTTATTCCGAAAAATGAACCTAAGTTCTGAAGTCTAACTTGAACAACAGACAAAGAATCGCTACCATGTCAAGGGAGGAAAGAAAATCAGAACATATTAGCAGGTCGAAGCGCAGCCTCAGAGTGAAGACGTCGGCCAGCCAGTCACCGCCACCACCGGAAATCCGCCGGCATGTCTAGGCAAGTCCCCTGGTCCGTAAGTGCAGCAGGCAGAGAGGTACCGAGACTGCGGGCGCCCCCGGCGGCCCAAGTACTGCAGAGCGACTTACAGCCTCTTGTACAAGTTACGCGGCGCCTCGCGTAGACCGCCGTCGTCGTGATTAGCGACGCCACAACACTTCTCTTATGAACTATGTATCTTACTATGAGATAATTTCCAAGGTACATTCAATGGATGTGCATATACTGTGCCTAAAATTTCTTGCGAAAACAATAAATAGTACAGAACTAATGAGTTGCAACGGCATGCCAAATGCCGTAGTTTTACTGCACGAATAACGATAAAGTATTAAGCGAAAAACTTATTTCCTTTCATCAAAATCAATGTTCAAATGTTTGTAAATCTAAGGGACTTAAATGCTGTGGTTTAACTACCGAGGCTTGCAAAATACTTAAATTAACTTAAACGAACTTATGCTAAGGACAACACACATACTCAAACCTGAGGGAGGACTCGAACCTCCGACGCACTCTGCAGCAAGATGCCTCAGAGCGCGACGCCACTCCAGCGCGGCTCCTTTCATAAATCCGGGTTGTCAACGAAAAACACTTTCCTAAGGCTTTCTAATGATGAGTCAAGTGTACTGCAAGTCGCTTGGTGCTCTCACTCACAAACTGTGGACGAATAAAGCATCGTCATTCAGGTAAGCGTCGCATGTTGAGGTAATGTTTTGTGACCCTGCTTGTTTATGTCGTTATATCTGCAGAACTATGATGTTTTCACCAAAATAGCGACTCGTTGTTGACAATAAAAATTATTTGTACCGCGAGTGCTTATAATCGGTCCATTAGTTTAGGAGGAGATGTTTCACATTTATTACATGATGTGGAAGTTTTCACGAATTTCATTGTTTATGACTTCATACTTCGTGTTCTATTTGTGACAGGTGGTCCTTACTCCCACAGATAGTAAGGAATATGTAGACAGTACCAAGCTTAGGAAGAGAACATACCTACACAGATATATAAGACATAAAAAAGAAAAGCAGTCAAGGATTTTGATTTGAATAGCAGTGCTTTACCGGTCCTGTTAGGAGGTGCTATGCCGTTGACTTCCCCCGACCTTGGAATGAGGTACCCAGCCAGTTATACTCTCCAAATCGCATTTAATTGCCTGGCAGAGGGTTCATCGGACGACAATTATACTATTTATCTTCCATTCCATTCTCGAATAACGCGCGGGAAGAAAGAATGTTCAAGCTCTGATTTCTCGTATTTTATTCTGATTATCATTTCTACCTCTGTAAGTGGGACTCAACAATATATTTTCGCATTTGGAGGAGAATGTTGGCGATTGGAGTTTCGCAAGAAGCCCACGCCGCAGCGACAAGCGCCGTTGTTGTAATGATTCCCTTCCCAGATCCTGTATCATTTCCGTAACGCTGTCTCCCCTGTATCGTGACAATACGAAACGAGCTGCCCTTCTTTGCACTCTTTCGATGTTCTCCGTCAAACCCACGCTGCAATACTCCAAAAATGGACGGACAGGCGTAGTGTATGCAGTTTCTTTTGTAGTTCTGTTGCATGTTTTACGGGTTCTGCCAATAAAACGCAGTCTCTGGTTCGCCTTTCCCACGATATTATCTATGTGTTCACTCCATTTTAACTCTGAAGTAATAGTAATTCCTAGGTATTTTGTGGAATTTACGGCCTTCACTTTTGATTGATTTATATTGTAAACAAAGTTTAACGGATTTCTTTTCGTACTCATGTGGACGACTTCACACTTCTCATTATTTAGAGTCAATTGCCAATTTTTACACCATACTGATATCTTATTCAGATCGTTCTACAGTTGGTTTTCATCTTCAGATGGTAGACGGTAAATGACGGTAAATGATGGTAGACGGTAAATGACGGCGTCATCTGCAAACAACCTAAGAGAGCTACTTAGATTTTCCTCTATATCCTTTATGTAAATAAGGAACAGCATAGGACCAATAACCCTGTGGAACGCCTGATATCACCTCTGTTTTAGTCGATGCCTTACCGGCGATTACTACGAACTGTGTCCTCTCTGACAAGAAATCCCCTATCCAATCGCAAATTTGGGGCGATATACCATAACCACGCAATTTGATTAAAAACCGTTTGTGAGGTACGGTGTCACAAGCTTTCTGGAAATCAGAGCTATATAGTTGAATTATCATCAAATTGAGTATTAAAACTATATGTGAAGAACACAAGAACAAATAGAATAGGCGCACTAACTGATTTCCATAGTTTGTTTCGAGTAGCACATAAAACACAGCAAAAACTCAGTACTCTGATTTCACAGTGAAAAAGAGCAAGTGGTGTTATCAGCAAAAGTGGCAATTTAGAAATACTGCAGATTATTTGTAGAAGAAGACACTTTAAGAGTCTTGAAGAATTAGTAGTTACAATTAAAAGTTAAGATTGCTAAATGAAAGACCCGGCTAACTCTTATAATGAGAGCAACTAATTCGCTAGGTACGTACATAATGATCCTCTCTGTTACATTTTATAAACGTACTTCATTCCACCCAACTGCCTGAGCTTTGTGTAAGCGCCTCGAAGGCGCTACAGCAGTCTGTCCTTACAGTCCAGGGGCGTCTGTAGTGTAGAAGCTCCTCATAAAATCTCCCTTACAAAAGACGTCATAGAAAATCTTTGAGGATATACGGCAGTACTTTCCTCGTGTCTTTAACAAAAGTTGGAGCGACGTCGTATCTCTTATAAAAGATGTGACAAAGAGCCTTTACAGGGTGACAGGGACTGAGGCGGGCGCAACGCCAGGCTGTGCGCCGCGCCGTGCGGAGGCGAGCGCCGAGCGAGGGCCATCAACACCGTGCAACGCTCTGAACGTGTCAAGTGTTTCATTTCCGCAATACGTTTCACGTATCAGACACTTTTTATCCGATATGAAGTTTTAAGAAATGTTTACATTTTTTATTCATTTTCAGTTGTTAGCCTGTTGATGTACCGATTTATGTAATACATTTGCTTCTTACAAAAGCAACATACCTGTATCATTCATTCACTATGTTAACTGAACACTCTGTAATGGCGGTTTATACATTTTGAGCTAATTACTTAAATATGCTAAGACGAAATTTTTTTATAGAAAACTACGTAACTTTACCTTCAGTTTTTTTAAGTATTTGAGAAAACCCGATGACGGTCAATACGGCAATGATAGGTAAAAATATATTCTATTGTGCCGCAAAGGAAGTTGCAAGAAGCAAGTATCAAAAAAATATTTTTTCAGTAAGAATAAAAACAGCCTAGATCGCTAAAATTACATTTATTTATTACGTCGTTTCACCATCTACCATCATATCTGCAAGATAAAGGAACAAGTGTTTGTTGTACGATCGAGTTACACAGAACGATTTTAAATTCAAAATATAAAACGTCTGGTTGATGGAGTGGTTTCCTGTAGTCATGTCCTAGTTCATGAACCACGGGCAACGTATGAGTGGCCAAGTAAGTGGCCCTGACAGTTGAGATACCAGTAACTTTGGAATAAGGTTGCGCAACTCGGACATATTCTGAGTTGTGGCCACCTTTGTGTTCAGACGGCAAAGACTACCAAATCCACTTGTTAGTCCCTTAACCGTTAGGGGTAAAACCCAGTAAGGCCCTGGGCAAGTAAGTCTAGCTACCTGCTTCCCAGGTACTTCAATATCATGCTGGCCACAATCAGAGCAAAATGCCTCGGAACTTTGGAGGTGATGGAATCTCACCTCTAATTGACGTACCCGGGACTCCTCAGATACGACTTGGCAAACGATCTGGAATGAGATGGGGAGCTATTAATATCAATGGGGATTACACTGGGAAGAAGGTAGAGCTGGCAGAGGCTTCAAGTAAGATGGGGTTATATGTTTTAACTGTTATTGATGTTAGGGTAAGGGGAGAGAAAAAGGACATAGTCGGAGAATACAAGGTCTACCTGTCAGGAGTCAAAGTGGGAAAAGCACAGTGGGGTGTAGGGTTTTTCATCAGGAAAGCAATCAAACCCAGCATAATTACAATAACGTATGTAAATGAACGACTTGTGGATAGATTCGGCCATCTCCAGCAAGAAAATTACGATTGTGGTGGTGTATTCACCCTATGGAGGGACAGATCAAGATGAGATGGACAGATTTTACAACGCACTTAGTGATGTAGTTGTTAGAGTGAACGATAAGGATAGTGTTTTACTCATGGGTGTTTTCAACGCCAGGATAGGAAATCGAACAGAAGGTTATGAAAAGGTTATGGGTAAGTTTGGAGATGATATGCAGGCCAACAGGAACGGAAAACAGCTCTTGAATTTCTGTTACAGTATGGACTTAGTTATCACAAACACGTTCTTTAAGCATAAGGACAGTCACCGCTATACTTGGGAAGGAAGGGGAACCAGATCTGTAATTGACTACATAACAACAGACCAGGAATTCAGGAAGACAGTCAAGGACACATGTGTTTTCAGGGGGTTCTTTGATGATACTGATCATTATTTAATCTGCAATGAAATTGGTTTTGTGGCGCCAAAAGAGTCAGGTCCATGTGCAGAAGGATAAGAGTGGAGAAGCTTCAAGACAAGGAAAGTAGACACAAATACATATCAATGATCTCGGAAAGGTACCAGTTAGTTGAATGTAATGATTTAGTCACTGGAAGAGGACTGTTCTAGGTACAGGGCCACTCTACTAGAAGTGGCTAGAGAATGTCTTGAAACAGTAGTGTGTAAAGGCAGGAAGAAGCAGACTGCTTGGTGGAATGACACGGTCAAGGCAGACTGTAAAAAGAAAAAGAAGGCATTTCAAAAATGGCTCTATGCTAAAAATCAGGCAGACAGAGAAAGTTATGTTGAAGAAATAAACGAAGCCAAAGGGATAATTACAGACTCCAAGCAGAAATCATGGGAAGACTTTGGAAGTAAGCTAGAAACTCTGGGTCAAGCCGCGGGAAAACCATTTTGGAGCGTAATTAGCAATCTTAGAAAGGAAGGGAAGAAGGAATTAACTAGTGTTTTGGACATGTCAGGAAAGCTGCTAGTCAATCACGTGGATGCCTTGAGCACATGGAGGGAATATTTTAAAGAATTGCTCAATGTAGGAGAGACGTCCAATGATGTGTCAGATTTTCAGGTAGAACGGGATAGGAACGACGATGGCAACAGGATCTCATTTGAGGAAGTGGAGAAAATGGTCAGTAGATTACAGTGCAATAAAACGGCTAGGGTGGATGAAATTAAGCCAGAACTCGTCAAATACAGTGAAATATCAGGTCTCAAAAGGTTACACAGGAGAAATTAGAAGGCGTGGGAATCGGGACAGGTTCCGTCTGACTGAACGAAAGCGATAATCACGCCAATTTTCAAACATGGAAACAGAAAAGACTGTAACAACTATCGAGCTATCTCTTTATTTAGCGTTGTAGGCGAAATATTCTCAGGTATTGCTGAAAGGAGAGTGCGAGTATTAATTGAGGACAAGTTGGATGAAAGTCAGTGTGCGTTTAGGCCTCTTAGAGGCTGTCAGGACCAGCTCTTTAGCTTACGGCAGGTAATGGAAAAGTGCTACGAGTGGAACAGGGAATTTATGTTTCATAGATCTAGAAAAGACTTATGACCGTGTTCGTAGGAGGAAGCTACTGTCAGTTCTACAAGATTATGGCATAGGAGGCAAACGTCTGCAGGCAATTAAAGGACTCTACGTAGACTGCCAGGCAGCAGTTAGAGTAGATTGCAAATTAAGCTCATGGTGCAGGACAGTTTCAGGGGTAAGAGAAGGCTGTAACCTATCACCACTGTTGTTCATACTATTCTTGGATCATATGTTGAAAACAGTAGACCTGCAGGTCGGGATTAGAATAGGTGAAAACAAAATAAGCAATCTCGCATATGCAGATGACTTAGTTGTATCGGCCGATTCGATTGAAAGGTTGCAAACTAATATTTAAGAGGTCGTTCAGATGTGCAAGGATTATGATATGAAGATCAGCATCTCCAAAACGAAAGTAATGTCTGTGGGAAAGAAACTTAAACCGATTGAGTGCCAAATAGGAAGAACAAAGTTAGAACAGGTAGACAGTTTCAAGTACCTGGGATGTATTTTCTCACAGGATGGCAACATAGTGAGTACTCAGCTAAGATGTACTCTCTTCTGCAAGAAGGAAGGAAGTACGAAGACTAAGTTAGCAGTGCACCGCACTATCTTTCGACCTACTTTGTTGTATGGGAGTGAAAGTTGGGTGGATACAGGTTACCTTATTCGTAAGGTAGAAGTTACAGATATGAACGTAGCAAGAATGATTTCAGGTACTAACAGATGGGAACAATGGCAGGAGGATGTCCATAATGAGGAAATCAAAGAAAAACTGGGAATGAACACCACAGATGAAGCAGTTGGAGCGAACAGACTGAAATGTTGGGGTCATGTTACACGCATGGGAGTAGCAAAGTTACGTAAGAGACTCATGGGTTCGGCAGCGGGGGGTAACAGGAGTCGAGGTAGACCAAGAAGAAAGTACTTAGATTCGGTGCAGAATGATTTTGAAGTAAAAGGCATAACATCAGACGGGGCATCAATGTTAGCATTGAATAGGGGATCATGGAGGAATTTTATTAGAGCTACTATGCTCCAGACTGAACGCCGAAAGGCATAATCAGTCTCTAGTAATGATGAATATAAAACGTTGATACATTTGTACACTCATTTAAAAACCTTTGAACTTGTACAGTAACCGTCAGAGTCGGTGATGAAATATCTACCTAGTAGGTACGTCAACTGCAGTCTTGAGTAAAAATTACACACATATAAAAACTATTTTAGCTGACAGGTGGCGCTGGTGTAGAACATTGACATAAGTTTTTACATTTAATATTCTACCTTTACAATCATATAAAAAGAAGAAACATAGATAAATTTTAAAATTAAAATTCTATGCAGCCAAATAGTTTGATTTTTCAAAAAATCGAGTTGAATTAATTCATTTGCTGCATTCATTACTTTAAAAGTAGGCGTATAAAATTTGTTTTAATTACGTATAACTTTCATTGGAGTTGTTATTAAAAGCAGCAAATGATTTTAATTAATTTAACACGACGTTTTGAAAAATAAAACTATTTGGCTGTGTAGAATATAAAATTTTAAATTTATCTCCCTTCCTTCTTTTTATATGATTGTAAAAAAAAAATATTAAATATAAAAACTTATGTCAATGTTCTACACTGGCGCCATCTGTCAGCTAAAAAGTTTTTATATGTGTGTAATTTTTATTCAACGCTGGAGTTGACGTACATACTAGGTACACGCTGACCATTACTGTACAAGTTCTTCGGTGAATGTACATTTGTATTCTTGTACAAACGTTTTATAGTTTGGATTTAAAAACGTTCTGTATTACTAGATTGTACAACGAACACTTGTTCCTTCATCTTGCAGATCTGATGGTGGCAGATGGCGAAACGACGTAATTAGTTAATATGATTTTAGCGACCTAGATGGTTTTTATTTTTATTGAAAAAATTATGATCGCGGACTCGTTCAAGAAATTCGTTTCCTTTATACAAAAATTAAAAATATATAAATAAAAAAAATGGTACCACCAGGTCTAAATATTGTATTTCGATAATCTTTACATCTTTCTGCATTTCCCTCCAGTACTATGGAGGTTACTCACTTTAGCGTTACATCCATGAAGTGTTGGAGCGTGTTGAACGAGCCACACCTTCGCTGTTTGTCGTTGAAACGCCCATTACATTGCACTGCTGCCTTTGCCTCACAGTTCTCCGGATCCCTGGCCTATCGAAAACGAATGGTCGATAATGTGGCGGAACGATTGATCGCGCGCACCACCCGCTGCTGTCGCCCGCCTTCCTCACAACCGCCGCCTCAGCTGCGGGCGCTGCCAACTGTTCACGTCTTCCACTGTCGCTTGTTTCGTATGACGCACGAGCGATACAGTATGCTCAAATAAGATGTAACACGGTTCGTGTTCAAATGTTTTTAAAGCTTATGGGACTTAACTCCTTACTTATGAACTTACATTAAACACGACACAAACATCCATGCCCCTAGGGAGGATTCGAACCTTCGACGCGGGAGGTCGCGCGATCCGCAACGTGGCGCTCCAGACCGCTCGGCTACTCCTATGTAGTTTGTCTCTCAGTAGTTATTTTGTGGGATATGTTTGTATGTCGCACTCTCTGTTGCCGGCCAGTCGGTAGTGTCAGCTCAGGAAAGTGCGTCAGTTAGGTCTCCTACTTTGCAAGGTTTCAGCAAAAGTACACTGAAGAGGCAAAGTATGTGGTATAGGCATGCGTAGAGACGTGTAAACACTCAGAGGTAGTCGCTTAGGTACGCAGCACCTATATAAGACAACAGGTGTCTCGTGTAGGCGTTTCATCAGTTACTGCTGCTACAATGGCAGTTTATAACTATTTAAGTTGGTTTGAACGTGGTCTTAACAGTCGACGTAGTAGAGATAGGACACAGCATCTCCCAGTCTGCGATAAGGTGGGCATTTTTCCTTCGTATATATCAGATATGTTTTCTAAGAACGATATAACAAAGAATATGTGATTGTGGCAATACGTCGTTCGTATATAGTGCATGGTGTCAGAAATATGTAGGTTTTCGTTGTTTTTATGATAAGTTGGATCATGCTAGCTGTGAGAGCGCTGAGGAATAGATGACTATTAATTGGAATTACGTAGTTATATATTTTAGATTTTTTAAAATTTTGATTATGTCTTATTTTTATTGTTGTTGTACTGGGTATAACAAATAAAAGAACTTAATTAATTATTAATCACTCTTCAAAAGAATTGAAGTTATCATGATTATGTGAATATTATCAAATACGTCGAAAAATACCTAACAAAAATTGCCATGATGGATATTCGAAGCTCAAGCGGCGCCCCACTGTGTAGCATTTGTATCGAAATCCTGGCCAAAATTATGTTAATCGTTTAAATCATACGCTTTCATTTTTAAGCTAAACATAACGGCAAGTGACGCTAATTTACTTCGTTTCCAACCTGATGGAGCCTTACGGCTGTTTGTCTTTGTGTTTGCCGCTACAGTTAACAATTACTGGTCTTCTAGCGTCATAATTTCTACCTATGCTTGTAAGATACCGTTAATTTACTGTGCAGCTTTAAATGTCGATACAGCGACACGAATGTATCAATTATAGCAGCACAATTACTTGTTCAGGAATACTTTATAAGTTTTTGAATCACCATAATTTCCGGGAGGAAATTAAAAAAATAAAAAATAAAATAAAATAAAAAATCTCTCACACCAATAGTAATATCTAAAAGGATATTTTATTAATCAAAGAAAAAAACCATTGTGCGCAGACGTATTTTGTCTCTATATGTATCAGAGATATTAAACTGAAGGACGGACATTGCATTAAAATTTGTGCCATGGCCGGGATTCGAACCCGGGACGCCCTGCTTACTAGACCTGAGGAACAAAGCAGGATCGTTCCCATTAGCGTTCATTGCTGGGATGCTATTCGGCTATTGGAGAGCCTCGACAGCAGTGACACGTATGTACATAGATAGGGCAACACGAGGCAGAATGGAAGTTTCTGTTGAGACGGGAGGCGTGACGTAAGACGGTCCGTGCCCGTGCCATGCCAAACATTTTAATTCAATGCCTCTCCGTCAGTTTAATATCTCTGGTATTTTATGTAGTTCTCGCGTAGTGCTGTACTGAGAATAATATGTTAGTGCGTGTATGCGCTTCTGGCATTGCTGTTTCTAGATCAGTACCTGATCCTGTATAAAAATAAGGTCGTGGTGTTTTAGAAGAGAGCGTATGGACATTGCCTTTAGATATTTGTGTAACAGTATAGTACTCATAAACTGACAGAAAGCTTGTAAAACTGACATGCATCTACATTTTGCATATGGCTCCTAGTTTGTAGATTAATGAGTATGAAGATAATATTATGAACTAATTCTCCGTACAAAAATTAAAAGTACAAAATTCTTTTACTAGTTACTGATTCAACTTCATAAAGGAAATATTGATTTTCTCTTTGTGAAGGATTAAAAATTATTTAAAACCACACAAATTAATAAAAATTTATCCAATTCTGGAAACTAATAAACGTTCTTATACATCTAGATTTCATGTCAGTATCTTCAGTCTGATTCTTCACAACTGAGATCGAAATCTTCAAATTCGCCTTCCCGACCACTTTATTCTTTGAGTTCTGTAGATTGTATTGCGATTTGTGAAATACTACATTTTCTACTTCTCTCCTTAAATACTTGACAACGGATGCTTTGAAGGCTAAACTGTACTATTAAAGTTACATTTTTAGTTCTAAGAGTGTTTCAATTCGTGACATACATAAATATCTGGAATTTGTGGAGAAACTCCGTATGAAAAGTATATAATTTTAAAAATCGTATAAATTATTAGGGAAGATTTGGAGAACTTTTTTATTTTTGAATCTATCCCTCAAGAGTATACCAATCATGACTACACTTCAGAATTAGCAGGGCAGTGCTGGACACACGTCCAAAATTGCTGTAGATAATAACAGACAACGAAATAGATTAGTAAAACTTTAATTGTTTTTATTTGGAAATAAATTTAAGTAAGTTGAGTGACCTATATTTTACATGCAAGCTAGTAAAATTACTTAAAATTTAGTACTTTTTCAGTTTCAATATGTCATTTACTGTTGTCACAAAAAAATAGATTAAAGCTAATAACGTAACGAATAAACACACTACGTGTCAGAAAAAGCACTGCTACATCTGAAACTAAGACGTTCCAGAAACGTTTCAGGGCCCTGAAAGTTAGGTTTTTTGGCCCACCAGTTAGTCACCTAATAAAAAAATTTAGTTTTTAACGATGTTGGGAAAGTTTCAAGTTTTCGTAGTTTGGCCTGGATTTCGGGTCTAATATCCTACCGTGCCACAGCGCTCGGAGAGTCTCTAATGTTTACGGGTATCCAAACTAAAGCATGAAAGCACAAAAACCTTAATTACTCAGACGTCGTTAAGTTTTGACCCCATACACACTACAGGGTGATCAGTCCTCACGCAACCGCCTCTTCGGCGTGCGACTTGCGGGCGACGGCAGCTGCGGTGCCCGCCTACAGCGGGCCGCCGTCGTCCGCACTAAATTTAATACGGGCTGGCGCGCATGTTATTTCTTGCATACCCAACACAAAGAAAAGTTTATTACTCACCGGTATTACGCAAGGAGGTGCTGGAACTGCCTCTCTTCGTTTTTGAAGCATTTCTGACACCTACTGTAGTTCCCTCCCAAAAATTGCATCGACTTCATGACGAATGTGGGGATTTGGTTTGTACACTTTCTCTTTTAATGCTTCCCACAGATAAAAATGGCACAGGTATAAATCGGGAAAACGAGGGTGGCAAATGTTGTAAGTGGTAATTCTTTCACCGAACATATTACCAATTTTCCATAATTTTCAGCAGAGTCTTGCTGAAATGTCACGAAAGCACGTTTTCTCACAGTTAAATGGGCAAAAATGGCTGCAATATGTTTTCAACATAGCAATCACTATTAATTGTTTCCTGTTTCTCTCGCCGCTAACAGCGCACCACACTCCTATTTTTTGATCGTGCGGGGGTTCCTCCTAAACTCCCAATTTAATCCCGTGAGGAGCATTAAAAGAGAAAGTTATATGAACTAAAAACAAACATTCGTCATGAAATCGCTGCAATTTCTGAGAGGGAACTTCAGAGTGTAATGAGCAACTTCCTCGGCAGGTGTCAGAAATTCTTCAACAACGAAGGGAGGCAGTTGCAGCACCTTCTTGCGTAATGCGTGTGAGTAATAAGCTTTCCTTTGTGTGCTGCGCGTCAGAAGCGACTTGCGCGCCTCCCGTGTCAGATGCAGTCGGGCCCCGCAGCTGCCGTCGACGGCCAGCCGACGCCGCAAAGGCGGTTGCGCTGAGGACCGATCGCCCTGTAGTACAGAACACTGATATTCGGACGATATTTCGATTTATAGCATTGAAAACGCTATTTGCCACCAGCAAAAATCTGAAATACGTGTCTCTTTACATTCAGTATAGGACGTCCATAGAAAATTTAATCGAAACTGCTGAACCACACGTGGGACCCTCTCGTTGTCCGTGTTAAACGAAGGAATTGAGGCCTTGCAGACACCCACTCTACTGCAAACGACATCAATTTGTACTCTTGGGCACTGTCGAGCAATATACGAATTTCGTGCGATGCGATTTATAAAGTGTCACGGCTATACATCACTGCTGTGTGCACGCCATGCCTGTCATCACGTGTAACGGTGCTACGAGAGCCGCGTCGGTCTCCTCCGTACCCCCACCCCTTGCACTCCCTTGCATGGAGCTATTACCGAATCATATCGCAGGAGCTCGATCGTGTCGGACATGATCACCGTGACTGTGAAGTATAATCCACAATCCCTATAGGCCACTACTCTTTTGATAAGGGCTCGAAAGACACTCGTTGTTCGTCTGTGAGGCATAATGAAGCTGGTTACCCGAAACAACTGCACGAAAGAACAATTTCAGTGCGGCCACACGCCCAGCTGTTCCCCCATTGTATAGCGTTTGCAGGTGGCACTACTGGCGTCCGTGATGTGCATCTTTCATTGTCGCAAATGCATGCTGCATATTTCACCTACACGGTGTTGAACTTTCGGTTGCTAGACAGTATAGTCGTTTGCATACTCACTGGGACTGCTGTGGGTGGTTATGTGTGCCCAAGGTAGATGCAGTGTCTTCTCGTCGGCTATCTTCCCACCTGTGGCTGTGGTCCAATTCAGGCGGTGTTCAAGTGTCGCGAGTTTCTGTACGGTCGTATGGCCAGACTGAGCGGTCACCTATGTTTACAGAAATGTAAGGGAAATAATTAAGCCAAGAAACATTACTTCCAGGCTTTGTTACAACGGTGTGTTTTCCACTGCGAAAACATTATTGACCCACAATTGTCCATGTAGGTGCCCGATATACGTGTACTACGGCAAATTAATGTCTTGAACGTCCCTGGAACGTGATGACAAGAAACGTTTTTACTTTTGTATACCTTACGTAATCTGTACGCAGTTTAGAATTTGGTAGCACTTTAGTATTCAATATTTACATTTTATTATTAGGACCAAGAAGTTTCGAATGCATGGAAATGCCATTACACTGAAACGTGAAGCCTGCGGCCGCGACGGATTAGCCATGCGAACTGGAGCGCCGTGCTGCGACGCGCGCGGCTGTTCGCCGTCGGGCGCCCGAATCCCCCCTCGGGCATGGGTGTTTGTGTTGTCCTTAGGTTAGTTTACCTTAGTTTAAGTCGCTTGTAAGATATGGTCTAATAACCACGCAGTTGAGTCCGATAGATTTACAAACATTTGAACATTCTGAAGCCTGCGTTAGCCATAGTGCTGAGTC
The DNA here is from genome assembly GCA_026315105.1 of Locusta migratoria. NCBI lineage: Eukaryota > Metazoa > Arthropoda > Insecta > Orthoptera > Acrididae > Locusta > Locusta migratoria. Next base: position 28,681,579 of record CM048745.1, on the reverse strand, counting down.
TCGGAAAAGTGGTTGATTGCTGTGCTGCTCTATAATTTAACTTCAAATGCTAAGAAAACATTCCGCCGCGTGGTCTACGGCGTCATACTGCGGGCATGGGTGTGTGTGTTGACCTTAGAGTAAGTTGGTTTAAGTAGATGGGAAATCTAGGGACTGATGACCATAGCACTTTGGTTCAGTAGGTTTACAAACATTCAAAACGTTCCGCCATTTTGCCATGATGTACAGCATGTTCGACGATTGAGATTTTGGCGTTAAACCATCTTTCCAAATGTCTGACGGTGACTGTTTATATGAAAGTCTGTTGTTTGAAAGTACATAGTCGTTACTTTTTATTAGTTCAATGCATGACTCCCCAAGATGGTGGACAGACTTCAGTGGAGCTCTGTCCTCTACACAGCCTGTCTGTTTTTTCAGACCGCGGTTTTCCAATTTCTAATTTTTCTCAGACGAACTTACCAATCAAATATCTATTGTCAGAATGTGTTTTTTTTTATTTTTTTTTTTTTTTGACAGGTGACTTTGTTTGTAGGATTTTCCCCAAGTATTTAAACTGACAAACACTTTTTTATTTTTCAATACTTTTTCAATAACTTTGATCCTTGTTTGTTGGATGTCATGTATTCCCTTTCTTCGAATGATATTCGTGTCCTATTTTTTCGTAACTGTTTTAATAATTTCAGTTTGTTTTCTATTTTTGTGTTGTGATAAGGTCCGTAGTTAAAACTGCCAGATGATCTGTGAATGTGAGGCTATTTACTCTAATATAACATCTAGTATCTTGACTTTCTGAATTACCTTTTGATCGTTTTAAAAATACCTATTCGAAAACACAGTTATACGGGAATGAGGGGAGTTAGTCCCTGTCTAACACCAGCCTTTGTATCAAATAGTTCTGGTCTCTCATTTATTTCACTTTATAAACGATGTCGGTTAGCGTTTCGTTGATCCGTGTTATAGTTTTATTATCTAGCCCTTGTTACTTTAAAACATGAAAAGAGATTCATGATCAGCTGAGTCGTAGGCCACAGGACTCCGACCTCTTCTGATCAATCATATTTCCGTTTTATCTGGAGGCCCCAGAATCAGAAAGACCAACTGTACCAGTGACAGTGGCGGTGATTAGCCACCTGGGCTAAAATTGTGATTATAATAACAATCCACGGATCTGGACGTGGATGTGGATGTAGACTCACTGAGTGTACTTAGAGTATTATGGCTGGAAGGATTAGTTAAGGAATATAAATTTTTGACGTACCACTGGTCAACAAAAGGTCCTTGTATAATTAATACAACAAAACCGTACTTCATTTTCGTGTTGATATGTTAACATAATGATTAACCCTTTTATGTATCTTGCAGTTATTATTGTCCAATAATAGTCGGCCTTGTGAGATCACCCATCCCATAGTTATTTTGGGGCAAGTACAAGAGAAATAAAGGTAATTAAAGAAACAATTATCAGGTAAGTATTGTCCAGTGAAGAAAGAATCGTTTGAGATAAGAGAACAATAGTTACGATGAAGCATTTGATGTATGCATAAGTGTCTGCAAGCCATACATACTATCGTTTTACATCAGGCATTCATAGTTGTTGTTGTTGCTCTCCACCATACTTTGTCCTGGACAAACCTCTTAATCTCCTCATAAGAACGGCAACCTACATCCATCTGAATCTGCCTACTATACATCTCTCTTGGTCTCCCTCTACTATTTTTACCACGCCCACTTTCCTCCAATACGAAATTTTCGATTAATTTCTATGCCCTACCAATGGATCCCGTCTTTTATTTCAGATATGCCAAAAATTCCTTTTCTTCCCAATTCTGTTCAGCACGTTTGCATTACTTATGGGATATACCTATCTAATCTTCAGCGTTCTTTTGTAGTACCACATTTCAAAGCGTCTATCTTCTTCTAGACTGAATTATTTGGCTCCATGTTTCCTTCCTGGCGGAGTAAAAATTCCATACAAAAGCCTTCATACATGAGTTACACTAAAATTAATATTCAACTAGTTGACTCGGCAATTCTTCGCAATTGATAATATAAATGTACTCTTGCTTTGAACGTCGAATTTCCAAAATTTTATCGCAATCAGATGAATGGTTTTAATGTTTCATAGAAAAATTTCTTTCTGTTTTGTCAGAATTTTCTAATTTTCCGGAAACTTTCTCAAATTTTTAGTTCATAAGAACGTTCATCTTTCGTTGAACGTCAAATGATCGAAATTTTTTCGCAATCGGATGACAGGTTCTCAACTTATAGTGTTCAGTACATTTAGAAACACATTAAAAAAGTAACTTCTTTCGAATTTTGCTACGTTCCTTTTTAACTGTCCCTATTTCTTTACTGAAAACTTTTCCTAGACCATAATTAACAAAACAAAGAAAGAATTACCCCTCTCCGTCGTACTAATAGTCAGTTTCAGTGCTGAATTCAACTAAAAACACCTTGAAAAACTCACTTTCAGTTTTTCTCAATTTTTTAAATTTTCCGGTAGATTTTCGAAAACAAATTATGCCATACAAACCTTGTACTGTCAAGCGGTACGCAAGTGATGCTGTTACAACCATGTGGCAATTGATTTTTATTCATAGAAAAATATTGCTTTCGGTTTTTCCTAAATTTTCCTACTTTTAGCGAGACTTTTCCAAATATTTGTTTGATGCGAGTATTCCTCTTGCTTTCAACATGAAATATAAAAATGTTATCGCAATTGAACGAACAGTATTGATAGCTTACTGGAAAAAGCTGTTTCATTTTTTCTCGATTTTCCTCTTTTCCGGACAACTTTTCCACATTTTATAACACACATATTTAAACCTTCCCTGGACTGACACGAATAGTTCAAGACTAAAATTAGCCAAATCGGTTCAGAAATTCTCGAGTTTTAGTGAGACTAACAGCATTCATTTTTTATATATAGATGTTAACAAAATTCTCATTTTCAAAATAGTTTTTTTCCCCATCAACATTCTTCATTTTATATTCTCTCTACTACGACAATCATATTTTACTGCCCAAATAACAAAACCCATCTACGACCTTCATTGTTTCATTACCTATTCTAATACTTTCAGCCTGGGCCAGCATTTCATTACCTTTGTTTTGCGCTTGTTAATTTTAATCTTTTTATTCCAAAACAGTGGAACGTATGCAAGAATGCAATATGTTAATATATTCTGTATAATTATTTCATCACCTGCATTGATACTGAAATGATAGTTTTTATGTTTTGTAAAAATAAATAAACAGTTTAATTCCGTCATTCAGCTGTGAGCTTCATAATTTAACGCTCCTCGAAAGCCCTTTCGTTTAAAAATTAATAAATAACTTGCCTTTGTGGTGAATATTTCGTGGGAAACGATACTGTTGTTACTTCTCTCAGAGATATTTCTGAAACGCTTCTAGTAATTTAACGTCATTTATCATCTAATCGCTTATCATGCGTGTAATTCTAATCAGCTGCAGTGTGATACCATCGTAATTCAGTTTCATGACCACAGATTTGATTGATAGCCGACGTTTCACTGTTTGAAGACTGTTAAAGGGGTCCGCTCTTCGCTTTTAACGAAACCGTGATGTGGATTTAATGAAAGACCCTTCTGAAGCACGCAGATAAACCCGGTCTAGAGCAGTAATAATTAAGAAGAGAACTAAAAAATCCATCGCACTTTGAATAGATGGTGTTAATCAATCGAAATGTGACGTCCTCTTTTACGTTCCTTACCAGAAGGAAAAATTTAAAAGGTGGAAAGAATATTGTATTATAATCGTTCCACCTTATTATTATTATTATTATTATTATTATTATTATTATTATTATCATTAATTCTTTTTTTTTGTAATTTTGCTAATGGTGAAAGTAGCCTGTTAAATTATTTAAGTAAGATCTCGGGCAGTTGAGATCTTCAAATGAAAGTCAAAACGCTCACTGCTGCTCTAAATTACTTTGCGAGTGGCCACAGTACTTGCGCAACGGAAATTTATCTAACTGCTCAACAAAAACAAGTGACACATATAAAAACGAATAGATAATTAAACATGTCGCAGGACCGAGCGAGGTGGCGCAGTGGTAACACACTGGACTCGCATTCGGCCAGCCAGATTTAGTTTTCCGTGATTTCCCTAAATCACTGTAGGCAAATGCCGGCTTCGTGTCTTTGAAAAGGGCACGGCCGATTTCTTTCCCTATCCTTACCCAAAATCCGAGAGTAAGCTCCGTCTCTAATGACCACGTTTTCTATGGGACGTTACACTCTCAGCTTCCTTCCTTCCATGGGACGGGGAGCATGACATTATAAAACAGAGATTAGATACTGCAAATCATTATCTAGTCAAAAAAATGAACATAAACTGTGGGGAGACCATATTAAGCACAATAAAGCACACACCTTGTACAAAAATTGAATTAAATCATAAAGTTACTGCCCATAACAAAATTGTTTCTGTCCTTAATAAATATGGAAGTAACGTGGGAGGAAGCTTGCAGAACACTGTGGATAGGGAAAGCAGAAAGCACATTCGTTCACTCAACTGACGTATGTGCTCTGGATAGATAATGCCATCTCCCTTTATTCTAACCTCCTTGGTTCAGAGCATAGTGTCTACCAACCCTCGCTACCTGGGAAAGATAAAACCCTCTTCTAGAGTTCCCAGAGACGTCTCTTGTCACCTCTTTCATCCAAGATTGGGTTGGTACCCCACTAAGATCACGGCCACTTCGCCATCTTACCAAGTAAGCTTGTCCCTGGCCACCCAGCAGACGCCAGCGCAGACGACAAACGAAGCCATGGGTTCTTAACTAAAGTAATCGAGGCTTAAAGCGCGAGGCGGTGACTGTAAGCCGTTGCGTGGCAGTCAGTCAATATTAAAAGCAAACTCTCACATTCACATCAACACACAAGTTGAATCACACGGGAGGAAACTCATGTAAACATGAGGCTTTGATCATTAATAAAAAGAATAAAATAATTTACATACAATATTAATGGTGCAGAAACACTTTAGAGTCATGAATAACTGAAAATAATGATAAAGTTTATGGTAAACACTGAATACATGAGGTCGGTGGTGTGTCAAACCTTTGGGGTCAAATTGAAAAAGGTGATAAGGGATCGTCAACCGACTGCGTTGAGATGCTCAACCAATAGACGGAAGTGCTCAATGATTGTTTTGGTGTAAAGTTCTTCAATAATTGAAGAACTCAGTCAACCTCTAAGATTCAGTGCTGGTCATGAAATATTAAGCAGTGGAAATAAAAACCGTGATCAGATTTGTCCCCTAGCAGTGATCCTTATTTTTTTGGGGAATCACACTTTGAATATTAAATTTCCTATATATGAAATTTTGACGAATTTGTTGCCTGAAATGGAAAAAATTAATGGAAAATAAATGGCTGTGGAAAGCAAAGTAGCTACTCGTTGTAAGCTAATGCTGTTTTCCATAATTTATTGGTGACTACTACCTGAGCACGGTTGAACAAATGTCTAATAGAAGATGCACGAGGCAAATTACTGGACCGGTTCGACTGTCCTGAATTAATAATTGCACTTTTAGACGACTTTTGTCTGCCGTTCCAAAACTACTGACTTCTTGCCTTAACATCATAGTCTTATGCGCATTCAAAAATAAGTTTCTCTATTTCTCTTAACAAAGCCAACATAGTTACACGAAAACATTTATTGATAAAAGGTACAGCACAGTTTGCGAGACACTTGTCGTACTGTCGGATCAAATTTTTCATTCCTTTGTCGAAGAAGTGCCGGCGTGTCTTCAGATCATCTTCATCGACAAACCGCTGGCCGGAGAGCAGGAATTCCTGAAGCGCAAGGTAGGATGAAATTCGCCGAGAGCAAGATGGAGGTTGTGTGCTGGCTGATGAAGCAGCTGCCAGTCCTGCGAAGCGGCCGCGCCGACACCGCCGTGCAGCAGCGCGACGCCCGAGGAGCGCCAGGCTGCTGCCTTCCGGCCAGGACGAGGGGCGGAGGACTGAGGAGTGGGCGACGGCGACTGCCACTGCCGGCTCAGCTGGCGGGCGGGCGGGCGGAGGACTTCCTGGCAGTTGATCCGAGACTATGAAAGGAACTGTCTTAATACTCTTGGTGGCTATGTCGAAAATAGCTCAAACATTACTGTACTTATTGACAAAGAAAAACAAAAACAATATCAGTAGGCAAACACTTTGTGCCCGCTCCTGGTAGCAGTGAATCTACAGTTCCAACTTGTCTGAGTTCGTCGCCATGTATGCCAGTCTGTTGGCTGTTGGTTGAAAGACGTTCTGGTTCCAAATATATGCTCTCCGGCTTTCGGAGCCCACGTCTTCTCCGAGACGTATCGTGTACGTGAGTCATGTGCTTGCTGTGAAGGCTGTCTCTCAACCGACTTGCGCCTAAACGGAAATGGAAAGCAGTCACACATAATCGTACCTGAAGACATCTGCATTCTATTTTACAATTACGGATAAAAATCCTGTAGTTGAAATACGCAGTAAAATTTCATTTTTTGTAACAGGATAAATCGTCAAGAAAGTTACTGAAAGCAAAATATATTTAAAAATATAAATAAATAAAAATCTTGGGACCAGTTAAAAAGCAGACACAATAGAGAATACCACAAAATATATATTATGCACGTATTGAAAGAAAATCGTATACGTGATTACGAAAAGATGGATAGCGTCATACGGCCATACGCAAAGGATGAATTCCCACACAGTGATAAAAACACTACTCTCTTACTTCAGTAAATTAAAAATATATAATACTCCGTCCAGAGAATTTGGAAAACGCCCACAAATCGCAGCACAAGATATCGAGAAAAGACTGCCACTCATAAAGAAAGTCCAGAAAGATCCGAAGAAGAAGACTGGAGCCAGTTGGAACAAAGTCTTTATTTCTGAAACTGAGGGGAGGGGACAAATTTCATAAATCAGAAATGCATAAAGTTTATTCAGGTTAGACTAAATTTGCTAATCAGTTTGTAACACTTTAAAGAAAATGCCTACGTGGATCAGTAGCACAGTGGTAGAGTCCAGACTATGAATCCGTCGCGGGCTCGATCCCACTTTCCATTCCTTTCATATCTGGCAATGTTACTGAAGTGAAAAACGTCGAGTAGTAGCGTGCTTCGGAATCCAAGTTAAACTGGTTCGGAAAGCCAGTCTGAAAGTCGGAGGAAGGCAACGGCTTACCAACTCCTAACAGGCCCATACCTATTACAGCACTCTGGTTTTGAAACCAATCTTCGGATTGTTGACTGCTGAACCTACTTAGGAAGTGCCTATTTTATAAACAGTTTCATATAATATACTAACATGTTATTCAATCTGTCATCGTTCCACGTACAATGTTATTCGTTGCAAACTTGATAAGTCTTAATCGATGGTCTAAAGCTAAAAGTTCGTCATTTTCGTATGTTGTTCACAGTGTAAATCTGGAATCAATACTAAATGCGCGAAAATGCAAGGTTACACCTACCGATAATGAACTGGATGAAGTGTAGGGGCCGGCCGCGGTGGCCGAAGGAACTGAGGCGCTCCAGTCACGGTCTGCACGGCCACTACGGTCGGGGGTTCGAATCCCCCCTCGGGCATGGATATTTGTGCCGTCTTAGCTAGCTCGTAAGTAGGTTGTAAGCTTAGGGACTGATGACCCCGTAATTAAGTCCCATAAGTTGTACAAACATTTGAACATATGAAGTGTAGGGATGGGGGCGGAGCTAGTCTGCTGTTGTTACCGTTATGTCGTAAAAAATACCGTTGTTCCAGAATCCAGAAGCTTGCAATTATGGCGAATTTCCAGTAAATAACTGCTGCATAATTAACAAATTCACGATTTTTTTAAATTTTGTATTTTAACCTCAAAAATTAAGGATGGAGGTACTTTAGTGGGTGGGTTACTATAACCGAGTAAATAGGTATACCTTAAACTGTGGCATTGATATGTAAATGTGGATTAAAGACGCTGAGGATTGTATAAACATGGTATGCACTGTATGTAATCGTGTAATGTAGGACGTAGTAACAAATAAAATATATACAAATATCTATTTAGATATAAAATATAAATTTCGCCCGTGCGAAGCTAAGCGGGTCGGTTGTACATATGTATATATTCCTGTTGTAATGTGCTTCAGTAAGACAATGAAGAACGACAAGAGCAAAATGTAATGTACCGGGTGATCAAAGAGTCAGTAAATATTTGAAAACTTAATAAATCACGGAATACTGTAGATAGAGAGGTAAAAATTGACAATCATGCTTGCAATGATATGGGGTATTATTAGAAAGATAATAAATAAAAAAGTTTCGACAATATGCGACACATGGCGCTGCACAACGAAACGTCAGTGACTGCTACCGTGACGGGTGTGAGGTACACGATATGTTACAGAATCGCATCATACCCAGTCTGTCTGACAAACACCTGCTGGAACGTACGATTTTTATGCAGGACGGCGCTCGACCCCACATTGCTAGACGCGTGAAAGATCTCTTGCGCGCGTCGTTTGGTGAGGATCGTGTGCTCAGCCGCCACTTTCGTCATGCTTGGCCTCCCAGGTCTCCAGACCCCAGTCTGTGCGATTATTGGCTTTGTGGTTACCTGAAGTCGCAAGTGTTTCGTGATCGACCGACATCTCTAGGGATGCTGAAAGACAACATCCGATGTCAATGACTCACCATAACTCCGGACATGCTTTACAGTGCTGTTCACAATATTATTCTTCGACTACAGCTATTGTTGAGGAATGATGGTGAACATAATGAGCATTTTCTGTAAAGAACATCATCTTTGCTTTGTCTTAATTTGTTATGCTAATTTTTGCTTTTCTGATCAGATGAAGCGCCATCTGTCGGACATTTTTGAACTTTTTTTTTCTTTTTGGTTCTAATAAAACCTCATGTCATTCCATGCATGTGTGTCGATTTTTACCTCTTTATCTACATTTTTTCGCGGTTTATTAAATTTTCAAGTTTATACTGACTTTTTGATCACCTGGTATATCGTATCGAAAGCCATTTATGTCACTAAATGAGGTTCAGATACTGTAAAAAAATAATAAAAAAATAAAAAAAATAAAAATAAAATAAAAAATAAAAAAGAATGACGAACTGGGTGTGTGACAGCGCCATGTTCCGTTTCAGTCACTGAGATTGCTGTGTCCGTCTTGAGACGGGCCCGCAGCCGTGTTGACAGGAACCCGCAGTTTCGCCACGATACAGAAATAGCCTGAGGTGGGGGGGGGGGCAGTGGACACGTGACGTGATGAGAAGCGCCGCCGTGTTATTGTCCTTCGGCGATAATGAAGGCGCGCCGCAGGACGCAGGAACCTTGACCGACACGTCCACGACGACCGACGACCGTGGGAATTTCCGGCCGTTCCGTTCGCCGGCAGCTGCTTTGTGTCGCCGCTAGCCGACAGCTTAGGCCGTCTCCAGAGCTGGCCGAGAGGTCCCGAGCAAGTGCCTGTGCAGTCGGTGGCAGTGGCGTACTGACCATTCTCAATCAAATGCCAAAGAAAGCATACATACGTTCATTAAACGAGAGCCACAGAGAAGTTGGAGTACAATATGTTTAAAAAATACACTGCAGACCAAAGACCCTGGTATAGGCACGCGTATGCAAACGGAGAGATGCCTAAACACACAGAGGACTGTGCTGCGTTTGCAACGCCTATACAAGGCGACAGGTCTCTGCTGCAAGCGTTACAACGGTTACTGCTGCTACAATAGTAGGTTATCACGATTTAAGTGAATTTGAACGTGTTGTTATAGTTGACACACAAGAGATGGGACAGAGCATATCAAATATTGGGGCGAGGTAGGGATTTTCCCGCACGACAACTTCACAATTGCATCGTGTATATCGTGAATCGTGTAACAAATCAAATCTCTACATCTCTGCTGGCGGGAAAAGATCCTGTAAGAACTAGACGAGTGACAACTGAAAAGAATCGTTCGACGTGAGAGAAGTGCAACCCTTTCGCAAACAGCTGCTGATTTCAAAACTGGGCCACCAACAGGCATCAGCCTCCAAACTATTTAACAAACATAATCGATATGTGCTTCTCGAGTCGAAGGCCCGCTCGAGAACCCTTGCCGACTGCACGACACGAAGCTGTACGCCTCGCCTGATCCCGTCCAGACCGACAATGGACTATTGATCACTGAAAAACGTTGCTTAGTCTGGCGAGTTTCGTTTCCAGTTGTTTGAAGCGGGTGTAGAGGTACCCTGGTAGCATGTCGGCAGGGCACTGTTAGAGCTGCCGGCGTCTCTGTAATGTTGTGGGGCGTGTGCATTTCGAGTGATGTGGGAACCCTGATACATCCAGATACGACTCTGGAATTTTCCAAGTTCGTTGGAATCCACAGTGAACATAAATGGAACAGGTGATCAGCCAGGACGCGTACTGAGGTGTCCCATTGTACAGTCGTATCTAGACGTATCGGACTTCCCACGTCACTCCAACTGCACACGCCCCACAACATTACAAAGCTTCCACCTGCTCTAACAGTGCCCTGCCGACATGGTACCAGGGTACCTGTACACCCGCTTCAAACAACTGGAAACGAAACTCGCCAGACTAAGCAACGTTTTTCAGTGATAAATAGTCCATTATCGGTCTTGAGGGGCTCAGGCGAGACCTAAAGCCTTCTATCAAGCATTAAGCAAGGGTACAAGAGCGGGCCTTTAAAACCGATCGTGATAGGAGCCCAAACAGTGTCTCGAAATAGTGTTCTCAACAACTGTCGTTACATGATCGTTTCATTTCATATCGCTCCTACAATGTTACGTATGTGTCAAGCCACTCACTGATCACGTAAGATTCTTGAAAATCCACCGAACTTATATGACGTGAGTCCCTGTGCCACCAAAATGTAAGACTTACTGCAAGGAATCTGGTAAGTCATGCCATAGGGTGCGTTATTGCTGTACACCGATAGAAATAGAATTGCAGATTGTATACAACACTCTCTGTATGTTGACTCAAGTTAATAAAAAACGGGGGCGATTATATAGAAATGTGTAACTATAGAAGGAAGGAAGCAAGACTGATGTAGGCATGGTGTTTACTAGAGACAGTGCCTAGCTAAAAGAACCCCTGTCAACAAAGTCTGAGAATGTAACAGTTCTAATTTATCTATCCCTGGTGTAATTTTCTCTCGAAAGACAATAGGGATCTGTTTCGACAAGATGTTTAGTAACGAAGGCTGCCAATTTGATGAATCTTGTTTAGTAAGAAAGGCCTGTTCATTCGATGAATTTTGTTGGTCTAAACTGGTAATCGTACAAATTAATTTTATTTACATTTTGATAGCTTACACTTTTGCTTGTTATCCTTTAATGTTTTATTGTATAAAATTACTCAATCCTTCTAACAAATTCTTCTCTTTCTGCATCCCTCCTAACAATATTCTGTCCAATTGCTTCTTCAGTATGTATTTACCTAACACAACTTTTATTAAGGTATTACCATTCGATCGATTAGAAATGATTTGTGAAAATTTGTTATAGAGAAAATAATTAGATTTGTTTCTAAATCACGACTACAAGTCCCACATCAAAACCTATGCACAACAGACGCACAATCAGCAATAGTCCGCACATTTATAATACAAGGTACCTATTTGGAAAAAAAGTAGAGCAAAATATAAAAGAACTCCACTGACTAAAGAAGGGCATGAAATGGAATTTCTTGAAAAACTGCCCTTTTTTTCACGGTACAAAACACATTAGGTAGAAAATCAATTAGTGAATTTCTTCAGGTGCTTCGACAGTTTACTTAAATAACAGTATTAACACACAGAAATATAAGTAAATTGTGATCCAGGTTACAATCAGAAGAGACATCCTCTGTAAGTAGTCGATCGCTGTCTACGGCAAACCAATTGCATTATCTTTCTAATCTCCATCAAGAAACATCTTTGAAGCTATTTGTTTATATAAGTTTCTTTCACATTCACGATGTACATTGCGGTCATAAATTTCTATGTGGATTGTAACATATGTGAGGTCCTGCAGAAATGGACAACAAAAAAACCTTATGGACAACAGATTAATGGAGAACATTTCATATCAAAAATATGGCATCCTCTAGAAAATTGGAATAAATTCTCGAAACCCATCGTGAAAACGTGACCGTTAGCAGTTATCATATAAAAAGTTACATGAGTGTTAATATTGACTGGTACCTTTGTCACCGGCGGATAAGAAATAATGTTTAACAGTCGTATGCTTACTACTAACAATAATATTCTTGTAATTTAGCAGAGTGAAACGGTAGCTTTTATAACTTGTGGTAGCGCACTACGTATTACGTATTTTCTGTTAGCCGTTACACAACCTCCACTCGCAAAATAAATTCAAATATAAAACAAAAGGATCGACCGTAAGACGACTCTGCATCGTCTGTGGCGTAGCGTACCCGTTACAGTACAGGGTTAATTGCAAGATTCATTAATTTTGTAATAAAGAAACAAGTCTACTAAGTGAAGCTAATTCGTAACTTAAATTCTTCCGTGCAGGTTGTATCCATCAAAATCCGATATTGAATATGTGCTTGGTGTAATACACACAGTCCTTTACGCCACGGCGATCTTGGAAACCCGTTTAGGAGGGTGAATTTCTGTAATAGCTAGCAGCACGTACAGAAAAAAAAATCATTGATAGTGTCACTCATTTTCACTCACATCTGCGCACAGAATGGATTTTATCATCAATAATACTTAACAGAAAATTCGACCCAGTTTGGGAATAGCCATAGTGTTTGTTTGTCCTAACAAATAATAACTTTAGTTTTAAAAGGGAGATACTGCTGTCGATGTTTAGGGTCATGGTCAAGGGAACTTTGAAGTACATTATGTATTATAGCTTATATACAATACATAATAATTCTTGAGAATCTACATACTTACATACAACAGTTTATATAAACTGGATATGGAAATAGTATGTGTATGCCTACGAGAATAAAAGAAAAGGAAAACAATTAAAACAAGTGACATTTATTAGAAAATTTTGTGATGACATTACAATAATTCGTAGACGAAACGTTTTTATTGTTGATATTGGATTAGGCATTTCCAGTGACTTATGCCCTCGGCAGTAGGAAAGTACAGGCGAAACATTTTGTAAGCTGCGGGAATGGAGGCATGGTCTAATGCGTCTTGTCACGGATTGCGTGGTCGCTCCCCGTCGGAGGTTCGAGTGTTCCGACGGGCGTGAGTGTGTGTGCTGTCCTTTGTATAATTTATTCTAAATAGTCTGTAAGTCCATGGAGCGAAGATAACAGTAGTTTGGTCCTATAGGTTTAGAAACATTTGACATGATTGTGAAGATAACAAGGACGATATGAACATTTATCGGAGGTGAAACTTTATGTACAGGCAAGAAAAGAAGGCCGATAGTGTCAGACTGGTGATTTTATGGTAAGTGTAAGATCTTTCAAATATGAATATGAAGTGACCTCAACTGGGAAGGATATGTGAAACGAGTTATTAGAAGTACTGAGGTGTACTGTGCAGTATTTCTTTGATCTCTGTCGTGATTGCACTGCATACGAAAAGATACGGGCTGCATTTTTCCCCTCGCTGCAAAATGCGAATGTGTAGCTCAAGTCTGGGATCCCAATAACGGTATGGGGCTTCTGCTCTTCGTATACTATGGCTCGTTGCATATATGCATAGTTCCAGATGTGAGAGAAAGCATGCAGCATTCGTGCTGCAGTATGTGTACCACGTCAGTTTGTTGGTAGTAACTTATTTCCTTCATTTTAGAACGCTGGGTCACTACTTTCAAAGACCTGTGGCTGGCCGACGACTTTGCAGTGAAGTGTGCCGAACACTGGAGAGAGATATGAGCCTGCTATGGACAATAATAACGTATAATGTGTGAAAATCATTATTGTATATATATGAATGTATAATTAGTACTTAGTTTTTATTTGTAATCTAGTATATGTAGCTTATTAATTAACTTTAGATGTAGCTCAGACACGATTAAATAAATAAACTACAGAGGTGGTGATTTGCGTGTTATTTCAAACAAAAGGTAGTTTTACAGTCATCTCTATGTCTGTAACACCATATCTCCTGAACAGTGCATCGTACAGAGAGATCATTTCTGCAGTTATTTTCAGTGATATCTTTAGATACTGCCTGCAGCTTGTGTTGAAAATAGATGTCACGATGAATAAGGCAATGCTACCATTTCGCCGCCAGTTCATAATATTAGTTTGTTATTATGGTCTTCAGTTCGGAGACTGGTTTGATGAAGCTCTCCACCCTACTCTATCCTCGTTTTTATCACCTCATAAGAACGGCAACCCACATCCATTTGAATCTGCTTACTATATGCGTCTCTTGGTCTCCCTCTGCGATTCTTCAAAAAATGTTCAAATGTTTCTAAATCTATCTGACCAAACTGCATGGTCATCAGTCCGTAGCTAACAAACTACTTAAACTATGGTAAACTTACCTAAGGACAACACACACATCCATACCCCAGGGAGGACTCGAACCTCCGACTGCGAGGAACCGCGTGCTCCGCAGCGAGGCGCCATAGACAAATGTTCAAATTCGAATGTTTGGCAAGCTTAAGCAACTTAACTGCTGGGTCATCAGTACCTAATCATACAAACTACTTATGGACTACCTTATAGTAAAGACGAGCCAAACATCCGTTCCCGAGTGCTGATTCGAAGCCCCGTCGGCGAGTGGCCTCGCACATCGTAGCATAGCGCCTCAATGCGCTTGGCCACTCCGCCGCTGCGCGCCTAAGACCGCTCGGCTACTCCACCGCGGCCTGCGATTTCTACCCCACACACTTCCCTCCAATGCTAAATTTACGATCCCTCGGTGTCTAAAAAATGTGTCCTATCAAGCGATCCCTTCTTTTAGTCAAGGTATTCCAAGAATTCCTTTTCTCACCAATTCTGGTCATAAATTATTTCTTGGCTTGTAGCCACATCCTAAGGTGCTCCTTACATTAACGAAAGATAAATTTCACAGCTGCTAAAAAGCAGTGTGATGCTAAAATTCTGGACTGCCCATCCCACAGCCTTCTCATTAAAATTATCAGCAGTGAAATATACACATTGAAAATATTTCTCTGGTAGTTACGTCACACCATTTCTCAGAATATTTACTTCCTGAATAATATGTTCAAAGGTTGTGGTTGAATAAAAAGATATGGGAGTAGGCAAATGGATGATATCGGTTAATACAGTCGATATAAAATGGTTAGCGTAGCTGACCCTCCAAAGACCGATTAATTAATTAAATTCTATTTCGCAAATAACTGATTACTCAGACTCGTACAAAATAGTGATGAATGGTGTTAATTGAAAATTAAATTCGAACTCATTTATTTGCTGGAGCCAAATGCACATCAGAATAAAAAGCAAAATACAAAACAATAAAAACAAAATTAAATAGACAATAATTCAAATAAATAATATAAAACTTACAGAAATCGTATGCACATGTCAATAAATTAGCCTAAATTTCCAAAAATTGCTAGATATACAGGGTGCCTCAAGAAAACACCGACAACTCTTAGTATGTTGTTTGGGAAGGCAACCTGTTCAGTTTTCAAGAAGGAACCCATATCCAGAATCGCTCGACTTGGGCGCTGGAGAGCATTCTAGTCTGAGAACGAACTATTGTGATCCGATTCACTTTGGTTTCTGTATACTGATGGCATGCAGCTCTTCAGACATCTGGTATTACGGATGGACTTCCTCATCATAATAACATTCCTGCCCACGAAGTTTGAGATGGGTGTGCACCCTCCTTTACGACAATAACTCCCTGATGAGTAGCACATCGCACTGTGCACATTGCAAAAGGGCTTCGAACTACGTAGCTTCTACGTTATTTTAGAGCGAAATCGAAGGTGATGAGACGCCTGCACATAAGCAAGTACATGCTGTTATCTCCATGGTGTCGAGCAATAAGGTCTTCCGCAGTCGTTACAGGAGTGCGGTATACCATATTCTTAATGCTACCCCACACTTTTTCAATGGGAGCAATTAGCTCAAAATTAAAAACGTCATAAACTAATAAAAATAAGTACACTAGTTTTCGTATATATTTCAAATACTATTCGTGTACTGTGCTAAATCTGTGGCGTCAGTTTATTTCGGTGAGCTGAACACATTATAGAAGCGCGGGTCGCGTTCCTGCTCGATGCGGCCGACGTCAACCCCTGCTGTGGACGCATTTCCCAGACGAGGAGCAGGCGCCCAGCGCCCGCAGTGTGGGGAATTTGTGCAGAGAGCTTCAAGCATCGCTGTGCTGGCTGTTTCGACTGCGGACGTAAACATAAATGAACGTCCGATTTTCGCCGCAGTGTAAACGAGAGGACTGTTTAATGACCTGATTTTGGTCGACGAGTAATTGCCATCGTCTAAAAACCGCATTAGTAACAGTAATGACACTACGTCATAAAGAGTAGCAGTAGTTTTAATGAAACGTACTCGTAGCCCGAAAAAATGGTGGTTGCGACATGCACTGAAAATCATCTTGTAAAATGACTAAATAGAGAGCGCTTCAGCGGGAATGATATGATTCTTAGGGAATAATATGCAGACCCAATAATTGCACCTCCGACTGCAATTCATTTTCGACTTCTTTGGCTAACACCAGTATAAGCTCTTTTGTAGTCACCTCACGGTGTTTCAAAAGGGCAACATTTTTCACAACCGAAACTATCAGTTCAGCTGTTGTGTATAGCTTTTCCATGTAATTTTCGCCTTTCAACAATTTTCAGGAAGAAAAATATGGAAGGATTGGATGGGGAGTGCAAGAAACACGACTAATTCTGATCCACAAGAGATTCCTGTCCTATGACGCGCACACCGTCGCCAGTGTCGTATAGAATACGTCAGACATCTTTTACTGTGAAGTATGTTGAGAGAGGTACTTCCATTCGTCTGCTAATCCCACGCCTATCTTGCTCAGGGACCGTTTGTTTTTTTAATATTTTGTTTATTATTTCATAGTTTCACACAATTTCTTCTAGTTTTCTCGATTGATCTGTGTTCAGGTTTCACGGCCTATCCACTGCGCCAACTTGGTGACGGCGTAGGCTGCAGATGTCTGCACTTGCGGTTTGAGGCGGAGGCTTGTAGGACTCCCCTTGATGGATCACTCGTGAACCTCACGAAGGTAGCAGCTATTCGCGTAGCGTCATTTATGTTCCTTGGGGAGGGGGAGCTAGATGGTAACTGGTGTTCTGAAGAACATTCGTCGGTAGACACGCAGACAGTGAAAGCAGACGAAAAACAGAGTATCAAAATATTAGCTGTATGTGTTCAAAGTATTCGAAGAAAAGTCTCGCATTTCCTGCATTCGAGGAAATTTGATGTCCTCAGATAACCATCCGGACTGGCTGAATTCCGATGTAGTAAAATGTGAAATAAGAGGGTTGTCCATAAAGAACGTTCCGTTTTTATCGCAGTTCCGATCATGAGCGACGGTTACTTTTTTTTTATGTCAGCCGTAATTGAAAATGCCACCGCGTGTAAAATCAGATCGGTGATTCGTTTTCTACATGCAAAGAAAGTTAAACCAAATTAAATTCATCGGAAAATCTGCGAGCCTTACAGATAAAATACCATGAGTGATTCAATAGATACAAGATGGGTCAGACTGTTCAATGAACGCTGAATCAAGTGCACGATGAAGAACGAAGTAGACGCCCATCGGTGGTTACTGATGAACTGGTTCATACAAGTGAAGATTAAGCACAGCCATTAGTTTTCGCTTAGTGCCATTGCTATGCAAGTTCCCCAAACGTCACCATCGCCAATTCATGAAATTGTTACTGACAAACTGAAACTTCAAAAAATTGGCTCACGTTGGGTATCCAAAATTGTTACTGGACAACACAAAAAAACAACGGATGGTCAGTCCACTACAGTTTATGACACGCTAAATTGAAGAAAGCTATGGTTTTCTTTCTCGGATAGTCACGGGGGATGAAATTTGGGTTCGACATCCCTGAAACAAAGCGGCAATCAATGGAATGGAGCACTCTTCGTCCTCAACGAAGGTTAAGCCTAAGCAAGTTTTAACACCTCAAAAAGTCATGTGCATGGATTTTTTTCTCTCTCTTTTTTTTTTTTTTTTTTTTTTTTTTTTTTTGCCAAAAAGGTACTTGCTGATTGATTTCTTCCCAAGAGGCCAAACAATCAATGCACATGGTTACTGAGAGACCATTAAGAAATTGCGATTCGCAATACAGAACTGTCAAAAAGTGCCTTTTTTCTGCGATAATGCCATACCGCACACAGCGAATGTCAACAAATAACTCTTACGGGAATTTCACTGGGAAGTGTTTGATCATCCTCCGTACAGCCCGGACTCGCTCCTAGCGACTTTCATTTCTTCATGCACCGAAAATCTGTCCTGTTACCACATGATTGAATACACTGGCGGCAATCTTCTATGAAGAAGGAATACAAATACTTGTGCCACGCAATGACAAGTGCCTACAAAATTTCGGAAGCTATGTAGAAAAGTAGTAGTTTAACAGTTTTGGATTTTTCTACAATACATATTTTTTCCTGTACCTGTACTCGTTTGTTTTATATAACCAAACGGAACTTACTGTATGGACATACCTGTACTTAGTGAAGCTTTCAATGTATACCGGGAAGATAGATAAGACACAAATGGAAGTGCGATTATTACAAAGTAAAGGTAATTTTTAATAACACTATGATATTTTAAATTCAACTTACTGTTAAGTGAATTATGTGCACATTTCCTTTTAATTCTAAAAATTTCAAGTTATCCCATCAAATTTAAAACATTTCCTGGATTTTGAAAAATTATGAGATTTTTAATGAACCTGATGATATTACACCCTTATGCAACACAATTATTTTTGATTGAATACCGCGGATACTTATGAATCTCTAAATCACTGCATCATTCCCCAAACTACTTTGAAACTAACTTATATTAAAGGCAGCAATAACACCCATGCCCGAGCTAGGATTCGAACCCCCGATTGGGAACGGCTTCGCGCATCGGAGCATACCGCCTCAATGCGCTCGGCCCCTCGACCGTGGCAATTGATTCAATACATTGCATAACAAAATGGTTTTGAAACAGAATTTGTTAATGTAGTCAACAAGGGAATAATAAAACGGGAAGACTGTAAATCATCATATTTATGAAAAGAGGCGCATAATATTATGAGTCAAACAGAAAATGTCGCAATTCTCCTTCATGAAGAAAAAGGTCATGTTTTGAATTTGGCGCAGGAGTTTGAAATTTTTGGAAGTAAAATGAAATGATCACAAAATTGACTTAAAAACCACGTTCGCATTCGGGAGGACGGTGGTTCAAATCCACCTCCTGCCATCTAGATTCAGGTTTCCCGTGATTTCCAAGCATATACATCAGGGTAATTACTCTGCGAGACACGCTGAAGCGCGTGGCAGAGGGTCCACCGAACCGCTTGTCTGCTGTTTCTCTACGTTCCATTCTGTAACAGCTCGCGGCAAAAAGGAACTCCTAAATCTTTCCGTTTTCGATCTGATTTCTCTTATTTTATTTAGATGATCATGTCGTACTATTTCTGTGGGCGCTAACAAAAGGTGATCGGGAGAGAGAGTTCGTGAAAGAAATTTCGCAAATAGTTCTCGTCGCAACGCATAACGCCTTCGTCTTAATGACTTCCACCCCAACTCGTGCATCATTTCCGTAACATCCCCCCCCCCCTCTATATCGCGATAATACAAAACGAGCTGCCCTTCTCTGTACTTTCTCTAAATCGTCTGTCAGTCCCACCTCGCAGGAATACCACAATGCGCAACAGTACTCCAAAATAGAACCAATGAGTGTGGTGTAGGCAGCTTTTTTAGTAGTACTGTTGAATCTACTAAGAGTTATGCCAATGAAACGTAGCCTTTGGTTCGCTTTCCCTACAATATTTTCTGTGTGTCCTTCCTAACGTAAGTTATTTGTAATTGTTACTCCTATGTATTTAGTTGAATTTACGGACAAGTTTTGAGTGAAGTTTAACGAGTTTCTTTTAGTGGTCATATGGATTACTTCACACTTATCATTATTGAGGGTCAGCTGCCATTTTCTGCACGATGCCGATATAAAGGAAACGTAGCGATGGGCCGCGGCGGAGCGGCCGAGCGCATTGAGGCGCTATGCTACGATGCGCAAGGCCGTTCCCCGTCGGGGGTTTGAATCCCCCCTCGGGCGTGGATGTTTGTGCTGTGTTTAGTATAAATTAGTTCATGAGTAGTTTTTAAGTTTAGGGACTGATGACCCTGCAGTTAAGTCCCATAAGCTTTAGCAACATTTGAGTTGTGGCGATGGTTCCTTTCCCATCCTCACCCAAGGATGCAAGCGTGAGCTCTGCCTCTTATGACCATGCTGTCGAGGGAGTTATAAGCCCTAAATTCCCGTCCTTCCCTTTGGATGTACCATTTTCGACACGATCCTATAAGATGCTTTACAATAATTAATGAGGCAAAGACTGCACATGGAAACATATTTTGTTGATATACTACCCTGATACAATACTAAGATACAGATTGTTACAAAGAAATAAAACTGAACTCAGTAGCAAACGTTTTACCAAAAGGAGGATGGAACTTCGGAGAGTCTAGGGTAGAGTTCACTTGCTGCCGACGACTTCTACCTTGTTTTCATTTTGTCTCTTGAGTGATCGAGAAAACTCTTAGAAACAAATGTTTAGATTTTAAATTAAAGTTTTCTGCGATCAGTCACAATTTACTTTTTCCCCATCTTTTCTGTTACTCTTTTCCAGAAATGGCCCTAACAGTTAAATGCATTTTTCGTGTATTTGATGCCATTTAGCAGTACGTTTTCCTTCGACAAGGAAACTGTCAGGAGGGACCCAGGGAAAAATGATACGCCCGTTATTATTTTCCATCTACACAAATGATTTGACGAAGGGAATGATGATAATTCTGTAGAGTTAGGGATGGTGGCGTCATGGAATGACTAGAAAAAAATTCTAGATGGTGGGAGGAGAGGCAGCTAACTCTACGTTCAGAAAAATATAAGGTGTTGGAGATAAGAAATTACAATCTCAAGGTGATCGGAACAGTACTAGCAGTGTGTTTCTTGACACAGTAGCGTCGATTAAATATCTAGGAGTAACGTTCCTCAGCGATAAGCGCAACGAGCATTGTGAGCACAACCACGGCGAAGATGTTTTTTACCCTCGGGATGCGCTACTCTGAACGGTACGTCCGGGAGGTGGGCCGCGACTACTAGCTAGGATGTGGATAGGTCTGCAACTGAAAGAAGTGATAAGTTCACATACACTTTATTAAAAATGCAGATCATACCTCAGGTGTGCTTCTTGATGGGATGTCCGGTCTAATACTTCGTACACAGTTCTGCAATGATCTCTTCCATCAGTCAATAGTAGTGTTCTGGTTTGTCGCTGTAGATGGCTGGCTTGTTGTACTTGGCCGTACTCTTCCGTTGACTCATTTACCGGTAAACTGTCAAAATTGAAATGTTTGTGAATCTATGGGACTTAACTACTTCGGTTATTATTCCGTAGGCTTGCAAACTACTTCAACTAAGGACAAGACAGACTCCCATGCCCCAGGAAGTACTCGACCCTCCGACGGCAAGCTAGCGCGCGCTCCGCAGCGAGGCGCCTTAGGCTGCTCGGCTACTCCACGGCTACACTGAACTGTCCGCTATCCTGCTTTCGTGGCTGTCCCCGCGCCGGCCTATCTTGACGAGCCCTCTTCTTCTGTTATAATTGCCTGGCATCTTATTCAGGTTGTTTAGGAGGCGATCTTTAATGAATCCCTTTATGAGATCTTTATTGCCATAGATCGCTTACTGATTTTACATGATGGCTAGTTTCGACTCGTTAAACAGTCATTATCAAATGCTAATTGTCCAGGCATGGTAAGAAATTATACTTCAGATATAGTACATCTGAAGAGTAGAAATTAGTCATCGTGTAAAATCAATAATCTATCTATGGCAACAAAGATATCATAAAGGGATTCATAACCCTCTTCTTCTGAGTGGCCGGCGCGCGGCGCAAGGCAGGGAGGTACGAGACTTGAGGCGCCCCCGGCGGTCGAAGTGCTGTGTAGCAAGTTATCGCTCGTCATCTTCTAGTTGCTCCGGGACTTGTGTAGACGCCGAAGTAGTGGCGAATGGCGACTCCACAACAAGTTGGATGCTCACCTTCGGTTTTTTGGGGGAATTTTGACAATATTTAGATAATACGTTAAGGAGTCCGTGTGTAAAACAATTGTGTGACCAGTCTTAACTATTGTTCAAGTGTCATTCCTTAATTTCTCCCGGCGCATGCAATATTCGAATCACTTCTGGTAATCAGCCAGGTACCGATATCGAATTCGGCCGAAATTTCAGGAGGAGACCACCCTACCATTCTGAAGGCGATACTGGAGCGAAGAAGCAATATGCAACGACGTCTAGAAACCTCGGCTTTTAACACCAACAGGAAAGGCAACACAGGCAACACACACTGAGCAAGCAATCAAACAGCGCCTCGAGAATGGCAGAGCCTGCCTGCATACGCGTAACATGTTTGAGTATTGTTCAAATGTTTGGTATCGGATATTTTAAAGAAAGATTTGGAAGGAATTCAGAGGCGGGCTGCCAGGTATCTTGCTAGCAAGCCAGATCAATGCGGGAGTGTTACAGGAAGGCTTCGGGAATTGTAGGAAAGGTGACATTCTTTTCGAGAAACTGTATCAGGGAAATTTAGAGGAGCGGTATTTGAAACAGACTCTAGAACAATTATGTTTCATTTAAAAGCAACAAAGGCAGGATAAGATAGGACTCGTACAGTGGCATACAGTCAACCGTTTTTCTCTCCGTCTCTTTAGGAGTCGAACGGAAAATGGAATGACTATGAGTGGTACTAGGTACCCTCAGCTACATACCTTGTAGAGGATATGTATATTTAAGCCGCCGTTAACACTTAGGCGATATAAGCAATGTATCGTAAGCGATATACGATACGCGGCACGCACGGGCAGTTACTTGAAATCTAGAGGGAGGCGATAGGAAAGGTTCACAGCAGCGCGATCGTGCAACATATCGTAAGCGATATATCTCATTAAGTACCGCTTGCCGGTCTCCTGAGCGTTTAGTCGAGAGCGATATATAGGGCTGTGAACGTGGCAGGAAGAATAGAATTCTATGTTTTCTTTCAATAATTTAGTTGAAGCTCATCAATGCACCTGGAACTATTCCACTGCCGTATATAGTAAGATAGATGTGACGAGTGCGGCATGGAGGGAAATTGCATCAGAAATAAGAGACACAGGTGAGTATATTGTTTATCTCTTTAGTGTGTGAAAGACAAGGAAGTAATCAGCCTGTTATAACATTAACTCACAATGTTAACATTTACAACTTTGAGACACGAAATAAGTATCTCAATTGTAATTCACAAGCAGTCATCATTCTGAAGCAGTGGAAACAGTGTGGCCACCACATATTATCGTCCGCGACGCGCCAGTTTATCGCCTGCTGTTGTTAACCTTGCTAGCACATATCGTCGCAATATATCGCTTACTACGTGTCGATTATATCGCCTTAGTATGAACAGCGCCTAACAGTTCTAATGTTTGGTAATTTTTGTACAACTGGCATGCGTTGAATCTGCCACGTGTGCTTCATACAGCTTTTCCTACAGCAACGTAGACTGTTGAGTGCGCTCTGTTGGTACCGTTTGCTGCCCGACACTGCCTACTTGTGGCAAAATACATCTTTATATGTAAAGCAGAGATTCCATGTTTTTGTGCGTCTTTTTGTGTACGTATTGCATAAAAATCTCAACTTTTGTTCGGGTATTTATGAAATTGTGCACATGTAAGCTTCAATTCATGAGGAAGGTTGCTGTAAGTGTAAGGATCACGTAAAACTCCTTGACAAATTTCAACCAAATTTGATACACATATTCCTTACCGTGAGGTAACAGTTGCTGCAGGGTTAAGAATCATATACGACACATGGTTCAGAAGATATGACGAGATAAACAATAGAAATCGCAAAAACCTGCCACATAATGCGACGAGACTATTCATATGCCGTATCAGAATGAGAGTACTTAACGACTTGCAACAAACTTTAAAGGTAATTTCAAACCAGTATTATATTTTTTCTCGTTGACAGCCACAGTAAAATGATGAAAGGAAAGATTCTCTCTTACTACTTTTCCGCTGTTCATAGACTGAAACTATGGCATTTAGTATGACGTTACAATTTATTAACAGGTAGGTTCGACCAATGCGCGAGTGTCACGGAAATGCTCCGGCAACTCAATTGGGGATCACTGGTAGATAGACGATGTTCTTTTCGTGAATGTTGAGGAAATGTAGAGGGCCGGAATTTAAAGCTGAGTGTAGTACTATCTTCCTAGCGTTTACTTACATTTCTCGTAATCATCACAGATACAAGATAAGAGAAAATAGGGCTCGTACATAGGCATATGTTTCCTCGTTCTATTCACAGAAAGAAGCTTTTCCGTTTCAAGAATATTTAATATATTCGAACGGAGGATATGCTCCAAAATTCTACATGAAACTGATATCAACGATATTTGTCTGCAATTGTGTGGATCAGTTATCTTTCCTTACTTATAAACGAGAGTCACCTGCGCTTTTTTCCAATCACTAGGAACTGTGCGCTGAATTAAAGATTCGCGATAAATGCAAGCTAAGTAGGGGGCCAATGCCGCAGAATACTCTTTGTAAAACCGAACTGGTATTCCATCCGGACAAGCAGACGTTTTCGTATTTAGCTTTCTCAGCTGCTTCTCTACACTGGAAATACCTATTACTATGTCCTCCATTTCGGAATTAGTACGTTGATCAAATGATGGCACATTTGTGCGGTCGTCCTGCGTGAAAGATTTCTTAATGGTTAAATTTAGAACTTCAGCTTTCCGTTTGCATTCTTCTGTTACTGCCCCGAAATGATCAACGAGTGAGTGGACAGTGGGCTTTGACCCGCTTATCGATTTTACATTGGACCAGAATTTTTTCGGATTCTCGGAAAGATCTTTTGCTAAGGTATGCCTGTGGTAATTATTGTATGCTTCGCGCTTCGATCATTTTATAGACGCACGAATCTCAACTAACGTTTGCCTGTCATCATTTGCGTGTTCTTATTTGAATCGAGTGTAACAATCTTTGCTTTCTCAGCAGCTTTCTAACATTATTATCATGCCACGATGGATCTTTTCCATCCTTAATCGTCTTTACTGGCACGTATTTCTCTAACCCTTTATTTACAATGCACTTAAATTTAGTCCACAATTCCTCTACATAGTCCCGGAATTAAACTATGCCCATTCATTTTCTAAGTGCGATCCTAACATTTGCTTATCGGCTCTTCCCAACAAAAACACGCCCCTAGCCTTCTTGATTGGCTTATGAACTTTGCTCACCATTGACGCTATGACGATATCATGATCATTAATTCCTATCTCTATACAGACATCTTTAATAAGGTCAGGCCTGTTCGTGGCTATAAGGTCTAAAATATTTCTATTGCGCGTGGGTTGCCGGTTTAACTGCTCAAGAGTTTTCGGAGAATATGTCCAAAAGTAGCTCGCAAGACTGCTTGTCTGTACCGCCTGGAATGTAACTATAGAGGTCCCAGTCTATACTCTTAAGTTGAAGTCTCCCCTGACTAATATTACATGGCCCGGATACCTACGCACTACCTGGTGTAGACTTTAGTTGAATGACTCTAAATCCGCCACAGTAGCACTGGGGGGTCGGTTATAGTGCCAAGATAACTTCACAGCTACTTTCAATCTCAATCTCAGTAGAAACAATATCTTTCTCCACACCGATGAACACACCTCCTCCAGTTGTATCCGATCTATATTTCCGGTATACATTCCACGCCTCGCTAAATATTTCTGAACTTGCCACTTTATGATTTAGCCATCATTCGGTGCCTAAAACTATCTGAGCACAATAATATCCATGCAGTGCGGCTAATTCGGGAACTTTGTTTCTAATACTTTGTAAGTTGGCGGCTAATATTTTGATACTCGAAGTTTTTACCAGAACGTGGCCTGAATTCGCTGTTTCAATGTTGACAGGGAGTGCTCATCAGAGTTAGCACCTAGCCTAAAAAAACCATGTGCACTCCACAAGTACTCTGCTACCCGAGTAGCCGCTTCCTTAGTGTAGTGCACTCCTGATCTATCTAGGGGCACCCTACTCGGCTCCGAACCAAAGGACCCCGATCAACCCTGGGAACAACGCTACAAATCGACAGTTCTGCTTGCGACCCGCGTGCGAGGGCAGCAGCCTTCACCAATTCCGCAAGCCGCCCGTAGGACCTGAGGATGTCCTCAGAACCCAAGCGACAAGCGTCATTGGTGGCGACGTGAGCCACGACTTGCAGTTCAAATGTTTGTTAAGCTTATGGGACTTAACTACGTGATTATCAGTCCCTAAACTTACAAACTACTTATCAACTAGCTTATCCTAAGGACAGCACAAATATCAAAGCCCGAGGGGGGATTCGAACCCCCGACCTTAGTGGCCGTGCAGACCGTGACAGATGCACCTCAGTCCCCTAGGCCACCGCGGCCGGCCGACTTGCAATCGAACTCACCCCGCACCTTCGATAGCCGCCGGCAAGGCCGCCTCCACATCTCGGGTGAGGCCCCCCGGTAGACACACCGAGTGAACTTTGGACTTCTTTCTGGATCTAGACGCTATATACCGAAGGGGGCTCCATCACGCGCATAACATTGGAGCTCCCAATAATTAATCATCCCCCCCCCCCCGTGCACCTGCTCGGACCTGCTGAAAGAGTGGCCACACGTTCACTCACAGGACGAACGGTCGTGGACGGACGTCCAGCCTCCACATTGGCCTCCCGCCTCGAGCGACGCAAACGACGTACAACCCGCCACTCCCCTTGCGGAGAGGGCGGCTCGACCACGTCCGGTACACCTGAAGGTGCCTCGGTAGCAGGGACAGAGAGCGAAGCATGAGACACCTGAGGTGTCCCACTCGGCGCACCAGACTCCCCACCATCGCTGCACCCCGAGACAGCATCTTGAAGACGGCTGACCGTAGCCAACAGCACGCTCAGCTGTTCGCGAACTGCAGCCAACTTCTACTGCGTTCGCACACAGCAGGCACACATCCAATCCATCCTATCGATACAATTAACTCCAGAAGGTAGAAAACTAATCAACTTTTAAGTAGCCTAGTACTCTAATAAAGGCGGCTGGCTGCTGACTGAACTGTGGTCAGTGGTAACTAAACTGTCAAATCAACGAAACTGAGTCCAGCAGTTTTCAAAATAATCACGAATATCTATGGAATACACCGTTATCAAATGCGCGGGAATATAAGCTTTTTTAAAGCACAACATAATAAGGAAGTGACAATATGACACGTAGCTTGCAGCAGACGAAGACTATACACACGGTATTTATCAAAGTACGCGAGAATGAACTCTTAAAGCAGTAGCACAAACGAAATCAGTCAAGTAGGTGAGAAGAAACCTCTTAAAAACAGAAACACTAACGAAAATTAAGAAATTAACTGGCTACGAAATTTCACGCAGTTAGGTTATGATACTTAGCGCTCTGGGTGATGAGGCAGCGACAGCAGCTGGTACTGAACTGACTGCCAAGTACGCGGGAATAAACCTCTAAAACGGAAGTACTAACGAAACTGAAGAACTAGACTCTCAAACTAAAATTGACACAAAATAAGATACTTAGCGCTGTTTACGACCTGACACTGGCAGCAGCTGGCAATAGAATAAATAAATAAATACCGGGGTAGAGCCGGGTTTCCAGCTAGTAATGGTATATTTAAGAATAAAGCAGCCCATCTAGAAGAAGAAATTGTTCTCTCTTTAAATTTATTTGAACTGTACAAGTTGATCAGAAATAAACTCAAATTTCCAAAGATGTATTTCGTCATACCAGCTTAAGCAAGGACGGCCTTGCGGTTTGTGTAACCGGATATCTTGGAAGTCTTTCATCTTTCGTAAACAGGAGACAATTAGCGACTGCCACTTCAACTATTTATTTCGTTACTCATTTTTATGACACTGGTCAACAATTTTACATGGAAAATAAGAAACTACTTTAGACTTCTCAGTATTATCCGTTCGGCAATTAAATCCAGGTGTTACCAATGTCAGTAATTTTTATTATAGTATCGACGTCATTATTTCATTTTGCGTGTCAACCTACACTGTAGTTTCCGTAACCGCAAATCAGGTTATCTAGATGTTTACATTATCTTTTGTAATGCCTGAGTTTCTGACAATTAGGTTTTGCCGTCTGCAATTAGTCTCGATCTATAACATCAGGGAACCATATTAACGGGCCTGATAGCGCGGCTCAGGGGGGCGTAAACTCCTACATGCCTGCTAATGACAGCTCTTCGCTGTCAGCCTCGACAAGGCGAGTGCACTGCGTCACGCCTAATGAGGGCGTTATGCACCGCATTAATTTGCGCGGCGGTAAACAATTACAGTGGAAAATCCCACTTCTTTCCACTGACCCGGTCTCCGTAGTCGCAACCGGGAGCAGTGTGAGCAAATCATTCTCCCGCAGTTAGTTATATGTTTTAGAGCGACACGATGACACGATCCTGTAAAAAAAAAAGACAAGAGTATCAGGGCGAAAATGAAAACTGATTAGAAGCAATCGCTGTTTCTTGACGCACAGGGTGCTTCACAGAAACACAGTATGGCACAAGATTTCTGTGAGTAAATGTGAAAAGTCATTAAACCGCTACATAGTAGCGCACACGTAATTCATGTATCGGCTGGTGCGGTAGCGGGGTGCATTCGATCAGAAAACTATCTACAAACGAATCAGTTCACTTACGGAACCAAAGATCTCGTCACAGTGTAATCTCTTGTCCTTGGCGTGCGAAGACGCCGCGAAAGACCGACAAGTCAATGATCAACGGCATGTGGGTGTGTAACACAACGGAACCCCTGCAGCATAGAGACATTGTGCTGAAAGGTATATATAAGATGAACATTAACAAGAGCAAACAACGGTAATGGAGTGCAGTCTAAGAAAATCAGGCGATGCTGAAGGAATTAGATTAGGTAATGAAATAATAATGTTGGTAGATGTGTTTTGATACCTGGACAGTAAAATAACACACGATGGTCGCAGTACAGAGGATATAAAATGCAGAATGCCAATGAGGTAGAAAAGCGTTTTTGAAAAAGAGAAGTTAGTTAATATCGAATATCAATTTATCCGTAAGGAAGTTCTTTCTGAAAACATTTGTGTGGAGTGTTCCCTTGTATGGGAGTGAAACATGGATGATAAACAGTGCCGACAGTAAGAGAACAGAGGCTTTTGGAATGTGTATTACGATTAGGTGGGTGGATAAGGTAACTAATGAAGAGGTACTAACAGAATTAGGGAGAAAAGGAATTTCTGGCATACCTTGACTAAACGAAGGGATCGATTGGTAGGACACATTCTTAGACATCAAGGAATAGTGGAGAAAAATATAGGAAAAAATATAGGGAAAAAATAGGGAGAAAAATATAGGGAGAAAAATATAGGGAGAAAAGGAATTTCTGGCATACCTTGACTAAAGGAAGGGATCGATTGGTAGGACACATTCTTAGACATCAAGGAATAGTGGAGGAAAGTGTGTGGGGTAAAACTCGCAGAGGTTGACCAAGAGATGAATACAGTAAGCAGATTCAAATGGATGTAGGGTGCTGTACTTATAAGAAGGTGAAGAGGCTTGCTCAGGATAGAGTAGGATGGAGAGCTGCATCAAACCAGTCTCCGAACTGAAGACCACAACAACACAGGCCTAATGTGTATCCACAGGACAGGAGCCTCTAATTGAAAGCAAAGTGTCACGATTATCTCTCCTATTGGCAAAAGATTCCGAAACTGTTCGCCATTCGGATCTCCGGGAGGATACTGACAAAGGCAAAGTGACATGAAAGAAACGAAGAACGAATGAAAATATGACATTCTACGAGTCGAAGCAGGAAATGTCAGAACTTACAAAATATTGGGAGAGCTATAAACTCTGACACGGAAAAAGGCTCAATATACAGGGAGACACATTTAACTTGACAGATCGAAACAACTCGAAAAATATGCATTGTACTCAAAAAGTCGCAGACACAATATTCAAGTCTGCAATCTAAAATTAAATCATCACTCGGCCCCTTGAGAGGGGGGATGGGGGCAACTTTGAATCTTAAATAGGTATCCCCATTTTATTGCAGATTCGGATTCCTTGCCAAAAATTATCTAGGGTTTGTTCGGCCTATTATTCTCTACTAGCTGCTAAACCCGGTATTGCCCAGTTGTATATACAATTTTCCAGTCAGACATTAGAAACTAAAATAAAAATTAGGAAAGATTTCAGCTTGATATATTCATGAAAACCGCTTAGAAATTATGAAAAATGGTAGAACAGACGGAATAAAATACAACCTCATGCAACATGGGTTCGATTTTCATGCACTTAATTCTTTTTGACGTAATTTCGAATTAATATTCAGAGGTATAGCTGCATACTACCTAAAAATATGTCGCCAGCAGATTTACTAGTAAAGACGTAATAAATCGAAACCTCACGTGTGATGCGGCAGTTTTGCATGAACCTCATTTTTGTGTCGAAATATCTTATGAACGAAATGTATTTATTCCTTTCTCCTCTTAGTTCATCTCGTTCTTTTTCCATCGGCATATACCTTACTATCTGTCCGTTTAAGTTCAATACTTATGACGTCATATATCTTTGACTATGTGTCGTACAATACGTATTTTTTTCAGATTTTTGGGGTGTAATATAAGTAATAGTGGATGAATGAAGTCTCGTGTTGGAAAGTTTTTGTGACTCACTGTTTACGACGTCGCATCTCCTCATCTATGTGTCGCATGTGGTTTTTAACCCCACAGCGATTGTTGTCTGATAGCAAGCAATGTGTGTACCAAGTTATTTGAAATCGGTGCATTATTTTAGGAGAAGAAGTTGAAAAATAGTGCTTGATGTAGCACTTATTCGTAAATTTCATTGTTCATGACATTATATCTATTGATATATGTGTCGTATTATGACGTGAATTTCAAGGTATATTCATATGCGTGATGATGCAGTATTTCATTAATAAAATTGTTTATGACTTCATATCTCATGAACAATATGTCACTCTTGACTTAAGAGGTAATCCGTCTTATGCTGACTGCAATTAAGAGATTTATTTTACGCAGGTCGCGTTTTGGTTTTTATTTTAATAGCATCTTCTGTGGTGGTGATGTTGTCTCTTCTTTACTTCACACTGCTGTTTTTCCGTCTTTTTGGCTGGATTTGTTTCGTACCTGGCGTGTGTTTTTCAAATGTGTACTGCACTTTTCGCCTGTTTCTGTGTCTTTTTGTCCGTTTCATTTGTTTGTATCCATTGTTTGTGGCTATTTGTACTATGGTATTAATTTCTTTCTGGTAGTTATTTGTGTCTAGTTGTATAGTGTTTAGTCTGTGGAGCATGTATCTAAGTGCTGCGTGCTTCTGTGTATCTGGGTGATTTTATTTTCGGTGTATAACAGTGTTTGTTGTAGGTTTTCTGTATATCTCAAACGTATGCTCGCTGTTCTGAATCTTTATGGTAACATCTAAAAATTTAACTACCTGTTTTGATATTCTTCTGTTGTGAATTGTATCTCGTCATGAACAGAATTTATGTCAGTGTACAACTACAAAGAAAACCTCGTAACAAAGCTTAACAATAAAATTAAAAAAGAAATAAACACACCAACACCACCATCACAAAGGCAGATTACCACACACACAAACAAAAATCAAATGTTTGTAAAGCTTATGGGACTTAACTGCGGGGTCATCAGTCCCTAAACTTACAAACTACTTATGAACTACTTACGAACTAGGACGGCACAAATATCCATGCCCGAGGGGGGATTCGAACCCCCGACCGTAGTGGCCGTGCAGGCCGTAACTGAAGCGCCTCAGTCCCCTCGGCCACCGCGGCCGGCACACACACAAACACACAAGACACATACAGGGTATTTCACTATGTGTGTTTGCCTCTGTAACTTATAAAATAATAGGTGACGGGAAATTTTAATGCGGTAGGTCAACACAAGATATGTTACACTTTCAGCGGAGCTATGAACATAGTTTATTGTATCATTTTCCAAAGAGTTACAGCACAAAGATATAATTGTTTAAATGGAACAATAGTTTTTTCTATCGTGCATTGGATTCTTTGAAACCAGCTTTGTCCAAATCAATTTAAACTATATTCCTATCACTGTTAGTTTGGGAGCTACAACTCTTCAAAGTTTAGGGGGCGGAGGCTACGACGGCGTAGTTGACTGGCTGGTGGTCATGAGAAAGTGGGCCGTACCCTAGGGGATAGCCACTCGGCCAGTCAGCAACGCTATCGCAGCCTTCACCCCCGGAACTTTGAAGGGTTGTAGCTCTCAAACTAACAGAGATAGGAATGTAGTTGAAATTGATTTGAACGCAGCTGGTTTAAACGAATCCAATACACGATAGAAGAAACTATTGTTCCATTTAAAAATTATATCTTTGTGGTATAGCTATTTGGAAAATGATACAATAAATTATGTTCATAGCTCCGCAGAAAGTGTAACTTTTCTTGTGTTGACCTACCGCCTTAAAATTTCCCGTCACCTATTATTTTATAAGTTACAGAGGCAAAAACACTTAGTGAAACAGCCTGTATACAATAACAACACAAATACACACACGGAATATCCAACATTAAAAAAAAAAAAAGAAGGCATCAAAATAGCCCACCAAACAAACTCATTTCAAAACTGTTTTCCAAAATCTGCACAAATTATATATCAATACAGAAATTCGGAAATATAGCAACTGAAATGCAACACCTGTGATGGAAGATACATTGGTCGAACTAAAGGAACATTTGACACCAGATATAAAGAATACGTACGAGCCTGGATGTATAAAACGAGTCACTAAACGTTTGCACAGCACATACACCAAAAACAAAATTCACGCCAGAGGCGTAGACATGGAAATCATAAGAGTAAACAACAATAAGAAACACCTTCTCACCCTTGAAGAAAACTACTATATCCAGAAAACAATTATAGAAAAGAAACATCTCATAAATGATCAAACCAACCTAGCAAACAACACACTTTTCAAGCTTATATACCACCTAACGTAAAATTAAACTCTCTGAAAGCCAACGCCCTCCCCTCCCCCAAATAAAGACACAAAAACCGCAACGCACTACCCCGCCACCCTCTCCCTCATCCCGGCAAAACATCCCAATTCAACCATTATTTACTTATCTGAAAAACATCTCGGATATTCCATTCTATAAAATTAAAAATTTTTCGTGCGCACACACACACACACACACACACACACACACACACACACACATGTCGAATTAAATTGTATGCGATATATAAATACCAAACAAAACAAAAATTACATTGGCAACGCTCGCAGACCACATGAAAAACAAATGAACAGACAAAAACAACGTAGCGACACTGTGGTGAAGTGAAAAACAATACGAAAGGAATTTCACACAAAACGGGTGATATGCGAACTGTACACAGTTTCAAATAAGTGAAGTGAGTGATAAAAAATGAAACGAAAGAAAAGACAAAGCCGGCCGCGGTGGCCGAGGGGACTGAGGCACTCCAGTCACAGTCTGCACGGCCACTACGGTCGGGGGTTCGAATTCCCCCTCGGGCATGGATATTTGTGCCGTCCTTATAATTAGCTAGTTCATAAGTAGTTTGTAAGTTTAGGGACTAATGACCCCGTAGTTAAGTCCCATAAGCTGTACAAACATTTGAACATTTTTTGAAAAGACAAAGGGGAAAAGTGCCGTACACAACCGAAAAACACACGCCTCGAACGATCCGACTCCAGCCAACAAGACGGAGAAACAGCAGTGAGATGTAAACAAGGGACAACACCACCACAGAAGATGCTTTTAAAATAAAACTGCTCATATCTCATGGTGTAAAGTAAATAGGTGCAGTCAGCAGTCAGCACGAGACGGATTGCCTCTTATAATCCAGTTTGACACCTGCTGCGGAAGATGGCGCCACAACCTAACATGGTGTATTTCGAACTGTGATTTAATCCCGAACACACATTGAGTGATATGCATGCGTGCTGTCTGTGAAATGTCTCGCGAATACAGTTACAGCGTAGAAGTAATAACTTATGTCATGCCAAATGCCGTAGATACACATCATGAATATCGGAAAAGTAGTAAGCGAACACTTTTTTCCTTTCCTCTTTTCGTTGCGGTTGTTAGCAAGAAAAGTTTTGTAAACATTTGAAATTAAAGTTTATTGCGAATCGATGGGTGCTTTCATTCTCAAATAGTTGACGAATAACATCACACTATCAAAAGCCACAAGATGGGGTAGTTTTCAATCATTATGGCGTGGTATAGTATGAACTAAATATCGTAGGTGGTCTTAGCCACCAAAGAAATTGATTCCTTATCCTAAAGAATATTCGCACTAAATTTGGTTGAAATTGGTCCATTAGTTTAGAAACAATGTAGAATAATATCGCATGATGCGACCGTTTCTCACGAATGTCATTGTTTATGACGTCCTATCTCTTAACGTATGTGTCACACGTGGTTCTTACCCCGACAGTGATTGTTGCCTGATAGTAAGGAATATTTTTACCTAGTTTGGTTGAAATCGCTCCCGTAGTTTAGAAGTAGATGTGGAACGTACATACACTCACGCATCCAATTTTATAAGCTACTAGCTGAAAACCCGGAGTTGCTCGGGTATTTATTTATTCCTGCCTTGACTTAGTACTTCCTCTATCCCTTATCTCCCTGTCCATCTCCTTTTTATTCTAATAATTTATTTATCGGGGAATATGTAAGAAATAAGGCGGTCTTGCGTAATGTACAAAATTGTAAGTGCAGTATCGAAACACAGAAAGACAGTAATCAAAATAGAAATGACATATAGAATTCGTACGATCGCATATTTATTGAGTTATGTGTTGTACAGTTGTATAATTTTCCAGATATGTATTCATTTGTATAAGTGCTGTATGTCGGTAAAATCTTTTGCGAATACAATTAGTAGTGAAGAAGTAATAGATTAAAACTTGGTGCGTGATGGGTGGTTTTCCATGAACGTTACTGTTTATGTGCTCATATCTCATGATCTACGTGTCGTACTGTGATACAATTTAGAAGCTACATTCAACAATATATGTGTATACTGTCTGTAAAATTTACTGTCGCTACAATTTGTAGTGTTCAAATGATAAATTGTAACGTCATACCGAGAGCCGTAGTTTTAATCCATCTCATACAGTGTATTTCGAAAGTCTCGCCGCATTATATGGCATCTTTTGCGATTTCTATTGGTTATGACGTAATATCTTTTGAACCATGTGCCGTATGTGATTCTTAACCGTGCAGCAATTGTTACGCCACGGTAAGGAATGTGTGTACCAAATTTGGTTTAAATCGGTCCAATGGTTTAAGAGAAAATGAGCAGCATTGTTGCAAAATGCAGCAGTTTTTCGCGCATATAATTCTTTATGACGTCATATCTCGTGAACTTTGTATCGTATGTGATTCTTACACTTACACGGCGACCGTCCTTATGGATTGAAGCTTACGTGTTCCAAATTTCTTAAAGATTGGAACAAAACAGTAGATTTGTATGCAACACTTACAAATATACTGACACTCTGATTTATATATTAGAAGATGTGAGATTCTAGGTAGCATTGCAATCGGTTATATATGGTGTATCATACGTTCCGAAAAATTACAAGGTACACTAGAGACTAAAACTTACTTTTTCAGTAATGTAAGACACGCAACGGTGCTCAATAATTTATAATCCTTCTAGCCGCGAGTCGGTGATGGAGTTAGCAAACTAATAATTGGAGGCGGTGAATAGCCGTGGAATCTCTAGAAAAATACACACCAAAAGAACGTATTGCAGACCTGTTGAAAGAATAGTACAGGTTGCATCATCCACGAGTGATGTCTGCTTCTTGGTGTTCCCGGTGCTGTGTGGAACGTGACAGCGCAGGCTGTGGAGCACGGCTCACGGTGGGGGGCGGCGGCTGGACGAACACTCAGCAGGTCGCGCGGGCAGGGCGGGGCCTTCCAGGCGCTGTGGATGGCTGTTTCATTATCATTCACATATTTTCCGTTAGTACAGCACCATCTGTTCCAAATGAAAGATGATGTGTCGAGGAAACACTAGGTGTTTGTTGACTAGGAACCCTAATAAGCAATAAAAATAAGGGTTCCTGTTTTAAATTTTGAAGTTGTGCCCTCTCCCACTTGGAGTTGGGGTGGTGGTTTAATCCCATGCCAGGTAGCTGTCCTGTCGGAACATTTTTGGGTAGGCCTACGATGCGCAGGTTTAGATATATTCGTCAGGGTAAATGGGACACCAAATACGTGTTGAGGGGCTCAGTGAAATCAAATCGAAAGAAAATAATTTCTGGATAGACGAATATGTTGGAAATTTTAACACGGAAGTTGTACAACAAAAAATGTGTATCTCTAAATGCAAAGTTATTACAGTATAATACAGTTTCAATACAGGAGGAAAATATGCAGCGTAAACAGTCTCCATTTCCATCGAGAACAAAGGACTAGTAAAGGAGCTCGGAAACAGGAAACAGTAATTCTGAGAAAAATTCTTGTTAGATACAAAAAGTTCGGCGAAAATGGGCGAAGATGAAACTGGTGGGAAAGAAAAGATAAAGATAACGCTGATATTTTTCGGTCGTTTGGCGAGAATGGATGATAACAGATTACCGAAGAAAATCTTCCACATAATTCTACAGAGGAAAATACCCACATATTCAACTTTTGGTTAGAAGGAATAAAGAAACACCTCACAGAACGTAAACTTACAGAAGTGGACTCAACGAATAGGCATAAACACAGTAAGGCAATAACTTTGGCGAAAACGGCGGCAGTAAGAACAGCCTTACAGAAGGGGAAGAAGAAAAAACAGATCGTTAAACAAAATTTGTAACGCGGTCCTCAGTTCGACATTTTGTGTAGTTAAATAAATAAAATGGAAAAACAACGGCAGCAACGGCAGCGGCAGACTCTCGACTGTCGCCTCTGGGCAGGCAGAGGCCGCCCAGCCGCAGCCGCGTCTGCGCCGGCGCGGCGGTCGCCAGCCAGCAGTGGCCGCGACCAGCGCCGGCCTCCCTCTAGTAGGTGGGGTGGCCACGACTGCCGCGGGTCTACTGGAGGGACTGCTGGTCCACACCGTACTGCGACTAGGCGGCCAGCAATACTGGAGCACGCCAGTTTATTCCAGCCATTAAGAATGGATCTGCTCAAAGTCTGCGACTGCGAGATAAGCTGATTTGCTTATAAATAACAATACCGCTACCAGTCACGATTTATTTATTTATTCAGCACGACGCGTTTCGAGAAATTATTCCCATCTTCAAGTGCGTTTTTATGCTGTTTCATATTATTTACGATGTTCTGAGTGTGTAAGTTCCTGCGTCATTCTGCTGTCATTACTGAATTGTACAAATACGCGTGATTTTACTTTACGGTTATCTTTATATGGAGTTAATGGCGGAATTTTTCGAAAAGATTTTTACTTACAGTTTTCGTCTCGTCTGTGGCAGCTCTCAAACGTGTCAAACGTCACATATAATATTTTTGCACGCCAGTACATCCGTTGTCACAAACATACATACAAATAAACAGTTACAGAGATGTTCTAAGCTTACGTTTACCAAAGAGACATTTTCACTGAGTATGCTACAAAGGAATCCTTAGGTGGATTTTATCAAAGACAATATTTCCATAGAGTATGCTACATTTTAATACAAAATATTTTACTTTTGTTCATT
Organism: Locusta migratoria; assembly: GCA_026315105.1. NCBI lineage: Eukaryota > Metazoa > Arthropoda > Insecta > Orthoptera > Acrididae > Locusta > Locusta migratoria. The sequence continues at coordinate 28,643,653 of CM048745.1, read as the reverse complement.
GTCCTTGTTATAACAGTGTAATTTTTTTCTTACAAAGGACGGTACTACACATAGTTTAAGTGAACGGTACACTACAACTGCCAATCATGGAATACAGCTCATGTTTACACATGAGGCCCAGGCGAGAGCTACATCATAACTGAGTCTGGCACTTACTAACATTTTTATTTAAGAATGCTATCGAAACACCGGAGAAAATTTAAAATGTCACTTTCCACTTTTTCATTTAATATTTTGTCTTCATATTTTCTATAATGTGAATACACTTCCACCGACTTGACAAAGGACATAAAATGGACCTATATCAACAACTGAAAGTGTATTCACATTATAGAAAATATGAACACAAAATATTAAATGAAAAAGTGGAATGTGAATTACTAAATATTTTCCGATGTTTCAATAGCATACTCAAATAAAACTGTTAAGAAGTTGAAATATGGCACCATTGTAAACATTCGTAAATTAGGACAATGAACAAAAGTAAAATATTCTCTATAAAACTGCAGAATAATTTATGGAAATATTGTCTTTCGTAAAATCCAGCTAAGGATTCCTTTGTAGCATACTTTGTGAAAATGTATCTTAGAATGTAGCTTAGAACATCTCTGTAGCTGTTTATTTGTATATATGTTTGTGACAACTGATGTACTCTTGTGCAAAAATATTATATGTGACAGTAATAACAGCAGAATGAAGCTGGAACTCACACACTCAAAACATTCTAAATAATATGAAACAGCACAAAAAACGCACTTGAAGATGGGAATGATTTCTCGAAACGCGTCGTGCTAAATAAATAAAAACTCGTCACTGGTAGCAGTATTGTTATTTATAATCAAATCCAAAAAAAAGTGTGCGTTAGTGAAATTTATTTACTGTTAAAATTACGGAGTTCCTTGTGTAACATTCATTATTATCTAGTTAAGCAAATATTTTTTTCTTTTGGAAATCATGTAAATATAGGATAATGTTTTTCATTCCGAGAACGACACCGAAAAAAAAAAAAAAAAAAAAAAAAAAAAAAAAAAAAAAAAAAAAAATTGAGACATTTAAAACCGTAGCAAGAGAAAGAAGATTACATTTGTTTCCTTTGAGATAACGTAGTTTTCTTAGGTTTGTGGGGTAGTTGGAATATTTTTATTTGGAAGGGGAGCGCGAGAATTTTTTTTTACTTCCTGGTCTACATGATCCATGTGATATTCCGGTCTCTTCCGGCAGATGTCGGGTTGATTCGGTAGGACTCGGAAACATTTTCTATTGTAAGGGATCCTTTCGATATAGTTTTTTACTAAGTTAAAAATAGATCGTTCTATCTCAGAATATATGACATCAACTGCGAATGGGCAAAGCAAAAATGTGGAGCCAGCTGGGATCCCGCTTTCTATGTCGTGCGCTGACCGCTACACCACTGGGACACAGTGACCACCGCACCTGCGAGCACTACCTGGGCACAGAGGAGGGGTGGGAAAGTTTGGGACCCTTACTCTTACGCGAATTAGTTTCCTAACTACGAGTTTGAGTACTGTGGGCACGATATAGCTGCAAATTTGTGTCTCACGAAGGCGTGCTTAGGTAGTTCTTGCAGGTGCGGTGATAACTGTGTCCCCAGTAGTGCAGTGGCCAGCGCAACTGCCTTAGTAAGGAGACTCGGATTCGTATCCCGGCAAGGTACACATTTTTAGCTTTGCCCATTCGCAAATGATTTCATATATGAAAGAATAACATGAAAGAATAACAAATGTAGGATCATAAGTGACTTCTGCTCTTTCGGAATAGACGCCACACGTATATATAAAAACAGATCGTGGCTGCGGACTGAGAGTTGCACGACACTCTTCGCTCGCAGTATGACACTATTAAACTGCTCAGCAAACAACTGGTGGTTTTAATGTTTTGAGATTAGTGAGGGAGATTTTAAGATAGCTACTAGACTCGATGCGAAGCGTGTATTCTGTTCTTCGGCTTCTACAAGTCTTCTCATTCTGCCGATCGTATTTATCTATGTCTAGTACATTTGTAACCCAAATATTACCACTGATGTGTTCCTATGGCAAAGCAGAGAGTTTTTCACACCGTGCGTGTTCTCTAAATATGAATGAAAAGCGGACTGTACTAACTCACATGGAAACTGAATCCGCGAAAGAGAGATGAGCGTACGAAAGGAACACACTGTGAAAATGTGTAACCATGCATTCGGCTGAAGAAAGTTACAGGGGAGAAGAGCGAACTAGTCCCACACGAATAACATGAAAGAGAAATCTGTCTATTGAAGTAAATAATATAGAAACAGCACGCACTCTTTAAGGCGTCGTTTCCGGAATGAGGTACGGCGTCGTGCGTTGTGGGCGCAGATAGCAGTAGCGGCATCCGACTGTGGGCCTGCTGGGTGGTAGTCGAAGAGCGCCGGGACCCTAGCCCAGTAGCGAGGCGAAAATTAACCGGCATCACTTATTTCCTTGCAACTTATTTCTTTGTAAAAAAAAAGAAAAAAAAATGATAGCTGTACAGCTTTCTAAATGGTAGTGCACCCTATAATTTTGTAGTGCGTTAATTCGCTTCCCTACTCTCAAGATCTGCTCAAAGAAACGCCACGAAGTATCATCTACGTGACCATAACGTTATTAAGGAAGTACCACAGAAAATGACATTGAATCCATTTTGAATCACACAATAGAGGCATATGAGGTGACGTAATTCACCCACTTACCAGTTAAAACAAATGCCAGGCAGCAAAAAGGAAGACGCACATTATTGGTCATTTGAAGTTTAATTCTTCTATTAACTTTAAAAATTATTTTGCGGGCCACGTACAACAGTAAAACCAACTGTGTTGCGTAAATGACAGCCGTGTCCAACAGGGTTCGTTCATTGTGCAACTACATTGCAAATATCAATTTTGATATGTAAGTAATAGTAAAAAGATGTGCCATCTGAGTGCCATGAGTCATGAGGAAGTTCTTGCTGGTCTAAAGAAAAACTTTTTATTTATGATTAGGAAGAATACTATCGTGTAAGGCCTGGATGAACGAAAAAAGAAGTACATTCTTCGAGATATTATGTACTTTTTGTTGAAATCTTCTGAATTTTTGGCAAGCAAAAACGCCATTTTCCTGCTCCATTTGTAAATAAATAAATTGAAACAGGGACACGGTGTTGTCATTTCCAAAAACGAATAATTAGACTCTTGCTGTGAAAGATGGCCACAGATACAAAACAGTGCAGTTAAACTTAAGTAAAATTATATAAATTTTAATAACCATGTGGCGCACGGCGTTGACTGTAGTGGACGGCTGTTACTGGTCGCATTTCTGTGCATCAGCTTTACTTGTGTTAGCTCGCAAACACACAGAAGCTTTGATATAGATGCTACACTACGACGGCCGATCTGACAAAACTTCAATTATTTTTCACGCGAACACATTAGCGTGTCAAGATTGCGAGCGAGAAACGCAGCAAGCGTTCTCGGAACGGCATTCCGCCAATTTCACAAAAAAGAGACAAATTACATTTTCACTAAATCTAAGGATTCTCTATGTTAAAATTACTTCGAGAGTTTCAATACAACCAGGAAAATCTAACAGGAGGGACTTTGGAGGCCCCACTCGAGAAACATGACTGTATTTTTCCCTGAACTGCTCGGCCTCACTTAACGTGTGCCAATTCTGTGTAATTTGAATGTCAAGTTTTGTTCAATTTCAATAAAGTTTTGTGTTTTATAATTACAGATACTGTTCTTTACCAGAGAAACCCCAATTCAAATTTTTCCTCGCGCTTTTAAATAATTCGTGCATCACAAGGACAAATGAATTCACGTCGTAGTTATCCTAAGCAGCGCTACAGTAGCCGAGCGATCTGGTCGTATGGCCTCCCTCGTCGGAGGTTGGAATCCTCTCTCGTGCGGGTAGCACCGTGATTCAGAATTCAGGATATTCTGTAAGTCCCCCTATAACTGGCTGGGTAAGTCAGTTCGAAGGGCGGAGGAAGACTACCGCATACCATCTCCAAACAGGACCATGCCTAGAAAAGCACTGTAGTGTTCAAACCAATCTTCGGGTTGTTGACTGCTTTATCTTTGTTTATGGTGTACCGCAGGACCGAATTGAGGAGTAAGTCTGCATGGTCATGGAAAGAGTCAGCACATCAGATTGTAATAAATGAGTAGTAACTGATGAAGTGAAATGTATAGCAAACCTATACACTCGGCCTAAGCATAAGTAATAAGAACCAACAACATAACACAGAAATTAGCTTAATTTCTTAATTTACCCAGGAATTCATCGATAGATTAGAAAAAGTGAGTCGCGAGGAAGCTTTTCAGTTTAGCCGTGAAAGTTTGTGGAGTGGAACGAAGCTATTTCAGTTCTTGTGGCAGCTTCTTAATACTGGATGCGACAGAATATTGCACACGTTTCTGCACAAGGGTCAAGGAGGTGCGATCCAAATCCAGATGCGGTGTATGTGTAGTAGCAACTGAATGAACTGCTAACTCTTGAGAATAACTTCTAATATTGTTAACCACAAGAAACGGAATTAAAGAAAATATGTATTGAGAGGCCAATGTCAGACTTACCAGGCTACGCGACCTTACCCCGCATATTTCACTATCAGCCGGTATCTGCGCAAAATGTAACACCGTACGTCATCAGCAAAAGAAAGTAAGCTAAGTACATTACTTTCCGCGTCTACCTATCACTTATTTCAGATACCGTTGAATAGTAAACAACGCAGCATCTAGCTTTCGAACAAGATCCTGAACATGGGCTTTCTACCTGAACACCTAGAAACTGAACTGCTCGGCCTCACTTAACACGTGCAAATTCTGTGTAATGTGAATGTCAAGTTTTGTTCAATTGTGTTTATTTTCTACTAGCCCTGAACTTATTTCGTTAAATTCATTATTTGATACAGCTTCAATATTTCCAATCACATCCTTCACTCCAAGCTACTGCCACCAGCAGTATAACCTAGGCACATACTAGAAGTCATAGCGTTTATATAAATAAAAAAACCATAGTGGCTTCAGAATAGTACCCTGGGCACTCTCAACTGAACTATGCCCCATTGTGAGTGCATATGAGACCCATTTTCAACACTACTGAGGATCACCTTCTGCCGTCTATTATTAAAGTAATAGGTGAACCAATTGTAAAATACTCCCCTTACTCCATGTTATTGTTGTTGTTGTTGTGGTGTTCAGTCCGCAGACTGGTTTGATGCAGCTCTCCACGCTACCCTGTCCTGTGCAAGCCTCTTCAGCCGAAAATAAGAACGATAATGTATGTCCTTCTGAATCTGCTTACTGTATACGTCTCTCTGTCTCCCTCTACGATTTTAACCACAAAACCCTTCCTTCTAGTTGACGTTTCTTTAACGTATGCCTCATCAACGTAAACCTTCTCTTAATCAGGATACCCCAGTAACTCTTTTTCACCGGAATTCTGTTGACCATCTCCTCATTAGTTACGTGATCTACCAATCTTATCTTCATCATTCGTCTGTAGCAGCACATTTCAAAATCTGCTATAATCTTTTATTGTCTTAGGTTCTTATTGTCCACGTTTCACTCCCATACAATGCTACACTCCAGACAAATGCTTTCGGAAAGGACTTACATTAATATTGGATATCAACAAATTTCGCTTCTTCAGAAATGCTTGTCTTACCATAGCCATTCTGCCTTTTTTGTCTTCTTTACTTCGGTCATTAAAAGTTATTTTGCTACCAAAATAACACAACTTAACCATCACTTTTATTGAGTGATTACCTATTATAATTCGTTCAGCATTGCCTGATTTTCTAACACTACATTCCATTACCCTTGTAACCGCAAAGTTTTTATTTTTCTCTCTGAACTTTAATTTACTCTTCAAATTTCTCCTTGCATTCCTTCACAGCTTGCTCAATGTACAGATTGAACAATATTGGGGAGAGGTTACAACCTTGTCTTACCCCCTTCCTAACTAGTGCTTCCCTTTCGTGCCCTTCTACTTTAATAACTGCTGCCTGGTTTTTGTACAAATTGTATATAACTTTGTCCTCCCTTTATTTTACCCTTGCTACCTTTAAAATTTTAAGGACTGTATTCCAGCCAAATTGTCAAAAGCTTTCTCCAGATATACAGATGACAAAAACGGAGGTTTGGCTTTCCTTAACTTATCCTTTAAGTTAAGTCGTAATGTATAGCCTCCCGTGTTCCTACATTTCTCCTAAATCCAAACTGATCTTCCCCAAAGGTCGAATTCCACCAGTTTTTCCCTTCGTCTGTAAATAATTCGTGTTAGTATTTTCCAACTACGTTTTATTGAACTTTATAATGTTCCAATTTCTGCAAAAATCAAAATTACCTCATGATAACTCAATCAAACGTCTTTGTTAAATCAAAGAATACGCCTGGCGTTTGCATTTTTTTAATTTAATCTATCAAGTGCCTTAGAGAGGGAAGATAATATAGCATTTTAGGTTGTTAAAAAACATTGTAGAGAGTTAGTTGTCTACATCATCCCTTTTTTCTTTTTATATAGTGATTTCAGTAGTGATAACTTAATGTGTAGGAAATTGAACTTTCAGAAAGTAAAAATTACAAATATGGCTAACAGAGGGTAGTCAATGCGCAACTATTCAGCTAGATTCTCCATCATATCCGTAAGAGCCTTTCGCCTTTAGTCCTATAATTATTAACTACATTTGTCCCATGTTAGTATCAAGAAGACTACTTCAGAACAGCTAACAGTCCCGAAATGCTGTTTTCTGAGAGAGTGATATGATTACCTGTAGGAGGTAAAGTTATGTGTAATTCACCTCCTATATTCAGAAAGTGATTAATTAAAGCTGTACATGTATCTGATTTATCAGTAGCAGAAAAAATTTCCATTACACACTGATTTTATATCCTCAACTCTGTGCTGCTGACCAGATACTAACTCCACGACTGACCATTTGGTTTTAATATTATTCTGAGAATTAGCTAATTTACCTAATGACATTTTTCAGAACCTAAGACTATAGTTATTATTCGGCTATTGCAGCTTTATACGATTGCTTCTAACATTTTGATACAATTCCTGCTTTATTCAATACAATATTCTTGTTCCTCTTGTCAGCCACCCAGGCTGCCCAGTAACGGCAGTACTTTGTTTTGAGCATTTCAATGGATAGCAGCTTTCAGAAAACATGAGAAATGTTTTAAGGAAATATTTTTTTCAGAAAATGTTTGTATAGCTTATGGGACTTAACTACGGGGTCATCAGTCCCTAAACTCACAAACTACCTATGAACTAGCTAATAATAAGGACGGCACAAATATCCATGCCTGAGGGGGCATTAGAACCCCCCACCGTAGCGGCCGTGCAGACCGTGACTGGCGCGTCGCAGACCGCGGCCGGCGAAATAATTTTATTAATCGTCTACATTATGAGCACTATAAACACCCTGCCAATTGCATTCCTTAATTGGGGTTGCTAAGGCTTATGTTCAACTTTTCTAAATTACAGTTATATTTAACAGATGTTTTGGCACAAAACCATTTTAAGCTAAAATTTTGCATCGAGGCCTGAAACGCCATTAAATACTCTGGTACAGTAACAGAATGCCCCTTTAATAACATGTCTATGGTTGTGTTATACCCAATTTAGGACTGACGAAACAGTAATTTCGAGACACGAAGTTGAATTTGCGGCTTTGAGATTTTATTTATTTAACTTGAAAATGAATTTAGCGAATTTATTTTCGTACTCACATGAACAACTCCACACTTTTTATTATTTAGAGATAATTGCCAATTTTCGCATTATACACATAGCTATTATGCATTGTACTGCACTTGGTTTTGATCTTCAGATGACTTTTCTAGACTGCAAATGAAAGCATCATCTGGAAACAATCTATCAGGCCTGCTCAGATTCTCTAACAGATCGCTTACGTAGATAAGGAACAGCACAGGACCGAAATAGGAATAGCGTGGGCTCTTGAGGCGCCTTGCTACGGAATGCGCGGCTGGTCCCCGTCGGAGGCTCGAGTCCTCCCTCGTGTGTGTGTGTGTGTGTGTGTGTGTGTGTGTGTGTGTTTCCCTTAGCTTAGCGTAAGTTAGTGTAAGTAGTTTGTGGGGTGCCTTCTCATTGAGACTGTATGCTTCAAGTGCTCCTTTGCGCCACATATGTCAGCGTCCAAGTGGACATCAGACCTGTCAGAACGCTGATGACTAAAGAAATACATCGTTTTCCGACACTTCCTTTGTAAATCACAATTCTGGGATTAGTAGTAATGACGCGATTGCAGAACGGCTTGAAACAAAACATAAACATGTTTCTAAAAATGCTTTTAGGTCGCTGCAATAATCTGACAGCAGTTGAAATTAGATTATTTATTTTAATTTCACAACATGTTTCGTGCACAGCCCATCACCTGGTGACCTGGCAGTGAAAATTCATATCTAACCAATAAGTATATACGCAAAATTATTTGAAAATTACAATAAAAGTACAAAAATATATTTTTACTGCAAGTAATTTTACATGATTTGGAAATACGTACCGCCATCAGCTCTGCACAACACTGAGGCACTTTAATTTACTATTTAAAGTTGCAGACGCCTTACATACTGCAGTCATTAAGTGTACTTAGCTCGTGTTTCCGCGCTCATGTCGCCAGACACCCGCTCCTAACACGCGACGCCCTCTGGTGAGCCACGCCCGCGCATCGTCCGTACCTCGTAGTCTTGGCCACGTTTGATGTTCACCCTTATATGGCACAACGTGTACACTAACGTTTGTATGTTTAACTGGCAAATTTAAATGTCTCATTACTCTGTATAATTTATATCGGTACGTTCCAAATCATGTTAATTTACTTACCTGTAAAATAAACTCCTGGCCATTGAAAACGCTACACAACGAAGATTACGTGCTACAGACCCGAAATTTAACCGACAGGAAGAAGATGCTATGATATGCAAATGATTAGCTTTTCACAGCATTCACACAAGGTTGGCGCCGGTGGTGACACCTACAACGTGCTGACACGAGGAAGTTTCCAACAGATTTCTCATACACAAACAGCAGTTGACCGGCGTTCCCTCGTGAAACGTTTTGATTCCTCGTGTAAGGAGGAGAAATGCTTACTACCACGTTTCCAACTTCGATAAAGCTCGGATTGTAACCTATCGCGATTGCGGTTTATCGTATCGCGACATTGCTACCCGCGTTGGTTGCGATCCAATGACTGTTACCAGAATATGGAATCGGTGGGATCAGGAGGGCAATACGGATCGTCGTGCTGGACCCCAACGGCCTCGTATCACTAGCAGTCGAGATGACAGGCATCTTATCCGCATGGCTGTAACGGATCGTGCAGCCACATCTCGATCCCTGAGTCAACAGATGGAGACGTTTACAAGACAACAACCATCTGCACTAACAGTTCGACGACGTTTTCAGCTCGGAGACCATGGCTGTAGTTATCCTTGACGCTGCATCACAGGCAGGAGCGCCTGCGATGGAGTACGCAAAGACGAACCAGGTGCACGAATGGCAAAACGTAATTTTTTTCGGATGAATACAGGCTCTGTTTACAGCACCATGATGGTCGCATCCGTGTTTGGCGACATGGCGGTGAGCGCACATTGGAGGCGTGTATTTGTCATCGCCATACTTGCTATCGCCCGCCTTTATGGTATGGGGTGCCATTGGTTACACGTCTCGGACACCTCTTGTTCCCATCGTCGGCACTTTGAACATTGGCCGTTACATTTCAGATGTGTTACGACCTGTGGCTCTACCCTTCATTCGATCCCAAACCCTACATTTCAGCAGGTTAATGCACGACCGCATGTTGCAGGTCCTGTACGGGCCTTTCTGGATACGGAAAATGTTCGACTGCTGCCCTGACCAGCATGTTCTCCAGATCTCTCACCAACTTTAAACGTCTGGTCAATTGTGGCCGAGCAACTGGCTAGTCACAATACGCCAGTCGCTACTCTTGATGAACTGTGGTATCGTGTTGAAGCTGCATGGACATCTGTACCTGTACATACTATCCAAACTCTCTTTGACTCAGTGCCCAGGGGTATCAAGGCCGTTATTATGGCCAGAGGTGGTTGTTCTGTGTACTGATTTCTCAAGATCAATGCACCCAAATTGCTTGAAAATGTAATCACATGTCAGTTCTAGTATAATATATTTGTCCAATGAATGCCCGTTTATAACCTGCATGTCTTCTTGGTGTAGCAATTTTAATTGCCAGCAGTTTATATTTCAGTAATAATTTATTGTAATTTTCAATTTTTTTTAATGCTTACTGGTTACGTATTAATTTTCACTGACATGTCACCAGATGATGGGCTATGCCCCAAACATGCTATGAAATTAAAATAAATTATATAATGTCAGCAGATATGAGGTTCTTACAGCAACACAGAGGATTTTTAGATACATTTTTATGTTTCTAACATGACGGTTGCATACCTCTACTATGACATTCGGTCTGAAATCAGGTAAGGAACAAGTTATGGGAACAAGTTGTTAGGAATTGATAATATATTATTTTGTAATGTCTTTGTAAATATCTCTGGATTAATAATTGAATCGTTGATGTAGTTTTATCTTTGAAATACAGAACGTAAACAGTGAATCTGTGTTATTATTCACGACGTACGCTACATAAAAAAATTGGTGCCGAAACCCGGGAAGAGAACGCAAGAAAGGGAAAAATAACACAGACACAAGATTCAGTGATAATTATGTAAGCATACTGCACGCCGTATCAGAGTAATACGGAGCTGTGAATGAGTAATCACGTCACGACTTCGACATCGTCTCAACAGCTGACTGAGATAAGTACAATGACTACTTATTTGTAGCCTTGCTTCACGGCGAGATATTATTGAAGTAGCAAAGAATAGTAGAAGCCTCACAGAAATAAATATTGTTGTAACTTGAATACCATACGTAATAATCTCCGACAGCAGATAGGTATTGCAGTTGATGACGTCACACGCGCTGTCGATTGTTTGTTTGGCATTCACAACAGTATCGTAGTACGAAGTTATTAAAAGTAGCGTACGCAACGTGCGTTAATATTTTACGCAGTTCTTTGAGGGTGCTATATTCACTGATTACTACGAAGTAAAGTAAATCTGTTCTGCTTCAGTTACGCATTACATTGCGAAGTACCGTATAACATAGCCAAGATGTCTGACGTCGAAACTGCTGACGCAAGCGCACGTTTGCATCATCTGAAAAGACGACGAACTAGAGAAAGAGCCAATATTACGCGGTTTGTCAAAGAGATACAAGAATTTGCCGATTCTTCGTCCGTGGAGAACGTGGAGTACTGTAGGGAACGATTAAAGGAGACCTTAGATAAATTGATACGACTTGATGACGCAATTCACAGCCTTCTTGACGATAATGATTACGCCGCTGACATATCCAAATGCGATGAGTACATAGATACTGCCAAGCGTGTCCTCATACTAACTTCTGAAGAAATGGAGAAAAAATTGTCTAGAGCCATGTCGCATGTTTCAATTAACGACGCCCAACCTGCAGCAACAGTTGCCTCTGCTGCTCCAGTAACCACAGTTAAGCTTCCATCCATAAAGCTTGAGTCATTCTCAGGAGATATAGAATCATGGGCGCGATTTTGGGAACAGTTTGAGCAATCAGTTGATAAGAACGCCTCATTGTCAACCGTTCACAAGCACATATTTTTGCGCGGTTATTTAGAAGGGGAACCAAAAAGTTTGGTGGAAGGTATCGCTGTGACAGCCGAAACATATGAGGAGACAAAGAAGATGCTTAAGGCTCGCTACGGTAACAAAGATAGAATTATACAGGCTCACTTGGATTATCTCGAAAGTATTAAGCCAATACAGTTTGTGACTCCAGATGTGCTTGACTCCACATTTATTGACTGCAATCGCCGTATTCAAGCTCTGCGTGCACTCGGAGAAGATGTAAATGCCTATGGCCGAGTGCTCGCACCGAAAATACTTAGAGCATTTCCAGACGACATGTGTCGGCGTTGGATAATACATGTTAAACGTGAAGGTCTGTCAGAGGGTGATATTCTTAAACTAATTGAATTTTATAGGAGAAGAAGTAGAGGCAGCTCTCACCACAGAAAAGATCCGTTGCATGACGCCTACGTCATCAAGTTACACCTCTACCGCGGCAGCTCTCCATGTTCGCACTAAATCCAAGCAACAGTTAACAAAGGTAACTAAACAACCGGTACCGTTCTGTGTTTTCTACGAATCTCGTGACCACTGGGCTCAGGATTGTAAGATAGTTACTGACGTTGCGAAAAGAAAAGACACACTAAAAAATTCTAACCGTTGTTTCTTATGTCTGAAAGAGGACATAAAGCAGCTAACTGTGGGAAGAAAGGCAAGGCACTTTGCACTAACTGTAAAAAGTCACATCATAGGTCTTTGTGCACGAATCAGGATACCCTTAAGGCAACAGGGGATCAGATAAATGTCGCTTCTGTTAGTCAAATCGATGCTACGACCAGAAATTTCACGTTCCTGCAAACAGCTCAGGTTTGCATCATAGGGCCGACCGGCCTAAGACGTTTGACTCGGTGTATACTAGACAGCGGAAGCCAAGCTACATTTATATCAAAGTCTCTGATAGAAGAGTTAAAACTACAAATCACTGATCAACATGAGATGACTGTTTGTACTTTTGAGGCAGAGAAGACTTACTCATGTCACCGTAAACTCGTTCGTTTTAATATTAAAGGAGCCTGGGCAAATTCGACTGTCTCTATTACTGCTTACGAAAGTGATCACTCTTTCTCACCTCAGCCAGTGATCTCACAAGACATTGTAACCAAAGTGAATCTTTGCAGAGTTCAGTTAGCTGATCCTAAAACTGGATCTCAAGAAGACTTACCAATAGAGATCTTAATCGGTAGTGACCATTACTGGAGGATAGTCAAGGCTAGTTCACCTGTCCGTATTTCTCCGTCGATTGTTCTAATTCCCACCATATTTGGTTGGGTCCTAAGTGGAAATCGTTCGGGAGTTTGTGCTAATTCAGTTGCTGTAAATCTCATCCATGAAACATACTCACCATCTGATGATGAATTAAGGAAGTTCTGGGACTTAGAAACGATTGGAATAACGGCAAACCCTCCTCGATCTTTGAGTAAAAGTGATTCCGCAGTTCTTGAGGATTTTCGTTCATCCTATTGTGTGCGAGGCCATCGAAGAGTCGTACGTCTCCCAAGAAAACAAGATGTTCCGCTGGCAAGTAACAGACTCAACGCAGAACGTCGATTTAACACATTACATAAAAGACTTTGCAATAACGAAAACCTTAAGGACATGTACTGCAGTCACATGTTGGACTACATTATAAAAGGTCATATTGAATGTGCCCCCACGGAAGATCTTGGGAATGACATATTCTATCTTCCACATCAAGCAGTGAAAAGAGAGAAATTTGGTAAGACGAAGTGGAGGATAGTCTTTGATGCATCATCGCATGAAGCCAATACACCTTCTCTCAATGACGCATTAGAAGCGGGACCGAATCTTCTACCAGAAATATTCGCCATATTGTTACGATTCAGACTACATCAGATAGCAATCGTCAGTGATATTAAACAAGCATTTTTGCAATTAGTCTTACACGAAAGTGACAAGGACTTAACCAGATTCTTATGGTACTGCGTAATCAAAGACAGTGATGGGAATTACCAGACGACAGACGAAGTAATGACTTATTGCTTCACGAGACTGCCATTTGGACTAACATGCAGTCCATTTTTACTCTCCGCAACACTTAGAGAACTAGCTGAACGACATAGAACTAAGTTTCCCCTTGCAGCACCTCTTGTTGAGAGCAGCTTCTTTATGGATGATTTCGTTTCTGGCACGGAGAATGATAATGATGCTATAACTCTGTACTTTGAACTCAGCGCAATGATGAAACTACTGAGTTTCGATTTAGCGAAATGGGCCACCAATTCGGATCAACTAAGGACCATATGGAGGGCTGAAGGACAAGACATTAATCCGGAAAAGCAAGTTCTTGGTGTTTACTGGAATACAGAAACAGACTGCTTCTACATGAACGCAATGGATATTACTAGTAGGATTCCTGTAGCCCCCACTACTAAGAGGACACTGTTGCAAATTACAGCCAAATTTTATGATCCATTAGGATTGTTCTCTCCAGTGTCTCTTATTGGAAAATTGTTATTTCAGGATACATGGTGCAGAGGTATTGATTGGAACGAGTTGCTACCACCCGATATTGGATCCCGATGGAACACTTGGTTTTCTACCCTACCTTCACTGTCTCCAATACAAATTCCACGATGGCTAGTAACTTCAACAAAGAGCAATACTCAGATCCACGTCTTCTGCGATGCCTCTGAGTGAGCATATGGAGCGGCTTTCTTTATTCGCACGACCGTGGAAGACCATATTGTTGTTCATTTGGCATGTAGCAAAACCAGACTCGCCCCCATCAAGAAGTTAACTCTTCCGCGGCTTGAACTTCTAGCAGCGTTAATAGGATCACGATTATTGTACTACTACTGCACAGCAACAGGGCATAAAATAACTGAAGCAGTATTGTGGTCAGACGCTATGGTGATTTTAGGTTGGATACGCAGTGACCCAAACAGGTGGAAGACATTTATATGCAACAGAGTTACAGAGATTCACGCCCATACAAATCCCAGTCAATGGAGGCATTGCCCTGGGAACCCTGCCGACCATCTTACACGAGGACTTTATGGTAACCAAATACAATCTGTGAACCACTGGTGGAAGGGGCCTCCATGGCTTGCACTTGCAGAATCAAGATGGCCATCTGACGCTTCACTCATGACTGATAACCTACCAGAAGAAAAGAAGAACTTACGGCATGTGATGGCAGTAGCCACTTCTTCTAACCTTATGGACTGCTCCAAATTCAGCTCCTATTGGAAACTGATTCGCGTAACAGGGTGGATACTAAGATTCATTCACAACATTCGACAAAGTTCGAAACTCGAGGGAGAGCTGAAGGCAGTGGAACTTGCTCAAGCACGTCATTACTGGATACGAGCTGTTCAACAGGAATGTTTCTCACAGGAGCTCCAAGCACTCAATAACAATCAACCTGTCCCGAAAGACTCAAAAATAGCATGTTTCAATCCCTACCTAGAAGATGGTCTTCTCCGACTTGGAGGACGCTTACACTACGCATCTGTCCCTAACGAGCAACGTCATCCATTACTCCTCGACGGTAGCCATCACTTCACAACTTTACTGGTTCAGCAAATGCACATTCGACTACATCATCTTGGCGTGAGAATAGTGTTGGCAGAACTTCGAAGAGAGTTCTGGATCCTGCGTGCCCGTCAAGTTATCAAGAGAGTTTTGCACTCCTGCCTTCCCTGCAAAATTGTACACAATTTACGGGGCCAACAAGTTGAAGCACCCCCACCAGCCGATCGAGTAAGACCATCCAAGCCATTTTCTATAACTGGCATAGATTTTGCAGGCCCTCTCTATGTAAAGGTTGGCATGGAAAAGGCATACATAACACTCTTCACTTGTGCGACGACACGTGCAGTGCACTTGGAATTGTGCTCTAACATGACAACAGACGCATTCCTCATGGCTCTTCAGAGATTCGCTGGTAGACGTGGACTACCCCATACAATTTACACAGACAATGCAAAGACGTTCCATGCAGCTAATGCTGAACTGTCTGAAATATGGAGTGCGTTATCTAACCCAAAGACTCAGCGTGTCCTAGCCAGGGATGGCATTTCATGGAAATTTATAGCCCCCCGTGCGGCTTGGTGGGGAGGGTTTTGGGAGAGGATGGTTGGTACCATCAAACGATGCCTACGAAAAGTACTTGGTCAATCAAGGTTAACGGAAGAGCAGCTCAATACCACGCTGATTAATATCGAAGCCGCAGTGAATTCGAGACCAATTTCTCAAGGAGACGACGATGAACCTTTAACACCAGCCCACTTTCTTATTGGTGAAGGACTACTGACAGTGCCAACAGGACCAGAACCGTCGACTAAATCTGTTTTGACAAAAGAATTCAGACTGCAACAGAAGTTGACAGATGACTTTTGGAAGCGATGGACTAAAGAATATCTATTGCAACTTAGAAGCTTCCACGAAGTTCGGGGTACTTCAACAAGAGTCATCAAGTTCCGCCCCGGTGATGTTGCTCTGGTACAAGAAGATGGACGCCCGCGCCACCTATGGAAGAAAGCAAGAATAGAGAGACTAGTCGAAGGAAGAGATCAGAAAGTACGAACAGTAATTCTATGCACACCAGAAGGACACCAAATAGTTCGTCCCGTTCAACTGGTCATCCCCCTGGAGGTTGACCAGGGTGAGAAGGATGTTAGGAATTGATAATATATTATTTTGTAATGTCTTTGTAAATATCTCTGAATTAATAATTGAATCTTTGATGTAGTTTTATCTTTGAAATACAGAACGTAAACAGTGAATCTGTGTTATTATTCACGACGTACGCTACACAAGTACAGAAAATCTTGCAGTAAACCTCGTAAAATTAAGCAAAATAATAACTATATGGTGACATTATGCTCTACGTTTCTTGAAAAGACATGTTTCTTGGACATCAAAGTATAATTCAGTGTGTGCGGAGAATATTTAGCAAGAAGACAGTAACCATTGACAAAAATAAATGAAGCTTAAATATATTCCAAGAAATGGTTGTGCAGCGTTTCAGTAACATTAAGAAAATATAGACTCCACAATTTGTCAACACGTTTGTTTGGCTAAAGAAAAACAAATTGTAATGCAAATTTTGACAAAAATTACACCAAGTTAATTATTTCAGGTAATTAATATATACCAGAGAGTTATTATTATTTTTTGTACGTAAACGGACAAAATCGGTATGTCATAACAAAGCCGTGAAGGCATTTTTGCATTTGTTAATGATAACGTACAAAGAAAGGATTGAGAACCATCCTGTAGATACGAGCTTGAAAAACGAATTAGCCAACAAATAAGTTTGGACGATATTACAACACTAACTTTTCTTATAACAATTCATTGCTATTTTCTCCGTGACACCAGCGGAAGATACCGTCTTATTAAGCGTCTTGTCACAAAACTGCTTCGTCATATTTCTCTCGCTAAGTCGGACGTAAATGCTTGCACAACAAGAAGACGCTGCTTCCGTTCCTTTATAGGTTTACTTCTAATTTGGACCCTTACGGATCACACATTGTTAATGAAGGGGCTGCTTCACTTAGCTTATGCATACTGGAAAACGGGGTAGAACGTCTTAAAAAACATTTATTAAATTCAAGTATGGGTAGCAGATAAATACTTCATTTCATCCTTTCCGAACAGCTCTTGAAATAATAGTTGCGTCATAGAACACACCGTTTTTAAAGCACGTTTCTGAATTAGATCAAAATAACTTTCTGTAGCGATTGCGGATTAGCCTTCAAACGGTGTCCGTTTTGGATAGAACCATGAACTGTATTGCACATCTTTAATCAATGGATGCAAGAGGGAACGACGAACCAACGGGGCCGATTGCCCCGCCTTATTGCAAATAAGTCCGGACGATATTACAACACTTCAAGGGCAGAAAAATATTTCCATCATTGATCCCCAAAATCAATATTTTTATAAACTACCCTCTGAAATGAAAAAAAATAAAAATATTATTTGATCATCAAACTTAATAAACATTAATTTTATTAAAATAAATCTCCCTATATTAACCATAATAACCATTATTATCGAAACCTTATTTATTAGAACAATAATAGGAATATTAATAGAAAGATTATGATTATCATATATTTTATTATTAATATTTCTTGGTGGTGTGATATTATTATTTATTTACGTTACAAGGATTGCATCAAATGGAATATTTGAAATGAAATACAACAATACCACTTACATTCTAAATCTAATAATTATTTTATCAATCACATTATATAATATTGATAAAATAATATTTACAGAAATAATCAAATCACAGAAAATGTAAACTTAAAATACTCAATTCACTTTAAGTAAATAGCAATTAAATTAATAAAACCATATAATAATCCAACACTTATTATTACAATTACAATAATACTTTATCACAGACACACTGTGCCCCATAGTAGTGGTCGACCGCTCTTAAAGCCTGCAAATAATGGCTCCTGTTGCACGCCAGCACCCTCAGCGATGACAAATTTCAACAAATACGAGGCGTATTTTTTAAGTAAATACCGTTTTGAAATTAAAGTTGACGTGCTAAGATATCTCAATAATTTAATTTTTACTGTAAAGCCTGCACCCTAATCTACTTTTCTACATAATTTCCGTCAATGCTGAGGCCCTTGTCATAACGTTGTATCAGTTTTTGAATAACCTCCTCATAGAAGCGCAAAGTTCCTAGTGATTGGAAAATAGTGCAGGTGACTCCCGTGTATAAGAAAGGAAAGAGAACTGACCCATACAATTACAGGCCAATATCGTTGACATCGGTTTCATGTAGAATTTTGGAGCATATTCTCAGTTCGAATATAGTAAATTTCCTTGAAACGGAAAAGCTTCTTTCCATGAATGAGCACGGTTTTAGGAAACATCGTTCATGTGAAACTCAGCTTGCCCTTTTCTCACATGACATCTTGCGAGCCATGGACGAAGGGCAACAGGCGGATTGTGTTTTCCTCGACTTCAAAAAGGCGTTCGACACGGTGCCACACTGCAGACTGCTAACGAAGATATGAGCTTATGGAATGGGTTCACAGATTTGTGACTGGCTGGAAGACTTCCTAAGTAATAGAACGCAGTACGTTGTTCTCGACGGCGAGTGTTCATCAGAGACGAGTGTATCGTCAGGCGTGCCCCAGGGGAGTGTGATAGGACCGCTATTATTTTCTATCTATATAAATGATCTTATGGACAGAGTAAGTTGTAATTTGCGGCTGTTTGCTGATGATGCTGTGGTGTATGGGAGGGTGTCGTCTGTAACTGACTGTAATAGCATACAGGAAAGATTCTCTCTTAGTACTTTTCCGCTGTTCATAGACTGAAACTATGGCATTTAGTATGACGTTACAATTTATAATTTCTACTCTACAAATTGTAGCCGCAGGAAATTTTACAGACTGTATACACACATATAATGAATGTACGTTCGAAATTCTATCACGGTACGATATGTATTTCATTAGATACGAGCACAACAGCAGTTGGTGCAAAGAATGGCAGCTAGCTCTCAATGTAGAAAAATGTAAGGTGATGCGCATGAGTAGAAAAAACAATCCTATAATGTTCGAATACAGCATCAGTAGTGAGCTTCTTGATGCGGTCGCGTCGTTCAAATATCTAGGCGTAACATTGCAGAGCGATATGAAATGGAACGAGCATGTAAGGACAGTTGTGAGTAAGGCAGACAGCCGACTTCCGTTTATTGGGAGAATTTTGGGAAGATGTACTTCACCTGTAAAGGAGACCGCGTATAAAACGCTTGTACGACCACGTCTTGAGTATTGCTCAAGTATTTGGGACCCGCAGCAGATCGGTTTGAAGGAGGACATAGAGGCGGTTCAGAGGCGAGCAGCTACATTTGTTACCGGTAGGTTCGACCAATGCGCGAGTGTCACGGAAATGCTCCGGCAACTCAATTGGGGATCGCTGGAAGAAAGACGACGTTCTTTTCGTGAATTTCTGTTAAGTAAATTTAGAGGGCCGGAATTTGAAGCTGAGTGTAGTACGATCTTCCTGCCGCCTACTTACATTTCGCGTAAAGATCACAAAGACAAGATAAGAGAAATTAGGGCTCGTACGGAGGCATATAGGCATTCTTTTTTTCCTCGTTCAATTTGGGAGTGGAATAGGAAAATAAATGCCTAGTCGTGGTACAGTGTACCCTCCGCCACGCACCTTACGGTGAATTGCGGAATATGTATGTAGATGTAGATGTAGAAGTGAGCTGCCTGACTTGTTAACCACTGCATCACAATTTTTTTGACTTCATCAACGTCTTTCTCGGTCGCAATGCCATACAAAACACTACGAGAAACGTTAGGAAAGTCATCCCGCAGGGAGGAAATCGTAAAACGTCTATTTTCTCTCACCTTATTGTCCGCGTCCTTCACCAAACTTTCATTAACGACCGAAGGACGCCCACTCCATTGTTCATCATGCACATTTGTGCGGCCACCTTTAAATGCTCTCACCCACTTTCGTACCATTCCATCACTCATAATATTTTCTCTGTAAACTGCACAGATCTCGCGTGAGATATTTGTAGTATAGCACACGATCCGAGCGCAGGGTAGGAGTCCGTAGCAGTTCAATTATCGATGTTCGCTTACTATGACATTTGGAGATTTTATTGCGCGATTAGTTACAGATATGAAACAATTACTTCTTTTTACCATTGTCAAGGACTACGTGCACACATGCACGCCTAGGGCAAAGCAATTTTCCAATTATATGTTTCAATGGGCTCGTTGCGTAACAAAATTATGTTACTTCAAATGAAACTAATTTAACCTTCTTTATTTTCCTACAAGTTTCTTTTAATTAGTTGGATGAAGTTTTTATGTATTACCTGGAACGATTTGCGACAGAAAAATGTATTTTGCTTATCGACTGTTTCGCATTACAGGCAAAACTCAGAAGCGTATTATGATCATTGCGAAGGGTCCCATTGTATAGACAGTTTGTAAAGAAGTAGATCGTTCTTCTGCGAAGTTTTCAGAATTACTCATTGTATCACTCCCCCTGGGGGTCGCGACCCCTTGGCTGCTGAATACTGCTTTGGAGAATGGAGCCTCGAGCGCGCCCTTGATAGCCCACAAAGCCGTCGACACGCCGCATGATACGCGCCCGGCACTGCACCGACCCCTCACTTTACTGTCCTCGCATTGGCGACAGTCATCTGCTGTCGGACATACGTGGCATTCGTCCGTGAAGGTAAGAGTTTTCAATAGTCCATACTTGGTGATTGTGGGCCATCCTATATCGGCCTGGTGTCCTGGTGTCTACGTTTAACGACCGTGCTCTCCGTCTAGAAAAAAGGTTATTTTAGACTGTGTTAGGCACGGATTCGTACCTATGTTATTGATATTTGGGGGAAGCAATTCCGAAAATTATTACCTTAAAACGGTGCGAGCCATCTGGATATTTGCATTTTAAGTACAAATGAAATGATCGTATGGCAGTTTTGGCCACCTAGTGCGTCTTTTTAGATGAAGTCTCTGCGACGACTTGCATGTAAATGGTGATTAAAATGATGATGAAGACAACACACATCACCCAGTCCGCATTCTGGAGGACGGTGGTTCAAATCCATATCCGGACATCCAGATTTAGATATTCCGTGATTTCCCTAAATCACTCCGTGATGGTTCCTCTGAAGGGGCACGGCCGATTTCCTTCCCCATTCTTAACCAAACGTTCGGGCGAGACCTCCGTCTCTAATGACCACGCTCGATGGGACGTTAGAACCTAACCCTCCTTCACTGTCCCTTGCCAGGTATCGAACCCGGGCCCCCTGCATGGTAGTCGAGGAAACTTCCGTCTGAGCTACGGGAGCGGACATAGTCTTTATTTAATGAAACTCGACCCACCGTGGCCAAAAAATGTTCTCAAAGTTGAAATAAATGCTTTTTTATTAAGACAAATACTGTACCTCCGATAGAGAAATGTTGAAAGAAGAAATGTTTTGGACTTATAATGATCTGTCGATCGTTTTATTACCTATCGATTGCTTTGCTAAGTTTCAAGATATACGAAAAACGTCGTTAAACACCGAGTTCTCTTCAACTCGTTAACACTCAGGTCCCAAAATGGCTATCTAAAGATAATATAATTCATAGTAAATAAAACAGAATTTGTTTGAAAAATTTTAAAAATATTAATTATCTTTTAGGTATACCGATCTGTTTTGTTGAAAAAAAAAGCGTTTTTGATATTTCATTAGATCTTCTGTAAAGATCGAGTTACGGTACCGAAGTTAAGCTTATTTTATTCGTAAAGACCTGTACTACCATCATTTAAATTTTTTTGAATCCTTTGTTAAATGTAAAGATAAGAAAATGCTAATGAAAATGTAACAGATGTAGATATAATATTAAAGAAATATGATTTTTTTTATAAAAGAATATCTTTCCGATAATAGGAAGAAACAATAACGTTGTTTTATTGTACATGAATCTTGTCAGTAATATGAAAACACATAAAACACAATAAAAGATTTATAATTGTTAGAAGTAACTGGCCAGTGAAGAAAAGGTTTCTTCAGTGAATATATATATATATATATATATATATATATATATATATATATATATATATATTTCACAAAATATTTTTACATAAAAACAAACTATCAGTTGAATAAATTTCGCAAAAAATATGTGGTAAAGAAATGAGGTTAGAGGAATGACTAACATTACATAACATCGCGTTAAAATGTACGCTGTGAGATAAAGTGGAAAAGTAGGAAAGAGCACGTAGAAGTGAGTTTTCCAGTCACCATTTTTCTAATGAATTTAAGAAAAAAATATTGACATTTCGAAATCACGTAGTCTACGATATAGTGCAAAGAAACAATGATAGCGTTTCTCATACACTATAGTTGTATGAGGACATAGGATGCGCATAAAACGAAAGAAAGAGCGTTTATTCTCTTTATCGGTGGCCCAGTCTTTTGCTTGTAAGAAGGATAAAAGGAACAAAGGACAGGGAATAATTGTTGCAATATCGTGTCTGATCAGAATGCTGAGAGAAAATCGATATAAAAGGTGAACCAGGAACTGGAAGTTACTTAATCCTTGACATACAGAAGAATATCATTTTCTTTGAATGTAAAGTAACATAATATCACAAACAATGCTATCTTATTTTATTTATCGTAAGACATAGCAGCCCCTATCTGTACTTAAGCATCAGGTTAAAATAGTGATCGTTTGGTAAACACTAATGTCATACCAACTAAAAGTCAATGTTAAGTTTTGATAAGAAGGATAAACTGCCGAAGATTTTGTCATTTTTGTCAAGAAATTATAAAAGTGTGGGCACAAATGCAATTAAAATGACAGTTATGCGACTATGATATTTAAAATTGCGTTTATCTAATGAGACTGTAATAATTTTAATATCGTTTTCAATAACTCTGTGTAATGTGTTCTACATAGTTTTCCTGTATGCGATATTGAAACCTATAACTGCAAACCGACTAGTAATTTAATTCTACGTTATTGTTCAAGGTATCTCTTTAAAATAGTGATTTCAATTATTTATTGATATCTAATGCTGTAGCTTACCGTCGAAAATTCCGAGGAGATTTAAATATCGTATATAGAGTATTTGCTAGCTCTCACTATCATTACGGTGTTGTTATTCACTGTGTAAAGAAATGCAGCCTCACACGTTGTATTAACGTAACTGAACTATATCTAGATTTCGACTGCCTCAGTCGGTGTCTTCATAAAAAATAAAACTACAAATGAGACTTTTAAAGATGGAGCTAAGTGTGTTCATCTTGTATAAAGTTATTAATAAATCATATTAGCTGGTTAAGAACCAACAGTCTGAACAATACAATTTCTCTTCTGTTTCCATAGTTCTGTACAATTTCTTCTTGTTTTCTGGCTCGAACTAATTAAGTTTCTGACAGGCCACCCACTGCGTCAACACACCACTAAAATCTGATGGGGAGTTTCCCTTGTAAAAGAGGAAATCATCTGCCGCGAAATTTATCCCTCGCAGACCGCGCCCCTATAACGTTCGCCACATTGATGATATTTTTCTGCTGCTTCAGTACTACATATATGCCTGTATTTGAAAGGGAGAAGGGAAAGTAGGGTTTAACGCCCAGTCGATTATCGAAGTCATTACTGACAGATTTCACGCTATCAATGTTTCAAAACACGTTTGGTGAAATTAAAAGCAAGGGTGTTGTTAATATTAAGAGTGGAGTGGATATTCCACTACAGAAGGAAGAGCAAGGGAACGGATGAGTGGCCTGCGCGCTGTTGAAGGGCTGCCTTAGGGCGTGCCACAAGATGACATTGGTGTTGTTGTGGAGTACAAAGTATTAGAGGCAGAATTTGAAAGAGGCCCAGAAACTTGAAATGAAATAAGGCAGAAGACGTAAACAGAATTCCACCGGAATTTGTAACATCATTTGGAGGACTTGGAACCAAACTACTACTATTTAAGATGATTAACAGAATCTTTGCAACTGGACTAGGGACGTACCATCAGGCTGTCGGAAAAATATAATCCCCATAATTCTGATGATAACTACAATAACGCACGACGAACAAAGCAAGGACGACTCAAAAAGTAGACGGTCACAGGTAAAGAGGTCATATATGGCTAGGAGGGATATACTCGTATCAAACTCACAATTTGTGTGAATGTACGTTTGGAGCAGAGATTTGTTTGGCAGTGAAACGTGAATAGTGGGAAAACAGAACAGCAGACTACCGGAGCATTCGAGACGTGGTGCAACAGACCAATGTTGAAAATTAGCTGGAGTGGCAAGATAACGGATGAGGAGGTTCTCTGTACAATAGGCGAAGAATGAAACATATAGAAAACACCTACACGGCGAAGGGACGGGGTGATAACACGTGTGAGAAGAAGTCAGAAAATTACCTCTACGGCACTAGAGGGAACTGTAGCGAGTGTACATTGTAGTGGAAGACAAAGGCTGGAATGTCTCCTGCATATAACCGAGGAGGGAAGGAGCGAGTGACAGGCTGGAGTGAAGAGACGCGCCGGAGGGCAACCGCGTGGAACCAGACGCGAGACTGGTGACTCAGAAAGCGAAAAATATTTTCTATTTACGAACCCTCGTCTCGAAAGTGTAAATAAAGACATACGATATTTACACAGCACGTCAGTAGTGGCTGCTAAGCACCAAGTCGCAGTTGTCTGAGAAACGGTTCGTTTGCGCACCCGTGTTTACCGAGACTTTATCGCTTCTCGCGTGCTTTCGAGAGTTAAATCCGGCATCAAATTTCTGTCTCCTTGTGTCGCACAGCCCTTTTTAGTCTGGAGCTTCTGCGTCCTCGTTAAGACTTAATTGACTCCAACTTCTTTGTGTCCTATGATTCGATTAAAACGAAAGAGGGTTGACTCTGCGATTGCCAATCCTGGAAGATCTGATAGGTGTTCCTGTTTGTCACGTGTATTACATACTGATTCAACCCAATATAAGTGATAAGATTCTTCTGACAGAGGACAAATCTGTCACGGGCTTCCATAAGTATTTGCTATTTTTTCTCATATATGCGGACAACATTCCGACGAAAGAATATATAGTTCTGACCTTATTGAGATCAGAGTTTGACCAAAGTTACACTTTAATAGAGGAAATTATTTAGATACCTATTTGTTTAATGTATAGGGAATTCCTGTAAGAAAGGACACAATTTGTAGCAATCGATGGTAAGGCATCGACTAAAACAGAACTGATATCGGGCGTTCCACAGGGTAGTGTCATTGGTTCTCTGCTGTTCTGTATTTGCATAAACGATTTGGGAGAAAATCTAAGTAGCTCTCTTTGGTCATTTGCAAATGACGCCGTCATTTATCGTCTAGTAAAATCATCTGAAGATCAAAACAAACTGCAGACCGATTTGAATAAGATATCACTATGGTGTAAAAATTGACAATTGACTCTAAATAATGAGAAGTGTGAAGTCGTCCACATGAGTACGAAATGAAATCCGTTAAACTTTGTTTACAATATAAATCAATCGAATGTAAAGGCCGTAAACTCCACAAAAGACCTAGGAATAACTATTACATCAGACTTAAAATGGAAATAAACGTAGATAGTGTCGTGGGAAAGGCGAGCCAGAGATTCAGTTTCATTGGCAGAACCCTTAAAACATGCAACAGAACTACAAAAGAAATTGTATACACTACGCTTGTCCGTCCGTTTTTGAAGTATTGCTGCCCAGTGTGGGATCCTTATCATGTGGGTTTGACGGAGCACATCGAAAGTGTTCAAAGAAGGCCAGTTCGTTTTGTATTGTCACGATACAGGGGAGACAGCGTTACGGAAATGACACAGGATCTGGGATGGGAATTATTACAACAACGGCGCTTATCGCTGCGGCTCCAATCGCCAACAGTCTCTTCAGAATGACTGCCACTTACATAGGTAGAAAAAATCATCAGAATAAAATAATAGAAATCAGAGCTCGAACGGAGGGATTCACGTGTTCTTTATTCTCGCGCGCTATTCGAGAATGGAATGGGAGGTAAATAGTTTAAAGGTGGTTCGATGAACCCCCTGCCAGGGACTTAAATGTGATTTGCAGAGTATGCAATGTAGATGTAGATGTAGATGCAACCCATATGTAAATTATGTTATTTTTGATATACAATGTTCCCCCCTCATAAAATTTATATATATTTATATATGACATGTTTTCAAAATTAGATAGATAAGAACTTGCATGTATTCTATTAGCAACCCGTGTTAAAATTTGAAAGCATTACGTCAAGATCTTTCGGAGATTTGTGCTTAGAAACATCTGCATTTACAACTCACAGAAAGTGAAGGAAGAGGGGCAAATGGACAGCTGGACGAAGAAAGGGGAAGAAGGAGGGGAGGATAGAGAAATGAGGTCAGAAATAAAAGAATGGGCGTATAGGACGTATGTCCACGTCCCTTTCCCATTAAAAGTATTAGAAATAACTGTTGTTGTGTTTACTTCTTTTCCATTTAATCTGAAATAATGCACAGAAACGCAGTAGGTTCTTGGAACGCGTCCTCGTCGCAGAGGGAATTTGAACGCACTGTGGTGTTTCTCGGAACAGCAGTTCCCGTTGCGCATTTGACTAATTTGGTGGTTAATATCCCTCTCTGCTATGCTGTCGGGCTACAGAAGTTCCTTTGCGTGTGCTCTTTGATCTCGACTCTCCAGCAGTCTGAAATCTGCCCTCCTCATATTGTGTACCGAAAATGCGTTGAGAACTCTCGAGTGCAATATTGGTTCCCAGAGCTATCTTGTATTTTGCAGTATATTAGATCCCTTAACGATCGAAGCCATTGTAGATTGTTTTAATGATACGACGGCTATTTCGTTTTTCAAGCAATGACAGAGCATGACAGAAAGGCAAGTATGAATAACAAGACGATTTTCTCACCAGATGTCAAGCACAGTTACAGTTACTTCTCCACACTTTCTCCTTGAAGATTGAGGCATTTGTCATATCGATAAACGAACTTACAAATAACTTCCTTGTAAATAGTTGCCACCAGCGTTTGGAGATAGATATCACTGTATTCTGAATTCTCCATTTGTGCGGAAGTGCTATCCTTCGATACCTTGTTTCCCTATCCAAAGAATAAATAAATTAAACAAAAAAATCCACACGCTTGAGCTGGAGAGCACGCCGGGTGATGGAACACTTGCCAGTCAGAGTGATTAAGCGAAAAAAAAAAAAAATTCTAAGGGACGCATCTGCCAGGATCATGGATCCTAGACTAGATGACAACTTAAACTAACTTTTGCCAAGACGATACAGACATCCATGCCCGACAGAGGACTCGAACCTCAGACGGCAGGAGCTGCGCTATCCGTATCATGACACCCCAGACCGCGCGGATATTCCCGCTCGTCAAACTGATCAAGCATCTGCCTGATTACCCTCAAAGACAGGAAAGCTGCCGTCTTGGAGGGTATATTTCCCGAGTTCATTAAACAATCTGGATGGAAAGCACGGGAATGGCTACTAAAACTTTACAGTAATATACCGGGCAGCGGAAAAATTCCTTGACAATTTAAAATTTGCGAAAACTATTGCTATACTCAATGCAGGAAAACCTAAAAAACATCCAGCGAGCATTTGCTACAAGATGCTGGAAAGACTGCTTCTTCAAAAATGTTCAAATGTTTGTTAAGCTTATGGGATTTAACTACGGAGTCATCAGTCCCTAAACTTACTACTTATGAACTACTTACGAACTAAGACGGCACAAATATCCATGCCCGAGGGGGGAGGAAAGACTGCTGTATATCTTAACTCACATCCAATAATTGATGCCACAATCTCTTGCACCAAGCAGAATCTCATGAAGATAGACGCTTCTGGGAGCAACTTCTGGCTCTGACATATTTACAGAAGGAGGCTTCCAAAAGAAAAAGAACGTTGGCATTTAACGACCTCACAGCATCTTATAACGCCGAATGGCTGGATTGATTACTGTATACTGCGACTTTGCGCGGTTTTCTTCTACTTATTTATCACAGGTAAGTTTGATTTTCGCTGTAAGAACCTACGTATTGGACTATGTACTCGTAGAATTGTGTGTTAGAAGTTTAGCTCCATATTATCTTGGGGTCAAACGTTACATGTTTGCTTTTATGCCCTAGCAACTACCTTATTTGCAGGTAATTATAAACTTTCACAAGTGGTCCTGTAGTTAAAAAAACTTTATGCATACGCTGAAGTTTGCGAAACAAACAAGAAATATTGCGTAAAATAACTTGCTCATTTATAAAAAAGGGCTTTATTCTAACGTTTGCAAATGATGTCCGAAAAGTCAGAGATTTTGCTGAATAAGGATTATACAATAAAATTGGTTCCTTACTGAAAGTGGTCAGTCGTATTATTAATCATGAATTGAATAAAATGGTTAAACAGTTACTTACCTGCGGTAAGAAGTTGATGGAACTTTTCTCAATATGATATTGTCAACAGTTAAAAATAATTAAAGTTCCCGAACACCATTTTTGACCAGGTGCTCACCTGCTGTCGCCACACGCGCGCCGGCCGCTCGCGCCACCCAGCAGGGTCCAGCACTTTGCGAGGCGCCCTGCCCGCTGCCCGCTGCCCGCTGCCCGCTGCCCGCTCCCAAACACACACTCCCACCAGCTCCATCCCCAGCTGATCGCCATCCCCTGCAAATAATTAGTATATGTTTTAAAATGGGTTATTTCATTAAGAAAAAAAATAATAAATAAAAAAAATAAAATAAAAAATAAAAATAAAATATTGATGCTCAGTCCCCAGAGCATTGTTAAGAAGTACTGCTTAAAGTCTAAAATCGATAAATTGACACACCAGTTTTCATGAGCTTCAACGCTCATGCCACACAATATTTACGTAAATTACTAGCAATTGTTCAATAAACCAACACACCATATTAATCATACCAGAGGTAACGTACGCTCGGGAGACCCAGGGACAAACACAGTAAGCAGATTCAAAAGTATGTAGGTTGCCGTCTTTATTCGCAGATGAAGAGGCTTGCATAAAACAGGGTTGCGTGGAGAGCTGCATCAAACCGGTCTGCGGACTGAAGACTCCATCAACAACAACGAAGACTAGGGACCGATGACCACAGTAGTTTGTTCCCATAGGTTTACAGACATTTGGAAATTTCATTCAATGGCAGCTTTCTTCGTGTTGCGTTTTGGATAGGAGGTAGTGCATTACAGAACTTGTTTTAGTGGTTCACTAGCAGTTATTCGTAACTCTATTCCTCAGACAGGGTAGACCGGTGTTTCTCAACCTGTGAGTCGCGACCACCGAGAGATCGCAAAGTCTTGTACGGGGGTCGCTGTCACAAGGGGGAGTTTATGTACCAAGAACGGCTGGGGGTTCAGTAATACACAGACTTATGCCCAACACCCAAACCTTCACGTGTCAGACACTCAGTTCCGTACCAAACGTTGTATACCGATAGAGTATCAACAGAAACTTGTATATAATTCGTGCTATGTGCTGCCGTCGAGGTGAACTTGCGTATACGGGAAATAATATGTGACACAAGTCCTACGGAGTACAGGTGTTACTTATTATTATAGTTTACGCACGTTCTCGTGGACGGCAGCATATAGCACGAATTATATACAAGTTTCGGTTGACACTCTATCGACATACAGCGTTTGGTACCGATATGAGTGACTGACATCTGAAGGTTTGGGTATAAGTGACATTTATTTAATTTTAAAATTACAGGGTTCATAGTGTAACATTGATCATGACTTACGTAAATCAAATTGTTTCAAAATGCAGTGAGTTAATGATGAATAACCGCAAAGCCTGATAACTGTTTTCAGGAACACAACGATAGGTAATAGAACATAATACAATTAGTACTTCCAAAAAATTTAAAAAAATATACTTATTTACTGTGCGAACTTTCTTGATGAGCATAATTCTCGTCTGAGTCTTCCTGAAATGCGGAACACTGGTTAAGCAAACATATTTATCAAAAATCAAATGTTTAAATCTATGGGATTTAACTGCTATTAATCCCTGTCTTACAAACTGCTTAAACTAAGTTAAACTAACTGCCGGCCGCGGTGGCGGAGGGGACTGCGGCGAGCCACTCACGGTCTGCACGGCCACTTCGGTCGGGGGTTTGAATCCCACCTCGGACATGGATGTTTGTGCCGTCCTTAGTGTTAGTTAGTTCGTAAGTAGTTTGTAAGTTTAGGGACTGATGACCCCGTAGTTGAGTCCCATAATCTATACAAACATTTGAAACATTTGAATTTAAACTAACGTGAGGACAACACAAACACACACACACACACACACACACACACACACACACACACCCATGCCCGAGGGCGGACTCGTACGGTGACGGTGAATGGCGGTGCTCACGGTGGCACGGAGCCCCAGTGCGCATGGCTATTCCACCGCGACGTATGTTTATCAGTCGGAAATCTTCTAAAAACAGGTTAATGTGCTCCATTTCGATAAGTACACAAAAAGAACCTGCATGCAACAATTTAAAAGAAAGCTGTAGCAAAATGAAGAAGATTAAATTTGCTTCTTTGCAGATAACATTTGTTTTTGGGGGGGGGGGGGGGGGTCGTCGGAAGATTATTGTTTCGGAGGGGATCGCCAGAATATTTGAAAAACAGTGCTCTGAACGATGGCCTCCTAAATGATAGTTTCTACAGTAGCAGGATGTTGAACTTCTGTTGTTTGACCGTGTTAGACAAAGATGCTAACATTTCGCTTCTTGCGAAATTCAAATATGGCTCTTACGACATGTTACTACGATACGAAAAAAATACAATTTGATTCTCTTCCCATACGATCCTATTACATCGCATATTGACATAAAATTAAAAAGAAGAAGCAATCAAACAATTATTTGTCACGTATTTACCGTTTGACAAATTTTAACAGAGTTGGCAATGCAAAAATCATGTCTGAAACATATGAATGTGCAGACACGCTGCAGTTGTTTGCTAAGAGCCCAGAGTTATGCATCGACGTTATCTACAGATCACTGCCATTAAACCATTACAGGTAACTCCTCAAACGCTGTGTTACTAAATTTATGCTAGCTCTCACAGAAAGTGTGACATTTAAATCAATACAAACGGGGCTTAAGCAATAAATAATAGTAGTGTAAAAGACGTTGAGAAAAATTGCATACCAGTTTGCATGGTCTGCAGCTTGGCTGAACTATTCCTGTATTATTTACTCAATGCTTCCAATCACTTTTCTGAACAAACTGCGGAGGTCATCAGTGTCTAGACATACAAATTACTTGAAATAACTTATCCTAAGTACAAAACACACTTACACACACACACATATACATGTTCGAGGGAGGACTTGAATCTCCGACGAGGAGCACCCGCGCACTGCGCAGAAAGCCGCCTTATAGCGAACGCCCATTTCCGCGTGCCTTTAAATCATTAAATGATTGTTTTATTACCCTGTACACCGTAATACTTGTTTACTGGGCACAGTCAACTGCAGCCATCTGTCGAGCAACGGGTTTGTTGGATGGTAGCGCTGTATTTCTGAAGAAAACGAGACAACCTATAAACTTTGTTCACACCTTTGTTTATTGTGAAATAGATAAAACATACTGACTGCTAAATCATATGGCTCTTTCGTATTCTTCTTTGAAAATGTGCCACATGTTTTAAAGTCAGGTGCGTTGCGTCGAACAGCGTCAAACATTTTTCCAGTGCTGTACTAGTATCAGCCCAGGCTAATAGTCATTTATTTTCCAACAAATTAAAATAATTGATTTTAATACTGGGTACGTTATTTTTACTTTCAGTTCAGTGTGATTTATTGACAAAGAAAATGTCATTTTACTTAATCTGACAAGTCATAAGTTCGACTGGGATTGGTTCTAATTTTCAGGACGACGTGTTACATTTGTGCAGTTATAATGCTCAGAAAATCACGTCGTCAGACATGTCAGCGAGAGCCCGCTGGAGAAACATGTCTTGAATTTGCCGATAGTAAATTAAAATACACGCGAGTGTCCCCACTTGCGGTACGCCCTCACATCGCTCCTCGCTGGTTTTCTTATTCTTGTCTGCAACGAAGACAATCAGTGAATATTGCCTCAGTGCCCATAAGAAAACAGGACGAACGATTGTGATCGCAATTCGTCAGGTACGCGAACAGTAAGAGATAAGGCATACAAATGCTCCTTTATGGACTAGCGAATATTCGTATCGAATTTATATTTTCATTAATTAAGCGTGTCTCTCAGGAACTTGCTGATATTCGTGTTGAATTTCCTCTTTCATTAATTAAATGAGTTCCTCGGTTACTTGCATGCTTCAAAGGAATGAAGTCGCATGTAAAAGAAATTCTACGGCCACCCCTCGACGAAGGAATTAAAGTAAGTCCAATACATTGAAAACGGGCTGACTGAAGCTTCCATGTACTGCGAGTACAGGCGTGTAGAGACCCCTGCCAAACGAAGGAGGTTCATCACGGGGTTTTGCATGACGACCGACATTAATTTCGATGACTGTATCTTACAGCGCACGAAAGATTTACATTTACTTAACCAAACGAGTGTTACCCTTTCTTATTTAGTTTCGGTATACAGTCACACACAAAATTTCCAGTAGTACGCGGCCTACATCGCCCTGTCCTTTGCTGACACAGAGTCCTCGGTTGTACGAGGAGTGACCAGTTTTGGGTCCTGCGGTTCACCGCAGTCGCCAGCACGCCTCCCTCCTCAGGCAGCAGACCCACTCCGCGTGCTGGTCTTGCATCGTGGTACCTCCACCCTAATACGAGTGAGGGTCCGTCATAATCAGTAGGACTAATCACCACGCCGGCCACGGTGGCCGAGGGGACTGAGGCGCTCCAGTCACCGTCTGCACGGCCTCTACGGTCGGGGGTTCGAATCCTCCTTCAGGCATGGATATTTGTGCCGTCCTTAGTATTAGCTAGTTTGTAAGTTTGGTGACTGGTGACCCCGTAGTTAAGTCCCATAAGCTATACAAACATTTTAACATTTGACTAATCACCGCATGTAGGCCGTCCATCTGAAATTCGGACATCGCGGTTTCTTAGATGGTTCCTTCAGTTTGCGATTCTATTCCCTTCTGTAGTTGCTTATAAAGACCCCCATTCTATAAATAAAACATTTGTGAGACTTCATACGAAATAGACCACTTTGTTATCCAAAACTTTGATAACGGGGGTCTGTCTAAGTTTTCGATGTCTCTACGTCTGCTCCTATCTCTCTTCGTATATGCGGAGGTGTTATACCGACAAGGGGTATTGTAGTTTTACCTACTGGTGTTGGCTTGAGACATCCTCACACAAGCCTCGCCATTTAACTAGATTTTGTATGTACAGCGCCACTCAACACAGGTGCAACGTACTCTGCTGCAGAGTGGTAAAAAGCCACAGCAAAAGTGCTCAGAGTGTGTCAGTTGGTACCGCAAGACGTGCTCGTTAGCTTCCTCAGCACATGTTCCGAGCACTGACCTTCCCATCGTTATTTATCCAAAATGCTGTTCGAATGTGAATCTACGTTACCGCGCGAATCCTGCTTTGGCGTCGTGTAAAACTTTAACGGTTCACCACTCAAATTAATGTTTAGGTCTCTGTAAGCTTGTCGGTGGTGGAGACAGGAAACACAGACTTGCGCCTTGTTCGGATTTGGTTTCATTTAGTTTGCGTCATAGTAGGAGTAGCCATTTCTGGTGTGCCCGTCTACCGCACAAGGCTTAAACGTCTTTAGGTGAGGTACACGATATCGTGATTTAAGGTAACTTGGCCACTTTGACTCGCGGCAGAGCGGAATCAGTACTGCCGCAGACAGAGCTGCTCACTGTTACCGTTTAGTCATGGCTTCGGCTGATTACAATGTGAGCTCTGAACTTCATCCTCCGCCAATATATATCCTTGTTGGAGACCATTTGATCCCGTTCGGGCAGACTCCTCGGCTTGCCCCCTTCCTCGCTCACATCCGGGGTTGTGTGCAGGCAGTATCACATTGAAGAGAATCTGCGGCCAAATTCAAAGAGGGAACAAGGGAGTTTCTACTCCTCCCCACTCAGATTAACCAAACCGCACATTTCAGTACTTTCGCAATTACAGACAGCTGTAGAGGCAGATTGTTCAATATTCCTGCAGGTAGCTGCAAAGACTTTTTGGTTATTTCAGTCACACTTGAAATTTTCCAGAAAAGTCACCCAGCCTCTGAAGACAACAGTTCGATCTTTCCACCAATCATTCAGTTCTTCGACTTGCCACTAAAATGGTCGTCCAGCTTACCGAAAAGATGATGGAAGATCAGAGCTTGAAAGACCCTATTCACGACACTAAAGCTTGTGCCATGTGCGCCGTGTAAAAATGATCAAATATTTGTAAATCTAAGGGACTTGTCTACGTTGCTCATTAGTCCTTAAGCTTATAAACTACTTAAAGTAACTTATGCTAAGGACAACCCAAACAGCCATGAACGAGAGACGACTCGAACCCCCGACGGCGAACGGCCGCATCACTCTGCCGCGGCACGCTGCATTGTCGTGCTGGAGAAGAACGGCCGTGCTGTCTCCCTTCCGTGCCACCTGCTCTCTACGGCACTGCGCAACTGCGTCGGCGTCGCAGTTACAGATTATGGATCGAGACTAATGATGGTGCCAGTTACCGTAACCTCCGTGCACCTCACTTCTTCCGCGTAGAATGAAACGGCAGCCACGGCGTTCTTTGCGGTTGCCGTAACTCTGCACTTCTTTCGCAGAGGCGAGCAGATATATCACACGGGCGTCATCTTTGCTGCTGGTGTGGAATGATGGATACACGTTTCATCGCCCTCAATGGCACGGCCTTCCGCGAAATAGCGTTCGGGGAGGATCTGAGACGCCACCAGCACGGCTGATGTGCGCAGCTGCAACTCGGCACGAGCGCAATTCCCAATACTGCAGACAATAGCGGACGCGTGAATGAGCTGTTTGTTTATGTGCGCAGCTGCTGACAGCTTACGGTGGCTCCATTGTCTGGATACTGTCGTGTGCGGTCCATGTAGATTGCCTTCCTTCTAGGAAACGCGATTTCACTTCTGTTGTACCGGTAACCCATCGGCTAACACTGCTCGAAATAACCAGTTTTTGAATCAAACGACTATAATTAGTTTACCGCTATTATTTTACTCCCAACCAGCGCCGGCTTTAGGGTGGGGCGATCCGGGCGGTCGCCACGGGCGCTGAGGCCCAGGGCAATAAAAATAAAAAATACCGGTCCCATAAAATCAATAACTCACTTTTCGAAACTAAAATATTATCCAGTCTCATTCAGCATTCGTGGTTTCGATGTTAGAAAGACGCTGGCCGAAAAGGCACGTATTGCGTTACTAGCAGGGCGACGCGGGGCCGACTGGAACGTCGTGCGCAGCTCTGGCGGTGGCAAAGTGCCCCGCGCGCATGCTAGTCAGATAAATGGGACACCCTGTATACTCAAGTACTGTGTGATTACTGAAACTGTATGGCAACATCAAATTTGTACATTCACCAACAACATTAGAAGCTGAGTTTAGATGCAAATCGTTGGCGTGTCATATCGTGAACACGTGTTGTGGAAATGTAAACATCAGCTCACTAATCGGTACGTACTGAACCTTCAAACGTTTGTAGCCGCTGTATGGGGTAGTTAACAGTGAACCTCGTGAGCACGCTGCAGTGCCGCCGACGACGTGACGTGAACTCGACTTCTGTCAGGAGTAGTGCCGGAGCCTGGACCCTGCAAGGCTGTACACAAACAAGTAAGAGTGCACAGAGGTGAACATCTCTTCCGAACAGCACTTTTCAAGTCGTCCCATAAAGGCTCAATAGTGTTCGTTTCTGAGGAGTTTGCTGGCCAATGCAGGTGTTTAAACTCTGGAGTGTGTTCTTGCAGCAATTCTGCACTTTCGGGGTGTGTCATTGTCCTGCTGGAATGGCGCAAGTCCACTGGAATGCTTAATGGGCATGAATGGATGCAGGTGAACGTCCAAGATGTGTACGTACGTGTCACCTCTTTGAGTCTTACTTTGACATATTTGGAGCTGAAATTCGATCCAGCTACTCACGTCCCGTACCATTACTTGAACAGTCCCCGGCTGACATCCGTGGTCCACGGATTCATGAGGTGGTCTCCATGTCCATCAATTCGATACTATTGCAAACGAGACTCGGCAGACCAGGCAGCATGTTTCCAGCCATCAACAGTCCAAGGAGGGTTGATATTATTTTTATTTATACTTAAGAAACTAATTTTTTATTTCATGTCAAATTTAAGTTAGGAAACCCCTCAAAGCCAAGCTGTGCCCTGACTAGGTAAAACATATTAACTATTGCCAAATCAATAAACAAAACAATACAAGACGGACTATGCACGGCCGCCATGTTTGCGCGCCAAATTGCGGAGCGAAGGCAGCCTTGCATCGAGCCGCCACACTTCAGAACACGCACTAGGAGCAGTAACATGTCGCATATGTAGGCGGTCTGCGGCGCGCCAGTCACAGTCTGCACGGCCGCTACGGTCGGGGGGTTCGAATCCCCCCTCGGGCATGGATGTTTGTGTCGTCTTTAGTATAAGGTAGTTCATAAGTATTTTATAAGTTTACGGACTGATGACCGCGCTGGTAAGTCCCTCATTAAAAATCATTTGAACATTTTTATTCATTTTAATACAATGCAAAATGGCAATATATCAATCATTCACTTAAAACAATGTGTGGCAAGTGTAAATTATTAAGCGGTTTGCTGGTTTTCTACGTTCTTTAAATAAATCAGGTGGCTCCCCAAGGACTTCAGTTTTATTCCGTAATTAGATGAGTTCCTGCCAGTAGTTTAATAATTTCAGCCTCTCTTCGAGAACTCCGACCTGGGTGCTATGATCTGCGTGGGGCGATATCTTATAGAAGACGTCAGGTTGGTGAACTTAAGAGTTTCTACTCTTCACACAGTGCAGTGGGGAGTAACTACAACCCTTGCGTACACTGCAATTGCGGTACAAACGCAAACTGTTCTGCGTCGTCCATGGAAACATGGAGGAGGAAAGAAACTGATATAGGACCGGGTTAACACCACTATATAGGACATCTTCCTGTTGCATAGTGTTGACGGACCCAGGAGAAGTTTAAATGTTTTAGTTCTGCAGCGAATGAGCCTTCTGCTCCAAAAGACCATATCGATAATGTTTCGTTGATTGGTTCACATACTGACACCTGTTGATGGCCTAGCAATGAAATCCGCAGCAATTTGCGCAAGGATTGCATTTCTGTCACGTTCTCTTATAGGATCTTCTTCCGATTGCAACGGTGTTGGAGATTTGATTTTTACGACATTTCCGCTACTCATTGTGCACTCTTGTAGTGGTAATAAGTGAAAATCCCTCCTCATCGCTACCTGAGAGATACTTTGCCCCTCTCTCGTGCGCCCACTGTAACACCATGTTAGAATTAATTTAAATCGCGATAACCTGTAATTGTGGCAGCAGTAACCGTTCTGATGCCTACGCAACACGCTTGATTTATACTGTATAGGCGTCAACCGCCGCAACGCCGTCCTCCGAGTGTCTGTTCATCTTCGTGAGTACATACGCATCCGTGTGCCAGTTTGTTTTTGTCTTCAGTGTGTAAACCCCTGTGTGTATCATTTCTCTGGCAACAATGCTACGTTGTTTTATCACAGGTGGTAAACAGCCCTTGTCAGTGTAACGTAACACGCTCTGATTGTCAAACATTCTTCGAACGTGCCACATATGTCTTCGTTATTAATCGAAAAATCAATTTACGTTCGGAAACCTACGATTGCGATACCACTTTGGCCGTAGTGCACTGGACCCCAACTCTTTTTTAGAACAGGGCCCACTTTCATTTCATTGTTTGAGGAAGGACCATTAGGCTCAAGAAAAATGTCCCTCTTTTTCAAGCCTTGTAACATATTGGTTCAACTCAAAAGTAATATGTAACTTATTGAAAGTACTGTTTTAACAGACACAAAACAAAATAAAAAGTGCATAGCATGCCATAAAAACTACTAACAGTCTACCTCGAGCCGAGTACATTTACCGTGCCTAAAGTGCAACTGTAAAGTAGGATTGCAGCTATAAAACCGAGAAGAGTGTGAATCGAATACTACTAGAAGAGCGTCATCCCAGTGGACAGGTGACAGGTGACAGGTGACAGGTGACTGGCGGCACCGTGACTGTTGTCCAAAACAAAGCGTGCTGATGAGATTGCACATCTGGTCGTGGGCGACCGACGTGTGGAAATGTTTACCAACGCCCGTCCCTCCGGGGTTCGCTTTATGGTACAGGCTTTGTTCGCACGCCATTGCTATTCCACGGGGGACATCGCAGTGTCGGGGCTTCATTTTAGTTCCCGGCCAACATATGTGACCACCTATAAAGTGGCTCATTCATATGAATGTCACAAGTCGCTTTCACACCTG
Source organism: Locusta migratoria (assembly GCA_026315105.1). Classification (NCBI taxonomy): domain Eukaryota; kingdom Metazoa; phylum Arthropoda; class Insecta; order Orthoptera; family Acrididae; genus Locusta; species Locusta migratoria. The sequence continues at coordinate 28,604,974 of CM048745.1, read as the reverse complement.
TCTTGAATCTACTATCCGACGTTTATTAACAATAGTGCTTTCCGTAAGCATGCGGTAAAAATCGGTTAATGTTGGTGGGAAATGTACGTATTGTACCACGTTCTTGTTATGGTCACTTTTTTCCTTTGCAACTGATTCTAAAAGACGTCCCCGATGAACTATAGATTTGATACTATTCACCTTACTCAGAACGGGATGAAAATGAATTAGAACTCACTTTCTTGTCTGGTATGAGGCTGGGGTTGTTGTTTTTCTCTGTGTTTGCCTGTCGGTAGAAACTTTCCAACTGATTGGAAAGTTATTTCACGATAAGTTAGAGGCTAAATTCCCTCTTACCACATGACGTATAAATATCAAATCGCTTTCTTGAATGGTGGGTGACGAAGAGTTCTTTCTGTGTTTTTTATGGATCCCAATTTTAGAATAGATTTCGAACAACTTCCCAGTGAATTGGATGTTTAAATCTTTCAACGTGACTCATTATTGTATGATATTACATTTTCAGTTCTCTCCTTTTGTTGTTGTGTGACTAAGAGTACTTCATTTAGCTGCCGCCCTGATGAATTGAAGATCTGAAAGTTTTAACATAGTCAAAAGTGAATGAAAAATGTCACATTATCTGGCTTTCTACTACTCTACCACTGTTATTTCTGTCTTCTCTGTCCCACTCACAAATGTTTCGAGATTACAGGGATTGCTGATAACCTTACTTCTGTACGCGAATTTCCTGTTTTGGCTTCGGGGTCGTGGAAAGATGTTTCTGCCAGGGCGAAGTAGAAAGGTCAGTTGACACAATGAATACAACCGTATCGATGAACTGCAAAACTGACCCAACAAAAAATTTTGTTAATTAAAAAACAGATGCGCACAGCACCACATTTGATACTGAATGAACAGAAAGTACTCAATTATTCACCTCTTTTAGATTATGAATATCTACCACATAGTGATAATTACGACATTAGTAACCTGAGGCTTTCATGCATAATAAACTGTTCAATTTTTTGAGGAACATCAATGTTCGTTATGTATTTCACTCTAATTTTTTAAAGGACTTGCTAATGCAATGAAGGGTTTTATTTTTGTAAGTCACCCATACGCGTTTCGCCTTTGTCACAAGGCATCATCAGTGGGTGTCCTGAAATATTTACATGTTTCTGTTTAACATAAAGGTTAGGTTCTTACATATGTACCAAACATTTCGTTTCTGATTTAAAACAGTTCTTTGTTTGCTATAAAATGGTGTACTTACTTGCTACTCCACATCAGTCCCTTTCTGGCAACCAGGTCGAAAGGTTCGACTGTTTTCTAAAACAACTTTGTATTTTTCTGGTTCCACTGTCATCTGCAGCCATACTGTGTCCACTGTAGTTTGTTTTGTAGTGCTGCAGATGACAGTGGAACCAGAATAATGCAAAGGTTTTTTTTATATTTTTTTTATTTATAAAACAGTGGAACCTTTCGACCTGGTTGCCAGAAAGGGACTGATGTGGAGTAGCAAGTGCTGAAGTACACCACTTTATAGCAAACAACCAACTGTTTTAAATCAGAAACGAAATGTTTTGTACATATGTAAAAAACTTAACCTTTATGTTAAACAGCAACATGTAAATATTTCAGGACACCCACTGATGATGCCTTGTGACAAAGGCGAAACACGTATGGGTGACTTATAAAAATAAAACCCTTCATTGCAGTAGCAAAAGGCGTTTCCTTTAAAAACATTACAGTGAAAATACATAATATTCGGCTGCTGCTCGAATGGCCACTGCAAGCAAAGTACTAGCAGGGTTTGTAATTTCAGTAAAAGATAACATCATTAAATACAATGTTAGTACAATAGATATTTACAGAAGTTTATTCTAATAATGTAATGCAAGTTTCTAAATTGCAGTGTAAATAGTATTTTCTTCAAAGGTTAAAGTCGATAAACAGAGACCTGTAGTAACATATTGAAATGTGGTCTCACAGCCTGAAGAATTGTATTTATTGAGACTTCAGCTTACGTTTTGCAGTATACACATATACCATTGGCTGTACCCCGAAAAATATATCATCTATTCTATACTAATAATAAATCTGTAAATGTAGGCGTGTCGCTGTTCTCTTAAATATTCGAAACTACTGGACGAAACTTAATGCGGTTTTCACAGGAAACACGAGAAAAGTTTGGGTCAACATATAGGCATAACTTTATCAAAATAGGATCACGAAACAAAAAGATATCGTTTTTTAAATGTTTTCAGTAACCGTCGTGTCTGTTCAAGTATTAAAAACCTCTTATCTCCGAAAATACTTCACAAATTTGCATGCGGGTTTCACAGGTAACTTGAGCGTAACTCTGGACAACATATAGATTTCGTTTTATAAACATCGGATCACGTAAAAAAAGGTTACCCTAATTTGATTGTTTTATCTACGATCTTCATATCTGTCTGTCTCTCGGAACACGTTTATCTCCAAAACTGCTTTACAAATTTTCATGGGATTTTCACACGTAACTTGAGCATATCGTGCGGTTCCATAAAGGCTTCAATAAAAAAAATCGAATCAGAGAAAATAAAGATATCATAATTTAATCATTTGTGTCTGTCTATTTGTTGAGGGTAATCTCCAAAAGTAGTACACGAACTTTCATGGGTTTCCACAAGTAAATTGAGAATAGTTTGGAGAGTAACATAGGCTTAGTTTCATCAAAATCGAATCAGAGGAAGGAAAGATATTGTAATTTGAAGTTTTTGTGTATACTATGCATATAAATGTGGTATAGTACAGAAAATCTCCAATAGTACTGTACGAACTTTCGTTGGGTTTCATAGGTCAACTGAGAGTACCTTGGCGCAACATATAAGATTCATTTCATCAAAATCGGACTAGGAGAAGATAAAATATAGTAATTTGTAGTTTCTTGTGTATGCTATTGAATTGCAGTGTAGTATAGCAAAGATACGACAGAGTCGCTGTTACTTACAGAGTATACCAAATAACCAAGGAGGTATTCTAACCTCTTGCAAATAACTAAGAGATGGCAACGCTGCTTTTCTTATTACATGCGCTTATATCCCAGGCGAAAAAATCTTTCTCAGAGACACTACCTGTTAGCATTAGGCAAAGATCTAAAACTTTGATGCAGTACGGATGTAGAGATGTCGGCAGACACTTGAAACAGAAATTAAATTTTTTCCTGATAGGATCTTAGTTAACCTCACACACTGTAATCGTGACATATTCAGAAACAAACTACCAAATATTGGTGACGATATATCGGGCTAAGCACACTCTCGGAAATCGTGATATATTCGAAACTAAGGAGGAAAATATTGAGGAAAAACATGAAGTATCAGCCTTTCCATACCCTCGGAAATCACTAGAAATTCGGAAATATATAGCCAAATCTTTCTGAATAGCGAATAGTGTAGGCCTAAATGTCGTTTATTCTTACTGTACGAGCAATTTAAACATTCGCATAGTTTCGTCTCCAACAATATTCACGAAAACCGCAACATGTTTGGAACAAAGTTTGTGAGAAGGAGGAATACAAATGTCACTGCTGATCATACCACCAGCAGTAATTTCACTCTCCGTTGTTCAGTCACACATAACTCACCAAATCGATGTTACTAACTTCTGAGATAGCACATTAGATTACTGAATAACATAATACTGTTATGTGAATAAGAAAATCCCACAAAGTGTTGTGGATAAATAACTTCTACAATGTGTTACAAACGATAAGATTAAAAAAATATTTTAATTTGGAGGAGCCTTGAACACAGCACCTGTTCCTTGGATAATCTAGCACTCTACCTATTACACTACAGCAACTTAACACCATTTGGCACTTTATGATTTATATACCAGTTCCCACAGGTTTGGTTTTCAATGTCAATGTGATTTTAATTACGTTTAGTTATAAATAATTGATCCAGATAAGATTTTTAATTCATCTTCAATTCGCTGTAGCCCTGAAACGGTTTACTGCGCGTTATAAAACCAAAACTCTGAGTTATACGGCAAATCAAGATGGCGTCTGTGACATGGAAGGAACAAGTGAGTATCGTTTTTCACGTCACTTTCCAAAGTCGTCGTTCATTGGCTAATGTAACAGCGAATTTCATTGGAGGGAAAGAAATTTTTGCCTGGGTTATAAGAACTCCTATTCTTATTCACATAAAGAGTGTAATATAATGAAACAAGGGCTACGATTTTCCTTACAACAGCGGTGTAGTGTAATGATGTTGGCAACGACCGTTGAATCCTTTTTGAAAAATCAGTCACGTTCAATGAGGGGAATAATTCTTTGTGTTGATAATGAAATAATGAATGTTATTCCTATCAGTAAATTAATGATCCCCCTAAAGCGAATATTTCGTTGCCAACGTGAACATACTAAATCGCTGCCACCCAAGTAAAATTTAACCCAGGTACGACAATGCCATGGAAAGGAAAACAGTGATTCTTTCCATTGGTATCATTTGAATTTAAAAACTAACGACGTTCCTTCGCGTCTGTCAATGTCGTTATCTACTAAGAATTCTTTGCATTTCTGATTTCGGTGTATCCTCTACATTTTGAGTGGGTTCTGTTTACGAATGCTTTGAAAACACCATAGTAAAGGAAAGTACAAAGAGTGGCAACGTTAGTTCCATAGTACACTAAATAACTAATTAGGGCGTTGCTGAGTTTTTTTTTCATTTTCATAACTATTAGAAGGGGTAAATTTTACTTACGGCGTCGGCGTTTTGTGCTGATGTTGGCAACGGCCGTTGAATGATTTTTCAAAAAACAGTCACGTAGAATAAAGGAAATAATTCTTTATGTTCACGATGAAATAAAGAATTTATGCTATTCTTTCCAGTAAATTAATCATCATAGTAAAGCGAATAGTTCGTTACCAACTATAGCAAACTAAACTGCTGCCACTACAAGTAAAATTTAACCTAGGTAGGACACAATAATTTGGTCCCCTAGCTGTATCCCATATGCTTTGGAATGTAATGGAAAGAAAAGAAGTGCATCTCTTGATGGGTACAACCCAAGGAGGTTAGATTAGTATAACCACTAAATTGTGCTTAGGGTAGAAATATCTCTACATCTGTGCATCTTCTCAACATTAGGTTGTAATTACCACATGATATTGAGACAAATCCACTCTTTCCACACATTTATTTGCTCTTACGATTGGTTTGTACCGCATTGGCTGCAAAGAATCAGCACCTTCTTTTCGCAGAGCAACATGAAATAATACCTAAATAAATGTGTCGCAGATGCAAGAAGAAATTTGAGGAAGCGTCGCTAAAAGGGCCATTTACACATAGTCATCCATCTTAACGGAACAAATATGAAGTCAGCGATTAGTAGATTTTCCCCAATACCGCGTGACATTTCCACCTTATGTTGAGGACACAAAATCTGTTCTGCGCATCTGAATGCTCAATCCAGAGATATTTCTGCTCTGTGCCTACCACAAGAGATAATATACACACTCGACCGACAAACTCAAAAGAAACGTCTCTGCTTTCATAATTGTTCAATATAATATTGCGATTAAAATTTGTAATTACTTACTATTGGAACGGACTAGATTAAAATAGAGAAAAACGTCTTCTTTTTCAGAGACAATTGTACTTAGAGTTCTGAATGTGTAGTTCTATTACAGAGGGTCGATTTCAACATCAAGACAATTCACTGGAAATACTGCTGTATTTAATGGAAAGTTCTGCACAGACGATTAGCTGACGCCGTTCCTTCAACGATTACCCAGACTTACTTTATTGTACATTGACACCACCATGGCGTCTTATTTAAACAGACATGAACTGCTCTGTTGATTGAATTACCAGACTTTCAGCGTTCGTCGAGTTTTCGATAATAGGGATCACTGCATACATAATAACTACATTGTCCCCAGGGCAACACTGTAACATACTAATACTTCAGAATACACTTACTGTCAGAGATAAACAGTTTAGTACTACACCTTAAAACCAAACATGGCGTTGTTATTGTCTTTATTATTTCTCATCTCAGCGATGGAAGTGTTGTAAGAAGTTTACGCCAAACAATTACACACCGCAGTCTTAACTTTATGAAGACAACCTAACATCGAATTTACATCGTTTACGGACATTAATTAATTTCACTTTTTGTATGAAAAATTAATGAACATTCATCGTTTCCGACAATGACTTCTACTTACATTTGACATCTTGGCTAGGAGTACTGAGTTTACTGACAGAGCGATTAAACAAAGATTCTGTTTTTGCTGACCTAGGTCTGGAACCCTAAAAAACCATGATATACACAGACCCCTTTTTAACAACATGAGCTACTAGTACAATATATGGTTAATGAGGTATTTGGTCAGAAACAAACTGCATCATGAGGATCCGCAATGCCAAAACTTGATGTTTCGATCCAGCAGCAAACTCGAAGAGACTGCCTGGAAACCTGCAAACCATCCCGGCATATGCCACTGGGTGGACCGAGATGGCTTGAAACCGACGTACTCCAGAACGCTAGTCCATTGTACCGAGCGTTGCATCACATCGCTCTGAATTCCGTCCTCTAAGCACGTGGACTTTTCTTGCCAACCAGTTTCTCAGTGCCTAATGAGACAATATGAATGGCTATCTCGTGGTTGTGCAAGTGTTGCAAAACGCCGGTGACATTTATCTTCGTCGGTCTGGCTAACGAACGAGTTCAGTCGGTCCTCGCTGAATCGCTGAACTCCTGCGGTCCGCGGTCGGATTTACGATGGCCTGTCTGAGGACGAGCACCTCTCGCGGAAGGTGCCCGGTCAGTGGGTCCACGAGGAGAGGAGTGGGGCCTCGCGATGCGCCGGGTGGCATTGTAAACAAAGTTCAAGGACGAACTCGCTCACATTTTCCATCGGAAAAAGATTGTCTCATAAGGAACCGGTCGTGCCAGGTCGCTATAAAAGTGCTTCACAGCAATCCGCCGCGAATGGTTTAGGTCTAGCGCGACAGCGATAGAGCGGGTGGGACTACGTGTACTAGCAAAATGTTCAAATGTTTGTAAATCTATGGGAATTAACTGCTTGGTATTAGTCCCTAGCTTACAAACTACTTAAACTAAGAAACTAATCTAAGGACAACACACGCACCCTTGCCCGAGGGAGAGCTCGAACCTCCGACGGCGAACGGCGCCGGCCGCGGTGGCCGCGGGGACTAAGGCGCTTCAGTCAGGGTCTGCACGGCCTCTACGGTCGGGGGTTCGAATCCCCCCTCGGGCATGGATATTTGTGCCGTCCTAGTTCGTAAGTAGTTCATAAGTAGTTTGTAAGTTTAGGGACTGATGACCCCGTAGTTAAGTCCCATAGAATATACAAACATTTGAACGGCGAACGGCCGCGCGCTCCGCAGCACGGCGCCTCAGTGCACACGGCTATTCCGCCTCGGCCAGTTACTGGTAGACGCATCATCCGCACGCCGGTGTAGATCCCAGATCTAAACTCCCACGAGTACGCGCGTGCCCACTAAACAACGCTACCTCGCACATGCGCTGAAGCGGGTACTGTACTGAGCTTTTTGATTTTCTTTGTTTACAATTTATTGTCGTTGTTGACAGTCCAGTTCACGGACTGTTTTCACTTTTCCGTTTACTGAATTTTTCAGTCAACAGATTTTCATAAATGTGGTAATTAAACAAGACACAGCATTATTTATTAGCATTTATTTTTCTTATATTGCTTTCTTCCTGTTAATGGAATGAAATGTAACAGAGATCCGTTAAGGCGAGAAAAGATGTTTGTATGACCCACACGACCCTGTGTATCGTAATACGTTATCTGAACAATCTTTTATTTATGAGTAATATGCACAAAACTTTACAGATAGAGCTTTTCAAAACAGGCCACGTCCAACCTCTCGAAGTTCAGAAATTATTCCTGATTCGGGCCTTATTTCTATCATTAGCAATGAATATATTTCGCCGCCTTCGTTTCCGTTTTTACTGTCAGGGCCGAACCCAATCATGTCTAACTTCCCGTCGTCGTCGACCGTAATATGAAGATGATCTGTAAATTCCAGTAATTCGATGAAAGCCAACTCATGATCGTCCATTTACTTGGAGAGGGCTTTCATAATCCGAAAGCCACTGTGTGGTGCTTGGCAAAGGGTACCTTGCAGTTTAAACTCTCACTGTTCACCATGAAACAAAGCTGATATATACGAGTTTTTCTAGATTGGGGAGGGAACCTAGGAGGCGGGAGGGAGGGGCGGAGGTTGGAAGAAATGGGCAAGAGAGGGGGAGGTAAAGATGAACGGAGTGTGGGACAAACAAACACGCGGCCGACGCTGCTTTCAGCCAGCGCCGTGTAATTGTGAAGATAAATGTACACATATTTGTGCAACCAAGTGTCAAAATATAAAACGAACTGTTGACTCTGTAATTGAGAGCAGTAGTAACGCAATTCTGCTCTAATGATTTAAGACAAAGACAATTACTATAATTGAGGGCACAGAAATGATTTGAAGTAATGACTCTCCAAGGAGTCACACAGTTTCCCCAGGATTCATGCGCAGTATGATCTGCTGCAAGACATCAGGCAGTTCTCTCCGCGTTTCGTGCGTGTTGTGACTGAGCATGCTCATGCACGGATTCGCGACAGGAATATCCGGCGTGCATTGTGTTGGGCTGCATTAAGTAGTGCGCAGTTCCAGATAATCGTGTTTGGGTCGTTGCTGTATACTTGTTAGACGAAGGTGTACCGCGTGATAGAGGTGCAAGATCATGATACTTAGGGCATTCAACGACCCACAAATTCTCCGCTCTGAACCACGGTATCGTCTGCTAATGGCGACAGGGGGCAGCACTGCCAAGTCGACCTTTCGTTCCTTTCCTTTACTGTGTCTGTATGAGACAGGCTAATTCACTCAGACTTCAAGGAGAAAATAATCATTCCAATGCCAAAGAAAGAAAGCGCAGAGAAGTGTGAAAATTACATCGATGTCGTAGTTATGGTCGCCTAAGTGTATTGCATGTTTACGAGTTGATAGATTTGATTTGACTCCTCATTATTCTGATGCGAATTCATTAAGAATTACTTCTCAAAAGTAAATTATGCAACGTCCTATTACATTTCTTGTAGCTAGTCTGTATTTCACTTACAGAACTACGGATGTATTCACTGGCAGCGGTTGGTTGACTGTTGTTTTCATGAGAACTGGAAACGCACTTGGCGGTGGCCTTCATTATTCTCTGGGACGAACACTACCGCATAAGGAACTTAGATTACAGTGACGTTGGTGGAAGTATCGTGGAACATCATATATTTATAGTAACACTACAAAAAACTAACACGAATAATTTACAAATAAATGGTAGATTCGACCTCGGGGAAAATCTTTTGGAACTACAATACGACTTACTTTCAAAGTTAACGAAAGACAAACCTGTGTTTTAGCTGTTGTAGATTTGCAGCAGCTTTTCGTATTGTTGTGTGGAATAGAGTCTTTCAATCTTGTAGGTTAGAGGGAAAAATACAGGCAAAGAAAAGTTACATTCAACTTGCACAAAAACTAGATAGCAATTATACGAGTCGAAAGACAGGAAATGGACACACTGGTTACGAAGGGAGTGAAGCAGGGTTGTAGTATTTCTCCAATATTATTCAGTCTGTACATTGAGCAAGCTGAGAAGGAAAGCAATGATAAGAAAGAAAAACTTTGCTGTTTGCCAGTGACATTGTAATTCAGAGACAGCAAACGACCTGGAAATGCAATTGTACGACATGAATACTATCCTGAAAGGAGGATACAAGATGATCACTAACAACAGCGAACCAAGTGAAACATTTAGGCTTTGATAAGAATTAGATTAGGTAATGAGACGAGTTATGTTATTTGGCTACGGGAATAAAGTCATTTCCGAAGAAGAGAAATTTCTTAGCAATGAATATTAATTTAAATGTTAGGAGTTGCTTTCTGAAAGCATTTGCTGGCGTTTAGCATTGTACGGGAGTGATGCGTGAACTATAGGGACTCAGACAAAGGTAGAAGTTTTTGAAGTGTGGTGCTATAGACGAGTGCTGAAGATCAGATGGGTAGATCGCGTAACAGACGGAGCTGAATAGAAATTGGGGTGAAAAGGAATTTGTGACATAACTGAAGGAAGGGTTCAATTGCTAGACACATTTTAAGACATCAAGGAATTGATAATTTATCAGTGGGAGATGAAAATCTACAACAACAGTGCATCTGCAGGTCTGGTGTAGGCAAGTCGACAGAGTTGACGGGGAGGTGTAGTAGTTGCATGTATCGAGGCGACACTGTTATGGGACGTTCACTTGTTAGACTATCTTCCTTTGTATGTTCTGGACAGCAGTAATTAGTATTGGAGTGACATTATGCTGAGAATGAGCTTGGTAAACATGGAGGCTCACTACAACGGCTAGCAAAAATATTTTAATATCAGAATGAAACTTTCACTCTGCAGCTGAGTGTGCGCTGATGTGAAACTTCCTGGCAGATTAAAATTGTGTGCCGGAACCGGGACTCGAACCTGGGACCTTTGCCTTTCACAAGCAAGCGCTCTACCGACTGAGCTATCCCGACACGACTCACGATGCTGCTTCACAACTTTACTTCCGCCAGTACCTCGCCTCCTACTTTCCAAACTTCATAGAAGCACTCCTGCGATACTTATAAGACCACCACTCCTGGAAGAAAGGATATCGTGGAGACATGGCTGATTAAAAATGTGTGCCGTAACCGGGACAGATTAAAAATGTGTGCCGTAACCGGGACTCGAACCTAGGACCTGGGAGTTGAGTGGGTTTATGTTTTGTGTGCTAGTGGTGTGTTTTTGGTCTGTTTATTTTTGTGTGTTAGTTGCTCCTTTTAACTTAGTTTTAATACACATACAAATTAAACCACAAAATTAAAACTAAGTCAAAAGGAACAACTAAAACACAAAAACAAACTGAGCAGAAACACACTACAAGCACATAAAAATAAACCCACTCAACTCCCATACACCAAATACCCACACAGAGGAACAAAAATCAAACAAAACGACAAGTAAATGGCCTACTCTCACATATGACAACAAAGCAACCGACAGCATAGGAAACATTCTCAAAAAAACAAGGCTCACGTTTTGGTTTGCAGATGACAAACTGCCAAAAATTATCAGTGTCGTTTTGTGAGTTGAAGAACCACAAACACAACTACATGTGGTATTAAGGTAGGCCTAGTATACCTATAAAAATAAGAAACGATTTATATCAGTTTCACAATTATCTGTAGTTTTTACACTTAATGCACAAAAAGAAACAATCATTTCATTGTTAATTTGACAGACAGTATGAATTAAACATTCCACTGACGATGCTGCAATGCCAGCGAAACATGTATGGGAGAAAGTAAAAACAGTTGTGTTTGCTCAAGGCAAATGTACTTGCTAGCAAACTCTGAGATTGAAGAGCTTTTGAAATGCCAAAATGAATAATATCTTTTATTTTCTTATCTTCAACTCAAGTTACTACTCAGAAGCCAGGGCCTTACACATTTTTGTCAGTAGCTACGCGGTATACATTTAACAATCAATTGTAGTTTTTGTTTTTTTTTGTTTTTGTTCTTAGCACTGATATATTCTATCTGACAAGTTTTTGAACAGTCACATTAGTGATAAAATTTCTTAGGCAAATACAGTGGATAACACTGGTTAAAATTTAAAATGGTATATTCGTATATCTTCAAAAAATAATTATAAAGAAATTCGTGAGCTGACTCTGATTCTCGGCAATTGACGATCTTTTACATTGTGAAACACTGCTCTGTATCTGCTAAGCGCTTTTAGTGCTTTGTACTAATTCCATTCTCTTTTTATTGAATTTTAATAATTTTGTCACTGTATTTGGCTATAACAGATCAATAAACAAAAAATTATTTATATATAGTGACAAAATCATTAAAATTCAATAAAAAGAGAATGGAATTAGTACAAAGCACTAAAAGCGCTGGAGGTTTTTTTATTTTTTTTTTAGTTTAAAAACAAAACCTCCAGTTGTAACGGAACAGTAAACCTCTAGCGTTCTTAGCATGCTCAAAACTATTGACACTACAGAAAAATGAATACAAGCACCCGGAAACGTTTCCCCATTCTCCTGGGGAGGCCGTGTGTGCCTGACGGAAAGGTGAATGCTGAGAGGCGGGAGCGAGCGCGCGGAGGAGCAGTCTGCTTCCGGAATGGAATTCCTTCTCTAGCTGGCACACTTTCCTATCACACAGCATTCGTTGCCGCAGCCGTAGTATCACTCAAATGTTGCACGAAACCTGCTTGCTTTGCGGTTGAAGGAATTTCATGTGTGTTCCCCCGGCGTATGTGGAGCAGTCAGGTGGAGGTCTACGTGGGCCAACAGGTGACGTCGGCCCTGTGTGGGAGGACAGCGGCACAAAGACGCGCCGGCCGCGGTGGCCGAGGTGACTGAGGCGCTCCAGTCACGGTCAGCACGGCCACTACGGTCGGGGGTTCGAATCCCCCCTCGGGCATGGATATTTGTGCCGTCCTAGTTCGTAAGTAGTTCATAAGTAGTTTGTAAGTTTAGGGACTGATGACCCCGTAGTTAAGTCCCATAAGCTTAACAAACATTTGAACATTTTGAACAAAGACGCGAGCGTGCTGAGCTTCTGTCCAAGACTGAGCGTATTTGGTCTCCGATGCCTCTATGACTCCAGATTCTTTCTTAAGGAGACGTCAGGTGCAATTATGCTTTACGAAGTGATGACGTAATCTTTCGTCTAAACAGAAATTTGGAGTTGGAAAACATGAAAATTTGTGGATAATTCACAGAATAATACACAAAACGAAAGTAGAAGATACGTTAAATTCATGTTGAAAATGCCATGCGGCAGGGATCTCGTTCATTGGAAACGTCGCAGAAGCAGTGTATAGCACGAAAGAAAATAATTAACAAGACAAATGTAGCACGTACGAATGTCAGCGTTTAAGATTACGTATAAGATATACTCATAGTCCATTTTTCCGAAATCATAGAACTAATAAATGGAATCAAAGTCCTCATCGATATATCAGTGAAAAGGGAAGAGGAAGGCGAACAACAAATTTCTGATTTGGAGACATCAGAGTAGAATTCGCTTTATTTGCACCACACTAAGAGAAATGTACCAAATACACTTATTTATTAAAAACGTTTGTCAGACTGTACTTAACTGTAGCAGAATTCTGTAGAAATGGAAGTGCGCTTATATCAAATATAATATTACATAAGTATGTTATAAATTACTTACAATTATAAACGAGGTAAAGATAAAATAAGCTTTGTAAAATGTACACCTGCAAGGAATATAGGTATGTGAGAAAGCAACTTATTGGTATTACAATGGTTGATTTTCACTGAATGCTCTAGTTGTGTAACCAACGTATGGCCGTTCACAAAACTGAGTTATTTCTCATTTTTAGCCAAATCATTAGACAACACCATTGCAAATTTTTCAGTTTATATTTTCAAGGTATTTTCCTAAAACATGTTGTTGTTGTGGTCTTCAGTCCGGAGTCTGATCTGATGTAGCTCTCCACAATACCCTATCCTGAGCAAGCCTCTTCAACTCCACATAAGAACGGCAACCTACATCTGTCTGAATCTGCTTACTGTATCCACCTCTAGTTCTTCCTCTGCGGTTTTTACCCAAGACACACACCTCCAACGCTAAATTCACAATTCCTTGATGTCTAACAATGTGTCCTACCAATCGATCCCTGCTTTTAGTCAAGGTATGACAGAAATTCCTTTTCTCCCCAATTCTGTTCAGTACCTCCTCATCAGTTACGCGATCCACCCATCTAACCTTCAGCATACTTCTGTAACACCACATTTCAAAAACCTCTAACTTCTTCCTGTCCGCACTGTTTATCGTCCACATTTCACTTCCAAACAAGGCAACACTCCACACACATGCCTTCAGAAAGGCTTTCCTTAGGCTTAAATCAATATTCGAAGACAATAAATTTCTCTTTTTCAAGAACTTTTTTCTACCCATTTCCATTCTGCTTTTATATCATCTGTACTGCGACCATCATTTGTTATTTTACTGCCCAAGTAACAAAACTCATCTATCTTTCATGTCCTTCACTAACAACCGCTGTCTGCTTTTTGTACAAGTTGTAAATAACCTATATTTTACTCCTGCTTCCTTCAGAACTTGAAAGAGTTTACTTCAATCAACATTGTCAAAAGCCTTCTCCAGATCTACAAAAGCTAGATATGTAGATTTGCTCTTTCTTAAACTATCTTCTAGGATAAGCCGTAAAGTAAGTATTGCCTCCCGTGTTCCTACATTTCTCCTGAACTGAAACTGATCTTCCCGTAGGTCGGCTTTCCATCCTTCTGCTAATAATTCGTGTTAATATTTTGCAACCATAACTTATTAAACTGATGGTTCTGTAGTTTTCACACCTGTCTGCACCTGCTTTCTTTGGAATGGGGATTATTACATTTTTCTTAAAGTCTGAGGGTACTTCACCTGTCTCATACATCTTACACACCAGGTGAAAGTTTTGTCATGGCTGGTTCTCCCAGAGACTTCAGTAGCTCTGAGGGAATGTCATCTCCTCCAGGGGCCTTGTTTCCAATTAAGTCTTTCAGTGCTCTGTCAAATTCATCTCTCAGTATCGTATCTCCTATTTCATCCTCATCTACTTCTTCCTCCCTTCCTACAACATTGTCTCTAAGTTCATTTCCTACATAGAGTCTCTCTTTTTACTCTTCACCTTTAAGATTTCCTTTCTTTGCTGAGAACTGGATTACCATCTGTGTTCTTGATATTTATAGTGCTGTTTTTCTTATCTCAAAATAACTCTTTTATTTTCCGGTAGACTGCATCTATTTTCCCCCTATTTATACATTCTTCTATACCTTGCATTTGCCTTCTAAATGTTCAAATGTTTGTATAGTCTATGGGACTTAACTACGGGGTCATCAGTCCCTAAACTTACAAACTACTTATGAACTACTTACGAACTAGGACGGCACAAATATCCATGCCCGAGGGGGGATTCGAACCCCCGTCCGTAGTGGCCATGCAGACCGTGACTGGAGCGCCTCAGTCTCCTCGGCCACCATTTGCCTTCTAGCCACTCCTGCTTAGCCATTTTGCACTTCCTGTCAATCTCTTTTCTTTGTCGTCTGTACACCGTTTTGGCTGTTTCATTTACTGCATTTTTATATTTTCTCCTTTCATCAATTAAATTTAATATGTCCTGTGATATCCAAAGATTTTTAGTAGGTCTTGCCTTCCTACCTATTTTTTCCTCTGCTGCCTTAACTATTTCATCTCTAAATGCTACCCATTCCTCCTCTACTCTTTTATTTACTCCCGTTTCTGTCAATTGTTGCCTAGAGCTCCCTCTGAAATTCTCAAGAACTTCAGGTTCTTTCAGTTTATCCAGGTCCCATCTCCCTATTTTCCTACCTTCCTGCAGTTTTTTTTTTTTTTCAGTTTCAGCCTACAATTCATGACCAATACGTTATGGTCAGAGTTTATATCTGCGTATGTCTTACAATTTAAAACCTGGTTCCAGAATCTATGTCTTACCATTATAAAGTCTATCTGGTATCTCTCGGTGTCTCCTAATCTCTTCCACGTGTACAACCTTCTTTCGTGATTCTTAAACCAGGTGTTTCTTATAACCAAATTATGTTCTGTGCAAAATTTCACCAGGCACCTTCGTCTTTCATTCCTTTTGTCCAGACCATATTCACCTACTATCTTCCCTTCCCTTCCTTGTCCTACTACCGAATTCCAGTCTCCCATAACAATTAAGTTTTCCTCTACCTTAATTGTCTGAATAATTTCCTTTAGCTCCTCATATATTTCTTCGATTTCCTCATCATCGGTAGAGCTAGTTGGCATATAAACCTGTACTACTGTGGTCGGTGTTGGCTTCGTATCTATATTGACTACGATAATGCGATTACTGTATTGCTCATAGTAGTTTACCCGCATTCCGATTTTCTTATTCATTATCAGTTCTACTCCTGTAATACCCCCAACTGGTTTTGTATTTATAATCCTTTGCTCCCATAACCAGAAATCCTCTTCTTCCTTCCACCAAACTTCACTAATCCCCACTATATCTAATTTCAACCTATCCATTTCTCTTTTTAAATTTTCTAGCTTCCCTACCTGATTAAGGGATCTGACATTCTACGCTCCGATCCGTAGAATGCCAGTGTTGTCTTTCCTGATGATCACATCGTACTGAGTAGTCCCCGTTCTGAGATCCGAATGGGGGACTATTTTACCTCCGGAATATTTTACCCGAGAGGATACCATCATCATATGTTCATACAGTAAATCTGCTGTAGTTTCCCCTTGCTTTCAGCTGTTCGCAGTAACTTTGTGGCAAGGCCACATTAGCTGATGTTAAAAGGCCATCTCAACCAACCATTTAGACTGTTGTCCCAGTAACTACTGCAAAGGCTGCTGCCCCTCTTCAGGAATCACACGTTTTTCTGACCTCTCCACAGATACTCCTTCGCTGTGGTTGCACCTACGGTACGGCTACCTGTATCGTTGAGGCACGAAAACCACCCCACCTCGACAATGTCTGTGGTTCATGGGAGTGGACCGGTATAGTATCTCCTATTTCATCCTCATCTACTTCTTCTCCCTTTCCTACAATATTGCCTTTAAGTTCATTTCCTTCGTAGAGCCTCTCTATATACTCTTTCCACCTTTCAGCTTTCCCTTCTTTGCTGAGAACTGGTTTTCCATCTGTGTTCTTGATATTCATAGAGCTGTTTTTCTTATCTCCAAATACCTCTTTTATTTTCCCGTAGACTGTATCTATTTTCCCCCTATTTATACATTCTTCTACATCCTTGCATTTGCCTTCTTGCCACTCCTGCTTAACAATATTGCACTTCCTGTCAACAAAACATGAACTATACTTAATTCTAGAATGAATATCCTGGGTCCAATGGTCCCGGAAACAGTTTTAATTCTTATTTTTTGTATGAAATACTTCAAAAATGAGTCTCTACTTAGTAAGTATGCTTTCTGGCAATATTTAATAATATAACACAGGTTCTACTAGAATTCTGTGTCCTTTGT
Organism: Locusta migratoria; assembly: GCA_026315105.1. Lineage (NCBI taxonomy): Eukaryota > Metazoa > Arthropoda > Insecta > Orthoptera > Acrididae > Locusta > Locusta migratoria. The sequence continues at coordinate 28,587,875 of CM048745.1, read as the reverse complement.
TTAAGAGCGGCTTACATTTTCTTCTTTATACCACAAGTTTATCTAATGTTCCATGTGTCCCAAATTATACATTGGTCAGACTGGAAGGAGTTTTAATAAACGATACTCTGAACACAGCGATTTCAATAAGTCAACCTTTGCTGCTCACTTGCCACAACGCAAAACCACAAATATAAGCATTGATAAAAAGCTAGGAATATTATATTTTGCAGAAAAAGGAACACAAATGAATTTGCTTGAAAACATTGAAAAATATAGTCATATTGATAATGAATTTGATTGTATCCTGAATGATCAGCAAGAACTAAGAAACCTATTGTACCTCCAAAATTTCAAACTGCTTTTATAATTTCAACCTACGAAGAGGACATTTTAATGATATAAAAGTTCTTCATTGACCATTAGAAGGTGATTTCAACTGTAAAATTAAATGTATTTATTTATAAAGGAGCATAAGCATCTTTGTCGATGTACTTCAAAATGCGATATCTGTAAATATGTCACGTTCTTTAGTGCAGCAACTTAGGTGATGTAAACAAACGCTGCCATCTTGAATTTAGTTTATCTCAGAGATCAACATTGAGTGATACAAAAATATCTATGTCTACTTTAATGCATAATGAACACGTTTCTTTGAAGTAACTTCAGTGTATAAGCATAGATGTAAATTTCATTCACGTGTAAACAATACAAGCAAGAATTTTTTTTTATATTTGGGATAGAAATATATAAAGTTTGTAACCTATTGATTCACGTAGCTTTTTTATTTTAGGACACCAATGTAGATCTGAAATCAACACTACCGTCTGATGATGGGATCAGGCGGGAAACTAGTAACGGTGAAATAAATGTGGCTGGCTTGTGGCTGGTTACAGTATTTATTTACTACAGTAGATACCTGTGGTGTTTTCAAACAGTAAGGTATTTCTGTAAGGGACTGCACATTAAGTGGTATCTAGTTATGTTTTACATCGATTTTGTGTTACGAGCCGAAAGGATTGTACGTCACATCGTTGCCTGGAACACAACCATAGAGATGGGAGACGGCACCTGCTCCGCTATGCTCCCAGGTCATTCGCCTGATGGCGGCGGAAAACTGGCGGCGCCGTTTCCCCTCAGGGTGATTAATGGTCGACGACGGCGGAACGGACGAGCCAGTGTCACCGCGTCTCGCGTCGCTGGAAGTCCGTCACAGGACGCGGACGTGCGACTGCTGGGATTTTTCCGTCCGCCACTGCATCCCAAAGTTACTCCACCGTATAAAAGTTAACTCGGCAGAGTAATTTAATCAAATGTGCCGTCAAGACCACGGGACTTTATAACACGTAAGAGGGTAAAGATTAATGTTTGTTGCTTACGTCACAGATGACATACGCCGCGGCGGAATGGCCGCGACCCTAAGGCGCCTTCCAGCGGTGCGCGCGGTCGTGCGCCGTCGGAGGTTCGAATTCTCCCTCGTACATGTGTGTGTGTGTGTGTGTGTGTGTGTGTGTGTGTGTGTGTGTGTGTGTGTGTGTTGCTCTTAGGGTAAGTCAGTTTAAGTGGTTTGTAAGTTTAGGGGCCGATGAACACTGTAGTTGGGCCCCACACATTTGAACATTCAGATCATGTAAGTCTACCGGAAGAAGTTATTTCACTCGGAGAAGCGTTACGCAAATATCCAGGTTGTAATCTCAATGTCCACTAGTTTTTTGACCTACGGTATTCATAGCTAAAGGCAGTCGTTGAATATAAAACGTAAATTCCACATGTTATTGAGTTTGATCATTTACTGTAGTAGTAATATTCAAAATGTTCAAATGTTTGTTAAGCTTAAGGGACTTAACTACGGGGTCATCAGTCCCTAAACTTACTTATGAACTACTTATGAACTACCTACAACTAAGGACGGCACAAATATCCATGCCCGAGGGGGGATTCGAACCCCCGACCGTAGTGAGTAGTAGTAATATTATGTTAGCCAATATCATGATGTACATTCATTTTTCCCCAGATTACTGATTTCAATAGAATCTAGCTCCATCTTCATCTTCAGACCTTTTTTTAATAATGACTTGTGCTCTCATTATAGGGGAGGAGCATATGTTCTACAAAATAGTCCCCCACGACCTTAAGATGACAACAACATTCTGTCGATATTGGTAATGTGGAAATAAAAGAAAATAAAAATGTTATAAAGTACCTTGAGCTGGAAGGAATTTACACCATATGAACATTGTTTGGCATTAATGATTATTTATTGGCATTTTTACAATTGATGACCGGTTTCGGTGTCCTTAGGCATCACCTTCGGAAAGTAAAATACATTAGGTTGTCTGAATATCTGTAGACACTGAAGTTCAATGTGGCTGAATATTATGACTAGTTGTTACAATATTACGTATTTCAAGTCATTTTACAGTGCTTGATCTCATTCCTGTCCCCATGACGTAGTTACGAGTATCATTGCCGTTTAGCTGCTTAGCATGTTTCTGCACAGTAGTCACTGGTGGGCGGGAAGGTGGGAGACGCAATCAACGACGAGCCCTGGCAGTCCCCCCTTTATCGCGATTACACAAAACGAGCTGCCCTTCTCTGAACGTTAAACCTTCAGTCAGTCCCACCTGGTGTGGATCCCACAATGCGTTACAAAAGTAGGACGCACAAGTGCAGTGCACGCAGTTTCCTCAGTAGAGCTGCTCCGCCTTCTAAGTGCCCGCCTCCGCAGTCCAGTGGACAGTGGACAGGGTGCTGGCGAACCACGCAGGGGGCCGGGTTCCATTCCCGGTCGACTGGGAGATTTTCTCCACGCGAGGACTGCGTGTTGTGTCGTCCTCATCATCATCGACGCGCAAGTGTTTCTCCAATGAAACGTAGCCTTTGGTTCGCCTTCCCTACAACATTTTCTATATCTTTTTTCCAATTTAAGTTGTTCATAATTGTTACTTCCAGGTATTTAGTAGAGATGTCAGCTGACAGATTTGAATGATTTATCCTGTAACAGAAGTTAAACAGATTTATTTTAGTGGCCGTAAGGATTACGTCGAATTCTCATTATCAAAGGTCAATTGTTAATTTTTGCAACGTACGGATATATTATCTAAATCATTTTGCAGTTCCTTTTGATCTTCTGATGAGTGTACTTACCTATAAATGACATCATCCGCGAGCAGTCTAAGGCAGCTACTGAGATTGTCTCCTAAATCACATTAAATTAAAGATCAGCTGGGGCCCTATAACACATCCTTGGGGAGCGCTACATAACGCTTCTACTCGGTGACTTTGCTTCAATTACAATGTGCCGTTTTCTTTCTGACAGGAAATTACGAATCCAATCACACAACTGTCACAGCCCTCTTTTCTTAATTTATTGGGTAAAAATCTGTCGGTGCTTGTCCACATTATTTCTTTGTATGTAAGCCACATCTGGTCTACATCATATTCCTAAAGACCGGATAGCGTTAATCGACGTTTTATTTGATTTTTTGAATAATATGCTTTTCGTTTATTTTGGGTACCTTTGGGAAATCCGACATTCAGTCTCGCTACGAGAACCCTGTGTTCACTAACACCTGTTTCTCTTTTAATGCTCTTTATTAGCTCCAAATAATTTATTACTAAGAGGCCAAGTATGTTTTCAGGAGCATTTACTATTCTAGGGGGATCATGAACTATTGCTCGATAATTTTCGAAGAATAGGTTCAGTACGATTTCGGAGGATGTGTTATGCTTGCTTCCGGGTTTGAACATGTGTTTTTTCCAATATATCGAGGGTACGTTGAAGTCGCCACGAATTAAAATTGTATGCTTTGGGAACGTTTTTGAAATTGATCCAAGCTTTCTTTGAACATTCCAGCAATCGACTCGTCTGAGTCAGGGGGTAGATAGAAAGAACCAATTATTAATTTATAATGATTGTCTGCCATAACCTCTACCATTGCCATCCGTGTATCATCCTACACTGGCCAGTTTGCATTGCCAAAACGCATCCCTATACGAGAAACTATTTCCAGGATTGATATCCTTCACATTCTCTCATGTCCTTAATGCGCCATTTTTCAAACAACTGATTTGAAGATACGGTTCGCATCCGTCTGTTCAAGTCTGACCCATTACCTTCGGCTTGTAGCGATTGTGAGAGAGGCATCCAAATTTTACCCACAAGTGATCCACCGCCTCCATGTTTTCGCTGATCGTCAAGATTCTACCGTTTCTGCAGAACTCAGTAATGAACATGTCCTTTGACTGTGACTTCTTCTTCTTCAAGGTGTCCTGTTTCTTGTCAACATGAGTGTATTATGCTGTCTACAGGTTCTTAGGTCTAAATGTCACCTATAAAAGAAACTTAGTAACAGTTAACGTAACATAATGAAAAAATAAAGCCTCATCCACCCTTAGCTTCGAGAAGTAACTGTTACTAATAACGGCTTTACAAGAAATTTTGTACTCCTAAAGCCTGAGTTCATCCAAAGTGTGTGTTTTATTCTTGTCTTAACTGAACTATTCGAATTATACTCAATCCATTAGTCAACTGTGCCTGGCGCTTCCTCATTGTACGTTTTCTGTCGTACGCACTCTCATCCGTGTTAGCATGAGTGGCATGTTGTGGGCTATTTTCTACCGTGCTGAAATCGGTACGTGGTGGTGATATAGGTCTGCTGCAAGCATTTAGTCAGTCATTTCCTGGAATGATAGCACATTGTTAAAAGTAACCTATTAATAGCCTCTACAAATGTTTTGGTTACTACAAAGTAATACAGGGTTACCACGTATATAGTGTAGCAGTTCTTCGGTACTTATTAGTGAATCATACTCCTTTAATTATTACAATTATTACGAATAAACATTATTAGCACCTATGTGCCTATATAGCGTCAGATACATTCAATCAATGTGGTCGCTCTTACAATTCCTTTGTGTACATTTAACGAATTTCTAAAAATTTCTAACAAACATGTGCAATATTATTCGTCCTTAATGTTGTATTTACATAATAATACAGAGTTTGAAATTGCTCTTTTCATATGCACCATTTTATAGCATCTTATTAGGCACAGTAAATGAAATATGTACGCCTATAATACGTTTGATGTACAAGATACATTAAACTGAAAATTCAAGAAATTGATTGTAAAATTGTAATTTTCATTTTTCTTTGTTTTCAGGTAAATATTCCTACATGCTGCAGGATAAAGCAGAAAGTGTGGTACGTAAAGGAAAAATCAGTGTAAGGCGCTAGAGTTGTTAAGCACTCCACAAAGTTTCAGTGACTTTAATACTTTCTCATGTTTAAAACATGGAAGCTGATACAATAGAGTGTCCATCTGGCCGTCACCTTTCGATGAGACGTTGCCGTCACTGTATCTCTTTGAGCTGGCAAGGCTCTTGGGGTCCTTACACAGGGTAGCAGACAGTCACGAATGGATGGACCTGCACCTATTTCACTTCTGACAAATACGGTGGAGCTAAAGAGAATTTCCCGCGCGAGCGACGCACAGTGAAGTATAATGAAACGCCGGCGGTTGGAGCCTCTTCTCGCTGCCGGAGTAAAAAAAATCTTTAGAAATTAAGGTGACTGACAGTCATATTAACGGGGAAGAGAATTATCTGGTAAGCTTGTGAAACAACCTTGCATTGACCTGTACAAAAGCGTGACTTTTCCACTCGGGAATTATTCTTTGACGAGCTATTCATGCAGCTGTTACATGTATTTCACATGGCGCATACACTGAGCTCTTCTTGATATCATAAACAATGGCCCAGGCCCCAGAAGAGCGTCAGTTCAACGATATTCAGTAACATCAGTGTCTCGCCCAACAATAACAGGTGGATCGTAGAAATGTTGTGTCAGCTTGGTCTGATGTTCCGGCCGCAAGGTATGAGCATTACAGGTTTTACTATCGGGCATGCTAACCAGTACACATCTTTCTTTGTTTTATCATAACCATAACTCAATAAGAAATATAATCACTATTTGACGTAGGAACTGTACTGACAAGGGATATCTTTCACGAACACTCGGAACGGGACAAACCCATGCATAGAGTAACTAGCAATCATAAAAGCGTGGTGTGCGACATTTCCTAGCTAAACGCCGCACTTTTCTGCTAGCGCCACTAGACGGTGGCGTAGTGTGGCTGCACTAACCAATGCTCCAACTGCGTAAGTGGTATAGCTGCAGTACGTATTTGTCTCTTGGAGAGCTCGCACACGACTTGCTGTGTAAACTGTGTACAGTGCAGTGAGGAGAATTGCTCGTACGCATGTGGTCCAAATATTAGGGACCAAGTTGAGATTAGCTGAATATGGAAATGACGTCAGGACCGAGGATATGGAGTTCTCGTACATATTATGTAACACAATAATGTAATAACCTGTCTTTTGTAAAGTGTCACATTGTCCGTCCAACTTTGTTTGAACCACTACATCGAAATCCCGTAACTGCACTTTAAGGATTGATATAAGCACTTTCAGATGTGTTGTATTGCTCTGCATATGTCTTTTGCCCTGTTATAAGGACTTTAAGAGGAGAGCCAAAAGGCTCTTCTTATTGAATATGGAATGATACGCTGACGACATTAAATTACATGTGATTTCCTTGCTATGGTATTGATATCTTGTTACTGTGTTTCTCTCTGTTAAAATGTTGCCTGATGTACCCTGCAACGTTTTGCATGGAAATGACGCGCAACACTGTCTTGTTTATGATTGCCTGTTACTGGTTTCGTGCGGTTCCCAGCCTTCGATGTGAAAGAAGGCTCCTGTAAGCTGTCATTATTGTAGAGCGATGTAAAGACGTAGGAGGCAGCCGACCATTACAAAATTAATCGGTACTGCAGCAGAGAAGCTGCATTCGCGTATGTACCTGCTGTCGCTCAGAAAACTAATTAATCGCGTCATGGTAGACGTGCTGTGACTAAAGGGTGACGTTCAATTAAGTCAACCCATTTAGCTTCTCTGCAGAAGTACCGACTATTTTTAACATTTCACTAAATCGTGCGATACACACTGCTGGGTAGCACCTTGAAGGAGGCGTGCAGATAATAATGTCGAGTAAGTAACAAGAGTTAGGGCACACTTGGACTAAGTACTTGAACGGCCCATGTTACAAGATGAATTGAATAACGAATACCAGCCGGCCGCGGTGGCCGAGGGGACTGAGGCGCTTCAGTCACGGTCTGCACGGTCATTACGGTCGGGGGTTCGGATCCCCCCTCTGGCATGGATATTTGTGCCGTCCTAGTTCGTAAGTAGTTCGTAAGTAGTTTGTAAGTTTAGGGACTGATGACCCCGTAATTAAGTCCCTTAAGCTTAACAAACATTTGAACGAATACCAGCCGTGTATAGAAGGGCCTACTTGTACATAGCCTCTGAATGGTTTATGTGTCCATTATATCATTTGTTGGAAGTGTTGTAGGTAATTAATGTATATGTGCTGCATGTATGTATTTGCTTATGGAGAACACTGAAACACTGAAAGATCAATACCTTACTCCTACTACCACAACGATAAGAGGGCAAATCATAGTGGCCACCTTGATCTCTTAGATCTCGTGGTAATTTTCGTAAGACTAATAATCTATCTTCCATTTTTAATTTTTTTTTATTTACTTCTGCCAGCACAACAATAGCTTCAGTTCCACAGTTGCGTAAGAGGACAGTAGGGAAAACATGGCATTTTCGCATTTGTCTCCAATAACTGAATTTTCCGCCAATCATACCCAGGACAATTGGCTTATGTGTGGTCGGTGGGATAGTGGCGGTAATCTGGTAACAGCATGTGACGTCATCAGTAACGTCACGAGAGGTCGGAATCAAGGCAAATCTTGTGAGAATTCATCCACTATACCTAGTAAATGTTTTGTCTGCGTCTACGCGAAATGTTGGCTCCTAAGTATGAGACTCATCTTCAGTCGTCTGTAATCACACCCTTCACGGCAGTGTACGCTATTAATACTCTCGAAAAAGCCGCGTGTGGATGTGCAATTGTACAGGGGACCGTGTTTACGGTTCTGTTGATCTCAGAGTAAAGTGTCCTGGACAGCCCTTGCCGCAGTGACTTGTACACCCATCAGAAAAACTAGCATAATGTAGCTGTCCTACAGTACAGGGTTAAAATTTAACCGTTACACGTTTCCTACAGCGCGGTCTAATTAAGGAATCGGTTGGCTTTTGTACATTTCTATTGGTCTACCATAGGCTTATACGATTTTAAAAAGCACCATTTGTCCATGGGCGGTACCAGAGAAAAACGTTTGTTGGAATTACCACTTTTATCCATTCATTCTATGAAAACTGCCAAACTATTAACCACATTTTCTAAAGATTGTATTTACCAGATAATTGTTTAAATTGTTTTGATATCTTTATCTGTTACCGAAGTCCAGAGGAGCAAGGTTTCCGTACATACGAACAAAATTATATTTAGAAAAAATCAGTTTTTAGCCGTTTCTTCGCCGAGGACCACAAATATCTAAATGGCTCACCAATAGTAAATGGATCATATTTTAACAATTTATTCTGTAAAAAGTGTTATAGGATAGCCATTTTTCTGTTTTCGAAAATATTTATCTTTTATCAAGATGCATTCGGAAAAAGTGTTGTTCCGGCATGAAAAGTGGCGATTGTGCTGACATGCGTTCCGGACGCTAAGAAGCGTATCAGCCGAATTAAAGCAAACTACTCGCCGCAAAAAAGGCATGTCAGTTTGCCCATCTTGGGACTTGATTTATTGTGTAAAAACAGCTAATAATGCTAATTATCTTTTGTTTATATGACCAGTTTCGGAAGGTTACACTGCCATCATCGGATCTTACAGTTTGATATTTTTACTCGATAAGGGATACATTTTGTTTTAGTTATTCACTACAGTTACTGTATAGAATCAACGTACATCAAGTATAGTAACATATTTTGAAGAGTTTACGGAGGTAACACGCACTGCGTAGACTTTGTGAATTGTTGATTGTAGCGAATATATGGCGGTGAATAAGATTATGAAAAGTCCCATTGCATACCGAGATATTTGTTTCATGACCGGCGAACAAACCCGCGCGGTATTGAATTTCTTTTATCTAATCTGCACAACCTGCTGTAGGAAGGAAAATAGAAGACTCGAAGAGAAACGTAGGCTGCCTTTGTCCTCGTCCTGCCTTCATGACCGAACCTTTTGTCACGCAAATGTGAGCTGCGCTGGGAGGGAAGGAGAATAGACAGTAAGAATAGGACGAATAAAATAGACATACGTTGACAGTGGCGGATAGAGGAGGTTGTCTGACATTTAACCTTCATTACTGTGAGTTCCAGATAAAGGTTTTTATCCTTTTTGTGTCAAAAGGGCTTCAATGTGCTAGCATGCAAAATATTTTGATGGATAATTCGGAATGATGACTGAGAAGGCTGGTAAATTGGTACCTGTACCATTGCTGTCTACATAGTGCAAAAGATTGTAAAGCACTTGCCCGCGAATGACAATGTCCTTGGTTGCAATATCATGTTTTAATATATCGGGAAGTTAGTTTCTTAGTTACGGTTGTGTAGAAATTTGTCGTGAAACATTGAGAATCGCTTTGGCATTCCGTTTTTTACCGAAACGTGAGAGAGACAGAATGTATAAGATAACACAAACACACGGATTTACCTTGCGTAACGTTGTATTCTTAAGTAGCTAACCTTGAATCCTCTCACGTACAGTGGTATCTTATAGTCATTTTAGAATGCTCCGCGACAAGATCAACAACCTGATGGAGTAATATACATGCGGCTGGACCTTCTGAACTCCAGTACGTCCTTCGATGGAACAAGTACACGACGTCTCTCGTAGTCGATGCAGTGATTTTTCTGTCGGCATGAATGATGATGTTTTAAAATGCTGAGGTCAACAAACTAATTGTTTCCAGTGACAAAACGTCCACCCATGCCTGCGGGGCCGCGGCGGAGTGGCCAAGCGCGTAGAGGCGCTTTGTTTCGATGCGCGAGACCGTTCCCTGTCGGGGATTCGAATCCACCTCGGACACTGATGTTTGTAGTAGTTCATAAGTAGTTTGTAAGTTTAGGGACTGATGGCCCCGCACTTAAGTCCCTTAAGCTTGACAAATATTTGAACATTTAACTGCGGGGCAACGGCCCCGTAATTCGTGACAAAGCGCCTGAGACCGTCGGTCATTTGTGCGCTGCAAATGATGATATACCATGAGATGCGATGATGTATGTAATATACACATCCGGAAATACACTACTGGTCATTAAAATTGCTACACCAAGCAGAAATGCAGATGATAAACGGGTATTCATTGGACAAATATATTACACTTGAACTGACATGTGATTACATTTTCACGCAATTTGGGTGCATAGATCCTGAGAAATCAGCACCCAAAACAACCCTCTCTGACCATAATAACAGCCTTTACACTCCTGGGCATTGAGTCAAACAGAGCTTTGATGGCGTGTACAGGTAGAGAACCCCATGCAGCTTCAAACCGATACCACAGTTCATTAAGAATAGTGATAGGCGTATTGTGAAGCGCCAGTTGCTCGGCCACCATTGACAAGACGTTTTCAGTTCTTGAGAGATCTGGAGAACGTGCTGGCCAGGGCAGCAGTTGAACATTTTCCGTATCCAGAAAGGCCCGTACTGGACCTGAATAGGCGATGCCTACAACAGCCGACGAACGTAATGTAACGGTAACGACTATCCCAAACCCAACTGTGAAACACTTTAGACGTGTAACACAATTTCCTTAACAATTTCTCTCGGAAACGGTACGAACGATCCCTGTTCAAACGCTTCACAGTAACGTAGCTAGATCTCCAGCGCGATTACACAGTGTTCTCTCGACAAGCAACATAAAATAAGCATATGCTAAATGTTTTAAAAAATTCATACCTTTTCAAGCATCCTCCCTCTAAAAAACATCTGAGCTACATATAACCTTCTACGCTAGCTAGACCTCTGCACACACACATCTTTGACGAGGATAGCATGCATTGCATTTATTTAATGGACCCAGCTGAGTTTTGACAACAGAGGGCACTGTCGACCCCCCTCCCAAAAGCAAACATGCTTTCACATACAAGCCCCACCTAACGACAACACAATATTCTTTCCGAAACATACCGACAGTTCCTTAGATCGACGCATCGCTGTCTCGCACATAAGTTTTCGGTCTTCCCACAAACCACCACTTTTATGGTTTTTTACGCCTTCCGACAATTCGGGTAGTTTAATTCCACCTGCTGCCTATACCCATCTAAGCAATCTCTATGTCCTTTTACAATGCAAACGATTCTTTACAACAGGTCGAATATTGATATTCGAGCAGCCTAGAAGACATTTAAACCCTATTTTACAACGGAGAATCACAATAAAAAATGTGTGACATAATTTTCCGATTTCCGACACTTAAAAGTCGATCACTGTACGTAACAAGAGCCTTGTTTTATCACTAAAATTAGCAAATAAGGTCCGTGTGAACTATCGGTTACTCCCTGCTATAAAGTCTTGTTCCCTGGCCCGAACTGAGAACTGACTCGTTTCAAATTACTTCAATAACAGGACGTTAATGCTACAGTGGTCAATATAAATAGCAGCTCACACGATAATACACACAGACATTAATAAGCAAGCCACCACAATTACAATTACATTAGAAAGGTGGCTAAGAAAACATTTATGGGGCAACGGAATTTACACTTAATAAAATTTGCATCTGAGCTTGTTCTCAGCACTTGTGAAGAGAAATATTAAATAAAAGAGGGAAGCTGCTCTATAACTACAATTAATAGACAACTTACGGATTATGCTGAAGATAAACTTGTTTATTCAGATAGAAAACAAGCAAAATGGGGAACCAATTTCGTTAACACAATAAAAATGCATCTCTTACATAGATTAATGCGGATGGTGCCCAGCCTAAATTATACATGATTTAACGCTACTGGGGGGAGGGATTCACAAACAACACTCATTCGCTCACATACATGTATATCAACATGGAATACTCTGCAAATCACATTTAAGAGCCTGGTAGCGAAACTCACCAAATTCAGCGTGCTGAGACGAGGCGGAAGCGGACGCCGCTATTGTAGGCGAAATTCAGCAAGTCGGGGGTGGCTCAAAGCACAATATACAAAAACACTTTGAAGTTGGCTGTGGTCTGTCGGGCCTGTTTTGAGATGATGCGTGTGTATAGCGAAGTTAAATTACATTTCAAATGGACCGCAAGCAAACACGCAAACGGCGCCACACGATTACGTTACATGAACGCACTCCACTGAAGGTGAAGTGGTTGAGAATCGGATTCATTATACAAAATAATTGTGGATTCTTAATTTACAGTCTGTCAGCAATCGATCTATGTACTGGTTTTATATGAGAAGTGGCGTGAACTTAGGCGACTAACTGCAAATCCCGAAAGTCGAAACTCGGATCCACATGGTTCCGAAAGCCGATGAAAGTGAATAAATTCCGATTCCGAAAATTAAAGAAAATTAACTTCAGCATGCAACCCATTGAAATGCTTAGAATTATATAAGAAAGTAAATGAAATACAGCTACACGCGATAGGGGGCGATTACAGAGGTGGGTGAGGTTCTGTCTCAGAAAAACCACAAAAATGAAATAATAACAAAGTCGGAAAAATAAAAATAAGAATTACGGCATGCAACCCATAGAAATGTTTAGATTTACATGAATAAGCGGAAGAAACGCAGCTACAGGCGTTAGGGAACGATTACAGAGACGGATGAAATCCAGTAAAAAAAAAAAAAAAAAAAAAAAAAAAAAAAAAAAAAAAAAAAAAAAAAAAAAAAAAAAAAAAACAACAACCTGTAAAAGTGAAATAATTACAAGGCCGGAAAAATAAAACTAAGAATTACTACATGAAACACATAGAAATGTTTAGAATTGCATAAGGAAGCTATTGAAGGAGATTGTACAAGGCTCAGAGATAATTACTGACAAAGACATAGTTCGTGCTATAAGTCAGAGAGCAAACAGCAAAATTAAAATTGGAGGGGAGAGAAATCGCGAAATATTAGTGGACATCAGAAGGATACCCGTATAGTTACTTTTGTGATGGGCATGGAACAAACAAGAATTGAAGCTGAAGGCTTTGTTCTATGAACCAACCACGTGGAACACATATCACTCATTCAAGGAAACGATTAGAAGATTCTTACATGCATTGTACAAAAATGAACAAATAACCTATTAGAAATCGGGCCCCACAAAGCTAGAAAGTATTTACACAGAGTTCATACACCGCCACATGATTACAAAATGTTTTAACATACCAAGCCGTTATCAAACTGCAACTAGAATCACACACACTGCGTTTATCTATTGGATATCACTGAATTGAAAAACGAGAACACATTACCGCACACGATCTGAGAAAATATTTTTAAAAAAGTTGATGAACCTAAGTTAAACGTGATATTCAATGAAACGCTACCACTCCAAAAATAGAGCAGAACCAACCATACCTCACAAGACGACCAGCCCACAATGATCAGACCGAGCAGCCACCGGACGTGTGAAGCGAACGGAAGCTAGAAAATCCAAGAAACAGCGGTGGTGGGGATGGAGAGCGAGTACACTCTCGCTGGAGAAGGCTCGCTGACTGGATTGTAACCAAAGGGTGTGAAAACCTCTTTGGTAACCTGAGCAGCTATCTACTCTGAGCCAGAGAGAACGAGCTATCACTCCCCACATTAAAACAGCCATAGATTCTTGCCCACCCCCATGAACCACAGACATTGCCGAGGTGGGGTGGCTTGCGTGCCTCAACGATGCAGATAGCCGTACCGTAGGTGCAACCACAGCGGAGGGGTATCTGTGGAGAGGCCAGACAAACGTGTGGTTCCTGAAGAGGGGCAGCAGCCTTTTCAGTAGTTACAGGGGCAACAGTCTGGATGATTGACTGAGCTGGCCTTGTAACATCAGCTAATGTGGCTTTGCCACACAGCTACTGCGAACGGCTGAAAGCGAGGGGAAACTACAGCCGATACCTTTCCCGAGGACATGCAGCTCTACTGTATGAACATATGATGATGGCATCCTCTCGGGTAAAATATTCCGGAGGTAAAATAGTCCCCCATTCGGATCTCCGGGCGGGGACTACTCAGGAGGATGTTGTCATCAGGAAAGACAATACTGGCATTCTACGGATCGGAGCGTAGAATGTTAGATCCCTTAATCGGGTAGGAAAATTAGAAAATTTAAAAAGGGAAATGGATAGGTTGAAGTTAGATATAGTGGGTATTAGTGAAGTTCGGTGGCAGGATGAACAGGATTTCTGGTCAGGTGAGTACAGGATTATAAATACGAAATCAGTTGGGGGTATCACAGGAGTAGGATTGATGATGAATAAGAAAATAGGAATGCGGGTAAACTACTATGAGCAGCACAGTGATCGCATTATCATTGTCAAGATAAATACGAAGCCAACACCGACAACGGTAGTACAGGTTTATATGCCAACTAGCTCTGCCGATGACGAGGAGATCGAAGAAATATATGAGGAGCTAAAGGAAATTATTCAGACAGTTAAAGGAGAGGAAAACTTAATTGTGATGGGAGACTGGAATTCGGTAGTAGGAAAAGGAAGAGAAGGAAAAATAGTAGGTGAATATGGACTGGGCAGGAGGAATGAAAGAGGAAGTCGCCTGGTAGAATTTTGCACGGAACATGATTTAATCGTAACAAACACGTGGTTTAAGAATCACAAAAGAAGGTTGTATACATGGAAGAGACCAGGAGACACCGGAAGGTATCAGATAGATTTTATAATGGTAAAACATAGATTCCGGAACCAGGTTATAAACTGCAAGACATACCCAGGGGCAGATATAGACTCTGACCATAACCTATTAGTCATGAAATGTAGGCTGAAGCTGAAAAAGCTGCAGAAAGGTAGGAAAATAAGGAGATGGGACCTGGATAAATTGAAGGAAAGTGAAGTTCTGGAGAATTTCAGAGGGAGATTTAGGCAACAATTGACAGAAACAGGGGGAAATAAAACAGTAGAAGAGGAATGGGTAGCATTGAGAGATGAAATAGTGAAGGCAGCAGAGGACAAAATAGGTAGAAAGGCAAGACCTACAAAAAATCCTTGGATATCACAGGAAATACTAAATTTAATTGATGAAAGGAGAAAATATAAAAATGCAGTAAAGGAAACAGGCAAAATGGAATACAGACGACTAAAAAATGAGATTGACAGGAAGTGCAAAGTGGCTAAGCAGGAGTGGCTAGAAGCCAAATGCAAATCTGTAGAAGACTGTATAAGAAGGGGAAAGGTAGATACCGCCTACAGGAAAATAAAAGAGACATTTGGGGACAAGAAGAGCAGATCTACGAATATCAAGAACTCAGATGGGAAACCAGTTCTCAGCAAAGAAGGGAAAGCTGAAAGGTGGAAAGAGTACATAGAGCAGCTCTACAAAGGAAATGAACTCAGAGACGAGGTTGTAGGAAGGGAAGAGGAAGTAGATCAAGATGAAATAGGAGATACTATACTGAGAGATGAATTTGACAGAGCCTTGAAAGACCTAGGTCGGAACAAGGCCCCAGGAGTAGATGACATACCCTCAGAGCTACTAAAGTCTCTGTGAGAGCCAGCCATGACAAGACTATTTGAACTTGTGTGTAGGATGTATGAGACAGGCGAAATGCCCTCAGAGTTTAAGAAAAATGTAATAATCCCCATTCCAAAGAAATCGGGCGCAGACAGGTGTGAAAATTATAGAACCATCAGTTTGATATGTCATGGTTGCAAAATTTTGACACGAATTATCTACAGGAGAATGGAAAAGCTGGTAGAAGCTGACATCGGGGAAGATCAGTTTGGATTCAGAAGGAACATAGGAACCCGGGAAGCAATACTCACTTTACGTCTTATCTTAGAAGATAGATTAAGGAAAGGCAAACCTACATTTTTAGCTTTTGTAGATTTGGAGAAAGCATTTGACAATGTTGACTGGAATACACTGTTTCAAATTCTGAAGTCAGCAGGGGTAAAATACAGGGAAAGGAGAGTTATTTACAACTTGTACAAAAGCCAGACCGCAGTTATTAGACTCGAAGGGCATGAAAGGGAAGCATCAGTTGGGAAGGGAGTAAGACAGGGTTGCAGCCTTTCTCCGATGTTATTCAATTTGTACATCGAGCAGGCGGTGAAGGAAAGCAAGGAAAAATTTGGTGAAGGAATTAAAGTTCAGGGGGAAGAAATAAAAACATTGCGTTTTGCTGATGACATTGTAATTCTATCAGAGACAGCAAAAGACCTGGAAGAGCAGTTGAATGGAATGGACAGTGTATTGAAGAGAGCATATAAAATGAACATTAACAAGAGCAAAACAAAAATAATGGAATGCGGTCTTAGAAAATCAGGCGATGCTGAAGGAATTAGATTAGGTAACGAAACAATGAAAGTGGTAGATGAGTTTTGTTACTTGGGTAGTAAAATAACATGCGATGGTCGCAGTACAGAGGATATAAAATGCAGAATGGCAATGGGAAGAAAAGCAATTTTGAATAAGAGAAATTTGCTAACATCGAATATTAATTTAAGGGTAAGGAAGTCTTTTCTGAAGGCATTTGTGTGGAGTGTTGCGTTGTACGGGAGTGAAACATGGACGATAAGCAGTGCGGACAGGAAGAGAATAGAGGCCTTCGAAATGTGGTGCTACAGAAGAATGCTGAAGATTAGGTGGGTAGATCGCATAACTAATGAAGAGGTACTGAACAGAATTGGTGAGAAAAGGAATTTTTGGCATACCCTGACTAAAAGAAGGGATCGCTTGGTAGGACACATTCTTAGACATCGGGGAATCGTAAATTTAGCATTGGAGGGAAGTGTATGGGGTAAAAATCGCAGAGGGAGACCAAGAGACTCGTATAGTAAGCAGATTCAAGTGGATGTGGGTTGCCGTTCTTATGAGGAGATGAAAAGGCTTGCTCAAGATAGGGTAGGGTGGAGAGCTGCATCAAACCAGTCTCCGGACTGAAGACCATAACAACAACAGATTCTTGCACACACTTAGAAGTAAAACAACTGCACATTCTCACAGGGACAGTGGCGTAGCGGAGAAGCCGTACTTATGCCACATTAATCAATATAATACTAATAAATTATTAACATAACAAAATAAGGAAAACCTAGCAATATTAACTAATGTTTTAACACATGAAATAAAAATGCTAATCTTAAAGCCTTGAAAATAGTGGGGTTCAAATTTTAACAATATGATGATCTAGCGAAATTAAATAAATTATACAAAAATATATGGAAGACGACAGACGGCCGTCTTTCACAGTCTGCACTAACACTTCTTTTTCTCGAAAGTGTTGGCCTAACAACACTCTTACTCGACAATACAGTAACCACGGAACCGAGGTAGTACTATTCCTGCCCAATGCAACACAGATTTTCAGAACAAGATGGATCAGCCCTTTACCCACAAAAATTAATACTCCCAGTTCTTTTTCTGTGATTTCTTTTTTAAATTTCACTAAATTGAACTCGAATTTATTTTTTAAGGCAGCTGTCCACCGCAAACTAAGAAGCTAACCTACACACCAGAAAATTTATAGCCAACAAACCTCGCGTATTTCAGAAATTTTAGTCGACCCTCTAGAGGACAAAACATTCATGAACGAGGCCGTATACGCTATCATCCTCTCTCTCGGAATAGTATTACACAAACACAAAAAGACGAAAGTAGTGCGCCTTAGGGCTCAAACGACAGCACAAAACGCAGCAAAACGCGACATCGGTCAAAATATTTTTACGCATTACCATGCAATCGCAATCAACTACCTCTTAAGTCCCAGGGTGCGCTAGATTTATTGACACACCAGTCAATTTTCGGTGTTATTAACCCAGCAAAACACAGCATAAGAACTGCTCTCTAAGGAATGGCTGGGAGTGACAGACAGTACTGGGCTGCACTTTGTAAATATTGGCTGACCCCTGTTCCCGATCTAGTACTTAAGTGTATCGGTCAATACGACTACGCGAGACCAATCCCCAGGGCTGTTTAGTGTAAAAGCAAATCTTTTCTTTAAATATAGGCGAAAGGTACAATACTTCCGTAGATTCTAGGTCCGTTCTTCGGGACGTGTGGTATAGAGACAGTTTGACCAGAAGGCAGAGTGCAGCACCGTACTATTCAATCTTATTAACTAACAGTCATATGTAAGGAGCTGTACTCCGCCGTCTGGCAATCTGTCTCTATACCACACGTCCCGAAGAACGCACCTAGTATCTGCGGAAGCATTCTACATCTCGGCTATATGGAGGTTATTTAGTACTTTGCCAAGAAATATCAGTCAAAACCCTGATTTGAGAAAATCCTGGAGTCTCACTAGGGGAAAATGCTCTGGTTGTGGTGTGAATTTTGTGATCTGTCGCTTGATTTGCCCTAAAAAGAGACATAGAGGTCTATTTTCTGCATTTGAGCACTTATTTCGTCGTTTGGTCAAGAACAAGGTATTACAAGGCTGAAGGCTACAATATACAATTACCGAATGGATAGAGTTTCTGACCTTGTGCAAGACTTTTTATGTGTTTTAAACTAGAATAAACGGTACCTGCAAAGTGCTTCAATGTATAGTGTGCCCCTCTCGACCATGCGGAGGCGAATAACAAACACCTTAGACAACTGCTGCTGTGTAGTGTTTAATAGTGCCCTGCAGTTTGTGTACTGGGGTAATAAAAACACCCGAAAATTGACAGGTGTACAGGTAAACCCCCCAGACACTAGAGATCGAGAAAAGCATTATGTTCTATCAGATTTTCGTTTCAGTTGTCTACCTGTAAATTGTCTGGATGTTTGGGACGGGTCAAGCAACCAATGCAATTATTGGGTGGGGAGAGATGGAAACTTTATTAAATGCGCTGTTCAGCATGCTAGTTGGGTCAAACATTTTGTAAAAAACGAGTTGGAATGGCTAGATCCGTTTGTTGTAGGTTAATGTTGACTGCAGATGTAGTTCTATCATTGTGTTGGAAATGTTTGGCACTTACAGAGAGTGGTGTAGGATAGATGGTATGGAATTTAAGCAAAAATTGTTGAAATACTCTAAATACATGTCGCGGTAGAGCTCTAAGGATGCCGACTTTGGTGGTTGTACAAAAAGTTTGCAGTGTGTACGTTATCTGGTCTTTCGTCGAAGAATCGCCTGTTTAATCCTATACTAGTGTTGTCTACTTTACGGCTGGTGTGCATTATGTTACGTAGCGGATATGCCGGCTGTGGTAAATCATAATTCTTTCGTCGAATATCAACGTGTTTTAAAAACTCCTATAGTTTGCTAACTTAAAGTGCGCTGGTTGTAGCCAATGGAGTGCGTGTGTGGTGAGGTATTGTTATACGAGGGCTATCCACAAAGTACATTACGTTTTGGAATTAAAAATAAATAAAGAATTGGAATTTTTTTATTATATACAGATGCAAGCCACACTTAAATACTACTTTTCTACATAGTTGCCATTTAAATTAAGGCAATCATCGTAGCGTTGGACGAGCTTGGAAATTCCTTCGTCGCAAACTCCGGCCGCCTGCGCCTTCAACCACGTGGTTACCACTTCTTAAAGCTGTGCGTCGTCATCAAAACGCTGCATAGCCAACCACTTCTTCATTGCTGGGAATAAGTGGAAGTCGCTCGGTGCCAGGTGCGGTGCATGAAGAAACAACTCCCACTTAAAAGATTCCAGAACTTCACGAGTGGCATTTGCCGTGTGGGCCCGGGCGTTGTCGTGAATCAGCGCTTGTTTTGTATTGCTCTTCGGAGGTTGTGCAGAGTTTGGGAATACCTTTATTGTAGTGCCTCTTTCCAGGAAATCCACTAAAACCACACCTTTTCTGTCCCAAAAGACAGTCGCCATCACCTTCCTTGCCGACAATATCTGCATGCATTTCTTGGGTTTTGGGGGGGAATTTACGTGCCCCCACTGCATTGACTGCAATTTTGTCTCGCAGTTCACATGTTCGTCACCAGTAATGAAGCGATCGAGTAATGAGTCGCCATCTTTCCCGTAAGTGTCCAAAAACGTTAACGCTGCAGCCATTCGCTGATTTTTGTGAATCTCTGTCAAGATTTTTGGTATCCATCTTGCACGAAACTTGTGGTAACCAAGCTTTTCGGTAATGATTTCGTGCAACAATCTTCGTGAAATTTGTGGAAAACTCATAGAGAGTTCCGTTATTGTGCAATTACGATTTTCACGGACCACGGCAATGACTTTTTCGACAAGTTCGGCAGTCACTATGCTGGGTCTTCCACTTCGCTCTTCGTCATGAACGTTAGTTCGGCCATTTTTAAATTTTATGACCCATCGACGCACTCCACGTTCAGTGATTATGTTGTCTCCATACACTTCACAGAGCTGCCGATAGATTTCTATCGGTGTACAGTTTTTTATAGTCAGAAACCTTATTACAGCACGCACTTCACACTTCGCGGCATTTTTAATTAACGCTGACATTTCAAACTCAACGCAGTACAGCACGAACCTCTCACTAGCACAGCAGGATGCCGACTGAGCGGCGGAATGCCATGACACCAAGATGGCCGCGCTAGCCCCGCCCCTAACGGACATAAACGAAAATGTAATGTACTTTGTGGATAACCCTCGTATATGTGCGGATCTACCTGCGTAGCAAATTCAGCAAGTTCGATACTGTAAACACTGGAGATAATACGAAGTGACTATTTGTGGCTACTTTGTGGAATACAGGGGGGACATGGGTATGTCCTGTGGGTATATATCTTATAAATTGCAACTATCCGTTATTTTAATGGAGGATCTCCCATCTACACTACAGCAGCTTCGTGTAGATGGCTTCTATCTCCTGGAGTTTTACAAAACACACAAGATTTCGAAGGTTTAAAAAAAAAAAAAAAAAAAACGAGTGGCGTCCGTATCCGAGCATGACCTTCGGATGGAAGGAGCAACAGCAACAGCAACGTGGTCGTGGGCGACGACAAGACAGCTGGAGACGACTGCTTAACATGGTTAGGTCGAAGTGTAGAATCAAATTAAATAATAAATTATTTGTCTAATCAGGAGCCCTAATACAAGCAAAGTTGTCGGTAGCTATTTATAAAGCGTCCAGACAGGCGATTGTAAGGACTTTTATTTTTTCGGTGGATTGAGAAGATGGCATTACCAGGATGGGGGATTGTGCTTATGGATTTGTGCAAGAAGATTTTTATGTGTTCTAAAAGAGAAGATACGGTATAGCTCCCATCCATATGGTCCCAGCGAACATACGCTTTCAGAGATCAGTTATTCTGCAGTTTGATTACTTGGTTATTAAGAGAACCCGAAAATTGACCGCTCTCTCGGACCGAGAAAAGCTTATACATTATGTTTTAGTTTTTACTGTCTACCTGTAAATTACTTGGAGAGTCGGGCAAAGAGCTATAGTAAAGCATATTTTAGCATTCCATTTCTTTATTCTTCATAGACGTAGATATCACCGACGTTATTCCACAAGACCTAAGAGGAAGGGTAAACGAAAACTGCGTTATATGGCGAAGACAAAAGCTTTAAAGGAGGCTATTGCATATGTGCAATCCCGGTTTAAACAGATAGTGTGGAGAAATATAGCTACTACTACGTCTTAAAAAAATTTGCTTTTACACTAAACAGCTCTGGGGATTGGTCTCGCGTCGTTGTATTGACCGATACACTTAAGGACTAAATCTGGAACGGAGACAGCCAATATTTATAAAGTGCAGCCCTGTACTGTGTGTCACTACCAGCCATTCCTTAGAGAGCAGTTCTTGTGCTGTGTTTTGCTGGGTTAATAACACCGAAAATTGACTGGTGTGTACTTAAATCTAGTTTTAATGTAGACCGTCGGAAATCGGAAAATTATTTCACACATTATTTATTGTGATTTTCCGTTGTACAATAGAGTTTAAATGTCCTCTGGGCTGCTCGAATATCGATATTTGACCTGTTGTAAAGAAACGTTTGCAATGTAACAGGACATAGAGAGAGATTCCTTAGATGGGTATACGCAGGAGGTGGAATTAAACTACCGAAATTCTAGGAATTGTCGGTAGGCGTATAAAACCATAAAAGTAGTGGTTTACGGGAAAACCGAAAATTTATGTGAGAGACAACGATGTCACGACCTAAGGAACTGTCGGTATGTTTCGAAAGAATTATGTGTATTTTAACAGTGTACGAGAGGGAGTATTAAATTTCAGAACTTGATAATTTTTAGTGCGACTGGTATGATTTTCACGAGAGAGATTCGAGATAGCATAACGGTTAGGTGTCCCGTTTCTGATTAACACCACGTGTTCTGCTAATGCTAGTCGGACAACCGATAAACAAACGTAACACCCGACCAATTACGTCGTAAAATGATCCAGCACTTCGATAGAGTAACAAATGTAAAGTAATATAAGTGAAGATCTATCGGGCGTGCAGCCGGATGGATTGATCGTTGTTCCACAACGATCAATCCATCCGGCTGCACGCCCGAGTGATCTTCACTCAGCATATTCGCCGGGAAAACCTACGAACACATAAATCAATATAGTTACAAACCAGAGAGGGTTGCCGTTAGATGGGGCTTGTATGTGAAAGTATGTTTGCTTTTGGGAGGGGGGTCGACAGTGCCCTCTGTTGTCAAAACTCAGCTGGGTCCATTAAATAAATGCAATGCGCGCTATCCTCGTCAAAGTGGTGTGTGTGCAGAGGTCTTGCGTAGAAGGTTTTTATTATTCATATATGTAGCTCAGATGTTTTTAGAGGGAGGATGCTTAAAAAGGTATGAATTTTTTAAAACATTTAGCAGAAAAAATGTTCATATGTTTGTTAAGCTTAAGGGACTTAACTACGGGGTCATCAGACCCTAAACTTACAAACTGCTTATGAACTACCTACAACTAAGGACGGCACAAATATCCATGCCCGAGGAGGGATTCGAACCCCCGACCGTAGTGGCCGTGCAGACCGTGACTGATGCGCCTCAGTCCCCTCGGCCACCGCGGCCGGCAAACATTTAGCATATGCTTATTTTATGTTGCTTGTCGAGAGAACACTGTGTCAACGCGCTGGAGATCTATCTACGTTACTGTGAAGCGTTTGAACGAGGATCATTCGTACCGTTTCCGAGAGAAATTGTTAAGGAAATTGTGTTACACGTCTACAGTGTTTCACAGTCGGCTTTGGGATGTTCGTTACCGTTACATTACGTTCGTCGGCTGTTGTAAGCATCGTCCATTCAGTTATTTTGCCTAGGCTAGCAGACGTAACATTAGTCCTAAAATGCACGGGTGTAGATCGTTACAAGCAGAGTCCTTTGACCCTCAGAACCTCTACTTACGCGGCTCTTGTTGGGGAATTGAGTGTTCGGATGGTTTTAACTATATTACTTTACATTTGTTACTCTATCGAAGTGCTGGATCATTTTACGACGTAATTGGTCGGGTGTTACGTTTTTTTATCGGTTGTCACGACTAGCATTAGCAGAACACGTGGTGTTAATCAGATACGGGACACCTAACCGCTATGCTATCTCGAATCACTTCTCCATTAACATCTAAGCAGAAGAACAAGACCATCCAAGGCATACAACGCAACTAAACGTGCTTATAGCCTGGTTCGATGTATTAAACTATATGTAGTGACGTAATGTCCTGATTAAAACACGTGGTATCGCACTTAATAATTGGGAGCGGTGGTCGCTGGCCTGGCGGCTGGCAGGGTCAATTTGTTTACCAAACTCTCGTGTTTTTCCAGGTAATTGTACTGTCCGAAGTGTGCAATAATAATTGGCTCCTTTTTCCCCAATGTTGTTGTGCGTCAATAAACAATAACTTTCGTAAAAAAAGAAATTATAAAATAAAAAAAGTAAAATATAAAAAAAGTCTAGCAGCGCGGATTCGACAGACGGATCGGGTTGCTTGGGGGCGGCAATTTTTAGGACTGTCGGTGGGGTGGAAGTGGGGGTCGATAGAGGGAGCAGGGGCGGGGTCTGTGCTCATGCAATGCTTCCTTCTGGAGGCTGTTGCCCGGGTTACTATTAAAAAAAACATAGGTCGTTACAATTAAATTTATATACAAATTTAATTTAATTAAATGGAGGCGGAGGTAGGGCAATTGGGCGTCTGTCGAGGGTGGCGTGTCAGCCAGGTGTGTGTCTGGGGGCGGGGGTATGTGGCGTCAGTCTGGCGGGGGTGGACAGGTCTGGACCTTTCGGAGGAGCTGCCTGTCTGGTGGCGCCGCCGGGAGAGGTGTTGTTTACTTGCAAGTGTTAAGTGCACCAGTGTTAAGTGCACTTTCATGTAACCTGTAAGTCGTCCTATTGATCGAGTGTGGCAGCATCCTTTGGTCTGCAGTGGGGCAATTGGCCGAGCGCGCGGCGGTCGGGTTGTGCCCAGGTAGCGAAGTGCTATCTTGTGCTGATTCCAGCTTTACCATTCTACTAGCATGAAGGATAACTGCAGCCGTGGTCTCCGAGCTAAATGTTACATGCTTTTGCAAACGTCGTCCAACTGTTCGTGCAGATGGTTGTTGTCTTGCAAACGTCCCCATCTGTTGACTCAGGGATCGAGACGTGACTGCACGATCCGTTAAAGCCACGTGGATAAGATTAATGTCATCTCGACTGCTAGAGATACGAGAATCCAGCACGGCGTTCCTTATTACCCTCCTGAACCCACCGAATCCAAATTCTGCAACAGTCTTTGGATCGCAACTAACGCGGGCAGCAATGTCGCGATACGATAAACCCCATCGCGATAGGCTACAATCCGACCTTTATCAAAGTCAGAAACGTGATGGCATGCATTTCTCCTCCTTACACACATCACAATAACGTTTCACGTGGCAATGCTGGTCAAGTGCTGATTGTGTATGACAAATTGGTTGGAAACTTTCCCCATATCAGCACGTTGTAGGTGTCACCACCGCCACCAATCTTTTGTGAATGCTAATCATTTGCATATCACAGCATGTTAGTCCAGATGGCATGCGTGAAAGCAGAACGTTTACAGACAGTAGCCCGAGCAGTACCGAGGTACCACGTGTCAATCCAGGCTCAGATACCCGTGTATGTCACATTTATATCTTCGGGATGCGGCAGTAGATCGACGTATGCTGCCGCTAGCAACGTGTGGACAAGGTCTTCAACTCAAGGAAGGGTTTAGTCCTCAGATACTTTTATTCAGTTGCGTAGCTATGTCACCAAGGGCCCCGGGGCAAAAATGACATTGGGGCCACTCTTTAATACTGTATAGATGCTAAACTACTTCATCATCAGCTTCTTACCGCTTGCTGGAAGACATAATAAGGCAAACCTAAATGCTACTTAGTAAATTATTATGTGTCATGTAGAAGGTAATATTTAATTGTACTCTCTAATATAACTGTGAAAGTTTGTTTGTTTGTTATGCTTTCACGCAAAAATTACAGTATTGACGCATTTGTGGAAAATAAACACGCCTGTTTCCTGGCGCAACGCATTTTGTGGAAAATGCGCACTCTCCAGGTCTGTCTGCGCAGTACGTCATCTGTGATTTATTAGGTGCACTGTGGAAGGGTCGGTATAACTTTGTAAAACACCTTGTAATTTCCTTTTGCGACGTAATGGGGTAGACAGAGTGGGGGCTCGCTTTCTCGCTATTCGTTTTGCAGGCGCACAAAGAACTGCAATGCCTGACCATTCTAGCGGTCTGCCCCTTCCCGCACCTTCTGCCCTCCAACCCCCCCTTCCTTCCTGCTGTAACCTGTCACATCCCTACAACAAATCGTATGCCCAGTACTGTTCTAATTTACTTAAGTATGCTGTATACATTTAACATTTTCTCTTAGTCCATTCTGTTTAACAATAACTATATTAACATATAGGCTGCCAAAGGTATACTTGGGTTACCAGGGGACCATTTACATATGACTCACATGGCGCCAGAGTAAAGTGCCAGGTGTGTCATTTGCTGTGTCGATAATAATTTTGGGTTGCTACTCCTGTAAGTCTTTTATTCCACAACATTATTTGCATACAGTACCATTATTGTTTTTCTGCATTGTTACTACAGTCTTTATTCAGTGTTGTTTGCTCCGTAACACAGTGATATTGTAGCAGGAAAACGTGTCTCGTAGAAGTTATGTACAGAAGCTTTTAGATGAAGTTATAGACATAAGTGAAGAAGATGAAGATATTACTGAAATGGAAAAATGAGAAGAATGTGTTGATGCTGAGTACTGTTCATGAAGAGGAAGAAGCTGAAGTTCAAACCAAGAAGAGCACAAAGAGGAAAACAGCAACGATAACTGATTATAACCAGTAATTTATAGATCTCTCTCGCCAAATGAAGTCCGATATTGTCTAAGGCGGTATGTGAAATGGTACAGGAAGCTTCCAATTGAACTGTTGACAGGGTCAGCACTGGTAAATGCTCTTGTGATTGACAGATACATCAACAACAAGATCATCTCAATCACAGAATTCAAAGAGGAAGTGACTTTAGACTACTTCATACAGAAGATGCAGATGCCCCTGAGAAATCTCTCAACGTAGCCACCGAGCTGCCTGCAGATTGTGCTCTTGTGAACATGGGAGCAGCAAGTCATAGGTGTACAGATGCAGGAAGAACGAATTTGGACGAGAGCAAGCTGTCAAGAAATGTAAACAAACTACATGGAAATGTAAGACATTGCTCGGAGAGTGTTTCTTCATAAAGCACAGTGCATGCAGGTGTTACAGATACAAAGTGGAATTATGTAATTTTTTCAGTCTGTTTCTTTTGTGTCCCAGCCTCGTCGCCGCTTTTGTGTCTCGTTTCCGTCGTAGGTGTCGCTGGCCGAACAGAAAGAAACCGACACAGGAATAAAGGATGCACGCTTGTGCAGGTACGAAGGTGAGCAGCCAGTGGGACAGCAGAAACTAGAAACACTAGAGTTAATTAGAACGAGATATATATTGCACAGAATTTATACAATACTTAACTTTCACATAGTTCTGTACTGCAGATTGCTGATACATAGTTGAGTTAGAGGTCTGCCTAATGCCTATCCGATAGCCAAGTCTTCACTGGTGCCTATCTGATTCCGAAGTGTTAACGGGTTCCTATCTCAGTCCCAAGTGTCCGATGTCGTTCAGTACTGGCCACGAGCGGGATAGCAGCAGAGGGCGCTCGTGGCTGACGTCGTAAGAACGCCGCGCCGTGCGTGCATGGCGGCGCGCGGTGAAAGTAGGTGGCGCGCACTTTATACTTGTGCGACACCACAGTTTCATTGTTGTTCCAATTAGAGTTGGAGAATGTAATTAAAACTGTATGTGATATACAATCTACTGTATAAGTAATATGTAACAATAAATAATAAATTATAAAAACAAGGAAACTCCAATATGTTCAAAAAAATTTTCAGATGTCTGTAAATCTATCGGACCAAACTGCGTGATCATCAGTCCGTAGCTTACAAACTATTTAAACCTAGCCGCGATGGAGTAGCCGAGCGGTCTAAAGCGTCTCGTTGCGGAGCGCGCGGTTGCTCGCCGTGGAGGTGGGCCTTATGAGTTATATATAATTCACGATTTCAAGTGTCAATTGTCAATAACTACTCTTGTGCTCTTGAAAACTGGAGGCCACGAACATCACTAAATTTTGTTGCTGGGGCCATAACGTACTGTAACACCAAGTCACAGCACGCTACTGTGAGTTACAACTTCACGACGGAAAAATGTCCGTGAGTTGTATTTACTTCACGTGGCCCAAAGAGAAGACTTCCTGTAACTTATATTTAACACAGGTGGCAGTCAATGTGTTAAAACATTGTTTTCTAAAAGTTGGGATTTTTTCTATTTCTTGTAACAATGAATACTATTAGTCCTTGAAAAAAATTCATAAATATTTTTCGCGCCTCACTGTGTATCATGAACGTAATGAGTGGCGATTTTCAAATCATGGGGATTTCGTTCATGTTTCCTCACGCACCAAAGTCAGAATGCAAGAATACCTACTGAAGTAATACAATGCTTCAAACTGTTAGATTGCAGATGTTGGCAAAGATATGATTTCTGATCGGTAGTTATCGGTAAGCGTTTTCGTGACTGCAGTACATTATAGTAATAATATGGGTACACAAAAAGTAGTCAATTTTATTTTAACAATCATTTTACAATCTTTTCCTGGCTTTCGTTTTAGCAAAATCATTAGTAACGTCTGTTACATTTATACTTGATGCAGCCTTGTTTTCGATTGCTCTGAGTGCCAAATGTCCGAGTCAAGCTTGAGCCACACTGTACCTCGGGTGCGTTTTGATAATTTTTAATTTGCTGAACGACCTTTCGGCTGCTGCACAACAATAAAACTGCGGTAAATACTTCCGTAACCTCACATTCTAATAACGCATATTTTGTTATAATTTCCTTACATAACTGGTGAACTGTCCATGTTGGGGTCAATTTCGGAAGGAGAAATTAAAAATAGAAATTCCTTCATTCAACAGTATAACGTCTATTATCCGAGATAATTTGGGGACATGTATTTTCGGAAGACGGGTTTATTCGGATATTAGAATTGTAAACTTCTATTTGCCAATAAGAATTACTGTACAGTAAATGTATTTATACTGTATTTGGAGGAACGCGATCTTTCACATTGCACGCCACAACACTTGGAAGACGCAGCTGTTGCTGTGAGCAGCTCTGCTGCTGCTGCTACTTCTGCCGACAGAGGTGTGCCGATTATTGGACACATAGAAAAATTAAATAAACATTTAGACGCTCTACTGTAACTTTTTTCGCCCCTGAAGCTCGGGGACCCCGGGGCACTGCCCCGCCTAGCCCTTTGATAGCTACGCCACTGCTTTTATTAGAAAAGAAAGTATACTCAACTCTTACGTGGTTGTTGATTTACAATTTCTGATGATACAGTTGTTATGCTTCACTTCATCAGTTTGTTCTTACCTAGACTTTTGGATCTCCCGGAAATGTATCACTCCCAGCTCTGCTTCATACTGACTGCTATACTGTCTGTCACTGACTTTGACTGTCGTGGCTGTGGTGCGCCGGCATACGTTGGCGAGCCCCTGTCTTCCGATTGGTCGGCACGCGAAGCAGGCACAGAGGCAACGAGACTTGAGGCGCCCCCGGCGGTCGCAGTACTGTGCAGCCGCCACTCGTGTAGACCGGCCGCGAATAGCGACGTCACAGCAGTCTCGGGTTTCATTATTCCACGCCCGGTCGACCTGTTCAAGTAATTTGGAGGAGCTGTCTCGGAACAACGTATCACCTTCCTGCTGCAAGAAGGCAAAAAAAAAGGGTCTTACAAAATTCTTGCCGTACCGAGCGCTAGTCAGCTTTCCCTCCAGGTGCACCAGAGGTGAACGAGGGTTGCAGCTTAGCGAACCCCAGACCATAAGCGCTGGCGTGGGGCAGCGTGTCGTGGACGAATGCACAGCACTCGCCAGGAATACTGGGACGCGCGAACGACAGCCGCCTGGCTGGAGACGGCGTAGTGTACGAGTCCACAGTCCCACTTCTAGTAATCCGATGTCAACAGTTCGTACTTAAATTTCTGCGCTCAGACACCCTCATATCTGTGCTCCGGTAGCTGTACGATCTACCTCTGTTGTTCTTATAATACTAAAATAAAATAGCTTATAAAGGTAATAGCGGAAGCTCCGTGGCATTTAAACATACGTTTGTTAGGCGATACCGCAAGCAGCGCACTCTGTTGCTTCGAGTTGTAGGCTGCTCTTGCTTTGTCATCTTTGATTCCGTATTTTGTTTCGCTGGGTACCAATATTACATTTCAAGGTTTACATTTGTTACGCGATTGAAGATAGTATTGTAGATGATAACTTTTTTTAAGTGTAGGGCAGAAGAAATTAAAGCAATAGTCACTGCCTTTAACTGTGCAACACGTAGGCGCTTCATTATTTCAGGCTGAAATATAAGACGAAATTTCCGTATGTAAAAAAAAAAAAAAAAAAAAAAAAAAAAAAAAAAAAAAAAAAAAATATATATATATATATATATATATATATATATATATATATATATATTTTTACATATTTTTAATGAAGTGCGAAAACAAATCAAGTTGTCGATTACTCTTATTTCAGATAACTGAATATGTATTATATTCATTGAAACTAAACGCGTCTGATGAAAAACGATTGCATTTATTGTAGACGCCTAGACGGACAAATGATACTCTTCACAATGTATACAGTTTATTTGGATAGAATTCTAAATCAAACTAACACAATACGTGACGTAAGTTTCAACCATATCCATGAACGCAGTTTGCATGAGAAGTTAGGCAGCAGAACGGAAGACAGTGCATCAGGCCGGATACTGGAAATGACAACGAAAATCAAAGACATTATTTTAAATTACTGCTCAGCCTTATGTTTCATGCAATACTAGGGGACCTTGCGAATAATTCGCACCTTCAGTGGAATGACTAAAAGTTGGGAAGAAATGGAAGTAAAGTTGAAATTGACGCATAACTTCCTGCAAAATCAATCACTGCAAGTGTTTAAATTCGCAAATGATGGAGCTTGATCCGATGAGTGTTGTTATGTTAAAAAGTATTGCGTACTTTAATTAGAATCGAAGATATCGTAAAACAAACCGATTAAAATATTCAATCCTAGGACAGGAGGATAACGCGTTTGAATAAAAATAAAGGGTGGAGAGACTTAACTTAATTCTGATACTTGATGACAAATCTGCGAATGAATACCTTTCGCTTAGAGCAAAAATGAAAGAAATCGGTGGGAGAGAACGGCATGATCGACTGACTTTAGTTTACAACAAGGACATCCCCATAAGAAATATACAGAAGGAAATCGTGTTTGAGTGTAAAAAAATAAAGGCGAAAGCTATGTAAATACTGACACTTGATGACAAATCTGTGGATGAATACCTTTCGTTTAAAAGAAAAATGAAGGAAATCGGCCGGGTAGTTTGGTCAAGCCGACTGACTTTACTTATCGTAGATTCAAAATGTTCAGATGTTTGTTAAGCTTATGGGACTTTACTGCGGTGTCATCAGTCCCTAAACTTAAAAACTACTTATAGACTAACTTATACTAAAGACAACAGAAACCATGCCCGAGGGGGGAATCGAACCGCCGACTGGGAACGGCGTATCGGAGCATAGCGTCTCAATGTGCTCGGCCACTCCGCCACGGCTTTCGTAGATTCTTTTAATGTATAAGAGAAGATAATTTTTGCTTAAGTACAAATAGATGTCAGTGAAGGTATTGTGCCGATGTTTCTGAAGCCCCGTCTACGCTTTAAATGAAGCGATTCAAGAAAAACTTGCTGTTGTACATTTGTTGCTATAATACATTTTTTAAAACTACACACAAATAACAAATTACATCATTTACCCTTGCCTGTACAAAATGTTTCTCCACAAGCAGCACATACACTCCCTCCACTTCCTACTTCTACAGTGTAAACTTACGAATAATGCTCGAGTCCTGAGTGTCACAGTGTTAGTCGGCCGCTCACTCCCAGGTTTAGTTCACAACTCACGCCGCTAGGAGGTGCTCGGCAGCGCAGAGTCTCCGCTGTTACCTTTGTAAGCTACTGGCTTCATTCTCGCTACTTCGCACGTGTAGACTGTGTGACACAACAACATAGTGACCAACGGTGCTTTCCAGTCATGTGTGCGTACAGGGTGATATATAAAACGATGCTTTATGTATTTTTCCTCATTATTTGTATTTTTTGTAATTTATTATGTATTTGTATATGTTGTTTCTGTAATATATTTGCATTGTCCTGCTAATTTCCATATATGTCAAAAATATTGTAAATGTAGTAGACACGCTAGGTTAGCAAGGGCTTTGCTATTGTATAGAATCATCTTTGAATAGGGAGTCTTTTATCGCTGGGAGCGCAGAGGCGCACAGCGACAAGGAGTCGTTGTTGAGAAGTAGCGGCGGACAGACGGATTCGAGACGGTGCGCTCAGTGGTGTACGGCAAAAGTACGTGGATTGGCACTAGTGGAGGAGACGGCGAAGAGGCAATATTATTTATTCATACGGCCACAGCTCAGACAATTAATAAATGCATCAAGAGGAATGCTGTGGGCCCAAAATTGTAATTATCATTCGTCGCCAAGAAGAGCCTGTGTTTGCCAAATGTTAAGTGCCAACAGTCTCCAATCAGCAGCAACACGTCGCACACCAAATTCAGTAAGATCTGTCCAGTTTGTCTTAGCATGTACAGCTAACCAGCGTATTAGTGATGATTGTTCAATAGCGAACACTGTTATTTGTGAACCTGTGTTTAAAAATCATTACCCATAGTCATTGTTCAGACAGGTTTCTTCCTCATCCACTGTTTGTCCGAGAATATTCACAAAGTTATAGAAAACTAAAAATCAGAGTCATTAAAGACAATGTGACAGTCGTTAATAAAAATCATTACCCATAGTCATTGTTCAGACAGGTTTCTTCCTCATCCACTGTTTGTCCGAGAATATTCACAAAGTTATAGAAAACTAAAAATCAGAGTCATTAAAGACAATGTGACAGTCGTTAATAAAAAATGTGTTCAGAAAATTATTACTAAACGTAGCTTATGTCAGTGTTGCTGAGCAATAGGTTTGCTAAGTTGAACGAAACTGCTAGACTAACTTTCAATTTCAAGAGATATTTCAATAACAGTGTAAAAGATTAATTGTTTTCCACTGCATATTATTTTGAGGCAAAGTTTGTTTTAACTTGCAAGTACTGACTATTGAGAATAGTAATTGTTTACAAGTGTTTGAATGCTAATAATTCCTGGTTAAAGAAAGAGTTAATCAGAAGGTTAAATGGTTCTTTTCTAAATATTCAGTGTTATCACGACAAGTCATTAATTAATTTTTGAGCTTGCCATTGGTACAGTTAATAGTTCAGTTACAACTTGATTATTGCTAAAGCGCATGGTATACTCGCTGTAGAATAATTTCTGGTACTTATATAAACAATTAATTATTTGAAGCTGTAAATAGCAAGTATTAAGGTGAGAGTTTTGCATGATTTGCTGCATGTTGCATTTGCGCGGCTATGGCTTGCATTTCGCTGTCTTACATTGAACCCTGTGTTAGTGAACTATTTCTCAGTAATTAGTATATTGTCATTGTCTTTTGTACCGGATTTGATGGACATACTGTGATTCACGGCCCACCCAAATTTTACGTAATATTTCACGTTGTTAATTAACTTTTCTATTATTGAGATCCCATTAAATTATTTGCTCGTACAACGAGCTGGCGACCGTAAATCAATAAGTTATTCATTTCTTTCAAAATTAATCCCTGTGTCCCGTTTGTTCCGCATTTTTTTCATTTAAACATTGATCATTTTGTTCCAAATTTTACTTTCCACTTTCTTTATTCCCATCGATCGTTGTTGTCTACTAAAGAGGTACAGCAACGTTCCGGTTATAGCCTCCACTACATCATCGGCCTCATTACCGATAGCTTTTCCACCAAATTAAGATAGTTAGGCACACGGGTCAATTTTCTAATCATCATATTACTAACCGGTGTTTGTATTACGTGGCGACCGTAGTGGTCAGGACAGTACTTATCTCGTCCTGAGCCGCGTAATCTTAGGATTTGAATAAATTGTGAAATTTAAAAGAAAATACCGGAACAAACAGTAGACCAAACAAAAATATCGAATTCGACAATGCAGGCGGGGCATCCACTACAAAGGCTGGAGCCGGCTTCCGCATTGTTTGGCGGTGAGCCAGACGCCGACCGCAACACAGATTTTGACGTGGAAACAGAAAATGTTGGCGGTGTGACAATAAAGCAAGAAATTCCAGAATGTGAGCAGGATCCTGATGAAACATACACAGAGAGTTTTAAGTATACTGTGGGTCTGAAAATGAAACCAGAGCCAATGTCAAATCTGCCATTTCATCCGAATATGTGGATGCAAATGATTAGCGAAGTTATCAGTCAGTCACATCAATCGTTAGCTGAAGACATAACTAACAAAATAGATGCAATAGAGCTATCAAATAAAGCTTTAACTAACAAAATAGACTCATCAGTTCAGTCTCTGAGCCAAGCTTTTGATAGTAAAATAAATTCTCTGGACACGAAAATTGGTGAACAAATGAAAACTCTGACTGAACAGATGGACAGTAAAATAACGAGTTTAGATAAAAAGTTTAATAGCGAATTAGAATGTGTAACGAAATTAATGACTAATGAAATTAAAAAGCAGAAAGAGTATCTTTATGAGAGCGTGAATAGTCAGTTAACTGTAAAGTTTAGGTCCATGGAAGGGATAATAAATGAAAGTATAGAAGAAAAGGCAGAAAAGATTCGCGAAGAGGTAGAAACTAAAGTTGATCGTGAAATAAGGCTTGTCAGTAACAAACAAGAAGAAATACGTACTGAACTGAATCATTCTGTAAATACATTAAAGGGACAAATTGTGAAGGTTCAGGAGGAGACAGAAACGAAATTACAAGAAACGGCAATTAAAGTCAATGCTGATGTGCAAAATAAGGCTCAGACTTTGGAATCTAAGTTAATCAAAAGCTGGTAGAAATTAAAGAGCAAGTAAAGAGTTTAGAAACCGTAAAGAGTTGGGCTGCCACGTTCACATTAGGTGGCGTGTATCCCAACCATGTGAGCCTGGAAATCGAAAAATTCGACCCGAAAGGTAGCGTGTACCCGGTGATTTTCATGGATACATGCAGAAATATTATACCTTCTGCGTTACCTGAGGAAGAGCGAATCAGAATAGCGAGAACCCGATTGAGTGGTGACGCTAGTAGCTGGGTTGTGAATGCTACAGATAATTGTAGGACGTTAGAGGAATTATTGGCAAAATTCGAAAAGAAGTACTGGTCCGTAGAAAAACAGGACGAAGTACTTCAAGAATTTCTGCACGCTCCTCCGTACCGACCGGGTACCCCCACCCAAATTTTACGTAATATTTCACGTTGTTAATTAACTTTTCTATTATTGAGATCCCATTAAATTATTTGCTCGTACAACGAGCTGGCGACCGTAAATCAATAAGTCATTCATCTCTTTCAAAATTAATCCCTGTGTCCCGTTTGTTCCGCATTTTTTTTTTTCATTTAAACATTGATCATTTTATTCCAAATTTTACTTTCCACTTTCTTTACTCCTATCGATCGTTGTTGTCTACTAAAGAGGTACAGCAACGTTCCGGTTATAGCCTCCACTACATCATCGGCTTCATTACCGATAGCTTTTCCACCAAATTAAGATAATTTGGCACACGGGTCAATTTTCTAATTATCATATTACTAACCGGTGTTTGTAGGACGGGTAGGGTTATAACTGGATGGTCTGCATTGGTTGTTTCTACTTCTAAATATAAAATTTCATGGATTTAGCTTTAAAAAAGCTTTCCTAATCAAGTATTTTGATAGACTTGCCACCCCTTATTGCACCATTGATGGCAGAATTCCAAACATACGGAAACACATTTTTTTTTCTTTTTAAATTCTGACCATCGCTCCAAATTCAAATTTTCGCATTTCTAGCATCAAAATAGTCTTAGTAGCACCCTTAAAAGACTTTGCTCTTATTTCACTCGCTTAGAGGTTGAATTTCCAAAAATATCGAAACATGTGTTTTTAAAACTCCAATCTAAAGTATATATATGAACTTTTGTATTTCTTGCTTCAAAATTGCCTGAACAGCAATGTATTTTCAAAAAAAAAAAAAAAAAAAAAAAAAAAAAAAAAAAAAAACCGTTCATCCCCTATTTCACCCCTTTAGGGATGGAAATATCGAAAAATCGCTGATGTCTTCAGTGCAACATAAACAACGTCTACAAATTTCAAGTTTCTGTCATCTGTAGATTCACTTTTCAATGCCCTCTTCTGTCTTTTAGAAACGGATCGAGAACGCGAAATTTCTTTCTTACGCGTTGGCACCTTTCTTGGTAGTTTTACTTTTCAAATTGTTATTTGCACCTGTTTGTCTTTATTCGTACGCTGTTGCACAAAAACAACTGAAGAATTTGCATCACGTTTCGCTGTGTATAACCACTTTGCTATTATAGTGTCAAAAGTCATCGCTGGTCTTCAGTCCGAATTTTATATAAGCTTACGACCTTCAACCACTATATCTTCCATCCTCTTATAAATATCGTTACGGAAAGGCTATAGTGTACAACAGGAGGCTTTATACAACAACAACAGGGAGATAGCGTTCGTCTCCATTGTGTAGTTTTTGCTGATACCACCATACACAAACAATATTCGTTTTCGATGTGTAGTTCCGGCTGCAGAATGAAAACATACACCTCAATTTTTATGTACATTAAGATTTGCTACGACTTTGGCGGACGTCGGTGCTGTGTGGACGCCCAGAAAGTCGTCGGCGAGTGGAAATTTTCACGTGACCTCTGCAATCCGCATCGTTGCACAGGTAATGCACCATGGCGAACTCGGGTGGCAATTCTCCGAAAGGACCATTTCGCCATTCGTAAGGCCATCTTTTCTGGCCCTTTTCAAACTCGCTCAGTTGGCTGTAGGATGCACGAGTGCGTCAACGTGGCTTAGAGCCAGTTAACTTCCCACTTTGATATCACACTGCCCTTACGGCTGTGAACG
Source organism: Locusta migratoria (assembly GCA_026315105.1). Classification (NCBI taxonomy): domain Eukaryota; kingdom Metazoa; phylum Arthropoda; class Insecta; order Orthoptera; family Acrididae; genus Locusta; species Locusta migratoria. Next base: position 28,551,292 of record CM048745.1, on the reverse strand, counting down.
TCCCCTAGTGGAGGCTTCACACTGGCGGGTCTCCGGTGGCCACGTCACTACGTGGCGCAGGGCTCGGAAGTCATTATCAGCACAACTGCTGTTCCACAGGTGGCATCTGCCGTAGCCCGTCTACTGTTTTATTTATTTTTTCAGCCATTGTGTCATCTTGATGCTGGTTCTACTAAGCGTGTCAGTTAAATGTTTACCCTTTTCTGTTCTTTCCCCTATGTCCCTTTATTTGGCTATCGAAAACTGCAGTAATGAAGGAAAACCTATTACTGCATCGTTTCTAATGAAAAAGAGAGTAGACTCTGATGGTGAAGCTTAAGTGCTGCGCTCCGTTGAATATTCCGATCTCATCAGTTAACGAGGTCCGCCACTTCTAACGATACTTTAATGGACGCGCTAGCGGTCGCGCGCTCCCAATTAATGACACAGTAAGAACAGAATCGACGCACTGTAGTGCCGGAAACTGCCGGGCTCTAAATACCGGGAAATTGCATTTGGCATTTGAGCTAACAGAAACCCGCACTGGAGCTTCAAAGTGAAAACATTCATCACAAGTTTCATCTATATCTATATGGGATATTCTGTAAATCACATTTAAGTGCCTGGCAGAGGGTTCATCGTACCACCTTCACACTATTTATGTCCCTATCCATTCTCGAATAGCACGCGGAAAGAACGAACACCTGAATCTCTTAATTCGAGCTCTGATTTCTCGTATTTTATTCTGATGATCATTTTTACCTATGTAAGTGGGAGTCAACAATATATTTTCGCATTCGGAGGAGAATGTTGGCGATTAGAGTTTCACAAGTAGCCCACGCCGCAGCGATAAGCGCCGTTGTTGTAATGATTCCCATCCCAGATCCTGTGTCATTTCCGTAACGCTGTCTCCCCTGTATCGTGACAATACAAAACGAACTGGCCTTCTTTGAACTCTTTCGATGTGCTCCGTCAAACCCACATGATAAGGATCCCACACTGGGCTGCAATACTCCAAAAATGGACGGACAAGCGTAGTGTATGCAGTTTCTTTTGTAGTTCTGTTGCATGTTTTAAGGGTTCTGCCAATAAAACGCAGTCTCTGGTTCGCCTTTCCCACGATATTATCTACGTGTTCTTTCCAATTTAAGTCTGAAGTAATAGTAATTCCTAGGTATTTTGTGGAGTTTACGGCCTTCACATTTGATTGATTTATCTTGTAAACAAAGTTTAACGGATTTCTTTTCGTACTCATGTGGATGACTTCACACTTCTCATTATTTAGAGTCATTTGCCAATTTTTACACCATACTGATATCTTATTCAGAACGTTCTGCAGCTGGTTTTGATATTCAGATGATTTTACTAGACGGTAAATGACGGCGTCATCTGCAAACAACCTAAGAGAGCTACTTAGATTTTCCCCTAAATCGTTTATGTAAATAAGGAACAGCAGAGGACCAAAAACACTACCCTGTGGAACTCCTGATATCACCTCTGTTTTAGTCGATGCCTTCCAATCGACTACTACGAACTGTGTCCTCTCTGACAAGAAATCCCCTATCCAATCGCAAATTTTGGGCGATATACCATAACCACGCAATTTGATTAAAAGCCGTTTGTGAGGTACGGTGTCAAAAGCTGTCTTGAAATCAAGAAATACGGAATCGATTTGCGAACCTTTGTCGATAGCACCCATCACTTCGTGTGAATAAAGACCTAGTTGTGTTTCGCATGAACGATATTTTCTAAATCCGTGTTGACCTTGGGTCAATAGATCGTTCTGTTCGAGATAACACGCTTCGAAAGACGCGATAAAAATTAGGATCAATATATTTCGAGAAACAGGATCGGCCCACAAGAAGAAGCCGAGAAGTGGGCGTTCTCCAGCGAACACTGATGCCGTACGCGAGTCTGCCTTACGGAGCCCATGGCGTTCCGTTCGTAAGCAAGCAGCAGAGGCTGTAACGTCTCATCCGTAAAAACTACAGATAATGCAACAATTACAAAGATTACCGGTTACGAATTTTATTCTGTCAACAGAAGATAACAGAATTAAACAGTGACAATGAATTACTAACAAGTTGAAGAACTTTTCATCTCACAGGTTATGCGAATAAACAAAACTACTGTTACTGGGCAAAAACGAATCCTACAGACGTTCAAGAGCGCCCTTTACAAGCTAGTATAGTGACAGTATTATGTGGTGTTTTCTCATATGGGATTATCGGACTGCATTTTTTCTCGTATGAACGAGGAAACACAGCAACTGTCAATGCTGGAGATGTTACAAACTTTCGTTACATCTCCATTGAACAACTTTCCACACGTTCAAGGAGCCTCGTTTCAACAGGACGGCAATCAATGCCACGTGTGCCAGTACTTTCGGCAGCCACGTGGTCTCACGATTCGGTAACATTCCCTGGTCTCCCGGATCGCCAGATTTATCCGTTTCTGATTTCTTTTTGTGGGGCTACCTCAAGAGCAAAGTCAACGCGACTCGATCAAGAACCCTGGATGAGTTAAAACAGAATTCAGGATGAAGTTCGCAGTATCCCAGCTGGGATGACGCAGCGGTCCCAGAGGAATCTCCACAGCAGGTTTCACGAATTTCTTCGTACAGGAGGACGCCATCTAACGGACGTAATTACAAAAAAATGATAAATGACATAAATGTTTCGTAAAAGGCACAGTTGTGAGATTTAAATTACTATGAATTTAATTTCTCCATCACTTCTAGTTTGATTGTACTGAGGAAACGTTCCTGTTTACTTTGTCACCCTATTTTTAAATGCAATCACATGTTGTATAATCTACTTATTGCTATCTAAAAATAACATTGTTTTCGTATCTGTAACAGAAATAATCAGATTATATTATTTTGCTGTTTTAATTAACTTAAAGACAGCTTCTTTTAATTCACTTTTATTTTGCGCGACAGTTACCTCACCGTCAGCACAAAGTAGCACACTAACATCTACATTGTTATTTTTATAAAATTTTATCGTCTGTAACCAAGTTTTCGTTACGTCTTTTATATAAACATTGAAAAGAGTCGGTGAATAGGGACACCCTTCTATAACTCCTTGTTTTATTTCAGCCGTGTTATTCCTGTTGCCAGCTAGTTTTATTTGTATTTTGTTGTTAATGTGCAGTTTTCGTATTGCTCTTACAAGATGATACTGGATCGTGTCCACCTTAAAATATCCCACAGTTTGTTTTGTTGGAATGTATCAAATGCTTTGCGTAATCAATGAAAGCAAGACATGGTCGCAGGTAGAATTCACGGCGTCTTCGATTATTTGCGTCATGGTGAACACAGTCCGAGCATGACCTTCATTTTCGAAACCTGTGTTGCGCATCAGATAAGAAAGTTTTAGCCATTGGTGAAAATAATTTTGTTATAATTCTAGCATACAGTTTACAACGTGTGCAAAAGGCTAATACCTCAACAATTCTGACAATCATGTCTGTTCCTTTCTTAAATATTAGACACATCTGGGCTATACTACATTCTTCAGGAATATAACGGCTCTGTCTGCAGTTATTAATAAAATCTGGAATTATTATTTTGGCTATATTTCGTGAATATATTATCAGTCCAATCTAGATCTTGTCACATCCTGTTCCTGTTTGTGCTAGCTACTATTGCAGCTCCTACCTCCTTCAAAGTTGTGGGATATTTATTCCGCGTTGTTCAGATGCCACTTAAAGTAAGTAATGTATGGAAACACGTTGAGGAAAAATAATAAATAAATAAAATTCCAGGGCTAGCCGAAATGTCAGAGACACAGAGACACGTTAGCCTTGTGTGGTCCAAAGCGTGGTGCCGCTTGCCACAGCTCTTCGAGCAGCGTGGTGTCTAGACTTGCAAGACAATGAACGCTGCTCACAAGTTCGTGTGAGCGACAGCTGGGTGAATTACGTCGCATTGACGTCATATTTCACCCCGATTCTGCCGAACGCCATTGAGCACGTGTTACACAAATGGAAGACCTTAACTTGGTGTCCCATATCTGACCATATCTATTTACACCTCGGAGGTTAGAATCGCGACGCCCAGCATTCAAATCACACGATTTTCCTGTGGGTGGCGAGTTCATTACTTGGAGTAGATCGCCGTTCGGAACGGACACGAAAAGGCCTTATGTGGTGGCGTAAAAGAAGTCCATGAAAATAGCCTTCGGTTCTCACTTCGCGAGGGAAAAGGTCAGTTCGCCGTACGCTCAGCACCAAGGCGATGTTCGAAATTTTCTAAAAGTTCGCGGAGCGTACCTACATCTAAGACAATTTCCCTGATTCCACTTAAAAGAAACGAAGTTCTTCCATGCAAATCCGTGAAGTAGTTTATGAGATTAGGTATTTCTAATAGATGAACAGACAGTTACTGAAAACACTTAAGATTGCGATGTAATTTTTTTTTCGTGATCTGCTTTTGATGAAATCATGTCTATATGTTGCCCCAGTCGTATCTCAAATTTACTGCGAAAACCGTATGAAAATGTGTCAGTTTCTTTCTTTCTTTTTTTTTTTTTTTTTTTTTTTTTTTTTTTTTTTTTTTTTTTTTTTTTTTTTTTCTTTTTAGAAATATGCAAATCTTAATGAATATGACGTAGCTTCCATCATACATCAGTTATATTTGCCAATTGAAACATTTATTTCATGATCATTCATATCTCTGGACAATGGGCTGAGGCATGGAAAGCTCAAATATAATAAGTATTTCCTTAATGAAGTAGAAATATCACTGAAAGCGATTATTATTCTTACGGTTACCTCTCTTTCAGTTATATGCGCTATTGTCGCTCCAAGCGTGAGACTTATACTTCCATAGCAGTTGTACATAGGACCTATATGTTAGACTGTGATGTCATACGTAAATATATGGATTAAACACGGCGAGGATTGTATGAGTTTTATATTCATTGTGTTGAATCATATTTCGTAGAACATAGCAACCAAGACCATTCCCATGAACCACAGACATTGCCGAGGTGGGGTGGCTTGCGTGCCTCAATGATACAGATAGCCGTACCGTAGGTGCAACCATAGCGGAGGGGTATCTGTGGATAGGCCAGACAAACGTGTGGTTCCTGAATAGGGGCAGCAGCCTTTTCAGTAGTTACAGGGGCAACAGCCTGGATGTTTGACTGAGCTGGCCTTGTAACATCAGCTAATGCGGCTTTGCCACACAGCTACTGCGAACGGCTGAAAGCTACAGCCGTTATTTTTCCCGAGGACATGCAGCTCTACTGTATGAACATATGATGATGGCATCCTCTCGGGTAAAATATTCCGGAGGTAAAATAGTCCCCCATTCGGATCTCCGGGCGGTAACTACTCAGGAGGATGTGATCATCAGGAAAGACAATACCGGCATTCTACGGGTCGGAGCGTGAAATGTTAGAGCCCTTAATCGAGTAGGAAAATTAGATAATTTAAAAAGGGAAATGGATAGATTGAAGTTAGATATAGTGGGGATTAGTGAAGTTCGGTGGCAGGATGAACAGGATTTCTGGTCAGGTGAGTACAGGATTATAAATACAAAATCAGTTGGGGGTATCACAGGAGTAGGATTGATAATGAATAACAAAATAGGAATGCGGGTAAACTACTATGACCAGCACAGTGATCGCATTATCATTGTCAAGATAGATACGAAGCCAACACCGACAACAGTAGTACAGGTTTATATGGCAACTAGCTCTACCGTTGATGAGGAAATCGAAGAAATATATGAGGAGATAAAGGAAATTATTCAGACAGTTAAGGGAGATCAAAACGTAATTGTTATGGGAGACTGGAATTCGGTAGTAGGACAAGGAAGGGAAGGGAAGATGGTCTCGGCAAAAGGAATGAAAGAGGAAGCCGCCTGGTAGAATTTTGCACAGAACATAATCTAGTTATGACAAACACCTGGTTTAAGAATCACAAAAGAAGGTTGTATACGTGGAAGAGACCAGGAGACACCGGGAGATACCAGGTAGATTTTATAATGGTAAGACATAGATTTCGGAACCAGGTTTTAAACTGTAAGACATACGCAGGGGCAGATATAGACTCTGACCATAACTTGTTGGTTATGAACCAAGGCTGAAACTGAAGAAACTACAAGACGGTAGGAAAATAATGAGATGGGACCTGGATAAATTGAAGGAACCTGAAGTTCTTAAGAATTTCTGAGGGAGCTTTAGGCAACAATTGACAGAAACTGGGAAAAATAAAACAGTAGAGGAGGAATGGGTAAAATTGAGAGATGAAATAGTGAAAGCAGCAGAGGACAAAATAGGTAGGAAGGCAAGACCTACTATAAATCCTTGGATATGACAGGAGATACTAAATTTAATCGATGAAAGGAGAAAATATAAAAATACAGTAAATGAAACAGGCAAAATGGAGTACGGACGACTAAGAAATGAGATTGACAGGAAGTGCGTAATGGCTAAGCACGAGTGGCTAGAGGACAAATGCAAGGATGTAGAAGAATGTATAAATAGGGGAAAAATGAATACAGCCTACAGGAAAACAAAAGAAACATTTGGAGATAAGAAAAACAGCTCTATGAATATCAAGGACGCTGATGGAAAACCAGTTCTCAGCAAAGAAGGGAAAGCTGAAAAAAAAAAAGTTTCAAATGTTTGTACAGCTTATGGGACTTAACTACGGGGTCATCAGTCCCTAAACTTACAAACTACTTATGAACTACTTACGAACTAGGACGGCACAAATATCCATGCCCGAGGGGGGATTCGAACCCCCGACCGTAGTGGCCGTGCAGACCGTGACTGGAGCGCCTCAGTCTCCTCGGCCACCGCGGTCGGCGGGAAAGCTGAAAGGTGGAAATTGTCTATAGAGGGGCTCTACAAAGGAAATGAACTTCGATACAATATTGTAGGAAGGGAAGAGGATGTAGATGAAGATGAAATAGGAGATACTGTACTGAGAGAAGAATTTGACAGAGCCCTGAAAGACCTAAGTCGAAACAAGGCCCCTGGAGTAGATGATATTCCCTCAGAGCTACTGAAGTCTCTGGGAGAACCAGCCATGACAAAATTGTTTCACCTGGTGTGTAAGATGTATGAGACAGGTGAAGTGCCCTCAGACTTTAAGAAAATGTTATAATCCCCATTCCAAAGAAAGCAGGTGCAGACAGGTGTGAAAACTACAGAACCATCAGTTTAGTTAGCCATGGTTGCAAAATATTAACACGAATTATTTACAGAAAGATGGAAATGCTGGTAGAAGCCGACCTCGGGGAAGATCAGTTCGGGTTCAGGAGATATGTAGGAACACGGGAGGCAATACGGCTTATCCAAGAAGATAGATTAAGAAAAGGCAAACCTACATTTCTAGCTTTTGTAGATTTGGAGAAGGCTTTTGACAATGTTGATTGGAATAAACTCTTTCAAGTTCTGTAGCAAGCAGGAGTAAAATATAGGGAGCGTAAGGTTATTTACAAGTTGTACAAAAACCAGACAGTGGTTGTCAGAGTTGAAGGGCATGAAAGGGATGCAGTGGTTGGAAAGGGAGTAAGACAGGGTTGTAGTCTTTCTCCATTGTCATTCAATTTGTACAATGAGCAAGCCATAAATGAAAGCAAGGAGAAATTTGGAGAAGGAATTAAAGTCAAGGTGAAGAATTAAAAACATTGCGATTTGCCGACGACATAGTAATTCAGATACAGCAAAGGACCTGGAAGAGCAATTGAACGGAATGGACAGTGTGCTGAAAGGCGCATATAAGATGAACATTAACAAGAGCAAAACTAGGGTAATGGAGTGCTGTGCAAGAAAATCAGGTGATGCTGCAGGAATTAGATTGGGTAACGAAGCAATGAAAGAGGTAGATGAGTTTTGTTACTTGGGCAGTAAAATAACAAATGATGGTCGCAGTACAGAGAATATAAAATGCAGAATGTCAATGGGTAGAAAAGCGTTCATGAAAAAGAGAAATTTGTTAACATAGAATATTGATTTAAGCCTAAGGAAGTCCTTTCTGAAGGTATTTGTATGGAGTGTTGCCTTGTATGGGATTGAGACATGGACGATAAACAGTGCGGACAGGAAGAGGATTGAGGCTTTTGAAATATGGTGCTACAGAAGAATGCTGAACATTAGGTGGGTGGATCGCGTAACTGATGAGGAGGTACTGAACAGAATTGGGGAGAAAAGGAATTTCTGTCATGCCTTGACTAAAAGCAGGGATCGATAGGTAGGACACATTGTTAGACATCAAGGAATTGTGAATTTAGCGTTGGAGGGAAGTGTGTGGGGTAAAAACCGCAGAGGAAGACCAAGAGATGGATACAGTAAGCAGATTCAGACAGATTTAGGTTGCCGTTCTTATGTGGAGATGAAGAGGCTTGCTCAGGATATGGTATTGTGGAGAGCTGCATCAAACCAGTCTCCGGATTGAAGACAACAACCAAGAAGACGATCTTCAGAAATATGGTAAATTTGAAAAGTCAAAGAGTACGTAGTATCTTCAAAGAGTAATAATCCGATCGCTGCCCCAAACTTCACACGAGCACCCGCAGTGCTATTAGTTCTTTGCTGCATTACGCCGTTCTTTCCAAGCATGAAATACACCTAAAACTCCAAATTACGATATCTTTTACTTTCCTGGTACGATTTTGATAAAATGAAATCTATATGTTGCCCCAGGTTATTCTCTGTTTATCTGTGATACCCCCCATGAATGTTCGTTTAGTACTTTTAGAGATTACTCTCTACAAGTAGACACATGCGATTGCTTTTAGAGAAATATTTAAATTGTGGTTTCTTATTTTTCTGATCCGATTTTGTGAAATGAAGCGTTTCTGTAACCGCAAGATACCCTCACGTTTCCTCTGAAAACTCCCTGAAAATTCGTCTATTAGTTTTGGAGGTGAAAGAGAAGGATAGACATGACGGTTGTCGATGAAAATCTTTAAATTGTGATGTTCCTCTTTCCGTGATCCGATTGATATGAAACTACTGTATATGTTGTCCCAAGGTACGCTGAAAATACTTATTAAAACCCCATGCGAACTCGTGAAGTAGTTTTGGAGAAGTGGTTTCTAATAGATGACCAGACAGACACGATGGTCTATGAAAACACTTCGTGATTCTATTTTGATGACATAATGCCTAGATCCTGAATCAATCTTCGCTGTGAATACCGCATGAAAATTCGTTCAGCAGTTTTGAAGATCGAAGTGAACAGCGACAGTCCTAGACTTACAGATTCATTATTACTATAGATATATCGTACGACTGTTAAGTTTTGAGGAATATATTGATTTGTATAAGTGCTGTATGTCGGTAAAATCTGTTGCGATTATGGTTAGTAGTAAAGAAGTAATAGATTGAAACGTAATGCTTGATGGGGCGGTTTTCCATGAACGTTACTCTTCACGTCCTCATATCTCCTGAACTACGTGTCGTATTGTGATACAATTTCGAACGTACATTCAGCTTTGAGTGTGTATTCTGTCCGCAAAGTTTCTTGGGAGTACAATTGGTAGTGTAGATATTATAAATTGTAACGTTATACCGAATTCCATTGTTTTGCTCCATGAACAGCGGAAAAGTAGTAAGCGAGGAACTTTATTCCTCTCATTATTTTGATGTGTCTGCGACAAAAAGATTAATAAAGGCTAGAAATTATGTTTAAAGTTTGTTGGAAGTCGCCAAGTACTGTCATTCTCATATAGTGTATTTATAAGGTCTCGTCGGATTACGTAGCAGTTTTTTGCGATTCCTATTGTTCATGATGTTATACCTCCTGAACCATGAGTCGTATGTGGTTGGTACTCCTACTGCAATTGTTATCTCAAGTAAGTAATATGCGTACCAAAGTTGGCTGAAATCGGTCTAGTGGTTTAGGAGGAAATCTGCAGCATTGTCCTTTGCCGCAGCAGTTTTTCGCGCATCTCATTGTTTATGACGTCATATATCCTTACGAATGTCTCGTATGTGATTCTTACCCCGACAGCGATTGTTGCCTCATATTAAGGAACATGTGTAACAAGTTTGTTTGAAATCGGTTCAGCAGTTTAGGAGGAGATGTGGAACATACATACATTCATACACACCTACAGCCTATTTTATAAGAGGCAAGATGACAAACCAGTCGTGGGACACAGATGTGGCGGGTGTGTTCACTGCACACCCCACTCCCGTGTGCCAGGAGACTCCCTAAGACATACTTCGGCAAATGATTTGTGTAACAGACTAAGAGGAAACGTTGTCATGGCCTGACGCCGTTTTAACTGGGTGTGATCGCTCGGTGCCCTGCGCGGAAGTGGCCCTGTGGTCTGAGGTGCCATCTCATACACTTCTCGGTCGCTCCCGTTGGAAGTTCGAGCCTTCCCTCGCGCTTGTGTGTCTGTGTTGTCCTTAGCGTAAGTTAGTATAAGTAGTTTGTTAGTCTAGAAAGTGATGAGCTCCGCAGTTTGGTTCCTTAGTTTTACAAACATTTGCTGTAATATCCGTGGAAATATCAAGCTCACCATCAACAGTGCAGGTACCGAAAATTTCCCGCTCTTTCATACAAATGTACCATACTTATCAAATCACCCTCGTACTGTAACAGGCGGAAAGTGAGAAAACTTGGTCGAGCGGGGCCCACATCACGCACGTCAATGCCAAACGACGCCTCGCTTGGTGTAAAGAGTGTAAATAATGATAAATATTGGACTATTGAACAGTGGAGAAACGGCGATCCGATGGTAGGGTATGGGTATGGCGAATGCCCGGTGAACGTCATATGACAAGGGGATGTTGTAAGAAACTTGGAGAGTGTTTCACTGATCACCGAGAAAGTGGACAGATTTACTTGAATTTTCATAGTTAAGGCGAGGAGGAAATGAAGAGGCGGAAAGAACAGAGGACGAGATGGAGGAGGAGGGTGGAAGAGATGGGCCAACAGAGGAGAAGGAGGAGGTGGGAGGGGAAAAGACGGACACCGAGAGAGAGCATTCGAGGGGAAATGGACTGCGAGAGAATGGGGAAAAAAATAAATACTCAGCGAACGCTCGTTTTTCAGCCAGTGTGTAACAAATTTTCATAAGTTTCGTCAGTTGTGCCCTCTCTCCGTTGAAGAGTACCTGCGCCCCCCCACACAGCAGCTCCCCATTGCTGTAAGCGTGCGAGTCGCGGCTTCCGCTCCACCTCTGCCTGCTCGGCGGACGCTCTCAGCGCGGCCGCGGTCTCCAGGCGGCCGTTTCCGACAGCGCGCCCCGCCGCAGAAGTAGCAGACGGCGTCCGGCTGCGCAAAGTGGCGAGGCGCGCGTGACAATAGCCGCCCAGCCGCCACCCAGCGGGGACCTCTGCGCTGCCTTGTACGTCGAACGAGCGGCAAGAGTGGTGTCAATCGGCAGGAAATTTACACTTTTAAGAATACCTTCATCAATTACTGTTCATAATTTAATTGCGGAAATGAATAAAAATACAGGATAAGTTGAAAATCTGTAAAAGTATTCCGGTAGAAACATCACAGTTGATGACAAATGACCTGTTTTAAAATTATGGTGACAAGTGAGCTATGCGTCTACATCCACTTCTACATCAATACTTCGTATTAGACATTTATGTGCTCCTCAAAGTACCGTTATCACATTGTTACTTTTCCGTTATAATCTCAAATACCATGTAGGTTTTATTACGACTTTCGTTTCTTTGGTGACAGCCAAAAAAATATTTTCGTCATCAGAATACAAAACTGGAAAATGAAAGAAAATGATGAAAATATTTCACAGAAACGAAAATATCTTTGCTTCAATAATTGCGACAGCAACTCGCATTTAGTATCCCTAACACTCTCTCTTCTATTTCGCAGTATTACAAAACAAGCTGCCCTTCTTTGAACTTCGTGAATCCTACCGTATAAGGATTCACATTAATAATTACTTGCAGTTAATATTTCTAATGACCTTTACCAAGGTTTAGACAACATCGTTGTTGTTTTCCTTCAGAAAGAAATAAATTTTTTACTGAGTTACATCACATATACTGTGTTACAAATGTCGTTGGCTACATCGCTGTCGCGGTGGAGTAGCCGAGCGGTCTAAAGCGCCTCGCTGCGGAGCGCGCGGTTGCTCGCCGTCGGAGGTTCGAGTCCTCCCTGGGGCATGGGTGTGCGTGATGTCCTTGGATTAGTTTACCTAGGTTTAAGTAGTTTGTAAGCTACGGACTGATGACCACGTAGTTTGGTCCGATAGGAATACAAACATTTGAACATTTGCTACATCGCTCAAACTGTGATGTCATACCACTCCACTGTTGGGAAGTGGACTTCTTCTGTGCATTTATGTGATTCAGTCAGGCTCAGTCAGAGAAATATGCAGAAGATGGTGACTTGCAGCAGTGATCAAAATGTCTGTCAGTTGCTTAAAGATTGATAATGTCATCACACACGTAGAATAATTTTATTGATTTTGACAACGTCCGCAGAAGCCTACGTTATACATTTAATGTAAAGGGTTCTTTTAATATATTTTATTCTGCGACTTGAGCGATATACCTCACGACATTTCTAACACGGTATTGTGGTGTAACTAATTAAAAATTATATCCTTCCGACGAAGACATCCACAACGCCGTAAAACTCTTGGTCAGATAAACAGCGGCGGCGCAGAAGCCTGCGCCGTGTGGCATGGCTGTTTGTGTTGTCCTTAGATTAGCTTACCTTAGTTTAAGTAGTTTGTAAACGGTTAATTTATTTGCCCGTAGCTTACAAACATTTGAAAGGTAAATAAAAATTCTACCGACAAGTGATTGGCTGTATGCTTATTAATCAAGCATTGATCAATGATTCCATAAGAAGCAGAAATACTGTAGACCAAGCGTGGTGTAAGGAGTCTCTTTATGGATTTGTTGCATATTCTCTCCTACCAACAGTCCTACCACAGTCTTTGGTTCACCTTCCCCACAATATTGTTTAAGTGACTGTTTCCGTGTAATTTGCTCGTAACTGTGATCCCCAGCCATTTGGTTGTGCTGGACGCGTTCAGGTTTGTAAGGCCCGTCATGCTACTTTAACAGGGTGCTGTCAGAAGGTCTTTGTCGCCTCACACTTTATTTACGGCCAATCGACATTCTGCAGACCATATAGATGTCTCATTAAAATCAGTCTGCAGTTGGTGTTGATTATCACTAACGGAAGATAGTGGTTTCATGAGCAAACAATATTCTCATTAAAGAATAAGGTGACGCGGACGGGAATCGAACTCGGATTTCCATGCTTACTCACCAGACGTGTCACCGTTAGAACACCACACCGCTAACGATTAATGCGCCTCGGAACAGTCCAAGTACGACTTGCCTCCACGTCACTAACTTTAACTCAGCTTCTGTGTTAAGGCACCTTAATCGTTAGTGGTGCGGTGGTCTAACTTTAAGACGTCTGCCTAGTTAGCATGGAGAGCCGGCTTCGATTCGCGGTCGCGTTACGACTTTTAATTCATTTCTTCACCTTTATGTTTAATGTCTTGGACATATACGAGACGAAAATCCGTCTCAGGGTTTCTGAATTTATATTTTACTATTCTGATTGTCTCCGAAATAATTTGTATAGCAGATTACAATGTTCATGAGATATATCGTCATAAGTACTCAATTGTGCGGAAACAGCATGAAAAACCAAATATAAGGGAAATGGTCACAGAATACGACAGCAAGAAACGAACAGGGAAGAAGAACCTGCGCTAAAACAAGAATGGGATGTGGCTAATACCGGATATTAAGACAGATAATTAATAAAATAAAAACTTTTCACTGACATGGCAATGGTTCTCGATTGCTAAATATGCATGGGGATTCAGTATGCATTTCCTACACTCCTTCCATCAATGACTTCCCCATCTCCATGCCCTCCTCTTTAACCTCTTAGGTTCTGTATGTATTAGCTTTCAGAAAATCCCGTGTTGCGTATTTATTTATTGCATTATTCAGATAGTCCATGTTTTGTCTGTAAAGACGATTTATATTTTTCCTCAAAATTAGATTACACTTTATGTTAGCTATATCACACAAGCAACAAATAACAATTCTTCCTAAATGCGTGAAGCATGGCATGAAACTACAAAGAGAGATGGGAGCTGAAACAGAAAGTCTTGTCGCAGGTCGCTGCCGTGCCACACCCCGTGGGCGGTGCTCGCGCACACAGCTGCGGCGCCCGCGCAGCTCGGCCGCCGGTCCCCGCAGACAGTCCGCTGCAGCGCCGCGCCGCATCGCGACTGGAGCTGTGGCAGCGCCGGGCCCGCTGCGCTGCTCGTTACTCACTGCCGCGCTGGGAACAGTTACTGACCGATACTCAGAAAACTATACAATAAACAAATTACATGTTTTCACATCATACAGTGAGATCTGTTCGCTCCATAATGAGCTGCTTTTCTGCTAGTTATTCTTTGTACTTACTGTGCTGCATCAAAGTAAACTACAGCGCAAAATTTTGAAGAGCTCTCAGGCGAAACATCGCATTGCGTAGACTTTGCGTATGGTTTATTTTAGCACAAATAAAACTGCGAATGAAATGTAGGTTAGATATCTAAATTGTATTCAACATAACTCATTTCATTCCCGAGATATAGGATGTTATGTCCGACGGACAGACGCGGATAGTGCGCGCAGTTCTGTCCGTGCAGACTTGGCGGCTCTGCCAAATACTGCGATTTTAAGAAAACAGTTTGGTTTGTGGCTCCGGATCGAAGATTTCAGGTATGAATTCAGACTAACTGGTACCATAGGCCAATATTCAAACAGACTCTTAACATTTCCACATCGGAGCAACGTATAAATTAAGAAAATATTTGAGATATCGGACAATTCTTTGTTTAGTACTTCCTCTCCTATTATGTACTTAGACCAGTTTGGTTTGTGGCTCCGGATCGGAGAATTCAGGTATGAATTCAGACTAATGGTACCATAGGCCAATATTCAAACAGACTCTTAACATTTCCACATCGGAGCAACGTATAAATTAAGAAAATATTTGAGATATCGAACAATTCTTTGTTTAGTACTTTATCGCGTATTATGTACTTAAGCCTTTAAACGTTACATGAACTACAAAAATGTAAGGACATACCCACTACTTGACTTTTACCAAGAACAGAGAAGTGCCTACACAATACTAATTGCAACTGCATGTCTAACATTTTTCTTGCTACAGTTTTTTGTTTCGTGTAATAATGCACGAAACACATGTAGACGAATGAGATAAGCTTGCTTCAGGAACTGTACACTAATTTCGTATCTAAACGAGGATCATATTAGTTTACTCAGTTAAAAGTCAAAATATATTGTGTGTTTCGGCAATTACCTACATAGGAAACTAATAACGCGTGAACAGAGCAACGTCACGATGTTGTTGTTGTGGTCTTCAGTCCGCAGACTGGTTTGATGCAGCTCTCCACAGTACCCTATCCTGAGCAAGCCTCTTCAACTCCACATAACCATCTGTCTCAATCTGCTTATTGTATCCATCTCTTGGTCTTCCTCTGCGGTTTTTACTCCACACACTTGCCTCCAACGCTAAATTCTCAATTCCTTGTTGTCTAAGAATGTGTCCTACCAATCGATCCCTTATTTTAGTCAACGTATGCCAGAAATTCCGTTTCTCTCCAATTCCGTTCAGTACGTCCTCAATAGTTACGCTATCCACCCACCTAATCTGTTATTGTGAATGGCTGAGAGAAAGGGCAAACTACAGCCTTTACTTTTCCCGAGTACATGCAGCTCTAACGTCACGATATTATGGAGAAATTTTCTTCATAAAATTATTCGAAGTTAAAAATTATGTAGTTTCCTGCTGCGTTATTCAGTAAATGATCCATTAATTTTCATTATGAATTTATCACAGAGCAGTAACGAGGGTCGGTAGTTCTGTCTGACAATTGTCCTCAGCCTAACGCTTCTTCCTTGATTTTTGAATTCAGATTGAATTACTATAATTTTAGGCATTATTCAAATCCAAACTTACGAATATTCATAGATGTTCAAATTTTGTGTGGTGTCGCACAAGTCCCAAGTGCGCGCCACCTACTTTAGCCGCGCGCCGCCTTGCACGCACTGCGCGGCGTTCTTACGACGACAGCCACAAGCGCCCTCTGCTGCAACTCCGCTCGTGGCCAGCACTGAACGACATCGGACACTTGGGACTGAGATAGGAACCAGTCAACACTTCGTAATCAGATAGGCACCAGTGAAGACTTTGGCTATCGTACAGGCACTAGGCAGACCGCTAGCTCAACTATGTATCAGCATTCTGCAGTACTGAGCTATGTAAAAGTTAAGTATTGTATAAATTCTGTGCAATATATATCTCGTTCTAATTTACTCTAGTGTTTCTAGTTTCTGGCTGCTCTCCTCCGTATCTGCACCAGCGTGCTATCTTAATTCCTGTGTCGGTGTCATTCCACTCGGCCACCGACACCTACGACGGACCGAGACACAAAAGTGGCGACGAGGAGTGATAGACGAACCTTGGACCAGCACGCTTGCAGCAGCCAGACAGCAGCAGTCGGAGCACACAGAAATTGCTCCCGCCCACCCACCCTTATTATAGGAATTTTGGGGGAAGATATTTTGTTACGTGTTTTGTGGACTTTTTTGTTGCAGAGCGTCCTCTTTCATATTGCATTTGTTTTGTTATAAGTTACTTGTTTGCGCGGCGCCTAATCGGTCAGAATGGCCACTACCCTGAACACAAACTTAATGGAAATTATTCAGTTACAGACGGCGCAAATCACACAACTCCTGCAAGCAGTGGCCCATCTGACAGCGCAAGCAGCTAACCAACAACAGCCGCCGCTTCAGCAGCCCACACCTGCCGCCGCAACGCTTCCTACGTTTCGCCAGTACAACGAACGTGAGGAAGAATGGAGCGACTTTTTCGCATAGTTTCAAGAACTCGTCGCGGCTCATCAACTTACAGGTCAGGCTGTTAAGCATCTTTTATTGTCCGTGGTGGGCCCCAAAACATTCGTGTTACTGCAGAAACTTTTCCCGCAAGCATCTCCTTGTGATGTAGACTTGGAACAAATAGTAGAGGCACTAAATGCTCATTATGAGAGAAAAGTTCTCGTAGCTGCGGCTCGGTACCGATTTTTCAGACTTAAAAAATTACCTGAGCAGTCACACCAGGAATGGATTACGGAATTGAAGGGCTTAACCCGCAAATGCAAATTTACTTGCTCTTGTGGACTTTCTTATAGTGACGTTATGTTGAGAGATGCGATTACGCAGAACATTCAGGATCCCAGAATTAGGGCAGCAATTCTAAAACAGCCTGACCCTTCATTAGACAGTGTACTGCAGCTTATAGAAGCGCATGATACTTTTGACTTAGCAGATGTAGAAATGCAAAGCCACAGTGTAAATTCAGTGCGCCGTAACGGACACTTTCCTAGCCGTAGTTCTCAGTGTAGCACTAGTGACTCTTACAATCATACAGGCCGTGCTGAACAGACAGTGAACAGTTGCCAGTGTAAAGGTGCGACGCAAAGGTCGCCCCGTCGTGTTAGAAACAGTAATTTGAATAACGGGCGCCAACGCTCATTTCAGAAAAATGTACGTAAATCTTGCCCCCAGTGTGTGTCTCGCCACAAGCGTGCTCATTGCCCTAGTCGCAACGCAACCTGTTATCAATGTGGCATATTGGGACAAGTGCAGTCTGTGTGTATGCAAATTAAAAACTCAAAGAACAGTAACGTTAGAAACAGTGCTTCGCAGAGTGCGAGAACAGTTCATTCTGTAAATGTTATACGGGCTGTGGAATTGAACACTGCTTTCCTTGGATCTCAATTGCAAGAAAGTAGTTCTGCGCCTATGGCAAATCTATATAGTGCACCACGTAGCAAGCGCCGACGAGCGCGTAAAACAGTGCAACGGAAAAGGGTTCGGGACAAGCAAAATGACTATGTACAGTGCAATCCTGTAGTGAACCTAGTGCCTTCTACAACTTCTCCTTGTAATAGTGCCCAGTACTGTGTAGATAGTGACAGTAGCCTTGTTGTAGCTACTCAAAAGTTTAGTGCAGTAGTAAGTGAATCTGTAGTAGCCTCGCAATGTGCGGACGCCGATCCGGCGGTAGTGCCATCTAGTGACAGTGATATTAATCTATGTGCCGATTCTGTGCCCATTCCTACCGTGTGCAGCCCGTGCATGCGCAAGCGCAGCAAAAGTACTGTAGCAGACGTTGCGCACATTCGCGCACCTGTCGAGCGCCACAGGCAAAAACATTTTGTGACTCTTAGCATAGAAAATAAGACTGTGAAATTTCAGCTTGATACTGGTTCCGCTGTCACATTAATTAATAAAGACACTTATGAACTTCTGGGTTCGCCAAAATTGTCGCCGTCACAGCAAGTGTTAACGGCATATACAGGACAAAATATTCCCGTGCTAGGAACGTGTAGCCTGCCCGCCTCTTTTCAAGGTGTAACAAAATCAGTTTCTTTTGTAGTTCTTCAGGCCAAATCTACACAGCACATTTTGGACTACATGCTTTTGACTTGTTTGGTTTATCGATTCAAAGAGATGTGCTTCAAATTTCGTCAGTAGTGCCTCAGGACAAAATCAATGCATTGTGTGACAAATATAGTGATTTGTTTTCGCCGGAACTGGGTTTTGCAAAAGACTTCGTGGCACATGTAACTTTAAAAGAATGTGCAGTTCCAAAATTTCGTAAAGCTAGACCAGTGCCTATCGCAATTCGTGATACAGTTGCAGACGAACTTAAACGTTGGCAAGATAGGGGAGTGATTTCTCCTGTTTCTGCGAGTCAGTGGGCCTCGCCTTTCGTAATTATACCCAAGCCATCAGGAAAACTTTGTCTCTGTGCGGACTTCAAATCAACAGTGAACAGTCAGACAATTGTAGATACTTATCCCCTGCCCAGACCTGAGGAACTTATGAACAAATTAGGACAGTCTCGCTTCTTTTCCAAGATTGATTTAGCAGAGGCATACTTACAGATTCCACTTGATGACGAGTCAAAAAAGTTTTTCGTCATTAATACTCACATGGGCCTTTTTCAATTACAACGCCTACCCCTTGGCAGTTCTTCCGCCCCCGCTATTTTTCAGCGCTTTTTGGAAAAGCTGACGGTTTCTGTACCGTGTTGCTCGAACTACTTAGATGATATTGTGGTATCCGGACGTACAGTCGAAGAACATTCATCAATCCTTGAGTGCCTTTTCAAAGTTTTGACTGTAGCAGGTCTACGTTGTAATAAAGCAAAGTGTTCGTTTTTTCAAACTGAAATAGAGTACCTAGGCCATGTGATTAATGCCCAAGGCATCCATCCCTTACAGGCACATCTTCGAGCAATCAAAGACTTGCCTCCTCCTAAGAATGTGCACGAATTGCAAGCAGTAATGGGAAAGCTGAACTATTATTTCAGATTTATTCCCAATGCCTCTCAGATTGCAGCTCCACTACATCACTTACGTCGGAAGAACGTTCTTTTTGTATGGTCTAATGATTGCCAAGTTGCCTTTGACAAATTAAAGTCTGCACTACTCAGTGATGCCTGTTTGATTCCCTTTGACCCACAGAAGCCTGTAGTGTTAGCAGTTGATGCCTCGTCGTACGGTGTGGGTGCAGTTTTGTCACATCGCATTGGATCTCACGATCGACCTATAGCCTTTGCGTCCAAGCTTCTGACGCCAACCGCAACAGAATTACAGTCAGATAGAAAAGGAGGCCTTAGCAATCATTTACGGCTTCACAAAGTTTCATCATTATCTCTATGGCAGAAAATTCTATTTGTTGACAGACCACAAGCCTCTCATGTCGTTGTTCTCACCCACAAAGCCAATTCCACCACGAACGGCACAAAAGCTTCAGAGATGGTCCTTGATATTGTCTAATTATCAGTATGAGATTTTGTACCGACCTACCACTAAACACGCCAACGCGGACACACTGTCCCGACTTCCGGTTGGCCAGGATGTGTCATTTGATTCTTCGGAAATGGCATGTTGTCAGATAGACTCCAGAGATGCTTCTGCTATCGCAGATTTCCCTTTGAAATCTCGTCGGGTTGCACAGGAAACATCTGTGAATGCAGACCTAAGTGTGGTAGCACGTTTTGTTCGCTTTGGTTGGCCTGCCATAGCCAAAGACATTGATCGGCCTCTGGTTCGACGTTATTTTGCACAACGTCATGCATTGTCTTTAAGTCAGGGTGTTCTGTTGTTACATACCGACAACGACTAAACGAGAGTGATTGTTCTTCGTTCCCTGCAACGTGAAGTGTTACGCCTCCTGCATCAAGAACATTGGGGTATTGTTAGGACAAAGCAACTGGCCAGACGTCATTGTACCTGGGTTGGTATAGACGCTCAGATAGAGAGCATGACATCACAGTGTACTGTTTGTGCGGAGCATCAGGCGGCTCCTCCGCAACGTTTCTCAGACTGGCCACGCCCCAAGGGACCATGGCAACGTTTACACATTGACTTTGCCGGACCTTTCTGGAATACGCGCTGGTTAATCGTTGTAGACGCTTTCAGCAAGTTTCCTTTTGTGATTTCCATGAACTCAACGACGGCGTCTAGTACAATCAGTGCCTTAACATCAGTGTTTTGCATCGAAGGTTTGCCTGAAACTACAGTCAGTGACAATGGACCTCAGTTTGCTAGTACGGAATTTCAACAGTTTTGTCGTGTGAATGGCATTCAGCATATCACCACCGCACCTTTTCACCCTCAGTCCAATGGTGAAGCAGAACGTTTCGTTCGAACATTCAAGTCTCACATGGAAAAGATGAAAGGTCAGCACTCCAGGCAGCAAGCTCTTCAAATTTTCCTGACTACGTATCGGTGCATGCCACGTGACGGCCCGTCTCCTGCCGAGCTGCTACACGGCCGCCGTCACCGCACTCTCCTTCACCTGCTGCAGCCTCCCACGCACCGAGTCGGTTCGTATGGCGCTTCGCGTTTTCAGGTTTCTACGCCGGTGCTGTACAGGGTGTTTGCTGGTATGAAGAAGACATGGTTGCCAGGCATCATTCAGCGCGTGCTTGGTCGCAATATGTATGTTGTACGTTCTTCCACAGGGTCAGAGCTGCGGCGCCACGCAAACCAATTGCGCTTGCACAGGCCGCGCGATCCTGTCTCCGGTTTCTTGATTCCAGACCCAGTTCACCGCCAGGGAGCACAGCCACATCGTTCGTCCCCGGACTACGAGATCCCTATGGACGTCGACGCACCTCCGACGCAGTCGTCGCCGCCGCTGTCGCCGCCGCAGATGACAGCGTCACCGAGAGGGACTCCGGGACCGTGCGCCCCCCCCCCCCCCCTCCCCAGCTTGGGCCTTGCACCTCAGAAGAAGATGACTTGCTCCCTCTGAGCGGGGGTGTGCGCCCTTCCCCAGGTTTCGGCGGGTTTCCTGGAGGATCGCAATTCGGATGCCGGGGCGCGGACGGCGTCTCCATCCCAGCCTCAGCTACGACGCCCGTCCCACCAGTAACGCCCCCGCCCAGGCCCTCCTCCCAGTGCCGTCGCCGTGGCCCTCAGCCCTACGCCACGACGGCGCGGCGGTTTGGGGGGGAGGGGTGTGGTGTCGCACAAGCATAAAGTGCGCGCCACCTACTTTCGCCGCGCGCCGCCATGCACGCACGGCGCGGAGTTCTTACGACAGCGACGAGCGCCGTCTGCTGCAACTCCGCTCGTGGCCAGCACTGAACGACATCGGACACTTGGGACTGAGATAGGAACCAGTCAACACTTCGTAATCAGATAGGCACCAGTGAAGACTTTGGCTATCGTACAGGCACTAGGCAGACCTCTAGCTCAACTATGTATCAGCATTCTGCAGTACTGGGCTATGTAAAAGTAAAGTATTGTATAAATTCTGTGCAATATACATTTCGTTCTAATTTACTCTAGTGTTTCTAGTTTCTGGCTGCTCTCGTCCGTACCTGCACCAGCGTGCTACCTTAATTCCTGTGTCGGTGTCATTCCACTCGGCCACCGACACCTACGACGGAACGAGACACAAAAGTGGCGACGAGGCTGGGACACAAAAGTTTGTATAACTTATGGGACTTAACTACTACTTATGAACTACCTAAGACTAAGGACGGCATAAGTATCCATGCCCGAGGGGGGATTCGAACCCCCGACCGTACTGGCCGTGCGTACCGTGACTGGCGCGCTTACGAATATTAACAACACTTCTTATGGCAGGCAAGCAACATGTAGAACCAAGCTGGTGGAAAAAAGCATGTGACTCGATTACAGCCAAACGCGAGCTGCAGAAGGCGGCAACGGCTGGCCGTGCTTCCCCTGTACGGAGCTCTGCTCGTGGTCGGCGCCCGCGAGTCTGGCGGCCGCTGCGAGAAGACGCGGACGTCGACGGGCCGCGCGGCGGCAGCGGCGCCAGTACGTTCCGACACGTGGACGCGTGTGCACGTGCACGCCCTCATGCTCCTTCCTCGCCCCTCTGTATGCTCCTGTCCCCTCTCTCAGTTCATTTCTCCCTTCCACATGTTGTTGTTGTTGTGGTCTTCAGTCCGCTGACTAGTTTGATGCAGCTCTTCACGCTACCCTGTCCTGTGCAAGTCTCTTCATTTGAGAATACGTTTGGCGACCTACATCCTTTTGAATCTCTTCACTATATTCGTCCCTCGGTCTCCCATTACGATTTTTACCCCGCACGCTTCCTTCTAATGCTAAGTTGACAATTCCTTGATGTCTCAGAATGTGTCCAACCAATCTATCCCTTCTCTTAGTCAGGATATGCCAGAAACTCCTCTTCTCCCCGATTCGGTTAAGCACCTCCTCATTAGTTACGTGATCTACCCATCTAATTTACATTATTCGTCTGTAGCACCACATTTCAAAATTTCTATCATCTTTTTGTCTGAACTCCTTATCATCCACGTTTCACTGCCATACAATGCTACACTCCATACAAATGCTTTCAGAAAGGACTTCCTAACATTTAAATTAATATTGGATGTTAAAAAGTTTCATTTCTTTGGAAACGCTTTTCTTCCCATAGTCATTTTGCGTTATATATCTTCTTTACTTCGGCCATCAGAAGTTATTTTGTTACCCAAATAACAAAATTCATCTCTTACTTTTATTGCCCAATTACCTAATCTAATTCCTTCAGCATCGCCTGATTTTCTGACATTGCATTCCATTACCTTAGTTTTACTCATTTTAATGTTCGTCTTATACCTTCCTTTCAAGACACTGTCCATCCCATTCAATTGCTCTTCCAGATCTTTTGCGGTCTCTGACAGAATTACTATGTCATCAGCAAACCGCAATGTTTTTATTTCTTCTCCTGCAATTTAATGCCCTCTCCAAATTCTCCTTCCGTTCTTTCACTGCCTGCTCAATGTACAGATTGAACAACATTAGGGAAAGGCTATTAACCTTTCTTACTCCCTTCCCAAACTCTGTGTCCCTTTGTTGCCCTTCGACTCTAATAACCGCCGTCTGGTATTTCTATAGGTTGAATATAACTCTTCATTCCCTATATTTTACCCCTACTACCTTCAGAATTTGGAAGAGTGTATTCCAGTCGACATTGTCAAAACCTTTCTCCAAATCGACAAACGCTGAAACGTAGGTTTGCATTTCCTTAGCCTATCTTCTAAAATAAGTCGTAATGTGAGTATTGCTTCCCGTGTTCCTACATTTCTCCTAAATCCAAACTGATCTTCTCCGAGGTCGGATTCCACAAGTATTTCCATTCTGTAAATAATTCGTGTTAGTATTTTGCTCCCATGACTTATTAAACTGATAGTTCTGTAATTTTCACACTTGTCTGTACTTGCTTTCTATGGAATTGGAATTAAAATATTTTTCTTGAAGTTGGAGGGTATGTCCCCTGTCTCATGCATCTTGCATACCAGGTGATACAATTTTTTCACGACTGGCTCTCCTACGACAACAGTTCAGACGGAATATCATCTATGCCAGCGGCCTTATTTCGATTCAAGTCCTTCAACGCTCTGTCAAATTCTTCTCGCAGTATCATATCTCTTATGTCATCTTCCCCCACTCCGTCTACCATTTCTAGAATACTGCCTTCAAGTTCATTTCCTTTGTAAAGGCCCTTTATATATTCCTTCCACAGTTCAGCTTTTCCATCTTTGCTTAGTACTGGTTTTCCGTCTAAGTTCTTGATATTCATGTAGCTGATTTCCTTGTCTCCAAATATCTCTTATTTTCCTGTAGGCGGTATCTATCTTTCCCCTAGTTATGCATTCTTCCACGGTTCTGCAATTGTCCTCTAGCCTCTCCTGCTTAGCCAGTCTGCACTTCCTGTCAATCTCATTATTCAGAGTTTTGTACTCCCTTTTTCCTGTTTCATTTGCTGAATTTTATATTTTCTCCTCTTATCAATTAAGTTCAGTATATCCTGTGTTAGCCAGTGATTTCTATTAGGCCTTGTCCTTCTGCCTATATGGTCCTCTGCAGCCTTCACTCCCTATCTCTCAGAGCTACCCATTCTTCTTCTACTGTATTACTTTCCTCTGTTTCAGCCAATCCTTGCCTAATGCTCCGTCTGAAACTCTCAGCCACATTTGGTTCTTTCAGTTTGTCCAGGTTCCATCTCCTAACCTTTCTACCTTCCTGCAGTCTCTTAACTTTTCATCTGCAGTTCATAACGAATACGTTATGGTCAGAGTCTATATCTGCCCCTGGATATGTTTTACAGTTTAGAACCGGGTTTCTAAATCTATTCCTTACTACTATAAAGTCAATCTGGTACCTTCCAGTTTCTGGTCTCTTCCACGTATACAGCCTCCTTTTATGATGATTAAACCAAGTGTCGGTGATCAGTAAATTGTGGTCTGCGCAAAATTCTACCAAACGATCCCCTCTTTCATTCCTTTTTCCCAGTCTATATTCACCTACTACATTTCTTTCTCTTCCCTTTCCTACTACCGAGTTCCAGTTTCCCATCACAAACAAGTTTTCGTCTCCCTCAACTTTCTGAATGATGTATTTTAACTCCTCATACATTTTATCGATAATCCTCATCATCGGCCGTGCTAGTTTGCATATAAACTTGCACAACTGTGGTCGGTGTTGGCTTCGTGTATATCTTTACTACAATAATGGATTCACTATGCTGTTCATAGTAAGTTACTCGCATTCCTATTTTCATATTCATTATCAGACTACTCCTGCGTTACCACAAACTGATTTTGTATTGATAACCCTGTACTCATCTGACCAGAAATCCTGTTCATCCTGCCACCGAACCACAGGATTTCTGGTCAGGTGAGTACAGGGTTATCAATACAAAATCAGTTGGGTGTATTGCAGGGGTAGGTCTGATAATTAGCAAGTGTAATAAAAGACATTTAATTACGTTTACCAAATCTACATTATTGTGTAGCAACTACTAACGTGGGCTATACATTACCCCCACATTATTTGTAGAATACGACTGTGCTCTTATCAGCTCAGAAATATAGAGAAAAACTATTTCTTGCGCAATTTTAACCAAATAGTTGGGTTGGAAAAAAAATCTAGAAAGTGATACCAAGCTAACGTAGTTCACAGTCGTACTAATTACGGAAAAACGCATAATTAGGACGCTAGTGCACAAAATATAAAGCTTCAATTTCACTGACAAAACACTATAATTAGATATGAAACTTAAGGAGAGACATTGAATTAAAATTTGTGCTATGGCCGGGATTCGGACCCAGGACCTCTTGGTTACTAGAATGATTGTGAAATATAATACTGAATTGCAGAGGTCGGTAGGAGAAGCAAAATTTGAATAGCCTGCTAAAATCTGCCTCTAAAATCTGCCTCCCTATGCTACAGCATACTCGGCCTACTCGTAAATCCGCCATTGCTAAACATATTCTTTTAGCTCAATGTTACATTTAACCGACGTTTTTCCTTCCAGTCTGTTGTAAACAGATGTGTTTTTGTGTAAGGAACCTTAAATATATTCGTTGCTGATCATGGATGGATGATACACCGAAACACACAAGCTCTTACACACAGTGTTTGTCCCGTAGAGTGAAGTTTAAGAGTTTTTTCTCGAACCTCTTGACCTTACACACAGCTGCGAGAATTCACACAAGCGGCGTCAAACATCGGCATGCGGAGTGACAAGGGCGCTCGCAGCCACCTGCCGGCGTTAGAACCGACTGTGTTTTTGCAATCGTGTGAAGGCACGACGTTCAGCTGAAACTGGAACTGGAGAGCGCGACGCTTCTCTGCACTCGTGAAAAATGTCTGCACCTGTTGCATTTGTAGGAATCTGATATAAAAATAGCTAAATGTACGGCAGTATTCAGTTTTTACACTTTATAACACATATTTGAGCAAAAACTGATATTTTGATTATTCAGAATTGACGTATGATACCTAAGACTGAACAGTTCAAATTCGTAGGCGTTCAGATATTTAGTGAGTTATAATGAAACTGATGCTCAGGTTCTTCTTTTAAAAAAAATTAAATATTGTATGATTACAACTAGAACTTTTATGTCCCAACTTCGTCGCCGCTTTTGTGTCCCAGCCTCGTCGTAGGTGTCGGTGGCCGAGTGGAACGATACCGACACAGGAACAAAGACAGCACGCTGGTGCCGGTACGGAGGGGAGCAGCCAGAAACTATAAACACTCGAGTGAATTAGAAAGAGATATATATATTGCACAGAATGTAACAATACTTAACTTTTACATAGTACTGCAGAATAATGATACATAGTTGGTAGATGCCTGCCTAGTGCCTGTACAATAGCAAAGTCTTCACTGGTGCCTATCTGATTACGAAGGTCCTAACTCGTTGCTATCTCAGTCCGAAGTGCCGATGTCCTTCAGTGGTGGCCACGAGCGGAGTTGTCGCAGAGGGCGCTCGTGGCTGTCGTCGTGAGAACGCCGCGCCGTGCGTGCATGGCGGCGCGCGGCGAAAGTAAGAGGCGCGCACTTTGTACTTATGCGACACCACACCCCTCCCCCCCAAACCGCCGCGCCGTCGTGGCGTAGGGCTGAGGGCCACGGCGACGGCACTGGGAGGACGGCCTGGGCGGGGGCGTTACTGGTGGGACGGGCGTCGTAGCTGAGGCCGGGATCGAGACGCCGTCCGCGCCCCGGCATCCGCCTTGAGATCCTCCAGGAAACCCGACGAAACCTGGGGAAGGGCGCCCGCCCCCGCCCAGAGGGAGCAGGTCATCTTCTTCTGAGGTGCGTGGCCCAAGCTGGGGGGGCCCGCACGGTCCCGGAGTCCCTCTCGGTGACGCTGTCAGCTGAGGCGGCGACGGAGGCGGAGGGGCCGACTGCGTAGGAGGCGCGTCGACATCCATCGGTATCTCGTAGCCCGGGGACGATCGATGTGGCTGTGCTCCCTGGCGGTGAACTGGGTCTGGAATCAAGAAACCGGAGACAGGATCGCGCGGCCTATGCAGGCGCAATTGGTATGCGTGGCGCCGCAGCTCCGACCCTGTGGAAGAACGTACAACATACATATTGCGCCCGAGCAAGCGCTGAATGATGCCCGGCATCCATAGTTTCTTCTTGTTTCCAGCAAACACCCTGTACAGCACCGGCGTAGAAACCTGAAAACGCGTAGCGCCATACGAACCGACTCGGTGCGTGGGAGGCTGCAGCAGGTGAAGGAGAGTGCGGTGACGGCGGCCGTGTAGCAGCTCGGCAGGAGACGGGCCGTCACGTGGCATGCACCGATACGTAGTCAGGAAAATTTGAAGAGCTTGCTGCCTGGAGTGCTGACCTTTCATCTTTTCCATGTGAGACTTGAATGTTCGAACGAAACGTTCTGCTTCACCATTGGACTGAGGGTGAAAAGGTGCGGTGGTGATATGCTGAATGCCATTCACACGACAAAACTGTTGAAATTCCGCACTAACAAACTGAGGTCCATTGTCACTGACGATAGTTTCAGGCAAACCTTCTATGCAAAACACTGATGTTAAGGCACTGATTGTACTAGAAGCTGTCGTTGAGTTCATGGCAATCACAAAAGGAAACTTGCTGAAAGCGTCTACAACGATTAACCAGCGCGTATTCCAGAAAGGTCCGGCAAAGTCAATATGTAAACGTTGCCATGGTCCCTTGGGGCGTGGCCAGTCTGAGAAACGTTG
This sequence comes from Locusta migratoria, assembly GCA_026315105.1. Lineage (NCBI taxonomy): Eukaryota > Metazoa > Arthropoda > Insecta > Orthoptera > Acrididae > Locusta > Locusta migratoria. Next base: position 28,523,235 of record CM048745.1, on the reverse strand, counting down.
CGGTGGAGCCGCCTGATGCTCCGCACAAACAGTACACTGTGACGTCATGTCCTCTATCTGAGCGTCCATACCAACCCAGGTACAATGACGTCTGGCCAGTTGCTTTGTCCTAACAATGCCCCAATGTCCTTGATGCAGGAGGCGTAACACGTCACGTTGCAGGGAACGAGGAACAATCACTCTTGTTTGGTCGTTTTCGGTATGCAACAACAGTACACCCAGACTTAAAGATAATGCATGACGTTGTGCAAAATAACGTCGAACCAGAGGCCGATCAATGTCTTTGGCTCTGGCAGGCCACCTTGAGCGAACAAAACGTGCTACCACACTTAAGTCTACATCCGCAGCTATTTCCTGTGCAACCCGACGAGAGTTCAAAGGGAAATCTGCGACAGCCGAAGCATCTCTGGAGTCTATCTGACAACATGCCATTTCTGAAGAATCAAACGACACAACCTGGCCAATCGGAAGTCGGGAAAGTGTGTCCGTGTTAGCATGTTTAGTGGTAGGTCGGTACAAAATCTCATACTGATAATTAGACAATATCAAGGACCATCTCTGAAGCTTTTGTGCCGTACGGGGCGGAATCGTCTTTGTGGGTGAGAACAACGACGTGAGAGGCTTGTGGTCTGTCAACAAATAGAATTTTCTGCCATAGAGATAATGATGAAACTTTGTGACGCCGTAAATTATTGCTAAGGCCTCCTTTTCTATCTGACTGTAATTCTGTTGCGTTGGCGTCAGTAGCTTGGATGCAAAGGCAATAGGACGATCATGACATCCAATACGATGTGACAGAACTGCACCCACACCGTACGACGAGGCGTCAACTGCTAGCACTACAGCCTTCTGTTGGTCAAAGGGAATCAAACATGCATCACTGAGTAGTGCAGACTTTAATTTGTCAAAGGTAACTTGGCAATCTTTAGACCATACAAAAGGAACATTCTTCCTACGTAAGTGATGCAGTGGAGCTGCAATCTGAGAGGCATTGGGAATAAACCTGAAATAATAGTTAAGCTTTCCCATCACTGCTTGCAACTCATGCACATTCTTAGGAGGAGGCAAGTCTTTGATTGCTCGAAGATGTGACTGTAAGGGATGAATTCCTTGGGCATTAATCACATGGCCTAGGTACTCTATTTCAGTTTGAAAAAACGAACACTTTGCTTTATTGCAACGTAGACCTGCTGCAGTCAAAACTTTGAAAAGGCACTCCAGGTTTGCTAAATGTTCTTCAACTGTACGTCCGGATACCACAATATCATCTAAATAGTTCGAACAACACGGTACAGAAACTGTCAGCTGTTCCAAAAAACGCTGAAAAATAGCAGGAGCGGAAGACCTGCCAAAGGGTAGGCGTTGAAATTGAAAATGGCCCATGTGAGTATTAATAACGAAAAACGTTTTTGACTCGTCATCAAGTGGAATCTGTAAGTATGCCTCTGCTAAATCAATCTTGGAAAAGAAGCGAGACTGTCCTAATTTGTCCATAAGTTCCTCAGGTCTGGGCAGAGGGTAAGTGTCTACAATTGTTTGACTGTTCACTGTTGATTTGAAGTCCGCACAGAGACGAAGTTTTCCTGACGGCTTGGGTATAATTACTATAGGCGAGGCCCACTGACTCGCAGAAACAGGAGAAATCACCCCACTATCTTGCCAACGTTTAAGTTCTTCGGCAACTGTATCACGCAAGGCGATATAGGCACTGGTCTAGCTTTACGAAATTTTGGAACTGCAGATTCTTTTAAAGTCACATGTGCCACGAAGTCTTTTGCACAACCTAGTTCCGGCGAAAACTAGTCACTGTATTTGTCACACAATGCATTGATTTTATCCTGAGGCACTATTGACGAAATTTGAAGCACATCTCTTTGAATTGATAAACCAAACAAGTCAAAAGCATCTAGTCCAAAAATGTTCTGTGTCGATTTGGCCTGAAGAACAACAAAAGCAACTGTTTTCGTAACACCTTGAAAAGAGGCAGGCAGGCTACACGTTCCTAGCACGGGAATATTTTGACCTGTATAAGCTGTTAACACTTGTTGACACAGCGATAATTTTGGCGAACCCAGAAGTTCATAAGTATCTTTATTAATTAAGGTAACAGCGGAACCAGTGTCGAGCTGAAATTGCACAGTCTTATTGTCAATGAAAAGATTCACAAAAAGTTTTTGCTTTCGGCGCTCGACAGGTGCGCGAATGTGGGCAACGTCTGCTACGGTTTGTTTACTGCGCTTGCGCGGGCCGCGTAGTGAAGTAAGCGGCGCAGACTCGGCACGCAGCGGATTAACAACACTGTCACTCGATGACACTACCGCCGGATCGGCGTCCGCGCAAGCCTGCGAAGCTACTCCAGATTTATTAACTACTGCACTACACTTTTGAGTAGCTACTTGATGTCTACTGTCACTAGCTACACAGTACTGGGCACTATTACAAGGAGCAGTTGCAGAAGGCACTATTTTCACTACAGGAATGCACTGTTCATAGTCATTTTGCTTGTCCCGAACCCTTTTCCGTTGCACTGTTTTACGCGCTCGTCGGCGCTTGCTACGTGGTGCACTATATAGATTTGCCATAGGCGCAGAACTACTTTCTTGCAATTGAGATCCAAGGAAAGCAGTGTTCAATTCCACAGCCCGTATAACATTTACAGAATGAACTGTTCTCGCACTCTGCGAAGCACTGTTTCTAACGTTACTGTTCTTTGAGTTTTTAATTTGCATACACACAGACTGCACATGTCCCAATTTGCCACATTGATAACAGGTTGCGTTGCGTCTAGGGCAATGAGCACGCTTGTGGCGAGACACACATGGGGGGCAAGATTTACGTACATTTTTCTGAAATGAGCGTTGGCGCCCGTTATTCAAATTACTGTTTCTAACACGACGGGGCGACCTTTGCGTCGCACCTTTACATTGGCAACTGTTCACTGTCTGTTCAGCACGGCCTGTATGATTGTAAGAGTCACTAGTGCTACACTGAGAACTACGGCTAGGAAAGTGTCCGTTACGGCGCACTGAATTTACACTGTGGCTTTGCATTTCTACATCTGCTAAGTCAAAAGTATCATGCGCTTCTATAAGCTGCAGTACACTGTCTAATGAAGGGTCTAACTGTTTCAGAATTGCTGCCCGAATTCTGGGATCCTGAATGTTCTGCGTAATCGCATCCCTCAACATCACGTCACTATACGAAAGTCCACAAGAGCAAGTAAATTTACATTGGCGGGTTAAGCCCTTCAATTTCGTAATCCACTCTTGGTGTGACTGCTGCGGTAATTTTTTAAGTCTGAAAAATCGGTACCGTGCAGCGGCTACAAGAACTTTTCTCTCATAATGAGCATTCAGTGCATCTACAATTTGTTCAAAGTCCACATCACGAGGAGATGCGTGGGGAAATAGTTTCTGCAGGAATACAAAGGTTTTGCGGCCCACCACGGACAACAAAAGATGCTTAACAGTCTGACCTGTAAGTTGATGAGCCGCGACGAGTTCTTGAAACTGTGCGAAGTAGTCGCTCCATTCTTCCTCACGTTCGTTGTACTGGCGGAACGTAGGGAGCGGTACGGCGGCTGGTGTGGGCTGCTGAAGCGGCGGCTGTTGTTGTTGGTTAGCTGCTTGCGCCGTGAGCTGGGCCACAGCCTGGAGAATTTGTGTAATTTGCGCCGTCTGTAACTGAATAATTTCCATTAAGTTTGGGTTCGGGGTAGTGGCCATGCTGACCGATTAGGCGCCGCGTATACAAGTACCTTATAACAAAACACAAATGCAATATGAAAGAGGACTCGCTCTGCAACAAAAAAGTCCACAAAATACGTAACAGAATATGTTCCCCCAAAAATCTTATAATAAGGGTGGGTGGGCGGGAGCAATTTTTGCGTGCTCCGACTGCTGCTGTCTGGCTGCTGCAAGCGGGCTGGTCCAAGGTTCTATCCCATCCTCGTCGCCACTTGTGTGTCCCAACTTCGTCGCCGCTTTTGTGTCCCAGCCTCGTCGTAGGTGTCGGTGGCCGAGTGGAACGATACCGACACAGGAACAAAGACAGCACGCTGGTGCCGGTACGGAGGGGAGCAGCCAGAAACTATAAACACTCGAGTAAATTAGAAAGAGATATATATTGCATAGAATGAAACAATACTTAACTTTTACATAGTACTGCAGAATGTTGATACATAGTTGGTAGAGGCCTGCCTAGTGCCTGTACAATAGCAAAGTCTTCACTGGTGCCTATCTGATTACGAAGGTCCTAACTCGTTGCTATCTCAGTCCGAAGTGCCGATGTCCTTCAGTGGTGGCCACGAGCGGAGTTGTCGCAGAGGGCGCTCGTGGCTGTCGTCGTGAGAACGCCGCGCCGTGCGTGCATGGCGGCGCGCGGCGAATGTAAGTGGCGCGCACTTTGTACTTGTGCGACACCACAAGAACAGTACCTGAAATAATTGTCAGTTCAACTACTTGGCTTATTTTCATTCACTTATTATGTATTGTGTATTTTTACGAGGTAGCTCTCCTAATTCAAAACTGTTGTTTTGCTCACAAACGGACAATTCGAGTTAACCTCTTGTGGACCACTGCTCAGCAGTCTGTAGTTTTTTCCTAAGAGCCACTTTCACTCAGTTAACGATATGCAGAAATCGAATCTGCGTTTGGATCACACCGCCTTGATTCCTGTACAGAAAGGTGTGCAGCAATACTTTTCAATAAGCTGGATCAAGAATTCAACAATCTTAGTAGGAATCCACGCACTTTCCTTGGGGCTCATTCCATAGTGGTAATTTCTTAATCAACCACAGAAATCAGAAACCCAATCCAAGCCGAATAAAATTGGTAGTGGTATCATTACAAAGGTATTAAAAATGAAGACTGTTTGCTTTCAGTATTTCAATGATTTTATTGTTAAACTACGTTTTATATTGGATGTAATTTTATTTTAGTACTTCGATAAGTTGATTCTTACAACAGTTTCAAGATGAAGGGTCTTTTAAATACATCAATAATTTTATTGTTGGAAAGTGTTTCAAAATGAAAGCTGTTTGTTTGCAGTAGATCGATAATTTTATTGCTGAGGAAGAAAAGAGTTTCAAAACAAAAGTTATCCTGTCATAGTATGTCAATAATGTGATTGTTACAAAAGAAATGGACTTTTTAGTTACGCCAAGGGTCCGAAGATGCAAGTAATAAAAGCCCATGTATATATTTGCATACCCAGTCTGTAATAACCGTGCTGTTGATGGGATGTTACCCTCTAATAAAGCTGTCTTCTTATTTGAATACTGTAGAAAAAGGTATCTCTTTGTTAAAACAAAGAGAAGTCACTTTACTTATTAAGTAACTCTTTGCGAACAGAAAGAGCTGAGTTTTAATTTCACAGTTTACACAGTGTAGAAAAAGTCACGCTCTTCGGAACATCATAACGACGCCCTGTCTGGTGGAGGGCGCTGACCGGGCATCTTCATCCATAGAATGTCTTTTGTTTTCATGTATTTTTACAAGCATCTTAGGTTAGCCATTATAGCTTTACCAGCAAAAACACACGGTTTACGAAATAGCTTGCTCCGCTTTTATCTGCAGTGTACGGTAAATTAGGTCCAAAAATTAGACGATTTTGTGCACCGATTTGGCTGAAAATACTAAGAAATTCTGGTCTTTCGTCAAATCGGTAAATGGTTCGAAACCAGATGTCCAAGACTCTCTGCGACCATAATGGTGTTGAAACAGAAAACAACACAGACTGCAGTTTCTCCTCTAAACCAACGCACGAACGACAGAACAGCAGATATTGAAATGAATATCAGAGGGATATAAAACTAACTGAAATCCCTCAGCAGAGGAAAGGCCGTTGGGTCTGATGGGATACCAGTTCGATTTTACATGGCGTATGTGAAGAAACTTGCGGAGCGTTCCTAACAGAGGGGTAAAAAGTGCAGGCCAGTCCCGTTTTCAAGAATGGTCGTCGGTCCGATGCGCAGCACTATAGGCCTTATTTCTGATATCGGTCAGTTGCAGTATTTTGGAACGTGTTGATGTTCGAGAATCATGACATTTCTGGAGATCGGATATGTGCTTTGTAGGAGTATGCATGGTTTTCGAAAGCAACGATCGCATGAAACTCACCTGGCGCTATTCATCCACACGATCTCACGTAGACGCCGTTTTTATTGACTTCCGCAAGAGGTTCGATGCCGTTCCGAACCGCCGCCTGACGGACAGATTGGGAAAGCACGGGATATTGGACCAGCCGCGTGAATGCATTGAAGCGTTTCTACTTAACAGGAGGCAGAAAGTCATTCTTAACGAAGTGTTCAAGCGTGAATCGATCTGAGATGTGCCGCAGGGAGGGCTAATAGAACCGTAGCTTGTCACTATATATATGACCTCGTAGATAAGATCGGAAGTTCACTGAGGCTTCTCCAGATTATGCTTCAGTTTATGGAGAAGTTGCGACACTGGAAAAGGGTAGGGAAAAGCAGCAGGATGTACAGCGTGGTGTGGGGAACGATGACTGAGCCTCAACACAAACCTGTGTAGAGTGCTGCGTCTACACAGTAAGAAAGATCCTACGCAATAGCAGGGCAAACACCGGAAGCACTTACTTCCATAAAACTTCTGGACGTCGACATACGGGGCGATTCTAATTAGAAAGACCATATGAAATGAGTCATGGGTAAGGCAGATGACCGAGTTTCACTGAGAGAATCCACAGGAAGCAGTCCGTCAACGAAGGAAGTAGGTTACAAAACTCTAGATCGGCCAGCGCTTGAGTATTGCCCACCAGTGTGCGACCCGCAGCAGGTAGACATAGGGAAGATCGCACGGAGAGCGGCACGCTTCCTTACGGGCTCAGCCGTCACAGACACGATCAGGGCACACCAGTGGTAGACGCAGCAGAAAGGCGTTTTTCGTCACAGTATAGGCTGCTGTCAGAATCCCGCGAGCTTATGTTTCTAGGACAGTCATCTAATATATATGGTGTAACTAAATTTGTGGTAAGGCTGCAGGAATTCTACAGAAGACCTGGAAACAAGCGCAGCACACACCCTGTACTGCTTCATTCTATCGATATGTCACGAAAAAACCATGAGGATAAAGTCAGACGAATCAAACAGGAAGAAAAGTTAGGGTTTAACCACCAATCGACAGCGTCTTCATCAGAGACGGAGCACACTTTCTAATTACTTATCCAGTGATGGGGAAGGAAATCGGCCTTGTCCTTTGAAAGGAAACATCCCGGTTCTTCCCTGAAGTAATTTAAGATTTATCGAAATCACAGAAAATCTAAATGGGAAAGGCCGGAAGAAGGTTTGTACCGTTGTCCTCACGAATGGGGGTCTAAGTGTGTTACCATTTACCACTGCACGACCTCACGCTGTAAGAGAAAGAAATTAGAGCCCACACGGGCTTTGCCTCCACAAGGACCTTAACCTGCAGAATCCTTCCCCACCATCTTACGCGCCTAGCGACGGTGGTACGCAAAGTACTTTCCGCCACTGTCAGATTACTTGCGAATTACTCACAAGGGAAGCTCCCCATCGCATCCCACTCAGTTATAAGTTGGCGCAGAGGATAGGCCTTGATAAACTCAACACAGATCAATCGAGAAAACAGGAAGAAATTTTGTGGAATTATGAAGAAAATAAGCAAAATGTAAAAGCTGAGAAGTCCATGAGGAAGATATGACACGCAGAGCACGTTGTCAGGTTAGGAGCGCCGCGCGGTGCTCATGTGGCTGGCGTGAGGAGCTGCGGAGTGGAGGTCCTTGGTTCGCGCCTTTAGAAAATCATTATCTGTCTGTCCGTCCGTCCGATGCGAGGTACGGACATATGGAAGATTTCACAGTCTACACATGAAAAATTCGGAAACGTTAAAAAACATATGATTTGACAGAGTAGGAAGAAAACTATGCGACTGTGAAACTGTTGCATTCATTTGTTGCAGTTTATTCGACAAACTTTCATCTTTTCATCACTTTTAGGAGTGAGTATCACATCCACAAGAAAACTTAAATCGGTCATGGTAGATTCTCTTTACCCATTCACGAAATGTACAACTTAGCTGGATCGACAAATGTTCCAGTCATATGACGCACATGCCGTCACCAGTGTCGTATGGAACACGTCAGACGTGTTTTCCTGTGGGCGAATCGGTTGACCTATCATCTTGCGATCAAATGTTTTAGGTTCCCGTTGAAGAGACACTTCTATTCCTCTATTAATCGCACGGTTTTGCGGTGCGGTCACAAAACACAGACAATAAACTGATTACAGCGAACAGAGACGTCAATGAACGGACGGTAAGATCATAATTTTGCGAAGATAAAAAATGGAATTTGTCGTTTGCGGTAAGGCTTGTACCCAGGACCTGTCATTCCGCAGTCCCACAGGAGCGCAGCAGTCCTATCCTAAGAGTGTGCTCGACGTTGCCTATCTTTCGCACGGACCGTTCAGTTTTTATATTTTGCTTATTTTTTCAGTTGCACACAACTTCTTCCAGTTTTCTCGACTGATCTGTGTTCAGTTTTCACGGCGTGCGACCGGGAGGTTTCCTTGTGAGGTGCGGAGTGGCCGGCGCAGGGCGGCTGTGGGCAGCGCTGTGCGGGGCGCGCCTGCCGCGGCCCGCCGGCCCTCTGACGGATCAGCGGCCGCAGCAGCCGCGGATTAATTCCGCCGGCGTTCGCGGTCGCCAGACGCAGATTGCAGCGGCCGCGCGGCCTACTGTGCCCACTGCGAGCTCACCCCCTGAATGCACGCGGAGCCGCCCCATTTCCTGTTAATTACAGCCAAGGCGGCCTCCGAGGAGGTGCCATTTAATTTCACAAGTAGGCAGCCGGCGGGCACAGCAAAATGGCGGTGGTCGGGGGCGGAGAGGGGGTGCAGGGCCGGCCATCGGTCTGGCCTGGCAGAGGGGCCTGGAACTTCACTGTCGTTTCTGTTACTGTGGTTAACAGTGGCCGCTTCTATTCACTTAACCGATGTTTCTCATGCAAAACATGAAACTTTAAAACGGAACCATTTCCAGTTGTTTGTTATGTAAGTTCATAAAAAATTATAGACGATCTGCGAATTAATTGTATATACAGGGTAACACAATTGTATGGAACCCTGAAGAAGTCGTCACGACTACTGGTTTTTTTAATTCTTTTTATACTACATACAGAAGTCGTATGCCGTTTCTCTGGCTATGTAATGGCGGCTGTGACTTGGTCTTGTACATGGCCTTGAAGGTCGTATCAAGGCCAAACAATTTTATTTTTTAAGTGGAAACGCCACTTTTATTGGAGATTGGAAAAGAGCAGAAAATTTTTAAGTATAACCCTAACCAAGTCCTTGACCACTACCTTCACCCGGAGAGCCACATTTATTACTGTGGATTTAAAAACAGCTGCAATTGTATCTTCAGATGTGACCTTATCCACTTTCACGCTATTGGCTATCGATCAGTCTTTGAGGGTCATTTTAAAAAGATTTATTGAAGAACTTGCAAATCTTCCAGCCACTGTAGCGTACCTAGCGGTACCAGTCAATTAAGATGTGGAGATTTCTTTCAAAATTAATGTCTGTAACTGGTTCGTCAGGGGTTCGAATCCCAAAAATGTTCAAATGTTTGTTAAGCTTATGGGACTTGACTACGGGGTCATCAGTCCCTAAACTTACAAACTACTTATGAACTACTTACAAACTAGGACGGCACAAATATCCATGCCCGAGGGGGGGATTCGAACCCCCGACCGTAGTGGCCGTGCTGACCGTGACTGGAGCGCCTGGTTCGAATCCCCCCTCGGGCACGGATGTTTGTGCTGTCTTTAGTATACGTTACTTCATAAGTTTAGGGACTGATGACCCTGCAGTTAAGTCCCATAAGCTTTACAAACATTTGTAACTAGTTCAGCGCCAACAGCATGATTATGTGTAAGGCTAAACATAAACAATAAATTGTATCTTTTTGCAGAGCCACTATAAGAAATGATGGTTCCAATTAAAACTAATAATAACAATAACCAACATGTTTGACCATGGAATGACCTTGAACTTCATAGACAAGAACATTGAGTCGATCCTAAAATTGCAAATCTGCAATAAAATGGGGATGCCTGTTAAAAAAAATAATTTGATCTTGGTACGACGTTCAAGGTGATGGTAAAGTTCAAATCACAGTCGCTTTTACGTAGTCAGGGAAATGTCATATTCTGGGATTATTCGAGGATTTCCATATTTTTGTACCATTTACACCATGTTTTGACACCAGGACATAACAACAGATTAACTAATATACATAAATTATGAGAAGCAGATGCTCACGCATAGTAGGAACTGGAACAAATTCTAACGCCAGTAGAGAAGCAGTAACAGGAGATTAGGTCGATTAGTAAAGCTCAGTGATTTCAAATGTCGATTACTCATTATGTATCACTGAAGAAACAAAATCCATCTACAATGTTATGTTATGATGCTTCGTAATGTGATAGTGAAGTGAAAACTTGGGTATAGCCAAACCACTGCCAGGTCGTGTTTTTGTACTGATATACAGGGCAGGTAACTGTAAAAATCATTAGTGTGGGTTACTCATTATTTATACCTGCACTCCATCTAGAACAATGAACTAGGCAAATGGGATACAGTGGTCAGGCACCTCCTAACAAAGCACACGTTGCATTAGTCAATGCTAAGCAATGCTTTGGATGGTTGAACTGGATTGCCTTTGGAGAGAAACTTGGAAACATTAGGCTTGGGTGGATGGTTCACCCCATGTAGAAATCCAGTGAATGCTTTTGGTAAGTTAGTTGTCATCATGTGTAGTGTCATTAATAAGTGTCTGGACACCTCTGTACACATTATATCTAACCAGGTATGCTACAAATAATATTGAGCCACAACATTAAAAGCATTTATCAAATACCTGATGGACATATCAGGTATTAGATAGAAGCTTCCACATGAATAAAATTGGTGACACCTGCTGGCAAAGAAGCAATGAGGCTTTGATAGCCCGGTGAAGGGGTCACCATCTGCAAATACAAGCAAACAGAGTCCCATGAATTTCGAGGTTTTGCTGGTGATGGTGGGGTTGGGGAAAAGGCCCCAGATGCGACTGGTCAGGTTCATATCTGATAAGCTTGGAGATAATAAAATCAAGTGTAACTCGACACCGTGTTTCTCGAAGGAGTCCATCTGATTCATGGCCTTGTGATACGGTGCATTATCTTGTTGATGATTGAAAAACGTGATCGTCGAGTTTGGGTGTACGTGGTCTAAAACCAATGTACGGTACGTTTTGACCTTCATGGGGCCATGCAGGACCTCCTCTGGGCCATGAACGCTCACATGAATGTTCTCCCTGAGCAAATCTCGTGGCGCCCCCCCCCCCCCCCCCCCAGACTGGATCCATCTCGCTGTACAGGTATCAAGGAGCTGCTTCCCTGAAAGATCTAGAATTCGCACCCTCTCGTCAGCATAATAAAGACTGTATAGGCATTTATTGGGCCTTGCAATGCTCAGAAAATCCGCCGAAGTTCTGTGCCAATGATCGCGAACCCCATTTCAGTCGTAGGTGCCGATGTCGTGGTGCTAACATTGTCGCATGCATGGGTCGTCGCCTGCGGATGCCCATCGTTGGCAGTGTTCGGTGCACTGCGTTCAGACACACGACATTAATGGTTGTGTTAGTTCCGCCATATTTCGCCCCCTGTCCTTGTTTTAGCAGTCTGTCCAGGTGATGACGTCCGACGTCTGTACTGAAGGGAGGTTGCCCCTGCCCAACTCTTTTGCCTTTGTTTCATCTGCAACACTCCGCAATCAACAGTAAGGTGCGTGGCGGAGGGTACACTGTACCACTACTAGGCATTTCGCCACTTGTTGAAATCACTCCCCACTGGACTCCCTATAAGCGACAAGTCGTGCACTCCGAAATACTCGAGCTGTGCCTCCGGGCCATCACAGTCTGCCGTCGATCGAAGCCAAATAAAGCGCAAGTTTCTACATGCGAACGGAACGCTCCGTGGTACTGCGTGTGTGTGTGTGTGTGTGTGTGTGTGTGTGTGTGTCTGACACTGCTCAGGTAACACTACTGTCACCTGGACGGGTTGATATCGATATTCGGTAGGTGGCCACAAAGTTTTCAGTGATAAGGTTTCACCATTACATTCAGTACGACTAGCACGTTGTATGTTACTTACTGTTACTTTTTCTTTTCATATGAAGAATAATGTTCGTTTGTATATTTGGATGTAACTCATACAGAACTACACCTTTCATCTGATCTTGACGAAATTTTTCATACTTGATCTTCAGACAGTGAGGAACATTGCTGTCTACATAAAATTTCGTACGCTTCACCTTAGAACAGACTTCGAAACTGTTTGGTGGATCACCATGAAAGTAGACCAAATATGTATGATTTCATGGAGAAGGTTTGAGTCCGCTAGCCACTCTACTGTGCATAGCATATTGTACCCAGCAATAAACTTGGACGCCATTTCACGGAACACCATAGTTGCCAGGATCATATATATATATATTGATCGTACTTATTGATACCTTACACATTTCGACTGTTGTAATTTTCTGAGGCAGAACTGTTAAAAATTATTACCCCCTTTAAAAATTTTCGTGTTACAGGCACATGCCATCACATTTAAAAAAGATATTTAAAATATATATTCCCAGATCATCTGTTTCTCACAAAGGCTGGTCTAATACACATAATAATGGATGCTTTTCTTCAAGGTAATTGAGGAAAATATCTGCGATCGTTCCAGCTATGGTATTACCCATTGCCACTCCATTTTCCTCGCCTTAAAGCTCAATTATCTATAGCCAGTTTCTCACGATATGTTTTTGATCATCCCTTGTGTTATATACCGAAAATCTCACGCCGCGACGGAGTGGCCAAGAGCATTGAGGCGCTATGCTCCGATGCCCTAGGCCGTTCCCCGTCGGGGATTCGAATCCCCCCTCGTGCATGGATGTTTGTGTCGTCTTTAGTATAAGGTAGTTCATAAGTAGATTGTAAGTTTAAGGATTGATGACCCCGCAGTTAAGTCCTATAAGCTTAACAAACATTTGAACATTGTGATATTTTCACTTCACTTAGATTCAATGCGCCTCTTTAACGGTTAGCCATCTTTGGTGTATTATATATCACCTTTCAGTAAATCTCTGTCATAATAGAAAACCGGTCTTAAGTAATACTGCCGACTCTGTATGGGGTAACGTCACCTACCGTGAAGCGATTTCATTAATAGGTGTTAATAGGTGTTTACAGCTTTAGATGTCCCAACATGACTATTTTATCACCTCGGTGGAGTAACTGGTTCTTTTTTTGGGAACAAGCAACAGGACGATTTAAAATGGGAAATACGTGTTGCAAGAGTGTCTAGACGCTGTGTTTTTGACGTGTGGCGCCTTCGTCACGTTTCTCGGGAATAATTTGATATGGTAGTCAACCACAAACAGTAAATAAGCGGTACAAGATGGAAACAGCCATTCTGGTCTGCAAACAAAGTTGAATTATGTAAAACAAAATCTACATTCAAACGATTTCCCATATTTTGAGGAAATAGTAACTCGAGTAATATAAGATGTCTATACTGATTGGAATGACTTGTGTTCGTCATTTTGGCCATACTTCACGCGATTTACAGAAAACAAATTCCGATGCCCGTTATTCCAGATTTGAGGTAGCAACTGTTAATATATGACTCTAATCATTTTTTCCCATCTTGCACTTTATCAATGTCTCCATTTCCGTCGAAGTGAATATGTATGTATGTATTGATCTTGTAACTATTGAATTCTGTAAAAATTCATAGTCACATAGAAAGTTTCCGTGCTAAGAGCATTTAATATTGGTCCACAATACATTTTGACATACGCAATTGTCACACTCATATAAAAACAAGTTTAATATCTCCCAGTCAATGAGATTTGAATCTTTTCTGTTGGTCCGTATTTGCGTTACAAAAGTGGGGGGTGTGTATCGACCTTGTTGCAAAACACTTATTTTCGTACCAAAACTAGTTCCGACCTAAAGCTCGACATCGTCAGTGATTTTTGTATTTATTCTAAAAGGTGCAGAAAATAACACGGTTACTAAACTGTGAAACTTACTGCAGTATAAGGAAGGTATCGCTGTGTAAACATTCATTTTCGTACCTTTTCTCATTAAGCTATTGCACACTCCATACAGCAATAAACACTTGTTTCACAATTGCTCATACTGTGGCAGATGACGTGCTGTAAACAACAACAAAAAAAAAGCAACAAACAGTATGGAGTGTACAACGAAATGTACATGAATGTTTATACAATGTTAAAGCGAAAAAGAAGTGTATACCTTATACTGCAATATGTTTCACAGTTCTGTAATCATGTTATTTTCTGCATATTTTAGAATAAATATAAGAACCCACTGATGATGTCGGAATTTAATCCGAAAATAATTTGGGTACGAAAATAATGTTTTGCACCAGGGCGGATCCATAACCCCACATTAGTATCACTCACCAAACGAAAATTCTATGGCATCATACTCTTTGTTGGATTATAAATCGGCGACCGAGGACCCTGTAGATCATGCCCCGATCTCACAATGCTCTTCCATAGATGGCGATCTTGTACACATTGGATACAGTTGTCACGGACTCCTATCTCACAAAGGTCTTTTTTTAGCTCATCAACTCATCGCTTTCTGGGCCTTCCGATTGGACCGGTACCATCAGGTCTTCCCGTAAGTACGGCGTTTGCTCCAGAGATTTCTAGCCTCCAGGATATGTGGCCTGTCAAGCTAATTCTCCTCGCTTTCAGTTTTTGAACGATGTTCGGCTGTCTCATCAGTTTATACAATTCTTGGTTTTTTCTACGTGTCCATAAGTTCCCTTCCTGGACAGGACCAAAGATCCTTCTCATAATCTTTCTATCGAAGACCAACAAGATTTCTTCATCCTTCTTTGTCGTGCTTAGGGTTTCTGTCCCATACAACAATACTGGCACTAGCACGGCATTATGTGCTTTAAGTATGGTCTTAATTGACGGATTTTTGGTCGCCATTATCTGCTTTAGACTGAAGTGAATTTTAGACTCATTAACGATTCGTTGGTTAATTTCCTGTTTTAAGTTATTTTGTCTGTTGACCCTCGTGCCAAGGTACTGAAAATTTTCCACTTTAGCAAATTTCCATATTCCTACCTGTAATGGGAAGTCATTAGGGGCCCGCGGCCGGCTAGCCGCGCGCGCTGGGGCGCCGTGCTGCGGTGCGCGGGCCGTCCGCCGCCGGGGGTCCGAATCCCCTCCCGGGCACGGATTCTTGTGCTGTCTTAGGTCAATTTACCTTAGTTTGAGTAGTTTGTAGGCTACGGACTGACGGCCATGCCCTTAAGTCCGATAGATTTACAAACACTTCAATTTTCTCACGGGGGGGGGGGGGTTCTCTGGATACCTATATTTCGTCAGTCTTTTCTGCATTGATCCGTAACCCAATTTTATTTGCATTTTGCGCTAGGTCCTCTACAGTTTCTGCCATCCCTGCCTCTGATTCTGCTAGAACTGCGATGTCATCTGCATAACCGAGCAAATCTGTCCTACCATTTAGCCCCATCCCTTTGTTTTCTCTTTTCATTGCTCGCATTACTTCCTCTAGGACCATGATTTTTTTTTTTTTTTTTTTTTTTTTTTTTTTTTTTTTTTTTTTTTTTTTTTTTGCGGATTTAAAGTAAATTATTGCGGAAAAGAACGTTTTCAGTGTATAACGAAACACGAATAATCGAAGGAACACAGTGTCAAATGTGAATGATGAATTACATAATTCTGTTACGGTTGGAAATTTTTTGAGCCTTCATGTTTCATCTGTGGGTTCTTCGACTCCATGATTTTGTGAAATTCAGGAAACGTAATTACGAAAACACCGCTCACTTAACGAGAAAAAATGTCTGTCGTTTCCAACGCAGTTGCCAAACGTAGAACTTAAGATCGCAAACGGCGTTCATTCAGTATTTGTTTCTTCCATCTCATGAACAGCTCAGGTACATAAAATAGTCATTAAGTATTATATGACTAAACTAGTTCGTCAAGTAGCATTCATTAGTGAACAACCTATCGGACACTGTAGTTCTAATAGAAACATAAAAATCCCTGCTGCTGTCAAATGATTGCTTTCATACGAAGAAAAAGTATGAGAAACTTTACCCATGACTGAGAACCTGTATCGTTATACATTGAAACATGCTTCCTGTAAGTGTACAGAAGAATTCTTCTAACTAAAACAAAGTTCCCAAGAAACAGTGACAAGTTGAATGTATCGGTGGGGAAAGCCGAGCACATAATACGAACGAGGGGAGATTATGCTGTCTTCAAGAAGAAGTAGAAGACGACCTTGAAAACTTGGCAAAAGTTCAAACAGTGCACAGATATCAAGCAAGGTGCCTGTCTACTTCTGAGGAACATAGAAAACCGGTTGCAACAGGTGGGCGAGCCAACGATCTGGCAAAGTCGCCGCTCGTTAGCTGCAACGAAATGACGGCAGGCGGCAGCATTTGGGCAGCAGTGGTCCTCGTCTGGAGCACGCTGAACTAGAGGCACCCGCGTCCACATACGTGCTGCACGAGATACTTTACGGCGTGTGATTGAGGCTGTGTGGTCTTCCCGAGAGCGGGAATGCCGCTTCTTCTGTTGTTTCCGTGCGCATAGCGGCACTTACCGTCAACCAGAGAGGCACTGTAGTATTTCTGTTAGAGCCTCCCCGATTGTTAATGCTTTCTTTGACACTCGGAAAAGTCCTGCTAAAATACGGGATGAGTAAAACATCACAAAAGACCCTCTAATTTCATCAACTCTGGAGGAATTGAGGAATTTGAATAATCAGGTAAGGTTATAGGTGAGGTCCTGTAGCCGGCCGCGGTGGCCGAGGGGACTGAGGCGCTTCAGTCACGGTTTGCATGTCCACTACGGGCGGGGGTTCGAATCCCCCCTCGGGCATGGATATTTGTGCCGTCCTAGTTCGTAAGTAGTTCATAAGTAGTTAGTAAGTTTAGGGATTGATGACCCCGTAATTAAGTCCCATAAGATTTACAAACATTTGAATACTTTTTGAGGTGCTGTATCTTTTACGGTATGTACAGAACATGGGTGCTATCTTCCAATAGGCCATCTTGAATCTAAATTTGTTTAATGGAAAGGAAGTCATGTGGCATTTTCTGAACAGTTCATTCCTGTAAACAGATTCTTCGTAGCCGTTATGGTTGAAAAGTTACAACACACCTTGGAGGTGTAAACGGGACTGTTCTCCATAACAACAGTCATTTAATGTGTTCACCATGTGTTCACTCTTGGTCAACGCACATTTGAAGGTGCCGTATCCAATGTACCTACACCCGAAGAAGAATTTCCGCAGAATTGGTGACACACTCTTCTTCAGTGCGTTGCTCGAATTGGTGTGTCTCTTATTTTCTCTGCATAAAAGTTTTGGTTTAAACGGCGACAAAGATAAAAGGCAAGTGATCTAGTTGGTCAGTCCCACAACAACGTTGGCTAATTGAATGACCAGGAAACTGACCGTGTAACCATTTACGAACAACTGCAAAGGGAAACTGCTTCTTGCTGCAGTCCCAGGTAGCTTTGAGTACTTAGATTCTGGCGCAGCCACCCTCGCATCGCCTCGTCCGAAAGAAACCGACTTCCATGCATCTCTCTTTCTTCAGGTCGCCAGACATGTTACAATGACTCCGTGAAAGATCGGGGTCGAACGGAGAATATCGCAGCGTTTCGCAACAGCGCAGGCGTCGTCTGAACGGCAATGTGCAGGCGGGCGTGCGTTGTCGTGGGACACGACGGTTGTGTCCGCGTGTTGCTCACCGCTGCTGCTTGACTGCGGCTGCTCTCTCGAGCAACGTGACGGACTCAGAGCTCCTGCGGTCGAAAGAGAAGGTCGCCATGACCTTACCTAACGTTCTGTGAACAGGTTTGGGTAGCTTTGCCCGGTGGGTGGGGATGGGGGGTGTGGGGGTGGGGGGAGCTGGGAAATGTTGTCGTTGTCTATTTTCCGTTGAGCTTAAAATGGAGGCACCACGTTCCACATAAACGCCTGTGCCCCGCGAGCCACCTCACCGTGCGTGACGCAAAGCACCTCGTGAACACACTATCAGCCACTCCTCTCCCTGCTCCAGTCGCGAATGGTTCGCTGGAAAAGAGCCAGCAGGTATGCCCCCGTGCAGGTTCTAATCACTCCGATTTATCGTCGTGCTCCTTTTGAGAGGTGTACGTAGGAGGAGGTGGCGCACTGGTGGACTCCTCGCGGGACGTCAACGGCAGCCTCTGCCTCTGCCGTCTGCGCTGGAGTGGCCGCTCAATCCGCCTACAACAAAACCTACTCGTGAATCTTCTGTGAGCCCTGTCTGGTACGGATTCCACCCTGATGAACAGTATTACCCACGGCTTCGCTCGCGTTAATGTCCTTGCATACGTGTGAAAGACAGTCGAAGGGAAACAATGTCGCAACTTTGTTCTTAAATTATGACCAGAATCATCAGCTTAAAACAAAATTTTCAAATTTTCCGGTTTAAATAAAAACCGCGCATTGGATGACGATAAACACCGTCCTTATTTATCGGGATGAATATGAAGACATTATTACACACGAAAAGAAACAATGTTTATTACTTCGTAAGTAAAACGCTGACTGAACTAGTTACACGTTGCACAACGTATAAATTATTCTGGATCCAAATGTCATTGAAATCGGTTCGGCGGTTTGAAGACATTGACGTGTAAGCATTGTCTTCATTATGTTGAATCGTATTACGTACAACACATCAACCATTGAAAGTATTTTTATATGCGATACATATCAAATGTCTAAGAACAAATAGTTTTTCAAAGGAGTCTTCAAGTGTATCAGAAGCTATGAGAGAAACCTTGATGCTTGGCTGCTGCTTGTTTCGAGTTATATACTTAAAATCAACAAACTATTAAATCACACACCATTTCCTTCTTCAGCGTACAGGCTATCTCCATACCCACTGTAATTAATATCGCTTAAGCTGTTTAAGCGTGAAAAGCGTGACAGAGACAGCTTCTTTCGCATTTATAATAATATGAAGTCGTATCTGCTGATCAATGTGTCGTTCAGTGATATAATATTGTAGCTCCTTTCAGGAGTGTATTTGGATTTGCTTGCGGAATATGCTGCGAACAGAGTAATAAAGACTTAACAAAATGTCGAACATAATGCAGTACCTATTTACAGATGTCACGTTTATGAAGTAATATCTCCTGAATTGCGTGTCCTACAAAAACATTATTTACCAGGTTCGTAGAGTGGAATATTAAGAAACTGTCTGCGAAATGTGTTGTAAATGGAGTTCGTAGTAAATTGCATCATACTTATTCGGGTAAATTTTCACGCATTTCATTGTCTTTGACGTCATAGCACCTGGACTACATGCCTTAATACGATATTATTTAGAAGATACATCCAGTGGTGTAGGCTATATGTAAAATGTCGGCAATATACGTCGCGAATAGAGTTGATAGGAAAGACGTAATAAACCAAAACGTCATGCGTGATGAGGCGGTTTTTCATGAAACTAATTGTTCATGACTCTCTATCTCATGAACTGTGTGTCGTACTATGATAACATTTCGAACGTACGTTCGGTGGTATGTGTGTATACTGTCTGTAACATTTCTTGCGAATACAATTAATAGTGTACGAGTAATAAATTGTAACATCATGCCAAATGCCGTAAGCTACAATTTTTTTTTTCCTTTCATCATTTTGCTGGGGTTGTCATCAAGTCTTGCTTCTGTCTTAGCTACGTTAATTTTACGGCGTCGTTCCTCTTCAGATCGCTACTTATGCCTATTCACCTTTCTGTGAATTCGACGCTGTGTGTCAATTGCTATTCCTTGTTCCAAGAGTCGATCCTCGTAGATGCTCGACTTTTTCGTTACAATTTTCAGCATTGGATCTTCTCTGTATAATACAGGTTCTTCCTCAAAAAGACTCGTTAAGCTTCCGATGTCATCTATGAGGTCATTTATATATACCGTCAAACGTAGTGGTTCAACAACACATCCTTGAGACAAGCACTACAGGAATTTCTCTTATTTCCTTTATTCAACTCAATGATGAAAACGTTTAGTCATTAGAACAGGATTTAGTCAGTTTTAACCATCTTCAGATGTATTATTTCTGTAACATATATTAACAGAGTGGAGCCAAAATGGCAACGTCACAAAATAAACCTAAGAGCAGCATTTTTAAAATATGCTGCAAACTAGGCCCCATTGTTGACACGCTACCTTGTTATTGTTGTGAACAGTAGCGCCAATAACAAGATTTGTGTTTTAGCAGTGGGAAATTTCTTAAACTATATTTTAAAATACTCGACGAAGAAATGGCGATGCTACGTTTATTTTGTAGCGGAATATTTTGAATAAATGAAAACAATTAACAAAAAAGCTCATTGTTTCATGTCACAGCCTGTGAAATGAATTTTACGCCGTAAGACTTCTCTCTGCCGAGAATGATGTACCGTTATCTGCTTGCTCTATTCTTGAATCGAAACACACAGCTGCTCTAATATCCTGACACTCGTATCCTGTTCCACAGCCAACAGTCCAGACTTGTATCGAAAGCCTCCAGAAAGTCAAAAGTACGGCATGTACGGTACATGAGAAACTGCATGTACTGCTTTTTGCGTCTCATGGACGAATACAGCAAGCTGAGCTTTACATGATTTTTGCTTCCGGAACGCACGTCCATTTTCACAGAGCAGATTGCCGAGCTCTAGAAACGCCACAATACTAAAGCATAAAACAGGTTGCACAAATTTGCAACAGATCTATTCGGAGCTGGGGGCCTATAGTACTTCATATCTACTCGGAGCTGGGGGCCTGCAGTGCTTCGCATCTGTTCGTCGACGGTAATGACCTCGGCCGCCTCCGTGGAGTGGCCGAGCGTGCTAAGGCACCTAGCTGCGGAGCGCGCGGTTGCTCCCCGTCGAACGTTCAAGTCCTTTCTGAGGCTAACGTTTTGCCATTGCCCACTTCGGCGATTCCTGCCAGAGGTCGGGCCTCGTGTGCTCCACACTGAAGGAACAGCCACCGGCGGTCGCGCTGCGGACACGCCGGACTCGTGCCCGGAGGCCGGTGCGGTGGTTCCAGTTTCAAGCCCACCTCCTGACGCCTGCGTAATTTATATATACGGTATATGTATGGCGAAGAGGACCGTTGGTCCTTTCTGTTATATCAGTTAACTGCTGTGCCTCTGAGTCTCGTCGTCATCTGTTTCCAGTGATCGTTTTTGTTTACATGTTAAGTGACAGTTGTGTGTGTTGCGAAAGTTCTATGCTTTTCTGTTCTTCATCCGAAATCAGAAAATATGTGACTGCAGACCCTTAACTGTTATCTACAACACAGCACATAGCATTTAGTTCATATATATTGTGACAGTTTCGGTCCTCTGAGATCCGTAACCCGTGAGGTCGTAAACAGTACTGTTGATGTCCTTGCCGCATGGCATTTCGTCTTGGATTTTTGGGTCAGTGCGTTTTCTGTTACGATGATAAATTTGTTCTGATGCTCAGTTCTTCCAAGAAAGAAATGAAATTTGTTCGCTAGTAATGCGTATTTACGACTAGTGATGAAACAAAACTGTGTGTTTTCACCTCTTTGTCTAGTAGGCCTACGTCTGCGTAAAGCTAAAAGTTTCAGTTATCGTTGTATGGAGCTGGACGTTAATTGCGCCTGTTAACATATAATTCCTCTTACTAAATTAAACTCTGCGCTATATGAATTGTTTATTAAATGTGTAATAAGTTTGTAATCAATGTGCAGAAACATTAGAGAATATTCAAATTATGTTTCATAACGATTCATTTAAAATATTGCAAACAGATATTTGATCTATAGAGGAAAATGGACAAGTTCGTGAAACTACCTTCCTTTGTCTCACCAATCACTTTGACTTAAATCATATTTTTAACAGACTTTCATTCGAAAATACTGAAGCTCATACTCTTAACTTAGATGTATGTATGATTCAGTTAATAATGCTCCATCTTCACATTCTTCGAATGCAGGCTCAATTCTTTATTTCTAAAAACATTACGATGAAATTGTTCTTGTTCGAACGAAACTAGAACAGTGCCTACGAAAATGTATATCATTTTCCCACTTCCGTGTGTAAGGGTACACGATTATCTCGATACTTTTTATGTACATTTCAACTGCCTGAAATATATGTACAACTATAAAATTCGTTTTGTGGGGGAAACAGTTCCTAAACTATATAGATAAAAAATTAAATACCTTTACCTAACTTCTATAATAGTTAAATACCAATATTTTCCTGTCATGTGTATGATATCCAACAGTGTTTTTACTTAATCAAAGAAAGCATATATCTGATGTATGAAATACGTAACGTAAACAAACAATAGAGCCAATATTAGTAAATAGCCAATTGGTACTGGTGTGAAAGTAAATTAAAAGTTGAAATTTTATCTAAATGACTGCATTGAATTACTTTACTTTGTAACTATTAAAAGTCTTACGCTAGGAGCACCACTGCATCGATTTTAAATTGAATGGGATCAGTAAAAACGGTTTATCAAATATGGTTAGCCACCTAGCATGTGTCGATATATTCGCAGAAAAATGAAATTTTTACGTTTAATTAAACAGTGAAAAGAGCGCCGTGGGGTTGAAGATGGTGATGATGCTTAAGCCAACAGATGTAAAAGATACTCCATTCCATTATAGCCGTCTCGTTTGACAATGGGTTTTGGATGTTTCTTGAAAGAAAGCAGTAACGGTTGCCTATATTTAATTTCTTCGTTACAATAACACGCTTCGGCCTTGTGGGACATCATCAGATTATATGAAAAGGTGAGTGCCGATTTTCTTCCAGATGCTACGTCGCAAGGTCTACTTTGGCTAAAACTCTGTCATTTCCCTTGTTACCCAAAGATGTTTCTATGCTATTAGCCTCCCAGGGGCTCACGGTTCCTTCGTGAGTACGTGCGTGGCGAGCACGGGGCCCCGAGCTAATGCAGTCTTCCTTCCTTCTGTACTTCCCGGACTGCATTGCCTTTCCGCTCTCTTCCTTTCCTATCCTCACTCCTTCCCCTACCCACCGAGGGACTGATGACCTCAGTAGTTTAGTCCCCCTATCCCAACCAAACAACCCAACCCAACTTTGCTATTATTAGCGGGCGTGTTATTATTCTCATGTTTTTACATGTTGTGATATTCCAGTTTTCCTACGATTTTTAAAGTGGATATTCCGCCACAGTTTGCTATCGGAAAATCCTGATGCTGTCTGCACTGGTAGAGAGTGAAAGAAACAGCACTACTCCAATTTTCAAAATTGAAACAGCGAAGTTTCCTCCAATACCCACCAAATAGGAAGACTGAAATATGTTGAATCCTTTATTGTCTAACAACAGAGACACTATCCACCATCGCAGACACCATCAGTTTTGCTGATAACTAACTTTGAAGGAAGATCCATTTCTAAAAAAAGGAGGAAAATTGAAATATTAATTTTTCGAATGTTTGTAAACCAGAGAGTCCAAACTGCTAGATACATCGGTTCCTAGACTTACAGTCTACAATTGGGATCTTCCTTTGCCCCACTATCAGCTTGTCTGATAATTGGCTGAATAGAACCGCGACTCTTTATGGGCCGGATCTCAAACAGCCCGCTCCACTCCTCGGAGTGGAGAATGAAAAGAGATAAGGTTTTTTTTTTATAGGGCTGCTGATGATGTGGCATTAGCAATAAAACATGTTTGGGTAAAAATAAAAATAGCAGTGGTTTACTTAGAGCAGGTCCATATAATAAATGTGAAATATTTGTTGAGCAAATACGGCTCACAAAAGGTTCACCGTCGAGATGATGCTTTATTGTGACTAAGAAGTTAAATTTACGTAACCGTTGACTTTTTTTCTTTCGAGAGTTACTCAGTAAGGAATGCCCCCTTAGCCACGCGCCAGGTGCCAGATTGCGACTGCCTGGGTGACTGGGGGGCGGTGCGGCCCCTCTGCTGCCCGCGCCATCCATCACGTGAGACGCGCTGGGAGCCTCGGGAAGAAGCGAAGAAGCGGAGAAGCGCTCCTCAACGCCACCGCCGCATCCATCACTCTGAGCGCCCCCAGCGATCTACGCACACTCTCCGGCAGCCAACGGAGCTCTGCTGCCTTAAGGAGTCGTTGGACACTATTATGATGTAAATCAGCGTGCTAGAAAGTCTGCTTCAAAAGTCACCCTATTGCTCAAACGTTATGAGAGATCAATTATTCTGCTAAATTTAATAATTTTGTGTTACATTCCGTTACAAAGCATGAGACATATTTTAGAAAATCTGTTGATAATAGGAATTCCTAAATATAACAGAGATATCGGGTTGTAAGCAATGGAGACGACTGTCTTCATCAAGAGAGTCCGTCGCTGGTTAGAAATGGTGGCATGAAAGATTCGGAGAGGCATTAACCCTACGTGGAACTAAGTTTTCATGCTTAGACTTGAAGTGTATGACTCTTTCAACAAAAAATTATCAACGTTACGAAGGACTGAAATTAACTTCAAGTAAATGTTCAAATGTTTGTAGAGCTTATGGGAGTTAACTACGGGATCATCAGTCCCTAAACGTACAAACTACTTTGAACTAGCTCATACTAAAGAGGGCACAACCAACTATGCCCGAGGGGGATTCGAATCCCCGACTTCGGACTGCCGTGCGCATTGCACCACGGCTAATCCGCCGCGGCTAAGCTCAAGTAAGAAAAAACCAGTACACAGTATTGCGAAATAGATTCAAATACCTGAAAATGTCGCCAAATTATAGGTAAACAAATATCAGGTTATAGATAAGTCACCCAAGATGGAGAAATAAAAATTTTGAGGTTTGCAGATGACATAGTAATTCTGTCAGAGACATCAAAGTGACTGGAGGATCAATAGAACAGAATGGACAATGTCTTCACAGGAGCATATAAGATGATCGTTAACAAGAGCAAAACAAGAGTAATGGAATGAATTCTAAGAAAAATCAGGAGATGCTAAAGGAATTACATTAGGTAAAGAAACAGTGAATGTGGTAGATGAGGTTTGTTACTTTGGCAGTGAAATTAATTACTATTATATAAAATGCAAAATGGCAGTTGCAAGAAAAGCGTTAACATCGAATATTAATTGAAGTGTTAGAAAGTCTTTCTCTAAGATTTTGTGTGGAGTGTTGCTTTGTACGGTAGTGAAACATGGACGATAAATAGTTCAGACGGGAAGAGGATAGTAGCATTTGAAATGTGGTGTTACAAACGAATGTTGAAAATTAGCTGCGTAGATCGCGTAACTAATGAGAAAGCACTGAACAGATTTGGAGAGAAAAGGAAGTTCTGGTATATTTGACTAAAAGAACGGACCGACCGCTAGGACACATTCTTATACATGAAGGGACCGTGAATTTAGCGTTGGAAAGGAGTGCATGGGGTAAAAATCGCCAAGAGATCCCCAGAGACCAATACCGTGTGTTGCCATTCTTATGAGAAGACAGAGAGGCTTTCTCAGAATATAGGATGGAGAGCTGCATGAAACATTCTCCGGACTAAAGACCACAACAACAACAACAACAACAACAGGTAGATACCAGGATACTAATCAAAATAACAGAAACAGAGATCGAGCAGGATAGGTAGAAGAAACAGGTATCGGAAAGAAAGACGAAGTTATTCTTGAGTGTTGCTAAAACGAATGAGATCACTATTCTTTGCGTTATGAGTTAGTTTGCCGGCCGCGGTGGCCGAGATGACTGAGGCGCTCCAGTCACGGTCAGCACGGCCACTACGGTCGGGGGTTCGAATCCCCCCCTCGGGCATGGATATTTGTGCCGTCCTAGTTCGTAAGTAGTTCATAAGTAGTTTGTATGTTTAGGGATTGATGACCCCGTAGTTAAGTCCCATAAGCTTAACAAACATCTGAACATCATCATCTATGAGTTAGTTTTTGATTCCCGTTGTACACACAAAGAAAGCTGCACGGTGAAATATTTTTCTTTAAGTATACCAAACAGTCTCTTTTCGTAAAGTACTGCACAGCTGTTAACGATAAAGTTTTCATATTTTCTTGAGGGACTGCTAGTGTACGGTCTATTTCAAATGGAAGATATTGTTCACCTATTCTTCGCCTTTGATGGTATTATTAATTGTAAATTAATTATTACATGTGATTTTAGTTGGCAATGGAACTACAAACCTCTTCAGAATAGGAAACGTGATTTTATTGAATTACGTTCATTTGAATTATTTGGCGAACTAAAAAATAATATGAGGCAGTATGTCATTTCGAAACTCTAATCTCAGGTTTGTAGACCGACACACAGAGGAGCAAGAAATAAAAAATGTATTTATACACTAAGCTATCACTTGACATGAAATTCGTGCACTAATGAAGTACAACAGTGAATGAAAGTTCAAAATTTTGGAATTATAGACTTCATTTCTTTAGTACGTCTCACTCAATAACTCAATTTTTTTTAATTTTTATTTATTTTATAAACTCAAACACGGTAACACTTGTGTTTATTGAACATTACATATCTTCCAGTTATTTGTTAATCGTGAGTGTTTGTATTACCAGTTGTACTAGGTTATAGGCCTCAAATTTTGTAGTGAGTAATGTTAATCAAAAACTTAATTCTTAGTCACAATTAGCATTAAACGTATTTACAGTTGCTTCCGACCACTATAAAAAGATCAAAAGTCCTGAAAACCGCAGTGATATAATTTATAAAAATAAACCTGATCTAAGACTCACTGATTCTCACAATTCTGTATTCCTTTCGTTAAAATTATTTACCTTCATGTCTCGAGACCCTCTGCTCTTCTACGTACTGTAGATGCAATAAAAAGGTTCATTCACCTGTATTTGTTATTTTATCGCGTTTGTGTCCCTGTAATTGTGTTGCAATTTTAAACGCATACTGTTTGCTATTCAAAATGTGGCACCAAGAAGAACCA
Source organism: Locusta migratoria (assembly GCA_026315105.1). Classification (NCBI taxonomy): domain Eukaryota; kingdom Metazoa; phylum Arthropoda; class Insecta; order Orthoptera; family Acrididae; genus Locusta; species Locusta migratoria. The sequence goes on along the minus strand of CM048745.1, from coordinate 28,496,222 downwards.
TAGACGTCATAACGTAATTTATTAGGATAGCACGTTTTACAAGGATCATTACGATTGAAGATGGTGAAATAAGTATTGAATGTTGCTGATAGACACTTCGTAATTGAATCAAACCGACTGGGTGTGTTTTATGGGATTAATCGGCAGAAACCATGTCGTTCCAATTTCTATCCTGTCTGCACCATCTCAGTGGAAGTATTGTGTAGAGTCTGGAGACACCGTGGTGAACTTCTGTTTTACGCACCATCGTATTGTCTCTCTAAACACTATTTTTGATATGGGAGGAGGGGGGGGCGGAGTGCAGAGTATTGAAGGAGAGTTTTGTCTGTTGATACACGCTAATAGTGACACAGATCTTTTGTGCTTCCTTTCTAATTTTCTGTCCTGTTTTGTCGTGTTCCTCGTATCATTGGTAGCGAGCATTCCTGCCGGTCTGCTTAACATTTTAACTATTGTACTGTGGGAATTTTTAATAGTATTATTCTGTTTATTTTATGTTTTTTTAAATATCTCTTTCGTGTTTTTCAATTATCTCTTATTTAAATTTTGAGATTCTGTTACATTATTAGTTTTTTATCAGTATTATTTTATATTTTATTGTACGCTTTTTCGAACTAACCATTTAGTATCTAGCAACAGTTCATTTCTCAAGAATAATTAGTTTGACTGTCTTTTGCTGACTGCAAATGACGATAAATCTTCGTTTCAGACTAGTTTCGCCGTTATTTATAAATCATCTTCAGTGTTCCTGTAAAGGTATATTACGGATTGTACATTGTGTCTGTAGAATGAAGTGACATCGTATTTCCATAAGGAAAAATTAAGAAACAATTAAAAAACAAACGGGAAACAGCGGAAAGTTTCAACAAAGATGCCGACTACCACTGTAAGTGACATACCCAGCTAACAAGAACAGAGGAAAAACAGTAGGATGCAAGAGAGAACAAAACTGTAAGTAAATTATTATACATAAGTTTTATAAACTATTAAGGTGCAAATATCGATTGAAACTGTTTCTAACCTAAACGAACAAAACGATATGTACAATCCATTGTATGCCTTTACAGAAACACAGAAGGTGCTTTATAAATAAAAGCGAAACGCGTCTGAAACCAAGATTATCGTTATTTGCAGTTATCAAAAGCCAGACAAACCCGTTATTCTTGATTAAAATTGCTGCTGCAGAAGATTGTCACACAAACAAAAATTTTAATTTGACTTTCTTCTTTCTCCAGTATTCCTTCATATGAACACTGTGCTGTCCTGTGTAGGGTTGAGAAATAAAGCCGCCACCAGTCACAACTAAAGAGTTAAGGACTCAGTGACTTATTTGAAACAAGACCGGTTTCGGGCTTGTATTCACCATCAGGTGCTTATGCATTCTGAACAGTGTGTAGTTTTATGGTGGAATTCACTGTATGAAAATGACTAATGTGTTTTACGTACAGTCTTTTTGTACATGTCATCTCGATACCTGCAGTTGTTTTCATTGTAATAAATAGCACATAATTTTCAAACAGTGAATTCCACCTTAAAACGACACATTGATCTAAATGTACATGTTCAAATGTTTTGCCGGCCGCAGTGGCCGAGTTGTCTGCGGCATGCCAGTCACGGTTTGCACGGCCGCTGCGGTCGGGGGTTCGAATCCACCCTCGGGCATGCGTGTTTGTGCCGTCTTTAGTATAAGCTAGTTCATAAGTAGTTTTTAGGTTTAGGGACTGATGACCCCATAGTTAAGTCCCATAAGCTCTACAAATATTAGATCTTTTTTTTTTTTCAAATGTTTGTCAAGCTTAAGGGACTTAACTGCGAGGTCATCAGTCCCTAAACTTACTAACTAATTATGAACTAACTTATACTAAAGACGACACCTACATCCATTCCAGAGGGGGGATTCTAACCCCCGACGGGGAACGGCCTTGCGCATCGGAGCATAGCGCCTCAATGCTGTTGGCCACTCCGCCGCGGCGGTCTAAATGCATAAGCACCTGATGATGGGTACAAGACCGAAACCGGTCGTGTTTCAAATAAGTGCACTCTTTAATTGTGAACCACACAACGGAACGTTCACGGAGTTCAGGAACATTCACGGAGTTCAGGAACATCCACAGTGGGTAAAATACACTCTTCCAGTCTTCTTACTTCTCTCGATTTGAAATGCTTCCAAATTTGGGATCACAGTCCGAAAAGTATCCCTATTTATCATCTGAACTTCCTGAATGCTGAACCTTTCCAGATCTTTACGAGCTTCATTAATACGTGTCGTTGTTGTCTTCTTTTGATACAAGTAGTCAAATATTATTTTGGTTAGTCTGGTTTGTCCATTATGTACAGTTGTCCTAAAAATTATAACCTACTCTTTTTCATGGTATCTTCGATTTTCTCCACATTTTCGTAGATCTGATTTTTTCGTCGGAAGTTTCCAGCCGATTTAAACCTCGATTACACCCATCATTAACCACAGTGTTTCTTCTTTCTAGCATCTCCAGATTTTCCAACTTGTAATTCATTGAGAGGCTTTCGCTGGTATACAGGTCTGTTTTTTTTCGACATAATTGTAGTAATTTATTTTGGAAATTCCAAGAGACGCACATTTTGGTGTTCCGTTAGCTCTGTCCATTTTTTAGATCCGGTCCCCCACAGGAGCTTTCTCCAGTCCGTTCTCTTGTATCGTTTCACCGAAGTATTTGAAATTTTGTACTGTCTGAATCCGTCCAATCTCTGTTTCAAGCGACTGTGGTCCACGTTTGTTACTTATGTTGGGTCGTGCAGGTCTGCAGCGAGGAATCTGGTGAGAACGTGGAGCGCTCTTTTCAGGGATCTCTTTCGAATTGTTTGAAGGCGCTTCATATGGGTGGGAGCAGAATAGGCCCACTGGCGTCGTCATCAGGTATTGTGGTACGGCGCGGTTCTGGGTTCCGCTCGCGCGCCCTCACAGCACGCTAACCAGCCATCGCTACATGCCTGCAGCGCTGGAACCTGTTGTTCTTGCATAGGTTTGGAGCAAGCCGGCGGCACACTGCAGACAGGCTAGCCCGCAAGCACACAGGCGCCTATTGTTCAACACGTCTTCGACCACCATAGGATTGTATTGTTGCTTCATTCTACTGAGCGACCGTCCATCGAAAATGATTGGTGGCGAAACGGCTTGCACCACACGCTGAAACAGTTAGCACTACTGTGGCAGCATCCAGAAGCAGCAGGACTTGTGTTCCCCACAACGTCCCTGGTCTTTCAGTACCGAGGCGTTTAGCAGCAATGGCAACAACACTAAGTACTGAATTCAAGCTTGTGGTCTTGGTACAAAGCATCGCGCGGGAGCGGCCGTGCGCTCAAAGACGCCTTGCTGTGGAGTGCGCCTCTACTCTCCGTCGGAGCTTCGAGTCCTCCCTTTGACCTAGGTGTGTGTGTGTGTGTGTGTGTGTGTGTGTGTGTGTGTGTGTGTCTGTAGTTAGTTTAAGTAGTTTTGTAAGTGTAGGATCTGAGGGACGCCGCGGCGTAGTGGCCGAGTGCATTGATGAGCTATGCTCCGATGCGGGAGGCCGTTACCCGTCGCGGATTCGAATCACCCCTCGGGCATGGATGTTTGTGCTGACTTTAGTATGTTAGTATATAAGTAGTTTGTTAGTTTAGGGACTGATGACCCCGCCGCTAAGTCCGAAAAGCTTAAAAAACATCTGAACATTTCAATTTGACCAGCTGACTGATGACCACTGAATTTTCGTCCCATAGCATTATTATTATTATTATTAATATTATTATTGCTATTACTATTGTTATTATTATTTTACAACATATTATCTCCAAAAATTAATTTCGTTCTGATATCAGTGGTCTTTCCTGATGTTTAATTCCGGATGTCCAACAGTGTACCAGCATTTGGAGAATGACTCAGGAAAGTGTGAGAAGTATTGCCGCGCAGATTTCCACGAAGGAAAAGATTAAAATAAAATATAATGAAAGAAAACATAATTTCCCATAGACGATGAGGTCTGAGTTGAACTTGGAGGGAATACTGTGGTAACCCTCTCAGTGGAATTACCTCACATTCGCGTTGAGTGATGCAGGCGAATAACGGAAATTTGGGAGGACTGGCAGAGATTTGGGCCACCTGCCACGCCGCAGCTGAAACGCTGGTTCCAGTTGGATCACGGAAGTAGAGAACTGCCGGTCTTGGTGAGCGCTTGGATGGGTAAACGTCCGTGTCTGCCGAGTGCTGCCGGCTAGTGGGGTGTTCTAAACACTTGTTAAGTCAACTGAGGAGCGACTTGACTTTAGAAGCAGCGACTCCGCCACAACGGCCGGGAGTGGTAGGTGGGACGCTGACCGCCCCCCCCCCCCTCCATACCGCGTCTGGTGAGGAGGGCACGGCGGCCGGTCGGTACCCGAGGGACCTCTCGAGGCCTGTGTGGGACGAGTGTTGTTCAGTTTCGGGCACAGATTTGAAACGCTATACTCATTATTACGAATCTTCACCTCACTTGGTACCAGACAGGCTTTTCACAGTCATAATTGCTATCAGCGAGGTCCCCTTCAAAAAAAAACTACGCAGTAGTTTTCGGCCTGTCACCATTGACTGTCCTGTGTATCTTACAGAAAATTTCTACAATAGCCTACTTTTTATTCAATAATATTGTAATAAATACTTCTGTTGAAATGAACAAACGATTTATCGCAAAAGCGACGTCAACTTTTCTGATACATACCAAGTTATATGAATACATGGATCAAGTATTATAGTATGAGTTGGACCATGTGGTAATAACCAAGGAGAGTCATAGAAAAATTATGAAAAGAAGTTAGAAAAAGGAAACTTGGCATACGACCCAGACCAACGCTCACACAAGTTTTAACCAAACTCTATAACTTACCAAAAACTGGTGTTGTTATAACAAGTCTGAAAATAATTTGTTAACTAAATGAGTATGTGAAAATCGAGAGTTTAGAGACGGAAGAGGTAAAGCGGCAAACAACTTACAGCAACTCCAAAGAAGCACCAGATAAAGACTATGTACAGTTATATCAATATACGACGATACAGAAACCAAGTAATCTGGAATCAAGGAATTTTTATGAAATATTAGTAATAATGGAAAATAAACACAGAGGCTGTGAAACATACTTTCACTACCATTAAAAAACAGCAATAATAGTAGCAAACTTTACGTCAGTATCTAACAACAGGGAATATGCTTCACACAAATGTGAACTCCAAGGAAGAAGATTTTACTAACAACAAAGCCACATGCGAATTACTACCCAAAGACTGCTATTTTAGGGAACTACTACGATGTGACGGCCGGCCGCGGTGGCCGAGGGACTAAGGCGCTCCACTCACGGTCTGCACGGCCACTACGGTCGGGGGTTCGAATCCCCCCTCGGGCATGGATATTTGTGCCGTCCTAGTTCGTAAGTAGTTCGTAAGTAGTTTGTAAGTTTAGGGACTGATGACCCCGTAGTTAAGTAACATAGACTATACAGACATTTCAACATTTTGAACGATGTGACGAGCCAGTTACTACGATTGCACTTAACGCTGCCGTTGGGTAAAGCTTCAGGTTAAAAATTACCAAGAACACAGCAAAAAAAAAAAAAAAAAAAAAAAAAAAAAAAAACGATATGTTGGCGGAAATATACCCTGAGGAACTGGGAAATGGGCAGGAAATAGGCATCTGAATGCTCAGAGACAATTATCAGAGAATACTGGGAAAAAGGAAAAATTATCCAAGTAACTGGAAATAAGACTTCATTCACTGGTTACATAACAGAAAAGCCTAGCGGAATTATTTGCGTTTCTCAGTATTACATCTCGCAAAGAAAATTATTTCAAAATCTCTCCTAAGCGAGATGGAAGAACAAACAGAATTCTCACGAGGTTGTTTCCGGTAACGCCGCCTAGGTTAACAAGAGCTGAGCGTTGCCTTCCAATCCGTGACAACAGCAAGCAACTAGGGTGTAGAAGTGTGTTGTGTTAAGTTTGGGAATTCTTGAATGTTCCACAGTGTCTTTCACAATGCTTTAATGTTACTGATGTTATTCAAAGGTTAAATTTGTCTCGGTGGTAGATATTTCTGGACTATGCTATCTGAGCAAAACACAGAGTCGCGACGGTGTGCGAAAAAACCGCAGTACGAAGTATGGAATACACGGCCTTGTCTGTGCTACCAGAGATGGAGTGAATCATACGACCTTGTTGGTCGGGAGAATTACAGAGATAGGGGTATACATAGTTCCATAAGAGAGAACAATGAGCAACAGGGGAACGATATTGTCAATATATCTCTACATCAACTATAAAATAAATAAATAAACAATAATAATAATATTTAAAAAAATTACGAAAACGAACCTTTATCCTGCGGTGACAAAAACAGATGTATCAATTCTATTTTAGTCTCAAGAAAGTCTAAGATTTTTCAGTCTGAGGAATTATCTTGAGAGTAATTTCTTAAACTACTAAATACTGGAATGTAGAATTTATTCATTCGCATAAACTGACAGTGGACAAAATAATATAAACTCTTAACATGGAAATATTTAATTATTAGCAGGCACTTGGCCCACTATTCGTTTTGAGAACAGCTGCACCTCTTCGAAGAACAGATTCGTTAGATTCATTTATATTTTACAACAGCATGATACCCATTCTTCTACCAAAATATGCGACAGTTACTTCAAAGATGCTACGGGAGTAAATTTAGTACTAGGTCTCTCCTCTATTAGTCCCCAAAACATTTTCATTATTTTGGGAATAGCAATTTTGATGTCTAGGTGGGATGTTGAACAATTTCTCTTATTCTGTACAAGGCATGGCTCAACCTTTTTGTCTGCGTCTGCGACTGCACTACTTCCGAAAATCGCAGTGTGTCTTAGTTGTTAGTAAGCTGTGTGTTGTCGAGGATGGTGATATACTGATTCACAGTTATGCAACCTTTGAGGTTAGTGACAGTAGTTGAAAACCACGATATAGGTTTCTAAACCATGAAGGAACCAACCCCATGATTCACTATATCAAGCAGGTACGCAGAATCGTAAACCGCTTTAGGCCTTTTCAATTCATGAACACGGTTGTTTGTAAGAAGCAATATAAACGATGGTTTATCGGACCATTGTGCATACTTCAAGTCGAGATGATTCTTCCCTTGCAGTCTTGCGTTGGCTTCCGTTGTTAAGGGTTTAGCAGCTCCAGCCCTGCGCGAATGTTAAGCTGCATCCTCTGTGGTCTTTTCGAAACAGTACTGCTCTAGAGAGGTTTTTGGTTTTGCAGTCGCCTTTGACGTACTAGTTTTCGTCGCCCTTTCACAATGTTTCTTAATGCTCGTCGTTGTCAGCTACCTCAGTTTTCGCCTGTTTTTCTCTTCACCAGTGCTGTTTCACCTTGTTCTGTCACGCTGGGTGCTATCGTTAGTGAAACACTACACAGAACAGCCGTTTCCGTCTTCAACTGCGCACCATCGAGTTGGCTCTTTTGGAAGCCCGAGAGAAAACGCAGGCTGGTCTTTTGTGTTGGTCTTCGCGGAACAAAACGTAAAATATACTGGAACGTGTTGTCCGAGACTCCGTACTTCAATTGCGGTCTGCGGTAGCATCTCAGAGTCGCAATGTTGAAATGGGATGTAGTACCCTGCATTGTGTTCATTTACTTTTTGTAGCCCCTGTACCTAAGCGTAGTAATAGTAGATAGGGCTATTAACAGACCACTTTTTACTAACCATAACATTAGATTTGGCATGTCCGTTTAAAAACGAATGGTGGATGTTCTATAGAAGCAAGTGAAAAACTATCAGTAATTTCTGTACACAATAAGGATTCTAAACTTCGTTATATCTTTTAAAACTTCTACAAATTCAAGAAAAGACACAGTGCTGTGGAAAGAGCGGTATATGACAACGAATGTTAGTATGCCGGATTTACAGATGACATAAAAAAATTTCATCTTAAAAGGACCAAAAAAAAAAAAAAAAAATCGCACTGACTTGTTTTACGGCCCACTTTAGATTTGTAGTTTTCTCAGTTTTTGCAAACATTTTGGACCAATATAATAATCTAAATAATAAAAAATTAATTAATAAGAGTGTCTTAAAGCCTTTTAGGGAAAAAAAATTAGGTAGTCGCGGGTTCCGTACCAGCGTCCTTCAGAGTGTCAGTCCAAAACGTTATTTACTACTACGCTACAGTTAACAGGCATGATTTGCGTTCATTAATCTCATATTATTGATGGCCGTTGTTAACTGATGCTAATATGACATTTGTACACATTAGATTATCATTTATCGCACGAAGAACGACGTTTTTTGTTAATTATTCAGTACGCCATTGCTCTGAAACGACAACGTGTAAGTTACAATAAGAAAATCATCAAATACGCAACTCAAGATGGCGTATGTCAAAGAGAGTTCTCGGCGAGGAATGTCACGTGACATCTACCAACGGCTGGTTTTCTTTAATTCAATTGATGGTGTCAAAACTCCGTTATTTTTGCAAATATCTGTCAAACTATAAGAGATATGGAAAAAAAACCCATAAGGGAACAAAGTTGTAGTGAATTTTCTCTTCTACAAATTCGTTTATTCAATTTTCGCGTCCGATGAACGGTTTATTTGCAATTAAAATTACATTACAAACGGCGTTATTTATTTATTTTTGTATTACTGGCGTATTTCTTGTCCGAAATATTTCAGAAAGCGAGGTTCTGGTCTCTGGTAGCCAACAATTATATCTGTAACATTTGGTGCCGAACGCTTGAACGGTTCGACCTAAAAAGTGGGAACACGTTACAGCCAGACACACATCGTCAAATCGCCGTTATTTTTGCAAATATCTTTGTAACGGTGCAAGATATGAAAAAAACATATGAAAGGGAAGTTGTGGAGAATTTTCCCCTCTACCAATTAGGCTATTCAATTTTCGTGACAGATTAACGGTTCGTTTGCAATTACAATTATATCACAGACGACATTTTTTGGTATTACTACCGTATTTTTTGTCCGAAAAATTTGAAAAATGGAGGGTCTGGTCTCTGACGGCCTAGAATAATGTCTGTGAAATTTGGTGCTGATCGGTTGAACGGTTCGTCTTAAAAGCAGGGAACACGTTACGGACATACAGACACACATCCTAAATTCGCCGTTATTTTTGCAAATAACTCTGAAACGATACGAGATATGTAAGAAAACATAAGAGAGCAAAGTTGTAGAAAATTTACTCATATTAGGTTATTCAATTTTCGTGTCAGGTGAATGGTTAAGCTGTTGTATTTAAATTTCGAGCTGTCAAAAGACGATCGCAAAGGCCCACTTTTAGTGTTACTACCATAACCTAAAGTGGGCCAACATACACAAACTGACATTGGGGTACTTCTAGTTACACCATAAGGGCATATGTTGCCTGGAGATAGGTACAAACATAACAAGCCAACATGAAGACATCAATGTGTCCAGAATAAGTACTCTATCTTCTAACTAACTCGACAGATTCAGCAGATAGAGGTTCGGTAAATTGCAGCAATATTAGACCCAAATGCAAACACTGTAACAAACAGTTTCGCCCATATAAAACATAAAAATTGATACCGACGTTCCACTGATGTATTTCACCTCTGTCGGGGCGTATCGAGAAGATTTCCGACATCTGGTAGTGATCATTCGAGATGTTTCTGCCATTGACAAGCGCCGTTGGAAATCGTGGCCACATAATTACCATTAGCATCTGGAAGAGATCTGTCAAAACACTTGCACTGCGTGAGTAGTAATCAGTGCGTAGTATAAACCTTACAACACTGCACTACGCGTAAACGTTTACAGTAATGCATGGTGCACTCGAGATGGGCTCAGCTACAGTGTTAACAGCGTGTGGTTGAGTGACTATTAAAGGTACGGGCAGTTACAGTCCGACTTTGCTTCGTTGTGAAATAAACAGAGTTCTCTTTTCCGTGTGCGACTTGGACTGTTTACGCTTCACGCAAGCACTGAGTTCTGCGGCAGTCTGCCACAGTCTCCTGCTACAGCGGGCTTCTGTACCTTCTCGTCTTAATTTTCTCTCGGAGCAGAGGCTACGTGAAATCTCCTTCTGCCGCTGTAATAATCGTCTACAGGCGCCATTACAGCATCCCTGACCCGCTGAGCACTGTATCCTCCCACGTCTATCTTACTCTTTCTCGTTTCACCAGCTCCTCTGACCACCGTAATTCCTACCAATCTTTTTATGCTTTTTACATACGTCGGTATTTCTCCAGCTGTGCTTTTCGATATTCTTCACCAGAGACTTCACATTTGAAATTTCAAATAACATGTGTTTCCAAAATCAATGTTTCGTGATATTACAAATTTCCAATTACAATTTCTTACTCATAATCCACATTTCGCAGCCAAATGTGGGAATATGTGTATGTTTATGCTCCGAAAACATTCTTGAATTGCACAAATCAGATAACGTCGTTACCCACATCGTCTCATTTCTTTCGAATACTGAGTTTTTTTATCCTACTCTGCAACTCATTCACGGTGTTAGAGTATTTGTTCACTAGTTGCTGGTGTCATAAGACCGTCTGCAAAAGCCACGCCGGTCAGATGAACAGGCTCCGTTTAATAATTTTCGATGCTCATCGTTAACACGACGTGCCAGTTTCATAAACCAACGTTCTGATGTTATTTACTGTGTGTCTGAGATGGTAACGCCGCAGCCCAGACCGTTTCGATGAGTTTCATTTCTCTCAACAAAAATAAAAAAATAAGAATTTGAAAGGTTAATAATAGGTCTACTGTGTACTTCGCTTGGTGAATACATTTCTAAAGGTTCAAACATTCAAATAAGTTTACTTTTCTGAATGAAATACTTGTAATGAGCCTAAAAAGTGAAAGGAGGGTTCTTGCAGAGGTAATGTTCGGAAAACATAACAGTTTGGGATGTGAACAGTAAATAGAAAGAACTACGTGCTGAATTTATTGATATATGCACACACATTAAAATTTAATCATTTATTTCTGCCTATTTATTTCGTAAAACACATTTCCACATTTGTCTATCATATCTTCACAATTACTCTGCAATAATTGATATTTACGTTTATTCTCCCCGATACAGAAGAAAAACCGAATAACAAATGAAGTCTACAATCAGCTGCATAGGTCGCTATGTTGATAAAAGTCATGAAGTGGTTACAGTATGACTCAATTTGACGCGTTTCGGCCTGGGCCATCATCAGAATCTGTCAAAGGGAAATAATTCAACAATATGAGAACAGAAATATTGCAAAAGACATAGTGTACAATTTTTTGTGAAGATCTGATTCAGAACATGTACCCTCTGTGTTTAGAAGCCACCAGTATACATTAGTTACAAGTTGGTCAGTACTAATGCTCATTTCGTGACATCAAGGAACAGAATGAGGGCACAGTGATGGTACAATACAAGTTTACAGATTTTTGTCGCCAGATGGCGTGCCGTTCTTAAATATAATGTCTAGTGGCGCTGTGCCAAGTGAAGCTGCACTAGGTAAAATTAAAGTTTAGCAACACAATTGTAAAACAGGGGGCTAATAAAGAAAATTTTAACAAACGCTCTTTGCACATGTCCTATACGGTAACAGAATGAATGAATGCCACATATATATCGTGCCATAATAAATACAAATTAGGGGAGGGTCAGACTAGTTGATCACAAAAACAGATCGTCAGAAAGCTATTCTATTACATCACATTAATGGCAACTGTTTACAGTCTTGTAATAATTATACAAAACTGAGGTTACTATAATTTTAAAAAAAGTCAGGGATAAAAATAAAGTGACATGTAATAGAATTGCTGTTTGTAATAGGGTGACAGAATTATAATTTTATAAACAATATTACAACTGTTCACAAAATATATACAAACAAGTTCAGAAGAAATAAAAGTTGTAATGATGAACATCACAACAAAGGTCATACACATATAGCGTACTTTTGTTGCTTAGAAAAAACTATATAGGGTGCCACATTTGAATACATTGCTTAGTTGTTCACGTGCTAACAGAATACACAATGTATCACAACTACTGTGAAGATTACACTAACATGCACACAAGGAAAAACAATGTTTAAAAAAAAAGGGGGGGGGGGGAGGGATGGGAAAAACTTTTTTTTAATGCTCTTCACATTTTTTAAAGACGCTCTTTTACATCATGTCCTATCAGGTAACAGAATGAAAAAAATGCTACTTATATAGTGCAATGATAAATGCAAATAAGGCGTGGGTCAAAATAGTTGATCACAGAAACAGATCGAAAGAAAGCTGTACTATTACTACACATTAATGATAATTGTTAACAAGCCTATAATGAGTATCAAAACTTAGCTGCGTACAAATCAATTTAAACTACATTCCTATCACTGTTAGTTTGGGAGCTACAACCCTTCAAAGTTTACGTGTCGGAGGCTACGACAGCGTAGCTGGCTGGCTGGTGGTCATGACACAGTGGGCCGTGCCCCAGGGGATAGCCACTCGACCAGTCAGCTACGCTATCGCAGCCTCCGCCCCCGGAACTTTGAAGGGTTGTATATTGTGAGTCACCTAACATTACCGCTAGATATATTTCGTAAACCACATCTTATACTGACGAACCGATTCCACAGACCGAACGTGAGGAGAGGGGCTAGTGTAATTGGTTAATACACATCATAAAAAATGCACGGAAGTATGTTTTATTTTAACACAAACCTACGTTTTTAATGAACCCCGTTAGTTTTGTTAGCAAATCTAAACATATGTACAAATACGTAATCAGTGCCGTTTGTTGCATTGTAAAATGTTAATTACATCCGGAGATATTGTAACCTAAAGCTGGCGCTTGAGAACCACTCCTTCGCTGTTCGATCGTGTGTATCGGAGAGCACTGAATTAAGTAGGGATCCAAAGGGAACGGTGATGTACCTTAGGTACAGAAGAGACTAGAACAGCACATTACGTCCACATGCTGACACCTTTAGTGGTCTTTTTCACTGACGCACATGTACATTACCATGATGGGTGAGGTACGCGTACACACGTGGTTTCCGTTTTCAATTACGGTGTGGAATAGAGAGTGTCCCGACATGTCAGGTCAATAGATGTTTAAAGTGGTGACCATCATTTCTGCACACAATTGCAATCTATGGCGTAACGAATCTCGTACATGCGCAGTACATCAGGTGTAATGTCGTCGCAATACGTTGTTTCATATCCTCTGGTGTTGTAAGCATATCATGGTACACATTCTTATTTAACGTACCCCACACAAAGAAGTCCAGAGATGTAAGATCGAACATCCTGTCAAGGGTCAGCCTAGTGTTAATTGCAGAATGTGACGGTGCACCATCATGATGATACCACATACGTCGACGCGTTTCCAGTGGGACATTTTCTAGCAACGTTGGCAGATCATACTGTAGAAACACGATGTATGTTGCAGCTGTTTGGGCCCCTGCAATGAAGTGTGGACCAATGAGGTGGTCGCCAATGATTCCGCACCATACATTTACAGTCCACGGTCGCTGTCGCTCTACCTGTCAGAGCCAGCGAGGATTGTCCACGGACCAGTACTGCATGTTCCGTAGATTCACTGCCCTGTGGTTTGTGAAACCCGCTCATCGGTATACAGGTAGAACTGCAACACATTCTCTGTAAATGCCCATTGGCAGAATTGCACTCGATGTGGTTTACGAAATATATCCAGCTGAAATGTTAAGTGACGCACCCTGTGTACCAGCTCACAATAAATAAAAGTTCTGATGTTTTGTGTCCCAGCCTCGTCGCCGCTTTTGTGTCTCGTTTCCGTCGTAGGTGTCGGTGGCCGAGTGGAATGAGACCGACACAGGAATAAAGATAGCACGCTGGTGCAGGTACGGAGAGGAGCAGCCAGAAACTAGAAACACTAGAGTAAATTAGAACGAGATATATATTGCACAGAATTTATACAATACTTAACTTTTACATAGTACTGCAGAATGTTGATACATAGTTGAGCTAGAGTCCTGCCTAGTGCCTAACTGATAGCCAAGTCTTCACTGGTGCCTATCGGATTCCGAAGTCTTTACTGGTTCCTAACTCAGTCCCAAGTGAACGATGTCGTTCACTGGTGGCCACGAGCGGAGTTGCCGCAGAGGGCGCTCGTGGCTGTCGTCGTAAGAACGCCGCGCCGTGCGTGCATGGCGGCGCGCGGTGAAAGTAGGCGGCGCGCACTTTGGACTTGTGAGACACCACATGATGAACATCGTAACAAGTGCCATACATCTATAGTGTACATATGTTTATTGGAAACAACAAAATATGGTGCCAGGTTTGCAACAACATTCCTTAGGTATTAACGTGCTATCAGAGTGCACAATGTAACTTATCGTCTGTGAAGATTGCACTTATATGTACACAAGTCAGAATAATGTTCAAGAAATAATACAAACAGGAATGAAAAATAAAAGCAGAGTTAAAATGATGTAACATACTTAAAATTACATAGGTGCAGGTAGAATGGCTTTTTTAATTTTCAGATATATATATATATATATATATATATATATATATATATATATATATATATATATATCTGAAAATTAAAAAAGCCATTCTACCTGCACCTATGTATATATATATATATATATATATATATATATATATATATATATATATATATATATATATATATATACTGTGATGCAGGACGGAGTGCTTCAACTCCTCCAGAGTTCACCGCATCGCCCACTGTGCACCGTCTCGTCGTCGCAACTGTGGCGTCACCTTGATACAGTGATACGCAAGAGCTTGATACGCTTCTAGACTTCAAAATTATCGGAAAGTATCAAGAGAACTCTGACCTATTCACTCATATGTCTGTACTTAAGGGGACCTGGACGTGCAAATGAAGGGAAAATCGAAAATAAAAAATATTGCCTCAATGTGAAAGACAAATTTCTCCCCTTTGCAAAAACGTTTTGTTCATTTACTATAGACTAAAATGCACACTGATGCTTGAGGGAAGGAATATCACAATGCCTGCCACAGTCATGGAAACAATAAAGCCAATATACGGGATCTTGCACATAGAAAATTACTTAGAAAATGTCTACATGGCCCTACATAACCTCATAATGAGAGTTTCAACAGCTGCGTGTGGCAGCGAGTACCGATAACAGCGCTAGTTGGAAGGACAGTACTCAAAATACGTCTGATTGATGCAGTTATCTGTTTCAAAGATGATGTAATTAGCAGGAAGAAAGCAATAGATAAATTAGGCATCCAACCAGGAAATAATATGAGAGCTGTTCTGACTGCCAAAGATCGTCAGCGACTACTTGAAGCTGAAGGCGCTGCAATGTAAAGCAAAAGATTCCTGAAAATGTTTGCAGAGTTTAAAGAAGCAGCTGCCCAGTAAGACAATGCCACTGGAATGTTCTGAAAGAGGCATACGGTGATTCGAAAGCACTGTGAACATACTTTTCTCAGTTTCTCGAACATTTTCAGAACATTAGGTACATATATCTTCATTATGCTTTTAGCTGTGCTCACCAAAATTCTCCCAATTGAATAACTGGATAGTATTTTTTTTATTATGCCTAATACATTTCAGAAATGATATATGTTTGTCATTCGATACAGAATTTTAATTGTAATATTTAGAAAAAATAGTAATGAAGTGTAATAAGGGTTTTTCTGTTTTCTCAGATATTCTCCCAACTACACAACAAGAGGGATAATGTGTTCCTACGAATTTTGACAAAAGGCTGCCACAGTCTAAATGCTATTAGACTGACGATGCACCAGAAAATGGTTGCAGAATGCGGACGTGTCATCATCACCTCAGCCTTTCCCCACGTCATGTGGGGTCGGCGATGTTTTGCTGATTGTTTCTCTTCCACAAATGTATATCCAGTGCTTCTTCTCTGAGCCATCCTTTCTCCCGCAGGTCCCCCGCTACCCTGTCTTTCAGTCTCAGTTTCGCTCTTCTCCTTGATCCTTCTATTTCCAGGTCTTTAACTCTTCTCCCCACATACTACTCCCCTCTTCTCTGCACATGTCCACACCATCCTAGCACACTTTCTTGGATTTTCTTCGCTGTGGGTCCCGCTTTCACTGTTCCCCTGACGTACTCATTCCTTATTGTATCCTTTCGTATCACCCCCACTCATCCACGTTAACATTCTCATTTCTGCCATTTCCTTCTTTTTATCTTGGACTTTTGTGATTGGCCAAGTTTCTGCACTGTACAGCATCGCAGGCCTCACCACAGACTTGTAAATCTTTCCTTTCCTTCTGCAGCTAACCTTCTCATCACACAGTACGCCGCTCAGTTTCCTCCAGTTCATCCACCCACTATTTATCTTGTGCTCTATTTCGGTCTCCAGTTCTCCATCACTTTGCATGTCAGAGCCTAGGAATTTAAATCTCTTGACCAGCGTAAGTTGTTCTTCTTGTAGGTTAATATATTGATCTTTGGCTTCCTTTGTACACATACACTCCGTTTTCACCCTGCTAATTCTCATTCCCCTTTCATGTAGAGCATTTCTCCACTGTTCAAGCTTGTCTTGAAGTACCTCCTGGGTGGGTTTACAGATTACAACATCATCGGCAAACATCGTGTCCAAGGTCCTCTTTTTTCGCACCTTTGACTAGTACATCCGTGACAAGATCAAATATATTCAAATTCAAATGTCTGTAAATCTATGGGACGCAACAGTTTGGTTATTAGTCCCTAGCTTGCAAACTACTTAATCTAAGGTAAAATAAACTAAGGACAACACAAACACCCATTCCCGAGGGGGGAATCGAACCCCCGACGGCGGACAGCCGCACGCACCACAGCACGGCGCTCCAGTATGTGCGGCTAACCCACCGCGGCGATCAAAGAGACATCTGCTGAGAGCAGATCCCTGATGTAGTCCTTTTTTGCACCTGCATTGCTCTTGACTTGTGTCATTGCACCTTCATACATGTCTGCTACCACCCTGATATACTTTTCTAGCATGTATTTTTACTACCACATCTCTTCTCTCGGCACTCTGACATATACCTTCTCAAGATCGATAAAGGCCATAAGCAGTTCGGTTGTTCCTATTCCCGGCATAAATGCCTACTGTTCTTCACGTTCTTAGAATGCGAATGTGTATTATATAAAAATCTACTAGGCAAAATACTGTAATTCTGAAACTGTTACAGATATTTGCTTGAACTAATGTCATTCAGTGTCGGCACAAATTCGCAGCTTCCTCAGCATTGTAGGTACAGGTCCCGATCGCGTACAGGTCCCCTTAATCACTCTGAAACCATTCTACTGTTCCGACGCCTGCGACAGACATTTCACATCTCCTAAAGTTGTGACATGTTTCTGTGAAGCCTACCGCCGTCGCCTCCCAACATCAGCTGTGTCTCGTCGACAGCTCGCGCCTCACGCCAGAGCCGCAGGTGCAGCGACCGCGGGCGCGGGGCAAGGCGAACGACAGGGAACTCCGCGCCGGCGGAGGAACCGGTTGCCGGGCGAGGAGAAGAAGCAGAAGGCCTTCCGCACAGTGGCGGAGTTTCCCGGCAACCAGTGCGGGCGCCGCGCGTTGCGACACCAGGAATTCCCTGTGAGGAGGGAGCTGCCTGCCGCCTCTAGCGGAGCGTGGGCGGGTAGTCTGCAACTTTACAACAGACTGCGACACAAATCTACAGTTTTCTCTAGCTCTCGATGAAAATTTGCACATGTGCGAAACGAAAGGAAATTCACTTGGCACATATTATTTCATACGGTGCATGGCGCAGGGTAGGCTACCTTAACAGACACTTCGACACCGTCACATTGAGCACCTAAAAATTTGTTCGTATGACCCGCTCAGTTAGCCGTGGCCGCGGCGCAGTGGCCGCGCGCATTGAGGCGCTGTGCTACGATGCGCGAGGCCGCTCCCCGTCGGGGGCTCGAATCCGTACTCGGGCATGGATGTTTGTGCCGTCTTTGGTATAAGGTAGTTCATAAGTAGTTTGTAAGTTTAGTGACTGATGACCCAGCAGTTAAGTTTGTTAAGCTTAACATACATTTCAACATTTGAATATTTTGGTTAGCCGTGTGCTCTAAAGCACCACTTTCCGAGACGGTAAGGCGTACCGGCCCTGTTCGAATCCGCCAGGCGGATTGACGAATGTGGTCGGAGTGGCGGCCAGCCTGGATGTGTTTTTTAGGCGGTTTACCACGTCCTCCTAGGTGAATTCTGGGCTGGTCCCCACCAGGTCCCGCCTCAGTTACACGATTCCCAAACACTTTGTAACACATTACACTTTTTTTTTCTTTTTCTTTTTTTACATATAACACTATCGGAAGACATTTTGGGTACAATTTTCCTCCAGGGGAAAGGGGGGTATGGGATGGCGACAGGAAGGGCATCCGGCCACACCAAATCCAGATTTAACAAAGACGACCCTGCATGTGCGGGAACATGGCCAAAGAGTAAGAGAGATGTATTTTTGAAAACATTTTTGGGAATAGGGATCTTTAATTTTTTAAGTAATTCAAATACGACAGTCTAGATCCCAAGGTGGTGCGTTTGTAATTTCTAACCGGCTTCATTCCTATAAGACCACTTTCAGGTGTTTGGCACTTAGTTGGTGGACGGTGGCGGTGGTCGGAGCAGGCGTCAACTGCAGTCCACCAACAAGGTGCCAAAGGCCTGAAGATGGTTCTATAGGACTGAAACAGACTGCCAATTAAAACACACCACTTGCGCTCTAGAATGTCGTGTTTTAATTATTTAGAGATGTATTTCTTTCTATATTGAGGAATGATGACATGAACAGAGATACGGGCGAGCGCTGGTCTTGTAATGAGTAAGGGAGAGGGTTGTATGGGCTGTTAGGGTGATTAATAAAGAGGAAGAGGAGGAGGAGGAGAGAGAAGTGACAAACGTGGTGTACGAGGAGTAGGCAGAGGTAGGCACAGAGGATAGAGAAGTACATCGAAAGAGAACTCTATTGTGTCCAAATTCACTTATTGTGCAGAGAAATTCGCCGCCTTGAGGTGTAAGTCGAATACCCCCACATCCAGTTATTGTTAATTTTTTTGTATACACTTGCTCCTTTTGTTTAAGAAATACTAAAGTGAAACAAACATATAAAATTTTTTCTAGTATTATTGAAAATGCAAAGCTTTACAATCCTTAAAGAAGAGTAAACTGATTGAAACCAGTAGCTGTGAAATTTAATATGTAACTAATGCAATGAGTGTGGTAGAGTGCGACATGCAACGTGTTGAGTTTTGTGTATTGTGTAACTAACTGGTGACTGGTACTCCTCTACTTGAGGTGAGAAGGTCTCGGTAGAACATCGAGCCATTCTCATCTGAGATGTATGATTGTATAGGTATTTTTCTGTTTTTGAATGATGGATCGTTTCCTTCATTTGTGACATAAACACTACATGGACAGAGAGTAGGGGAGGGGATGTAGATAGAGACAGGAGAAAGGGGTACATCGTCAAAATGAATACTGGAGTAAATGAACACCCGAGCAACGTCGAGTTTTGGATATCTAATGCAGCAAAAATCCGTAGAGAACGTAGAGGGAGGTCAGGAACAGGCACAGAGGAAAGTGATGGGCACAGAGATGAAGAGGAGATTATGCATATTTAACAAAATCAAATGTCTGTAAATCTATCGGTTCAAACTGCGTGGCCATTAGTCCGTAGCTTACAAACTACTTAAACCTAGGTAAACTAACCTACGGACAAACACACACACCCATGCCCCAGAGAGGACTGGAACCTCCACGGCGAACTATCGTGCGCTCCGCAGCGAGGTGCTTAAGACCGCTAGGCTACTCCACCGCGGCCATAGTTAACATATGCATTGTCGGCTTCGCTAGTTTTCACCCTTCACTGCGCTGCTTTGGAGATGTACAGAGCGAAGTTTTAACTATCTTTCATCGTTGGCCTACAATTTTAACACTGGAAACTACCTAGCAGATGATCAGTGCTGTCTAATAAAGGTAACTGATTCTGACAGTAGAATGCGCTACAGTCCTCGCGTACAAGACAATGTGTGTTGCTCTTTGTAGCATTCTCACAAGGAGATCACATGGGTATCTGATTTTAGAATTCCTTTATATTTATGATGCGTGAAGTTCACAACTCAAATAACAGTCAGCAAAGCCATTCGACGCAACTCTCTAAAATTTTTGATAAAATGGATTTGGATGTTTTGCAAAGTACATGTAACTACCATTAACTAAAACACTGGCAGCATCTGTAGATGGACTCACAACCATGACACGGGGGTTCGAATCCAAGTATAACAGGTTTTCTTTCCTTTTTTTTCTTTCTTTTTTTACCAAATTCAATTATATAAAACATTTTGGGACCTATAATTCCGCATGTTGTATTAGTTTTTTTTTTTTTTTTTTTTTTTTTTTTTTTATGTCTATGTATACGAGCTGAAAAACCTTGTCGTCTAGGGATACGATGGTGAGCAGGTTAGCTGCTTGGAAATCTATTAGTAATTATGGAGACGATGTTCCAAAAGCAGTGTCCTAACTCTTCACAAACTGACCATTGAAAACTACCGTCGTCAACGAATAGTGTAGCCAATACTCTAAAAAAATGTTACTTATGTTTTTTTATTGAAACCATCATTATTAAGAATCTTCTACAAAATATAGACAATTACGAACAAAGTAAAATACGTGCACTTTTCGTAAAAATTACCGTCAGAAATTAAAATTGGGTAAGTATTCGAACACAACGATAAGAATTTAAAAAGAAAACCCGCCACAACAGGTTTTGAACCACCGACCCTAAGATTGTAAAGGAAGAACGCTACCGCCTGACCTACACCGACACACAATAAAACTCATTTCGTTACGGGTACTAACGTATATTTGCAAAACTTCAAAATCGATTACGTCGATAATTTTTTAGAGTTCCGTCGAATGGTCTTGGCTGATTGTTATTAGAGTTCTGAACCTCACACACCATAAATTCTAAAATGCGATGTCGCTGCCAGACAAGCACACAGTGCTTGTTCTCTATTTTGATAGTCATTTTTTACAGCTGCAAGTAGGAACATTCATGAATTACGTACGTACATTTCACACGGTTTTGCTTAAGTGCAAAATGGAAAGTATCAATAAATTTGCTAACTTTCATGCAGTTTTGCATAATTGCAAAGTGTAAAAAATACATTTTTTCCAAAATTTAGATTGTGCAATTTTTTTGACATTTTTCTTGGAACCCTTAAACAAATTCTAATACGCAAAACGTTACTTGCGTTAAAAATGTGCGTGATGAAGGGTTAAATGAAATATTAAATTAATGCAACGAAGGACTACTTTCTAATTAGTAAAGCGTTGTAATCATTTGTTGCCAGGCTTCCGATTGTCGCCCCATACGGGTAATTCCTTCGTGGTACTGTTGTAATTCTCACTTTATTATTTAGCTTGGAACGTATTTTATCATTGTGTCTGCGTTAGTGCAGACGTTGCCAGTGAACCCGTGACGCAGTATGCAGCCGCAGATAACCTGGAGAGGCGGACATATACACAGCCGCCACGCCGCTGGTCCTCTGTGCAGCCGCAGCCCCGCGCCGTGCCGCGCGCTCCCGCACACGCTCCGAGTTTAGGCGCGCCCACGTGGCCAATCTTCGGCTGTTTGTCGCGCCGCGCCGCGCCACGTGGCCGTCACGTGGCCTAACTGCGACGCCTCCGGAAACCGGACGGCGGGCATTGGGCATTCCTCTCCTCAGCAGACAGCCGCGATGCCGAACACCTGACGTGTGCGTGGGGGCATCTATCTCTGTAAACACTTTCACTGCACTGCATTGTGCCGTCCGAATATCTTCTTTAAAAAGTCGGTAAAGTTTAGAAATATTCAAATCGCATCTCAGGCAGAGTTTTTGATTCTAAGTCTTGAGTGGTGGATTTCTTGATTTTTTTATCATGTCCTTCAAGTTGTTCTGCAGATAATTTGGACAATTCTCCTGCTTACCCCTTCTGCTCCTATCCTGAGAAAGTACTTGAATATGCAGTGTCTGTGCTAAATGGTCTCCTCAGGTTCCCAACGTTTGATTTCTGTTAGTTCAAGCCAAATTTCTGGTTTTATTATAGCCTAAATACTTGAAACAACGATCTGTTGCTCTCCGTATTTAGTGTTTTACACTATTATCTGCATTTTGATGTACTCTATAAAGGGAAAAGACGTAATATTAAAAAAAAATGTTTATTAAACTTAAGGGGTGCGCCTCGGTTGCACAGTGGTAGAGTGCCAAAATCCGAAGTTCGCGGGTTCGAACCCCGCCAGATCCTGGGATTTTTATCTGTCACTTACTTCACCTCTGGCAGTACTGCTCATGTGAAAAATACTGAGTAGCACCGTGGTTCGGAACCCCCTATAACTGGCTGGAAAGTCAGTTCGAAGGTCGGAAGAAGGCAAAAGCATACCACCTCCAAACAGGACCATGGGTAGTAAAGCTCTGTGGTGTTCAAACTAATCTTCGTATTGTTGACTGCTTTACGTTTTTTAAGCTTAACTGCTGGGTCATCAGTCCCTAAACTTACATACTACTTATGAACTACCTTATACTAAAGACGACACAGACATCCATGCCCGAGGGGGGATTTTGAAATCCCGACAGGGAACGGCCTCGCGCATCGTAGCATAGCGCCCCAATACGCTCAGCCGCTCCGCCGCGGCAAAGACGTAATGATAAGTATGGTTAAGCACATTACAGTTAAATGTACAGGCTATGACTCTTTGCGATTAACGTATGAACTCTCCCATTTAAAAGAAGTATTTCGTTAGTTTGGTTTACAACGTTTATATCACCCATCTGTCCAGCAGGGATTTTACCAGATACGATTGCTACGAATTCCGCTCATGTTTCTTCGCATTTGTCTTCGATTCAATACACTTAATCTTCCGTTTCCGACCTCTGTTTATAATTTGGCACATGCTCTGACTTAACGTCACATAACTTTCCTGATCCACGTTTACAACGTTTCTGCATCCGAGCACCTCGCGACGAATCGGTAACAAAAGAAAAATGGCGCTTAATTTAGTGCTTGCCGACATAACTATATACAAGCCTTACTCTTGGCACATACAACGTTTATACGTGAAAAACCTGTTTCTTAGGGAAGTGTGAGTTACAACGTTTTTTGCCGGCAGATACATTATAATTAGATGTTATGAAAAGTAGTAAACTAGACTGCATTAGGCTTGTAAGAAAAAATAAGGAGGGGTTTATGAAAAGAAAAAGGCATGCAGGGCTATGTGTAAATGAAAATAAGACAAGGAAGGAAGAGAATACAGATCCAGAGGCTGATTTTAATAGGAAACTGACGATGATGATACAGACACTGGTGATATTTAGACTAGCTGCCAACGCAAAGTGCGCTAGCGGACGAGTCTGACGAGAGAGCCCTGGGATCCTCGGCCAGTCTTGTTCTCTCCAGGCGGCGGGCGTCCCTCAAAGCTGCCGCGCGGGCCGCCAGTGCAGCCCAGTGATTACCGCTGGTGATAAAGCGAGTCATGGAACGTGCCTCCTCGTTGTCTGCAGTGTAACACGAGGACCCTGATGCAAGGTCGCGATTCCAGTTCCACATCTGACAGCAGATCTTTCTCCTTGAAACAACAAGCTTCGTCGGAATGCGTGCTAAACAGTGAAGACTGGGATATAAATGCACAGAGGACATTCGACTTGTCCCAGAGATATTTCTGTCGCACACAAGAAGAGCTTTTAGTCGCTGCTTGCTAAATCCACTTTGTGCATTTAAATGAAAGAGAAAATTCTAACCAGAGGCCAAATCCTGGAACTAAGTAACGGTCACACAATCGTCGAATAATATTAATGTCAGCTGAATAGTCACTTAACCACTTAATGCATGGTGCGACTGACCTGCTTCATTCTTAATGTTTTCGTTATCTCTCAAACTGATAATTTTACAACAAATTCGTTTGTAGGTGTTCGTGTACTACTGTTGCATACGCTAGTACTGTGTCCTAGCTATTATCACTAGCCGAGCACTACTGTAGCATTTTGACAGTTATCTCCATGGAGTTACTCGTAACAAGTGCGTTTGCTGAATTTAGCGATCTTCCTTTGTCATGTAAAAGTAGTTAATCACGTTCATCAGTTGCGTTAAGAATGACTTTATAAAAAGGAGATCACCACAACAGAACATTTTTTGCATCTTATTAGTCGTAAAAGCTACCAAGGTTTAGTTCTTAACAGAGCGTTTTAATTTTAAGGAGAATGTTCAGTATTTTTCTTAGTGTATACACACTGAACAATATGATAGATAAATACAAAAACAGAAAAAAAGCGAGAGCAGAAAAATGCGAAAATTACAGGACTGTTTAATAAGTCATGCGTGCAAAGTACTAAAACGAACTATTTACAGACGAATAAAAAAACTGGTGGAATGAGACCTTCAGAAAGATCAATTTTGATTTCGGAAAAATATAGGGCAGCACTCACAGTGCGACTTACCTTAGAAAGTAGATACATAAAAAACTTTTGACAATATTGACTGTAACACACTCTTACAGATTCTGAAGAAAAAAGTGCAATATATAGGAAACTAAATGTTAAACACAACTTGTTCATAATCAGACTGCAGTTATAAGAGTCAACGGGCATGAAAGGGATGCTGTGGTCAGCAAGTTACTAAGACAGGGTTGTAGTCTTTTCCCAATTTTATTCCACCTGTAAACTGAGCAAGCGGTGAAAGAATGCAAGGAGAACATTGAAGAAAGAATTAAAGTTCATGGAGACGAAATGAAAACTAGACGGTTAGCTGATGGCATAGTAATTCTGCTAGAAGTATCAAACGATCAGGAGGAGCAGCTGAATTGAACGGACAGTGTCTTGAAAGGAGGATATAAGATGAATATTAAGGAGAGTAAAACAAGGGCAAGTAAGTAGTGTGAGAAAATCAGGCGAAGCTGAAGGAATAAGAAGTTTTGTTATTTTGGTGGCAAAATAACTTCTGATGGCTGAAGTAAGGATGATATAAAATGCATAATGTCTGTAGGAAGAAATGCATATATGAAGAAGCGAAATTCGTTGACGTACACTATTAATGTAAGTGTTAGGAAGTTCTTTCTGGTAGCTAATGATGTGATACTAATGTATGTGGCATATATTGACTCTAAGACATGGGATAGGTTAATGGACACATGTGATCTCCCAGCCAACGAGGTCGTAATACTGCTTCACTTTTGACCATTTAATCGGAGTGTTAAACAGGAACACATCGCGTAGAGATGTGACTTTCTCAGCGGCATAGTAATGTTCTTTTATTACTGCTTTCCCTCTCCGTTTCACGCCTGTAAAAACGATGTATATTGCCGTCTATAATTTTAGAAAACGTAGTTATAGCTCTGCTTTTAACGATAGTTTACAAAAATAAGTCTTCCAAGGGCGGCGCGTGGAAAACATTATTTAAAGATCAAAATATCCACGGGTGTACTTCCGGTCTATAGTGTCCAACGGGCACAATATTTCGGCGATCATACATGTCGCCATCATCAGGTGAACTGACGGACTGAGCTCCTGGAAACGCGCCGGCACGGAGATCCGCACGCTACGGCTGCTCGAAGGGAACTGGGTTCTAGCCCGGTAGCGGGCCATTTAAATACCCTCGGCCCGCGGAGCGACCCCTCCGCGGTCCGCGCCCCGCGCCGCGGCCGCGCAGTGGAAGCGATTGCGGCGGCGTCTGAGATGACGGCGGTGTGAGGGCTCTGTCCGCCGTGGTCGTCACTTCGTTAGCTTCGTTTGCTAGATTTACTCTTAATTAACCCAATCGCTGGTTCCCAAGCTTTGCAAAGATTATAGCCAGAGTCACGGTTTATGAGGTCGTCACTTGTGCGAATTTCAATGGCCTCTCTAACGACGCAGTCCCAGTATCTCGACGTCTGTACCAGAATCCTAGTGTGTTCATACTCCATGGCGTGATTCTCCGACAAACTGGAACTGCGTCGTTAGAGAGGCCATTGAAATTCGCACAAGTGACGACCTCATAAACCTTGACTCTGGCTATAATCTTAGCAAAGCTTGGGAACCAGCGATTGGGTTAATTAAGAGTAAATCTAGCAAACGTAACGAAGTGACGACCACGGCGGACAGAGCCCTCACACCGACGTCTTCTCAGACGCCGTCGCAATCGGTTCCACTGAGCGGCCGCGGCGCGGGGCGCGGACCGCGGAGGGGTCGCTCCGCGGGCCGAGGGTATTTAAATGGCCCGCCACCGGGCTAGAACCCAGTTCCCTTCGAGCAGCCGTAGCGTGCGGATCTCCGTGCCGGCGCGTTTCCAGGAGCTCAGTCCGTCAGTTCACCTGATGATGGCGACATGTATGATCGCCGAAATATTGTGCCCGTTGGACACTATAGACCGGCAGTACACCCGTGGATATTTTGATCATCAAATACGCCGGGAGAAACTGAAGAATCAAATTATTTAAAGTTTTTGATTATGCTTTATGGCGAATATCAGAATGTCATCAGCGATGGCCGATAGTTTAAAATGCGACAGACGATTGCGCTGTCACTTCTACGCCTATAGAGTGTATCGGCGGGAATGCCTATCGGAGCTAGATGGCTTATGCTGACTATTTCGTCAAGTGACAAAAGTTCAGAACGCCAATCTTTGGGGGACTAGCTAGTGTTAGTACGATTGGATGGAAACAATCTCCGTATATCACTGTGTTAATAGTTTCTCATTTTTCAAAACAACAAATTGAAGGCATCAACTAAATCTGACGATCCTTTATTGGTGAGCAGAATTTACTAAGTGCGTATACTACCCATATAAATAAAACTGTAAATGGTTCTTAGTTAATTTCCCAGAATCCTTGACCGAACGTTTTGAAATGAAGACGCAACTTTGCATTCTAATGCTCGACAGATTTTACCTACCGGTAGCTATTCTTTTAACGTACAAGGTGCGTCTGAAAAGTTGGGTGATCGTTTTAGCAAATATAGGAGCAAGAGTTACAAACAGAATACCATACCTTTACTGGCCTTGGAAGTAATCGCCATTGGGTACAACACACTTCTGACATCGGTTGTCCAGCTAGTGGGAACTGAAGGCACACGCTTCTTGTGGTTCGCTCAAAGTACTGACGTCACACCTTGTAGGACCTCCGCAATCGTTTAAACCACTCAAAGGCACAGTTCCTACTCACTGCTTCAACACCATACACCTGCACCAATACACTGAACTTGTTACATGGGAACGCAGCTTGTACCACTGCTTTGTAAGATATGGGGCGTTTGTTGACATGTTCCTCAATGTGTATGTGCGGGCATCTCAACTTCGCTAGCGCGGACTGAAAAATCTGGGACCATTCATTTAACTTTTGAGACGCACCTCGTAAGATACCGGGTAATGAAAAAGTCAGTATAAATTTGATAACTTAACAAATCACAAATAGTGTAGATGTTGTTGTTGTGGTCTTCAGCCCGGAGACTGGTTTAATGCAGCTCTCCACAATACCCTATCCTGACCAAGCCTCTTCAGCTCCACATAAGAACGGCAACCTACATCTGTCTGAATCTGCTTACTGTATCCCTCTCTTGGTCTTCCTCTGCGGTTTTTACCCCACACACTTCCCTCCAACGCTAAATTCACAATTCCATGATGTCTAATAATGTGCCCTACAAATCTAGCACTTCTTTTACTCAAGGTATGCCAGAAATTTCTTTTCTCCCCAATTCTGTTCAGTACCTCCTCATTAGTTACGCGATACACCCACCTAATCTTCAGCATTCTTCTGTAGCACCATATTTCAAGAGCCTCAATCCTCTTCCTGTCCGCACTGTTTATCGTCCGAGTCTCACTCCCATACAAGGCAACACTCCATACAAATGCCCTCAGAAAGGACTTCCTTAGGCTTAAATCAATATTCAATGATAACAAATTACTCTTTTTCAAAAACTCTTTTCTGCCCATTGCCATTCTGCATTTTCTTTCCTTTGTACTGCGACCATCATTTGTTATTTTACTGCCCAAGTAACAAAACTCATCTACCTCCTTTATTGCTGCGTTTCCCAATCTAAATCCTTCAGCATCACCTGATTTTCTTACACTGCACTCCATTACCCTAGTTTTGCTCTTGTTAATGTTCATCTTATATGCACCTTTCAGCACACTGTCCATTCCGTTCAATTGCTCTTCCAGGTCCTTTGCCGTATCTGACAGAATTACTATGTCGTCGGCAAATCGCAAAGTTTTTAATTCTTCCCCCTGAACTTTTATTCCTTCACCAAATTTCTCCTTGCTTTCCTTTATAGCTTGTTCAATGTACAAATTGAATAACATTGGAGAAAGGCTACAACCCTGTCTCACTCCCTTTCCAACCACTGCATCCCTTCTACTCTGACAACCGCTGTCTGGTTTTTGTACAAGTTGTAAATAACCTTACGTTCCCTATATTTTACTCCTGCTTGCTACAGAACTTGAAATAGTTTATTCCAATCGACATTGTCAAAAGTCTTCTCCAAATCTACAAAAGCTAGAAATGTAGGTTTGCCTTTTCTTAATGTATCTTCTAGGATAAGCCGTAAAGTGAGTATTGCCTCCCGAGTTCCTACATTTCTCCCGATCCCAAACTGATCTTCCCCGAGGTCGGCTTCTACCAGTTTTTCTATCCTTCTGTGTATAATTCGTGTTAATATGTTGCAACCATGACTTATTAAACTGATGGTTCTGTAGTCTTCACACGTGTCTGCACCTGCTTTCTTTGGAATGGGGATTATAACATTTTTCTTAAAGTCTGAGGGTACTTCGCCTGTCTCATACATCTTACACACCAGGTGAAACAATTTTGTCGTGGCTGGTTCTCCCAGAGACTTCAGTAGCTTTGAGGGAATATCATCAACTCCAGGGGCCTAGTTTCGACTTAGGTCTTTCAGGGCTCTGTCAAATTCTTCTCTCAGTACAGTATCTCCTATTTCATCTTCATCTACATCCTCTTCCCTTCCTACAATATTGTCTCGAAGTTCATTTCCTTTGTAGAGCCCCTCTATATACTCTTTCCACCTTTCAGCTTTCCCTTCTTTGCTGAGAACTGGTTTTCCTTCCGTCCTTAATATTCATAGAGCTGTTTATCTTATCTCCAAATGTTTCTTTTATTTTCCTGTAGGCTGTATCTATTTTCCCCCTATTTATACATTCTTCTACATCCTTGCATTTGCCTTCTAGCCACTCCTGCTTAGCAATTTTGCATTTCCTGTGAATCTCATTTCAAAGTCGTCTGCACTCCATTTTGCCAGTTTCATTTACTGCATTTTTATATTTTCTCCTTTCATCGATTAAATTTAGTATCTCCTGTGATATCCAAGGATTTTTTGTAGGTCTTGCCTTCCTACCTATTTTGTCCTCTGCTACTTTCACTATTTCATTTCTCAATTTTACCCATTCCTCCTCTACTGTTTTACTTTCCCTTGTTTCTGTCAATTGTTGCCTAAAGCTCCCTCTGAAATTCTTAAGAATCTCAGGTTCCTTCAATTTATCAGGTCCCATCTCCTTATTTTCCTACCTTTTTGTAGTTTCTTCAGTTTCAGCCTACAGTTCGTAACCAACAAGTTATGGTATGCACCTGGGTATGTCTTACACTGTAAAACCTGGTTCCGAAATCTATGTCTTACCATTATAAAATCTATCTGGTATCTTCCGGTGTCTCCTGGTCTCTTCCACGTATACAACCTTCTTTTGTGATTCTTGAACCAGGTGTTTGTTATAACTAAATTACGTTCTGTGCAAAATTCTACCAGGCGGCTTCCTCTTTCATTCCTTTTGCCCAGACCATATTCACGTACTATCTTCCCTTCCCTTCCTTGTCCTACTACCGAAATCCAGACTCCCATAACAATTAAGTTTTCCTCTCCCTTAATTGTCTAAATAATTTCCTTCAGCTCCTCATATATTTCTTCGATTTCCTCATCATCGGCAGAGCTAGTTGGCATATAAACCTGTACTACTGTTGTCGGTGTTGGCTTCGTATCTATCTTGACAATGATAATGCGATCACTGTGCTGGTCATAGTAGTTTACCCGCATTCCTTATTCATTATCAATCCTATTCCTGTGATATCCCCAATTGATTTTGTATTTATAATCCTGTATTCACCTGACCAGAAATCCTGTTCATCCTGCCACCGAACTTCACTAATCCCTACTATATCTAACATCAACCTATCCATTTCCCTTTTTAAATTTTCTAATTTTCCTACTCTATTAAGGGATCTAACATTCCACGCTTCGAACCGTAGAATGCTAGTATTGTCTTTCCTGATGATCACATCCTCCTGAGTAGTCCCCGCCCGGAGATCCGAATGGGGGACTATTTTACCTCCGGAATATTTTACCCAAGAGGATGCCATCATCATATGTTCATACAGTAGAGCTGCATGTCCTTGGGAAAAGTAACGGCTGTAGTTTCCCCTTGTTTTCAGCAGTTCGCAGTAGCTGTGTGGCAATGCCACATTAGCTGATGTTACGAGGCCAGCTCAGTCAATCATCCAGACTGTTGCCCCTGTAACTACTGAAAAGGCTGCTGTCCCTCTTCAGGAACCACACGTTTGTCTGGCCTCTCCACAGATACCCCTCCGCTGTGGTTGCACCTACGGTA
Source organism: Locusta migratoria (assembly GCA_026315105.1). Classification (NCBI taxonomy): domain Eukaryota; kingdom Metazoa; phylum Arthropoda; class Insecta; order Orthoptera; family Acrididae; genus Locusta; species Locusta migratoria. The sequence continues at coordinate 28,465,624 of CM048745.1, read as the reverse complement.
TGGCTATCTGTATCGTTGAGGCACGCAAGCCACCCCACCTCGGCAATGTCTGTGGTTCATGGGAGTGGATAGTGTAGATAGAGAGGTAAAAATTGACACACATGCTTGGAATGACATGGGGTTTATTAGAAGGAAAGAAAAGTATTGTTAGACGCTTAAAAAATCTGTTGCGCGCGTCGTTTGGTGATGATCGTGTACTCAGACGCTACTTTCGTCATGCTTGGCCTCCCAAGTTCTCAGACCTCAGTCCGTGGGTTTATTGTCTTTGGGGTTACCTGAAGTCGCAAGTGTATCGTGATCGACGGACACCTCTAGAGATGCTGAAAGACAACATAGAACGCCAATGCCTCACCATAACTCCGGACATGCTTTACGGTGCTGTTCAGAACATTATTCCTAGACTACAGCTATTGTTGAGAAATGATGGTGAACGTATTGAGCATTTACTGTAAAGAACATCATCTTTGTTTTGCCTTAATTTGTTATGCTAATGATTGCTTTTCTGATCAGATGAAGCGCCATCTGTCGGACATTTTTTGAACCCTTTTTTCCTAATAAAACCCCATGTCTTTCCAAGAATGTGTGTCAATTTTTACCACTCTATCTACATTATTCCGTGATCTAGTAAGTTTCCAAATTTATACAGACTTTTTGATCACCCGGCACATACACAATCGAAACTAAAACTTAACACACGACATTCGAGTTTTTCAATTCACTCAATTTTTTTTTTTTTTTTTTTTTTTTTTTTTTTTTTTTTTTTGTAGAAAGATTGCATATGAAATACTTAAAATAATTACATTTACTGATCAATAGCTCAAGCGGTATTCCGGTACCGACCGGAAATCCTTGTTTATACACCCATCTTAGTAGGTGGTGTAACCTCCACGCTGGGAACAAGAATGACAATTGAGGGGCTTATTCTGGCATCCACTAGATCAAACAGGTGGGGGATGCAGTGGGATACCTCGTACCACGCCGTCCGATCTGTCCACGTAGAGCTGAAAGAGTTGTGAGTTGTCACCAAGCAAGTATCAGTTACCTTCCCATCGTATCCCACACGTCTCCGCTTGTAGATAAGTCTGGAGGCCGTGCTGTACGCTTGTAGAGTATGATGAGATCCGAATGTCGAACTTTTTGTTAACTTAGGGTACCAAACAGCTTAGCTCTTCGTTCTTTGGACTTACAAACTACTTATACTAATTTAAGCTGAGGACAAAACATACACACACAGAGGGTTATTTATATGACACGAATCCACACGTCATCTTTGACCCGTGACGTCATCGCAGCACGGTAGTTTAGAGTTGCGTGCGTGTTTATGGAAGGCGTGAGTAATTATGTGGTGGCTGAGTTGAAGACTATAGTCTGTTCTCTTTGTAAACAGACTATATATTAATATTTTGTGTTTAAAAAGTGATCTGTAGCTTCCCATTGATGTTTTATCTTCTCTTTCTTTCTTCGTTTATTTCTTCGATTTTTTTTAATTTTTTAATTTTTTTTTTTTTTTTTTTTTTTTATTTTTTTATTTTTTTTTTAGCTCATTTTTTGGCTAAGACCTTTGATCGATGGTACATTCTGTAATATGCAATTTGCGAAGATAACTATTTATTATCTACAATATAGGAGTATTAAGATATTCCGTATACGGGTTTTCCGACATGTTGATGACGTCGTGGGTCAGACGGATGAAACGCATAATAAAGTATACCCCCCCCCCCCCACACACACACAAACACACGCACTCAAGTCCGAGAGAGGACTCGTATCTCCGCCGGGAGTGGCCGCACGATACGTAACAGACCAAACGGCCATTCCTGCGCGGCAAGTTGAGTTTCACGCGCAGTATGTGGGCGGCAATTATCCTGCTGCAATAACACACCACACTGTGGACATACCGTGCGTAAAAGTCAAGAATCCCTCCACAGACACAAAAGGTTGAAGACAGTTGAAGCTTTTCGCATCTCAGGCCAAAATGTGTCTAACAAGTAAATCTGCAAAGTGTCACTCCTCGATTTTTCTGAAATTTGGTTGTGCAAAACTAAGGGACACACACTTTTCAGCGGCGGTAAACATAATTAAAATAGGTGCTAAAATGAAAAAAAAAAGCTACAAGTTGCAGATTAGTCAAGCGATTTTAAGGATCTTTGTTATGAAAGTATCTTTTTGACAGTAGGCGAATATTATTGGAGGAGTTGTGAAACAGAGAGCCAATTATCCCGAAAGAGTTCAGTTTTTGGCTACAAAAATTAATTTTGATGTAATCGAGGTAGAATCTTTTAATACTTCAAAATGAAGGTTAATTAAGAAACACACACACACACACACACACACACACACACACACAAACATGAAAAAAAACCTTTTATATCGCAGCTGTCGTTTGATACTGTTCATGATTTTGAACAGCTTGATCTCTTTAATACAGCGGTATCTAAAGTCGCTGAATCCGAATATGAAATGTGGAGCCGCGGCGGAATAGCCGTGCGCATTGAGGTGCCCTGCTGCGGTGCGCCGAACGTTCTCCCTGGAGGTTCGAGCAAGGATGTTTGTGTTGTCCATAGGTTAGTTTAAATTAGTTTAATCAGTTTGTAAGCCTAGGGGATAATGACCTGGCAGTTAAGTCCCATAGATTTAGAAACTATTTTATTTTCATTTTATTTATTTATTATTATTGTTCTTTTTTTTTTTTAATGCTTGAATAGACAGTAACTCGACATTTGACTTTCAAAATACTGTAAAATCTACATTTGAAAGTGAGTGAAACAGGTTAAATGTTTATTGTTTTAACAGCCGATGTTAACGTTGCCTGTGATATCATCATCAGCCATTTCAATCATTTAATGATGTGGCCTCTTCGAGTCGTGTATTTAGGTAGGCTTTCAGCAGTCTTCTCCAAGTGGAACGGTCTTGAGCAGTTCTCTGCCAGGCGCTACCAGCGACCTTCCTGATACCTTTGTCCCATCTGTCCGGTGGTCTTCCTCTAGGCCTCCGGTGCTCCCTCGGACTCCACTCCAGTACTATCTTCGTCCATCCGTTGTCGTTTCTTCTAGCGATGTGGCCGGCCCACTGCCATTTCAAGGAGCATACGATCTCTAAGATGTCCTTAGCTTGGTCACAGATCGGATGTCATCTGTCCTTTTCCTATCCTTTCTTGTATAGCCCAGCATTGCTCTATGTGCTGTCCTAAGTTTCCCTTTTGTAAATGAGTTCCGTGTCCATGTCTCGCAGCCATACGTCAGCACAGGGAGAATGCTTTGATCAACACTTTTTCTTCAGATTTACCGGCATTTTTGACCTGAATATCGTAGAATTCCTCCCAAATGCTTGCCAGCCAAGCTTGATGCACCGATAGATTTCGGGCCTTACATCTCCCTTCACGTTTATAATCTGACCAAGGTAGATATATTCACTGACCTCTTCTAATGGACTGTCCTTGACTTTCACATCACCAGCTTGGACCCATTTGTTTGACATTACTTTTGTTTCGGAGAGGTTCAAATTCAAGCCAACTAACTGACATTCCGAAGCAAGATCCGTAACTAAGTTTTGGAGCTCTGTGAAGTCGTTGGCCAGTAAGGCAATATTATCAGCAAATCTCAAGTTGGTAAGCCTTCTTTCATTAATTCAGATTCCCTTGCTTTCCCAGCTGAGCTTTGACATAGCCATTTCCAGTACAGCCGAGAACAGTTTTAGGGAGATGGGATCACCTCGCTTGACACCCTTCATGATGCGGAATTCTTGAGTTGATTCGTCGATATTGACATACGCTGAAGAAGTCTCGTAGATATTTCTGAGCACTTCAATGTACGCTGCCTCCACTCCTTGCGCTCTCAACGCTTTTAGGACAGCTGTATGGCTAACGGAGTCAAACGCCTTTTAAAAATCAACAAACGCAATGCAGAGAGGCATGTGGTATTCATTTGCTATGCTTATCTCTTCACTAACGGTCAAAATGTGGTCAATAGTACAGAAATTGCTTCGGTATCCTGCTTGTTCTATAGGTCGAGCTGAGTCTAGGGTGGAACTAATTCGATTTAACAGGATCTTTGTGAAACGTTTGTACAGAATTAAGAGCAAGCTGATAGGACGATAGTTTTTGATGTTGTGAATACTTCCTTTTTTATCTATCAATATAATCATTGGCTTGTTGCACGAGAGTGGGATTGAAGCATGGTGCAGGCAGGAAGTAAATACCTTGGCCAAGTGATTTATTGTCACGTCTCCTGCCAGTTTCACGATTTCGACACTAAGCTCATCATCCCCTTGCGCTGTTCGCTTCTTCATACTATCTAGAGCACACTTGACTTCCGATGGGAGTATATCTGGAACACTAGGTACATCATTTAATTTAGATACACTTAAATTTTCTCTCGGTTTGCTGTACAAATTGCGATAAAAGTCTCTGATGAATTTCAAAACCTTCTTCTTTTTAGTGATTCGACTGTCATCTCCATCAAGTGCGATAACCTGCTTTTTACCGATCGTGAGTTTGCGTTTGGCTGACTTTAGACTTGTTTTGTTCTCTAAGCTTGCTCGTAAGGTGTCTTCTCTAAATTTTTGTATGTCGGTTTTCATTTCTCTTCGCACTGCCTTACATACTTCTGAATACGTTACTATGTCATGCTCGGTTTGGATTTTCATTTCTCTCCTCTGTTGTAAAAGGTTTTTAGTTTTGGCACTGAATTTCTTTGGTTGTTTATTCTTTTGGCATTGGCCACCAACTTCTTGGGCACTTGAAACAATCATTTTCGCCAAATCTCCATCTTTAGTTACTTGGAACTTGCTTGAAGGACTTCTTGGAATTTCGACGAATGTTCTTCCAGGTTATTGAGGTTAATTACACTTCTCTTTCCTTTCATAAGTTTGTTCCTTTCATCTCTTACATTGAGTTCGACCCTTGTTCTCACTAGACGGTGATCACTGCCAGTGTTGAACTGATTTAGCACCGAAACGTCTTTTACAATTTGCGGAATATTTGAAAGAATGAAGTCTATCTCATTTTTCACACTGAAGTAGCGCGGCAAAAATTAGATGGGCAGTGTGCAGTACCAAGCGAGCGTGGCAATTTAAGGGTTCTTTACAGAAAATGCTCAATATGTTCACCATTATTCCTCAACAATAGCCGTAGTCGAGGGAAAATGTTGTGAACAGCACAGTAAAGCACGTCCGGAGTTACGGTGAGGCATTGGCGTCGTATGTTGTCTTTCAGCATCCCTAGACATGTAGGTCGATCACGATACACTTGCGACTTCAAGTAACTCCAAAACCAATAATCACACGGACTGAGGTCTGGGGACCTAGGAGGCCAAGAATGACGAAAGTGGCGGCTGAGCACACGATCATTACCAAACGACGCGAGCAAGAGATGTTCCACGCGTCTAGCAATACTTTTTTTTCCTCTTTGGTCTGATAAAACTCCATGTCATTCCAAGCAAGTGTGTAAATTTTTACCTCTCTATCTATCTTATTCCGTGAATATAAGTTTTCAAATTTATACTGACTTTCCGATCACCCGCTATATATACCGTTTCTCAGTAAGTCTTCCTTTTGAAATATTAAAAGATTCTAATTCGAATGAATTAACACCATTTTTGTAGCAAAAATTTGGTATCTTTTGGGATAGTTGCCCCCTAAATTTCACCCGTTGCCTAGACCACTTTTCATCTTTTAACAAAAATCATTGATACCGCTTCACTATTGTCTAAGTTTTTGCAATTTTTCCATTTTATACCCCATTTTGGAGGTACTGTTCACCCCTTCAATATATTGTATTGCTGAAAAAAAAAATCCACGTCCCTTAGTTTTCCATGTATTATATCAAAATTTCAGAAAAATGGGGAAGCGACACTGCCGTAGGTTTGCTTATTAGACTAATGCAGTCCGCGAGGCAGCGTCCAACAGCACCGCGCCACATGCGCAAGCAGGCAGAATGTACTCACATTACCGGAGGCGCCCCACCTGCTGCGTGACGCCCTGGCGGCGCTACGGCGCTAGTCTAGCAGCGCCCGTCGATGTCGTTGTAAGTTGAGGCGGGCTGGAGGTGGCTCTACTGGGCTCACAAAGCCTCTCCTCTGTGCCGTTGTGGGCCGTTACTGGCCTTAGATATGACGGTGCACCAGTCCTGTGTGGTAAAAGTGTCGTGTCGCGGAGGAAAACTCCAGAAGAGGAACTACAAGTCGAGAGCGGACTGTTTCGCTAGGCGATTCTTTGCACCTTCTGCCTAAAGTGACAATAAAATGCTGCAGTTTGTTCGATTTCCATACAACATTTTCTAACTTGATTGTAACTATACCCGAGATACGAAACTGAAGGACAGCCATTAAATTAAAATTTTATCCTTTTGGTATTAAATGAAATGATTGCCTTTAAATTGGTGGAATTTATAGTGTCCTTTAAATGCAATGGCTTTGTTTTGGTATTCATGTGCAGACCTAATGTGTCTTACACTTTGCAGCCCCCTGCCTCTTTCCCCACAATCCATATACCCTATTTACATTTCGCTTGGTAACAAACCATATTACTAAAGGAGAGCGAAATTACACGGCTAAAGGTATTTAAAAGTTTACACAGGCAATATTTTTTTTTCGATATTTTGGTCAAATATATTTACTGGGAGGCCAACACCTTTTACTGGCATTAAGGCTGAAATGGATTCCGCGTTATGAAAGGCGCGTTATCCGACAGCGTTTACCTTCCTATTCACGGTGCTTTTCTCCTTTACACCTCCTCTTTTAACGCCATTATGGAGATAAAAGCCATTAACTTCGCACCCAAAGAGCCGAGGAAGTTTTCAACAACAACGTGGAGACGTATTCGCTGTTACGGCGAACAGGCCGACCCTGTAGGTCCGGCGTAATGTTTTATAACAGCTCTCGGGCGCTTTGTGTCGTAACGGAATTTTGTCACCGAGGGACGAAACGCACGCCTGAGGCTTTGAGGAGAAGTCAGGGTCAGTAGAGTTCAGTTTCCGCTGCCAGGTTTCGTCAAACCATACAAACCAGCCATATTTGAGACTTATTCCTTTACTGTGGATTACGTTATAGCTTTATACCTTTCGTTATTCAAACCTTGTTTTGTTTCATGTACTGAACCAACCTCCAAATAATTGTTCCATGTAAAGTGTTTTATGCACCACATTTCTGACTCACTCTGTCTATTTATGTACTTCAAGAACAATAGGAATAAGGCTTGTAAGGTTTAACTGAGAAATAGCCTAGCATCTCCAACAGATACCCTTCCGCTGTGGTTGCACCTAAAGACTATCTGTATCGTTGAGACACAGAAGCCACCACACAGCGCCAATTTCTGTGCTTCATGGGGGTAGTTCAAATTGTTGTAAACCTACTGCATGGTGATCAATTGCTAGATATAAAAACCACTTAAATTAAGATACACTAAGGACAATACACACACCCTTGCCCGAGGCAGGACTCGAACCTCCGGCGGGAGCAACTGCCCATTTCGCAGCATGCTGCCTTAGACGACGTGGCTACACCCGCGCGGCCATGAGGCTACTTTTCACTACTTCCCCCTTGGGTCCCTCGTTTCTTGACCGAAGATCTCCGATAACGTTCTTCCGAAATTCCGAAAGGGAGGCGATAATTTTAACGAGTATTGTGTCATGCAACGAACGCTGGTTTCGTCATTATGAGCCTGAAACAAAACGCTACAGTATGGAATGACATCACTTGGATTCGCCATAAAAGAAAAAGGCGAAGACGGTGCGCTCGGCTACGAAGGTGTTGGGCAGAGTCTTCTGGGATGCAGAGGGTGGCAGTCTGGCTGAATTTCTTGAACCTGTTGAAGCTGGTCAAACCATAAATGCTGCCCTCTGTATCCAGACGCTTCTGATGCTCCGCCGTTCACGAAAAATGTTCTCGAAAGGTGATCAACGCGAAAAAGGGCGTCCTCGCACTTGTCGTGCCACTATGTAGAAGATGGGGACATTTGGATAGGAAACTCGTCCACATCCCCACTACGGTCTCAGCAACATGCTGTTGCTATCTGTGCCTGGGGAGGCTAACTCGATGATAGGATGGAGACAATCCTGAAACTAATGCTTCAATGTCTTTGGTCAGCTGGAAAGGATATCTTTCATAAGGGAATTTACAAGCCTGTAAGGTATTCATATTCACAGAATATATGACTTCAACTGTGAATGGGCAAAGCTGAAAATGTGTACCCAGCCGGGATTCGAACCCGAGTCTCCAGCTTTCTAGGCAGTTGCGCTGACCCCTACACCACTGGGGATACAATGATCGCCGCTACTGTCTGACGGAAGGCGTGCTTAGGTAGTACTTTCAGGTGCGTTGATCACTATGTCACCAGTGGTGTAGGGGTGAGCCCACTGCCTAAAAAGCAGGAGATCCGGGTTCGGAACCAGGCTGGGTACACATTTTCAGCTATGCCCATTCGCAGTTGATGTCATATATTCTGTGAATATGAAAACAATAACAACTGCAGGATCAGAAGTGACGTCTGTTCTTTCGGAATAGATGCCACATGTATACTTGTAAACAAAAGTCTATAAATTGATATACTTGATTAATTTCAAAATAATTATGATTTTAAAACAAATAAATACACAAATATGTACAACTCTGTTCAAGACTTTCCGTATGCCCCTCGCACGTGGGAATAAATCCCTGCAGCAGTGGAACTCGCTCAGTACAAACGGTCAAGAAAGCGGAGCAGGGTAGTGCGGCGCGCGTATAATATGGAGAAACGCAACAGCGGAGATCTGTGGAGGCAGATCGGTTCCGGGCGAAATGATTCACGCCCTCCGCTATTTCTTCACAAGTCTGCAGTCGGATGCGTTGTGAAAAACCACCTTCAATTTCCTTACGTGCCGTATTAAGTTATGGTAAAAGAATTTTGCCCTCGCGCTTTTATATCGTAGAAGGCAGAATTTGCACAACATGTCAGCAGCAGTAACACAAAGTAATAAGTAAAGTTATTTACGCCTTTCATCCCAGATGCTATTTCTCAATAATAGAAGCAGCAGCATATTAAATTACTTTTTCAGTAACCTAGAATGTCCACACTGACATATTTTCATAGCAGGCAGATACTATATGTGAGATCCAAAGAACGCTACTGTGAGCTATCGAGTTCGCAGCATAATTATGCTCGGTTCTTTACTTGTTTTATCAGTTAAGTAACCTGAAACAGGAAACAAGTTCAGAAGATTCGTAAAATGCTGATGTAGGCATTGTACCTAGACGATTGTACAACAGGTAAACACAGTACGGTCTCTACATCTCGGCGTACAAATTAGTGAGAAAGAACATTTATCTGTTATCTGCGATTCCGACCTAAAGTTTACAGGTTTCCGGTTCTGTTCATCAAAATCGGCAAAACTCTTCTGAATTGCTTTCTGTGCAGAGTATTTCTTCAAGCTAAGTACGACGGTGGTTAAGACATCGTATTTCGGCGCTAAGCTCTGTGTTGTGTTCCACATTTAGCCATTTGGTTTGGATTATCTATCTGTTAGATGAATCATATCAGTTTAATCCCACAATCGAATCTACGCTTTCTCGCTTCATCTTTCGGTTAATGGACGTAAATTCTCTGTAGTGAACAAGACTTAAAATTACTGACATATCTTCTGGGCATATTAGTGTAGCTTCCAGCACTTAGGTATCCTGTTGCTCAGTATTCGTACACTGTTCAAGATAATTGAATCAAGAAAACTTTTAGGTAAATTTCAGCACCGAGTGTAAGCAGGAAAATGAACTGATATATTTTACATTTCTATTTGGTTGACGAGTGAGATCCTTTATCATTTAGCTACACTACAGCAGGTCAACAACTGGAAGCAGTTAATTCCATAAATTATCTGTGAGTAGGCATTAGGAGTGATTTTGTAGTCCAATAAAGAATCAAACAGAGAGAGCCCTCGAGCACGAGTGAAACTGTCATCAAAAGTAAAAGTAATATCATTAAAATGAATTTATGTATTTCCATAAGTTTGCAACGTCAATATTGAGGTTTCATTCTTCTCTGTGCTGTAAATCATATGCAACACACCAGTAGTTTCTAACCTGATAGTCCATAATACACTACTAGCCAGTAGTGAACGACTGAATCAGTCAAAAAGCCAATATGAAACTTCAGGAAGGCAGATTGGGCAACTTATAAAATTGAAAGTGACACCAACACACGGTTTATTCCAGCAAAGAGAGACAATTATGCAAAACTTGAAGACCTTATAACAGCGACGGCGAAGAGAATCATCCCAAGAAAGCAGTACATACCATGCTGGAACTCTGAAATTGAACTATACAAAGAATACCAGGAAACAAGTAACCCACAACTCGGAAGCCAAGTGCTAGAGTCACTCAATGAGCAAAGGAAGAAAAGATGGAAGAAATCTATGAAATATGAACTTCACCCATTCTAGCCGGGAAAGTTGGCCATTGTTAAGACGTCTGGGTGCAGCTACTCATACACCATCCCCGAAACCAACAATATCACCAAACCAGATAGCCTCACACATGAAAGAGGGGCTGAAAATGTAATGCTGAGTCAAGAGAATAGAACATACGTTAAGGAGTCACCCAAAGAAGAGCACCCTACAAGAAAATAGAGTTTTTAAAACCTTTTACTATCAAGGAGGTAAACATAGGTATAAAAACCCTCAAACTATGTAAGGCAGCTGGAGCTGATAATATATATCCTGAATTTATAAAAAAATCTTGGACCAATAGCAATAACCTGACTTAAAGACTACGTCAGTGACATGCTAAAGACTGAAGATATCCCGAAGTAATTTAGAATGTCTCTTACTCTGGCCATCCTTAAACCAGAGAAATTTCTGAAAACCCTGAATACTAACGCCCAGTAGCCTTACTATGCATTTACTATAAGTTGCTTGAGAGGCTGATCTACAATAGGATATACCCAACGATAGACAAACACCTGCACCGTGAACAATCCGGATTCAGAAATAATGGACGTTGCTGCGAACAAGTATTAGCCTTCACATCATACACACAATCGGAATTCCAGAAATGATTGAAAACATCAGTAGTCTTTGTCGACCTCAGTGCAGCTTACGACACGGTATGGATAGATGGTCTCATCCTCAAACTTGCCAACACGATTCCATGCTTGTAATTAACAAACCTGCTGGAAAAATGGTGAAAGTCCGATATTTCAAAGTAAACCCGGTGTCACAAAGTATCAAGTGTAAAAAAAGAAAATAAAAAAAATAAATAAGAAAACGGGCTCCTCAAGGATCCGTACAAGCTCCACTGCTTTTTAATGTCTATGTCAGTTACATGAGAGACAATAAGTCACGTAAGTTTTGCTACGCTGATGACAAGACTATAGCTCCTCAAAGCAAATGGCTAGAAGATGGTGAAGAAACTCATTTCTGACCTAGAAGTACTAAACCAGTACTATATAAATTAGAGATTGTGCCCAATCCCAACGCCTTCCATTTAAATACAAGACTAGCAGACAAAGAACTAAATATTACTTTCTGCGGATAGCGAATTAAACAACAAATTTCCCAAATATTTAGGCGTAACTCTTGACAAGTCACTTACCTTCAAGAAACACCTGGAACTAAGTAGCCAGAAACGGAAAACCGGCAATAACATCATCCGGAGATTAGCACCACATGTGGAGCGGATACAAATACACTACGTGCTGCAGCAATAACACATGTCTATTTCGTTGCAGAGTACTGTGCCCATGTGTGGAATACGAGTGCCCATGTTAAGAAGATTGACGTCCAGCTCAATTAAGCCATGAGGACGATAACGGAGACTTTAGTGAACACCTATAGAATGGCTTCATGTCCTCTCAATCACTACTGCTCCTGAAATCCGAAGACAGCGCGCAACGATTCAGGAATGGCAAAAAATAAATCATCCAGGTAAGGCAAGAGTACTACGGGACACCAAGTACTAGATGACCACTGTCGATATCGCCTCAAATAAAGGGCGAAAATATGGGAAGACAGAACACTTGCCCAAGGAAATACCTATGACTGCCAAAAATCCTAGAAAACTAAATGGAACAATAGTGACATTAACCAACACAACATAGAGGACCCCAGCCAACAACTCCCAGGAATGCAACTTCCCCGTAGAATCTGCTTAATCGTGTGAGAAATGGACATGCAAGAACTAAATCCATGCTGTACAATTGGGGTGCCAATGATAACCCAACGTGTGACTGTGAAAGAGAACCCGGGTTCGAATCCCGGCTGGGTACACATTTTCAGCTTTGCCCAATCGCAGTTGAAGTCATATATTCTATGAATATTAAATAATAACAGCTGCAGGATCAGAAGTGGCGTCTGTTCTTTCGGAACAGACGCCACATGTATATATATAATATGCCGGAGACGGGCAATGATCCTATCGTTAGTGGGAAGGGGTGGGCAAGTTTGAAGCCCTTACTCTTACGGGAATTAGTTAAACTACGAGTTTGAGTACTATGGGCAGGGCGAAGCTGGGAATTTGTATCTGACGGAAGGCGTGCATGGGTAGTCCTTGCAGGTGCGGTGATCACTGTGTCCCCAGTGGTGTAGGGGTCAGCGCAACTGCCTAGAAAGCAGGAGACCCGGGTTCGAATCCCGACTGGGTACACATTTTCAGCTTTGCCCAATCGCAGTTGAAGTCATATATTCTATGAATATTAAATAATAACAGCTGCAGGATCAGAAGTGGCGTCTGTTCTTTCGGAACAGACGCCACATGTATATATATAATATGCCGGAGACGGGCAATGATCCTATCGTTAGTGGGGAGGGGTGGGCAAGTTTGAAGCCCTTACTCTTACGGGAATTAGTTAAACTACGAGTTTGAGTACTATGGGCAGGGCGAAGCTGGGAATTTGTATCTGACGGAAGGCGTGCATGGGTAGTCCTTGCAGGTGCGGTGATCACTGTGTCCCCAGTGGTGTAGGGGTCAGCGCAACTGCCTAGAAAGCAGGAGACCCGGGTTCGAATCCCGGCTGGGTACACATTTTCAGCTTTGCCCAATCGCAGTTGAAGTCATATATTCTATGAATATTAAATAATAACAGCTGCAGGATCAGAAGTGGCTGTCGCGTTCTTTCGGAACAGACGCCACATGTATATAAATATTACAACATATAGTGCAAGATTGCCCACAGCGAAAATACTGTGGTGACTGGAGGGACTTTATGGAGGCTAGCCCTGTTGCTATTGAGTGGCTGTCGCGTTTAGACATAGTTTTTTAGCGACTTGTAGCTGTCATTCTATTTCAGCTTTGCCCACATTTAATAAATACTGGTGTTTGTTTTGATATATATTTTACAGGGTGTTTCACTAAGTGTGTTTGCCTCTGTAACTTACAAAATAATAGCTGACGGGAAATTTTAATGCGGTAGGTCAACACAAGAAATGTTACACTTTCTGCGGAGCTATGAACGTAGTTTATTGTGTCATTTTCCAAAGAGTTACAGCACAAAATATAATTTTGTAAATAGAACAATAGTTTTTTTGTCGTGCATTGGAATCGTTGAAACCAGCTGCGTCCAAATCAATTTAAACTACATTCCTATCACTGCTAGTTTGGGAGCTACAACCCTTCAAAGTTTAGGGGGCGGAGGCTACAACAGCGTAGCTGAGTGGCTGGTGGTCATGAGACAGTGGGCCGTGCCCCACGCGATGGCCAATCGGCCAGTCAGCTCCGCTATCGCAGCCTCCGCCCCCGGAACTTTGAAGGGTTGTAGCTCCCAAATTAACAGTGATAGGAATGTAGTTTAAATTGATTTGGACGCAGCTGGTGTAAACGACTCCAATACACGATAGAAAAAAAAACTATTGTTCCATTTAAAAAATTATATCTTTGTAGCGTAATTCTTTGGAAAATGATACAATAAACTATGTTCATAGCTCCGCAGAAAGTGTAACATCTCTTGTGTTGACCTACCGCATTAAAACTTCCCGTCACCTATTATTTTATAAGTTGCAGAGACAAACAAACTTAGTGAAACTCCCTGTATCTCTCTCTCTCTCTCTCTCTCTCTCTCTCTCTCTCTCTCTCTCTCTCTCTCTCTCTCTCTCTCTCTCTCTGTGTGTGTGTGTGTGTGTGTGTGTGTGTGTTTCTATTTATATGTTGTGTAAATTTATGATGTCACTACCGCACTTGCAGTTGTAAAGCCATACGATAAATAAAATAACTACTGGCCATTAAAATTTCGTCACCAAGACGAAATGCAGATGACAAACGGGTATTCATTGGACAAATATATTTGCACTAGAACTGACATGTGATTACATTTTCACGCTATTTGGGTGCAAAGATCCTGAGAAATCAGTACCCAGAGCAACAACCTGTGGCCGAAATAACGGCCTTGATACGCCTGGGCATTGAGTCAAACACAGCTTGGATGGCGTGTACAGGTACAGACACCCATGCAGCTTCAACGCAGTACCACAGGTCAGCAAGAGCAGTTACTGGCGTATTGGCGTATTGTGACGAGCCAGTTGCTCGGCCACTTTGACCAGTTTTCAATTGGTGACAGATCTGGAGAATGTGCTGGCCAGGACAGCAGCCGAACATTTTCCGTATTCAGAAAGGCCCATACAGGGCCTGCAACATGCGGTCATGCATTATCCTGCTCAAATGTAGGGTTTCGCGGAGATGGAATGAAGGGTAGAGCCACGGGTCGTAACACATCTGAAATGTAACGGTCACTGTCCAAAGTACCGTCGATGCGAACAAGAGGTGACCGTGAAATGTAACCAATAGCACCCCATACCATCACGCCAAGTGATACGCCAGACTGACAAGAGGAATACACGTTTCCAATGTGCGTTCACCGCGATGTCGCCAAATCACGGATGCGACCATCATGATTCTGTAAACAGAACCTGGATTCATGTGAAAAAAATGATATTTTGGCATTCGTGCACCCAGGTACGTCGTTGTGTACACCTTCGCAGACGCTCCTGTAATGCAGCGTCTAGGGTAACCGTAGCCATTGTCTCCGAGCAGATAGGCCATGTTGCTGCAAACGTCGTTGAACTGTTTGTGCGGATGGTTGTTTTGCAAACGTCCTCATCTGTTGACTCGGGGATTGATACGTGGCTGCACGATCCGTTACAGACATGCAGTAATATGAGGCCGTTGGATCCAGCACGGCGTTCCGTATCCCCCTCCTGAACCCAACGATTCCATATTCTGCTAACAGTCATTGGATCGCGAACAGCGCGAGCAGCAATGTCGCGACACGATAAACCGCAATCGCGATAGGCTACAGTCCGACCTTTATAAAAGTCTTAAACGTGATGGTACGCATTTTTCCTCCTCACACGAGGCAGAACAACGCTTCACCAGGCAACGCCGGTCAACTGCTGTTTGTGTATGAGTAATCGGTTGGAAACTTTCCTGATGTCAGCACGTTTTAGGTGCCGCCACATTGTGTGAATGCTCTGAAAAGCCAATAATTTGCGTATAACATCATCATCTTCCTGTCGTTTTAATTTCACGTCTGTAGCACCTCATCTTGGTGGTGTAGCAATTTTACTGGCCAGGAGTGTATATGGGATCGTGTCAGTTATTTCGGGACCATTGCATCCGTTAGTCCACTAAAGTTCATTTGAAAGCCTTGTGTTGACTTATGTCATGAAAAAATGAAAACTAACAGCGCGGCCCTTTGTGATCACTGCGGAAAGCGATTCTTTATCGGTGTTCATGGAACAAGTTGATAGCTTGTTTCGTAAATGTCTCGGACGTGCACGATGTCCATTGCGTGAATTGTAATAATTCATTCAATAGAATGTATACGTTTCTCTCCTCCATTATGGCTTGATGCGCTGCGATAGTATATGACAATTCCAAGTAAAAGACGTGTCTGTCGCTAATTGTTGGTTAATAATTCGTTTCACGCATTCTGGAAAAATACATTGTTAGGTTATAAAAAGCTGTTACGACCAACTCGCGCACCTAGCTATGCTTTGCCTTAAAACTGCAGAATGTGCATTAGTCATGCAAGACCTCGTAAAATTGTGGCGGTTACGCATGTGACCGCGTATTCCATTCAGCTGTGGTAGGTGCGTCTGACAACACTTTACATTTTACACGGTTTTATCACCCCCTTTTTGTAACCGTCATTCCAAGTTATGTTCCTCAGTTGATTGCTTTCACTTGCCATTGCACACTACTTTCATTAAATGACGGACGCAGTCACGTAACCGCCAAGATTTTAAGAGGTATAACAGTTGTAAATTGTCATAGCTGTGTCGGGAAAGTACCAAAACTCCAAGCGTTAATAGAATGCACCGAACCACACATCATTGTAGGCAGTGAAAGTTGTCTGAGGCCGGAAATAATTTCAGCGGAAGTATTTGCAATAGGTCTAACTGTGTTCAGAAAGGATAGATATGTAAAAAAAAAAGTAAAACGTAGGTGTAGGTGTTGTAATATTGTGTTTTCTTTCTTCCGATCAGGTGTTGGAGTAGTAGTTACTGTTCGTAGCCGCTATTAAAGTTCACTAACGGTACAATAATTACAAGAAAATAATTTGGTGGATCTGACACATTTAGGTAACTTTATAATTAGAAGAATCAAAAAAAGGAAGCGGAACCTGACTTAAAGTTTAGCGGCAGTAGTAATTTCGAATGAAAGCAACACCTGAGCACAATATTACACAAAGAAACTAGCAGATTCCGCGATGATTATGATGATTATGTTGACTGGATGTAGCAGATGAAGCTTAAAAACTCTTGCTGCATTGTGTAAAATGATGCTTGGTTGGCATGGAGCAGATTGTACTAACTGAATGAGCGTTTAAAAAAATGTTAACTTTCGTGACAAAAGGCTCGTTAAATCAATCGGATTTCGTTTAATTCCAAAGATTTCTTTGCAGGAATTAGTAGAAAGTCACATTCATGAAAATTACAAGTAATGAGATCTCGAAGTACATCTAATAAATTATAGATACAAGTCCAACAATGGGTCCAAGCATCATATTACATAATCAAGATTACTGCTGGAAAAATAGAAACACTTCTTGAATTACTAAAGGTGGGTGTTTTGAAATAAGTAAAAGATTTATACGTAACTAAATATATTTTCACCATATTTCGTAAGAAAAACGATCTCACACACAATTAATAATGGAAAAGTCCCTAATGTGCGATTGTTCTCAATGAGGTACGAAAGATAAAAGACCAAGTTCACAACCGCGTTCTGGGCAGTTCGTAAAAGACAGATGAACATAAAAAAAAATTAGACGAACGTAATTAGCTGCCAGAGAAAGCTGTGGTCAGCGATAAGCATCGTGAATAAATTATCGAATGAAATTATTTTTTTTAATTTAATACTACAGTGTGTTTGTCGCCGTCAAAAGTAGTATTTCGTGTAGCGAAGTTGAAATTGTTAGTTCCTGTGAGCTACTATTGGGTATAGGTCGTCCCGAAAATCGTAGGAAATTAATATTCGGTTCCTTTTACTGGCCTCCCGACTCTGACGATACAATAGCAGAAAGGTTCAAAGAAAACCTGAGTAATTACAAAAACGTACCCGACTCACACGATAATAGTAGGCGGTGATTTTAATTGACCCTCAATTCTTGACGAAATTATGTTTTGTAATCAGGAGGTAAGCATCGCAATCGTGCGAAATTGCACTCAACACATTCTCTGAGAATTACTTCGAACAATTAGTTCATGAGCCATCTGGAATTGCAAATGGATGAGAAAACACACTCGATTCTTAGCAACAGATAATCCAGAGCTCATAACGAGCATCAAAACGGATACAGATATTAGAGAACAAAGAGTTGTCGTAGCGAAATTGAAAGTCCCAAAGTTACCAAAAATAAACTATAAGTATATTTGTTCAGGAAAACAAATAGAAATACATTGCTCTTGAAAGATAGCTTCCCCCTTTTTTAACACTAAACGTAGGTGTAGACCAAATGTGGCTCAAATTCAAGGAAATGATATCGACAACAATTGACAGTTTTATACCAAACTATATGACTAACTTCGTATCACTTACCTCTTAATATAAAGTACATCAATTTAAATCATGTGTAACCACAAAGGTTTTCCCGACGTAATAACTGTTTGTAATCTTCTCGGGTCTACAGCCGGATACTAAAGTCAACTTGACACAATATTTCAGCGGCGCAACTGCCCGCCATCCTCAGGTGAGCTTGGTGATAGACAATCTCGCCGGAACTGAGTTACCAGTGCAATCGGCGGCTCCTTTGTACATCGAGGAAGACCCATAAGCCGTGCGCAAGAAGTGACAGTGACTGCCCTCTGGCGCACAAGACATACAGCGCTCCGGTGGTAGAGTCCGGCGAAATCGATAATCGATGATAAAATTATTATACAGATTTACGAAGTACCAAACGTTGTTTTTTTTAACATCTGAAAACACCGGGTTCCAGGATTTACTAAGAAGGTAGCCTTTGTCTCTGTTAATCAGATTGTCACATAATCGAATCTCTATGGATTCCTTTAAGACACAGTCCCAGTAACGAGATGCTGAAGCAACCATGTGAGTTTCGTTATATAACATTCTATGTCCCTCATCGAGACAATGCTCAGCTACTGCCGACTTCTCGGGCTGGAGCAAACGTGTGTGGCGTTGATGTTGATGTTCAGTACATCTGTCCTGAATGGTACGGATAGTCTGACCAATATACGTTTTCCCACATTAACAGGGAATCTTATATACCCCGGGCTTCCTCAGACCCAAATCATCCTTCACAAATCCAAGAAGGGCTCTCGTCTTTACTGGCGGACGAAAAACAGTCTTAATGTCATACTTTTTTTAAAATTCTTCCTATCTTTGATGAAATACTCACGGCAAAAGGTAGGAAAGCAAATATTTATGGATCTCATTTAATGGTTCAGGTGAAGGACCAAACTCTAAAGCACAGCGGATTTGCTTATCTGTGTAGCCATTCTGTTGACATACAACTTTGAGATGATCTAGTTCTTGCGTCAAACTTTCTGCATCTTAATGACTTGGTTGGTGTGTTGGATGCGTTCAGAAATATACTTTGAAAGAGTAAAGTTCGCTTTACATGATCTGTACCCGTACATGAAGTGACAAAGATAAAAATGAATTGCTGTTCGTTAGTCTCGCTAAAACTCGAGAACGGCTGAACCGATTTAGCTAAAGCACTGAATCTATTGTGATGAAATCTGGTGTGGAGACAGCTTGAGCACTAAAGTACCGGATAAGATACTTTAAAAAGTGTGTAATTAAAGATTTTTATTTGAAGTATATAAAGTGAAATATCAAACAATAATTACTCTCTGGAAAAGCTATTTACTCTTTGACTTCGTAACTATTTCTCAGAATTTATAATTAACTTTTAAAAATACATTGTCCCTTTTGTAAAGTGAATAGAACGGCAGAGCAACAGAAGAACCTGTCAGTTTTCCACCAATTTTCCTATTTTCTGGCCAACTATTCCAAACTTTTACGTCACTCAAAACTTCCTCTCGCTTTGAACGTCGAATGTGTAAAATTGTATCGCAATCAGATGAGCGGTATTGATATTTCATAGAAAAATCTTTTATTTTTTTCTGAATTTTCCAATTTTCCGGGAAACGTTTCCAAATTTTTATTTTATAAGAACGTTAATCTTGCTTTGAACGTCAAATATGAAAAAATTTTATCGCAATCAAACTAATGATATTGACATCCCACTGAAAAAAGCTCTTTCAGTTTCTTCCGAATTTTCAAATTTTCCGTGTAACTTTTCCAACTTTTCATTTTTCATACAAACCTTGTCCTGTCAAGGCGTACTCAAGTGCTACTGTTACAATCATGTGGTAACTGATTTTTATTCGCAGAAAAAAATCGTTTTCGGTTTTTCCTATATTTTCATACTTCCCGGGCGACTTTTCCAAATTTTTATTTGATACGAACCTTCCTCTTGCTTTCACCATGAAATGTACAAAATTTTATCGCAATTGGACGATCGGTATTGATAGCTCACGTTTTCACGATTTTCTTCTTTTCCGTACAACTTTTTCATATTTTATTCCCTGGAAAATTTCAAGACTAAAATTATCCAAATCGGTTCAGCCGTTCTCGACTATTAGCGAGACTAACAAACAGCAACTCATTTTAACATATATAGATAAATTAATAAAAGAAGGAGGAGATCCCCCTTGGTACACAAAACAGGTCAGGACACTGATACAAAAGCAACGGAATAGGCATGCTAAATTTAAACGAACACAAAATCCTCAGGATTGGCGATCCTACACAGAAGCTCTAAATTTAGCGAGGATTTCAATGCGAGATGCCTACAATCCTTATCACAATGAAGCTCTTTCTCGAAAATTTACTGAAAACCCAAAGAGAGTTGGGTCATATATTAAATATACTAGTGGTAAAACACAACCAATACCTTCACTACGCGATAGTAATGGCGATCCTGCCGATGACAGCGCTACCAAAGCAGAGTTACTAAACATAGCTTTTAGAAACTCATTCACCGAAGAAGACGAAAGCAATATTCCGGATTTCAAATTAAGAACAGACAATGTAATGCGTACCGTAGAAGTAGATATCGTCGGAGAAGTGCAGCAACTAAAATCACTTAACAAGAACAAGTGTTCTGGTCCGGACTGTATACCCATTAGATTTCTATCTGATTATGCTGAAGCGATAGCTCCTTACTTAACAGCCATATACAATCGCTCTTTCAAAGAAGGATCTGTACCAAAAGATTGGAAAGTTGCACAGGGCACACCTATATTCAAGAATGGCAGTAGGAGTAATCCTCAAAACTATAGGCCTATTTCCTTGACGTCAATTTGCGGCAGGGTTTTGGAACATATCTTGTATTCAAATATTATGAATTATCTCGAACAGAATGATGTATTGACCCAAGGTCAACAAGGATTTAGAAAATATCGTTCATGCGAAACACAACTAGCTCTTTATTCACACGAAGTGATGGGTGCTATCGACAAAGGTTCGCAAATCTATTCAGTATTTCTTGATTTCCAAAATGCTTTTGACACCGTACCTCACAAACGGCTTTTAATCAAATTGCGTGGTTATGGTATATGGCACCAAATTTGCGATTGGATAGGGGATTTCCTGTCAGAGAGAACACAGTTCGTAGTAATCGATGGTATGGCATCGACTAAAATAGAGGTGATATCAGGCGTTCCACAGGGTAGTGTTATTGGTCCTCTCCTGTTCCTTATTTACATAAACGATTTAGGGGAAAATCTAAGTTGCTCTCTTAGGTTGTTTGCAGATGACGCCGTCATTTACCGTCTAGTAAAATCATCTGAAGATCAAAACCAACTGCAGAACGATCTGAAAAAGATATCATTATGGTGAAAAATTGGCAAATGACTCTAAATAACGAGAAGTTTGAAGTCGTCCACATGAGTACGAAGAGAAATCCGTTAAAATTTGTTTAGAAGATAAATCAATCAAAAGTGAAGGACGTAAAATCCACAAAATACCCAGGTATTACTATTACTTCAGACGTAAACTGGAAAGATCACGTAGATAATGTTGTGGGAAAGGCGAACCAGAGACTGTTTTATTGGCAGAACCCTTAAAAGATGCCACAGAACTACAAAAGAAACTGCATACACTATGCTTGTCCGTCCATTTTTTGAGTATTTCTGCCCAGTGTGGGATCCTTATCAGGTGGGTTTGACGGAGGACATCGAAAGAGTCCAAAGAAGGGCAGCTCGTTTCGTGTTGTCACGATACAGGGGAGACAGCGTTACGAAAATGATACAGAATCTGTGATGGGAATCATTACAACAACGACGCTTATCGCTGCGGCGTGGGTTACTTACGAAACTCCAATCGCCAACATTCTCCTCCGAATGCTAAAATATATTGTTGACTCCCACTTACATAGGTAGAAATGATCATCAGAATAAAATACAAGAAATCACAGCTCGAACGGAGAGAATCAGGGGTTCTTTCTTCCTGCGCACTATTCGTGAATCGAAATAGTACGAAGGTGGTTCGATGAACACTCTGCCAGACACTTAAATGTGATTTTCAGAGTATCCCATGTAGATGTTGATGTAGATTTAGATGTACATATGACTAATCTAGTTCTCGAGGTTTCAGGAGGAGTGAATCATTTTACACTTTTTTAATTTTCTGTCAACAAATGGTGCTACATAAGTACGCGAGGTTGCTATAAAAACTTTTTATAGTCTCAAAATCTAAGTTTCCAGATATCTGAAGAAGCGCCAAAACGGTAAAACGCCTTATTAAGTAATATACATTTTGCAGCAGAGACGTCTTTTACTTGGAATTGTCGTTGAATACAAGGTTGATCTCCGAGCACTCATTTCTGTCCCCCTTCGGCCGCACATATCATTAGGAGCTTCCAAATCAACGCCAGTTCGGACAGACTTCGCGGCATCGTACCACGGCGTTTCGCTGCCAGGTCCACTTTAAAGTGACGAAGCACGCGCCTTGTCTTGAGGACGCGGGACTGAAATACACGAAAGAACCGAGGCAGGGCCGGCAGTCGATTGCGATTACAAACAGCAGCCAGCTGCAGACAATGGCTCCCTGTCCGGGCACAGACCTGGCTGGCCCGCAGGAGGCACCAGCCTGCCGCTGCTATCACGCGGCCAACAACTGCAGTTCCCAGAGGTCAGTATCGTGTATCGAGGTGTAAGCACCAGCATGTAGATGCTGGCCATGAGCATGCTCTGAGTGTTTTACAGAAGTTCTAGCTTTCGCCGGCTCAATTGCAAAATGACATATTGACCATAGCTGTTTATTTTTTCTCAGTGCTAACAGTTTCGGTGAGTTTACCATTATCAAGCGTTAGCAGAGATTAGCTAATAGCTTAACATGTAACACAAAAATTCAAAATTGTAATAAGTCTATCAACGACCGAACTTACGTGCAGTACCGATTCTCGGTGGTTCCGTTAAGTGAGAGCCAGTGTGGGCGCCGAGGCCCCGTACACACGTAGACTTCATTATTATTATTATTATTATTGCGCCGTATATATAAGGTTTACTGTAAAGGACGTTTGTCCTTTTAACGAATGCCTATACACAAGAGAAATAAATTTTCAAAGTAATTTATAGATCCAATATTATTAGTTTGGGTATTATACACTTCTAGAAAATGAACACAATGAATTCGTCTAGCCAGAACACCGAAATTATATCGCCACATTCTTGAGGATGTATATACAACACACGATCATAGAGGCAGACCCATATATGCGTGAGTGCAGTCACCAGAATGTGCGAAATGTCGACGGTAGAACCGTGTATACCCTACTTTTACACGATAATTCTGTTATGGAGAGGATTATAGAGGTGCCGAATGCAGCCTTGCGGAATGTCCTGTCGTGAAGTTTCCACCTGGTGCCTAGTCCGGATTTCAGGAATACCGCGCAAGATGACGCTTCATCCGGTCCCAAACATGCTGGACGGGGGAAAGGTCAGTGGATCGTGCTGGCCTGGGTAGTTGACGCACACCTTAAAGAGCACGTTGGGAGGTTCGTCATACAAGTGAACGTATGTTCTCCTTCTGGAAAAGCATATCGCATTTTTGATGCCTAAAGGGTAGTAAGACTTCTTGAATGATGGTATTGTGTACGTTGCGGTGTTCAATATTCCCTGAACGATCACAGGAGAAGAACGGCGATTGTAGGATATGACTCCAAAAGGCTTAAAGCTGACGTAAATTATCGTAACAGAGAACAATGGAAGCAACTCGGTATTGCTATTGCTATTGCGGTTTATCGTATCGCGACACTGCTCCTCCCGTTGATCGCGATTCCATGACTGGTAGCAGAATATGGAATCGGTGGGTTCAAGAGGGCAATGCGGAACGCCGTGCTGGATCATAACGGCCTACTATCACTGGCAGTCGAGGTGACAGGCATCTCATCCGCATGGCTGTAACGGATCGTGCAGCCACACCTCGATCGCTGAGTCAACAGATGGGGACGTTTGCAAGACAACAACCATCTGCACGAACAGTTCGACGACGTTTGCAGCAGCATGGAGCTCGGAGACCATAGCTGCGGTTACCCTTCACGCTGCATTACAGACAGGAGCGCCTGCGATGGTGTACGCAACAACGAACCTGGGTGCGCGAATGGCAAAACTTCGTTTTCTCGGATGAATCCAGGTTATGTTTACAGCATCATGATGGTCGCATCCGTGTTTGCCTATATCGCGGTGAATGTACAACCACAGGACGTCGTGTTTCGAATCAAATTGTACTTAACAGGCTGCTTACATTTTCGACATGTACGACGATTTACAGCTTTGAGACCTAGACACTCTGAAGCGTGGTATAGATGAGCCCAATAGTAAGCTGAATGGACTTGTCAGAATTGGAATCAAGTGCTAATCATAGATGACACTCGTATCGCTCTCCAACCAACCAATCATCGGAGACGTTTTTGGAGGCAGCGCGATCAGCATCAACGTCTTAGCCCATTGGCGAATCCAGGCCGCCGAGGTGGAATGGCAGAGCGCACCATAGCCTTGCTATGGAACGCACAGTTGCTCTCCGTCGGAGGTTCGAGTTCTGCCTCTGGCAGGGGTCTGTGTGTTCTCCTTAGGCTAGTAATGTAATTCCTTTATAAGACTACGGACTGATAATCGCATTAGTTAACTCCCACAGAGTTACAGACATTTGAATATTTGAATCCAGCACTTGGTCTTTTTATTAATAAATACATAAATAAAATAAAAGGTTGATGGATGTCCCGAGCAGTGGTTGGACATACCGGTTTCAGAAGAATAATCGATCTGATTTCTAAAATGAAGTAAAATAATTAAAAAACGAAGCTCATATTACAGCTTTTAGGAGGTTTTCCTTATGGTCTGGGGCTGGGCAGAGGGCTGCGGTACCATATCCCATCCCTGGATTCGCCACTGTCTCAGACACACCCTCCAGCGAGTGCCGTAAGGACGGCTACATCGTATTCCACTGTTATATAACGTGTCATAAACCCTTAAAAATGAAAAGAATAAATCCGAACATCAAGAGACACGAAGTTCATATTCAGAAGAGAGCATCACAGCCACTTCGTTACGCAGGATGTGACCTGTTGTCTAGAAGGTAACTTATTCCAGCCGTAACGGCACTGAGGCGCAAATGACGAGCTGTGGTATAGCCATCGATGCTGCACGGTACCAAAGTTCATTTGCGGTGAATGGCTCTGGGTCACAGTTCTGCAAACGTTGTTTCACCACATCCCATACAGTTTCGATCCGAGGCAAGTCCCGT
The DNA here is from genome assembly GCA_026315105.1 of Locusta migratoria. Lineage (NCBI taxonomy): Eukaryota > Metazoa > Arthropoda > Insecta > Orthoptera > Acrididae > Locusta > Locusta migratoria. The sequence goes on along the minus strand of CM048745.1, from coordinate 28,440,398 downwards.
GATCTCGCGGGCCAGGGCAAAACGCTGACATCCGGTGACACCAACAGCAACATCTGGTCTGCGGTGCTGTAGCTACGCGTCTCAGGATTTCACTTACGTTCTTAAATTGCTAACTGTCCCCTAAACTAGCACTAAATGTCTTTATAGCTTTACTGAGCAGTACTACATACCATAAAACCTGGTGTCGCTGTTTTATGTCTTGTGTGAGTGCTGTGAGTGTCTGCAGCGAAAAAAACAGTCGCCATCAGTTTCAAAAGGAACCTGGATTCGAAAATCTTACGCCATTCCTGTCGAAACACCGATCGTTCTAAGCTGTGTTCGTATGTTTATAAACGTATTAGACCAAACTATTATGGTCATCCGTCACTAGACTTACAGACCACTTAACTAACGGCGACACATAGACCCTTGCCCAAAATGTTTGTATAGCTTATGGGACTTAACTACGGGGTCATCAGCCCCTAAACTTACAAACTACTTACGAACTAGCTAACACTAAGGACGGCACAAATATCCATGCTCGAGGGGGGATTCGAACCGCCGACCGTTCTGGCCGTGCAGACCGTGACTGGAGCGCCTCAGTCCCCTCGGCCACCGAGGGCGGCAGACCCTTGCCCGAGGAAGGACGCGAACCTCGGCGTAGCGGCCGCCCAGTGCGTGGCATGGCGTTATTTCTGCGGGTTAGTCAAAGTCAGCTGGAGAAGGACTCTCTTATAATAGACGGCGAATGACTGTGTTCCCTGATAGTGTAGGATGAGTTCCACTGTTGAACATGACCCGAAGAGGACTCAGGTCTTGCAGTGCCATTCGGATGAGGTGTCCAATCCTCGAAATGGAGTGGCAGGGGAGGGGGTCTCGGTGGTGCGACTTTACCAGTGTCGTCCCGTGAACCATTCTGTTCATACCCACTGCAGTGCCGAAACAGTTCGTCCGCATAAGCACTAATTACCCGGATCGATGCATTACATTCTCTCGTGCCTACAATTCGCCCTCTTTTAAACTCAATTATTATGACGGTGGGTTCCTCTACATCTACATCGACAGTCCGCGAGCCACTAGGGGTACTTGTAGTGCCACTGCGACTCCCTCCAATCCCAGTAGCTATGGTTCGCGATAAAAACGTCTGCCTCCGTCGGGCCCTAACCTCTCTGATCTTATCTTTGCGGTCGCTCCGCGTAATATACGTAGGAGGGGGCGATATATTGTTTGACTCTCTAAACTCCGACAACAGCCCGTACCGTGGTACAGAACGCCTCTCTTGCAGCGTCTGCCACTGAGTTCCATCTCTGTGCGCTTACTAGATCAGCCTGTAACAACGCTACTGATCTCCCTTAGATATCTCCAAGTTTTCTATTAACACCAAGTCGTACGGATCCCACACTGATTAGCAGATCTGGCAGAAAGACAGTCTTTTTCGACGGGCTACACTTTCTGAAGATGCTTCCAATGGATCTCAATCTTGGATTTTTCCTTACCCACGACTGATTTTATACGGTCGTTCCATTTCAAATCTCCTCTAATGTCTACTGTCAGATATTTTATGTAAATAACGGCTTGCAGTGTCTGTCCTGCTATTGTGTAATTACATAATAATGAATCTTTCTTTGTTTTTAAACGTAGAACTTTACACTTGTTTACGTTGAGGCTCAATTGCCGTTCCCTGCACCAAGCGTTGATTCATTATGGATTATGCTGAATTTCGTTACCCTTGCGTCATTCGCAAAAAGTCTCACAGGACTTCTGGTGCTATCTCCGAGGTCATTTATATATATCGTGCAAAAGCAACGGTCCTATGACACCCCTCGGGGGCACACCTGACATCACCACATGTGCATTCCTCTGCGAAGCATCCCAGACGACTGATCAGATTTAAGGCAAGCCGGAGGTGCCTATGCTGTCCATGTTAAAATGACTAAGTTTGAGGAACATTTATGAACAACCTACCAAACCAAAGAATTTGAAATTTTTTCAACATATAGAGTGGTTTAGTATTGCAGTTACGATGAAGGGATATTGTAGTATTTCTTCTATTTTCCTTTCAATATTTTTTTACTAACTACCCAACCTTTAAAAAAATGTTTTATTTAATAAAATTGAAATGAAATTACTGAACATATTGCTAAATGGCTGTGTTAAAATTTAAGTTTGACCACTAGGAGTGCGGTTTAAAAATTTCATCTCCCTGGTTTGAGTGGCTTTTGAGAAAATGTTACTTACATTTGTAAAATTGTAATTTACTGGAAATGGCTGTCAAAGTTTTTCAATACATTTCTGCCCTGTATGATGGATTATCAGGGTCTTCTTCTTCATCCACCAAAAGCTTCCGTTTTTTCTTCTCTTCTGGCCTGTTGTTCCATCATTCCTTTCTCTTCCTTCTTCTCCTCTTACCTCCTCTCTGTCAATATTCCTCAGTGCTCGTGCAGTGTTCACTCCAGCTTTAAATCGTGATGCCTCTTTCTATACTTCACACTCCACACTGTTTCCTTAGTTGTAAGTTGCTATTGCATCATAAATGCCGGAGTGTAGTGTTTTTATGTTTACAAACACTCTTTTAGGAATCTCTGTCCAAATTAATTTCTTTACGCTCTCATTAGTATTTGGCGTTTTTCCGTGTAGACATTTGTGTAACAATTCTGGCTGTGCTAAGTCATGGAAATTTGGTATTATCGTATTTATCAAGGCAGCTGGTAAACCATGCTTTTGATCATAGTCCTTTTTGGCATTATCCCCTAGTACTTCTGTAGACGTCCAATCAGCTTATCGGTAAGCCTGCTCTCCCTTCTATTGAGTTTCCATCACAGGCGCAACACTGACGTAATGCTGAACAATAACAAAGATACGATGTTCGGCGCTCTTCGCGCTTCATTTGTCACAGAAAACAATGTAGCCAAAAATTGCACACTCTCTGTATGGGTAACATACGGAAATATTCAACAGCTGGACGAGAAAAACCAACTCGTTCGCCAAGAAGTCACGAGACGGTGCTAGATGCATTCAGAGGACCCGGCAATCTCCTGTACAGGCGCGGGTGGAGTAGTAACTGCACTGCTAGGACGAGTAGAAGAATAATTCAAAGTTTTCATTAAAGGGGAATGTTATAATTAATTGTTGATAGCAAAAAATGTATTTTTTTTGTTTTGTTTTTGTTTTGTTTTCACCGCCTCCGGCTCCCCTTAAGTATCCATTACCTTCGGTTCACAGCGCCAATGAGAACCGCAAGATTATTTTACCTGTTGGTAGTCTTGCGCTGCGTTACTGATGTTGATCCTCAACCCGCGTGGCGACATGTTTCATACGCCAATCATTTCTGCGGAAGATCTCTGCGCATGATTGTGGGGAAAATACAATTTCGTCCGGAACGTAGAACTAGTGAAGTAAACTTACAACCCAGCTTCACGAATGAATGAAAAGCAAATAATAAGTTCGATTCGTTTGGCAACCATGAATGCGTATCTAGGCTCTGTGACACAAAAATACGTTAGCGTGTGAATTACTTGTTTCTACGTCCTAGGAAGGTGTCTGTATATGCATGGAATCAGAGTAGAGCAACGTACTGCAGTAAAACCTTTGTGAAATGTAGCGTTCGTCTCCGACTCGGTGGCGCCGATCCGCCATTGTATGCTAAGAGGCTGCATGGGACACGGGGCACGGGGCACTTGTTTTCTCGCAGCAGTACACGTGAACGTAAGTGCATACCAAACCCAACGCCGCAATCTCGAAAAGTAAACTGAAACACGAGACCCAGGAGAAATGCCTGATGTTGCATAAGCTCAGATAACGTTTATTAAATTACCTGCCTCTGACACTGTGGCAAGCGCCGTTACTGTAGATAACTGTAACAGTTGCTGTCTCAGTCCTAGTGGATTGTTTCTACAAGGAAGTCGTGTCATGATATATTGCGGTGATTGCTAAAAAAACTGCTTATGAACTAACTTATACTAATTTTAAACAATACTAATTAGAATTACGTCCGAGGGAGGATTCGAACCTCCGACCTGGACGGCCGCGAGATCCGCAACGTGGCTCTCCAGACCTCTCGGATACTCCCGCGCGGCTGCCTGCTCGAGAAAACTTAATTACGGATCGCCTGGTAAGAGTATATATTCCATTCTTCCGAATGAAAGGTTAGGTAGAACTTGATTCGGAATACCACTGATTTCAGTACCGTTTTGTTTATAAATTCGTGATATATAGTTCTTGATCCTCAGATCTCGTAATGATTTGAACAAAGGCTAATTTCAGATCCACGAAGAGTTTAATTAACTACCTGTTCTGGCCAACCAATTATCGTTAGATATTGTAAGACGACTGAGAAATTGGTGGACGAATGTCTTGTTTGCAGACGCGGCGAAAAACGAACATATGGAAAACACTAATACGAAGACGGATACTATTAGTGGATGTGTTTTAAGAGGTAAGGGAATAACTTCCATTGTACCAGAGCCGTTGTTCCTAATCAGTGGTCCGAGAATGACATAAAACATCAAAATAACACTCATTTTAAATTATTAATTTCGTGCTTCGCGGACGGTCAGCTCTACTGTGAGTCGACGATGAATTACTGGTCGTAACAGAAGTAGATAACATCGGTACCATTTGAAGTATATGCATCTGTCTCCTAGTGCTGTTAGCTCTTATTGAATTCCAAAACTATAAGAAAACATTTTAATTCATCCTCTTGGGGAGTTTATTTGTAAAAAGACAGAATCAAGCAATAACATTCCGTAAATCACCTACCTATAACTTATGAGTTCCTCCGGGACGTATATAGGTGGGCAAGGGGTATCTGCTTATGAACAAGGGTAGGAATCGATTGAAAGTAAGTAATGATGTGCATGTAACTTTAAATAACAGTATTAGTAGTCCTGGGATTATCGAACATGTAGAAAAGATGAAAGACATTGCTGTGAACAAAGAGGTTGCAATATATCCTAAAAGTATACTCCTGGCCATTAAAATTGCTACATCACAAAGATGATGCGCTACAGACGCGAAATTTAAAAGACAGGAAGAAGATGCTGTGATATGCAAATGATTAGCTTTTCAGAGCATTCACACAAGGTCGGCGCCGGTGGCGACACATACAACGTGCTGACATGGGGAAAGTTTCTAACCGATTTCTCATACTCAAACAGCAGTCCGGTGGCGTTGCTTGGTGAAACGTTGTTGTCATACCCGCGTAAGGAGGAAAATGCGTATCATCACGTTTCCGATTTTTATAAAGGTCGGATTGTATCCTATCGCGATTGCGGTTTATCATAACGCGACATTACTGCTCCCGTTGGTCGCGATCCAATGACTGTTAGCATAATATGGAATCGGTGGGTTCAGGAGGGCAACATGGAACGCCGTGCTGGATCCCAGCGGAACCGTATCACTGGCAGTCGAGATGACAGGCATCTTATCCGCATGGCTGTAACGGATCGTGCAACCACGTCTCGAACCCCAAGTCAACAGATGAGGACGTTTGCAAGACAACAACCATCTGCACGAACAGTTCGACGACGTTTGCAGCAACATGGACTATCAGCTGGGAGACCATGGCTGCGGTTACCCTTGACGCTGCATCACAGACAGACAGGAGCGCCTGCGATGGTGTTCGCACGAATGGAAAAACTTCATTTTCTAGGATGAATCCAGGTTCTGTATACAGCATCATAGTGGTAGCATCCGTGTTTGGCGATATCCCGGTGAACCCTGTGGCTCTACCCCTCATTCGATCCCAGCGAAACCCTACATTTCAGCAGGATAATGCACGACCGCATGTTGCAGGTTCTGTATGGGCCTTTATGGATACGGAAAATGTTCACTGCTGCCCTGGCCAGCACATTCTCCAGACCTGTCACCTGTTGAAAACGTCTGGTCAATGGTGGCCGAGCGACTGGCTCGTCACAATACGCCAGACACTACTCTCGATGAACTGTGGAATCGTGTTGAAGCTGCATGGCAATCTGTACCGGTAGGCACCATCCAAACTCTTTTTGAGTCAATGCCTAGTTATTACGGCCAGAGGAGATTGTTCTGGGTACTGATTTCTCAGGATGTATGCACCAAAATGACGTGAAAATGTAATCACACGTCATTTCTAGTATAATATATTTGTCCGATGAATAGCCGTTTATCAACTGCATTTCTTCACTGTGTAGCAATTTTAATGGCCAGTAGTGTATTATGGAGTATCAGGTGAGAAACTATTTTGAAAGTAAGACTTACACATTCAAACCGCTTTTCTGTAGATAACAATTCGTATAAGAGACACCCTTATGATTTTTCTAGAATTTTACGATTACGTGCTGAGCAAGTAGATCCCTTAATGATTATTATAGGTAGGTTAAATAAGTGGTTGTCATGATGTGCGACGCTGGAGAGGACGCTGACGAGCGGTGGCAGTACGGAGCGAGCTGGCCGGTGATCCGTGTGAAAGCCCCGTACACGAATGCAGCAGAAGAATTCTATCTAATGAACAAGGAAATTCTGTAAATATGCACACAGTCTCTGACACCTCTATTTAAGCGGTCAGGAAAATTGCAAAACATAAGCTATTTACCTGGCTACCATGTTTAACCCCACATATATTTCTCAAATTTCATTTAAAAAATTATTTTCTTGAAGAATAAGTATCGTTCAAGATTAACGACCGCCCACATTGAAGACACTATTCGCGTAAGTTGCTCCTCTTGTGAACCTAACTTTAAGAAACTGGCTACAGACCACAAACGTAATTTTTTGCATCGATTGTTTTCAAGAAATGTTCAAATTTTTGTAAATCTATCGGACCAAACTGCGTGGTCATCAGTCCGTAGCTTACAAACTACTTAAACCTAGGTAAACTAACCTACGCACAAACACACACACTCATGCCCCAGGGAGGACTCGAACCTCCACGGCGAGCAACCGCGCGCTCCGCAGCGAGGCGCCTTAGACCGCTTGGCTACTCCACCACAAATACGCATAGTTCATTGTATTTAATACATTTTTAGTGAAAATTAAACAAATATATGCCAATATATGCCGGCCGATGATGAGGATATCAAAAACTGTATGGGAGATAAAAGAAATCATTCAGAAAGTTAAGGGAGATGAAAACTTGATTGTGATGGGGGACTGGAACTCGGTAGTAGGAAAGGGAAGAGAAGGAAATGTAATAGGTGAATATGGACTGCGAAATGTCGTAGCTCCATCCGGTTACAACACATTCAAGATTTTTTGTACTCCGCAGATATAGATATTCTATTGCTTCAGGAGGTTGCAGACGTTAATTTAGAACGAATATTTGGATACAAAGTCATTGCCAACCCGGGTGCTGGTGCGGCTTTTGGGACCGCCATCCCATTAAGAGAAGGAATTGTGGCGTATAACACCGAAATGCTAGTCAATCACAGAGGGATTGCAGCAACAGTTAACAATGTTAAAATAATTAATGTATATACTCCCTCAGGATCCAATAACAGGCGTCGCAGAGCGGAATTTTATACGGAAGAGATTCTTCCTTTATTTACAACAACATATGACCAGCTTATCTTGGCGGGAGATTTTAACTGTATTTTGAACCTCAAAGATCAGACACCAAATTTTAACAAATCTGTGGAATTATAACGGATAGTCAAGGACTTGGGAGCACAAGTATGGAGCAACGCCTGGATTCACGTACGAAACAAATCATTCCGCAAGTAGGCTACATATAATACATGTATCAGATAATCTAAAACAACGAATTCTGCAATGTGACCTTTGGAAATCTATCTTGACAGACCATGCGGCTTATATCTGTACCGTAAACTTGCAGAAACAGGGTACGTACCACAGTAAGGGACGCTGGAAACCTAATGTGTCACACTTAGACGATCAAGTATGTCATGAGGCCTTCACACATGCGTGGAATGAAAGTCTCACCAAGTTTCGGGCATATGATTCGGCTATAAAATGTGCCAAACCCAAATTATGGAAATCCATGTTACAGTACTCACGAGACAAGAACTGGTGGCTTAAACGAACCATTGAATTTCATTATTCAAGTTTACGAGAACTGTACAAACTGTATGAGACAGTCATTGAAAACTACGCCCAAATTAAGAAAGTGAAAGCCAAACTACTACTCCTAAAAAGAAACAGTTGGAAGGTTTAAAAGTCAGATCCCGAATCAAGGACTCACTAAAACATGAAGCGACGTCAATCTATCACCTGACACATGAGAGTAAGCGAGGTAAAACCAAGATACTGGCGGAACTGCAAACTGGAAACGGTACGCGTTTAACTCGCCGAAAAGACATTGGAAATGCGATTCAAAAAGCTTACACGGAGTTAATGTCTGAGAAAATGATCGACGATAACGCCTTTCAAGAATTACCAAATAATTTAATCAACAGACATGCCCCTCAGGAATCAGACGAACTACTAACACCAGTGAGTGAAGATGAGCTGGAAGATGCGCTGTTTTACAGTCCAAAGAACAAATCGCCTGGATGTGATGGACTCCCTGTAGAGTTTTATCAAACCTTTGGATACGCATGAAGGCGAAACTGAAAGAGATATGTAATGAATTAATGATACCTGATCTTCATATCCCGCAAGTGTTCGGTGAGGGACTTGTGGTGTTAGTTCCAAAACGTGCAAATAGTAAAAGTATTGCCAATCTGAGACGTATTACTCTGTCAAATAGCGATTACAACCTTTTTGCACGTATTCTTGCAAAAAGGATGAAAAATGTAATGAATAAAGTCACCGGTCTATATCAAACCAGTGTCGGCAGAGGTAGGCCCATTTATCAAACGCTAGTGGACTACCGCGACCTAATATCAGTGGCGGAAGCACGCAGGATTGAATGTGCGATGGTAAGCTTGGACTTTGATAAAGCCTTCGACAGAGTCAACCACCTGACGGTCAACAGGAAAACCACGAAGATGTTCCGCCTCCATAAGATACACCTGCAAGCCTCTCCCTTGTGCCCGACATGTCAATTAGTCGATAGTGATGAACACAGATTCGTGTGCAGTATAAACGCAGGAATATGGGAGTATGCGAGGCAAAAACTGGCACTCATCACGAGAACCTCGCCACACGCAATATCGCCAGCGGGTGCCCTCCATCCCGATAACATCCCATTCCCACGGACAAACAGGAACGCGGTGAACTGGATAATGGGACAGACAGGGTACTTTACCCTCAGTGCAGAATCAAAGAGAAAGGAAGATTTCATACATTACCTGACAATGCAACACGACATCATCTGCAGAAAGAAAAAATACAAGGAACATTGCGCTAATTTCATGATTAAAACGATAATGTAAATACAAAAAGAACATTAACTAAGGGCAATTTAATCAACATTAGTTGACATTGGTTATCATCATTATGCCTCCTGCCATTTAAGAGGAAGTTTTCCGGAATTATTTGATCGCCGAAAAGGCATTTATATTTTTTATATAGCTAATATGTCCCAGAAGGGTGTGGATTACCTATGTGTCTGAAGATCATTAACCATTTTGAGTCACAAGCTAACATGGCATATTCAGTTAATTACAGACAATTTCTGTGCCTGGAAATTTTTATTTTATTATAACTTTTTTTCTGTTTCAAGTGAAAAAAATACCAAGTTACATTTATTTCCAACTTAGTCATTCAGTTCAAACTAATTTTTCTTGGCGTTATAAGAGAAGATAATAATGCAGTAGTGAAAATAACAGCAGTGAGTAGCTACACAGAAGAGACAACCTCGTTTTATCTTCGAAGAAATATTTTGTTTAATGGCATAGAAACCGGGCCGAGAAGGCACCAAATAGCGAGCGGAAGGACGAGTTGAAGGGGAGGAAGGAGACCCAATAATAATAATAATAAATAAATAAATAAAAGTAAAAAGTTTCCTTACACTGTTTTTAATTACAAGGAATTTACATTTTGCGACATTTCGACATATTTACGTATGTAAGCGCTTTCTCCAAAAAGTGCAGATTGTTTTCTTTATTGAAAATACCGTGAAATATGGGCCAATGAGGAGGTACTGAACAGAATTGGGGAGAAAAGGAATTTCTGGCATACCATGACTAAGAGAAGGGATCGATTGTAGGATACATTCTTAGACATGAAGGAATTGTGAATTTAGCGTTGGAGGGAAGTGTGTGGCGTAAAAACCGCAGAGGAAGATCAAGAGATGAATACAGTAAGCAGATTCAGACAGATGTAGGTTGCCGTTCCTATGTGGAGTTGAAGACGCTTGCTCATGATGGGGTATTGTGGAGAGCTGCATCAAACCAGTCTCCGGACTGAAGACCACAACAACAACATGAGCCAACGAACTGTAAACATTGTCTCGTGAACTACCAGCACATATACTGAAGACACACTATAGTAATTAATGTTCTAAATGTTATGCTGATTCAAATAATTTTATATATAGCTTACGTACTACAGATATGTGGCAAATGTCGTTTCTTAATGAGACTGAAGTGCCTTGCTCCTGTGTTGCAACAGCTGTTATACACGTTCTTGCGTCCTGTATGCACTGTTTGTGAGATAATTGTGCTAATACTGTAGCCATTTAACTGATCTCAAGAGCTTTGTATTTTCTAGTAAATGTATGAAACTATTTGTATCAGCATGTCATTTGCAATATTCACTATAACAATGTGTCCACATTTTATGTGCCGTTACTGTAGTTCAAAAGACAGTGTTTACAATTTGTTGGACCATATTTGACGGCATGTTCACTAAACAGAACAAACACACCTTTAAGAAAAAGCTGTTGTACTTCCAAATATGTCGGAATATCGCAACTCGTAAATTTTATTTAATAAATGTGTCAGAAAAATTTTGGGAGTCAAGGTGAAAAATAAAAGTATTGTCGGAAGCGAGAAACGAGCCCCAGCCCACAAACACATGTTTTTCTTTTATTTTGCATTTTTCTCTTTTATTGTTTTTCCTTTATATATATATATATATATATATATATATATATATATATATATATATATATATATATATATATATATATAGCTTATGTGCACGTGCTTCGCAACGGATGTTAAAAAGGGATCTGTCTATATCATGGTATTTAGGGTTTCAGACCTAGGTCAGCAAAAACAGAATCCTGTTTAATCCCTCTGTCAGTAAACTCACTACTCCTAGCCAAGATGTCAAATGTAAGTAGAAGTCATTGTCGGAAACGATGAATGTTCATTAATTTTTCATACCAAAAGTGAATTTAATTAATGTCCGAACTCTGGAACGACGTAAATTCGATGTTAGGTTGTGCTCATAATGTGAAGACTGCGGTGTGTAATTGTTTGGCGTAAACTTCTTACAACACTTCTATCCTTGAATGAGTAATAATAAAGACAATAACAGCGCCATGTTTGTTTCTATGGTGTAGTACTAAACTGTTTATCTCTGGCAGTAAGTGTATTCTGAAGTATTAGTATGTTGCAGTGTTGCACTGGGGACAACCGTAGTTATTATGTATGCAGTGACCCCTATTATCGAAAACTCGACGAATGCTGAAAGCCTGGTAATTCAATCAACAGAGCAGTTCATGTCTGTTTAAATAAGACGCCATGGTGGTGTAAATGTGCAATAAAGTAAGTCTGGGTAATCGTTGAAGGAACGGCGTTAGCTAATCGTCTGTGCAGAACTTTCCATTAAATACAGTAGTATTTCCAGTGAATTGTCTTGAAGTTGAAATCGACCTTCTGTAATAGAACTACACATTCAGAACTCTAAGTACAATTGCCTCTGCAAAAGAAGACGTTTTTCTCTATCTTAATCTCGTCCGCTCCAATAGTAAGTAATTACAAATTTTAAACACAATATTGTACCAAACAATTATGAAAGCAGAGAGATTTCTGATGAGTTTGTCGGTCGCGTGTGTATATTATCTCTAGTGGCAGGCACAGAGCAGAAATGCCTCTGGAGTGAGCATTCAGATGCACAGAACAAATATTGTGTCCTCAACGTAGGGTGGAAATATCACGCGGTATTGGGGAGAATATACTAATCGCTGACTTCATCTTTGTTCCGTTAAGACGGGTGACTATGTGTAAATGGCCATTTTAGCGGCGGTTCCTCAAATTTCTTTGCAGCCAATGCGGTACAAACCAATCGTAAGAGCAAATAAATGTGTGGAAAGAGTGGATTTGTCTCAATATCACGTTGTAATTAGAGCTTAATGTTGAGAAGATGCACAGATGCAGAGATATTTCTACTCTAAGCACAATTTAGTGGTTCCACTATTCTAACCTCCTTGGGTTGTACCCGTCGAGAAATGCACTTCTTTTCTTTCGATTACATTGCAAAGCATATGGGATACAGCTAGGGAAAAAATATTGTGTCCTACTTAGGTTAAATTTTACTTGCAGTGCCAGCAGTAACGTTTGCTATATTTGGCAACGAACTATTCGCTTTAGTATGATGATTAATTTACTGGAAAGAATAGCATAATTATTTATTTCATCGTGAACATAAAGGATTATTCCCCTAATTCTACGTGACTGTTTTCTGAAAAAGCATTCAACTGCCGTTGCCAACATCAGCACAAAACGCCGACGCCGTAAGTAAAATTTACGTCTTATAGTTCTGAGAATGAAAAAAACTCAGCTACGCCCTAATTAGTTATATGGTGTACTATGTATCTAACGTCGCCTCTCTTTGTACTTTCCTGTACTATGGCGTTTTCGAGGCATTCGTAAAAAGAACACACTCAAAATGTAGAGGATACACCGAAATCAGAAAGGGAACTACATAAATTCGATTTTCCTTGCAAAGAAGACGCGAAGGAACGTCGTTAGTTTTTAAATTCAAATGACATCCATGGAAAGAATCACTTTTTTCCTTTCCATGGCATTGCAAGGAATTGTCGTACCTGTGTTAAATTTTACTTGATTGGCAGCATTTTAGTATGTTCACATTGGCAACGAAATATTTGCTTTAGTGGAATCATTCATTTACTGATAGGAATAACATTCATTATTTCATTATCAACATAAAGAATTATTCCCCTCATTGAACGTGACTGATTTTTCAAAAAGGATTCAACGGTCGTTGCCAACATCATTACACTACACCGCTGCCGTAAGGAAAATCTTAGACCTTGTTTCATTGTATTACACTATTTATGTGAATAAGAAAAGGAGGTCTTATAAGCCAGACAAAAATTTCTTTCCCTCCAATGAGATTCGCTGTTACATTAGCCAATTAACGACGACTTTGGAAAGTGACGTGAAAAACGATACTCACTTGTTCCTTCCATGTCACAGACGCCATCTTGATTTGCCGTATATCTCACAGTTTTGGTTATGTAACGCGCAGTAAACAGTTTCAGGGCCAAAGCGAAATGAAGATGAATTCGAAAATCATATCTGAATGAATTTTTTATAACTAAATGTAATTATAATGACATTGACATTGAAAACCAAACATGTGGGAACTGGTATATAAAGCATACAGAGCCAAATGGTGTTAACTTGCTGTAGTGTAATGGGTAGAGTGCTAGATTATCCAAGGAACAGGTGCTGTGTACAAAGCTCCTCCAAATTAAAATTTGTTTTTTTTTTTAATCATATCGTTTGTAGCACATTGTAGAAGTAATTTATACACAACACTTTGTGGAATTTTCTTATTCACATAACAGTATTAAGTTATTCAGTAATTTTATGTGCTCAGGAGTTAGTAACATCGATTTGTTAACTTATGTGTGACTGAACAACGGAGAATAAAATTACTACTGCAAGTGGTACGATCAGAAATGACATGTGTGTTCTTCCTTCCCACAAATATTTGACTTTGTTCCAAATATGTTGCAGTTTTCGTGAATATTGTTGGAGACGAAACTATGCGAACGTTTAAATTGCTGGTACAGTAAGAATAAATGACATTTAGGCCTACACTATTCGCGAGTCAGAAAGATTTGGCTATTTATTTCCGAATATCTCGTAATTTCCTGGGTTATGAAAAGGCTGATGTTTTATGTTTTTCCCCAATATTTTACTGTTTAGTTTCGAATCTCCGAGAGTGTGCTTAACCCGATATTTCGCCACCAATATTTGGTAGTTTGTTTCTGAATATGTCACGATTACAGTGTGTGAGGTTAACTAAGATCCTATCAGGATAAATTTAATTACTGTTTCAAGTGTCTGCCGACATCTCTACATCCGTACTGCATCAACGTTTTAGATCTTTGCCTAATGCTAACAAGTAGTGTCTCTGAGAAAGATTTTTTCGCCTGGGATATAAGCGCACGTAATAAGAAAAGCAGCGTCGCCATCTATTAGTTATTTGCAAGGAGGTTAGAATACCTCCTTGGTTATTTGGTATACTATGTCAGTAACAGCGGCTCTGTCGGACCTTTGCTATACTATACTGCAATTCAAGCATAAAATACACCAGAAATTACAAATAACTATATATTTTCTTCTCCTGATCTGATTTTGATGAAATGAATCTTATATGTGGCCCCAAGGTTCTCTCAGTTGACCTATGGAACCCCATGAAAGTTCGTACAGTACTAATGGAGATTTGCTCTACTACACCATATTTATATGCATAGTATACACATAAACTTCAAATTACGATATATTTCCTTCCGCTGATCCGATTTTGATGAAAGTAAGCCTATGTTACTCTCCAAACTGTTCTCAATTTACCTGTGGAAACCCATGAAAGTTCATGTAGTACGTTTGGAGACTACCCTCAACAAACAGACAGACACGATGACTTTTAAACAAATGATTACATTATGATATCTTTATTTTCTCTGATTCGCTTTTTATTATTGAAGCCTTTATGTAACCGAACGCTATGCTCAAGTTACGTGTGGCCTCCCATGAAAATTTGTCAAGTAGTTTTGGAGATAAACGTGTTCGAAGAGACAGACAGATATGACGATCACAGATAAAAAATATCAAATTACGGTATTCTTTTTTCCGTGATCCGATTTTTATGGTACGAAGTCTATGTGTTGTCCAGAGTTAGGCACAAGTTGCCTGTAAAAACCGCATGCAAATTTGTTAAATAGTTTCGGAGATAAGATGTTTTTAATACTTGAACAAACAGACACGACGGTTTTCGTTTCGTGATCCGATTTTGATAAAATTATGCCTGTATGTTGACCCAAACGTTTCTCGTGTTTCCTGTGAAAAGATTCGTCCAGTTGTTTTGAAGATTTAAGAGAACAGCGACAGACCTACATTTACAGATTTATTATTAGTATAGATTTTCCCAAAGCTCTGGCACTTCAGGCGTTGGCTCCTATTACCTATAATACCACAAAAATTTACTAAATAAACCAGAAAACGAAATATTTAGTGCCAATTCTTCAGAACCACTGTCAACGAAAAGAGAACACATTCAGTTTCCTCTAAAATCCGATGTTTTCTGTCACCATATGCGAAATTATAACAATATTTAATACACCAGTACCATTCATTCTCATACAAATGACACTCGAAAACTAACACGTTAATATTCTCAATAACAAAACAGAAATTGTGTGGCAAGTCTCCGGAAGGTCCATCCTGCCACTCGGATAGGCACCACTTGACTCCTAATAAACTTGCTCATACGGCTGTCGTAAGCCTGAATGCGTGTCCGTTGCATGTCGTCTGTTTACTTCACATGGTGATATCACACTGAGTCTTTCCTACTAAAGGGCACACACAAATATAGCTCTGGCGGCTATGTCAATACGCTGTCTGTTTGTGAACGACCTTGAAATCATCAGGACATCTGCTATCCCCTAGGTAGCAACTGCCGACATAGGATCTAAATCGAGGTCGTTTTATTTTCATCACTCAGTGTATTTACGTTATTGTTCATGTGTGACTGCATATTTCAGCGGCGAGTTGTACTGATAAAATTCTACCGGTCTTCCAGCCGCGCCAAGTGGTTTGAAATCCACGAGATTTTTGCCGACATCTCGTCGGTCATAGTCAAGTGGTGACTGTCGACTACCAGTCGAGTACCAGTGACGTCGCAGGAAGCCGCGCAGCTGTATACGGACGACGGCAGCAATGGTTCGACAGTCGCCACTTGACAATGGCCGACAATGGCTCTCGGCTTTGGAAGCCCTAGATGCGGCTGGAGACTTGATCAGACCTCGCTGGGCCACTTGCTGACCGCGCCGCGCGCACCGCTGTTGCAGTGGCGGTGGTGGTGGCCTTCTTTATCTGCTGGGCGCCGTTCCACGCGCAGCGGCTCGTCGCCATGTACGTGACGGCGGCCGCGCCGCGGGACAGGGGCCCCTCCGAGCTCATCTACGCCGTCGTCACCTATACGTCGGGCATCCTCTACTACGTCTCCACCACCATCAACCCCATACTCTACCAGATCATGTCGCTCAAGTTCCGCGAGGCCTTCAAGGTAGGTACAGGCTCGTTGAGCACCATCTACTTTACGTATATAATATTGTCCTTTCACATCGAGGTGACCACCGATCAGAAGCCTGAGGAACCACCTCGTGCAAGCGCAAACCGCTGATGTAAGTTCCGGTACTGGAACGGTGTGGCTCGCTAGGGACTGACTGGATTTCTGAGCCATGCAGTGTACAGTAGCGTTGCCAGCATCGCTAAGTTTTTCGGTTGAGAAAGCATAGGATATTTTTTTTTATCTTCTACTTTTAATATTCGTTTCATTTCTGAAAGGAATTGTTCGCACATTTTCGAACAGTCGATGAGATCGTTAAAGCAAAGGTGTTTCCTTAGATTTTTCGGCGGCACTTTTTATTTAATATTAGCTGGGACAGACCGCGCATTGTTTTAGTTGTTTAAGGATTAAATAAAAATGAGAGAGCAGACATTTGCCAATTCATAATGCTTTCTCAAGATGATTTTTGCCTCCCTCTCTCTGCCTCTCTCCTCCTTTACTTTTCTTTCTCTCCTTTCCTTTTCTTCATCCATATCCTCTCCTCTCTGTCCCCCTTCTATTCTTTCTCTCCTTGTCCAGTTTCTCCTTCCGCCCCGCCCCCCTCTTTCCCTCTATCCAATAAAACGTCTCCCTCTTTCTGTGCGTCTCTACCTTCTTCCTCCTTCCTATCGGTCTTTTTATCACATTCTCCCTGTTCATCACCTCCCTCCCCCTATTAAAGTCAATTTGCTCCCACTATTTCCTCTTAAGTGTAAAGTAGAACCTTCTTTAGCGTTATCTTCTGAATCCCACACTCGTCAAAGCAATTACGGGATCAGTTGATATATTTCTGTTCTGAACTATTGTCATCCTTAGAATGGAGTAAAATGGTTCGACGTCTTTCTCTCGGATCTACAGAAAAGAACATTACGGGAACCGAGATAGTGGTAATAACCAAAACGTTGTCAGGCCTGGTGGTCGACTGGACACCGACGGGTCACGGGTTCGAAACCTGGTCGGACCTCGGATTTTTTCAGTCTGCTTTTTAAGCCATCATTCACCTCTCAACGATGTGAGGAAACGCCAGAAACGACTCGTGGTTCGGATTCCACGTTAAGCTGTAGGTCCCCTTTCCTTCACCCGGTTGGATAACTGGGGTAGCCTAGGGCCACGCAAGTCGCCGAAATGGCGTCCAATTGAAAGACTTGCACCACACCAAATTATTATTATTATTGTTGCCGAAAAGTTGCAACAGATGGGATCTCTGTTGACTTGTGTTTATTGTGCCAAACGAATTACACAATCAGCTGGTTTTTGGTAGTGTAATGAGCAGATACAGTAACGCAACAACCACGTGACTAACCCCAATCTATGACATGGAGAGCCATAGGAAAACTGGAAGCGGGACAGAGGGAGATATCTACATCTAATGAAGCGACCCAAAGTGTAATTTCCACGACCGGAACACCATTTCAGACACCAGTAAGCGTTAAAAGAAGGCAAGAGGACGACCTTTGCCAATGGTTAACAGCGCGTCTAGACAGGAGCTGAATGGAACCCAGCGGCAACGCACCCTCCAGGCAGAAACAGGACGCGCAGTATCAACACAAACAGCCCGAAATCGCCTTCGGGATTGTTTTCCTCTACGCACGGAGTTGTGTGGTGTGCGTCCCATCAAAGCCACGACACCGTTTAGCCGGCAGAAGCTGGGCGGTGGAGCGCCAGGAGTCGCAACCAATGGCGCCGGGCCCTGCTCACAGACGAGTCAGGAACGTGGAACAATCGCGATAACGTGCAGGTAAGATTATCATACGACGGTGGTGGACGAATGGTATGTCAGGAGTCAGTATTGACGGACGTACGGAACTCCATGTCGTTCAGAATGGCGCTTTGATTGCTCAGAGATATGGAGACGAGACCCTTCGACCATTTGTTGTGCCCTACGCTGGTGTCTCACAGAGCTGCACTGATGGACAATGTGCTTGATCTGAGGGAGCTCAACGAATGGACTGCCCAGCGTGTTCTCAGCACTTAAACCCGATTGCGAATGTCTGGGGAGTACTTGGCTCACTCATTGCAGCCAAACCATCGTTCGCAGAGCTGGATTTGCAATCTCGGAAGTGGGCCAGATATCCCTGAAGATTTCATTGATAACCTCATACTGTCCATGCCGTGCAGGTGTGCAACGGTACTGGCCGTCGGAGGAGATCACTTCTTCGTATTACAGGGCAACGAAAATAATTTCTTCACTATTATGGTAGCCCCATGGTGCCATGGCGCCACGTGAACCTCAAGTAAACAGCTGAGACAGCAAATTACCGTACTGTATCGCACACAAATTACAATTGCAACCAATATCTGAATGAAATAAGTCACCATATGCATATCTCACCTGATACCCTAATGGTTTTGATCACTATATATTAAATTTCTTTACCGATTGCTTTGAAATTCTGACAAAATTTTGCACTGGAAATACTCGTAGGTTAAAACTGACATGAATATATTTAAATATGATAATAGTCATGTCTTGTTACACAATATCGCGACCAGTTACATACATATTACAGAAGTTGATATGAAAAACCTTATATACCAGAACTCAGTGTTGCACTTCCTTTTGCATTTGATAAAACAGGACTGAGAGCTGTACTTCTTTCCGATGAGCTTCTTTGTTGAATATTACATGTTATAAATTATTTCGGCTTTTCTGCACCGAAAATTCAAAGAAAACTCAAATCTTTTTTTAAACGCAAAACTTTTCCTTGTAATTATATATAAGCAACTTGAGAGGCTTTCACTTTATTTTAAAAAAATTATAAAAAAATAAAAAAATAAAAAAAGAAGGAAGTAATTAAATAAAATTGTGTATACATTTGCTTATACGTCATTATTTTCTTTAGAAAATTCGCATAGAGTATTCGTTAATCTTTTATCTGTTCTAACTGGTGGTGTTGTATTGTAAAATAAATCAAAAAGTCTTCTTTGCTTTTTTTCTTCATTTCTAAGAATGTAGAATACCGCATGTCCCATGATCCAGTTGACACCATTCCTTTTGGCATTTGGGTATAGCACTTCTTCGGGGTGTAATAGTTTCGTTGGTGTTATTGAGTTATCTGATGTTCGTAGCATAAGCGAGAGTACATGCCGAACATAACCGATTTTGTCACATGCAAATTTGTGCTCGTCTGTGTCTATCAAGTTACACGTGCTGCAATTTGGTAATTCCGCCAAGAGTATGGGACGTAGCCGTGAAGTCGGCGGGATCTTCCTGTTTACTGCTAAATAACAAGTAGATCTTACGTTTGTGGGTAAATTTCGATCGTGAATATTCTCCCATATCTTCTTCCAGTTAAAATGATTATACTTCTGTTCTTTCACGTTTCTCGGTTTTCTGTCTATCAAGCTTTTGTATACTTCTCGTACTTGTTCCATGTTTTTCTGGGGTACTGCCCTGCGAATGTAGCTGTATTCAATGAGAAAATGTTTGAGGTGATACATCTCGTTCGGGATGTGGTGCACATCTACTAGCGGACCCATGCTGATTGGGGCTGTCTCATCCAGAAGATGTGCCACCAAGTTGTTGGCCGAAACTTTCCATTGTAGGTAGTTCTTGCAGTTGTGAAGCGCCTGGGCTTTACTGTAAACATCTGTGAGATTAAGGCCGCCATCTTTGTGCATTAGTGTAAGGGTTTCATATTTGACTTTAAAAATCTGACCTGTACTAACGAAGTGGCCGAGCGCTGCGAGCATTCTCTTTCCCATCTCTTTGGGTAATGGCAGAATTTGAGCTACATAGTTCACTTTGGCTGTTATGTATGTATTAACTAGCCGAACTTTTTGTATTTCATCGAGGTTTCGCAGGCTGTGAAGTTGTATTTCGGCTGTCATACTCGTCAATATTCTTTTGTAATAGAGGGCAGCTGTTTTTCGTATATTCCGTGTGTAGACTATACCTAGACATTTCAATCTGTCCATTTCCGTCAGTTGTCCTTCCGCTCTGATGTTATTGCCACTTCCAATGGTCATAATTCTTGACTTTACGTTACTGAGCTTGGCAGCAGATGCAAGTTCGTACTTCTTAATAACGTCAAGAGCGGTTTGGAGCCCCTGTTCACGTCTTACTACAAGTCCTGCGTCGTCAGCATATGATTTACAGACAATATTTGGCCATGCATCTGTAATCCCAGCAACTCTAGCGTTAGTGTACTTAGGAGAGGCTCGATGGCTATAGCAAATAATAACACGGATAAGCGGCATCCTTGCCAAACAGGGCTGTTGTACTTTATTCGACTGCTTAATTGTCTATGTTTATTAATTCTTGATGTGCCATTTTTTAATAAATTCCCGATCATCTCGATGAATTGTGGAGGAAAATTCATCGCTCTCATGGCGTTGTAAAGATAATCGCGATTGACTCTGTCGAATGCTTGTTCGAAATCAAGTGACACTATTGCACATCTAATTTTACATGTCTCAGCTATTGCTGTCATGTCCCTGTAATCACTTAGCGCGTGAAAAATTCTTCTGTCTTTGCCTACGCTTGTTTGGTACGGTCCTGTGACAGTGTTTATTATTGCACTGAGACGTTGCATCAGAATACGCATGAAGATCTTGTAGTCGCTGTTCAAAAGCGTCAGAGGCCTGAGATTGCTGATGAACTTGCCTGCTGTGGTTTTGGGAACGAGAACCACGGTCCCCTCGCAGAATTCTTTGGGGATGTGTGTTCTGTGGTTCATAAGTTCATTACATATGTTCGTTAGTGTACTGAGCAGTTTTGGTCTGAACGTTTGACACAATTCTGCCGGTATACCGTGATCTATTTTTGGACTTCTGAGTATCGCGTCTTCTACTTCCTCTTCTGTGATTTCGGCAGTGAGGCTGTTTGCTTCTTCCGGAATGAGTCTTCATAGTACCCGTGTCGTGAAGTCGTTTTGTGCCGTTTCGTCTGTAGGTTTCGTGGCTAGGAGCTCTGGAAAATGCTTCTGTATCTCCTCCTTTATGTCGTGTTGATTGGTCAATAATCGTCCATCACTGGCCCTCAGCTCGGTAAGAATTTTTCTGATTTTTCTTTTATGTTCCTGTATGAAGTGGTTCTCGGAAATTGTTTCGTCCCACGTAGTGTCAAAAGCTGGATCCGACAAGTGGCTAACGTCGTTTCCACTGACCTCGGGCCTCATAGGTCCCTTGTTTCTCCAAATTAATGGTACACATAAAAGCTGTGTAATCTGAGAAGACGGTGGGCCATATTTTCGAATGTAGGATACATTCCTTAAGATCAGCTGATGCGTACATTCGATGTAAACATCTTGCCGAGTGATTAGTGACGTGCGTGAACCCAGGCATGTTACCATTCGTATACTCCCAGGTGTCAACAAGTCCTAACTGATTTACAATGTTTTCAAGCTTAACTTATTTATTATAATTTGGCGTCTGACACTTCGCGCGTATGACACAATTAAAGTGCCCGGCAAAAAATTACATGATCACGTCCGATCTCAAAGAGTGGTACTATTCCGTCTTTGAAAATTCTTCTCGTTGCCGTCTTTTTCCAGATCCTGAAGGCGCGTAGACATAGACTATTCTGGTGTTGTTCATTCTACATGCTACTCCTCTGCTGTTAGGTAGTTTCTCTATTTGTCTGACTATAATACCTTCTTTTGTTAAAATGGCTGTTCCGAGTTCAGTAGTATAGCCAGGGTTAGTTATAACGTTGTATCCTGTTATTTGATCCAGATCAATTGCATCTGTCACGTCTTTTAACATAAAGATGTCTATATCTGCGGCATATATCAAGTACTGGAGAAGTCGCAGTTTGAGTGCGCTCCGTATCTTGTTGATGTTTATTGTGCCTAACGATATGCTTGTAGTTCGAACATATATTGGTAATGATCTATTTATGTTTCATATTCTAAACTTTCTGTAATTCTATCATTCTTTCTATCTTTCCTTCTATCTTACTACTAACAAATTTCAGTTTAATAGAAGTCTGGGTCATCAGTTACGGCTGTGTCTTTCGCCGGTCAAGGTCTATTGGCGTTGGTTCCATGTTAGTCAGTCTTTTGTGTCACTTCATCATTCGTCTCCATCAATTCTTGGTCTTGGGTGGCATCTTCATAGTCGTTAGCCTAGTTGTGAGGAAGGTTACCTTTCCGTTTTTCCTTTTTCCACTCAGTGAGGTCATAAGGTTGTTCTTCACAGTCCGCTTTATTTTGTCGTCGTTTTCATCTTCACAGAGTTTCCTGACGTTTCCGTCACACCGCCATAAGAGTCTTCCGTCCGTGACCTTTTGACGGTTTTCTGGCTGTTGTCACGCGTTTTCCCTGTTGTGTCGTTCGACTTCTGTCGCAACTGTTTTGCTTTCTCTGGCAGAGCAGGTGCAGTTTTTTCAGCTTCCTGGTGGGCAATCCGACGTTTTTTATTGTCTGTAGATTGTTTATCCGTAACGTAAGTCAGCGGTAGCTGCGACATTGTGTTCTGAACCACTGCTTCGCCTGTTGGCACTCTCCTTTGCATACATTCAGCACGAACGTGTCCTGTACCACCACATCCTGCACACGTTCTAGGTTGTCCTTCATATATCACAATACCTCTGTGGCCACGGACACTAATATAAGAAGGTATGTGTTTGATCATATCGATCTTGACCTTCCTCACACCATTAAGAATCTTAAATTTGTGAACACCTGTCCATCTCTCTGCGACATTACTGAGAACGGTTCCATAGGGTCTCAGAACAGCATTTATATAGTCAGCGGTAATTTCGAATGGCATTTCGAAAATGCATAGTGTTCTAATACCAAACCCAACATGACTCACTCTAACTTCGCCGATATTATCGTCTAAGTGTTTAAACTTCAATTTACCTCCACATCTAACAACAACTTCATCACACATCTTGGCATTTTTCAACTTAAGGAAGACTGTACTACTACAGATAGGTGGGCAAATTCCAATCATGTTATCCGCTGCTATCTTCACAGTCTCCTCCATGAAATTCTCTACTTTAAACGAACTAGGTCTTGCGAAGCTTTTGTCAAACATAAATTTCAACGTGTCAACTCTTACAGGTTCTGCCATGGTTAGTCTAAGTTGAATACATGTGGATCCGCTCTACGGCGTTAAACTCACCAACACAGCGCTCGGCCAGCCGCAGCTGCGACGTAAACACAGTACGTCCGTACGGCTCGCCCGCCGCCAGCGGAATAACCACTCAGCCAGCACCGCGTTGTAGCCGAAGCGACTACACGGACTGTCTTAAAGCACGTCTCCCTCCACACCTTACCCAAACAATCCGAGCGCAAGCTGCACCTCTAATGACCAAGCTCTCGACGGGGCGTTAAATAGTAATCTTCCTTCTTTCCTTACTGTCAAAAGCTTTCTCCAGGTTCACAAATACAAAAAACGTAGTGGTAATAGTTGTAGTAGATGTTGTCGTTGGGAGATTAAGGGGTCTGAACTAATGTATGGAGGGAGACGTGCTGTAAGACAGTCCGTGTAGTTAAAGTCATAGGATTTAAATCAGTAGACCTAGCAGGCCAAGTAACTGTTCCTCCTCCACTAATCTATCTGGCAGGATACCTTCGGTTCAGAACACGACGTCCACGCAAGGCATTATGTGCTCGGTAAAAAATCGTGTTGATACCACATAAGGATTCTCTTACTTAGCGGTACTTCATCCAGAAGAGGAGGAAGATTTCGTTTGAGGAAGTAGGTATACACTGTGCCATTTAGACTACCACTGATAAAATAAGGACCAATAATTGTTGCACCAAGGAACCCACACCAGACGCTAACTCTCCATTGACGCTGATGTTCCACCTGTTGTTGGGCAATAATGTATGTTTCTGGAGTGCTACGTCTACATAGGAGGAAATATAATCAATTACATGCTATCGTGCGCCTCGGTTTTACAGTGGTATAGTGCCAAACTACAAATCCAAAGGTCCCGGATTCTCTCCTCGCCACCTCCTATGATTTTTATCTGTCACTTTCTCCTTCTTTCACCTCTGGCAGTATTGCTCATGCGAAAAATACCGAGTAGCACCGTGGTTCGGAACCCACGTTGAACTGTAGGTCCCCCTATAACTGGCTGGTTAAGTAAGGTAGGCGGAAGGCAACGGCATACCACCTCCAAACAATACCATGCCTAGCAAAGCACTGCGGTGTTCAAACCAATCTTCGGATTGTTGACTGCTTTACCTTTACATAAGTACACTATAGCCGGACAAACACTGGAAGCAATTATTTCCATAAGAAATCTGTTGCAAGACATAATGAGCGATATGAAATGCAACGACCATCTGCAATCAATCGTGGGTGAGGCAGATGCCCGACTGAGATTCGTTGGAAGGATCCTGCGGAGGCGCAGTCCGACAACATAGGGAGTGGGTTACGACGCTCTCGTTCGGCCAGCTGTTGAGTGTTGCTCGTCAGGGTGGTATCCGTACCAGTGTGGGATTAACAGCAGACATAATGAAGGTCCAACGGAGGGCAGCGCGGTTCGTTTCAGTCTCATTTAGTGTGCTCGAAAGCGTCACAGAGATCAGCGTGTATTTCCAGTTGGAGACGCTGTAAGAGACACGGTCTGTATCGCGGTGTGGGCTCTTGTGAAGGTTGAAGAATCAACCTAGATATTACTTTCTCCTACGTATATCCGCGAAAAGACCACGGGGATAGACTTGGAGAGATTAGAGCCCAGACTGAAGCAAACAAACAACCTTTTTTCCACGAACCAAACCTGACTGGAATAGGTGAAAATGACAGTAACACCGGATTTGGCCTCCGACACACGCCGCTACATTGCGGAGTCTGGGTGTATATGTAGATGTACATGAATACACTTAATGCCTTCAGGAAACACTTCCTGATACTGAAACTAATGTTAAATGCTAACAGATGTCCCCTTTTCAGAAATGCTTTTCTTCCCATTCTCATTCTGCACTTTATATATTCTGTACGCCGTCCATCGTATTTCACTGTCCAAGTAACAAAACCTATCTACTACATTTATTTACTCGTTTCGTAATCAAATGCCGTCAGCATCGTCTGGTTTCATTCGACTACGTTCTGTTTCCCTCATTTTGCTCTTGTTATCGTTCTTCTTATACACCCCTTAAGGTAGATCAATCTCATCGATAAATTAATGTCACCAAATAGAGTGCGTCGGGTATTCTCAAAGTTTTTATACTTGAGCAAATTACCGGGATAAAAGAAGTATTATGTGATATTCTCCGGTCCTTGGTCGTACAAAGAACGCGAAATTAGATAATTGATAAACGGTATGAATGTTTCGTGCTTTATTAAAAATCAGGATGCATTTAGGACCCTTTACGTCCATCATCAGGTGGAAATCTCAGTACATCATTTTCTGCTGCCTTCTAGTGATGTTTTGCGTACGTTCCTGTTGTGAAGATTTTGTTTTGTGGATGAACTATGGAAAATATCACTACAACAGACGGAAAGAACTGACCGTTACAGCATATTCGGCGGGTGCGGCCAGAGTTACTCGCGGCTGGACAGTGGACGCTGGACGCTGCTCCGTGGCAGTGCGCGATCGCAGCGCCAGTGCCTGGCACAGAGGGCGGCTGCTCTTCAGCAGGCCACGAATGGTGAACGTTTGGCGGACGTGAATGCCATCAAAGATCGTGTCAGCCGTTCTGCGGTCGATCCCAGTGGAGGCCTTTGTTTCCAGAAGCTGTACGATGGTTGTCAAAAGTGTGTTGTAGCGGGTGGCGACTGTTTTGGACGGCAACAACGAATATTTGTTTGTATTATGCGGTTTATTTGTTGTCTGACAGTAAGCGCCGAACTTTGACACACCATGTATTTAAGTAAAAATGTAAAACGTTTATTTGTAAAATTCTTTAATCTAGAGACGTGTTTGATAGATTGCGTTGACACAGCGTTGCAAGCTAATATCGGACGATTTACGAGGGTTGGAACTTAAATAGTAGGAACACTTATGGGAAGACACAATACATTGGAATCTACTATTGTCGCTGATAGCAAACGTTGTTGACATGCCTGCCTTACTTCCGAGCAAATGGACGCGCCCGTCCCTAGTCACCGGCGTGGCACAATCAAGGAAACACAGTGTCACTGTGTTTTCGAAAGAGGGGCCACTGAGTGGGATCGAGACTGGATGTACCAGAGGTCGTACAGAACGACAGTGTCATCAGGGTCTTCAAGAGGCATTCGGGGAATCGGCATTGCTGTACAGAACAGCGGCACGTTGGATGTAAACCTTTAACGAAGATCGGCAAACAGTGGCAGTCATGCATCTCTGAAGAAGAAGCGCATACTGTTGCCACGTTATTGGACAGTGATCGACGCCAGACGATTCGTGAGCTCGCCCACGTAAACAGATTAGCGCATACGACTGCGCTTCGCATCGTGAAGGAACGCTTGGACGTGCGAAAAATTGCATCACGAAGGGGTTCCGCATGAATTGACGGAGATGCGGAAACTGATGCGCTACGGCGCTGCTCAGACGCACTTGGTGCGCTGTGAATGGGAAGGCTTTTTTTTTACACCGTATCGTAACGCTGGATGAGACAAGGGCCACATCGTACCACCGAAAACTGAATCTCCAGTCCAACGAATGGCATTATTATGGATCGTCGCGAAAGTCGAAAGTGCGTCAGAGCCCCAGTGTGCTGAAAGTTATGGTGATTCACGTGTTAGACTGTGATGGTGGTCTTATACGTTCCTAAACGGCAGACCGTCAGTGCACAGTATTGCAGTTCGCAACACTCTCTGCGTCACCCTACCCCCCCGCCAAAAAAAAAAAAAAAAAAAAAAAAAAAAAAAAAAAAAAAAAAAAAAAAAAAAAAAAAAAAAAATAATAATAATAATTGCACGACAATGCGCGGACGCATACAGCGCAAGCTGTGGCTGCTCTGTTAGGTAGATGGGACTGGGAAGTACTGTACTTTCCACCATACTTCCCAGAATTAAGTCCTTGTGACACTGGATTGACTCCGAAGTTGAAGCAACCATTTCGTGGCAATCGGTTCAGAACTGTTCCAGAGATTCGACAGGCAGTAGATCGCTCCATTTGCACCATCAACAGCAGGACAGGCTCTGCTAACAGTATACTAAGCCTTTCACATCGCTGGCAACGGGTCCTACAAAACGCTGGTCACTACTTTGAAGGACAGTAACAGGTGCAAATATTGTATATACACCTGTTTCTTTAATATATTACATATAATGTACGCACGTTATTGTGATAGTTTTCAAACAACGTTTCTCCATAATTAAATTTGTATAAATATATATATGACATTTTTTTAATCGTGCATCAAAACACGCGAGAAGAACAACGCCGCATATTCTTAACTGTTAAGTCTCCGAGTCGAAGAATGAAGCCATCTGCGAGTCTCGAAGTGCAACGGCCAGAGCAGCGGTCTGGTGGGGAGCGGGTGCTCATGTGTGTGTGTCAGGCTCGTGTGCCTGCGGTGGCGGCGGCTTCAGCGCAACCGACTACTAAGCAGGCACAAAAATGAAGGCCATGCGGAGACTAAAAAATAAATAGATGTAAAGTCTATATTGGCAATAAACTCAAAGAAAGCAAAATATTTAATTACGAAGAAACAGAAACGTTTAAACGAAAAAAGCGTATAAATAATAGGACCACACTATAGAGAAAGCGAACGCAAAATTTTCAAAACGAGGAAAGCTTATCATGCCTTAAAGTCAGGATAAGTGTATAACTAAAAACAGAAAACTGCATATACATAAAAAAGTGATTCAAAGTATTCCTCCATATGGTGCGGATTTATGGCAAAATCCAAAAGAGAATTTTATCTAGAGGAACGCCGTCGCTTTTATTGCCCAGTTTCCTGGCCGCTGTAATAACACCGTTCCACCAGATGCCACTCTCAGCTGCAGTCATCACACGTCATTTCCAGCATGTCGTACACAGGTCGGCACTGTAGACCGCAAGCAAAACCCGTGTAGAAGGAGTACGGGAAGCCCGGCTGTGACTAACGCCGCCTAACTGAGGATGCGGGCGTTCGGAACCGGCTCTGGCGGCCATTACAGCCGAGGCGAGAAGTCGGCAGCCGCCGCCAGCGACGGAGTGCCAAGCCGTGCGCGCGCGCGTCCACAGCACAACTAATTCTGCCGTCGCGTCACAACTGAATCGGTCATTCTAAAAGGTCATAAGTCAACTTTTTTACGAAAATGGATGGGAACGTGCAGCCGGATTCATACGTACACGAAGGGCAGAAGTCAGCTATCAAATGGTGTCACTGTCGACCCTTGAAATCTCTGTTCATTGCAAAATGGCCATGAGTCATTGACTCATGCCATTTTTGCATTCACTGTGTGGAGGTGTATTTAATTGAACGCAGAAGTTATTGGTGGCGTTGCGCTGCTTTCCCGCGTATTTTGTCGTCTGAGGTTAGCATCACTGCAACAATCCATTGTTGTGTTTACTGCATTGTAGGTTCAAATAATAGGTCATTACTGTCGCATTCAGAAGCCACTTATTTGTCGAGGTGTAATTATGTCTGCGTCTTCTTCGTACTCTGAAATGCCTCCTGTAGGCAAGAAACGGACAAGAAATGCTGATAAGTAAAGAAGGAATATTATTTGGGATTCAAAAGTAATGGGAGTGAAATACGTGAACTGAAAAAATATAACATTCAGTCTCGGAGTACAGGAGATAATTGCAAGTGAGTAAAATACGTGTACTTTATTTCTGTATGTAAAAAAGCCTTTATTAGTCTGCGTGGTGTAACAAAAAAAAGGTCCGAAGATTATGCCTCTTGCTAGTTCAAGGCAAAAGTCCTCGTGATCTCAGGGGAAACATGTAAAAGGTAATGCCATACCAGGAGAAATTTGTCAAAAGATCAGTGATTATACTGATTATTTTCCTAAGAAAACTACGCACTATTCTGGAAAGGTGCTGCACTATTTAGATGCTCGACTAGATGTTAAATCCATGCACAAGTTGTTTGTACAACAGTATCCTGATTTGATGATCAAGTACAAATTTTACTTTCAATAGTTCAAGGAATATTTCAACCTCAGATTGGGCGTCCACAGGTCGATGTTTGTAGCGCATGTGAAGAACTGTCAGCTAGGATACGCCGTCCACATCTTTCTGACTCTATGAAGCTAAGTGAGGTTGCAGAATTTATGGTTCATGATAGGAGGGCCAAAAAGTTTTACAGTAAAATTAAAGAATTTTCTGAACGTTGTGAAAAGGATAATATTGTCTGTGGTCTGACTTGACTACATGCAAAATTTAGCATTACCTAATATTCCTGTTCAGGATATTTTTCATTTGAGACAGCTATGGGTTAAATAATGTTTTTGGCATACATAATATGAAAACCAAGCAGTCACACTTTTATGTGTACCATGAAGGCGACGCGAAGAAAGGGGCAAATGAGGTTTGCTCAGTTCTGTACAATTGCATCGAGAAGTATATCTCAAAAAATGTGAATGAGCTTCACGTCTTCTCTGACGGGTATGCTGGTCAAAACAAAAAACATCCGATGATTCGCTTTTGTTTAACACTTGTATCAACTGGGAGATTTAAGAAGATGAAACATTACTTCCCTATACGCGGACATAGATTCCGTCCAAACGATAGAGATGTTGGGACCATAAAAAACTTTGTAAGACGTCATGACCGTATCTACTAACCTGAATAATATGCCATAATGATCAAAAATCATCAAGTAAATACTCAGTGGAAACTATTGATAATGTTGCCATTAAAACGGGTGGCCTGCCTATTTTAAAAAGACTTGCCTCTCCGAATAAAGCATGGGAAAAATTCCCTAGGAACAAAAAGTTTCCTTCTCTCCTTCAAAATGGACGACTTTTCAGTATGATGCACATTATCCTGGGGAAGTAAAACAGAGTAATTCATCTATGGTATCATCAGAGAGACATTCTAGCTCCTCCATAGCTTCAATAAGCATCCTGTACTTCCCATCAAGTTGGCGTATCCTGGAATACAAGCGCCGATCAATGTCAAAAAAAAAAAAAAAACAAGATTTATTGAAAGTGAAGAGGTATATTCCAGCTGAATATGTGGAATTTTATGACCAACTGCAAGAATGGCCAACGGAAGGGGGAACAAATAATGAAGATGACGATGAAGAAGACTGACTTGTTTTATTGTACTCTATTTTCATGTTGTTATAAAAAACACAAATGTTGCGAAAAATGTTACTTCACATAATATTATTCACATATCATTTTACTGTGTATAATATTAACTGATTTTTCAATAAAATAGGCAATTATTTGCAAGTAATGCGTTCATTTGTTGCAACATACGGTCGTTCATTGCAAAAAAGGTCATAAGTCAGTAATTTTTAAATTATTGGTTAAACGATTACTTACAAAACAAAAGTACACAGTGCAACACAGTGATTGGCACCTCACTAAATATTGATATTAAAATAACAATAAATAAATAAATTGTTTGTGCTGTAGAACGTTTTTACCTTCTCCTGTAAAATTTTAGTTTCATGACTAATGACCTTTTTGAAATGACCGATTCAATTAAAGAGATATGTATAAAAATTCTCCACCGGTTGGGATTTTTTTTTATGACCTCTCAAAGGCTTTTGATTACGTAAATCATGGAATTCTTCTGCAAAAGCTTAAATATTGTGGAATGAGTGGGACAGTGCACAAATGCTTTAAATCATACTTAACTTGAAGAGTGCAGAAAGATGAAACAAGCAGTTTACGTAATATGAAAGAAACAGCTAATCCCTGTAACTTGTGAGCTATCAAAATTAAGGTCCCACAAGCTTCGCTTTTGGGTCCTTTGCTGCTCTAAATATATTTAATAATGACTTGCCATTCTAATTCACGATGAAGCTAAGCTGGTGCTTTTTGTTGACGATACAGGTATAGCTATCACGCCTGACAACAAGGAATTAACTGATAAAATTGTAAAAGACGACTTTCAGAAAATTATTAAGCAGTTATCTACAAATAGACTCTCATTAAACTTTGATAAAACACAGTATATACGGTTTCATACAGTGAACGACATGACACTATATTCTGGGGCAATTCAACATTGAGTAACAACAAATCAATGCAAAAAAGTGTGTAATTAGAATAATTGCTGGAGCCCACCCAAGATCATCCTGCAGACATTTGTTTTTGGATGCAGGGATTTTTCACTGTTGCTTCCCAATATATGTATTCACTTAAGAAATTTGTTAGTAACAAACCAATTCAATTCAAAAATAATAGCGATGTGCATAGCTAAACACTAGCAGGGGTGATATTCACTATTGAAGGTTAAATCTAACTTTGGCACCAAAAGAGGTGAATAATGTTGCCACAAAAGACTTCGGTCACTTACCAAGTAGTATTAAAATTCTGACAGACTAGTATATAATTTAAAAAAAAAAAAAATCTGAAAAACAACTCCTTATACAATTTAGATGAATTTTTAGATAAAACTAAATTTCCTTAAAATATTGAGTGTCATGAGTAGACACCATTTATTGATCCAACACGTGCCATATCATTACGAAATGTCGCATTTATGATCCATAGAAGAAGTATTAATCTAATCTATTCTAATTTAATCACTCCATGTTAGCGCCTGATGCAGGTTGATTGTCACGTAGTGTTAATTGCCCTTTTCGGTGATATCAGGCACTCTGGATCATAGGCAGTGATCCAAGCACAGACCGTGCAGTACTGACCAATGTCACGGTGCGAAAGCCTCGGTGGAATGGCTAACATCACACGGACCAACCATTCCACCGCCGTGTGGTCTAAGGCACCATGCTACGCACTGCTCGGTCTCTCCCGCCGGAAGTTCGTGTCCTCACTCTGGCATGGAAGTGCGTGCGGTCCTTAGTGTAAGTTAGTTTGTGAGTCCAGGGACTGACGACCGTAGCAGTCTGGTCCAACACGTTTACAAACATTTGAACCATTCCACGAAGCTTTCGCACATTGGCATTTCTCAGTAGTATCAGTCTATGCGGGAATATTCGTGTTGGATCTAACAATCACCAATACAGTTCAACATTTGGTGACAGTGAAGGTAGGTAGCCAACACCATGTGCCTTATCTTTTATTAGTTTCTTATGGGTGTAATCGCGTTCACCCGCAGATATCAGACAACAATGATGGTAGATAGGTGGATGGAGGGACTTCGGAACTGCAATTTTTATTTTAAATAAAATGTTCAAAAGTTTGTTAAGCTTAAGGGACTTAACTGCGGGGTTATCAGTTACTAAACTTACAAAATACTTATGAACTAGCTTATTCTAAAGACGACTCAAACAACCATGCACAAGGGGGGGATTCGGACCCCCGACCGTAGCGGCCGTGAAGACTGTTTCTGGCGTAAACTATGGTACAATATGATCACGCTCCAAAACATCTTTTACAGGGTTATCCTTATACGGTTGTGACAACCGTATAAGGATAACGACGACTCCATGAAGGCTACAAGCCATAAAGGAAATGGAGGAACATAGGAGGATAGGCCATTCCTTCGGGTTGATACCTAAGATCATATGTGGTAAGACTGTAATCAGAACATGACATGACGTCCTTCACATTTGCGGAATGATGGTCAAGCAGAGTTACGGATATGGGAGGTCCTGTGGCCCACCAAGGACATTCACTTAACATTCAATCTGAATAAAACACAAGACAGTTGTGTAATATTCTACAATATTTTCATTAATTGGCGCATCGGTATTCGGCTGTGCGCTATCATCAAGTACTAGACTATTGCACGGTTGTCTTGTGTTTAATAGAAAGTGAATCAAATATTCTGTCAAGAGTCGATAATGCAGTGAACATTCATTTAATTCGAAGAGCTTTACAATCAAACTAAAGTTGCTTCCACTTGATGGTGGACGTCTAGTTCGGCAATCGGTAATGAATTTATTGTAATAAGGGAATTTCGTGCGCAAATTTTTCTGTTTAATAATGATTCGTTTCACCCATGTGTTCACCCAGGTAATATAAAAAACGATGTCCTGAACATCCGTTAAACAAAGGGCATTACTGTAATATTACGTGCTAGCCCCAAACCAGGGTACGATTTTCTGTTGCTCTTTCTGATGTCAAAAGAATAGCAAAATAAATAAAGTAACTTGTACGACCATGGACTCACCGAAAAAATATATCAAACAATTCAGTGTAATGAAAATAACTATTTACTATCAAGCCGAGATTATTCAAATTTGTAGATTGTCCCTTTCCTGTATAAAGATCACAAGTTATCCATTCATGTCTACTGTGCATTCCGACGAACTTGAGGTATTTCAGCTGGGCAATGCGACATCCCACACTTCCAGAAATGCTACAACGTGGATCCAGGAACACTCTTAAACACCTACGATAGCCACCAATCTCCCCAGTCATGAATATTATTGAGCATATCTGGGATGCCCGGCAGCACGTGACGCTCAGCAGAGGTCTGCAGCCCTTCCTACTCTCATGGACGGCCCTGCAGAATCGGCATTACTTCAGACATTAGTCGAGTCCGTGTCAGATCGACTTACGCGTGTTCGTGGGCGCCATAAACGATATTACGAAGGCTCTTCAGTGCAGAAGAAAGGGAGGGAAGAGAAGGTTAGTGATAGAGGATGAATAGCGAGGGAAGGAGAAGGACAAAAAGAGAGGGATAGGACGAGGTGGTCGCAAAGATGCTACGGAGAGCAAATGAACAGAATGTAGAATACACTTCTCATCTCATTGTACTCATGGCCAATTATACGCCACATGTTCTAGATGATCATCTGGGATGCATTCGGCGTGTCACCTGCCAGACTCATATCTACACTACTGGTTATTAAAATTCCTTAATCAAGAAGAAATGCAGATGATAAACGGGCATTCATTGGACAAATATATTATACTAGAATTGACATGTGATTACATTTTCACGTAACTTGGGTACATAGCTCCTGAGAAATCAGTACCCATAACAACCACCACTGGCCGTAATAACGGCCTTGATTCGCCTGGGCATAGCGTCAAACAGAGCTTGGATGGCGTGTACAGGTACAGATCCCCATGCAGCTTCAACATGATACCACAGTTCATCAAAAGTAGGGAGTGACTTATTGTGACGAATTATTTGCTCGACCACCATTAACCAGACGTTTTCATTTGGTGAGAGATCTGGAGAATGTGCTGGCCCAGACAGCAGTCGAACATTTACCGTATCCAGAAAGGCCGGTACAGGACCTGCAACATGCGGTCGTGCATTATCCTGCTGAAATGTACGGTTTCACAGGGATCTAATGAAGGGTAGAGCCACGGGTCGTAACACATCTGAAATGTAACGGCCACTGTTCAAAGTGCCGTCGATGCCAAGAAGAGGTGACAGAGACGTGTAACCAATGGCACCCCATACCATCACGCCGGCTGATACGCCAGTATGGCGATGACGAATACACGCTTCCAATGTGCGTTCACCGCGATGTTGCCAAACACGGGTGCGACCATCATGATGCTGTAAAGAGAACCTGGATTCATCCGAAAAATGCCGGACGTGGTGGCCGCGTGGACTGAGGCACTTCAGTCACGGTCTGCACGGCCATTACGGTCGGGGCCTCGAATCCCCCCTTCGGGCATGGATATTTGTGCCGTCATAGTTCGTAAGTAGTTCATAAGTAGATTGTAAGTTTAGGGACTGATGACCCCGTAGTTAAGTCCCATAGACTATACAAACATTTGAACATCCGAAAACATGACGTTTTGCCATTCGTGCATACAGGTTCTTCGTTGCGTACACCACCGCAGGCGCTCCTGTCTGTGATGCAGCGTCAAGGGTAGCCGCAGGTCTCCGATAGTCCATGCTGCTGCAAACGTCGTCCAACTGTTCGTGCAGATGGTTGTTCTCTTGCAAACGTCCCCATCTGTTGACTCAGGGATCGAGACGTGGCTGCACGATCCGTTACAGCCATGCGGATAAGATGCCTGTCATCTCGAATGCTGGTGATACGAGGCCGTTGGGATAGAGCACGGCGTTCCGTTTTGCCCTCCTGATCCCACCGATTCCATATTCTGGTAACAGTCATTGGATCGGGACCAACGCGAGCAGCAAAGTCACGATACGATAAACCTCAATCGCGATAGGCTACAATACGACCTCTATCAAAGTCGGAAACGTGATGGTACGCATTGCTCCTCCTCACACGAGGCATCACAACAACGTTTCACCAGGCAACGCGGGTCAGCTGCTGTTTTTATATGAGAAATCTGAAACATTCCGCATGTCAGCAAGTTGTAGGTGTCGCCACCGGTGCCAAACTCGTGTGAATGCTCTGAAAAGCTAATCGTTTGCATATCACAGCATCTTCTTCCTGTCGGTTAAATTTCGCGTCTGTAGCACGTCATCTTCGTGGTGTAGTAGTTTTAATGGGCAGGAGTGTAGATGTATCAGAGATCCCACATCACTCCAGCCTCACCTGATGATGGCAACGTGGTCGTTTGCCGAAATATTCTGCCCGTTGGACACTGAAACCCGACAGTTTTCCCGCGAATTATTTCGATATGAAGTACGCCGGGAGAATTAGAAGAATCACAACACATTTTGATGTTTACTGCAGTGTATTAATGCAGAAAATACTGTATTTGAATTTTTCAAAGCTGATTTCATAATGTGGGACTGAAAGGGTTAATGTCCCAGCTCTGGAATCCACAGCAATGTGCGGAAGGTCTGCACTTCCATCACGTTGAACGATTCTCTCGTAGAATCTTTTTACGGTCCCAGCAGTATCGTATATTTACTGTGTGACCGGATTCCCGATATTCACGTTGGAATGGCCGTAGGCGAGAATTCCCTCCTCATCACCACCTCTGAGACTGTGTATCCCATTTCTCGTGCGATTACTGTAACAACACCTTCAAACTCAATTACGGGCCGGTTTGTCAATCTCTCGTTAAGTTCCAGTTAGACTTGTCATTAGCGAAGAATTGCGTTTGTCAATGTTTCGTTATGAGTTCACCTGACGTTAAAAGACTTCAAACTGGTCGTTAAGTTAATGAGTAGAATTCTTCTCGTTACACGGCCAACGACCAGATAAGTGAGAATCTGTATGAAAATGACAGGATTCCAAAGCGCTAAAATACCGCAATATATTCACGTGATTAAGACCGATTTATTGATCAAATTGACAGACGAACTCCATGTATGAAAATCTAGTGTCGAAATCAGCTTTATCGGATAATTGTGTAGTCATATTACTCACCCCATCCATGTCGGTACCGATTAGACGAGTTTGATATATTGCAGATACGTAACATAACCTGAAAATACGTAACATAACCTCAAAATTTGCTATATCAAAATGCAAACATACGGGCAACGACTAGTTAAGTGAGAATCGGTATGTAGGTAATGGCTGGGATAAGATATTTAGTTGACAATGAAGAGGACGTTAATATTTTGGACGATCTGAAATCCCAAAGGAGTTTTCTGAGGTCTTTCCTCATGGAATCACCAGACAAATATTCACTAGCCTAGAAACCCCCACCAGGCTACCGCTTGAACCGGAGAAGCTGGAAGTGTCTGAACCGTCTCAGAACAGGAGTCGCGCCTGTAAAGACGAACCTAGTGAAATGGGGAATCATCGACGAAAGCGCCGTCAGATGTTAACTGTGGGGAGAGACAGAATATGGAACATCTGCTGACGTGCAAGAACTGCCCAAGGAGCAGCTTTATGGAACGCTAGAGACAACGCCCTAGACGTGGAGCGATATCGAGCTGATGTGTTATGACATGGATTCGGACAGGAGAAAGTAAAGTAAGTTGGACGATCTAGAGGTCATTGACCCATAAAGCGTCCTAGACGTATTTATGTTCGTCCAAATCATTTTCAATGTTGGAATGATGCAGAATTTTACGCGATTTCGTCTTCGAAAGGCCACTGTGGAAACGCTGCATAACAAACTGAAGACTCCAGCAGATAAATATGTATTTTGTAAGAGTTCTGGCGTAATAGATAACAGTCTACAATACTTATCAGTATTTACTCATGCTTGTTGCGCCTAGTGTAACGTCTAAAATGTGATTTCTTCCTAGGATGTACAGGAACATTCGACTTTTGCTAAGTGCAAGTTACTGTTTGCATTAAGGTACTACGCTGTTGGCAGTATGTTTATAGCGGACTTGGCTGGTGCCTTCAATCCGTCTGCTTGGAGAGCTGTTCGGGAGGCGGCACTGCCAGTAGCCTCTCTCAGTCCATTGTGTCCTTGTCTTTCTCTATTAAGGACACAAGACTCTCGCACTCACTTCTTTAAAATTCGAGCTTCTTTTACATTTGATTTCCATGGCGCCAAATAACAATTATCTGCTAACCTCTTCCCCGCTAGTCAAATATGGCGAATGGCAGCTTATTTATACGGCACTTTCATTTGTTTCTATTGCCAACATAGTCGAAATATATCATACCTTCTTGTTTTCTCCAGATTAAAAAACTAGAGGTGTATCTGGCAATGACAAACGCAATGCACTGAACGAACACATTTAACTGGACGTTAAAGGCGTCTTATCGGTTACTAACGAGAAGGTTAACGAGAGATGGACGAACGGCCTTAAATTAACTGTGACAACCCCTGCACCGAACAGTTGTTATCTTTTATAGGCGTTGTCGACCGCAGCGCCGTCTGTTTACGTATCTCTGTTTTCGCACACACCAATACCAGCTTCTTTGCCTCTCCGGCGTTTGTTCTCACCTCTCATCTATTAACCTCTTCTTGCTCTTTTTCTCCGTCCATCTCCTCTTTCCCTCGTCACTGCTATTCAAAATTTATTTTAAAAAAATACGTTCTTAAAATTTTGTAGCAATGCCGAAAAATGACGACAAAATTACTTTCGTAGATTTACAGATTCATTACTACGAGAATTTTCAGTACGTAGAGCATAAGATGGACGCACTCAAATGTTCGATTTTCAGTTACTATGAGAATAGGAGGTTTTAATGTGTGAGACGAAAAAAAATTAGAGTTCTTTACCACTCTCTGTGGCTACATTTATACATGATTTTTTTTAGCGCACCATGTTCCAAAGGACATTTCTAATTATACCAGATTCATTGTCTTTATTATATAATTAATATTAAAAATGCGCATTTCATTATCGAGGTAACTTTAAAACTTATATTAACAATAAATTTATTGCCCCTTATGTGGTATCCTCGGAGTATATCAAAAGTGATTTGGTGAGCCAACATCGGTCAGTATTGCTACAAAAGGACATTAATGTAATTTTAGGTAGTGATCGCCTTTTGTGGCAGTAATGACAGTTCTTGGGTCACTCTGTCACGTTTTGTGTATTAGAATATTTCGTTTAGCACTTGGTAATATATGTGCAGAGCAGACAGTCTCGAGTAAGTCTGCTGACATCTGTACGGATATATATTCCTCTGGGTTAAACATGCACTACTAGAGGTAGTTAGTCATTGATGCTAGAGGACTGAATATCACACTTCTCAGGCGTTGAAACTGGAACCTAAGAATACAGTGTGAGAAAACAACGGCTGTCAGTGCGCAATTTTAAATTAATAGCAGTTGACTGCAATTTGGCGTTCGCTTAAAATTCCAGTAGTACGTCGTATACAGGCGGGGATACAGTAAATAATGCAGCTGGTCTTTCGTCAATCTTTTGATGAAGTGGCCACAAGTTTCAACGGCAGGCCTCTTTCTAATCTCTTCACTTTCCACTGACTCCATCCAATGCCATCCATCCCCCACCAGAACTGAACTACGCCACAGGGCGTGTCATGAACACAACTTCGAGAGAAGTTACGTATATTGTATACCTATTGTAATTTTCTAACACCCATCGTTTGAAACATCTGTGAAACGTATGCGAATATTCCTTATAGCATATATTCCATCACACACTCTTACGGATCACAGTGAAATGGGCCTACATGTACGACAGTTAATTTGTTTGAGTAATACAGTGAAACGGTTTTCCTCTCTACCAAACTTTCTTTATGCCTGGAAAAGAGAACGCAGATTTTTACACGGCGTCAAATTTTACTCTGTGTTTCAGATATATGCCCAACAGTCGAAAGAGAACACCATTAAGCAAACAGAACTACACGATATAATAAATAGTGATGAAGAATGGTTACGACAACATATAATAGACTACATCAAGAGAAAAGCAGACAGAAAGCTAATCAACAGTCCGCATACTCAAGAGACCCTACAGACCGCAACACACAGACAAGTGCCACGTCTAAGACGCAATGGTACAACACACATATTGAAACTAATGGCACATACTCATCTACAGTAACAAAATAGTTCGCAAGATAGCCAAATAGGGACTGTAAATAGAATACGATATAAAATATTGAAGAAAGTCCGAATACAGATAACACTACCAGTCAAATTCAATAAATCAGCCATATTTCAACTTACATGCAACACATATCAATCAATGTACGTAGGACAAACAATTAGGAATTTCAGAACCAGTTCCCAGAGCACGAGGAAATAACAGTTACCGTAGCACATTTGCAGACCACCTAATAACAACCAAAATAGAAACATATTGCAGAATATTATCATCTAACCAAAGCATATTCCATAATCTAATAATAGAGGAAAAACTGCTAGATATAAAAATCAGTAGCAGTTGTCGATGAAAACACCACCTCTTTAAGAAACAACTACTTTACACTCACACACACACACACACACACACACACGCAGACACACACACACACGCACACACACACAATCGTAGAAACACAAACACCGGGACACAGAGGGAAAATAAATCCGCTGGCATTCCCACCTGAGAACAAAAGAAGGCTGTCTCGTAGGGATACACAATAACAAAGCTTTCACAGCCTTTCTGCGAAATGTATGTATTGTTTGTGTGTGGCTCACAAAAACGCTGAAGATGAAGTACATGCCAAAACCAACTGTAAGTAAGAGACAATATAGACTGATTACGAAAGTTACCTGTACTCAAAATTTCAGTTTTCATACACACACGAACGTGTTAACTTATCAAAAAAGGATCCCCTAGAATTATATGATGTTATAAAAATGGCCCTACACGAACATACCACGTAAAACTGAGGTAATGGCGAAAACTAACGAACAATACTTTTAAGCCTAATTTTCACACCTCGGTCAGTACTGAAATATGATCACATCCACATACATAAATAAATAATAAATAAAATAAGGGAAAAAATTATGATGGCAATGAGGCGCTGAAACATGTTGGGATAAAAAGCAAAAAATGTTGTTTGCAGTCAGGAGTAATTTCATACGCAGTGTTTTCACCGCAAAACACGGAAAAGCACCAGAGGTGCAAATTCAAAATGGTAAACATATAGGTAATGCCTGTGTCTCAGGTATGATACTGTTCAAAGGCGACGGGTAGTATTGGTTCACAGACCAATAGTAACAGAGTACATGTGACACCATTATACTTAAACATAGTCACTTGACTCGGGGCACGAAGGCTGAAATTACGCGTAGAAGTAAAGAATAAAACGTCTTTTGTATTCTGATCACACACTTAGTAGTGCAGTTTACGTATGTACGGCAACAGTCATGAGGTTTTCATCTCGGTGCCGCTCTAGTGCTGCTCTAGTGTTCACCCAGTATACGAGTCGAATCTTGAGCCCAACTCGGCATGCGCAGTTCGTGTTACCTGTGGTCTCAGCTTTCGGGCGGCTACCTGCACACGGCCTGGACGTATAACTCTGGGCTCTGAGCACAGAAGTGTTGCGTGCCTGAACATGATTCTTCGTTACCGCCATTTTTCAAATTGGTAAGCGAAATTCTATCAGCTTTTACGTGGGAAAGAATTATTTGTGTACTGCTTTTTTTTAAAACTTAATGACAATATGCGACGTAATTGGCTCGTATTGTAGTTGATATATATTTTCTGTACGAATTTTAATAAAATTTCCTAGCAGCTATATTTGAATCTGGATGGAAACGAAATAAGCACATCCACTAGGCGCTCAGACAACTGAAGTTCAACACCCGGATAGTATAGAGATCACTGAATCAGACACTGGAATATGTCCGCAACGACAATTAGCTACGTTATGTTAGATGAAGTCTTTGTTAGCGCTTAAAAGTGGTTCTTTGTGTATAGAACGGGTCGTTATGGTGTTAGTCCAGTCAACGAGGAAACATTGTGGACAGAAAAGGTATAGTCACAAATTTTAGCGCAGAGCTAGGAGGGAGTTCGTAACATTTACTACAACAAAGGTCCTATTGAATATTTCTGCAGGGTTAATACTATCTGTTTTTTCAAATGATGCAAAAATGGCTGATGATTAACAATATTGTTTTAATGGTATGAAATTGCTGTTTCTGTACAAATGAAGTGGGATAGAAAGTAATATTAAATACGTGCACAGTGTCAATGTTCAGCAAGAACACATTGTGTTCTGGGGATCTAACGGGGTGAGAACTCTCGGGTGAAGCGTTGAAACACTGAAAGAAGGCAAGTCACAGAACTGAGGTCAAGCACTTTTCTCTTTCATACGTCTGCACACTTCAGATCTAGAAGTGATCCTCACTGTATCAAGGCTCCTTATTACTTGTGGCAAGAACACACACAATTTTTAAATATGCAATACAGATGACGATACCAACCGTAATTCACTCCAACACTCCACTGTCGCGAAAGTACCTAACATCCGGATTTTTTTCTTCTTAAACAGGCATCATATGCTTCTTGGCATTTAGTGTCATCAGTAACACATATCTGCATTCTATATAATGTTGGGCGCCAACATTGGCATGTCAGGTCCGTGCGTCGTCGTATGGCACACTGTTCAAGATATCTGCTGCCACTTGTAACGTTACAGCTAAGCAGCATATTATGCCTACGGAGAGCGATCAAAATTTATGTAAAACACACTTACTTCAGCCAAGATCGCTAGTTTATTTGTTTTTTTTTTTTACCGGTTTCGATTAACTATATCATCATCTTCAGAAACAATTTTTATTACAATTTGCTCTAATTTCCAATAAAATAAAAAGTTACTTGTGAAAATGGAATATAAGACAAGGAACATTGTCAAACGATTAAAATTTGCATAACAAAAGTAGCTGAAGTAAGTGTGTTTTACATAAATTTTGATCGCTCTCCGTAGGCATAATATGCCGCTTAGCTGTAACGTTACAAGTGGCAGCAGATATCTTGAACAGTGTGCCATACGACGACGCACGGACCTGACATGCCAATGTTGGCGCCCAACATTATATAGAATGCAGATATGTGTTACTGATGACACTAAATGCCAAGAAGCATATGATGCCTGTTTAAGAAGAAAAAAATCCGGATGTTAGGTACTTTCGCGACAGTGGAGTGTTGGAGTGAATTACGGTTGGTATCGTCATCTGTATTGCATATTTAAAAATTGTGTGTGTTCTTGCCACAAGTAATAAGGAGCCTTGATACAGTGAGGATCACTTCTAGATCTGAAGTGTGCAGACGTATGAAAGAGAAAAGTGCTTGACCTCAGTTCTGTGACTTGCCTTCTTTCAGTGTTTCAACGCTTCACCCGAGAGTTCTCACCCCGTTAGATCCCCAGAACACAATGTGTTCTTGCTGAACATTGACACTGTGCACGTATTTAATATTACTTTCTATCCCACTTCATTTGTACAGAAACAGCAATTTCATACCATTAAAACAATATTGTTAATCATCAGCCATTTTTGCATCATTTGAAAAAACAGATAGTATTAACCCTGCAGAAATATTCAATAGGACCTTTGTTGTAGTAAATGTTACGAACTTTCTCCTAGCGCTGCGCTCTTCACGTCGGGAACGTCAACGAAATTGTGCTGGCCAGTCGAAGACTGACTTGTCCGAGAGACTGCAGACGAATGGCATATTTCAGTAGTAGGATGATATAATGAAATCCTGACACGTCTTGGAAT
This sequence comes from Locusta migratoria, assembly GCA_026315105.1. Lineage (NCBI taxonomy): Eukaryota > Metazoa > Arthropoda > Insecta > Orthoptera > Acrididae > Locusta > Locusta migratoria. The sequence goes on along the minus strand of CM048745.1, from coordinate 28,397,162 downwards.
GCATCGTGTTGTCACCACGTTCGTGCCACGGATCATGAATCACCACCAGAAAGACCATAGTTCCTCCGTCTAGGAAGAGCTTTTGCATCGCGTGACAACGAGATGTTCCTGGTGGTGGGACTTGGGTCTACGACCCACGGTTACGATGTTTTGAGACAAAGGTTCAATCTTCACATGACGTACGGAAAGGATCTGCAACAACGAAAAAAAAAATGCCCGTCACGTCAAATCAAATGTGTTTCTAAGGTGAAATAGAGGTAAAATGGTGATTAAAATTTGTCTCGACCACGTCTTTCGTAGTTAGCACCTGTCCTTAAATATTAAAATTTGAGGAACATTTCAAAAATAATATCTTTGACTTGTCTCTGAAATAAAGGGTTTATGTGACGAGGTTCTTGGAACGGAACTGCCGGGAAATAACATATATTATTCTTCATATTCTTCATATTATTATTCTAAAAGGACTTGGTTATTTAAATAAGCCCCTCAGAAATAAAGACATCATGTTTAAACAGTAAGAAAAATATACAAGAAATTGTGTTAGGCTCTGGAAGGTTTAATCCAAAGGTATTAGTAAACTGAATATATGAACAATCATTAGGTGTACCAACTTAAATACTCAACGTATGCACCAAATAAAATTTTACGAGCCTATTGATTCCCAGCAATGAAGACGACGAAAGCTGACACACCCGCCGACGTCGCCTCTATCATACAGAAGCAATACAGACAAACTGTAAATTACTACCAACCAAATACAGGACGCCACAAAGTGCTAGACGGTCGGGCATTAAGCAGTCGCAGTGAAGCGGGCTGAGGAAAGTTTAAAAGCTGTGCTTTGAGTAAGCCGTAACTGCTTAGTATCTGAATATTGGCCCAAATTTTCACGTGATATCGGTTTCTGTGGTTGATTTCTAGCTCACGTATTTTCTTCTCGAGAAAATATGAGGTCGAGTTGATGATGTTTCCTTGTTAGACAACAACTCAGTAAGCGTACATGAGAGTAAACCAACTACCAGCCTCTACGCATAATGGCAAGAGACATAAACTGATCGTAGAATGCAGAGATAGATGACCATGATTACTGAAAAGCCGTTACCACAAACCAAATACGTAAGAACAACCTCCAACGTCTGATAAATTCCATTTTCATTTTGACGAAGATATACTGTATTTTATACAAGCTAAAATTATTTTTAAAAATTTGTACCACTTGGCCATCTCACCCAGATATCAGGCTTAGATGGCCGACATGTAAAGGACAGATAGCCATCGGACTATAAAATCAAAAAGAAGATTAGTAAAATGAACTTGTAACACATTAAACATGTTTTTTTAAATCTTTTTATGTAAAAGATATTCTATTAAGATATTAATATTGTTAAATTATGGATTAAACTGAACCTTATTTGAAAAAAAAAGCACTGTACAATTCTCGATCGTTTTTACATTTAGATTAACCGTTGCAACATAGTAGTTTTATATAGAAAACTAGCTTAATTCCGCTACTTCGCACGCGTAGACTGGGAGGTCTGCTTTGGTTCTTTCTACTTTTAAATATAAATTCTCATAGAATCACCTTTGAAAATACTTTCCTAATCAAGTATTTTGATATAACTTGCCACCCCCTTTTGCACCATTGATGGCAGAACATCCCGAAACATTTTTTTTTTAAATTATAACCATGGCTCAAAATCCAAATTTTCGCGTTTCTAGCATCGAAATAGTCTTAGTACCACCCTTAAAGAGTTTCCTTCATTTCACCCGCTTAATGGCTGTATTTCCAAAAATATCGAAACATGCGTTTTTAAATTCTAAATCCGAAGTTTTGTATTTCTTGCTTCAGAATTGCTTCAGTAGCAACGTATTTTCAAAAAAACAACCGTTCATTCTCTATGTTTCCACCTTAGTGATGGGAATATCGAAAAATCGTTGATGCCTATAGTGTGAGATAAACAACGTCCACAAATTTCAAGTTTTTACCGTCGGTAGAAAACTTTTCAGCGCTGTTTTCTGTCTTTTAGGAACGGATCGAGAGCGCGATGTTTCCTTCTTCGAAATATCTTGGCACTTTTAATTTTCAAACTGCAATATGTACTTATTTTTCTTTATTCATACGCTTGGTGCAGAAAAATAGCTGAAGAATGTGCTTCACGATTCGGTGTATATAACCTCTTTGCTATTATAGTGTCCGAATCTTATATAACCTGACGAGTTTCAATCACTATATTTCCCACCCTCATATAACTATCTACACGGAACTGCTATGATTTACATCGGGAGACATTGTACTACAACAACATAGAGATATCGTTCGTGTCCATCTTGTAGTCTTTGCTGAAGAGCAAAATATTGTCATCCACTCGTTCAATTATATATAAGACAGTAATTTTCAACTCCCATATCTTCTACCCCGTTATCATTATCAACCCTCTGCCACCATAGTGCACAATGTGAGACTGATATGTACTACCACATACACTGCGATGCGTAGTTTTGGCTGCAGAGTGAAATAAAGGCACAAACACCACAATTCTTACATATAGTAAGATAGTGAGAAATCACCTCAGTTATTCGTTTATTTCACTTTAGAGCTACGCTTAATTTATAAACAGCAAGTTTTACCGTGTAGGCTTGGATTTTGTTTATAAAATGGCATTGCCAAATCGATGGCACGCAGCTACATACCCTGTATAGGATTCGTGTGACCATCGCTTGCACCTGATACATTCACTCTTGTTTGTTTTCGAGGAGCCTTCACCGCTTGCAACGCACACTTCCTCTACGTCACTCGAGTCGTCTTGTGTTGCACTTCATCTGATGAGTGCACTATCGGCAGGTTCCTCACCTTCCAGACCCGAATGTGTCCCACACAGACCGCAGCCGCTCCTCGGCCTCGGCCAGCCAGGCCGACCACACTTCGCTGCCCTCTGCCTCTTCACCCGCCACACCCAGTACGTGCATGTCTCCACTGCATTATCTTCCCATCTCATTCTCGACCGCCCCAGTACTCTCTTTCCTTTAGCCTCTCCGTCCATTACATACTTCCTTACCATGTTCCCGCCTGTCCTCCTCAATTGTCCGTATCATCTTATCTGTTAATTTTCACACTCGTTACTGGTAGAAAGTGTGTATAGTTTTTTGAGTTTTCTGTTTTCTTTATTCTCCACTGTTTATTTCCTTTCTCCGAAAATTTTCCATTTTTCTGCAATAGACCTATTTCTTTTTCCTTTTCCACAACGTTTAAATTGTGGTCTTCAGTCCGAGAACTGGTTTGATGCACTCTCCTCAGGAAAGCCTCTGCATCTCCTCATAAGAACGGCATCCCACATCCGTCTGAATGTGCCTACTATATGCGTCTCTTGGTCTCCCTCTGCTATTTTTACCCCACACATTTCCATCCAATGCTAAATTTACGATTCCTTCATGTCTACGAATTATCAATCGATACCTTCTTGTAGTCAAGGTAAGCCAAAAATTCCTTTTCTCCCCAATTTTCTTCAGTACACCTTCATTAGTTACGCTATCTACCCACCTAATCTTCAGCATTCTTCTGTAGCACCACATTTCAAAAGCCTGTATCATCTTCCTATCTCAACTACTTATCGTCCAGGTTTCACGTCTGTATAGGTTAACACTCCACACAAATCCCTTCAGCAAAGGCTTTCTTACACATAAATTACACATAAAAAACGCTTTTCTTCCCATTGCCATTCTTGGTTTTATGTCCCCTGTACTGCGACCGTCAACTTATTTTACTGCTCACGTAACAAAACTCGCGTATCACCTTTATTGTTTCGTTACCTCGTCTAACTCCTTCAGCATCGCCTGATTTTCTAAGACTGCATTCCATTACCCTTGTTTTGCTCTTTTTAATGCTCAAATGTAGACTGTTCCGTGCCTCCCGTTACTTTTTTGTAGTAATACATGTATTTGCGAGTGGACGGTGGGCCTTATTTTATTTTGCCGTTATCCCAGGCCTCCGGCGGACTTAGCCCTCCACTGCCCTTCCTGTCTCTGACAGAATTACAATGTCGTTAACAAAAAAGCAATTTTTTTTTTATTTCTTCACTTTGAACTTGAAGTCCTTTTCTTTTATAAGGGCCGGCCGCGGTGGCCGAGGTGACTGAGGCGCTCCAGTCACGGTCAGCACGGCCAATACGGTCGGGGGTTCGAATCCCCCCTCGGGCATGGATATTTGTGCCGTCCTAGTTTGTAAGTAGTTCATAAGTAGTTTGTAAGTTTAGGGACTGATGACCCCGTAGTTAAGTCCCATAAGCTTAACAAACATTTGACATTTTTTTTGTCTTTTATAAGGTTGCAGCAGTTAAAGGCAAAACGAAATCTGTCTTTAATTCGCTTCATTAGCTCATAACAATGTTTTTATTATAATTTCAAAGTTTCCATTCTTCAGACACAGAATTAAATTTAACCATGATAGTTCAACTAACTCATAATTTACGTTTCATCTCATTTGCAGTTTTCACAATGGTGAGGCGATCATCATAATTCCGTCGACTAGCTTTCTTAAAGGTCAACGGAACACCAAAAAATGAAACGTTCAGGCACAGAGCAAGATGCCATTTAGTAACTACTTTTTCAATATCCCTTTTCGACTGGACTTCCTAAGAGTGAAAGAAACAATAAAAAGTGGAAAACTTTGGGCACAGTGGTAGCTGGAACACGCTCGAATACCTCTGAAACATCGCTGCTCAGACAACTGCCCTCTCTCTCCTCCGCGCTCCTAATTAGCAGTGGCTTTACACGTGTTAGGACCAGTCTGACTAGCATAAGGCAGCATTCACGGGGCCCTGTGAACGCGCCACGTTCTAACCGTGCATAGCTTGTTCTTCTACGGTGTATCTGGTGTCTGCTATGTTACTGACGCCGCCAAGGAAAAGGTTGATAACAGAACGAGGAGCTCAGTATTACACTCGGAACGAATCAGTATCATGGGTGACATGTGATCTTGTGTTAAAGTCGTCATGTTAAGGTCAGAGCTGCAACGTGAATATAAGTAAATGGAGTACCTTTTGTAATCTATTCTTTAATATGTAAAACAGAAAATTTGGAACGTATTTAGTTCAAATAAAGCATAATGAAGAGAAAAGCCTATACTCGTCTGAGGCCTACGTGTGAACGTATTAGTGATATTTCCACGAAAACAATAAAAATAAATTACGATTGAATAACAATGTTGTTCACCGATGCATATATCGTGGAAAGGAATTAAGCATTCCAGTCCAAGTCTTCTACTCTTGTCGGTTAATAACAAAGAACAAAATGATAAAGAGTCAGTCTTTTCACCTGAAAAGATTAATCTGTACATCGGATTACAAACGTTTGAAGTAGAGGGTTATCAATGATAAAATACGTTTACGGCATTTCTGCTCTCAGTGAAAATGACGAGAATTACAGGGCTTGACGAATAGAATGAGCAGTCCAAGGAGTTCAGAATGTAGAGTAAACGTTAACTAAAGTAATAATGGCGAAAATCTTACTGCGGCGCTCAATGTAGACGAAGTATTGACAGAAAATCAACAAGTAAATAGAGGAAGACCCAAAGAAGCAGATGATTGGCACAGGCTAATATTGTATATGATTGCTGGGCCGAAATAAATCTCGTACTTTCAAACATAGGTCTTATTTTGAGGAATAAATTTCTCAGTGTGTACTCATATACTGTAGAAGAAAGACGAAACTTTCGTATACTAAGAAATAAGAGAACTTTATGAAGAAACACACATAATTACGGAAAAAATAACAAGGTCATATGGTATATGTTAAGACATCCAAGAATACCTTTCATGGTAATAGAGAAAGCTGTAGACCTAGAGGAATGTTGGGAAATGCATGAGATGAAATATAACCAAAACACACACACATTCCCAAAAGTTGTCTGTTCAAATTATTTTGAGAACACTAACATAACTAAAACTCTATCACAAATTTCTTAGACGGGGAGGGGGGGGGATAAAAACCTTAAAGAGAAACCCTCATTTTAGTCCTGATTATCTTGGAAAAAAAAAATGTTTTATCCCCAGAACTTTTTGTTATCGTGATAGGTGGCGCTATAATCGACGAAAAAGTAATTGCAATGTGAGAATATGTCGAAAAGTAATTAATAATTAATATAATATAACAATAATATAATTTCAACACTGTATATTTTTAATTCGTTAGTTACACTATAAGCTTATTTCAACTTAATAGTCATCTTCAGGTGTTATGCCTGCAAAACATAAGTTTTCATAATATTTAGTACTATGCTGCCTACTTGTTTTATACAGATGTAAAAGAAATGCTACATACTCTTCCGTGTACCTTCCTGGTGGCCGACAAGGTCCACGTGGCGGCATTCCTGCAGTGCTGCTGCTCTTATGAGCCTCGGCGGCCTCAGTGTTCGCGAGCCGCTGTCGCAGGCTCTGCCTCATCACAGCGCCTGGCCAGTCGGCTTGGTAAGCGCGGCCTGGCCTGCTAAGCGACAGCGCTGTGGCTGTGGCCTCTATCGCTGTTGTTGTTCTGTGTCGTGTTCCTCCATGGCAGGAAAACCTAAACGTTCTATGCAACGCATTTTACGTGGAGCAGATGTGGATGATAAAGAACGTTTCGGCGAATCCTCCGATGATTTTGACGACAGCGATAATGACCCTGATTTTCAGGTATTTAGTGAACATGACACTAATTCAGAGCAGGAACCTGAAAGTGATGAAGAAATGACACCTGATGATGACGAAGCAGCTTACTTCTTCGGTAAGAACATATGTTTTCGATAGCGAAAAAAGCAGCCAGCAGGCAACGTAAGAACAAGACAACACAATATCGTCTTACAGCATCATGGACTGCGACAGACGCCTCAAAGTCTTGAAGAAAACCCTTCTGCTTTGGAGGTATGGAATATGTTCTTTACACAAGATATTCTAGACGAAATCGTTCTATGTATAAAACTGAAAATATCGCAGCTTAGAGCACAGTATGCGAATGATCGCTTGTCCTATCTACAAGATGTTGACGTCATTGAATTGAAGGTACTAATTGGCCTGTCGGTGTATTCAGCGGTTTTCAGATCGGAGCACGAATCGGTTTACATCCTCTTTGCAACCGATGGAACAGGCAGAGATATTTTCAGATGCACTGTTAGTAAGGAAAGATTTCGGTTTTTTCTGTATTCATTACGATTTGACAACCCAGATGATCGGCAGAAAAGAATGGAAGAAGGAAAGAAGGCAGCAGCAGTTCCACAAATCTTTTTGTGTATAATCGAAAACAGTCAACTCTGCTTTTCTGTAGGTACAACAATATGTGTCGATGAAATGCTTCTACCTTTCCGTGGAAGGTGTGGGTTTAGAATGTATATGCCGAAAAACCCGGCAAGATGTAGCGTGAAAATTCGGTGTTTGAACGACGTTAGTACAAGTTACTTGTATAATACATACATTTATTCTAGAAACGAAATGGAAGAAATGTTACAGGTGACAACTGGTACTCATCTATGTAACTAGTCAATGAACTTTCAAATTAGGTCTCACATACGTTGGTACACTGAAAAGAAACAAAAAGGAGATTCCACCGCAATTCCTACCCAATAGCAAACGTCGAGTGAAGACATGGTTTATGGTTTTACAGAAGACATGACTCTGGTTTCCTTTGTGTCCAAAAAGGCCAAATCTGCAATACTCTCTGGATTTTTTCAGAAAATAATGATCATGTATCAGGAAAACCCGAGATCATCCAGTTTTATAATACAACAAAAGGAGGTGTGGACTGCCTCGTCCAAAGATGTTCAGGTTATTCTTCAAGTCGTCGGACAAAAAGATTTTCTACACTTTAGTGGATGTTGGGTGTAGTTTAAATTCTTATAATATTCATCTCGGGTGTGCAGCCGGATACCGTCGTCAGCTAAACACAATATTTCGGCAGACCAACTGGCTGCCATCTTCAGGTGAGTGCGCTGGTGTTTTGTTGACGACGGTATCCGGCTGCACACCCCAGATGAGTATTATCAGTTATTACGCCAGGAAAGTCTACGCAACCACAGTGTAAATTCTTATGTGGTGCATCAAGCATATCCAAAGGCAGGAGTAATGACAAGAATGAACTTCATGAAGACCCTTGCAGGAGATCTAGTTGAGCCTCATAAGAAGCGTAGACTCTCTATTGGACACTTGCCACGAGAGGTGAGTGGCACCAGTAGAATATTACTAAATATACATGATGAGCCTCATACACCAAAACAGTTTGAAAATCGAAGAACGTGTGCCTCTTGTCCTCCTCATCTGAAAAGAGAAATAAAAAAGATATTCGTGTCAACAGTGTGATGTTACAATTTGTTTGCGGTGTTCTAGAAAGGTCTGCGTGAAGTGTATATGGCGTCAAAGCGACTAAAAGAATATTTAGTGGCACACAGAAGGGTATCTTTAGTTTGTACTTTTTGTTTGATAAGGAAAATGTGGAAACCTTACAGGGAGAATCGTAAATGGATAGGAGATATCGCATACAGTTTACTATCATTCATCTGGGATTTTTGTATCTAATCACGCTGTGAATTTGTAATATAATCTCTATAATGGTAATCTGTGGGTGTGTAGAGAAATAATTAATTTCTGTTCTTGTCGTAGCACAAAAAATAAAAATGTACTGCAGATTGCGCAGTGTTTTACTTGTCGTCGTGTAACTCATACTGCATTGTTAAAAAAAGTCAAATTTCTAATAATGCCCTCTCTAAGAAGTGTAATGAACGACAGGAAGTCATGAAAATATATATTTAGCAAAACACTAGTTTAATATATCGAAAATATATGAGCGGCCTGAGAGACCCCTCCATAGTAGTTGGGTTCCTGTCAACGTCTATAGTAGTTAAGGGTTAAAGTTCGTAGTCTGCATATTGATAATGCGATTATGGTTCAATACATACGCAGAGTACAAAGTTGTTCCTTGCAACATAATAATTCGCAGACTACTGAATTTCGGGTTACCGTCTGCTATCTAAGGATTGCCGTAAGAGTGCTTGATGTTTCGGAAGGAATAGTAAACGTTGTAGGACGTGGTAGTAAGACGGACCTGCAATAAAATCACACGTAACATTTGTCAAATTTTTATTGATTTGCGGAGAAACACCTGCGTCCAGCGTATTTTCGTTTCGCGCATTTATCAAATGCCTGCAGTGTTGAGTGTAGATATATATGTTTTAAAGTCTCCTTTAGTTTACATTGAAGTGTTGATGGTCCTTTGTTGACTAAATCTACGGTAATAGAGCGTGTAAACATGCCGCACGTTTTAACACATGCTGAGTATGCCGATTTGGTACTAGTGACTGGGTTTTGTAATGGAAGCGATGCTAATGTTAGTAGACAATACGGGATACTACCATATTCAGGAGTGTTTATTCCGTGTTCAGTGTCTTGCGCACGGCTATGTACAAGGGCTGGCTCACGCCTTTGCTGTAGCGCGCGCCGCCGTGGCCCCGATTCCTCCCTACTTCTCCCCCCCCTTCCGTGACGTCACCAGGGTACAGAAGCAGGTGGACCGTGGCTGCCGAGTGGCTGAGCTGAGCGCTGATTTGTGTTGTGTTTGGCACCGTTTTTTGTACACGTGTTTCGTAAGTGTTCCGTGTAGTGTGGTGTCATTGAGTTATAGCATTTACAATGGTTAACTGTTGTATTGCAGCATGTAAAATGATTCACGAAAAACGACTGTGGTTTTTTACCACAGGTTCCCTAGTGATCCTTCCACGATTTCCGTATGGCAAGTTAAAAGTAAACGAGCGGATCAAATAAATATAAAAAAAATTCTAGTATTTTCACTTTATTGCCAGCGATTATGAAGATGACGTAAAAACAGAATTCTCGGTTTACCTTAGAAAAAAAATCCTCAAAAAACTTGAGGATCCAACTGTTAACATTGCTAATATGAGCACTGATAATTCTTACATAGACCTAAGAAATGAAAGGCACAACAGAAGGATTCTTACAAAGAGAGCGATGGAACATCTTAAAACAATAAGTCCTAAAAAATTAAGATTATCCGAAAGTGTTGTACAAACCACAGAGGAAAATATAAGTGATGCAAATATGGCAAATAATGAACATCATGATGCAGCTACAGGATGTGGTGTAGAACACTCGACTAAATGTTTGAGTTGCTTTGAAAAGCAAAAGAAAATAGAACCACTGGAAAGGTCAATACGAGCTATCAGATGTGAACTACAAATAGCTAGAACGAAAATTAAAGCAACCGCTAAAAAAAACTTAAGCGGAGTTTAAGAAGTAAGACTAATTTAAAAATGGTCCTCAGTAAACAGAAAACAGTTACAAACACGAAATGTCGTAAACAATGTCACATATTTCTCAACAATGCCAAAAAGTTGTTTACGGAGAACCAGATTAAAGCTATTACGAACAGAAAAAGCTAAAGAAATTCAATTCAGACGACATTTCGAAAGCCACAATTTTGAGAGCCTTAAATTAAAAAAAACCTATGAATTAGTGTGGAAAAAAAAGTGTTTTCCGCTTCCTTTTCCATCTACTCTAGAAAGGTGGTGCATGAAGCTCTAATGTAACCCTGGCATTTTAACGAACGTTTTAACGTTAATATCTAAAAGTGCAGAAACTTTGTGTGAACTTGAACGAACGTGTATTCTTAGCTTTGATGAGATCCACATTGATTCTAAGATAAGCTATTACGCTGGTCAAGGTCAAACTATTCTCGAAAGTCCAGGTAGCAGCCGGTATATTACTCCTTTGATACGACAATGACCAAAGCTGTAATGTTTCATATCATACAACAGCTGGACAAATGTAATTTAATAGCTGCGGCGGTTGTGTCTAATTTAGGAGGCTGTAATACATTGTACAAAGAATTGGGGGAAAGCGTAGAAAATCCTTGACAAACCCATGCAATGATATTAGAAATATCTACGTCTTCGCGGACATGCCTCACTAGTTTCAACTGTTGAGAAACCACTTTTTAGACAATGGCCTAATTTTTCTAGATGGTAGCGAACTGAACGTTAGTATTTTAATAATAGTTATTCACAAAGATTCAGGAGAAATCAGACTGTGTCACAAATTGAAGCCAGAGTTTCTCAATTTAAAAGAAAATTCAGTGCAAAAAGTTGGGCCTGCAAAAGAAATATTTTCTATCACAGTTTCAAAAGCAATATCAGTTTTATGTGGAAATAAAGAAGCATCACATTTTTTGAACTTGTGAACAAGTTTTTCGATGTAATTAATTAACTATATAATGTGTAAAGGTTTTGTATAGATTGTTGAAATATGACGTTAATTGTTACTGTCACATGCTCCGGCTTCGCACGGGTAATCTTTAAACTTCCTTAACTCGAGAACTAATGAACGTATCGTGATGCGGTTACTTTTAAATTGTAGAGTTCTTATAGATCTAAATGAAAGGCCGGGAGAGCATATGTCCAACTTTTATAGATCTCCCACAATCACTATTTATGTAGTCTGAAGCCATCCGGCGTCAGCGCCTTTGGAGAGAAATATGATAAATTTGCTCCAGTCTTAAAAGTCAGACGTATGCTCTCCCGGACTTTTGTTTAGATCTTTCTAAGTTCTGCAATTTAAAACAAACTGCATCATGGTGCGTTCAGTAGTTCTCGAATAAAATAAGTTTAAAGTAATAAAAAAATGAGCAAATGGTTGAATTCGGGGTATAAGTAATCTGATGCAATATATGTACCACATATTTAATATTATATTCATTTTCACCTTGTAAAGTGTGGTTGTTGTTGATGATGGTTGTTTAAGGGGGACAAAAATACAATGGTCATCAGTCTCCCATTCCATCTCTAAACGTCAAATGTAAAACCGTGGACGTGAAAGATTGTTGTTGTTATTTTTGGTTGTTTAAGGGGGACAAAACTACAATGGTCATCAGTCCCCCATTCCATCTCTAATCGTCAAAAGTAAAACCGTGGACGTGAAAGAAATACGCCCAGAGTTTAAGGTTACGAAGTGGGAAAGGAGTCCCACTGAGTCCATAAAACATCATCAAGAACGACAAGGTACAAAACGAAAAGAGACGATCACACAAAGACATATTACAACAAAGAAGCCAATATCTGTTGTTGACCGACCATAAGAATAAAAAAGGAAAAGTCAACCACTCGGTAACACAAAGAAATCTCCAGTTAGAGAGAAGGAAAAAAACCTGCTAGTATAAAACGTAAAACGCGATCTGCCATTGTAGCATCATCACCTAAAACATCTGATAAAACGCCAGGGATGTTAAAATTCCGCCGCAAGGCGGCTAAAACGGGGCAGTCCAATAGGATGTGGACTATTGTCAGACGAGAGCCACACTGACAGTGGGGCGCGTCCTCACCACGAAGGAGATGTCCATGGGTGAGCCACATATGCCGAATGCAGAGCCGACACACCACCACTGAGTCCCGGCGAGAGGGCCGCATGGAGGAACGCCACACTGCCGTGGTTTCCCTGACTACCCGCAGTTTATTGGGCATGCTCAGGCTACGCCACTCAGCATCCCAAAGCCAATGTACCTGTTGGCGCATCAGTGAACGGAGATCCAAGGCCAGGAGGCCGACTCGAGAATGGATGCACCGACAGCCTGCTTGGCAAGCTGGTGAACCCGTTCATTGCCCGGGATACCCACATGGCCTGGGAACCAGATGAACGTCACTGATCGCCCGGACAGTTCACTTGGCACGAAGCGTCTTCTGTATGGCCAACACCAGGGGAGACCGCGGTCCAGCAGGAGTCACCTGAGCAGGACTGATTATGCACTAAAGCTCTGCGATTGGCCACCAGGTCTGCAGTGTAAACACTGCAGCCATTCGGCAGAGAGTGTTGTTCCACACGGTCACCATGAAGATAAGCAAATCCCATGTGGGCATCAACCAGAAAACCATCGGTGTAGAGCAGGTCATACACAGGGAACTCTGCTACGACAGCGGAAAACAGAAGGCGGAGTGCCTCCAGGGGAACCGAATCTTTGGGCCCATGGGCCAAGTCCAGCCGTGTAGACGGCCTTGGCAAGCACCATGGGGGTGTACGTGCACGGACCCGATTGGGAGATAGAAGGAGTAAGACTCAAGCTCTTGCAGGAGGGACTGAACTCGAGAGCCAATCGTATGACCTCATCTGGGGCGTCGCTGATGTGGACGGACAACCACACCAGAAAAGAGGAGATGATGGTTCGGGTGGCCTGGGGAGCAGTATACATGGGCTGCATAAGCCGCGAGCAGGTGTTGGCTGCGGACCCCCAAGGGTGGAACCCCAGCCTCCACTAGTAAGCTGTTCACTGGGCTGGTGCGATGCGAACCCCACAGTTGTGAATGGGGTCCAGTAGGTGCAGTGCCGAAGGTGCCGCAGAACCATAGGCAATGCTCCCAAAATCGACACGAGACTGCACCAATTCCGTGTAAAGCCGCAAAAGCGTCACGCGGTCAGCACCCCAAGTTGTATGACCTAGGTGTTGGAGAAGGTTGAGATGGCGCCAGCACTTCCGTTTCAGTTGACGAATGTCGGGGAGCCACGTAAGCTGGGCGTCAAAGACCAGATAATTTGTCCCCACCAAAAATCTAACGAACTAAACAACAACAATACATTTGTAACCAAATAAGAAAGAACAATCTAATGCATATGAAGTTACTCAAATTATTACGAAACAGGAAATTAGTAACGACTGGCAAGTCAGAAAGCCCTATCGTCCGCAGACTGGGAGGGTAGGACGCCACCAGCACTACAAAACACGAAGTCCTTTCTATCACCGCGTCTCTGGCAAGAGCCCCCCGAGAAACGCCGTTTTCACGTAAAGCCAGTTGGCATCGAGTTCTCGAACTCGAGCCAGTATAATCTCACAAGACAACCGCTGATTTCGAAAAACTGGCGCTTTGAACATCAGCCAATCAAAGACGGCATCCCTTCCACACACACTTTTGGCGCGATTCTCGCTAAACTGCTCCAACCGTCGCCCGTGGGAGGGGCTGCCTACGACCTAGTGCCCTGCCAGTGTGCCACCCAAGGCCAGCGCGCCCGGCCTCCTACGGCGCCGCAGGGCGCAGAAAGGAAGGAATTCACCCCCTCAGGCCTAAGTCAGCTCTGAATCTCACCTTAGGAAAAATCTTCCCTGCATCGTATTCCCGACAGGAATAGAAATTGTATGAACAGGACTCATTAAGACAATACATCAACAATAAAAATCGATAATAAGTATGAGAGATGGACTGCCGTCTCTAATTACCCCACACCTATTGCAAATTTCTGCATGTGGAGTGTCACATCGAAATTCATATGATGTGTCACGAAACAAAAGAAATTAATTAGACTTGCCAACCATTATCAAAGTGAAAACTAATCATTATATTGATATATATACGTAATTCCCTCCAATGAAGGCTGGAGTCTGTAAAATAATCTCCAGACTAAATTACAATCCTATGGTTGCCAGTAATTTATTTGCGTGAGTTGAAGACCCATTGTGAAGGATGCAGACATTCCCGATTTACCCCACTTTGGCACAAATATCACGAAAAAAAAAATCACGTGTAAGACATACTGAAAACAATCGCCGTTAAAACAGTAGATATACCTTAGCGCTGCCGCACGACGCGGTGCATGTACCCGCATGACGTCACAGCGGCAGTGGGCCGGGGCCACTTCCAGCGGCTACGTGAGCCAGCCCTTGTGCCTAGCCCTGCGAGAGATGGGACACTGATACAGTCTACAGCAGTCGGATTACAACTGAACTCATCAATGAACAGGCTGTGGATGACGTAGAACGTGGTCCTTCGACGAGCACACGTGGCGGACATCACGTGCGTCCGGGTGCCATCCGTACCACTTGCAACTATTTCCGCATTTAGAGAAGGAGACGAAGATAGGCGACGAATCTTGCCGTCAGATACTTGAAAATCTCAAAGTAATCGCACTCTTGCCAACGGCCGTGCTCGGTGTCTGTTACGTCACCGAAATTAAGCACTGTCGGGATTGGCTTGCACTGGGACGGGTAACCGTCCGGGTCTGTCGTACACTGTCGTCAAGCGGGCTGTACTCAGCCCTCATGAGGCCCACTAAGGAGCTGGTCGAGTGAGGAGTAGCGGCTCCGGTCACCACGACTGACGTAGCGGCCGGGAGTGACAGGCGTTGCGCTGGCCACGCCCCCTCCATACCGCATCCGCTGACGCCTACGGCCAGAGGATGACACGGCGGCCGGTCGGTACCCAGTGAGCCTCTCCAGGGCTGTCGGACGGAGTTTAGTTTAGTTTAAACCCACTTTTACTCTTCACTGATGCAAGTAGTTTCACTCATGACCGAATCAGTAACACCCGTTATTCATATCACTGGTCCGAAGAAAAGCCACGTGCCATTCTAGACACACATTTTGAGGCCCGCTTCTATGTAGGTTTCGTTTCATGGACAATCATTTGATTGGGCCTATTTTGTGTTACCGTATCGTGTTACAGGGCCCGATTACCTACTCGTTCTTCAAACTGAGATTCCATCACTATTATTAGAAGTTATTTCTTTGGTTACAGGAATGCTTATGTTGTTCCGGAATGGTGGGACATAGGCACGTGGCACAGCCGTTCTGTTTCTAATTTCTGCGAATTTGTTTACGTGAGTTTATTTTCTAATTACTCCGATTTAGACTGCCTTTCTCTCAGACCTGCCTTCTTTCTACCTACGATCTATTTTACAGCGCATACTGCCATTGCTTTCGCGCAAGTAAGTCTTCAACCGTCCAGTCGATTATGTTTTCGCTTGCTATCACTGATGGCATTTGACTTTAAACTAACTACAAGATGATATTCGGGTATGAAACTTGCAACATTACTGAAAGACGAAAGAGAATTCAATATGGAATCGTTTTCTTGCCTAGTCTAAGGGGGAGGGTATCTTGGGAAAAATTTTGTGGGTGATTTGAAATTAAATTCCGGATGTGTTAGAGACGTGAAACATTCAGGAAGGGTCAGATCGAGGTGACACCGCAATATTCCTCGCACTTTTCTCTCGGTGTGGGGCAATGTGTGATTCATCTTTCTGTTTTGTAGAAATTTGGTGGTTGACTCAAGTGAAGAGGAAATAAAATAAACATGAAATTTAGTAAATGTCTGTGTAGTAATGTTATTAAAACATTTGAAATGGAATGAAAACTTTTAAAAGGAAGAAGAGTATTATGCATAAAACAAATGTATAATTTAAAAACAAATCTATCCAGTATAACAGGTTTTTAACCCTAGTATACATAATCTGGGTCCAATGGACCCGGAAACAATTTTAAATTCTAATTTGAGTATTAAAGACTTGAAACTGAGTCCCAACCTTTCAGGTATGCTCTCTGGCAATATTCAGCAATACATTACAGATACTACTAGAATTGTGTGTCATTAGTTTAAGTGCCACTTTAATTTTCTTCTTTATACTACACACTTACATAACCTTGGTCCTATGGACCCTCTTGTTTATGTTAAAGTGCCATTAAATTGGATTGGGTTGTAATCAATTACATTTTGTTGGAGTACCGAGAATACGTTACTGCCACATGCATTGTTGTGATCGCAGAAATCGTACTGTGATAACCTGTCATGTTCAACTGTCACACAGCATATTTCTATGTTGTGTAAAAAGCAATATATCGCATTGCGTGGTTATTAGTGTGTGACGCTGTACAGAAAGACTGTAGGAGTTCGCTACACATCAGTATTGTTTGTCATTCGATACTCATTCGGAAGAAAGGTAAGGGTTATTGGTAACACTAAAAAGTAACATGATGAGCCTCTATATGCCCAAACTCCGCAGGAAAAGAGCGCACTGAGGTTATTTATTCATATTATTAGTTTTCAGACAATGTCAGGATCTGCATCTAAAAAAAAATAATAATAATAATAAATAAAAAAGAACAGGTTAAGAGGATAGCATACGTTTCTCAAGCCCAAATTTTGAATCAGTTATTACTCAATGGGTAGCTAAAGATGACGATTTCCTTTCAGATATAAGTTCTGCTTCGGCTGAAAACCATCAAGCTGTTCCTCAGGCAGTGTCTTACGTCTCTTTCATTGAAGAACCACGTAGTGGTGATGGTGAAGAAGAAGATGATGATGGTCTAGATAATAATATCTCAGGACAAATATGCAGTGAAAGGGCTAACGTTTATATTGCTCCAAATGGTATGATATGGAGTAAAATACCCCCTGTCCAAAATAAAACGCCTGCTCACAATGTAGTGAAATTTATACCAGGAACAGCAGGGGGGGGGGGGGGGGGGAAATCACTTACACCCATGAAGATGCTTGAGATTTATTTGTTCCTCTATCCATTGTGGATGAAATTCTGAGATGCACAAACCTAGAGGCAAGAAGAGATCGTGTGCCAAGAAAAATAATCTGCCATGATGTAACTAGCGATGAAATGTTCGCCTTTGGGGAATTTTGCTTCTTATTGGAACAGATAAAGGCTGGGATGTTATAATTGGAGAACTTTTTCTGGGAAAGTTTTCCAATCCATTATATAGAGCTACAATGTCTGTGAGTCAGTTTGAGGCACTAAGAAGAGTCATTATATTTGATGACAAAAGAATATATAAACTGATAAGCTGGCTGCTATATCCTACGCATGGAAAATATTTATAGGACAGCGCAGGAAAAAATGATACCTTGAATCAGTGTTAGCGTGGATGAACAACTAATTCCATTTAGAGGCCGTTCACCTACATCTACATACATACTCCGCAATTCACCGTAAGGTGCGTGGCGGAGGGTACACTGTACCACTACTAGGCATTTCCTTTCCTATTCCACTCCCAAATTGAACGAGGAAAAAAAGAATGCCTATATGCCTCCGTACGAGCCCTAATTTCTCTTATCTTGTCTTTGTGATCTTTACGCGAAATGTAAGTAGGCGGCAGCAAGATCGTACTACACTCAGCTTCAAATTCCGGCCCTCTAAATTTACTTAACAGAAATTCACGAAAAGAACGTCGTCTTTCTTCCAGCGATCCCCAATTGAGTTGCCGGAGCATTTCCGTGACACTCGCGCATTGGTCGAACCTACCGGTAACAAATCTAGCTGCTCGCCTCTGAACCGCCTCTATGTCTTCCTTCAAACCGATCTGCTGCGGGTCCCAAATACTTGAGCAATACTCAAGACGTGGTCGTACAAGCGTTTTATACGCGGTCTCCTTTACAGGTGAAGTACATCTTCCCAAAATTCTCCCAATAAACCGAAGTCTGCTGTCCGCCTTACTCACAACTGTACTTACATGCTCGTTCCATTTCATATCGCTCTGCAATGTTATGCCTAGATATTTGAACGACGCGACCGCATCAAGAAGCTCACTACTGATGCTGTATTCGAACATTATAGGATTGTTTTTTTCTACTCATGCGCATCATCTTACATTTTTCTACATTGAGAGCTAGCTGCCATTCTTCGCACCAACTAGAAATTTTGTCTAAGTCAACCTGTATGCTATTACAGTCAGTTACAGACGACACCCTCCCATACACCAC
The DNA here is from genome assembly GCA_026315105.1 of Locusta migratoria. Classification (NCBI taxonomy): domain Eukaryota; kingdom Metazoa; phylum Arthropoda; class Insecta; order Orthoptera; family Acrididae; genus Locusta; species Locusta migratoria. The sequence goes on along the minus strand of CM048745.1, from coordinate 28,378,669 downwards.
AGCATCATCAGCAAACAGCCGCAAATTACAACTTACTCTGTCCATCAGATCATTTATATAGATAGAAAATAATAGCGGTCCTATCACACTCCCCTGGGGCACGCCTGACGATACACTCGTCTCTGATGAACACTCGCCGTCGAGAACAACGTACTGCGTTCTATTACTTAGGAAGTCTTCCAGCCAGTCACAAATCTGTGAACCTATTCCATAAGCTCGTATCTTCGTTAGCAGTCTGCAGTGTGGCACCGTGTCGAACGCCTTTTTGAAGTCGAGAAAAACACAATCCGCCTGTTGCCCTTCGTCCATGACTCGCAAGATGTCATGTGAGAAAAGAGCAAGCTGAGTTTCACATGAACGATGTTTCCTAAACCCGTGCTGATTCATGGAAAGAAGCTTTTCCGTTTCAAGGAAATTTACTATGTTCGAACTGAGAATATGCTCCAAAATTCTACATGAAACCGATGTCAACGATATTGGCCTGTAATTGTATGGGTCAGTTCTCTTTCCTTTCTTATACACGGGAGTCACCTGCGCTTTTTTCCAATCACTAGGAACTTTGCGCTGAATTAATGACTCGCTATAAATGCAAGCTAAGTAGGGGGCCAATGCCGCAGAATAGTCTTTGTAAAACCGAACTGGTATTCCATCCGGTCCAGCAGACTTTTTCGTATTTAGCTCTCTCAGCTGCTTCTCTACACCGGAAATACCTATTGCTATGTCCCCCATTTCGGAATTAGTACGTTGATCAAATGATGGTATATTTGCGCGGTCCTCCTGCGTGAAAGATTTCTTAAAGGTTGAATTTAGAACTTCAGCTTTCCGTTTGCTTTCTTCTATTACTGCCCCGGAATGATCAATTAGTGACTGGACAGTGGGCTTTGACCCGCTTATCGATTTTACATAGGACGTTGTGGATTTGTGCAGTATATACCAAATAAGCCTGCAAAGTAAGGGATGAAAATATTCTGGATGTGCGAAGCTGAAACTGGTTGTGCCATTGATGGAACTGTGTATACAGGAAGAGAACCAGGTACGCCACCACAGAAAAATTTGGGCCTTTCGACAGTGAAGACTTTTACAAGCGGTATTGCTGGTACAGCCAGAAATGTTACTGTAGATAATTATTTTACAAATGATCCACTAGCAGAACATCTATTGAGTAAGATCATAATTGTTGTGCGAACAATGAAGATGAATAAAAGAGAAATTCCGAAGGAGATGAAGCCTAATAGTAGCAGGCAAGTAACTTCAAGCCTGTTTGCATTTACGAAAGTAATGACAATGGTCAGTTTCAAGCCAAAGAAGAACAAGTGTGTAATCCTCCTAAGTACCATGCAACATGATAACTCTATAGATGAACAACATCCAAAACGGAAACCTGAGATTGTGAAATTTTATAATAAAACTAAAGGTGGTGTTGATGTTATGGATCAGCTAGTGCGTAGTTAAACATGCAAAAGACAAACCAAACGCTGGCCCATGGCACTGTGGTGTAACATAATGGACGTATGCCCTCTAAATGCTTTTATTACCTACAAAGCACAACATCCCACGTATCACGAAGGGCTTTTACACAAGAGGAGGCTTTTCATCAAGGAACTTTCGATGGAGTTGATCCAACCATTTATGATAAGAAGATCTTCTAATCCCTTCCTGCAAAAATCCATACTCCTGGATAGGGAGAAGTTCATTACTATCCCTGAAAGACAAAACAACAGCAGTAACAGAACAACACAGTTGGTCGCCAGAAGAAAAGGTTTTCACTGTGTCCTCTTTCAAAGGACAGAAAAACAAATACACTGTGCAGTAAGTCCTCAAAACATGTGTGCCAGGACCATAGCAGTGTGGTGTGGAACAATTGTAAAAACTGATGTGATTTTTTTGTGAAATGATTTATGCTTTGTCAGTGGCAAAATCACCTATTTGAACACTGTGAAAAATAATATTGGTGATATTTGTATTAGTTTTCATAATATAATCTATTTAAAAAATTCCGGTTTATATTATACTAATTATACAATTTAAAAGCCAGTAAAATCATTAAAATAGCCACAGCTTACACTCGTGAACCTAAAAATAAAAATATTCGTGCCAGATAATATCCACAAAACACTTATTTTTATTTAAATTCTCATATTAGACGTAACGGGTCTAATGGACCCAGGGTATCTAAAAGTGCAAAGTATATAGGTCATGCATAGAAGGGTTAAAAATGATTGAGAAGTACACAGCTACTTTCTCTAAACGCCATAGAAATTTTGAACCTGTAACTGCCAGCAGGTGGTCAGTGAGAGGCAGAGGGAGAGATGAGAATTTGCGTTGAGAATGGAGGTGGTCGCCGCGCGGAAGCAGCCGAGCGGTCTGGAGCGCCTCGTTGCGGATCACGCGGCCTCCCGCGTCGGGGGTTCGGATCCTCCCTCGGGCATGGATATTTGTAAGTTTAGCGACTGATGACCCCGCAGTTAAGTCCCATAAGCTCTACAAACATTCTACAAACATTTGAACATATTTTTGGAGGTGGTCCACGGTAAATCAGTTCGCCTGTGCAAGTCTACTGTGCGAGGGTGACGCAGTGATGAGCAGAATTGGTTAGTGGGCAGAAGTCGAAGGTTCCAGTCGAGGCTTTGGTACAAATTTTTAATTCGATGCCTCAGTCTTCCAGTCTTATACTCACTTGAAGGCACCGAGCCGGCCGCGGTGGCTGAGGGGACTGAGGCGCTTCAGTCACGGTCTGCACGGCCACTACGGTCGGGGGTTCGAATCCCCTCTCGGGCATGGATATTTTTGCCGTCCTTAGTCTTAGCTAGTTCATAAGTAGTTTGTAAGTTTAGGGACTGATGACCCCGCAGTTAAGTCCCGTAAACTCTACAAACATTTGAACATTTTGAAGGCACCGACCGAGCGACATGGTTCAGCGGTAGCACAGTAGAATAAGGCGGCCAAAACCCGCCACTGGCCATCCACATTTGGACATTCCGTACGTTTCCTAAATAACTCCTGGCTAATGCCGGAATGATTCCCTTCAAGTGGTAGGTCGATTTCCTTCCCCAACCCTCAAAAAAGCTATTGAAGATTGTGCTCCATCTCTAATGACTGCTAAATATACGGAAAGTGAAACCGTGTGATTCACTAACTTCTCGTGGCGAATGACAACTTCCAAAAACTTAAGGGTATGCAGCCTGGTATCAAAATCGACGTCGGCCAATATTTCTGCAGGAGACCACCCTGCCATTTTCTAGGAGAAACTGCAGCGATCGTTGCACATTGCTTCCTCACTGCAGTTTTGCCATGAAAATGATAGGGTGGTCTCTTGCCGAAATATCGGCCGACGTCGAATTTCATACCTGGCTCCACACCCGTAAGTTTTTCGAAGTTAAATCATAATCGTGCGCCTCCGTTCTTTGAAGGTACTGGGAATAGAGCGTCAGAGGACCAGTCACCAGCAACTTTATTATTGTAAAAATGATTTTTAAAATGTCTCGAAGAGTATCCACGTATTAGTGATATTTACGTAAAATATAAGATGAAATAAGCCATTATTAAACTACAGAATTTTCCATAAGCGACAAGAAGCTTTTTGTTATTTTATATAAAGGAAGCATCTGAAGATGGCAGATAAATTGCTCAAAATAATTGATACACAGGATATTAAGGTTAAGTCTTTACCAAAACTGCTGAAACTAGTTGTGAAATAATAAAAAAATGCAAAAATGCGATCTTTGGCATCATTTTCTTATAACTGGTTTCACTATAATGACAAATAAATGGAAGTCTGATAATAAGTAACTAGACAACAATACTGTAAATGGAACAAGTAAGCTCACAAGTATGCAGTCTTTCCTATTCCTGATGGTTAATATAAAACAGTCAAATTGCACTCACACTTTCGCGTTGTCAGCTAGGGCATGCAGATTACAAGAAATCATAAAGTGAGTAATTTGGGAGAATAATATCGGTATTCTACTTTGAATTTGAAGAATTTGGTAACTGACTTATTACGTTATACAGGGTGAGTCACCTAACATTACCGCTGGATATATTTCGTAAACCACATCAAATACTGACGCCCCGATTCCACAGAACAAACGTGAGAAGAGGGGCTAGTGTAATTGGTTAATACAAACCATAAAAAATGCACGGAAGTATGATTTTTAATACAAACCTACGTTTTCTAATGGAACCCCGTTAGGTTTGTTAGCACACCTGAACATATGAACAAATACGTAACCAGTGGCGTTTGTTGCATAGTAAAATGTTAGTTACATCCGCAGATATTGTAACCTAAAGTTGACGCTTGAGTACCACTCCTCCGCTGTTCGATCGTGTGAATCGGAGAGCTCCTAATTAAGTAGGCATCCAAAGGGAACGGTGATGTATCTTAGATCAGAAGAGACTAGAACAACCCATTACGTCCACATGCTAACACCTTTATTGGTCTTTTTCACTAGCGCACATGTACATTACCATGAGGGGTGAGGTACACGTACACCCATGATTTCCGAGTGGAATAGAGTGTGTCCCAACATGTCAGGCCAGTAGATGTTCAAGTGGTGGCCATCATTTGCTGCACACAATTGCAATCTATCGCGTAACGAATCTCGTACACGCCGCAGTACATCTGGTCTAATGTCGCCGCAAGCTGCCACAATACGTTGTTTCATATCCTATGGGGTTGTAAGCACGTCACAGTACACATTCTTATTTAACGTACCCCATACAAAGAAGTCCAGAGGTGTAAGACGAGGAGAACGGGCTGGACAATTTAGGCGTCCCCCACGTCCTATGAAACGCCCGTCGAACATCCTGTCAAGAGTCAGCCTAGTGTTAATTGCGGAATGTGCAGTTGTACCATCATGCTGATACCACATACGTCGACGCGTTTCCAGTGGGACATTTTAGAGCAACGTTGGCAGATCATTCTGTAGAAACGCGATGTATGTTGCAGCTGTTTGGGACAGTGCAATGAAGTGTGGACCAATGAGGTGGTCGCCAATGATTCCGCACCATACATTTACAGTCCACGGTCGCTGTCGCTCTACCTGTCGGAGCCAGCGAGGATTGTCCACGGACCAGTAATGCATGTTCCGTAGATTCACTGCCCGCTGGTTTGTGAAACTCCTTTCATCGGTGAACAGGTAGAACTGCAACGCAGTCTCTGTTAATGCCCATTGACACTCGATGATTAAAGTCATCGCCATGTAATTGCTGATGTAGCGACACATGAAACGGGTGAAAGCAGTGACGATGATGTATGCGCATGACACTACTTACATTCAGTCCACCGACTCTCGCAATGTCCCGTGTACTCCTGTGTGGGTTCACGGCAACAGCAGCTAACACACCAACTGCACCCGCTTCTCCTGTGACGGGCCTGTTACGGACCCGTTTGCATGCTACGACCATACCTGTTGCATACAGTTGGCGGTAGATGTTTTGAAATGTGCGGCACATTGGATGCTCTCTGTCTGGGTACCGTTCTGCATACACCCTGGAGGCTTCAACTGCATTTTGTCGACACTCGCCATAGATGAATATCATATCCACCTTTTCAGAGTTGGAAAACACTATGGTCACAGTACCAACAACACAACACTATTAGAGACGTCTGGTAACACCGTTAGTCTGTGTGCAAAGACAAATGCAGAATAACAATAGCAGCAAGCACTACATGCGGACACTGCGACAGCTAGACCGAACCACAACAGTGCACTGCAGCCACACTCGTAAACACGGTTATCATCGTAAACATGTCCCTGCAGATGCTGCTCGCCGACTGTGCCCGTGTTTGTTACAACACGCAACTGAACGTCGGAGGTTTCGCGTCAACCTTAGGTTACAATATATAGGATGTAATTAACATTTTACAATGCAACAAACGGCACTGATTACGTATTTGTTTATATGTTCAGATGTGCTAACAAAACTAACGGGGTTCAATTTAAAATAACGTAGGTTTTTTATGGTTTGTATTAACCATTTACACTAGCCCCTTCCCTCACGTCCGGTCTGTGGAATCAGTTCGTCAGTATTTGTTGTGGTTCACGAAATATATCCAGCGGCAATGTTAGGTGACTCACCCTGTATTTTTAATAAAATAATATTTTTTGTATTCCAGAGACTGTCTGGTTGCAGTTATCAAATATTGATTGTTAACCTAGCACAATATTTATTTAACTCGTTTCTTGGATTAATTAGACCTATCAGCTGTGCTAAAAAAATTAAGCTCAAATATGTTCTAAAGAGTCGTATCTAAATTCATGTGCAACTTGGACCGAGGTAAGATGCATTATCGAAGCGTAACGCGTGAAACATGAAAAAATATATCTTTAAAGAATCTAACACTTAATTACATTTAAAAATAAGGCTTTCATTTATTTAAAAGATTACCTATCTAGTTTGAATTGACAGTGGCTGAAATCTTGAAGCTACTTCAAGGGATGCTCCTGTTTAAAAATGTGCAGAGCAATGAAAAACCTCTTCAACTCAGTACTAAGTATGTTCCACACCTGCTCTCGTCACCCAACAGAGCCAGACCTACAGCTGACAGGAGGTCACCACTTCTGACCACTGACTGACTGCAGTAGTCGCCGGCCACCGCCGTCTCTCAGGCTGCGGCAACCACAGACACACATTGCTAGACTGACAATGCCATATACACTATCAGTGGTTTCAGTGAAGTCTCGCCGCCATGTTTCTATACTATAAACATGCAGGCCTTTTTGTGTTGTTACGGATAACAGTAGTAAAAATACCTATGAACTGATGTAACTGCGTCGTCTTGCCTTTTGACACATGCGAAATTCGTGTGCTATAAATTTTTCAGCTCGAGTAAGCTTTAACACATAGCTGCACTGATTTGCTGTTATTAGTAATGTGTCAATTTCATTCAACCTCGGATCTTCTTTTATGGTCATCATAAAACTGTTGTTTATCGTGGATAACACGTATTCTTCTTCTTTTGAGAGTTCTTACGAAATCTATAGTCTAATTTGACAGACAAACTAATTAGTTGCGTTTCCTAGTTATATTAATCGGTTGCCAGTTTAGATCAACTTCACCTTTTCTTTTAAAAGTATGATTGTTATAAATGAGCTATTTGTCTTGGGTAACACATATCTTTATTCTTCTGAGTGGTTTTCATGTAACTACAGCATCCTAAAACTATATGTAACGGTAAAATTTTACTTGCCATACCGGTGGCCTCGGATGATTGTGTTGCCAACATCATGAAAACGGTAGAAAGCACCAACAAGATGTTAATATTGTTAGAAATCCACACTCAGTAACTTGATTAGTGTCTCGTACAGACGATGAAGTAAATAAATAATACTGTTCCTGGTCTATGTTTGACACTCTTGTATGTACCCTTGTTCACTCAGTAAAAGTAATTATTTGCCTTCGTAAACGAAGACTTCATAATAAAACTTTTGCTTTGTCACGCGATTGGCTAATGACAACATAATCACGCGAGGCCACCAACACACTAAGTAAAATTTAACCGTTCATAATACGTTCTTGTCTTAACAAGATTCGACAGTGTATGCCTATGCGTTAAATTCAATTATTGCGGAAGTATTATTTCAAATGCAAATCATGTTCAAACCAACTAGCAAAGCTTACAACGTCATATCGTATCAGACCATCATAGTTCTCACATACGGAAACTTTTTGACCTGAGGTGAAGCAAGAATATCCCTGACCAAAGGTAGTGACTACCCTAGCGTGAGGAGTTGCCACTTTTCAACTGGGCCACACGTTGTCGCCAATTATCCTGTTGCTATGTGACAGTGAGTACTAAAGGGTTGAGTGTGTGAACTCAGATACTACCCGCAATTTTAACACAGAATGCAGGGCTGGTTGGCGACGCGTACGGCGACAGTTCAGCAGTCTCTTACCACGGTTCTCCTGATTCTACCACTGTGCTGGTGCAGACAGAATCTGATTGGGCCGACGTTGTTGTAGTGATGAATCGCGATTCCGCCTGCACCACCACTATGCTAGATTTCCAGTGTGCACATACCGCACTTGTCGAGAAGCCGCTGTTTGGGTATAGGGTAGTATTGGATGCCACTCCACTACGCACCCTAGAAAGTACTGCCGGTACACTGAAGTGTTTGCGTCTGCTGTCCTCTCGCACTTGCCAAGCAATGTGCCAGATTCCTTCGGCTTCCGTTTGATTCCATTTCTGCTTTGCCCTTCCTGTTCTTCCGATCTTTCATCTGTCGAAATATTTTCGACGACTGCGGAACGACTGACCTGCGATACATCAGCCGTTGTTGCACCAGATAAACTTTGTATCCGAAGAGCACATCCACAACCTCTTTCATTCAGTGCCTAGGAGAGCTGAAGCGGCTATAGCCAGCAACAGTAGATACTGATTCAACACTCTCATCACTTCAGCTGGGGTGTGTTATGACTCGGGATGCAGCGGGATCTGGAGGTAGCCCATGACTTGCAAGGATATGGACATGGTCTGTAACTAAAATAATTGATTAGTCCACATATAATTTATTTGCACGAGAAAATGAATACTTTGCTGTGCTTGTGGCGGTACAAAATTAATCCTAGCTATTACACAGTTGTGCGATGTATCACTTAAACTCGGGGTAATAGTATGCTGTTTCGGCTTGCGCTAAAGGTAGACTGCTGGATATCATAGATGGAACTCCACTATTGAACTGCCTCCTGCTGCTGTGCTGCGCCGGAATATGTAGCTGAGCCTCCTTCTTCCTATTGGCCGGCGCGCGAAACAAGCAAAGAGGCACCAAGACTGCGGGCGCCCCCGGCGGCCGAAGTGCAATAGAGAGACTTATTACCCGTCTTATACTGACGTGGCGACTTGCATGGATCGCCGCTGTTGTGGCGAATATCGTCGCCACAACAGGGTATGCTTTCAATCACGTAGTATTTGTAAAGTGACTTTCCTGCAACATAGATTTGCCTGTGATATTTTCGGCCAGTTTTACAAGAAGACTTTCAGGTCTCTGATATTCAGTACGGGATGGGACTTCCCAGGATAGTGGTATGCCTCAAGTGTGGGTTGTCGACCTTAACTAATGGTTTTCACGACATATTTGGTTCGTACAATCACCATAAAATTTGGTGGATTTGTGATTTTTCATTAAAAATATTTTTATTCTCCGCAAGTGATCGTATGGTGCATGGCGAAGGAGACCTTCGTTTGGCCGTCCACAGAAATTTTGCAGATATATGTATGTTTTAATGGAGGTTTCTGTACTGCGGAAATCATCGTTCGGCGAATTTGAGAAGTTAGTTTGCAATAGACTTGACCGACAAGAGTAAAAATGGCCAGGTAAATGACTATAATTTTTCATTGATAGTGAGCAGGAGATAGGGTGAAGATGAACTGAAAATGGGGAGATAGGAGGTGGAGGATGAGATGGACAGAGAAATGGCAAGGAGTGGGCCAAAAGGGAAGAAAGTAGTGAAGACAGACGGTGGAGAGGTGATGGACAACTATGGAGACTACAATAAATGCGTTATTACTATGAATTACACGTACCATTATTTGTAATAGAAGGAGGTCATATGGATGTAGACAGAAACCGCAAGTTGGATGAGAAGGGAGGAGAAGATTTGGAGGAGTTAGAGAGCAGATGGAAGGGGCAACGCCGGCTCTCAGTTTACAAACAATCCTGATTTAATGCGCCATTAGCCAGTTTACGTAACCATACGTGTGTTACTCATATCTAGGGTGACAAATGGGTTCTTCCGGTGCGATTTCGAACTCCTCTGTCCAACACATTCCACGTCTGTCCGACCAAAAGCTCTCCGACTAAATTTAACGTTGGGCGGGGGGGGGGGGGGGGGGTGGAGGGGACAATGTCGGAAACGTCTCAAGGTACGGACGCGTTGCAAAGTTCGCGTTTTAACCGTGTATATGGACTGGAGTGTGAGTTACGATTTGGTGACGCAGAAAAATATATTTTTTCTGATATTTTATTGATTCGCCGAAAAGTAGCTTGAATGGTATCTTATACTACGTTTTCTTATTTGTTGGCCTTTTAAAATTATATTTAACTTATGTAATGAGTTAAATCTCTTTGTCATTTATTTAGATGACATTATTTAAAATTCTATTGGTAATTGATGCAATCATTTTGCTTATAAACTAATCCTGTAAATCAAATATAAGCGTCGCCACCAATTTTTATTTTTTGAATATAAAAAAGTAGAAAAGATATAAAGCAAATTTACTATTGATTGTCCCTAACTGAATGCAGTTGTATTAGTTTTCCTTTCAATAATGGCAATGGCTAGCAGCATTTTTCACTCTTATAAAATGAGATTATGTCCCCTGTCCTACCTATCTTTAACAATAAATTTGCCATCCAAAATAAGTGAAAGGTGGTTGCAATGAGGAAGGAACTCTTTTGTATAATCTCTGTATTCACTATACCTTTTACAACCTAACAGGCACGAGTCAAAAGTGACCATGTGTCACATATATAAAAGAAAACAATCGATTATAAAAATTTGTTAAAAAAGACAGTAAAATGGGCTATAATAATGGATAATTTTACACTATATAGAAAATTAAGTTTCATACACAAGTATTACGATTTTGACTGGCTATAGTCAATGAAAGGAATAATCACGTTCAAGAAGTATTAATAATCAAGAGAAAATTTTACCACAACTTCGATCCCGTTCTATATGAATCACTAATCTGTCCTCTCTAACACACAATGAGACCCCACCTACAAACCACCGTTGAATTCTCCTCGCACAGCGGATGCGTTGGCGTCACCTTACTTGCCGTTTTCTGTAGAACAGCGTTGGAGTGCTGTTTTCTTTAAAAGACGGTAAAGTATCCTGATTATGAGTGGTTTGCTTAAAGCGAACACTCACTTCAGAATATTTACTCGTTTCTATTACACTACTGTAGACACATAGAGAGATTCCACCGCAGGACACAAACACCCGACTATGCAGAGGGCACATAGAAATTACTCAAGTCCACCGAAAGTTGCCACACGGTGAACCAGATGGACACAAAATCAAACACTTAAAAATCAAGAAGACACCGATCTGGACAGGAGAACTGCTCCAGTCAGAATCTCAGTAAAAGCACGATCTAGTCACGTGCCCGACCCAGACCAGAAAAATAAACAGTACGATCGGGCCAGACTCTCCAACTGAACGCCTGACCCTCACCCTGGCGTCCAGCGTCTCTCTTCTGGCCAGGCAGCAAAATTTTCCACTAAAGCTACTCCCATCGGCGACGTCACATAATTTACTTAATGCTCTATCCAATGGGAACAGAATGCTATTGTTTAACTCTCTAGGCTCCGTCCCCACGAAACTATCCCACGATGTTCTCCGCACGTAGGCCAATTTTTCTATGAAAAACACTGAATTTCGGAACTGGAGATAAAAATCCGCCGACGTCAAAATGACTTTACAACGCGACGCCAACCTTCCGTCGCGAGAGCGCCGCACTACCTTCTACAGAAATCAATCCCCGGCGGCCCACGTAAACGCAGCAGACGCAGGGCGCCGGCAGGTTGCAAGTGCAGACAGAGTGGCACCAACTTCACAGCCCCACGGCTCTGTACCCAGACGGAATGCTGGCCTGCCGAAAGGTCGAGGCCGACTGCACAGTGCTGCTCTGCCAGAGAAAAGACTCCCTTCCTGGCCACACGTCCGACACAGACGTTCCCAGACCATACTTATGTCAGTCTCCAGACAGGCGCTTTCTGCCCCCCTGAACTGGGTGCCCTGCTCGGCGCTAGCCTCCTCTCACACTCCGGGGGTGTCTTCGGCGCTGGCCTTAGTGTCTTCTTCTGAGAATTCTCCGCAAGGTACCCCCCTCCAGTAACGGGCCATATACTGCCTTCTCGCTGCAGCCGCCAGCGGCCTCCACCTCCTAATGATAACAAGTACACAGTAATACTCTCAGTGGACAAAAATCATTCATTTATACTCCTATCCTCTCACATTTATAAAAATATAAATAAATAAATAAAACCTAATACCGCCGATATCCCACAGGAACCAAACCAACAAATAATGTCCCAAAAAACGTTGGAGAAAATAATTTAGAAATACCATTGCCACCTCTCGAGCTCCATGGTCGCATCGAGCACAGGTACTGAGAGGTTCGATTCGACTTCATGTAGACGGCGGATCATTTCAGCATGTTGCCATGGGTATCTACATTTTTAAGTAATGTTTATATCTTCAGACAAATTCCGAAACGCTTCCTCTTGAAGGGCCACTGGTGACTCCCTTGACAATGTGTGTGCGCGCTCCGTGTCGAATTACCTGGTCGACCTTCGTTCCTGGGTACACTCGTTTCCCTGTCCTGGGCAGTTTAAGGCCAGCTAGATAATTTAGTGGTGTCCGGGAAAATGCCGCCTCGTTCCGTAGCCGGAGCCCTCGACCACAAGTCGATTATCGTTGTGGTCGACAGCGACGGGCCGTTACGGTGGCCAGCAGTCCGTGGGAAAAGGGGGGGGGGGGGGAACCCAAAGTGTCTGTGGTCTGCATTCGGCTTCACTGCACTGCAACACTAAAAGCTTGGCGTGTTTGTGTTCAGCAATACATAATATCGAGACAACACTCATCTTCATTAAAAAAAAAAAAAAAAAAAAAAAAAAAAAAAAAAAAAAAAAAAATGGAACACTTACCGGTTGTTGGGCCTGCAGTGTGATAAACGTCGTTGAATGACATTGTAATGAAAGTTCCGGAATGAAATTAATATTTTGGAGGAATTTGAAATTATATTCACACTAAAAATTATCCGAATGAAATACTTAATTAACACACTGATTTCAAACATAAAAGTTAATTTTACTGACTTTATCGATGAAAAAGGCTGAGAAACAATAATCCTTTCTGACCAATGTCAACGTTAAAAGTCTCTGATAACATAATCGATTACTATATATATGTAAAACATCTTTTGAAACACCTTGCTAATTACGCAAAATATAAAAGTTTCCTTTAATTTAACTTTTTAGCGTAACAAGCTGGATATAATCAGACAGCTAAAAATGTATCCAACTGCGAAATACGTGATGTTTTTTACAACAGTCATGCCAGATGTTTGTATATAGCGTCAAAACATCGTAGACGTAAGATTTCCTGGCAGATTAAATTTGTGTACTGGAACAGAGTCTCGAACCTAGGACCTTTGCCTTTCGCGGGCAAGCGCTCTACCACTGAGCTATCCCGACACGACCGACGGTGCCGCCCTACAACTTCAATTCTGCCAGTACCTCGCCTCCTACTCTCCAAATTTCACAGAAGTTCTCCTGCTATAGCCTTTTCAAGGTTAGAAAATTTTATACTATTTATGTCGAATATAGTAATAATAATGTAATTATTCCTAAAGTAACTGATCCAATAATATTTCTATGCTAATTAATAGTAAAAAAATGCATGTAGCAGGCCAAGGGAATAATTTATGTGAGACAGATAAGCCAACCTGGATGACATGTGTTTTTTTAATAATTGCAATGAGATGTCTGCCTAACTGCCAGCTTAACCTGTCTTCTCCTCAAGAGACGGTGGCACCAGAATGGTTTAAGATTTATCTCGAATATCGTAATATTATCCATTATAAATGCCTACTATCCACAAAGTGCCTTTTCCCAGTGGTACCGCCATTAAATGCATTTTTGTCACCACAAAGAGATGCTGGCACCACGGTAGCGTCTATAGTTTGATGGTTATACTACAAGTAAAAGAAACAAAAACTATTTTATTTTGTGTACAGTGCATGATATAAGACCTTATAAGACCGCAATCAAGTATTTTCCTCAAAACTAATGTCACAGTAGCATAAAATGTATGTGGAAAATAGGCGTTTATGTGAAATAATATAATTTTTTCATAAAAAATTATGTCTGAGATATATTTATATTGAATATCACAAAGTGACCATAAACCTAATACCTGAAACCAGCTGTTTGCTTCTGGATGATAAAAGATGTGCTTATAACAGACTCGCGTCTGGCATGTGAATAACGTTGTCCCCAACTCTTTTATTAATTAAGGAAAAATAATATACATTTTATTGACACAATGATGCTCTGAACTGTCTTTCCCATGAGCATATTGACATTAGACTGAGTGTCACCAAAAGTTTTGTACTGCACATGTACTACTGCAGCACTATAGACAGAAATTACTAAAGCCCAGTGAGCAAGTAGTGAGGGGAGGGATATTTGTCATAAATAACTGGACCACATTATGAATAGCAACTTTGCACATTACACTAAGTAGACAGTGCTTTGCAAGACCCACTGGGCAGGTGCAAGTAGAAAGTAAAGTGGGCTTTACCTTGCAGGACACACTGAGCAGGATCAAATACTAAACTAACTGAGTGGTTCTTTAGAGGACACGCTTGGCAGGTGAAACTACGAAGTCAGATAGTCAGTACTTCGCAGTAGATACTGGACACATACTAGTGCTAACTAAACTTTGTGGAGCTTTGCTGGACATACTAAGCCTGCAGATAAAAAGTAAACTTATCGGTTCTTTGCAGGACACAGAGTGCAGATGCAAGTACAAAGTAAACTAGGTGCTACGATGGAGGAGAAACTAGGCAGGTAGAAATACAAAGCAAAGTGGGTAGTCTTTGCAGGTGCAAGTACAAATTTTTTTAGGCCGTTGCAAAGTAAACTGGGTGATGTTTGTTGGACACACTGAACAGATGCAGGTACATAGTTGACTAGGCAGTACTTTGGAGAACACACTGGGTACATGCAACTACAAAGTAAACTTGAGGTTCTATACAGGATACACTGCCATGCGGGAGTAGCCGAGCGGTCTACAGCACCACGTTACGGATCGTGCGGCCTCCCGCAACAGAGGCTCGAATCTTCCCTCGGGCATCAATGTGTGTGTTGTCCTTAGGTTAGTTGAACTTAGTTTAAGTAGTTCAGGGACTGATGAACAACGTAGTTTAGTCCTATAGCATTACAAGCATTTGAACATTTGACTTTGAACATTTGGAGCACATACTAGGCTGGTATAAATAGAAAGTATACTAGGCCGTTCTTTGCAAGGCATATGAAACAGGTGCTAGTACAAAGTCAAGTAGGTGGTGCTTAGCAAGTCATACAGAATAGGCGTAAGTACATCTTTGCAGGTGACGCTGTACGAGTGCAAATAGAAAGTAAATAGGTAGTACTCTCCAGGAAATAGTACACAAGTACAAGTCGAAAGTAAAGTAGGTGGTACATTGCCAGAGACAATTTGCACTGAGGCACCTGTTACTTAACAAGGATCAAGATTTTTTGTTATTGACATTAAATCGTAAGAAATATAGTTATTATAAAAACGTTCCCATCACTAATCCATTGAAATAATTCAGATATATTTTCTTTTTTATAATCGTTATTTTGGGGCAGGGGGTGGGAGGGGGAGCCCAGGCTCCCTTGGCGCCCTGTCATGTACGTCAGTAAAGGCAGGTACAAAGTACAATAGGTGGTGCTGGGCAGGAGAGACTGGTCAGGTGGAAGTACTATTACAGAATGCTCCTCTGCAGAACACACTGGACAGGTAGAAGTACAAAGTAAACGTTGTGGTGCTATGCAGGACACACCGGGCAGGTGCAAGTACAACGTAAACTAGGCGGTGCTTTGCAAGAGAGACTAGCGAACTGCAAATACAATAACAGTAAGCTCCTTTGCAGGAATCATTGGGCAGGTGCAAGTACAAAAAATGTTCAAATGTTTGTATAGCTTATGGGACTCGACTAAGGGGCCAACAGGCCCTAAATTACAAACAACCTATGAATTACTTAATACTAAGGACGTCACAAATATCCATGCCCGAGGGGGGATTCGAACCCCCGACCACAGTGGCCGCGCAGACCGTGACTGGAGCGTCTCAGTCCCCTCGGCCACCGCGGCTGGCCAAGAACAAACTAGGCGGTGCTTTGCTGGAGAGACTGGCGGGCTGGAAATCCAATAACAAGAAGCTGCTTTGCACGACATACGAGGCAGGTTCAAGTAGAAGGAAAACTAGGAGTTGTTTTGTATGAGAGATAGACGAGCTGCAAATACTATAACAGTAGGCTGCTTTGCAGGACACACTTGGCAGGTGCAAGTAGAAAGTAAACTTGGCAGTGCTTTGAAGGACACACTGGGCTGGTGCAAGTCCAAAGTAAAATAGGCGGTGCTTTGCAGGACACACTGAGCAGGTGCAAGTACTAAGTAAACTAGGCGGTGCTTTGCAGGACACACTGTGTAGGTGCAAGTACAAAGTAAACTAGGCGGTGCTTTTCAGGACACGCCGGGCAGGTGCAGGAACAAAGTAAACTAGACATTGCTTTACAGCACACACTGGTCACGTGCAAGTACAAAGTAAACTAGGCGGTGCTTTGCAGGACACACTAGGCAGGTGCATGTACAAAGTAAATTAGGCGGTGCTCTGCAGGACTAACTGGGCTGGTGTAAGTATAAAGTAAACAAGGCAATGCTTTGCAGGACACACTGGGCAGGTGCATGTACAAAGTAAATTAGGCGGTGCTTTGCAGGATACACTGGGCTGGTGCAAGTACAAAGTAAACTAGGCGGTGCTTTGCAGGACACACTAGGCAGGTGCATGTACAAAGTAATTTAGGCGGTGCTTTGCAGGACACACTGGGCTGGTGAAAGTACAAAGTAATCTACGCGGTGCTTTGCAGGACTTACTGGGCTGGTGTAAGTACAAAGTAAACTAGGCAATGCTTTGCAGGACACACTGGGCAGGTGCATGTACAAAGTAAATTAGACGGTGCTTTGCAGGACACACTGGGCTGGTGAAAGTACAAAGTAAACTAGGTGGTGCTTTGCAGGAGACACTGGGCAGGTGCATCTACAAAGTAAATTAGACAGTGCTATGCAGGACACACTGGGCTGGTAAAAGTACAAAGTAAACTAGGTGGTGCTTTGCAGGAGACACTGGGCAGGTTCATGTACAAAATAAATTAGGCGGTGCTTTGCAGGTCACACTGGGCTGGCGTAAGTACAAAGTAAACGGGGCAATGCTTTGCAGGACACACTGGGCAGGTGCATGAACAAAGTAAATTAGGCGGTGCTTTGCAGGACACACTGGGCTGGTGTAAGTAAAAAGTAAACTAGGGAGTGCTCTGCAGGACTAACTGAGCAGGTGAAAGTACAATAAACTAGGAGGTGCTTTGCAGGACACACTGGGCTGGTGTAAGTACAAAGTAAACTAGGCAGTGCTTTGCAGGACACACTAAGCAGGTGCAAGTACAAAGTAAACTAGGCGGTGCTTTGCAGGACTCACTGGGCTGGTGAAAGTACAAATAAACTAGGCGGTGCTTTGCAGGAGACACTGGACTGGTGGAAATACAAAGTAAACTAGGTGATGCTTTGCAGGACACACTGGACTGGTGTAAGTACAAAGTAAACTAGGCGGTGCTTTGCATGAGACACTGAGCAGGTGGAAGTACAAAGTATACTAGGCGATGCTTTGCAGGACTCACTGGGCTGGTGAAAGTACAATGTATACTAGGTGGTGCTTTGCAGGAGACATTGGGCAGGTGGAAGTACAAAGTAAACCAGGCGATGCTTGCGGGACACACTGGGCAAGTGTAAGTACAAAGTAAACTAGGCAGTGCTTTGCAGAACACACTGGGCAGGTGCATGTACAAAATAAATTAGGCTATGCATTGCAGGACTCACTGGGCTGGTGTAAGTACAAAGTAGACTAGGCAGTGCTCTGCAGGACTCACTGGGCTGGTGAAAGTACAAAGTAAACTAGGTGGTGCTTTGCAGGATACACTGGGCAGGTGCATGTACAAAGTAAATTAGGCGGTGCTTTGCAGGACACACTGGGCAGGTGGAAGTACAAAGTAAACTTCGCGATGCTTTGCAGGACACACTGGTCTGGTGTAACTACAAAGTAAACTAGGCGGGGCTTTGCAGGACACACTGGGCAAGTGCATGTACAAAGTAAATTAGGTGGTGCTTTGCAGGACACACTGGGCAGGTGTATGTACAAAGTAAACTAGGCGATGCATAGCAGGACATACTGGGCTGGTGTAAGTACAAAGTAAACTAGGCAATGCTTTGCAGGACACACTGGGCTGGTGTAAGTACAAAGTAAACTAGGCGGGGCTTTGCAGGACACACTGGGCAAGTGTAAGTACAAAGTAAACTAGGCAATGCTTTGCAGGACACACTGGGCAGGTGCATGTACAAAGTAAATTAGGCGGTGCTTTGCAGGACACACTGGGCTGTTGGAAGTACAAAGTAAACTAGGCGATGCTTTGCAGGACACACTGGGCAGGTGCATGTACAAAGTAAATTAGGCGGTGCTTTGCAGGACACACTGGGCAGGTGGAAGTACAAAGTAAACTTCGCGATGCTTTGCAGGACACACTGGGCTGGTGTAACTACAAAGTAAACTAGGCGGGGCTTTGCAGGACACACTGGGCAGGTGCATGTACAAAGTAAACAAGACGATGCATTGCAGGACACACTGGGCTGGTGTAAGTACAAAGTAAACTAGGCAGTGCTCTGCAGGACTCTCTGGGCTGGTGAAATTACAAAGTAAACTAGGCGGTGCTTTGCAGGACACAATGGGCAGGTGGAAGTACAAAGTAAACTAGGCAATGCTTTTCAGGACACACTGGGCAAGTGTAAGTACAAAGTAAACTAGGCAATGCTTTGCAGGACACACTGGGCAGGTGAATGTACAAATTAAATTAGGCGGTGCTTTGCAGGACCCACTGGGCTGTTGGAAGTACAAAGTAAACTAGGCGATGCTTTGCAGGACACACTGGGCTGGTGTAAGTACAAAGTAAACTACGCAGTGCTTTGCAGGACACACTAAGCAGGTGCAAGTACAAAGAAAACTCTATGGTGCTTTGCAGGTTTCACTGGGCTGGTGAAAGTACAAATAAGCTAAGCGGTGCTTTGCAGGAGACACTGGACTGGTGGAAGTACAAAGTAAACTAGGCGATGCATTGCAGGACACACTGGGCAGGTGCATGTACAAAGTAAATTAGGCGGTGCTTTGCAGGACACACTGGGCAGGTGCAAGTACAAGGTAAACTTGGCGATGCTTTGCAGGACACACTGGGCTGGTGTAAGTACAAAGCAAACTAGGCAGTGCTCTACTGGACTCAATGGGCTGGTGCATGTACAAAGTAAATTAGGCGGTTAATTGCAGGACACACTGGGCAGGTGGAAGTACAAAGTAAACTTGGTAATGCTTTGCAGGACACACTGGGCTGTTGTAAGTACAAAGTAAACTAGGCGGGGCTTTGCAGGACACACTGGGCAAGTGTAAGTACAAAGAAAACTAGGCGGGGCTTTGCAGGACACACTGGGCAAGTGTAAGTACAAAATAATCTAGGCGATGCTTTGCAGGACACACTGGGCAGGTACATGTACAAAGTAAATTAGGTGGTGCTTTGCAGGACACACTGGGCAGGTGTATGTACAAAGTAAACTCGGCGATGCATTGCAGGACACACTGGGATGGTGTAAGTACAAAGTAAACTAGGCAGTGCTCTGCAGGACTCACTGGGCAGGTGCATGTACAAAGTAAATTAGGCGGTTCTTTGCAGGACACACTGGGCAGGTGGAAGTACAAAGTAAACTTGGTGATGCTTTGCAGGACACAATGGGCTGATGTAAGTACAAAGTAAAGTAGGCAGGGCTTTGCAGGACACACTTGGCAGGTGCATGTACAAAGTAAATTAGGCGGTGCTTTGCAGGACACACTGCGCAGGTGTATGTACAAAGAAAACTAGGCGATGCATTGCAGGACACACTGGGCTGGAGTAAGTACAAAGTAAACTAGGCAGTGCTCTGCAGGACTCACTGCGCTGGTGAAAGTTTAAAGTAAACTAGGAGGGGCTTTGCAGGACACGCTGGGCAGGTGCATGTACAAAGTAAATTAGGCGGTGCTTTGCAGGACACGCTGGGCAGGTGCATGTACAAAGTAAATTAGGCGGTGCTTTGCAGGACACACTGCGCAGGTGTATGTACAAAGAAAACTAGGCGATGCTTTGCAGGACACACTGGGCTGGTGTAAGTACAAAGTAAACTAGGCGGGGCTTTGCAGGACACACTAAGCTGGTGTAAGTACAAAGTAAACTAGGCGGGGCTTTGCAGGACACACTGGGCAGGTACATGTACAAAGTAAATTAGGTGGTGCTTTGCAGGACACACTGGGCAGGTGTATGTACAAAGTAAACTAGGCGATGCATTGCAGGACACACTGGGATGGTGTAAGTACAAAGTAAACTAGGTAATGCTTTGCAGGACTCTCTGGGCTGGTGTAAGTACAAAGTAAACTAGGCGGGGCTTTGCAGGACACACTGGGCAGGTACTTGTACAAAGTAAATTAGGTGGTGCTTTGCAGGACACACTGGGCAGGTTTATGTACAAAGTAAACTAGGCGATGCATTGCAGGACACACTGGGATGGTGTAAGTACAAAGTAAACTATGCAGTGCTCTGCAGGACTCTCTGGGCTGGTGAAAGTACAAAGTAAACTAGGTGGTGCTTTGCAGGAGACACTGGGAGAGCGGAAGTACAAAGTAATCTAGGCGATGCGTTGCAGGACACACTGGGCTGGTGTAAGTACAAAGTAAACTAGACAATGCTTTGCAGGACACACTGGGCAGGTGCATGTACAAAGTAAATTATGCGGTGCTTTGCAGGACATACTGGGCAGGTGGAAGTACAAAGTAAACTTGGCGATGCTTTGCAGGACAGACTGGGCTGGTGTAAATAGAAAGTAAACTAGGCGGTGCTTTGCAGGACACACTGGGCAGGTGCATGTACAAATAAATTAGGCAATGCTTTGCAGGACACTCTGGGCTGGTTAAATTACAAAGTAAACTAGGCGGTTCTTTGCAGGACACACTGGGCAGGTGGAAGTACAAAGTAAACTTGGTGATGCTTTGCAGGACACAATGGGCTGATGTAAGTACAAAGTCAACTAGGCGGGGCTTTGCAGGACACATTTGGCAGGTGCATGTACAAAGTAAATATGGCAGTGCTTTGCCGGACACACTGCGCAGGTGTATGTACAAAGTAAACTAGGCGATGCATTGCAGGACACACTGGGCTGGTGTAAGTAAAAAGTAAACTAGGCAGTGCTCTGCAGGACTCACTGGGCTGGTGAAAGTACAAAGTAAACTAGGCGGTGCTTTGCAGGAGACACTGGGCATGTGGAAGTACAAAGTAAACTTGGTGATGCTTTGCAGGACACAATGGGCTGATGTAAGTACAAAGTAAAGTAGGCAGGGCTTTGCAGGACACACTTGGCAGGAGCATGTATAAAGTAAATTAGGCGGTGCTTTGCAGGACACACTGCGCAGGTGTATGTACAAAGAAAACTAGGCGATGCATTGCAGGACACACTGGGCTGGTGTAAGTACAAAGTAAACTAGGCAGTGCTCTGCAGGACTCACTGGGCTGGTGAAAGTTTAAAGTAAACTAGGAGGGGCTTTGCAGGACACGCTGGGCAGGTGCATGTACAAAGTAAATTAGGTGGTGCTTTGCAGGAAACACTGGGCATGTGTATGTACAATGTAAACTAGGCGATGCATTGCAGGACACACTGGGCTGGTGTAAGTACAAAGTAAACTAGGCAGTGCTCTGCAGGACTCTCTGGGCTGGTGAAATTACAACGTAAACTAGGCGGTACTTTGCAAGCCTCACTGGGCAGGTAGAAGTACAAAGTAAACTAGGCGATGCTTTGCAGGACACACTGGGCAAGTGTAAGTACAAAGTAAACTAGGCAATGCTTTGCAGGACACATTGGGCTGGTGTAAGTACAAAGTAAACTAGGCGGGGTTTTGCAGGACACACTGGGCAGGTACATGTACAAAGTAAATTAGGTGGTGCTTCGCAGGACACACTGGGCAAGTGTATGTACAAAGTAAACTAGGCGATGTATTGCACGACACACTGGGCTGGTGTAAGTACAAAGTAAACTAGGCAGTGCTCTGCAGGTCTCTCAGGGCTGGTGAAATTACAAAGTAATCTAGGCGGTGCTTTGCAGGACACACTGGGCAGGTGGAAGTACAAAGTAAACTAGGCGATGTTTTGCAGGACACTCTGGGCAAGGGAAAGTACAAAGTAAACTAGGCAATGCTTTGCAGGACACACTGGGCAGGTGCATGTACAAAGTAAATTAAGCGGTGCTTTGCAGGACACACTGGGCAGGTGGAAGTACAAAGTAAACTTGGCGATGCTTTGCAGGACAGACTGGGCTGGTGTAAATAGAAAGTAAACTAGGCGGTGCTTTGCAGGACACACTGGGCAGGTGCATGTACAAAGTAAATTAGGCAATGCTTTGCAGGACACTCTGGGCTGGTTAAATTACAAAGTAAACTAGGCGGTTCTTTGCAGGACACACTGGGCAGGTGGAAGTACAAAGTAAACTTGGTGATGCTTTGCAGGACACAATGGGCTGATGTAAGTACAAAGTCAACTAGGCAATGATTTGCAGGACACACTGGGCAGGTGCATGTACAAAGTAAATTAGGCAGTGCTTTGTAGGACACACTGCGCAGGTGTATGTACAAAGTAAACTAGGCGATGCATTGCAGGACACACTGGGCTGGTGAAAGTAAAAAGTAAACTAGGCAGTGCTCTGCAGGACTCACTGGGCTGGTGAAAGTACAAAGTAAACTAGGCGGTGCTTTGCAGGAGACACTGGGCAGGTGGAAGTACAAAGTAAACTAGGTGATTCATTGCAGGACACACTGGGCTGGTGTAAGTACAATGTAAACTAGGCAGTGCTCTGCAGGACTCACTGGGCTGGTGAAAGTAGAATGTAAATTAGGCTGTTCTTTGCAGGAGACACTGGGCAGGTGGAAGTACAAAGTAAACTAGTCGATGCTTTGCAGGACACACTGGGCTTGTGTAAGTACAAAGTAAACTAGGCAATGCTTTGCAGGACACACTGGGCAGGTGCATGTACAAAGTAAACTAGGCGGGGCTTTGCAGGATACACTGGGCAGCTGCATGTACAAAGTAAATTAGGCGGTGTTTTGCAGGACACACTGGGCAGGTGTATGTACAAAGTAAACTTGGCGATGCATTGCAGGACACACTGGGCTGGTGAAAGTACAATGTAAATCAGGCGGTGCTTTGCTGGAGACACTGGGCAGGTGGAAGTACAAAGTAAACCAGGCGATGCTTTGCAGGACACACTGGGCTGGTGTAAGTACAAAGTAAACTAGGCAATGCTTTGCAGGACACACTGAACAGATCGAAGTACAAAGAAAACTAGGCGGTGCTTTGCAGGACACACTGGGCAGGTGCATGTACAAATAAATTAGGCTGCGCTTTGCAGGACACACTGGGCAGGTGGAAGTACAAAGTAAACTAGGCGATGCTTTGCAGGACAAACTGGGCTGGTGTAAGTACGAAGTAAACTAGGCAGTGCTTTGCAGGACACACTGGGCAAGTGCATGTACAAAGTAAATTAGGCGGTGCTTTGCAGGACACACTGGGCAGGTGGAAGTACAAAGTAAACATGGCGATGCTTTGCAGGACACACTGGGCTGGTGTAAGTACAAAGAAAACTAGGCGGGGCTTTGCTGGACACACTGGGCAGGTGTATGTACAAAGTAAACTAGGCGATGCATTGCAGGGCACACTGGGCTGGTGTAAGTACAAAGTAAACTAGGCGATGCTTTGCAGGACACACTGGGCTGGTGTAAGTACAAAGTAAACTAGGCAATGCTTTCCAGGACACACTGGGCAGGTGCATGTACAAAGTAAATTAGGCGGTTCCTTGCAGGACACACTGGGCTGGTGTAAGTACGAAGTAAACTAGGCAGTGCTTTGCAGGACACACTGGGCAAGTGCATGTACAAAGTAAATTAGGCGGTGCTTTGCAGGACACACTGGGCAGGTGGAAGTACAAAGTAAACATGGCGATGCTTTGCAGGACACACTGGGCTGGTGTAAGTACAAAGAAAACTAGGCGGGGCTTTGCTGGACACACTGGGCAGGTGTATGTACAAAGTAAACTAGGCGATGCATTGCAGGGCACACTGGGCTGGTGGAAGTACAAAGTAAACTAGGCGATGCGTTGCAGGACACACTGGGCTGGTGTAAGTACAACGTAAACTAGGCAATGCTTTCCAGGACACACTGGGCAGGTGCATGTACAAAGTGAATTAGGCGGTTCCTTGCAGGACACACTGGGCAGGTGGAAGTACAAAGTAAACTTGGTGATGCTTTGCAGGACACAATGGGCTGATGTAAGTACAAAGTAAAGTAGGCAGGGCTTTGCAGGACACACTTGGCAGGTGCATGTACAAAGTAAATTAGGCGGTTCTTTGCAGGACACACTGAGCAGGTGTATGTACAAAGTAAACTAGGCGGTGCTTTGCAGGACACACTGGGCAGGTGGAAGTACAAAGTAAACTAGGCGATGCTTTGCAGGACACACTGGGCAAGTGTAAGTACAAAGTAAACTAGGCAATGCTTTGCAGGACACACTGGGCTGGTGTAAGTACAAAGTAAACTAGGCGGGGCTTTGCAGGACACACTGGGCAGGTACATGTACAAAGTAAATTAGGTGGTGCTTTGCAGGACACACTGGGCAAGTGTATGTACAAAGTAAACTAGGCGATGCATTGCAGGACACACTGGGCTGGTGTAAGTACAAAGTAAACTAGGCAGTGCTCTGCATGACTCTCTGGGCTGGTGAAATTACAAAGTAAACTAGGCGGTGCTTTGCAGGACACACTGGGCAGGTGGAAGTACAAAGTAAACTAGGCGATGCTTTGCAGGACACTCTGGGCAAGTGAAAGTACAAAGTAAACTAGGCAATGCTTTGCAGGACACACTGGGCAGGTGCATGTACAAAGTAAATTAGGCGGTGCTTTGCAGGACAAACTGGGCAGATGGAAGTACAAAGTAAACTTGGCGATGCTTTGCAGGACAGACTGGGCTGGTGTAAATAGAAAGTAAACTAGGCAGTGCTTTGCAGGACACACTGGGCAGGTGCATGTACAAAGTAAATTAGGCAATGCTTTGCAGGACACTCTGGGCTGGTGAAATTACAAAGTAAACTAGGCGGTTCTTTGCAGGACACACTGGGCAGGTGGAAGTACAAAGTAAACTTGGTGATGATTTGCAGGACACAATGGGCTGATGTAAGTACAAAGTCAACTAGGCGGGGCTTTGTAGGACACACTTGGCAGGTGCATGTACAAAGTAAATTAGGCAGTGCTTTGCAGGACACACTGCGCAGGTGTATGTACAAAGTAAACTAGGCGATGCATTGCAGGACACACTGGGCTGGTGTAAGTAAAAAGTAAACTAGGCAGTGCTCTGCAGGACTCACTGGGCTGGTGAAAGTACAAAGTAAACTAGGCGGTGCTTTGCAGGAGACATTGGGCAGGTGGAAGTACAAAGTAAACTAGGCGATGCATTGCAGGACACACTGGGGCTCTGAAAGTACAAAGTAAACTAGGCAATGCTTTGCAGGACACACTGGGCAGGTGCATGTACAAAGTAAATTAGGCGGTGCTTTGCAGGACACACTGGGCAGATGGAAGTACAAAGTAAACTTGGCGATGCTTTGCAGGACAGACTGGGCTGGTGTAAATAGAAAGTAAACTAGGCAGTGCTTTGCAGGACACACTGGGCAGGTGCATGTACAAAGTAAATTAGGCAATGCTTTGCAGGACACTCTGGGCTGGTGAAATTACAAAGTAAACTAGGCGGTTCTTTGCAGGACACACTGGGCAGGTGGAAGTACAAAGTAAACTTGGTGATGCTTTGCAGGACACAATGGGCTGATGTAAGTACAAAGTCAACTAGGCAGTGCTCTGCAGGACTCACTGGGCTGGTGTAAGTACAAAGTAAACTAGGCAGTGCTCTGCAGGACTCACTGGGCTGGTGAAAGTAGAATGTAAATTAGGCTGTTCTTTGCAGCAGACACTGGGCAGGTGGAAGTACAAAATAAACTAGGCGATGCTTTGCAGGACACACTGGGCTGGTGTAAGTACAAAGAAAACTAGGCAATGCTTTGCAGGACACACTGGGCAGGTGCATGTACAAAGTAAACTGGGCGGGGCTTTGCAGGACACACTGGGCAGGTGCATGTACAAAGTAAATTAGGCGGTGCTTTGCAGGACACACTGGGCAGGTGGAAGTACAAAGTAAACTTGGCAATGCTTTGCAGGACACACTGGGCTGGTGTAAGTAAAAAGTAAACTCGGCGGGGCTTTGCAGGACACACTGGGCAGGTGCATGTACAAAGTAAATTAGGCGGTGTTTTGCAGGACACACTGGGCAGGTGTATGTACAAAGTAAACTTGGCGATGCATTGCAGGACACACTGGGCTGGTGAAAGTACAATGTAAATCAGGCGGTGCTTTGCTGGAGACACGGGGCAGGTGGAAGTACAAAGTAAACCAGGCGATGCTTTGCAGGACACACTGGGCTGGTGTAAGTACAAAGTAAACTAGGCAATGCTTTGCAGGACACACTGAACAGATCGAAGTACAAAGAAAACTAGGCGGTGCTTTGCAGGACACACTGGGCAGGTGCATGTACAAATAAATTAGGCTGCGCTTTGCAGGACACACTGGGCAGGTGGAAGTACAAAGTAAACTAGGCGATGCTTTGCAGGACACACTGGGCTGGTGTAAGATCAAAGTAATCTAGGCAGTGCTTTGCAGGACACACTGGGCAGGTGCATGTACAAAGTAAATTAGGCGGTGCTTTGCGGGACACACTGGGCTGGTGGAAGTACAAAGTAAACTTGGCGATGCTTTGCAGGACACACTGGGCTGGTGTAAGTACAAAGTAAACTAGGCGGGGCTTTGCTGGACACACTGGGCAGGTGTATGTACAAAGTAAACTAGGCGATGCATTGCAGGACACACTGGGCTGGTGTAAGTACAAAGTAAACTAGGCAGTGCTCTGCAGGACTCTCTGGGCTAGGAAAATTACAAAGTAAACTAGGCGGTGCTTTGCAGGACACACTGGGCAGGTGGAAGTACAAAGTAAACTAGGCGATGCTTTTCAGGATACACTGGGCAAATGTAAGTACAAAGTAAACTAGGCAATGCTTTGCAGGACACACTGGGGTGGGGTAAGTACAAAGTAAACTAGGCGGGGCTTTGCAGGACTCACTGGGCAGGTACATGTACAAAGTAAATTAGGCGATGCATTGCAGGACTCACTGGGCTGGTGTAAGTACAAAGTAAACTAGGCAGTGCTCTGCAGGACTCTCTGGGCTGGTGAAATTACAAAGTAAACTAGGCGGTGCTTTGCAGGACACACTGGGCAGGTGGAAGTACAAAGTAAACTAGGCGATGCTTTTCAGGATACACTGGGCAAATGTAAGTACAAAGTAAACTAGGCAATGCTTTGCAGGACACACTGGGCTGGTGTAAGTACAAAGTAAACTAGGCGGGGCTTTGCAGGACACACTGGGCTGGCGTAAGTACAAAGTAAACTAGGCAGTGCTCTGCAGGACTCTCTGGGCTGGTGAAATTACAAAGTAAACTAGGCGGTGCTTTGCAGGACACACTGGGCAGGTGGAAGTACAAAGTAAACTAGGCAGTGCTCTGCAGGACTCTCTGGGCTGGTGAAATTACAAAGTAAACTAGGCGGTGCTTTGCAGGACACACTGGGCAGGTGGAAGTACAAAGTAAACAAGGCGATGCTTTCCAGGATAAACTGGGCAAATGTAAGTACAAAGTAAACTAGGCAAGGCTTTGCAGGACACACTGGGCTGGTGTAAGTACAAAGTAAACTAGGCGGGGCTTTGCAGGACACACTGGGCTGGTGTAAGTACAAAGTAAACTAGGCAGTGCTCTGCAGGACTCTTTGGGCTGGTGAAATTACAAAGTAAACTAGGCGGTGCTTTGCAGGACACACTGGGCAGGTGGAAGTACAAAGTAAACTAGGCGATGCTTTCCAGGATACCCTGGGCAAATGTAAGTACAAAGTAAACTAGGCAATGCTTTGCAGGACACACTGGGCTGGTGTAAGTACAAAGTAAACTAGGCGGGGCTTTGCAGGACTCACTGGGCAGGTACATGTACAAAGTAAATTAGGCGATGCATTGCAAGGACTCACTGGGCTGGTGTAAGTACAAAGTAAACTAGGCAGTGCTCTGCAGGACTCTCTGAGCTGGTGAAATTACAATGTAATCTAGGCGGTGCTTTGCAGGACACACTGGGCAGGTGGAAGTACAAAGTAAACTAGGCGATGCTTTCCAGGATAAACTGGGCAAATGTAAGTACAAAGTAAACTAGGCAATGCTTTGCAGGACACAC
The DNA here is from genome assembly GCA_026315105.1 of Locusta migratoria. NCBI lineage: Eukaryota > Metazoa > Arthropoda > Insecta > Orthoptera > Acrididae > Locusta > Locusta migratoria. The sequence continues at coordinate 28,350,403 of CM048745.1, read as the reverse complement.
TGGGCTGGTGTAAGTACAAAGTAAACTAGGCGGGGCTTTGCAGGACACACTGGGCTGGCGTAAGTACAAAGTAAACTAGGCAGTGCTCTGCATGACTCTCTGGGCTGGTGAAATTACAAAGTAAACTAGGCGGTGCTTTGCAAGACACACTGGGCAGGTGGAAGTACAAAGTAAACTAGGCGATGCTTTCCAGGATACACTGGGCAAATGTAAGTACAAAGTAAATTAGGCGATGCATTGCAGGACTCACTGGGCTGGTGTAAGTACAAAGTAGACTAGGCAGTGCTCTGCAGGACTCACTGGGCTGGTGAAAGTACAAAGTAAACTAGGTGTGGCTTTGCAGGAGACACTGGGAGGGTGGAAGTACAAAGTAAACTAGGCGATGCGTTGCAGGACACACTGGGAAGGTGGAAGTACAAAGTAAACTTGGCGATGCTTTGTAGGACAGACTGGGCTGGTGTAAATAGAAAGTAAACTAGGCGATGCTTTGCAGGACACACTGGGCAGGTGCATGTACGAAGTAAATTAGGCAATGCTTTGCAGGACACTCTGGGCTGGTGTAATTACAAAGTAAACTAGGCGGTTCTTTGCAGGACACACTGGGCAGGTGGAAGTACAAAGTAAACTTGGTGATGCTTTGCAGGACACAATGGGCTGATGTAAGTACAAAGACAACTAGGTGGGGCTTTGCAGGACACACTTGGCAGGTGCAAGTTCAAAGTAAATTAGGCAGTGCTTTGCAGGACACACTGCGCAGGTGTATGTACAAAGTAAACTAGGCGATGCATTGCAGGACTTACTGGGCTGGTGTAAGTAAAAAGTAAACTAGGCAGTGCTCTGCAGGACTCACTGGGCTGGTGAAAGTACAAAGTAAACTAGGCGGTGCTTTGCAGGAGACACTGGGCAGGTGGAAGTACAAAGTAAACTAGGCGATGCATTGCAGGACACACTGGGCTGGTGTAAGTACAAAGTAAACTAGGCAGTGCTCTGCAGGACTCACTGGGCTGGTGAAAGTAGAATGTAAATTAGGCTGTTCTTTGCAGGAGACACTGGGCAGGTGGAAGTACAAAGTAAACTAGGCGATGCTTTGCAGGACACACTGGGCTGGTGTAAGTACAAAGTAAACTAGGCAGTGCTCTGCAGGACTCACTGGGCTGGTGAAAGTAGAATGTAAATTAGGCTGTTCTTTGCAGGAGACACTAGGCAGGTGGAAGTACAAAGTAAACTAGGCGATGCTTTGCAGGACACACTGGGCTGGTGTAAGTACAAAGTAAACTAGGCAATGCTTTGCAGGACACACTGGGCTGGTGTAAGTAAAAAGTAAACACGGCGGGGCTTTGCAGGACACACTGGGCAGGTGCATGTACAAAGTAAATTAGGCGGTGTTTTGCAGGACACACTAGGCAGGTGTATGTACAAGGTAAACTTGGCGATGCATTGCAGGACACACTGGGCTGGTGAAAGGACAATGTTAACCAGGCGGTGCTTTGCTGGAGACACTGGGCAGGTGGAAGTACAAAGTAAACCAGGGGATGCTTTGCAGGACACACTGGGCTGGTGTAAGTACAAAGTAAACTAGGCAATGCTTTGCAGGACACACTGAACAGGTCGAAGTACAAAGAAAACTAGGCGGTGCTTTGCAGGACACACTGGGCAGGTGCATGTACAAAGTAAATTAGGCGGTGCTTTGCGGGACACACTGCGCAGGTGTATGTACAAAGTAAACTAGGCGATGCATTGCAGGACACACTGTCCTGGTGTAAGTACAAAGTAAAATAGGCAGTGCTCTGCAGGACTCTCTGGGCTGGTGATATTACAAAGTAAACTAGGCGGTGGTTTGCAGGACACACTGGGCAGGTGGAAGTACAAAGTAAACTAGGCGATGCTCTCCAGGACACACTGGGCAAGTGTAAGTACAAAGTAAACTAGGCAATGCTTTGCAGGACACACTGGGCTGGTGAAAGTACAAAGTAAACTAGGAGGGGCTTTGCAGGACACACTGGGTAGGTGCATGTACAAAGTAAATTAGGTGGTGCTTTGCAGGACACACTGGGCATGTGTATGTACAAAGTAAACTAGGTGATGCATTGCAGGACACACTGGGCTGGTGTAAGTACAAAGTACACTAGGCAGTGCTCTGCAGGACTCTCTGGGCTGGTGAAATTACAAAGTAAGCTAGACGGTGCTTTGCAAGACACACTGGGCAGGTGGAAGTACAAAATAAACTAGGCGATGCTTTGCAGGACACACTGGGCAAGTGTAAGTAAAAAAAAACTAGGCAATGCTTTGCAGGACACACTGGGCTGGTGTAAGTACAAAGTAAACTAGGCGGGGATTTGCAGGAAATACTGGGCAGATACATGTACAAAGTAAATTAGGTGGTGCTTTGCAGGACACACTGGGCAAGTGTATGTACAAAGTAAAGTAGGCGATGCATATCAGGACACACTGGGCTGGTGTAAGTACAAAGTAAACTAGGCAGTGCTCTGCAGGACTCTCTGGGCTGGTGAAATTACAAAGTAAACTAGGCGGTGCTTTGCAGGACACACAGGGCAGGTGGAAGTACAAAGTAAACTAGGCGATGCTTTGCAGGACACACTGGGCAAGTGTAAGCACAAAGTAAACTAGGCAATGCTTTGCAGGACACACTGGGCAGGTGCATGTACAAAGTAATTTAGGCGGTGCTTTGCAGGACACACTGGGCAGGTGGAAGTACAATGTAAACTTGGCGATGCTTTGTAGGACAGACTGGGCTGGTGTAAATAGAAAGTAAACTAGGCGGTGCTTTGCAGGACACACTGGGCAGGTGCATGTACAAAGTAAATTAGGCAATGCTTTGCAGGACACTCTGGGCTGGTGAAATTACAAAGTAAACTAGGCGGTTCTTTGCAGGACACTCTGGGCAGGTGGAAGTACAAAGTAAACTTGGAGATGCTTTGCAGGACACAATGGGCTGATGTAAGTACAAAGTCAACTAGGCGGGGCTTTGCAGGACACACTTGGCAGGTGCACGTTCAAAGTAAATTAGGCAGAGCTTTGCAGGACACACTGCGCAGGTGTATGTACAAAGTAAACTAGGCGATGCATTGCAGGACTTACTGGGCTGGTGTAAGTAAAAAGTAAACTAGGCAGTGCTCTGCAGGACTCACTGGGCTGGTGAAAGTACAAAGTAAACTAGGCGGTGCTTTGCAGGAGACACTGGGCAGGTGGAAGTACAAAGTAAACTAGGCGATGCATTGCAGGACACACTGGGCTGGTGTAAGTACAAAGTAAACTAGGCAGTGCTCTGCAGGACACACTGGGCAGGTGCATGTACAAAGTAAACTAGGCGGGGCTTTGCAGGACACACTGGGCAGGTGCATGTACAAAGTAAATTAGGCGGTGCTTTGCAGGACACACTGGGCTGGTGTAAGTACAAAGTAAACTAGGCAATGCTTTGCAGGACACACTGAACAGGTCGAAGTACAAAGAAAACTAGGCGGTGCTTTGCAGGACACACTGGGCAGGTGCATGTACAAAGTAAATTAGGCTGTGCTTTGCAGGACACACTGGGCAGGTGGAAGTACAAAGTAAACTAGGCGATGCTTTGCAGGACACACTGGGCTGGTGTAAGTACAAAGTAAACTAGGCAGTGCTTTGCAGGACACACTGAGCAGGTGGATGTACAAAGTAAATTAGGCGGTGCTTTGAAGGACACACTGGGCAGGTGGAAGTACAAAGTAAACTTGGTGATGCTTTGCGGGACACACTGTTCTGGTGTAAGTAAAAAGTAAACTAGGCGGGGCTTTGCAGGACACACTGGGCAGGTGCATGTACAAAGTAAATTAGGCGGTGTTTTGCAGGACACACTGGGCAGGTGTATGAACAAAGTAACTTGGCGATGCATTGCAGGACACACTGGGCTGGTGGAAGTACAAAGAAAACTAGGCAATGCTTTGCAGGACACACTGGGCTGGTGCAAGTACAAAGTAAACTAGGCAATGCTTTGCAGGACACACTGGGCAGGTGCATGTACAAAATAAATTAGGCGGTGCTTTGCAGGACACACTGGGCAGGTGGAAGGACAAAGTAAAGTAGGCAATGCTTTGCAGGACACACTGGGCTCGTGTACGTACAAAGTAAACTAGGCAATGCTTTGCAGGACACACTGGGCAGGTGCATGTACAAAGTAAACTAGGCGGGGCTTTGCAGGACACACTGGGCAGGTGCATGTACAAAGTAAATTAGGCGGTGCTTTGCAGGACACACTGGGCAGGTGGAAGTACAAAGTAAACTTGGCGATGCTTTGCAGGACACACTGGGCTGGTGTAAGTAAAAAGTAAACTAGGCGGGGCTTTGCAGGACACACTGGGCAGGTGAATGTACAAAGTAAATTAGGCGGTGTTTTACAGGACACACTGGGCAGGTGTATGAACAAAGTGAACTTGGCGATGCATTGCAGGACACACTGGGCTGGTGGAAGTACAAAGAAAACTAGGCAATGCTTTGCAGGACACACTGGGCTGGTGTAAGTACAAAGTAAACTCAAAGTAAACTAGGCAATGCTTTGCAGGACACACTGGGCTGGTGAAAGTAGAATGTAATTTAGGCGGTGCTTTGCAGGAGACAATGGGCAGGTGGAAGTACAAAGTAAATTAGGCGATGCATTGCAGGACACACTGGGCTGGTGTAAGTACAAAGTAAAGTAGGCAGTGCTCTGCAGGACTCACTGGGCTGGTGAAAGTAGAATGTAAATTAGGCGGTGCTTTGCAGGAGACACTGGGCAGGTGGAAGTACAAAGTAAACTAGGCGATGCTTTGCAGGACACACTGGGCTGGTGTAAGTACAAAGTAAACTAGGCAGTGCTTTGCAGGACACACTGGGCTGGTGTAAGTACAAAGTAAACTAGGCAGTGCTTTGCAGGACACACTGGGCTGGTGAAAGTAGAATGTAAATTAGGCGGTGCTTTGCAGGAGACACTGGGCAGGTGGAAGTACAAAGTAAACTAGGCGATGCTTTGCAGGACACACTGGGCTGGTGTAAGTACAAAGTAAACTAGGCAATGCTTTGCAGGACACACTGGGCTGGTGAAAGTAGAATGTAAATTAGGCGGTGCTTTGCAGGAGACAATGGGCAGGTGGAAGTACAAAGTAAATTAGGCGATGCATTGCAGGACACACTAGGCTGGTGTAAGTACAAAGTAAACTAGGCAGTGCTCTGCAGGACTCACTGGGCTGGTGAAAGTAGAATGTAAATTAGGCGGTGCTTTGCAGGAGACACTGGGCAGGTGGAAGTACAAAGTAAACTAGGCGATGCTTTGCAGGACACACTGGGCTGGTGTAAGTACAAAGTAAACTAGGCAGTGCTTTGCAGGACACACTGGGCTGGTGAAAGTAGAATGTAAATTAGGCGGTGCTTTGCAGGAGACACTGGGCAGGTGGAAGTACAAAGTAAACTAGGCGATGCTTTGCAGGACACACTGGGCTGGTGTAAGTACAAAGTAAACTAGGCAGTGCTCTGCAGGACTCACTGGGCTGGTGAAAGTAGAATGTAAATTAGGCGGTGCTTTGCAGGAGACAATGGGCTGGTGGAAGTACAAAGTAAACTAGGCGATGCTTTGCAGGACACACTGGGCTGGTGTAAGTACAAAGTAAACTAGGCAGTGCTTTGCAGGACACACTGGGCTGGTGAAAGTAGAATGTAAATTAGGCGGTGCTTTGCAGGAGACACTGGGCAGGTGGAAGTACAAAGTAAACTAGGCGATGCTTTGCAGGACACACTGGGCTGGTGTAAGTACAAAGTAAACTAGGCAATGCTTTGCAGGACACACTGGGCTGGTGAAAGTAGAATGTAAATTAGGCAGTGCTTTGCAGGAGACAATGGGCAGGTGGAAGTACAAAGTAAATTAGGCGATGCATTGCAGGACACACTGGGCTGGTGTAAGTACAAAGTAAACTAGGCAGTGCTCTGCAGGACTCACTGGGCTGGTGAAAGTAGAATGTAAATTAGGCGGTGCATTGCAGGAGACACTGGGCAGGTGGAAGTACAAAGTAAACTAGGCGATGCTTTGCCGGACACACTAGGCTGGTGTAAGTACAAAGTAAACTAGGCAATGCTTTGCAGGACACACTGGGCAGGTCAAAGTACAAAGAAATCTAGGCGGTGCTTTGCAGGACACACTGGGCAGGTGCATGTACAAAGTAAATTAGGCGGTCCTTTGCAGGACACACTGGGCAGGTGGAAGTACAAAGTAAACTAGGCGATGCTTTGCAGGACACACTGGGCTGGTGTAAGTACAAAGAGAACTAGGCTGTGCTTTGCAGGACACACTAAGCAGGTGCAAGTACAAAGTAAACTCTATGGTGCTTTGCAGGATTCACTGGGCTGGTGAAAGTACAAATAAGCAAGGCGGTGCTTTGCAGGAGACACTGGACTGGTGGAAGTACAAAGTAAACTAGGCGATGCATTGCAGGACACACTGGGCAGGTGCATGTACAAAGTAAATTAGGCGGTGCTTTGCAGGACACACTGGGCAGGTGCAAGTACAAAGTAAACTTGGCGATGCTTTGCAGGACACACTGGGCTGGTGTAAGTACAAAGTAAACTATGCAACGATTTGCAGGACACACTGGGCAGGTGCATGTACAAAGTAAACTAGGCCGGGCATTGCAGGACACACTGGGCAGGTGCATGTACAAAGTAAGTTAGGCGGTGCTTTGCAGGACACTCTGGGCAGGTGGAGTACAAAGTAAACTTGGCGATGCTTTGCTGGACACACTGGGCAGGTGCAGTACAAAGTAAACTTGGCGATGCTTTGCAGGACACACTGGGTTGGTGTAAGTACTAAGTAAACTAGGCAGTGATCTGCAGGACTCACTGGGCTGGTGAAAGTACAATGTAAATTAGGCGGTGCTTTGCAGGAGACACAGGGCAGGTGGAAGTACAAAGTAAACTAGGTGATGCTTTGCAGGACACACTGGGCTGGTGTAAGTACAAAGTAAACTAGGCAATGATTTGCAGGACACACTGGGCAGGTGCATGTACAAAGTAAACTAGGCCGGGCTTTGCAGGACACACTGGGCAGGTGCATGTACAAAGTAAATTAGGCGGTGCTTTGCAGGACACACTGGGCAGGTGGAGTTCAAAGTAAACTTGGCGATGCTTTGCAGGAAACACTGGGCAGGTGTAAGTACAAAGTAAACCAGGCGATGCTTTGCAGGACTTACTGGGCTGGTGAAGGTACAAATAAGCTAGGCGGTGCGTTGCAGGAGACACTGGAATGGTGGGAGTACAAAGTAAACTAGGCAGTGCTCTGCAGGTCTCACTGGGCTGGTGAAAGTACAAAGTAAACTAGGCGGTGCTTTGCAGGAGACACTGGGCAGGTGGAAGTACAAAGTAAACTAGGCGATGCATTGCAGGACACACTGGGTTGGTGTAAGTACTAAGTAAACTAGGCAGTGTTCTGCAGGACTCACTGGGCTGGTGAAAGTACAATGTAAATTAGGCGGTGCTTTGCAGTAGACACTGGGCAGGTGGAAGTACAATGTAAACTAGGTGATGCTTTGCAGGACACACTGGGCTGGTGTAAGTACAAAGTAAACTAGGCAATGATTTGCAGGACACACTGGGCAGGTGCATGTACAAAGTAAACTAGGCCGGGCTTTGCAGGACACACTGGGCAGGTGCATGTACAAAGTAAATTATGCGGTGCTTTGCAGGACACACTGGGCAGGTGGAGTACAAAGTAAACATGGCGATGCTTTGCAGGACACACTGGGCAGGTGTAAGTACAAAGTAAACCAGGCGATGCTTTGCAGGACTTACTGGGCTGGTGAAAGTACAAATAAGCTAGGCGGTGCGTTGGAGGAGACGCTGGACTGGTGGAAGTACAAAGTAAACTAGGCGATGCATTGCAGGACTCACTGGGCAGGTGCATGTATAAAGTAAATTAGGCGGTGCTTTGCAGGACACACTGCGCAGCTGTATGTACAAAGTAAACTAGGCGATGCATTGCAGGACACACTGGACTGGTGTAAGTACAAAGTAAACTAGGCAGTGCTCTGCAGGACTCACTGGGCTGGTGAAAGCAGAATGTAAATTAGGCGGTGCTTTGCAGTTGACACTGGGCAGGTGGAAGTACAAAGTAAACTAGGCGATGCTTTGCAGGACACACTGGGCTGGTGTAAGTACAAAGTAAACTAGGCAATGCTTAGCAGGACACACTGGGCAGGTGCATGTACAAAGTAAACTAGGTGGGGCTTTGCAGGACACACTGGGCAGGTGCATGTCCAAAGTAAATTAGGCGGTGCTTTGCAGGACACACTGGGCAGGTGGAAGTACAAAGTGAACTTGGCGATGCTTTGCAGGACACACTGGGCTGGTGTAAGTAAAAAGTAAACTAGTCGGGGCTTTGCAGGACACAATGAGCAGGTGCATGTACAAAGTAAATTAGGCGGGGTTTTGCAGGACACACTGGGTAGGTGTATGTACAAAGTAAACTTGGCGATCCATTGCAGGACACACTGGGCTGATGAAAGTACAATGTAAATCTGGCGGTGGTTTGCTGGAGACACTGGGCTGGTGGAAGTACAAAGTAAACCAGGCGATGCTTTGCAGGACACACTGGGATGGTGTAAGTACAAAGTAAACTAGGCAATGCTTTGCAGGACACACTGGGCAGGTCGAAGTGCAAAGAAAACTAGGCGGTGCTTTGCAGGACACACTTGGCAGGTGCATGTACAAAGTAAATTAGGCTTCCTTTGCAGGACACACTGGGCAGGTGGATATACAAAGTAAACTAGGCGATGATTTGCAGGACACACTGGGCTGGTGTAAGTTCAAAGAGAAATAGGCTGTGCTTTGCAGGACACACTAAGCAGGTGCAAGTACAAAGTAAACTCTATGGTGCTTTGCAGGCTTCACTGGGCTGGTGAAATTACAAATAAGCAAGGCGGTGCTTTGCAGGAGACACTGGACTGGTGGAAGTACAAAGTAAACTAGGCGATGCATTGCAGGACACACTGGGCAGGTGCATGTACAAAGTAAATTAGGCGGTGCTTTGCAGGACACACTGGGCAGGTGCAAGTACAAAGTAAACTTGGCGATGCTTTGCAGGACACACTGGGCTGGTGTAAGTACAAAGTAAACTAGGCAATGATTTGCAGGACACACTGGGCAGGTGCATGTACAAAGTAAACTAGGCCGGGCTTTGCAGGACACACTGGGCAGGTGCATGTACAAAGTAAATTAGGCGGTGCTTTGCAGGACACTCTGGGCAGGTGGAGTACAAAGTAAACTTGGCGATGCTTTGCAGGACACACTGGGTTGGTGTAAGTACTAAGTAAACTAGGCAGTGTTCTGCAGGACTCACTGGGCTGGTGAAAGTACAATGTAAATTAGGCGGTGCTTTGCAGGAGACACTGGGCAGGTGGAAGTACAAAGTAAACTAGGTGATGCTTTGCAGGACACACTGGGCTGGTGTAAGTACAAAGTAAACTAGGCAATGATTTGCAGGACACACTGGGCCTGTGCATGTACAAAGTAAACTAGGCCGGGCTTTGCAGGACACACTGGGCAGGTGCATGTACAAAGAAAATTAGGCGGTGCTTTGCAGGACACACTGGGCAGGTGCAGTACAAAGTAAACTTGGCGATGCTTTGCAGGACACACTGGGTTGGTGTATGTACTATGTAAACTAGGCAGTGTTCTGCAGGACTCACTGGGCTGGTGAAAGTACAATGTAAATTAGGCGGTGCTTTGCAGGAGACACTGGGTAGGTGGAAGTACAAAGTAAACTAGTTGATGCTTTGCAGGACACACTGGGCTGGTGTAAGTACAAAGTAAACTAAGCAAAGATTTGCAGGACACACTGGGCAGGTGCATGTACAAAGTAAACTAGGCCGGGCTTTGCAGGACACACTGGGCAGGTGCATGTACAAAGTAAATTAGGCGGTGCTTTGCAGGACACTCTGGGCGGGTGGAGTACAAAGTAAACTTGGCGATGCTTTGCAGGACACACTGGGTTGGTGTAAGTACTAAGTAAACTAGGCAGTGTTCTGCAGGACTCACTGGGCTGGTGAAAGTACAATGTAAATTAGGCGGAGCTTTGCAGGAGACACTGGGCAGGTGGAAGTACAAAGTAAACTAGGTGATGCTTTGCAGGACACACTAGGCTGGTGTAAGTACAAAGTAAACTAGGCACTGATTTGCAGGACACACTGGGCAGGTGCATGTACAAAGTAAACTAGGCCGGGCTTTGCAGGACACACTGGGCAGGTGCATGTACAAAGTAAATTAGGCGGTGCTTTGCAGGACACTCTGGGCAGGTGGAGTACAAAGTAAACTTGGCGATGCTTTGCAGGACACACTGGGCTGGTGTAAGTACAAAGTAAACTAGGCAGTGCTTTGCAGGACACACTGGGCTGGTGAAAGTAGAATGTAAATTAGGCGGTGCTTTGCAGGAGACACTGGGCAGGTGGAAGTACAAAGTAATCTAGGCGATGCTTTGCAGGACACACTGGGCTGGTGTAAGTACAAAGTAAACTAGGCACTGATTTGCAGGACACACTGGGCAGGTGCATGTACAAAGTAAACTAGGCCGGGCTTTGCAGGACACACTGGGCAGGGGCATGTACAAAGTAAATTAGGCGGTGCTTTGCAGGACACTCTGGGCAGGTGGAGTACAAACTAAACTTGGCGATGCTTTGCAGGACACACTGGGCTGGTGTAAGTACTAAGTAAACTAGGCAGTGCTCTGCAGGACTCACTGGGCTGGTGAAAGTAGAATGTAAATTAGGCGGTGCTTTGCAGGAGACAATGGGCAGGTGGAAGTACAAAGTAAATTAGGCGATGCATTGCAGGACACACTAGGCTGGTGTAAGTACAAAGTAAACTAGGCAGTGCTCTGCAGGACTCACTGGGCTGGTGAAAGTAGAATGTAAATTAAACGGTGCTTTGCAGGAGACACTGGGCAGGTGGAAGTACAAAGTAAACTAGGCGATGCTTTGCAGGACACACTGGGCTGGTGTAAGTACAAAGTAAACTAGGCAGTGCTTTGCAGGACACACTGGGCTGGTGAAAGTAGAATGTAAATTAGGCGGTGCTTTGCAGGAGACACTGGGCAGGTGGAAGTACAAAGTAAACTAGGCGATGCTTTGCAGGACACACTGGGCTGGTGTAAGTACAAAGTAAACTAGGCAGTGCTCTGCAGGACTCACTGGGCTGGTGAAAGTGGAATGTAAATTAGGCGGTGCTTTGCAGGAGACAATAGGCTGGTGGAAGTACAAAGTAAACTAGGCGATGCTTTGCAGGACACACTGGGCTGGTGTAAGTACAAAGTAAACTAGGCAGTGCTTTGCAGGACACACTGGGCTGGTGAAAGTAGAATGTAAATTAGGCGGTGCTTTGCAGGAGACACTGGGCAGGTGGAAGTACAAAGTAAACTAGGCGATGCTTTGCAGGACACACTGGGCTGGTGTAAGTACAAAGTAAACTAGGCAATGCTTTGCAGGACACACTGGGCTGGTGAAAGTAGAATGTAAATTAGGCGGTGCTTTGCAGGAGACAATGGGCAGGTGGAAGTACAAAGTAAATTAGGCGATGCATTGCAGGACACACTGGGCTGGTGTAAGTACAAAGTAAACTAGGCAGTGCTCTGCAGGACTCACTGGGCTGGTGAAAGTAGAATGTAAATTAGGCGGTGCATTGCAGGAGACACTGGGCAGGTGGAAGTACAAAGTAAACTAGGCGATGCTTTGCAGGACACACTGGGCTGGTGTAAGTAAAAAGTAAACTAGGCGAGGCTTTGCAGGTCACACTGGGCAGGTGCATGTACAAAGTAAATTAGGCGGAGTTTTGCAGGACACACTGGGCAGGTGTATGTACAAAGTAAACTTGGCGATGCATTGCAGGACACACTGGGCTGGTGAAAGTACAATGTAAACCAGGCGGTGGTTTGCTGGAGACACTGGGCAGGTGGAAGCACAAAGTAAACCAGGCGATGCTTTGCAGGACACACTGGGCTGGTGTAAGTACAAAGAGAACTAGGCTGTGCTTTGCAGGACACACTAAGCAGGTGCAAGTACAAAGTAAACTCTATGGTGCTTTGCAGGATTCACTGGGCTGGTGAAAGTACAAATAAGCAAGGCGGTGCTTTGCAGGAGACACTGGACTGGTGGAAGTACAAAGTAAACTAGGCGATGCATTGCAGGACACACTGGGCAGGTGCATGTACAAAGTAAATTAGGCGGTGCTTTGCAGGACACACTGGGCAGGTGCAAGTACAAAGTAAACTTGGCGATGCTTTGCAGGACACACTGGGCTGGTGTAAGTACAAAGTAAACTATGCAATGATTTGCAGGACACACTGGGCAGGTGCATGTACAAAGTAAACTAGGCCGGGCTTTGCAGGACACACTGGGCAGGTGCATGTACAAAGTAAATTAGGCGGTGCTTTGCAGGACACACTGGGCAGGTGGAGTTCAAAGTAAACTTGGCGATGCTTTGCAGGAAACACTGGGCAGGTGTAAGTACAAAGTAAACCAGGCGATGCTTTGCAGGACTTACTGGGCTGGTGAAGGTACAAATAAGCTAGGCGGTGCGTTGCAGGAGACACTGGAATGGTGGAAGTACAAAGTAAACTAGGCAGTGCTCTGCAGGACTCACTGGGCTGGTGAAAGTACAAAGTAAACTAGGCGGTGCTTTGCAGGAGACACTGGGCAGGTGGAAGTACAAAGTAAACTAGGCGATGCATTGCAGGACACACTGGGTTGGTGTAAGTACTAAGTAAACTAGGCAGTGTTCTGCAGGACTCACTGGGCTGGTGAAAGTACAATGTAAATTAGGCGGTGCTTTGCAGTAGACACTGGGCAGGTGGAAGTACAAAGTAAACTAGGTGATGCTTTGCAGGACACACTGGGCTGGTGTAAGTACAAAGTAAACTAGGCAATGATTTGCAGGACACACTGGGCAGGTGCATGTACAAAGTAAACTAGGCCGGGCTTTGCAGGACACACTGGGCAGGTGCATGTACAAAGTAAATTATGCGGTGCTTTGCAGGACACACTGGGCAGGTGGAGTACAAAGTAAACATGGCGATGCTTTGCAGGACACACTGGGCAGGTGTAAGTACAAAGTAAACCAGGCGATGCTTTGCAGGACTTACTGGGCTGGTGAAAGTACAAATAAGCTAGGCGGTGCGTTGGAGGAGACACTGGACTGGTGGAAGTACAAAGTAAACTAGGCGATGCATTGCAGGACTCACTGGGCAGGTGCATGTATAAAGTAAATTAGGCGGTGCTTTGCAGGACACACTGCGCAGCTGTATGTACAAAGTAAACTAGGCGATGCATTGCAGGACACACTGGACTGGTGTAAGTACAAAGTAAACTAGGCAGTGCTCTGCAGGACTCACTGGGCTGGTGAAAGCAGAATGTAAATTAGGCGGTGCTTTGCAGCAGACACTGGGCAGGTGGAAGTACAAAGTAAACTAGGCGATGCTTTGCAGGACACACTGGGCTGGTGTAAGTACAAAGTAAACTAGGCAATGCTTAGCAGGACACACTGGGCAGGTGCATGTACAAAGTAAACTAGGTGGGGCTTTGCAGGACACACTGGGCAGGTGCAATTCCAAAGTAAATTAGGCGGTGCTTTGCAGGACACACTGGGCAGGTGGAAGTACAAAGTGAACTTGGCGATGCTTTGCAGGACACACTGGGCTGGTGTAAGTAAAAAGTAAACTAGTCGGGGCTTTGCAGGACACAATGAGCAGGTGCATGTACAAAGTAAATTAGGCGGGGTTTTGCAGGACACACTGGGTAGGTGTATGTACAAAGTAAACTTGGCGATGCATTGCAGGACACACTGGGCTGGTGAAAGTACAATGTAAATCTGGCGGTGGTTTGCTGGAGACACTGGGCTGGTGGAAGTACAAAGTAAATCAGGCGATGCTTTGCAGGACACACTGGGATGGTGTAAGTACAAAGTAAACTAGGCAATGCTTTGCAGGACACACTGGGCAGGTCGAAGTGCAAAGAAAACTAGGCGGTGCTTTGCAGGACACACTTGGCAGGTGCATGTACAAAGTAAATTAGGCTTCCTTTGCAGGACACACTGGGCAGGTGGATATACAAAGTAAACTAGGCGATGATTTGCAGGACACACTGGGCTGGTGTAAGTTCAAAGAGAAATAGGCTGTGCTTTGCAGGACACACTAAGCAGGTGCAAGTACAAAGTAAACTCTATGGTGCTTTGCAGGCTTCACTGGGCTGGTGAAAGTACAAATAAGCAAGGCGGTGCTTTGCAGGAGACACTGGACTGGTGGAAGTACAAAGTAAACTAGGCGATGCATTGCAGGACACACTGGGCAGGTGCATGTACAAAGTAAATTAGGCGGTGCTTTGCAGGACACACTGGGCAGGTGCAAGTACAAAGTAAACTTGGCGATGCTTTGCAGGACACACTGGGCTGGTGTAAGTACAAAGTAAACTAGGCAATGATTTGCAGGACACACTGGGCAGGTGCATGTACAAAGTAAACTAGGCCGGGCTTTGCAGGACACACTGGGCAGGTGCATGTACAAAGTAAATTAGGCGGTGCTTTGCAGGACACTCTGGGCAGGTGGAGTACAAAGTAAACTTGGCGATGCTTTGCAGGACACACTGGGTTGGTGTAAGTACTAAGTAAACTAGGCAGTGTTCTGCAGGACTCACTGGGCTGGTGAAAGTACAATGTAAATTAGGCGGTGCTTTGCAGGAGACACTGGGCAGGTGGAAGTACAAAGTAACCTAGGTGATGCTTTGCAGGACACACTGGGCTGGTGTAAGTACAAAGTAAACTAGGCAATGATTTGCAGGACACACTGGGCCTGTGCATGTACAAAGTAAACTAGGCCGGGCTTTGCAGGACACACTGGGCAGGTGCATGTACAAAGAAAATTAGGCGGTGCTTTGCAGGACACACTGGGCAGGTGCAGTACAAAGTAAACTTGGCGATGCTTTGCAGGACACACTGGGTTGGTGTATGTACTATGTAAACTAGGCAGTGTTCTGCAGGACTCACTGGGCTGGTGAAAGTACAATGTAAATTAGGCGGTGCTTTGCAGGAGACACTGGGTAGGTGGAAGTACAAAGTAAACTAGGTGATGCTTTGCAGGACACACTGGGCTGGTGTAAGTACAAAGTAAACTAAGCAAAGATTTGCAGGACACACTGGGCAGGTGCATGTACAAAGTAAACTAGGCCGGGCTTTGCAGGACACACTGGGCAGGTGCATGTACAAAGTAAATTAGGCGGTGCTTTGCAGGACACTCTGGGCAGGTGGAGTACAAAGTAAACTTGGCGATGCTTTGCAGGACACACTGGGTTGGTGTAAGTACTAAGTAAACTAGGCAGTGTTCTGCAGGACTCACTGGGCTGGTGAAAGTACAATGTAAATTAGGCGGAGCTTTGCAGGAGACACTGGGCAGGTGGAAGTACAAAGTAAACTAGGTGATGCTTTGCAGGACACACTAGGCTGGTGTAAGTACAAAGTAAACTAGGCAATGATTTGCAGGACACACTGGGCAGGTGCATGTACAAAGTAAACTAGGCCGGGCTTTGCAGGACACACTGGGCAGGTGCATGTACAAAGTAAATTAGGCGGTGCTTTGCAGGACACTCTGGGCAGGTGGAGTACAAAGTAAACTTGGCGATGCTTTGCAGGACACACTGGGTTGGTGTAAGTACTAAGTAAACTAGGCAGTGTTCTGCAGGACTCACTGGGCTAGTGAAAGTACAATGTAAATTAGGCGGTGCTTTGCAGGAGACACTGGGCAGGTGGAAGTACAAAGTAAACTAGGTGATGCTTTGCAGGACACACTGGGCTGGTGTAATTTAAAGTAAACTAGGCAATGATTTGCAGGACACACTGGGCAGGTGCATGTACAAAGTAAACTAGGCCGGGCTTTGCAGGACACACTGGGCAGGTGCATGTACAAAGTAAATTAGGCGGTGCTTTGCAGGACACTCTGGGCAGGTGGAGTACAAAGTAAACTTGGCGATGCTTTGCAGGACACACTGGGTTGGTGTAAGTACTAAGTAAACTAGGCAGTGTTCTGCAGGACTCACTGGGCTGGTGAAAGTACAATGTAAATTAGGCGGTGCTTTGCAGGAGACACTGGGCAGGTGGAAGTACAAAGTAAACTAGGTGATGCTTTGCAGGACACACTGGGCTGGTGTAAGTACAAAGTAAACTAGGCCGGGCTTTGCAGGACACACTGGGCAGGTGCATGTACAAAGTAAATTAGGCGGTGCTTTGCAGGACACACTGGGCAGGTGCATGTACAAAGTAAATTAGGCGGTGCTTTGCAGGAGACACTGGGCAGGTGGAATTACAAAGTAAACTAGGTGATGCTTTGCAGGACACACTGGGCAGGTGCATGTACAAAGTAAACTAGGCCGGGCTTTGCAGGACACACTGGGCAGGTGCATGTACAAAGTAAATTAGGCGGTGCTTTGCAGGACACACTGGGCAGGTGCAGTACAAAGTAAACTTGGCGATGCTTTGCAGGACACACTGGGTTGGTGTAAGTACTAAGTAAACTAGGCAGTGTTCTGCAGGACTCACTGGGCTGGTGAAAGTACAATGTAAATTAGGCAGTGCTTTGCAGGAGACACTGGGCAGGTGCATGTACAAAGTAAATTAGGCGATGCTTTGCAGGACACACTGGGCAGGTGGAAGTACAAAGTAAACTAGGTGATGCTTTGCAGGACACACTGGGCTGGTGTAAGTACAAAGTAAACTAGGCAATGATTTGCAGGACACACTGGGCAGGTGCATGTACAAAGTAAATTAGGCGGTGCTTTGCAGGACACACTGGGCAGGTGCATGTACAAAGTAAATTAGGCGGTGCTTTACAGGAGACACTGGGCAGGTGGAATTACAAAGTAAACTAGGTGATGCTTTGCAGGACACACTGGGCAGGTGCATGTACAAAGTAAACTAGGCCGGGCTTTGCAGGACACACTGGGCAGGTGCATGTACAAAGTAAATTAGGCGGTGCTTTGCAGGACACACTGGGCAGGTGGAGTACAAAGTAAACTTGGCGATGCTTTGCAGGACACACTGGGCAGGTGTAAGTACCAAGTAAACCAGGCGATGCTTTGCAGGACTTACTGGGCTGGTGAAAGTACAAATAAGCTAGGCGGTGCGTTGGAGGAGACACTGGACTGGTGGAAGTACAAAGTAAACTAGGCGATGCATTGCAGGACTCACTGGGCAGGTGCATGTATAAAGTAAATTAGGCGGTGCTTTGCAGGACACACTGCGCAGCTGTATGTACAAAGTAAACTAGGCGATGCATTGCAGGACACACTGGACTGGTGAAAGCAGAATGTAAATTAGGCGGTGCTTTGCAGGAGACACTGGGCAGGTGGAAGTACAAAGTAAACTAGGCGATGCTTTGCAGGACACACTGGGCTGGTGTAAGTACAAAGTAAACTAGGCAATGCTTAGCAGGACACACTGGGCAGGTCGAAGTGCAAAGAAATCTAGGCGGTGCTTTGCAGGACACACTTGGCAGGTGCATGTACAAAGTAAATTAGGCTTCCTTTGCAGGACACACTGGGCAGGTGGATATACAAAGTAAACTAGGCGATGATTTGCAGGACACACTGGGCTGGTGTAAGTTCAAAGAGAAATAGGCTGTGCTTTGCAGGACACACTAAGCAGGTGCAAGTACAAAGTAAACTCTATGGTGCTTTGCAGGCTTCACTGGGCTGGTGAAAGTACAAATAAGCAAGGCGGTGCTTTGCAGGAGACACTGGACTGGTGGAAGTACAAAGTAAACTAGGCGATGCATTGCAGGACACACTGGGCAGGTGCATGTACAAAGTAAATTAGGCGGTGCTTTGCAGGACACACTGGGCAGGTGCAAGTACAAAGTAAACTTGGCGATGCTTTGCAGGACACACTGGGCTGGTGTAAGTACAAAGTAAACTAGGCAATGATTTGCAGGACACACTGGGCAGGTGCATGTACAAAGTAAACTAGGCCGGGCTTTGCAGGACACACTGGGCAGGTGCATGTACAAAGTAAATTAGGCGGTGCTTTGCAGGACACTCTGGGCAGGTGGAGTACAAAGTAAACTTGGCGATGCTTTGCAGGACACACTGGGTTGGTGTAAGTACTAAGTAAACTAGGCAGTGTTCTGCAGGACTCACTGGGCTGGTGAAAGTACAATGTAAATTAGGCGGTGCTTTGCAGGAGACACTGGGCAGGTGGAAGTACAAAGTAAACTAGGTGATGCTTTGCAGGACACACTGGGCTGGTGTAATTTAAAGTAAACTAGGCAATGATTTGCAGGACACACTGGGCAGGTGCATGTACAAAGTAAACTAGGCCGGGCTTTGCAGGACACACTGGGCAGGTGCATGTACAAAGTAAATTAGGCGGTGCTTTGCAGGACACTCTGGGCAGGTGGAGTACAAAGTAAACTTGGCGATGCTTTGCAGGACACACTGGGTTGGTGTAAGTACTAAGTAAACTAGGCAGTGTTCTGCAGGACTCACTGGGCTGGTGAAAGTACAATGTAAATTAGGCGGTGCTTTGCAGGAGACACTGGGCAGGTGGAAGTACAAAGTAAACTAGGTGATGCTTTGCAGGACACACTGGGCTGGTGTAAGTACAAAGTAAACTAGGCCGGGCTTTGCAGGACACACTGGGCAGGTGCATGTACAAAGTAAATTAGGCGGTGCTTTGCAGGACACACTGGGCAGGTGCATGTACAAAGTAAATTAGGCGGTGCTTTGCAGGAGACACTGGGCAGGTGGAATTACAAAGTAAACTAGGTGATGCTTTGCAGGACACACTGGGCAGGTGCATGTACAAAGTAAACTAGGCCGGGCTTTGCAGGACACACTGGGCAGGTGCATGTACAAAGTAAATTAGGCGGTGCTTTGCAGGACACACTGGGCAGGTGCAGTACAAAGTAAACTTGGCGATGCTTTGCAGGACACACTGGGTTGGTGTAAGTACTAAGTAAACTAGGCAGTGTTCTGCAGGACTCACTGGGCTGGTGAAAGTACAATGTAAATTAGGCAGTGCTTTGCAGGAGACACTGGGCAGGTGCATGTACAAAGTAAATTAGGCGATGCTTTGCAGGACACACTGGGCAGGTGGAAGTACAAAGTAAACTAGGTGATGCTTTGCAGGACACACTGGGCTGGTGTAAGTACAAAGTAAACTAGGCAATGATTTGCAGGACACACTGGGCAGGTGCATGTACAAAGTAAATTAGGCGGTGCTTTGCAGGACACACTGGGCAGGTGCATGTACAAAGTAAATTAGGCGGTGCTTTACAGGAGACACTGGGCAGGTGGAAGTACAAAGTAAACTAGGTGATGCTATGCAGGACACACTGGGCAGGTGCATGTACAAAGTAAACTAGGCCGGGCTTTGCAGGACACACTGGGCAGGTGCATGTACAAAGTTAATTAGGCGGTGCTTTGCAGGACACACTGGGCAGGTGGAGTACAAAGTAAACTTGGCGATGCTTTGCAGGACACACTGGGCAGGTGTAAGTACCAAGTAAACCAGGCGATGCTTTGCAGGACTTACTGGGCTGGTAAAGGTACAAATAAGCTAGGCGGTGCGTTGCAGTAGACACTGGACTGGTGGAAGTACAAAGTAAACTAGGCAGTGCTCTGCAGGACTCACTGGGCAGGTGAAAGTACAAAGTAAACTAGGCGGTGCTTTGCAGGAGACACTGGGCAGGTGGAAGTACAAAGTAAACTAGGCGATGCATTGCAGGACACACTGGGTTGGTGTAAGTACTAAGTAAACTAGGCAGTGTTCTGCAGGACTCACTGGGTTGGTGAAAGTACAATGTAAATTAGGCGGTGCTCTGCAGTAGACACTGGGCAGGTGGAAGTACAAAGTAAACTAGGTGATGCTTTGCAGGACACACTGGGCTGGTGTAAGTACAAAGTAAACTAGGCAATGATTTGCAGGACACACTGGGCAGGTGCATGTACAAAGTAAACTAGGCCGGGCTTTGCAGGACACACTGGGCAGGTGCATGTACAAAGTAAATTATGCGGTGCTTTGCAGGACACACTGGGCAGGTGGAGTACAAAGTAAACATGGCGATGCTTTGCAGGACACACTGGGCAGGTGTAAGTACAAAGTAAACCAGGCGATGCTTTGCAGGACTTACTGGGCTGGTGAAAGTACAAATAAGCTAGGCGGTGCGTTGGAGGAGACACTGGACTGGTGGAAGTACAAAGTAAACTAGGCGATGCATTGCAGGACTCACTGGGCAGGTGCATGTATAAAGTAAATTAGGCGGTGCTTTGCAGGACACACTGCGCAGCTGTATGTACAAAGTAAACTAGGCGATGCATTGCAGGACACACTGGACTGGTGTAAGTACAAAGTAAACTAGGCAGTGCTCTGCAGGACTCACTGGGCTGGTGAAAGCAGAATGTAAATTAGGCGGTGCTTTGCAGGAGACACTGGGCAGGTGGAAGTACAAAGTAAACTAGGCGATGCTTTGCAGGACACACTGGGCTGGTGTAAGTACAAAGTAAACTAGGCAATGCTTAGCAGGACACACTGGGCAGGTGCATGTACAAAGTAAACTAGGTGGGGCTTTGCAGGACACGCTGGGAAGGTGCATGTCCAAAGTAAATTAGGCGGTGCTTTGCAGGACACACTGGGCAGGTGGAAGTACAAAGTGAACTTGGCAATGCTTTGCAGGACACACTGGGCTGGTGTAAGTAAAAAGTAAACAAGTCGGGGCTTTGCAGGACACAATGAGCAGGTGCATGTACAAAGTAAATTAGGCGGGGTTTTGCAGGACACACTGGGTAGGTGTATGTACAAAGTAAACTTGGCGATGCATTGCAGGACACACTGGGCTGGTGAAAGTACAATGTAAATCTGGCGGTGGTTTGCTGGAGACACTGGGCTGGTGGAAGTACAAAGTAAACCAGGCGATGCTTTGCAGGACACACTGGGATGGTGTAAGTACAAAGTAAACTAGGCAATGCTTTGCAGGACACACTGGGCAGGTCGAAGTGCAAAGAAAACTAGGCGGTGCTTTGCAGGACACACTTGGCAGGTGCATGTACAAAGTAAATTAGGCTTCCTTTGCAGGACACACTGGGCAGGTGGATATACAAAGTAAACTAGGCGATGATTTGCAGGACACACTGGGCTGGTGTAAGTTCAAAGAGAAATAGGCTGTGCTTTGCAGGACACACTGAGCAGGTGCAAGTACAAAGTAAACTCTATGGTGCTTTGCAGGCTTCACTGGGCTGGTGAAAGTACAAATAAGCAAGGCGGTGCTTTGCAGGAGACACTGGACTGGTGGAAGTACAAAGTAAACTAGGCGATGCATTGCAGGACACACTGGGCAGGTGCATGTACAAAGTAAATTAGGCGGTGCTTTGCAGGACACACTGGGCAGGTGCAAGTACAAAGTAAACTTGGCGATGCTTTGCAGGACACACTGGGCTGGTGTAAGTACAAATTAAACTAGGCAATGATTTGCAGGACACACTGGGCAGGTGCATGTACAAAGTAAACTAGGCCGGGCTTTGCAGGACACACTGGGCAGGTGCATGTACAAAGTAAATTAGGCGGTGCTTTGCAGGACACTCTGGGCAGGTGGAGTACAAAGTAAACTTGGCGATGCTTTGCAGGACACACTGGGTTGGTGTAAGTACTAAGTAAACTAGGCAGTGTTCTGCAGGACTCACTGGGCTGGTGAAAGTACAATGTAAATTAGGCGGTGCTTTGCAGGAGACACTGGGCAGGTGGAAGTACAAAGTAAACTAGGTGATGCTTTGCAGGACACACTGGGCTGGTGTAATTTAAAGTAAACTAGGCAATGATTTGCAGGACACACTGGGCAGGTGCATGTACAAAGTAAACTAGGCCGGGCTTTGCAGGACACACTGGGCAGGTGCATGTACAAAGTAAATTAGGCGGTGCTTTGCAGGACACTCTGGGCAGGTGGAGTACAAAGTAAACTTGGCGATGCTTTGCAGGACACACTGGGTTGGTGTAAGTACTAAGTAAACTAGGCAGTGTTCTGCAGGACTCACTGGGCTGGTGAAAGTACAATGTAAATTAGGCGGAGCTTTGCAGGAGACACTGGGCAGGTGGAAGTACAAAGTAAACTAGGTGATGCTTTGCAG
This sequence comes from Locusta migratoria, assembly GCA_026315105.1. Lineage (NCBI taxonomy): Eukaryota > Metazoa > Arthropoda > Insecta > Orthoptera > Acrididae > Locusta > Locusta migratoria. The sequence continues at coordinate 28,328,246 of CM048745.1, read as the reverse complement.
GACACACTAGGCTGGTGTAAGTACAAAGTAAACTAGGCAATGATTTGCAGGACACACTGGGCAGGTGCATGTACAAAGTAAACTAGGCCGGGCTTTGCAGGACACACTGGGCAGGTGCATGTACAAAGTAAATTAGGCCGTGCTTTGCAGGACACTCTGGGCAGGTGGAGTACAAAGTAAACTTGGCGATGCTTTGCAGGACACACTGGGTTGGTGTAAGTACTAAGTAAACTAGGCAGTGTTCTGCAGGACTCACTGGGCTAGTGAAAGTACAATGTAAATTAGGCGGTGCTTTGCAGGAGACACTGGGCAGGTGGAAGTACAAAGTAAACTAGGTGATGCTTTGCAGGACACACTGGGCTGGTGTAATTTAAAGTAAACTAGGCAATGATTTGCAGGACACACTGGGCAGGTGCATGTACAAAGTAAACTAGGCCGGGCTTTGCAGGACACACTGGGCAGGTGCATGTACAAAGTAAATTAGGCGGTGCTTTGCAGGACACTCTGGGCAGGTGGAGTACAAAGTAAACTTGGCGATGCTTTGCAGGACACACTGGGTTGGTGTAAGTACTAAGTAAACTAGGCAGTGTTCTGCAGGACTCACTGGGCTGGTGAAAGTACAATGTAAATTAGGCGGTGCTTTGCAGGAGACACTGGGCAGGTGGAAGTACAAAGTAAACTAGGTGATGCTTTGCAGGACACACTGGGCTGGTGTAAGTACAAAGTAAACTAGGCCGGGCTTTGCAGGACACACTGGGCAGGTGCATGTACAAAGTAAATTAGGCGGTGCTTTGCAGGACACACTGGGCAGGTGCATGTACAAAGTAAATTAGGCGGTGCTTTGCAGGAGACACTGGGCAGGTGGAATTACAAAGTAAACTAGGTGATGCTTTGCAGGACACACTGGGCAGGTGCATGTACAAAGTAAACTAGGCCGGGCTTTGCAGGACACACTGGGCAGGTGCATGTACAAAGTAAATTAGGCGGTGCTTTGCAGGACACACTGGGCAGGTGCAGTACAAAGTAAACTTGGCGATGCTTTGCAGGACACACTGGGTTGGTGTAAGTACTAAGTAAACTAGGCAGTGTTCTGCAGGACTCACTGGGCTGGTGAAAGTACAATGTAAATTAGGCAGTACTTTGCAGGAGACACTGGGCAGGTGCATGTACAAAGTAAATTAGGCGATGCTTTGCAGGACACACTGGGCAGGTGGAAGTACAAAGTAAACTAGGTGATGCTTTGCAGGACACACTGGGCTGGTGTAAGTACAAAGTAAACTAGGCAATGATTTGCAGGACACACTGGGCAGGTGCATGTACAAAGTAAATTAGGCGGTGCTTTGCAGGACACACTGGGCAGGTGCATGTACAAAGTAAATTAGGCGGTGCTTTACAGGAGACACTGGGCAGGTGGAAGTACAAAGTAAACTAGGTGATGCTTTGCAGGACACACTGGGCAGGTGCATGTACAAAGTAAACTAGGCCGGGCTTTGCAGGACACACTGGGCAGGTGCATGTACAAAGTAAATTAGGCGGTGCTTTGCAGGACACACTGGGCAGGTGGAGTACAAAGTAAACTTGGCGATGCTTTGCAGGACACACTGGGCAGGTGTAAGTACCAAGTAAACCAGGCGATGCTTTGCAGGACTTACTGGGCTGGTGAAGGTACAAATAAGCTAGGCGGTGCGTTGCAGTAGACACTGGACTGGTGGAAGTACAAAGTAAACTAGGCAGTGCTCTGCAGGACTCACTGGGCAGGTGAAAGTACAAAGTAAACTAGGCGGTGCTTTGCAGGAGACACTGGGCAGGTGGAAGTACAAAGTAAACTAGGCGATGCATTGCAGGACACACTGGGTTGGTGTAAGTACTAAGTAAACTAGGCAGTGTTCTGCAGGACTCACTGGGCTGGTGAAAGTACAATGTAAATTGGGCGGTGCTTTGCAGGAGACACTGGGCAGGTGGAAGTACAAAGTAAACTAGGTGATGCTTTGCAGGACACACTGGGCTGGTGTAAGTACAAAGTAAACTAGGCAATGATTTGCAGGACACAATGGGCAGGTGCATGTACAAAGTAAACTAGGCCGGGCTTTGCAGGACACACTGGGCAGGTGCATGTACAAAGTAAATTATGCGGTGCTTTGCAGGACACACTGGGCAGGTGGAGTACAAAGTAAACTTGGCGATTCTTTGCAGGACACACTGGGCAGGTGTAAGTACAAAGTAAACCAGGCGATGCTTTGCAGGACTTACTGGGCTGGTGAAAGTACAAATAAGCTAGGCGGTGCGTTGGAGGAGACACTGGACTGGTGGAAGTACAAAGTAAACTAGGCGATGCATTGCAGGACACACTGGGCAAGTGCATGTACAAAGTAAATTAGGCGGTGCTTTGCAGGACACACTGCGCAGCTGTATGTACAAAGTAAACTAGGCAGTGCTCTGCAGGACTCACTGGGCTGGTGAAAGCAGAATGTAAATTAGGCGGTGCTTTGCAGGACACACTGGGCAGGTGCATGTACAAAGTAAACTAGGCGATGCTTTGCAGGACACACTGGGCTGGTGTAAGTACAGAGTAAACTAGGCAATGCTTAGCAGGACACACTGGGCATGTGCATGTACAAAGTAAACTCTACGGTGCTTTGCAGGACTCACTGGACTGGTGAAAGTACAAATAAGCTAGGTGGTGTCATGCAGGAGACACTGGACTGGTGGAAGTACAAAGTAAATTAGGCGATGCATTGCAGGACACACTGGGCAGGTGCATGTACAAAGTAATTTAGGCGTTGCTTTGAAGGACACACTGGGCAGGTGCAAGTACAAAGTAAACTAGGCGTTGCTTTGCAGGACACACTGGGCTGGTGTAAGTACAAAGTAAACTAGGCGATGCATTGCAGGACACACTGGGCTGGTGTAAGTAAAAAGTAAACTAGTCGGGGCTTTGCAGGACACAATGAGCAGGTGCATGTACAAAGTAAATTAGGCGGAGTTTTGCAGGACACACTGGGTAGGTGTATGTACAAAAGTAAACTTGGCGATGCATTGCAGGACACACTGGGCTGGTGAAAGTACAATGTAAACCAGGCGGTGGTTTGCTGGAGACACTGGGCAGGTGGAAGTACAAAGTAAACCAGGCGATGCATTGCAGGACACACTGGGATGGTGTAAGTACAAAGTAAACTAGGCAATGCTTTGCAGGACACTCTGGGCAGGTCGAAGTGCAAAGAAAACTAGGCGGTGCTTTGCAGGACACACTGGGCAGGTGCATGTACAAAGTAAATTAGGCGGTGCTTTGTAGGACACACTGGGCAGGTGGAAGTACAAAGTAAACTAGGCGATGCTTTGCAGGACACACTGGGCTGGTGTAAGTACAAAGTAAACTAGGCAGTGCTTTGCAGGACACACTAAGCAGGTGCATGTACAAAGTAAACTCTACGGTGCTTTGCAGGACTCACTGGACTGGTGAAAGTACAAATAAGCTAGGTGGTGTCATGCAGGAGACACTGGACTGGTGGAAGTACAAAGCAAATTAGGTGATGCATTGGAGGACACACTGGGCAGGTGCATGTACAAAGTAAATTAGGCGGTGCTTTGAAGGACACACTGGGCAGGTGCAAGTACAAAGTAAACTAGGCCATGCTTTGCAGGACACACTGGGCTGGTGTAAGTACAAAGTAAACTAGGCGATGCATTGCAGGACACACTGGGCTGGTGTAAGTACAAAGTAAACTAGGCAGTGCTTTGCAGGACACACTAAGCAGGTGCATGTACAAAGTAAACTCTACGGTGCTTTGCAGGACTCACTGGACTGGTGAAAGTACAAATAAGCTAGGTGGTGTCATGCAGGAGAACTGGACTGGTGGAAGTACAAAGTAAATTAGGCGATGCATTGCAGGACACACTGGGCAGGTGCATGTACAAAGTAAACTAGGCGATGCTTTGCAGGACACACTGGGCTGGTGTAAGTACAAAGTAAACTAGGCGATGCATTGCAGGACACACTGGGCTGGTGTAAGTACAAAGTAAACTAGGCAGTGCTTTGCAGGACACACTAAGCAGGTGCATGTACAAAGTAAACTCTACGGTGCTTTGCAGGACTCACTGGACTGGTGAAAGTACAAATAAGCTAGGTGGTGTCATGCAGGAGACACTGGACTGGTGGAAGTACAAAGTAAATTAGGCGATGCGTTGCAGGACACACTGGGCAGGTGCATGTACAATGTAAATTAGGCGGTGCTTTGCAGGACACACTGGGCAGGTGCAAGTACAAAGTAAACTAGGCGATGCTTTGCAGGACACACTGGGCTGGTGTAAGTACAAAGTAAACTAGGCGATGCATTGCAGGACACACTGGGCTGGTGTAAGTACAAAGTAAACTAGGCAGTGCTTTGCAGGACACACTAAGCAGGTGCATGTACAAAGTAAACTCTACTGTGCTTTGCAGGACTCACTGGACTGGTGAAAATACAAATAAGCTAGGTGGTGTCATGCAGGAGACACTGGACTGGTGGAAGTACAAAGTAAATTAGGCGATGCATTGCAGGACACACTGGGCAGGTGCATGTACAAAGTAAATTAGGCGGTGTTTTGAAGGACACACTGGGCAGGTGAAAGTACAAAGTAAACTAGGCGATGCTTTGCAGGACACACTGGGCTGGTGTAAGTACAAAGTAAACTAGGCAGTGCTTTGCAGGACACACTAAGCAGGTGCATGTACAAAGTAAACTCTACGGTGCTTTGCAGGACTCTCTGGACTGGTGAAAATACAAATAAGCTAGGTGGTGTCATGCAGGAGACACTGGACTGGTGGAAGTACAAAGTAAATTAGACGATGCATTGCAGGACACACTGGGCAGGTGCATGTACAAAGTAAATTAGGCGGTGCTTTGCAGGACACACTGGGCAGGTGCAAGTACAAAGTAAACTAGGCGATGCTTTGCAGGACACACTGGGCTGGTGTAAGTACAAAGTAAACTAGGCGATGCATTGCAGGACACACTGGGCTGGTGTAAGTACAAAGTAAACTAGGCAGTGCTTTGCAGGACACACTAAGCAGGTGCATGTACAAAGTAAACTCTACGGTGCTTTGCAGGACTCACTGGACTGGTGAAAGTACAAATAAGCTAGGTGGTGTCATGCAGGAGACACTGGACTGGTGGAAGTACAAAGTAAATTAGGCGATGCATTGCAGGACACACTGGGCAGGTGCATGTACAAAGTAAATTAGGCGGTGCTTTGCAGGACACACTGGGCAGGTGCATGTACATAGTAAATTAGGCGGTGCTTTGCAGGACACACTGGGCAGGTGGAGTACAAAGTAAACTTGGCGATGCTTTGCAGGACACACTGGGGTGGTGTAAGTACAAAGTAAACCAGGCGATGGTTTGCAGGACTTACTGGGCTGGTGAAGGTACAAATGAGCTAGGCGGTGCGTTGCAGGAGACACTGGACTGGTGGAAGTACAAAGTAAACTAGGCAGTGCTCTGCAGGACTCACTGGGCAGGTGAAAGTACAAAGTAAACTAGGCGGTGCTTTGCAGGAGACACTGGGCAGGTGGAAGTACAAAGTAAATTAGGCGATGCATTGCAGGACACACTGGGTTGGTGTAAGTACTAAGTAAACTAGTCAGTGTTCTGCAGGACTCACTGGGCTGGTGAAAGTACAATGTAAATTAGGCGGTACTTTGCAGGAGACACTGGGCAGGTGGAAGTACAAAGTAAAATAGGTAATGCTTTGCAGGACACACTGGGCTGGTGTAAGTACAAAGTAAACTAGGCAGTGCTTTGCAGGACACACTAAGCAGGTGCATGTACAAAGTAAACTCTACGGTGCTTTGCAGGACTCACTAGACTGGTGAAAGTACAAATAAGCTAGGTGGTGTCATGCAGGAGACACTGGACTGGTGGAAGTACAAAGTAAATTAGGCGATGCATTGCAGGACACACTGGGCAGGTGCATGTCCAAAGTAAATTAGGCGGTGCTTTGCAGGACACACTGGGCAGGTGCATGTACAAAGTAAATTAGGCGGTGCTTTGCAGGACACACTGGGCAGGTGGAGTACAAAGTAAACTTGGCGATGCTTTGCAGGACACACTGGGCTGGTGTATGTACAAAGTAAATTAGGCAGTGCTTTGCAGGACACACTAAGCAGGTGCATGTACAAAGTAAACTCTACGGTGCTTTGCAGGACTCACTGGACTGGTGAAAGTACAAATAAGCTAGGTGGTGTCATGCAGGAGACACTGGACTGGTGGAAGTACGAAGTATATTAGGCGATGCTTTGCAGGACACACTGGGCAGGTGCATGTACAAAGTAAATTAGGCGGTGCTTTGCAGGACACACTGGGCAGGTGGAGTACAAAGTAAACTAGGCGATGCATTGCAGGACACACTGGGCTGGTGTAAGTACAAAGTAAACTAGGCAGTGCTTTGCAGGACACACTAAGCAGGTGCATGTACAAAGTAAACTCTACGGTGCTTTGCAGGACTCACTGGACTGGTGAAAGTACAAATAAGCTAGGTGGTGTCATGCAGGAGACACTGGACTGGTGGAAGTACAAAGTAAATTAGGCGATGCATTGCAGGACACACTGGGCAGGTGCATGTACAAAGTAAATTAGGCGGTGCTTTGCAGGACACACTGGGCAGGTGCATGTACATAGTAAATTAGGCGGTGCTTTGCAGGACACACTGGGCAGGTGGAGTACAAAGTAAACTTGGCGATGCTTTGCAGGACACACTGGGCTGGTGTATGTACAAAGTAAACCAGGCGATGCTTGCAGGACTTACTGGGCTGGTGAAGGTACAAATAAGCTAGGCGGTGCGTTGCAGGAGACATTGGACTGGTGGAAGTACAAAGTAAACTAGGCAGTGCTCTGCAGGACTCACTGGGCAGGTGAAAGTACAAAGTAAACTAGGCGGTGCTTTGCAGGAGACACTGGGCAGGTGGAAGTACAAAGTAAATTAGGCGATGCATTGCAGGACACACTGGGTTGGTGTAAGTACTAACTAAACTAGTCAGTGTTCTGCAGGACTCACTGGGCTGGTGAGAGTACAATGTAAATTAGGCGGTGCTTTGCAGGAGACACTGGGCAGGTGGAAGTACAAAGTAAAATAGGTGAAGCTTTGCAGGACACACTGGGCTGGTGTAAGTACAAAGTAAACTAGGCAGTGCTTTGCAGGACACACTAAGCAGGTGCATGTACAAAGTAAACTCTACGGTGCTTTGCAGGACTCACTAGACTGGTGAAAGTACAAATAAGCTAGGTGGTGTCATGCAGGAGACACTGGACTGGTGGAAGTACAAAGTAAATTAGGCGATGCATTGCAGGACACACTGGGCAGGTGCATGTCCAAAGTAAATTAGGCGGTGCTTTGCAGGACACACTGGGCAGGTGCATGTACAAAGTAAATTAGGCGGTGCTTTGCAGGACACACTGGGCAGGTGGAGTACAAAGTAAACTTGGCGATGCTTTGCAGGACACACTGGGCTGGTGTAAGTACAAAGTAAATTAGGCAGTGCTTTGCAGGACACACTAAGCAGGTGCATGTACAAAGTAAACCCTACGGTGCTTTGCAGGACTCACTGGACTGGTGAAAGTACAAATAAGCTAGGTGGTGTCATGCAGGAGACACTGGACTGGTGGAAGTACGAAGTATATTAGGCGATGCATTGCAGGACACACTGGGCAGGTGCATGTACAAAGTAAATTAGGCGGTGCTTTGCAGGACACACTGGGCAGGTGGAGTACAAAGTAAACTAGGCGATGCATTGCAGGACACACTGGGCTGGTGTAAGTACAAAGTAAACTAGGCAGTGCTTTGCAGGACACACTAAGCAGGTGCATGTACAAAGTAAACTCTACGGTGCTTTGCAGGACTCACTGGACTGGTGAAAGTACAAATAAGCAAGGTGGTGTCATGCAGGAGACACTGGACTGGTGGAAGTACAAAGTAAATTAGGCGATGCATTGCAGGACACACTGGGCAGGTGCATGTACAAAGTAAATTAGGCGGTGCTTTGCAGGACACACTGGGCAGGTGCAAGTACAAAGTAAACTAGGCGATGCTTTGCAGGACACACTGGGCTGGTGTAAGTACAAAGTAAACTAGGCGATGCATTGCAGGACACACTGGGCTGGTGTAAGTACAAAGTAAACTAGGCAGTGCTTTGCAGGACACACTAAGCAGGTGCATGTACAAAGTAAACTCTACGGTGCTTTGCAGGACTCACTGGACTGGTGAAAGTACAAATAAGCTAGGTGGTGTCATGCAGGAGACACTGGACTGGTGGAAGTACAAAGTAAATTAGGCGATGCGTTGCAGGACACACTGGGCAGGTGCATGTACAAAGTAAATTAGGCGGTGCTTTGCAGGACACACTGGGCAGGTGCAATTACAAAGTAAACTAGGCGATGCTTTGCAGGACACACTGGGCTGGTGTAAGTACAAAGTAAACTATGCGATGCATTGCAGGACACACTGGGCTGGTGTAAGTACAAAGTAAACTAGGCAGTGCTTTGCAGGACACACTAAGCAGGTGCATGTACAAAGTAAATTCTACGGTGCTTTGCAGGACTCACTGGACTGGTGAAAGTACAAATAAGCTAGGTGGTGTCATGCAGGAGACACTGGACTGGTGGAAGTACAAAGTAAATTAGGCGATGCATTGCAGGACACACTGGGCAGGTGCATGTACAAAGTAAATTAGGCGGTGCTTTGCAGGACACACTGGGCAGGTGCATGTACATAGTAAATTAGACGGTGCTTTGCAGGACACACTGGGCAGGTGGAGTACAAAGTAAACTTGGCGATGCTTTGCAGGACACACTGGGCTGGTGTAAGTACAAAGTAAACCAGGCGATGCTTTGCAGGACTTACTGGGCTGGTGAAGGTACAAATAAGCTAGGCGGTGCGTTGCAGGAGACACTGGACTGGTGGAAGTACAAAGTAAACTAGGCAGTGCTCTGCAGGACTCACTGGGCAGGTGAAAGTACAAAGTAAACTAGGCGGTGCTTTGCAGGAGACACTGGGCAGGTGGAAGTACAAAGTAAATTAGGCGATGCATTGCAGGACACACTGGGTTGGTGTAAGTACTAAGTAAACTAGTCAGTGTTCTGCAGGACTCACTGGGCTGGTGAAAGTACAATGTAAATTAGGCGGTGCTTTGCAGGAGACACTGGGCAGGTGGAAGTACAAAGTAAAATAGGTGAAGCTTTGCAGGACACACTGGGCTGGTGTAAGTACAAAGTAAACTAGGCAGTGCTTTGCAGGACACACTAAGCAGGTGCATGTACAAAGTAAACTCTACGGTGCTTTGCAGGACTCACTGGACTGGTGAAAGTACAAATAAGCTAGGTGGTGTAATGCAGGAGACACTGGACTGGTGGAAGTACAAAGTAAATTAGGCGATGCATTGCAGGACACACTGGGCAGGTGCATGTACAAAGTAAATTAGGCGGTGCTTTGCAGGACACACTGGGCAGGTGCATGTACATAGTAAATTAGGCGGTGCTTTGCAGGACACACTGGGCAGGTGGAGTACAAAGTAAACTTGGCGATGCTTTGCAGGACACACTGGGCTGGTGTAAGTACAAAGTAAACCAGGCGATGCTTTGCAGGACTTACTGGGCTGGTGAAGGTACAAATAAGCTAGGCGGTGCGTTGCAGGAGACACTGGACTGGTGGAAGTACAAAGTAAACTAGGCAGTGCTCTGCAGGACTCACTGGGCAGGTGAAAGTACAAAGTAAACTAGGCGGTGCTTTGCAGGAGACACTGGGCAGGTGGAAGTACAAAGTAAATTAGGCGATGCATTGCAGGACACACTGGGTTGGTGTAAGTACTAAGTAAACTAGTCAGTGTTCTGCAGGACTCACTGGGCTGGTGAAAGTACAATGTAAATTAGGCGGTGCTTTGCAGGAGACACTGGGCAGGTGGAAGTACAAAGTAAAATAGGTGAAGCTTTGCAGGACACACTGGGCTGGTGTAAGTACAAAGCAAACTAGGCAGTGCTTTGCAGGACACACTAAGCAGGTGCATGTACAAAGTAAACTCTACGGTGCTTTGCAGGACTCACTAGACTGGTGAAAGTACAAATAAGCTAGGTGGTGTCATGCAGGAGACACTGGACTGGTGGAAGTACAAAGTAAATTAGGCGATGCATTGCAGGACACACTGGGCAGGTGCATGTCCAAAGTAAATTAGGCGGTGCTTTGCAGGACACACTGGGCAGGTGCATGTACAAAGTAAATTAGGCGGTGCTTTGCAGGACACACTGGGCAGGTGGAGTACAAAGTAAACTTGGCGATGCTTTGCAGGACACACTGGGCTGGTGTAAGTACAAAATAAATTAGGCAGTGCTTTGCAGGACACACTAAGCAGGTGCATGTACAAAGTAAACTCTACGGTGCTTTGCAGGACTCACTGGACTGGTGAAAGTACAAATAAGCTAGGTGGTGTCATGCAGGAGACACTGGACTGGTGGAAGTACGAAGTATATTAGGCGATGCATTGCAGGACACACTGGGCAGGTGCATGTACAAAGTAAATTAGGCGGTGCTTTGCAGGACACACTGGGCAGGTGGAGTACAAAGTAAACTAGGCGATGCATTGCAGGACACACTGGGCTGGTGTAAGTACAAAGTAAACTAGGCAGTGCTTTGCAGGACACACTAAGCAGGTGCATGTACAAAGTAAACTCTACGGTGCTTTGCAGGACTCACTGGACTGGTGAAAGTACAAATAAGCAAGGTGGTGTCATGCAGGAGACACTGGACTGGTGGAAGTACAAAGTAAATTAGGCGATGCATTGCCGGACACACTGGGCAGGTGCATGTCCAAAGTAAATTAGGCGGTGCTTTGCAGGACACACTGGGCAGGTGCATGTACAAAGTAAATTAGGCGGTGCTTTGCAGGACACACTGGGCTGGTGAAGGTACAAATAAGCTAGGCGGTGCTTTGCAGGAGACACTGGGCAGGTGGAAGTACAAAGTAAACTAGGCGATGCATTGCAGGACACACTGGGTTGGTGTAAGTACTAAGTAAACTAGGCAGTGTTCTGCAGGACTCACTGGGCAGGTGAAAGTACAAAGTAAACTAGGCGGTGCTTTGCAGGAGTCACTGGGCAGGTGGAAGTACAAAGTAAACTAGGCGATGCATTGCAGGACACACTGGGTTGGTGTAAGTACTAAGTAAACTAGGCAGTGTTCTGCAGGACTCACTGGGCTGGTGAAAGTAGAATGTAAATTAGGCGGTGCTTTGCAGGAGACACTGGGCAGGTGGAAGTACAAAGTAAACTAGGTGATGATTTGCAGGACACACTGGGCTGGTGTAAGTACAAAGTAAACTAGGCAATGATTTGCAGGACACACTGGGCAGGTGCATGTACAAAGTAAACTAGGCCGGGCTTTGCAGGACACAATGGGCAGGTGCATGTACAAAGTAAATTATGCGGTGCTTTGCAGGACACACTGGGCAGGTGGAGTACAAAGTAAACTTGGCGATGCTTTGCAGGAGACACTGGGCAGGTGTAAGTACAAAGTAAACCAGGCGATGCTTTGCAGGACTTACTGGGCTGGTGAAAGTACAAATAAGCTAGGCGGTGCGTTGGAGGAGACACTGGACTGGTGGAAGTACAAAGTAAACTAGGCGATGCATTGCAGGACTCACTGGGCAGGTTCATGTACAAAGTAAATTAGGCGGTGCTTTGCAGGACACACTGCGCAGCTGTATGTACAAAGTAAACTAGGCGATGCATTGCAGGACACACTGGACTGGTGTAAGTACAAAGTAAACTAGGCAGTGCTCTGCAGGACTCACTGGGCTGGTGAATGCAGAATGTAAATTAGGCGGTGCTTTGCAGGAGACACTGGGCAGGTGGAAGTACAAAGTAAACTAGGCGATACTTTGCAGGACACACTGGGCTGGTGTAAGTACAAAGTAAACTAGGCAATGCTTAGCAGGACACACTGGGCAGGTGCATGTACAAAGTAAACTAGGTGGGGCTTTGCAGGACACACTGGGCAGGTGCATGTCCAAAGTAAATTAGGCGGTGCTTTAAAGGACACACTGGGCAGGTGGAAGTACAAAGTGAACTTGGCGATGCTTTGCAGGACACACTGGGCTGGTGTAAGTAAAAAGTAAACTAGTCGGGGCTTTGCAGGACACAATGAGCAGGTGCATGTACAAAGTAAATTAGGCGGAGTTTTGCAGGACACACTGGGTAGGTGTATGTACAAAGTAAACTTGGCGATGCATTGCAGGACACACTGGGCTGGTGAAAGTACAATGTAAACCAGGCGGTGGTTTGCTGGAGACACTGGGCAGGTGGAAGTACAAAGTAAACCAGGCGATGCTTTGCACGACACACTGGGATGGTGTAAGTACAAAGTAAACTAGGCAATGCTTTGTAGGACACACTAGGCAGGTCGAAGTGCAAAGAAAACTAGGCGGTGCTTTGCAGGACACACTGGGCAGGTGCATGTAAAAAGTAAACTAGGCGATGCTTTGCAGGACACACTGGGCTGGTGTAAGTACAAAGTAAACTAGGCAGTGCTTTGCAGGACACACTAAGCAGGTGCATGTACAAAGTAAACTCTACGGTGCTTTGCAGGACTCACTGGACTGGTGAAAGTACGAATAAGCTAGGTGGTGTCATGCAGGAGACACTGGACTGGTGGAAGTACAAAGTAAATTAGGCGATGCATTGCAGGACACACTGGGCAAGTGAATGTACAAAGTAAATTAGGCGGTGCCTTGAAGGACACACTGGGCAGGTGCAAGTACATAGTAAACTAGGCGATGCTTTGCAGGACACACTGGGCTGGTGTAAGTACAAAGTAAACTAGGCGATGCATTGCAGGACACACTGGGCTGGTGTAAGTACAAAGTAAACTAGGCAGTGCTTTGCAGGACACACTAAGCAGGTGCATGTACAAAGTAAACTCTACGGTGCTTTGCAGGACTCACTGGACTGGTGAAAGTACAAATAAGCTAGGTGGTGTCATGCAGGAGACACTGGACTGGTGGAATTACAAAGTAAATTAGGCGATGCATTGCAGGACACACTGGGCAGGTGCATGTACAAAGTAAATTAGGCGGTGCTTTGCAGGACACACTGGGCAGGTGCAAGTACAAAGTAAACTAGGCAATGCTTTGCAGGACACACTGGGCTGGTGTAAGTACAAAGTAAACTAGGCGATGCATTGCAGGACACACTGGGCTGGTGTAAGTACAAAGTAAACTAGGCAGTGCTTTGCAGGACACACTAAGCAGGTGCATGTACAAAGTAAACTCTACGGTGCTTTGCAGGACTCACTGGACTGGTGAAAGTACAAATAAGCTAGGTGGTGTCATGCAGGAGACACTGGACTGGTGGAAGTACAAAGTAAATTAGGCGATGCATTGCAGGACACTCTGGGCAGGTGCATGTACAAAGTAAATTAGGCGATGCTTTGCAGGACTCACTGGGCAGGTGCAAGTACAAAGTAAACTAGGCGATGCTTTGCAGGACACACTGGGCTGGTGTAAGTACAAAGTAAACTAGGCGATGCATTGCAGGACACACTGGGCTGGTGTAAGTACAAAGTAAACTAGGCAGTGCTTTGCAGGACACACTAAGAAGGTGCATGTACAAAGTAAACTCTACGGTGCTTTGCAGGACTCACTGGACTGGTGAAAGTACAAATAAGCTAGGTGGTGTCATGCAGCAGACACTGGACTGGTGGAAGTACAAAGTAAATTAGGCGATGCATTGCAGGACACACTGGGCAGGTGCATGTACAAAGTAAATTAGGCGGTGCTTTGCAGGACACACTGGGCAGGTGCAAGTACAAAGTAAACTAGGCGATGCTTTGCAGGACACACTGGGCTGGTGTAAGTACAAAATAAACTAGGCGATGCATTGCAGGACACACTGGGCTGGTGTAAGTACAAAGTAAACTAGGCAGTGCTTTGCAGGACACACTAAGCAGGTGCATGTACAAAGTAAACTCTACGGTACTTTGCAGGACTCACTGGACTGGTGAAAGTACAAATAAGCCAGGTGGTGTCATGCAGGAGACACTGGACTGGTGGAAGTACAAAGTAAATTAGGCGATACATTGCAGGACACACTGGGCAGGTGCATATACAAAGTAAATTAGGCGGTGCTTTGCAGGACACACTGGGCAGGTGCAAGTACAAAGTAAACTAGGCGATGCTTTGCAGGACACACTGGGCTGGTGTAAGTACAAAGTAAACTAGGCGATGCATTGCAGGACACACTGGGCTGGTGTAAGTACAAAGTAAACTAGGCAGTGCTTTGCAGGACACACTAAGCAGGTGCATGTACAAAGTAAACTCTACGGTGCTTTGCAGGACTCACTGGACTGGTGAAAGTACAAATAAGCTAGGTGGTGTCATGCAGGAGACACTGGACTGGTGGAAGTACAAAGAAAATTAGGCGATGCATTGCAGGACACACTGGGCAGGTGCATGTACAAAGTAAATTAGGCGGTGCTTTGCAGGACACACTGGGCAGGTGCAAGTACAAAGTAAACTAGGCGTTGCTTTGCAGGACACACTGGGCTGGTGTAAGTATAAAGTAAACTAGGCGATGCATTGCAGGACACACTGGGCTGGTGTAAGTACATAGTAAACTAGGCAGTGCTTTGCAGGACACACTAAGCAGGTGCATGTACAAAGTAAACTCTACGGTGCTTTGCAGGACTCACTGGACTGGTGAAAGTACAAATAAGCAAGGTGGTGTCATGCAGGAGACACTGGACTGGTGGAAGTAAAATAGGCGATGCATTGCAGGACACACTGGGCAGGTGCATGTACAAAGTAAATTAGGCGGAGCTTTGCAGGACACACTGGGCAGGTGCAAGTACAAAGTAAACTAGGCGATGCTTTGCAGGACACACTGGGCAGGTGCAAGTACAAAGTAAACTAGGCGATGCATTGCAGGACACACTGGGCAGGTGCATGTACAAAGTAAATTAGGCGGTGCTTTGCAGGACACACTGGGCAGGTGCAAGTACAAAGTAAACTAGGTGATGCTTTGCAGGACACACTGGGCTGGTGTAAGTACAAAGTAAACTAGGCAATGATTTGCAGGACACACTGGGCAGGTGCATGTACAAAGTAAATTAGGCGGGGCTTTGCAGGACACACTGGGCAGGTGCATGTACAAAGTAAATTAGGAGGTGCTTTGCAGGACACACTGGGCAGGTGGAGTACAAAGTAAACTTTGCGATGCTTTGCAGGACACACTGGGCAGGTGTAAGTACAAAGTAAACCAGGCGATGCTTTGCAGGACACACTGGGCTGGTGAAAGTACAAAGTAAAGTAGGAGGTGCTTTGCAGGACTCACCGGGCAGGTGCATGTACAAAGTAAATTAGGCGGTGCTTTGCAGGACACACTGTGCAGCTGTATGTACAAAGTAAACTAGGCGATGCATTACAGGACACACTGGACTGGTGTAAGGACAAAGTAAACTAGGCAGTGCTCTGCAGGACTCACTGGGCTGGTGAAAGTACAAAGTAAACTAGGCGGTGCTTTGCAGGAGACACAGGTCAGATGGAAGTACAAAGTAAACTAGGCGATGCTTTGCAGGACACACTGGGCTGGTGTAAGTACAATGTAAACTAGGCAAATCTTTGCAGGACACACTGGGCAGGTGCATGTACAAAGTAAACTAGGTGGGGCTTTGCAGGACACACATTGGGCAGGTGCATGTACAAAGTAAATTAGGCGGTGCTTTGCAGGACACACTTGACAGGTGGATGTACAAAGTAAACTTGGCTATGCTTTGCAGGACACACTGGGCTGGTGTAAGTAAAAAGTAAACTAGGCGGGGCTTTTAGGACACACTGGGCAGGTGCATGTACAAAGTAAATTAGGCGGTGTTTTGCAGGACACACTGGGCAGGTGTATGTACAAAGTAAACATGGCGATGCATTGCAGGACAAACTGGGCTGGTGGAAGTACAAAGTAAACTAGGCAATGCTTTGCACGACATACTGGGCTGGTGTAAGTACAAAGTAAACTAGGCAATGCTTTGCAGGACACACTTGGCTGGTGAAAGTACAAAGTAAACTAGGCAATGCTTTGCAGGACACACTGGGCAGGTGGAAGTACAAAGTAAACTAGGCAATGCTTTGCACGACACACTGGGCTGGTGTAAGTACAAAGTAAACTAGGCAATGCTTTGCAGGACTCACTGGGCTGGTGAAAGTACAATGTAAACCAGGCAGTGCTTGGCTGGAGACACAGGGCAGGTGGAAGTACAAAGTAAACCAGGCGATGCTTTGCAGGACACACTGGGCTGGTGTAAGTACAAAGTAAACTGGGCAATGCTTTGCAGGACACACTGGGCAGGTGGAAGTACAAAGTAAACTTGGCGATGCTTTGCAGGACACACTGGGCAGGTGGAAGTACAAAGTAAACCAGGCGATGCTTTGCAGGACTTACTGGGCTGGTGAAAGTACAAATAAGCTAGGCAATGCTTTGCAGGAGACACTGGACTAGTGGAAGTACAAAGTAAACTAGGCGATGCATTGCAGGACTCACTGGGCAGGTGCATGTACAAAGTAAATTAGGCGGTGCTATGCAGGACACACTGCGCAGCTGTATGTACAAAGTAAACTAGGTGATGCATTGCAGGACACACTGGGCTGGTGTATGTACAAAGTAAACTAGGCAGTGCTCTGCAGGCTTCACTGGGCTGGTTAAAGTACAATGTAAATTAGGCAGTGCTTTGCAGGAGACACTGGGCTGGTGGAAGTACAAAGTAAACTAGGCAATGCATTGCAGGACACACTGGGCTGGTGTAAGTACAAAGTAAGCTAGGCAATTCTTTGCATGACACACTGGGCTGGTGTGAGTACAAAGATAATTAGGCGGTGCTTTGCAGGACACACTGGGCAGGTGGAAGTACAAAGTAAACTAGGCTATGCATTGCAGGACACACTGGGCTGGTGTAAGTACAAAGTAAACTAGGCAGTGCTCTGCAGGACTCACTGGGCTGGTTAAAGTACAATGTAAATTAGGCGGTGCTTTGCAGGAGACACTGGGCTGGTGGAAGTACAAAGTAAACTAGGCGATGTTTTGCAGGACACACTGGGCTGGTGTATGTACAAAGTAACCTAGGCAATGCTTTGCAGGACACACTGGGCAGGTCCATGTACAAAGTAAACTAGGCGCGGCTTTGCAGGACACACTGGGCAGGTGCATGTACAAAGTAAATTAGGCGGTGCTTTGCAGGACACACTGGGCAGGTGGAAGTACAAAGTAAACTTGGCGATTCTTTGCAGGACACACTGGGCTGGTGTAAGTACATAGTAAACTAGGCGGGGCATTGCAGGACAGACTGGGCAGGTGCATGTACAAAGTAAATTAGGCGGTGTTTTGCAGGACACACTGGGCAGGTGTATGTACAATGTAAACTTGGCGATGCATTGAAGGACACACTGGGCTGGTGGAAGTACAAAGTAAACTAGGCAGTGCTCTGCAGGACACACGGGGCTGGTGGAAGTCCAAAGTAAACTAGGCGATGATTTGCAGGACACACAGGGCTGGTGTAAGTTCAAAGTAAACTAGGCAATGCTTTGCAGGACATACTGGGCAGGTGCATGTACAAAGTAAACTATGCGGGGTCTTTGCAGGACACACTGGGCAGGTGCATGTACAAAGTAAATTAGGCGGTGCTTTGCAGGACACACTGGGCAGGTGGTAGTACAAAGTAAACTTGGCGATTCTTTGCAGGACACACAGGGCTGGTGTAAGTACAAAGTAAACTAGGCGGGGCTTTGCAGGACACACTGGGCAGGTGCATGTACAAAGTAAACTAGGCGGTGTTTTGCAGGACACACTGGGCAGGTGTATGTACAAAGTAAACTTGGCGATGCATGGCAGGACACACTGGGCTGGTGAAAGTACAAAGTAAACCAGGCGGTGCTTTGCAGGAGACACTGGGCAGGTGGAAGTACAAATTAAACCAGGCGGAGGTTTGCAGGACACACGGGGCTGGTGTAAGTGCAAAGTAAACTAGGCAATGCTTTGCAGGACACATTGGGCTGGTGTAAGTACAAAGTAAACTAGGCAGTGCTCTGCAGGACTCACTGGGCTGGTGAAAGTACAATGTAAATTAGGCGGTGCTTTGCAGGAGACGCTGGGCAGGTGGAAGTACAAAGTAAACCAGGCGATGCTTTGCAGAACACACTGGGCTGGTGTAAGTGCAAAGTAAACTAGGCAATGCTTTGCAGGACACACTGGGCAGGTGGAAGTACAAAGTAAACTAGGCGGTGCTTTGCAGGACACACTGGGCTGATGGAAGTATTAAGTAAACTAGGCAATGCTTTGCAGGACACACTGGGCAGGTGCATGTACAAAGTAAATTAGGCGGTGCTTTGCAGGACACACTGGGCAGGTGGAAGTACAAAGTAAACTTCACGATGCTTTGCAAGACACACTGTGCTGTTGTAAGTACAAAGTAAACTAGGCGGGGCTTTGCAGGACACACTGGGCAGGTGCATGTACAAAGTAAATTAGGCGGTGCTTTGCAGGACACACTGGGCATGTGTATGTACAAAATAAACTAGGCAATGCATTGCAGGACACACTGGGCTGGTGTAAGTACAAAGTAAACTAGGCAGTGCTCTGCAGGACTCACTGCGCTGGTGAAAGTACAATGTAAATTAGGCGGTGCTTTGCAGGAGACACTGGGCAGGTGGAAGTACAAAGTAAACTAGGAATGTTTTGCAGGACATACTGGGCAGGTGCATGTACAAAGTAAACTAGGCGGGGCTTTGCAGGAAACACTGGGACGGTGCATGTACAAAGTAAATTAGGCGGTGCTTTGCAGGACAGACTGGGCAGGTGTATGTACAAAATAAACTAGGCAATGCATTGCAGGACACACTGGGCTGGTGTAAGTACAAAGTAAACTAGGCAGTGCTTTGGAGGACTCACTGGGCTGGTGAAAGTACAATGTAAATTAGGCGGTGCTTTGCAGGAGATACTGGGCAGGTGGAAGTACAAAGTTAACTAGGCAATGCATTCCAGGACACACTGGGCTGGTGTAAGTACAAATTAAACTAGGCAGTGCTCTGCAGGACTCACTGGGCTGGTGAAAGTAGAATGTAAATTAGGCGGTGCTTTGCAGGAGACACTGTCCAGGTGGAAGTACAACGAAAACTAGGCGATGCTTTGCAGGACACACTGGGCTGGTGTAAGTACAAAGTAAACTAGGCAATGCTTTGCAGGACACACTGGGCAGGTGCATGTACAAAGTAAATTAGGCGGTGCTTTGCAGGACACACTGGACAGGTGGAAGTACAAAGTAAGCTAGGCGATTCTTTGCTTGACACACTGGGCTGGTGTAAGTACAAAGTAAACTAGGCGATTCTCTGCAGGACACACTGGGCTGGTGTAAGTACAAAGTAAACTAGGCGGGCCTTTGCAAGACACACTGGGCATGTGCATGTAATATGTAAATTAGGCGGTGTGTTGCAGGACACACTGGGCAGGTGTATGTACAAAGTAAACTTGGCGATGCATTGCAGGACACACTGGGATGGTGGAAGTACAAAGTAAACTAGGCGATGCTTTGCAGGACACACTGGGATGGTGTAAGTACAACGTGAACTAGGCAATGCTTTGTAGGACACACTGGGCAGGTGCATGTACAACGTAAACTAGGCGGGGCTTTGCAGGACACACTGGGCAGGTGGAAGTATAAAGTAAACGAGGCAATGCTTTGCAGGACACACTTGGCAGGTGCATGTACAAAGTAAACTAGGCGGGGCTTTGCAGGACACACTGGAAAGGTGCATGTACAAAGTAAATTAGGTGGTGCTTTGCAGGACATACTGGGCAGGTGGAAGTACAAAGTAAACTAGGCGATGCATTGCAGGACACACTGGGCTGGTGTAAGTACAAAGTAAACTAGGCAATTCTTTGCATGACACACTGGGCTGGTGTGAGTACAAAGTAAATTAGGCGGTGCTTTGCAGGACACACTGGGCAGGTGGAAGTACAAAGTAAACTAGGCGATGCTTTGCTTGACACATTGGGCTGGTGTAAGTACAAAGTAAACTAGGCGGGGCTTTGCAGGACACACTGGGCAGGTGCATGTACAAAGTAAATTAGGCGGTGTTTTGCAGGACACACTGGGCAGGTGTATGTACAAAGTAAACTTGGCGATGCATTGCAGGACACACTGGGCTGGTAGAAGTACAAAGTAAACTAGGCAGTGCTCTGCAGGGCACACTGGGCTGGTGGAAGTAAAAAGTAAACTAGGCGATGCTTTGCAGGACACACTGGGATGGTGTAAGTACAACATGAACTAGGCAATGCTTTGTAGGACACACTGGGCAGGTGCATGTACAACGTAAACTAGGCGGGGCTTTGCAGGACACACTGGGCAGGTGGAAGTATAAAGTAAACGAGGCAATGCTTTGCAGGACACACTTGGCAGGTGCATGTACAAAGTAAACTAGGCGGGGCTTTGCAGGACACACTGGAAAGGTGCATGTACAAAGTAAATTAGGTGGTGCTTTGCAGGACATACTGGGCAGGTGGAAGTACAAAGTAAACTAGGCGATGCATTGCAGGACACACTGGGCTGGTGTAAGTACAAAGTAAACTAGGCAATTCTTTGCATGACACACTGGGCTGGTGTGAGTACAAAGTAAATTAGGCGGTGCTTTGCAGGACACACTGGGCAGGTGGAAGTACAAAGTAAACTAGGCGATGCTTTGCTTGACACATTGGGCTGGTGTAAGTACAAAGTAAACTAGGCGGGGCTTTGCAGGACACACTGGGCAGGTGCATGTACAAAGTAAATTAGGCGGTGTTTTGCAGGACACACTGGGCAGGTGTATGTACAAAGTAAACTTGGCGATGCATTGCAGGACACACTGGGCTGGTAGAAGTACAAAGTAAACTAGGCAGTGCTCTGCAGGGCACACTGGGCTGGTGGAAGTAAAAAGTAAACTAGGCGATGCTTTGCAGGACACACTGGGCTGGTGTAAGTACAAATTAAACTAGGCAATGCTTTGCATGACACACTGGGCAGGTGCATGTTCAAAGTAAACTAGGCGGGGCTTTGCAGGACACACTGGGCAGGTGGAAGTATAAAGTAAACAAGGCAATGCTTTGCAGGACACACTGGGCAGGTGCATGTACAAAGTAAATTAGGCGGTGCTTTGCTTGACACACTGGGCTGGTGGAAGTACAAAGTAAACTAGGCAGTGCTCTGCAGGGCACACTGGGCTGGTGGAAGTAAAAAGTAAACTAGGCGATGCTTTGCAGGACACACTGGGCAGGTGGAAGTAAAACGTAAACAAGGCAATGCTTTGCAGGACACACTGGGCTGGTGTAAGTACAAAGTAAACTAGGCAGTGCTCTGCAGGACTCACTGGGCTGGTGAAAATACAAAGTAAAGTAGGCGGTGCTTTGCAGGAGACACTGGGCAGGTGGAAGTACAAAGTAAACAAGGCAATGCTTTGCAGGACACACTGGGCTGGTGTAAGTACAAAGTAAACTAGGCAGTGCTCTGCAGGACTCACTGGGCTGGTGAAAGTACAATGTAAATTAGGCGGTGCTTTGCAGGAGACAATGGCCAGGTGGAAGTACAACGTAAACTAGGCGATGCTTTGCAGGACACACTGGGCTGGTGTAAGTACAAAGTAAACTAGGCGGGGCTTTGCAGGACACACTGGGCAGGTGCATGTACAAAGTAAATTAGGCGGTGTTTTGCAGGACACACTGGGCAGGTGTATGTACAAAGTAAACTTGGCGATGCATTGCAGTACACACTGGGCTGGTGGAAGTACAAAGTAAACTAGGCAGTGCTCTGCAGGGCACACTGGGCTGGTGGAAGTAAAAAGTAAACTAGGCGATGCTTTGCAGGACACACTGGGCTGGTGGAAGTACAAAGAAAACTAGGCAATGCTTTGCAGGACACACTGGGCAGGTGCATGTTCAAAGTAAACTAGGCGGGGCTTTGCAGGACACACTGGGCAGGTGGAACTATAAAGTAAACAAGGCAATGCTTTGCAGGACACACTGGGCAGGTGCATGTACAAAGTAAATTAGGCGGTGCTTTGCTTGACACACTGGGCTGGTGGAAGTACAAAGTAAACTAGGCAGTGCTCTGCAGGGCACACTGGGCTGGTGGAAGTAAAAAGTAAACTAGGTGATGCTTTGCAGGACACACTGGGCAGGAGGAAGTACAAAGTAAACAAGGCAATGCTTTGCAGGACACACTGGGCTGGTGTAAGTACAAAGTAAACTAGGCAGTGCTCCGCAGGACTCACTGGGCTGGTGAAAGTACAAAGTAAAGTAGGCGGTGCTTTGCAGGAGACACTGGGCAGGTGGAAGTACAAAGTAAACAAGGCAATGCTTTGCAGGACACACTGGGCTGGTGTAAGTACAAAGTAAACTAGGCAGTGCTCTGCAGGACTCACTGGGCTGGTGAAAGTACAATGTAAATTAGGCGGTGCTTTGCAGGAGACAATGGCCAGGTGGAAGTACAACGTAAACTAGGCGATGCTTTGCAGGACACACTGGGCTGGTGTAAGTACAAAGTAAACTAGGCAATGCTTAGCAGGACACACTGGGCAGGTGCATGTACAAAGTAAATTAGGCGGTGCTTTGCAGGACACACTGGACAGGTGGAAGTACAAAGTAAATTAGGCGATGCTTTGCTTGACACACTGGGCTGGTGTAAGTACAAAGTAAACTAGGCGATTCTTTGCAGGACACACTGGGCTGGTGTAAGTACAAAGTAAACTAGGCGGGGCTTTGCAAGACACACTGGGCAGGTGAATGTACAAAGTAAATTAGGCGGTGTGTTGCAGGACACACTGGGCAGGTGTATGTACAAAGTAAATTTGGTGAAGCATTGCAGGACACACTGGGCTGGTGGAAGTACAAAGTAAATTAGGCGGTGCTTTGCAGGACACACTGGGCAGGTGGAAGTACAAAGTAAACTAGGCGATGCTTTGCTTGACTCACTGGGCTGGTGTAAGTACAAAGTAAACTAGGCGATTCTTTGCAATACACACTGGGCTGGTGTAAGTACAAAGAAACTAGGCGGGGCTTTGCAGGACACACTGGGCAGGTGCATGTACAAAGTAAATTAGTCGGTGCTTTGCAGGACACACTGGGCAGGTGGAAGTACAAAGTAAACTAGGCGATGCTTTGCTTGACACACTGGGCTGGTGGAAGTACAAAGTAAACTAGGCGATTCTTTGCAGGACAAACTGGGCTGGTGTAAGTACAAAGTAAACTAGGCGGTGCTTTGTAGGACACACTAGGCAGGTGCTTGTACAAAGTAAATTAGGCGGTGTTTTGCAGGACACACTGGGCAGGTGTATGTACAAAGTAAACTTGGCGATGCATTGCAGGACACACTGGGCTGGTGGAAGTACAAAGTAAACTAGGCAGTGCCCTGCAGGGCACACTGGGCTGGTGGAAGTAAAAAGTAAACTAGGCGATGCTTTGCAGGACACACTGGGCTGGTGTAAGTACAAAGTAAACTAGGCAATGCTTTGCAGGACACACTGGGCAGGTGCATGTACAAAGTAAACTAGGCGGGGCTTTGCAGGACACACTGGGCAGGTGAAAGTATAAAGTAAACAAGGCAATGCTTTGCAGGACACACAGGGCAGGTGCATGTACAAAGTAAATTAGGCGGTGCTTTGCTTGACACACTGGGCTGGTGGAAGTACAAAGTAAACTAGGCAGTACTCTGCAGGGCACACTGGGCTGGTGGAAGTAAAAAGTAAACTAGGCGATGCTTTGCAGGACACACTGGGCTGGTGTAAGTACAAAGTAAACTAGGCAGTGCTCCGCAGGACTCACTGGGCTGGTGAAAGTACAAAGTAAAGTAGGCGGTGCTTTGCAGGAGACACTGGGCAGGTGGAAGTATAAAGTAAACAAGGCAATGCTTTGCAGGACACACTGGGCTGGTGTAAGTACAAAGTAAACTAGGCAATGCTTTGCAGGACACACTGGGCTGGTGTAAGTACAAAGTAAACTAGGCAGTGCTCTGCAGGACTCACTGGGCTGGTGAAAGTACAATGTAAATTAGGCGGTGCTTTGCAGGAGACACTGGCCAGGTGGAAGTACATCGTAAACTAGGCAATGCTTTGCAGGACACACTGGGCTGGTGTAAGTACAAAGTAAACTAGGCAATGCTTTGAAGGACACACTGGGCAGGTGCATGTACAAAGTAAATTAGGCGGTGCTATGCAGGACACACTGGACAGGTGGAAGTACAAAGTAAACTACGCGATGCTTTCCTTGACACACTGGGCTGGTGTAATTACAAAGTAAACTAGGCGGGGCTTTGCAGGATACACTATGCAGGTGCTTGTACAAAGTAAATTAGGCGTAGTTTTGCAGGACACACTGGGTAGGTGTATGTACAAAGTAAACTAGGCGATGCATTGCAGGACACACTGGGCAGGTGCATGTACAAAGTAAATTAGTCGGTGCTTTGCAGGACACACTGGGCAGGTGCAAGTACAAAGTAAACTAGGCGATGCTTTCCTTGACACACTGGGCTGGTGTAAGTACAAAGTAAAGTAGGCGGTGCTTTGCAGGAGACACTAGGCAGGTGGAAGTACAAAGTAAACTAGGCGATGCTTTGTTTGACACACTGGGCTGGTGTAAGTACAAAGTAAACTAGGCAATGCTTTGCAGGACACACTAAGCAGGTGCATGTACAATGTTAACTCTACGGTGCTTTGCAGAACTCACTGGGCTGGTGTAAGTACAAAGTAAACTAGGCAATGCTTTGCAGGACACACTGGGCAGGTGCATGTACAAAGTAAACTAGGCGGGGCTTTGCAGGACACACTGGGCAGGTGGAAGTATAATGTAAACAAGGCAATGCTTTGCAGGACACACAGGGCAGGTGCATGTACAAAGTAAATTAGGCGGTGCTTTGCTTGACACACTGGGCTGGTGGAAGTACAAAGTAAACTAGGCAGTGCTCTGCAGGGCACACTGGGCTGGTGGAAGTAAAAAGTAAACTAGGCGATGCTTTGCAGGACACACTGGGCTGGTGTAAGTACAAAGTAAACTAGGCGGGGCTTTGCAGGACACACTGGGCAGGTGCATGTACAAAGTAAATTAGGCGGTCCTTTGCAGGACACACTGGTCAGGTGGAAGTACAAAGTAAACTTGGCGATGCTTTGCAGGAGACAATGGGCTGGTGCAAGTACAAAGTAAACTAGGCAGGGCTGTGCAGGACACTGTGGGCAGGTGCATGTACAAAGTAAATTAGGCGATGCTTTGCAGGACACACTGCGCAGGTGTATGTACAAAGTAAACTAGGCGATGCATTGCAGGACACACTGGCCTGGTGTAAGTACATAGTAAACTAGGCAGTGCTCTGCAGGACCCACTGGGCTGGTGAAAGTACAAAGTAAACTAGGCGGTGCTTTGCAGGAGCAACTGGGCAGGTGGAAGTACAAAGTAAACTAGGCGATGCTTTGCAGGACACACTGGGCTGGTGTAAGTACAAAGTAAACTAGGCAATGCTTTGCAGGACTCACTGGGCAGGTGCATGTACAAAGTCAACTAGGCGGGGCTTTGCTGGACACACTGGGCAGGTGCATGTACAAAGTAAATTAGTGCGGTGCTTGGCAGGACACACTGGGCAGGTGGAAATACAAAGTAAACTTGGCGATGCTTTGCAGAACACAATGGGCTGGTGTAAGTACAAAGTAAACTAGGCGGAGCTTTGCAGGACACTCTGGGCAGGTGCATGTACAAAGTAAATTAGGCGATGCTTTGCAGGACACACTGCGCAGGTGTGTGTAAAAAGTAAACTAGGCGATGCATTGCAGGTCACAGTGGGCTGGTGTAAGTACAAAGTAAACTAGGCCGTGCTCTGCAGGACTCACTGGGCTGGTGAAAGTACAAAGTAAACTAGGCGGTGCTTTGCAGGAGACACTGGGCAGGTGGAAGTACAAAGTAAACTAGGCGATGCTTTGCATGACACACTGGGCTGGTGTAAGTACAAAGTAAACTAGGCAATGCTTGCAGGACTCACTGGGCAGGTGCATGTACAAAGTAAATTAGGCGGGGCTTTGCAGGACACACTGGGCAGGTGTATGTACAAAGTAAACTAGGCGATGCATTGCAGGACACACTGGGCAGGTGCATGTACAAAGTAAATTAGGCGGTGCTTTGCAGGACACACTGGGCAGGTGCAAGTACAAAGTAAACTAGGCGATGCTGTCCTTGACACACTGGGCTGGTGTAAGTACAAAGTAAAGTAATCGGTGCTTTGCAGGAGACACTAGGCAGGTGGAAGTACAAAGTAAACTAGGCGATGCTTTGTTTGACACACTGGGCTTGTGTAAGTACAAAGTAAACTAGGCAATGCTTTGCAGGACACACTAAGCAGGTGCATGTACAATGTTAACTCTACGGTGCTTTGCAGAACTCACTGGGCTGGTGAAAGTACAAATAAGCTAGGCAGTGCTTTGCAGGAGACACCGGACTGGTGGAAGTACAAAGTAAAGTAGGCGATGGATTGCAGGACACACTGGGCTGGTACATTTACAAAGTAAATTAGGTGGTGCTTTGCAGGACACACTGGGCAGGTTCAAGTACAAAGTAAAATTGGTGATGCTTTGCAGGAGACACTGGGCTGGTGTAAGTACAAAGAAAACTAGGCGGGGCTTTGCAGGACACACTGTGCAGATGGAAGTACAAAGTAAAGTTGGCGATGCTTTGCAGGACACACTGGGCTGGTGTAAGTACAAAGTAAACTAGGCGGGGCTTTGCAGGACACACTGGGCAGGTGCATGTACAAAGTAAATTAGGCGGTCCTTTGCAGGACACACTGGTCAGGTGGAAGTACAAAGTAAACTAGGCGGTGCTTTGCAGGAGACACTGGGCAGGTGGAAGTACAAAGTAAACTAGGCAATGCTTTGCAGGACACACTGGGCAGGTGCATGTTCAAAGTAAACTAGGCGGGGCTTTGCAGGACACACTGGGCAGGTGGAAGTATAAAGTAAACAAGGCAATGCTTTGCAGGACACACCGGGCAGGTGCATGTACAATGTAAATTAGGCGGTGCTTTGCTTGACACACTGGGCTGGTGAAAGTACAAAGTAAACTAGGCGGTGCTTTGCAGGAGCAACTGGGCAGGTGGAAGTACAAAGTAAACTAGGCGATGCTTTGCAGGACACACTGGGCTGGTGTACGTACAAAGTAAACTAGGCAATGCTTTGCAGGACTCACTGGGCAGGAGCATGTACAAAGTAAACTAGGTGGGGCTTTGCAGGACACACTGGGCAGGTGCATGTACAAAGTAAATTAGTGCGGTGCTTTGCAGGACACACTGGGCAGGTGGAAGTACAAAGTAAACTTGGCGATGCTTTGCAGGACACACTGGGCTGGTGTAAGTACAAAGTAAACTAGGTGGGGCTTTGCAGGACACACTTTGCAGGTGTATGTACAAAGTAAATTAGGCGATGCTTTGCAGGACACACTGGGCAGGTGTATGTACAAAGTAAACTTGGCGATGCATTGCAGGACACTCTGGGTTGGTGGAAGTATAAAGTAAACTAGGCAATGCTTTGCAGGACACATTGGGCAGGTGCAAGTACAAAGTAAATTCGGCGGTGCTTTGCAGGACACACTGGGCAGGTGGAAGTACAAAGTAAACTAGGCGATGCTATGCAGGACAAACTGGGCTGGTGTAAGTACATAGTAAACTAGGCAGTGCTTTGCAGGACCCACTGGGCTGGTGAAAGTACAAAGTAAACTAGGCGGTGCTTTGCAGGAGAAACTGGGCAGGTGAAAGTACAAAGTAAACTAGGCGATGCTTTGCCGGACACACTGGGCAGGTGCATGTACAAATTCAACTAGGCGGGGCTTTGCAGGACACTCTGGGCAGGTGCATGTACAAAGTAAATTAGGCGATGCTTTGCAGGACACACTGCGCAGGTGTATGTACAAAGTAAACTAGGCGATGCATTGCAGGACACACTGGCCTGGTGTAAGTACAAAGTAAACTAGGCAGTGCTTTGCAGGACACACTGGGCTGGTGAAAGTAGAATGTAAATTAGGCGGTGCTTTGCAGGAGACACTGGGCAGGTGGAAGTACAAAGTAAACTAGGCGATGCTTTGCAGGACACACTGGGCTGGTGTAAGTACAAAGTAAACTAGGCAATGCTTTGCAGGACACACTGGGCTGGTGAAAGTAGAATGTAAATTAGGCGGTGCTTTGCAGGAGACAATGGGCAGGTGGAAGTACAAAGTAAATTAGGCGATGCATTGCAGGACACACTAGGCTGGTGTAAGTACAAAGTAAACTAGGCAGTGCTCTGCAGGACTCACTGGCCTGGTGAAAGTACAAAGTAAATTAGGCTGTGCTTTGCAGGAGACACTGGGCAGGTGGAAGTACAAAGTAAACTAGTCGATGTTTTGCAGGACACACTGGGCTGGTGTAAGTAGAAAGTAAACTAGGCAATGCTTTGCAGGACTCACTGGGCAGGTGCATGTACAAAGTAAACTAGGCGGGGCTTTGCAGGACACATTGGGCAGGTGCATGTACAAAGTAAATTAGTGCGGTGCTTGGCAGGACACACTGGGCAGGTGGAAGTACAAAGTAAACTTGGCGATGCTTTGCAGGACAAACTGGGCTGGTGTACGTACAAAGTAAACTAGGCAATGCTTTGCAGGACTCACTGGGCAGGAGCATGTACAAAGTAAACTAGGTGGGGCTTTGCAGGACACACTGGGCAGGTGCATGTACAAAGTAAATTAGTGCGGTGCTTTGCAGGACACACTGGGCAGGTGGAAGTACAAAGTAAACTTGGCGATGCTTTGCAGGACACACTGGGCTGGTGTAAGTACAAAGTAAACTAGGTGGGGCTTTGCAGGACACACTTTGCAGGTGTATGTACAAAGTAAATTAGGCGATGCTTTGCAGGACACACTGGGCAGGTGTATGTACAAAGTAAACTTGGCGATGCATTGCAGGACACACTGGGTTGGTGGAAGTATAAAGTAAACTAGGCAATGCTTTGCAGGACACATTGGGCAGGTGCAAGTACAAAGTAAATTCGGCGGTGCTTTGCAGGACACACTGGGCAGGTGGAAGTACAAAGTAAACTAGGCGATGCTATGCAGGACAAACTGGGCTGGTGTAAGTACATAGTAAACTAGTCAGTGCTTTGCAGGACCCACTGGGCTGGTGAAAGTACAAAGTAAACTAGGCGGTGCTTTGCAGGAGAAACTGGGCAGGTGAAAGTACAAAGTAAACTAGGCGATGCTTTGCAGGACACACTGGGCTGGTGTAAGTACAAAGTAAACTAGGCAATGCTTTGCAGGACTCACTGGGCAGGTGCATGTACAAAGTCAACTAGGCGGGGCTTTGCAGGACACTCTGGGCAGGTGCATGTACAAAGTAATTTAGGCGATGCTTTGCAGGACACACTGCGCAGGTGTATGTACAAAGTAAACTAGGCGATGCATTGCAGGACACACTGGCCTGGTGTAAGTACATAGTAAACTAGGCAGTGCTCTGCAGGACTCACTGGGCTGGTGAAAGTACAAAGTAAACTAGGCGGTGCTTTGCAGGAGAAACTGGGCAGGTGGAAGTGCAAAGTAAACTAGGCGATGCTTTAAAGGACACACTGGGCTGGTGTAAGTACAAAGTAAACTAGGCAGTGCTCTGCAGGACTCACTTGCTGGTGAAAGTACAAAGTAAATTAGGCTGTGCTTTGCAGGAGACACTGGGCAGGTGGAAGTACAAAGTAAACTAGTCGATGCTTTGCAGGACACACTGGGCTGGTGTAAGTAGAAAGTAAACTAGGCAATGCTTTGCAGGACTCACTGGGCAGGTGCATGTACAAAGTAAACTAGGCGGGGCTTTGCAGGACACACTGGGCAGGTGCATGTACAAAGTAAATTAGTGCGGTGCTTGGCAGGACACACTGGGCAGGTGGAATTACAAAGTAAACTTGGCGATGCTTTGCAGGACACAATGGGCTGGTGTAAGTACAAAGTAAACTAGGTGGGGCTTTGCAGGACACTCTGGGCAGGTGCATGTACAAAGTAAATTAGGTGATGCTTTGCAGGACACACTGCGCAGGTGTGTGTACAAAGTAAACTAGGCGATGCTTTGCATGACACACTGGGCTGGTGTAAGTACAAAGTAAATTAGGCAATGCTTGCAGGACTCACTGGGCAAGTGCATATACAAAGTAAACTAGGCGGGGCTTTGCAGGACACACTGGGCAGGTGCATGTACAAAGTAAATTAGTGCGGTGCTTTGCAGGACACACTGGGCAGGTGGAAGTACAAAGTAAACTTAGCGACGCTTTGCAGGACACACTGGACTGGTGTAAGTACAAAGTAAACTAGGCAGTGCTCTGCAGGACACACTGGGCTGGTGAAAGTACTAAGTAAATTAGGCGGTGTTTTGCAGGAGACAATGGGCAGGTGGAAGTACAAAGTAAACTAGGCGATGCTTTGCAGGACACACTGGGCTGGTGTACGTACAAAGTAAACTAGGCAATGCTTTGCAGGACTCACTGGGCAGGTGCATGTACAAAGTAAACTAGGCGGGGCTTTGCAGGACACACTGGGCAGGTGCATGT
Organism: Locusta migratoria; assembly: GCA_026315105.1. Lineage (NCBI taxonomy): Eukaryota > Metazoa > Arthropoda > Insecta > Orthoptera > Acrididae > Locusta > Locusta migratoria. The sequence continues at coordinate 28,297,633 of CM048745.1, read as the reverse complement.
ACAAAGTAAATTAGTGCGGTGCTTTGCAGGACACACTGGGCAGGTGGAAGTACAAAGTAAACTTGGCGATGCTTTGCAGGACACACTGGGCTGGTGTAAGTACAAAGTGAACTAGGTGGGGCTTTGCAGGACACACTAGGCAGGTGGAAGTACAAAGTAAACTAGGCGATGCTATGCAGGACAAACTGGGCTGGTGGAAGTATAAAGTAAACTAGGCAATGCTTTGCAGGACACACTGGGCAGGTGCAAGTACAAAGTAAATTCGGCGGTGCTTTGCAGGACAGACTGGGCAGGTGCAAGTACAAAGTAAACTAGGTGTCGCTTTGCAGGACACACTGGGGAGGAGGAAGTACAAAGTAAACTTGGTGATGCTTTGCAGGACACACTGGGCTGGAGTAAGAACAAAGTAAACAAGGCGGGGCTTTGCAGGACACACTGGGCAGGTGCATGTACAAAGTAAATTTGGCGTTTCTTTGCAGGACACACTGGGCAGTTGTATGTACAAAGTAAACTAGGCGATGCATTGCAGGACACACTGGGCTGGTGTAAGTACAATGTAAACTAGGAAGTGCTCTGCAGGACTCACTGGGCTGGTAAAAGTACAAAGTAAACTAGGCGGTGCTTTGCAGCAGACACTGGGCAGGTTGAATTACAAAGTAAATTCGCGATGCTTTGCAGGAAACACTGGGCTGGTGTAAGTACAAAGTAAACTAGGCGGTGCTTTGCAGGACACACTGGACTGGTGCATGTACATAGTAAATTAGGCGGTGCTTCGCAGAACACACTAAGTAAGTGCAAGTTCAAAGTAAACTAGGCGGTGCTTTGCAGGACTCACTGGGCTGGTGTAAGTACAAATAAACTAGGCTGGGCTTTGGAGGAGACACTGGACTGATGGAAGTACAAAGTAAACTAGACTTTGCTTTGCAGGACTCACTGAGCTGGTGAAAGTACAAAGTATACTAGGCGGTGCTTTGCAGGAGACACTGGGCAGGTGGAAGAACAAAGTAAACTAGGCGATGCTTTGCAGGACACACTGGGGAGGTGCATGTACAGAGTAAATAAGCGAGTGCTTTGCAGGACAAACTGGGCAGGTGCATGTACAAAGTAAATTAAGCGGTGCTTTGCAGGACACACTGGGCAGGTGCAAGTACAAAGTAAACTAGGTGGTGCTTTGCAGGTCACACTGGGCAGGTGCAAGTACAAAGTAAACTAGGCGGTGCTTTGCAGGTCACACTGGGCAGGTGCAAGTACAAAGTAAACTAGGCGGTCCTTTGCAGGATACACTGGGCAAGTGCAAGTACAAAGTAAACAAGGTGATGCTTTGCAGGACACACTGGGCAGGTGCAAGGACAAAGTAAACTAGGCGATGCTTTGCAGGAAGCACTGGGCAGGTGCAAGTACAAAGTAAAGTAGGCGGTGCTTCGCAGGACACACTGGGCAGGTGCAAGTACAAAGTAAACTAGGCGGTTCTTTGCAGGACACACTGGGCAGGTGCAAGTAAAATGTAAACTAGGTGGTGCTTTGCAGGACACACTGGGCAGGTGCAAGTACAAAGTAAACAAGTTGGTGCATTGCAGGACACACTGGGCAGGTGCAAGGACAAAGTAAACTAGGCGATGCTTTGCAGGACACACTGGGCAGGTGCAAGTACAAGGTAAACTAGTCGGTGCTTTGCAGGACACACTGGGCAGGTGAAGGTACAAAGTAAACTAGGCGGTGCTTTGCAGGACACACTAGGCAGGTGCAATTACAAAGTAAACTAGGCGGTGCTTTGCAGGACACACTGGGCAGGTGCATGTACAAAGAAACTTAGGCAGTGCTTTGCAGGACACACTGGGCAGGTGCAATTACAAAGTAAACTAGGCGGTGCTTTGCATGACACACTGGGCAGGTGCAAGTACAAAGTAAACTAGGCGGTGCTTTGCAGGACACACTAGGCAGGCGCAAGTACAAAGTAAACTAGGCGGTGCTTTGCAGGACACACTGGGCAGGTGCAATTACAAAGTAAATTTTGCGGTGCTTTGGAGGACACACTGGGCAGGTGCAAGTACAATGTAAACTAGGAGGTGCTTTGCAGGCCACACTGAGCAGGTGCAAGTACAAAGTAAACTAGGCGGTGCTTTGCAGGACACACTGGGCAGGTGCAATTACAAAGTAAACTAGGCGGTGCTTTGCATGACACACTGGGCAGGTGCAAGTATAAACTAAACTAGGCGGTGCTTTGTAGGACACACTCGGCAGGTGAAAGTACAAAGTAAACTAGGCAATGCTCTGCAGGACTCACTGGGCAGGTGCAATTACAAAGTAAACTAGGCGGTGCTTTGCATGACACACTGGGCATGTGCAAGTACAAAGTAAACTCGGCGGTGCTTTGCAGGACACACTGGGCAGGTGCAAGTACAAAGTAAACTAGGCGGTGCTTTGCAGATCATACTGTGCATGTGCAATTACAAGGTAAACTAGGCGGTGCTTTGCAGGACACACTGCGCAAGTGGAAGTACAAAGTAAACTTGGCGATGCTTTGCAGGACACACTGGGCTGGTGTAAGTATAAAGTAAACTAGGCGGGGTTTGCAGGACACACTGGGCAGGAGCATGTACAAAGTAAATTAGGCGATGCTTTGCAGGACACACTGGGCAGGTGTATGTACAAAGTAAACATTGCGATGCATTGCAGGACACACTGGGCTGGTGGAAGTACAAAGTAAACTAGGCGGTGCTCTGCAGGACTCACTGGGCTGGTGAAAGTACAAAGTAAAGTAGGCGGTGCTTTGCAGGTCACACTGGGCAGGTGCATGTACAAAGTAAATTAGTGCGGTGCTTTGCAGGACACACTGGGCAGGTGGAAGTACAAAGTAAACTTGGAGATGCTTTGCAGGACACACTGGGCAGGTGCATGTACAAAGTAAAGTAGGCGGTGCATTGTAGGACACACTGCGGAGGTGGAAGTAAAAAGTAAACTTGGTGATGCTTTGCAGTACACACTGGGCTGGTGTAAGAACAAAGTAAACTAGGCGGGGCTTTGCAGGACGCACTGGGCAGGTGCATGTACAAAGTAAATTAGGTGGTTCTTTGCAGGACACACTGGGCAGGTGTATGTACAAAGTAAACTAGGCGATGCATTGCAGGATACGCTGGGCTGGTGTAAGTACAAAGTAAACTAGGTAGTGATCTGCAGGATACACTGGGCTGGTAAAAGTACAAAGTAAACTAGGCGGTGCTTTGCAGCAGACACTGGGCAGGTGTAAGTACAAAGTAAACTAGGTGATGCTTTGCAGGACACACTGGGCTGGTGTAAGTACAAAGTAAACTAGGCAATGCTTTGCAGGACACACTGGGCAGGTGCATGTACAAAGTAAATTAGGCGGTGCTTTGCAGGACACCCTGGGCAGGTGGAATTACAAAGTAAACTTCTCGATGCTTTGCAGGACACACTGGGCTGGTGTATGTACAAAGTAAACTAGGCGGTGCTTTGCAGGACACACTGGGCAGGTGCATGTACAAAGTAAACTAGGCGGTGCTTCGCAGGACACACTAAGCAGGTGCAAGTTCAAAGTAAACTAGGCGGTGTTTTGCAGGACACACTGGGCAGGTGCAAGTACAAAGTAAACTAGGCGGTGCTTTGCAGGACACACTGGGCAGGTGCAAGTACAAAGTAAACTAGGCGATGCTTTGCAGGACACACTGGGCAGGTGCAAGGACAAAGTAAACTAGGCGGTGCTTTGCAGGACACACTGGGCAGGCGCAAGTACAAGGTAAACTAGGCGGTGCTTTGCAGGACACACTGGGCAGGTGCAAGTACAAAGTAAACTAGGCGGTGCTTTGCAGGACACTCTAGAGGGGCAATTACAAATCAAACTAGGCGGTGCTTTGCAGGACACACTGGGCAGTTGCATGTACAGAGTAAATTAGGCGGTGCTTTGCAGGACACACTGGGCAGGTGCACTTACAAAGTTAACTAGGTGGTGCTTTGCTGGACACACTGGGCAGGTGCAAGTACAAAGTAAACTAGCCGGTGCTTTGCAGGACACACTGGTCAGGTGCAAGTACAAAGTAAACTAGGCGGTGCATTGCAGGACACACTGGGCAGGTGCAAGTACAAAGCAAACTAGGCGGTGCTTTGCAGGAACACTGGGCAGGTGCAATACAAAGTGAACCATGCAGTGCTTTGCAGGACACACTGGGCAGGTGCAAGTACAAAGTAAACTAGGCGGTGCTTTGCAGGACACACTGGGCATTTGCAATTACAAAGTAAACTAGGCGGTGCTTTGCAGGACACACTGGGCATGTGCAATTACAAAGTAAACTAGGCGGTGCTTTGCAGGACACACTGGACAGGTGCAAGTACAAAGTAAACTAGGCGGTGCTTTGCAGGACACACTGGGCAGATGCAAGTACAAAGTAAACTAGGCGGTGCTTTGCAGGACACACTGGGCAGGTGCATGTACAAAGTTACTTAGGCGGTGCTTTGCAGGACACACTGGGCAGGTGCAAGTACAAAGTAAACTATTTGGTGCTTTGCAGGACACACTGGGCATGTGCAATTACAAAGTAAACTAGTCGGTGCTTTGCAGGACACACTGGACAGGTGCAAGTACAAAGTAAACTAGGCGGTGCTTTGCAGGACACACTGGGCAGATGCAAGTACAAAGTAAATTAGGCGGTGCTTTGCAAGACACACTGGGCAGGTGCATGTACAAAGTTACTTAGGCGGTGCTTTGCAGGACACACTGGGCTGGTGCAAGTACAAAGTAAAATTGGCGGTGATTTGCAGGACACACTGGGGAGGTGGAAGTACAAAGTAAACTAGGCGATGCTTTGCAGGACACACTGGGCTGGTGTAAGTACAAAGTAAACCAGGCAATGCTATGCAGGACAAACTGGGCTGGTGGAAGTATAAAGTAAACTAGGCAATGCTTTGCAGGACACACTGGGCAGGTGCATGTACAAAGTAAAATAGGTGGTGATTTGCAGGACACACTGTGGAGGTGGAAGTACAAAGTAAACTTGGTGATGCTTTGCAGGACACACTGGGCTGGTGTAAGAACAAAGTAAACTAGGCGGTGCTTTGCAGGACACACTGGGCAGGTGCATGTACAAAGTTACTTAGGCGGTGCTTTGCAGGACACACTGGGCTGGTGGAAGTACAAAATAAACTATACCGTGCTTTGCAGGACACACTGGGCATGTGCAATTACAAAGTAAACTAGGCGGTGCTTTGCAGGACACACTGGACAGGTGCAAGTACAAAGTAAACTAGGCAGTGCTTTGCAGGACACACTGGGCAGATGCAAGTACAAAGTAAACTAGGCGGTGCTTTGCAGGACACACTGGGCAGGTGCAAGTACAAAGTTACTTAGGCGGTGCTTTGCAGGACACACTGGGCAGGTGCAAGTAAAAAGTAAACTAGGCGGTGCTTTGCAGGACACACTGGGCATGTGCAATTACAAAGTAAACTAGGCGGGGCTTTGCAGGACACACTAGGCAGGTGCAAGTACAAAGTAATCTTGGCGGTGCTTTGCAGGGCACACTGGGCAGGTGCAAGTACAAAGTAAACTAGGCGGTGCTTTGCAGGACACACTGGGCAGGTGCATGTACAAAGTAATGTAGGCGGTGCTTTGCAGGACACACTGGGCAGGTGCAATTACAAAGTAAACTAGGCGGTGCTTTGCAGGACACACTGGGCATGTACAATTACAAAGTAAACTAGGTGGTGCTTTACAGGACACACTGGACAGGTGCAAGTACAAAGTAAACTAGGCGGTGCTTTGCAGGACACACTGGGCAGATGCAAGTACAAAGTAAACTAGGCGGTGCTTTGCAGGACACACTGGGCAGGTGCATGTACAAAGTTACTTAGGCGGTGCTTTGCAGGACACACTGGGAAGGTGCAAGTACAAAGTAAACTAGCCGGTGCTTTGCAGGACACACTGGGCAGGTGCAAGTACAAAGTAAACTAGGCGGTGCTTTGCAGGACACATTGGGCAGGTGCAAGTACAAAGTAAACTAGGCGGTGGTTTGCAGGACACACTGGGAAGGTGCATGTACAAAGTAATCAAGGCGGTGCTTTGCAGGACACACTGGGCAGGTGCAATTACAAAGTAAACTAGGCGGTGCTTTGCAGGACACACTGGGCAGGTGCAAGTACAATGTAAACTAGGCGGTGCTTTGCAGGACACACTGGGCAGGTGCAAGTACAAGGTAAATTCGGCGGAGCTTTGCAGGACACACTGGGCAGGTGCAATTACAAAGTAAACTAGGCGGTGCTTTGCAGGACAAACTGGGCAGGTGCAAGTACAAAGTAAACTAGGCGGTGCTTTGCAGGACACACTGGGCAGGTGCAATTACAAAGTAAACTAGGCGGTGCTTTGCAGGACACACTATGCAGGTGCATGTACAAAGTAAACTAGGCGGTGCTTTGCAGGACACACTGGGCAGGTGCATGTACAAAGTAAATTAGGCTGTGCTTTGCAGGACACACTGGGCAGGTGCATGTACAAAGTAAATTCGGCGGTGCTTTGCAGGACACACTGGGCAGGTGCAAGTACAAAGTAAACTAGCGGTGCTTTGCAGGACACACTGGGCAGGTGCAAGTACAAAGTAAACTAGGGCGTGCTTTGCAGGACACACTGTGCATGTGCAATTACAAAGTAAACTAGGCGGTGCTTTGCAGGACACACTGGGCAGGTGCAAGTACAAAGTAAACTAGGCGGTGCTTTGCAGGACACACTGGGCAGGTGCAAGTACAAAGTAAACTAGGTGGTGCTTTGCAGGACACACTGGGCATGTGCAAGTACAAAGGAAGCTAGGCGGTGCTTTGCAGGACACACTGGGCAGGTGCAATTACAAAGTAAATTTGGCGGTGCTTTGCAGGACCCACTGGGCAGGTGCAAGTACAAAGTAAACTAGGCGGTGCTTTACAGGACACACTGGGCAGGTGCAAGTACAAAGTAAACTAGGCGATGCTTTGCAGGACACACTGGGCAGGTGCATGTACAAAGTAAATTCGGCGGTGCTTTGCAGGACACACTGGGCAGGTGCAAGTACAAAGTAAACTAGCGGTGCTTTGCAGGACACACTGGGCAGGTGCAAGTACAAAGTAAACTAGGGGGTGCTTTGCAGGACACACTGTGCATGTGCAATTACAAAGTAAACTAGGCGGTGCTTTGCAGGACACACTGGGCAGGTGCAAGTACAAAGTAAACTAGGCGGTGCTTTGCAGGACACACTGGGCAGGTGCAAGTACAAAGTAAACTAGGTGGTGCTTTGCAGGACACACTGGGCATGTGCAAGTACAAAGGAAGCTAGGCGGTGCTTTGCAGGACACACTGGGCAGGTGCAATTACAAAGTAAATTTGGCGGTGCTTTGCAGGACCCACTGGGCAGGTGCAAGTACAAAGTAAACTAGGCGGTGCTTTGCAGGACACACTGGGCAGGTGCAAGTACAAAGTAAACTAGGTGGTGCTTTGCAGGACACACTGGGCAGGTGCAAGTACAAAGTAAATTCGGCGGTGCTTTGCAGGACACACTGGGCAGGTGCAATTACAAAGTAAACTAGGTGGTGCTTTGCAGGACACACTGGGCCGGTGCAAGTACAAAGTAAACTAGGCGGTGCTTTGCAGGACTCACTGGGCAGCTGCAAGTACAAAGTAAACTAGGCGGTGCTTTGCAGGGCACACTGGGGAGGTGCAAGTACAAAGTAAACTAGGCGGTGCTTTGCAGGACACACTGGGCAGGTGCAAGTACAAAGTAAACTAGGTGATGCTTTGCAGGACCCACCTGGCAGGTGCATGTACAGAGTAAATTAGGCGGTGCTTTGCACGACACACTGGGCTGGTGCAAGTACAAAGTAAACTAGGCGGAGTTTTGCAGGACACACTGGGCAAGTGCAAGTACAAAGTAAACTAGGCGGTGCTTTGCAGGACACACTGGGCAGGTGCAAGTACAAAGTAAACTAGGCGGTGCTTTGCAGGACACACTGTGCATGTGCAATTACAAAGTAAACTAGGCGGTGCTTTGCAGGACACACTGGGCAGGTGCAGGTACAAAGGAAACTAGGCGGTGCTTTGCAGGACACACTGGGCAGGTGCAAGTACGAAGTAAACTTGGCGGTGCTTTGCAGGACACACTGGGCAGGTGGAAGTACAAAGTAAGCTAGGCTGTGCTTTGCAGGACACACTGGGCAGGTTCAATTACAAAGTAAACTAGGCGGTGCTTTGCAGGACCCACTGGGCAGGTGCAAGTACAAAGTAAATTCGGCGTTGCTTTGCAGGACACACTGGGCAGGTGCAAGTACAAAGTAAACTAGGCGTCGCTTTGCAGGACACACTGGGCAGGTGCAAGTACAAAGTAAACTAGGCGATGCTTTGCAGGACACACTGGGCAGGTGCATGTACAAAGTAAATTAGGCGGTGCTTTGCAGGACACACTGGGCAGGTGCAAGTACAAAGTAAACTAGGCGGTGCTTTGCAGGACACACTGGGCAGGTGCAAGTACAAAGTAAACTAGGCGGTGCTTTGCGGGACACACTGGGTAGGTGCATGTACAAAGTAAATTAGGCGGTGCTTTGCAGGACACACTGGGCAGGTGCAAGTACAAAGTAAGCTAGGCGGTGCTTTGCAGGACACACTGGGCAGGTGCAATTACAAAGTAAACTAGGTGGTGCTTTGCAGGACACACTGGGCAGGTTCATGTACAGAGTAAATTAGGCTGTGCTTTGCAGGACACACTGGGCAGGTGCAATTACAAAGTAAACTAGGCGGTGCTTTGCAGGACACACTGGGCAGGTGCAAGTACAAAGTAAACTAGGCGGTGCTTTGCAGGACACACTGGGCAGGTGCTGCGGGCTGCGCGGACAGCGAGCATGGCGCGCCTACTCCGTCCTCTCTCGGTCGGCGCCGCGACACGCGTCGACAGCTCATGTCGCGGGCGCCAGCGGCGGACGCGGGGGCGGCGCCGGCGGCGTCGTCGGGTGCTGCGTAGGTGTCGGCGGCGTTGTGGGCGGTGGGCGGTGCGGCGAGTCCGCGACGGCCACTGACTGCTCGGGCAACAGCGAGCCGCTGCGCAGCGACGCCGCCTCCGGCTCGGCGTCCGCCTCCGCCTCGGCCTCGGCCTCTGGCTCGGGCAGCTGCGGCGGCTACTCGGTGGTGGCGCCCGCGCTCAGCCGGCAGTCGACGCGCGCCAGCAGCCGCCCCTTCCTGTCCGGAGGCTCCTCCGCCGCGCTGAACACCTCGCCGCCGCCGCTGCCCGTCGCCAGCTGGCGGCGCAGGACGCACTGCAACGGTAGGCGCTCGCTCCTGCTGGCTCTCACATTTTCCTAGCCGCATCGACATTACTATCCTCAACCTCTTCCACCTTTTCCCGGTTCTGCATGAAACCAGTATCTACACCAATGTTGTTTCTCTAGTCCATCAATTAGATATCTAGTACCTAATAACCGATATCCAATCAGCATTCACTATGTGGACATCGACAACATATATTGAGTTAAAGGAAACGTTGTGAATTAAAATTTGTGATTCGAATATGCGACCTTTATCCATACAGCCACTGCGTTCAGATGAACAATGCGAGTGCACTGCTTATCCTAAGAACGTCTCCCTTCTGTAATGGTACATTAACGACCGACGAATAGCGATGTAGTGACCGCTCTATCGTAGAGTTTATTTACTTAGGAGTGCCTACTCGTACTCAAGTCGTGCGTACCATATCTGAAGACAATTATCATTTCAATTAATTTACAGGGTCGTCTTCGTTTTCGCCTTATGCAACAAGGGCCAGTTATTAATCATTAACCGGTAAATTAGAATCGTAATATTTGTTTAATTTCCGTCTCAATAGGCTCTTTTTACTTCTGTTTCTACCACAACCAACGATAATGAAACTGTACACCTCTGCTTGAAAATTACTTACTATGGCGAGTAAGTATCGTGATGAAATGGTATTCTCTTTTAAATATCACTTTCCTATACCAAAAAACATGTCCATCACTCGTTGGAACCCTCTTGTAATTATTAGTGAGCCTACAGTTATGCGATATTAACTTTTAGATTGCATTTAAGTCACACTTACAGAAGCGAACTCATTCCTTAATCACACTTGAACTATGATTTTTTTAATATTTAGTAACGTAATATTTGGATTAGGTTTTTCACCAAATACAAGTAAATGACATCTTTCATAACAACTTTTAACTAGATTGAGGGACAGGTAAGTCAGATTTAGTCTTGCACTCACTGATTAATGTTTCAAGCAAAATTAATTTCATGCAGAATATGTTAGAGACAATCATTTCAATCATTTCCTGATATTCAAAAATGTATAATCGGCACTTCTACAAATCGAGATTCTTCCCACACAGCTTACCTCACTTCCAGAAATCCTCAAATCACCGAAAATTACCATAAAAATGTTAGAAATTATCTTCAAACTAAGATTCACATCTATTCACATTTATAAGAAAAACGATAAACATTCATTTTATTTCCTCTTGTTGTTGAATTAAAACTGTATTCGTGAACATTTATCACGTAAATCAAGACAAATACGTATATTCTTCTGCTAAATCAACCATAGACCTTTTTACAATCAAGAAAAAATTACAAGGAATGAATTTTTTTATTAAAAATAATTAATTGTGTGGGGAAGCGGCATCTTCTCCTCTTTGGCGCAGCTGTCGACCAGATGTTGTTGTCGTCACCATGTTTATCACCTGCTGCGCGTGGCTGAAGCCTGCCGTCGTCGTCGAGACCCTCGTGAGTTGGTGTGACATGAAACAGAAAAAAAGAATCGCCAAAAACACATATTTAACATACAAAATAATAATTACAAATAGAAACAACATTTTTTTTTTATTTTTATTTTTTTTTTTTTTTTTATTTACTTATCGCCGGCCGCGGTGGCCGAGGAGACTGAGGCGCTCCAGTCACGGTCTGCACGGCCGCTACGGTCGGGGGTTCGAATCCCCCCTCGGGCATGGATATTTGTGCCGTCCTAGTTCGTAAGTAGTTCATAAGTAGTTTGTAAGTTTAGGGACTGATGACCCCGAAGTTAAGTCCCATAGACTATACAAACATTAGAACAAATTTACTTATCTGTTAGAGCCTGTGGATCCTTTCGCGGTCAGAGGACACTGTTCAATGGGCTTCCCTTTTGTCTCATTACACTCCACACCACAAACTCTACTCTTTCCTCCATATTTTCTGTTTTTGTGTTGTGAAGGGACAATTGCTTAACATATTCCGTGCAGCCGTGTTATTCATAAGACCGCAGTGGCTGACTTGTTAAAGCGGCTTTGTAGTAAGCTGAAGGTCGCATATTCGAATCCAAACAGTGTCACAAATTTTTAATTCATTGGCTCCCCTTCTAGTCAACATCTCTGATATGTTAAGACAAGATATGTCTCTGAAAATTAATTATTGTTTGCATCACAAACGAAACAAAAATTATATGTTTCTCAGTACTATGGTATTTTTATACATTTCTAGAAAATGAATAAAGAACACCAAGAAATCGTCGTCCCATCAGAGAGAAATTTTAATGTCACATTCTTGAGGATGTATACATCACACTATCAGACAGGCAGAGTAATAGTACGTGAATAGAGTCACTGGAACGTACGAAGTGTCGACGCTTGTACCGTGTATGTCCTCCTCTTCCAGCGATGAAAGTTGCAATTATCCCATGGGATGATAGTAGAGGTGTCCAAAGCAGTCTACCGGAATAGCCTGCCACGCAGTTTCCACCTGATTCACCAGCTGGGTCAAATTTAGTGCCGGTCGTGTTGACCGCGCAAGATGACGTATCCTCCGGTCCCAAACATGCTCAATGAGGGACAGTCCCGATGATCGTGCTGACCAGGGTAGTTGATGTACATTCTGATGAGCACGTCGGGTCGTTCGGTGTACATCGGTACGTGCAGTGTATTGTTGGAAAAGTATATCGCCTTGTTTGTGCGTGAACGGCAGCAAGACGGTTTGAATGATGGTTTAGGTGTATCACGCACTGTTCAATGTTCTCTCGACAACCACCAGAGGAGAACGGTCAGTGTACTATAGGGGTGCCGGGTGGCGGTCCCGTGTGCCTCTGCCGAATTATTAATTGGTTCTTTATACCCTCTGACTCAGGCGATCCAATTGCAGAAATGTACAAGGACGCTTGGATCAAATTTCAAAACAAGCAATTTTAATTGGTAAAGACTTACCCCCAATATGTTTAGAAAAATACATCTTCAAAGCGGGAGTTATCTATAAGACGTCATTAGAAATTGTGCTGAACGCAGTCTACGAAAATTATCTCGAGCAATTAGTTCATGAACCTACTAGAGCAGTAAATAGTTGTGAAAGTATACTGGACCTCTTAGCAGTAAAGAATCCGGAGCCAATAAGGGGCATGGAACCAGGCATAAGAATTAGTGAACACAAAGTTGCTGTAGCGAGAGAGAGTATCGGAATTCGCAAATCCACCAGAAATAAACTAATATTTATCCAAAAAAGCTGAAAATAAGTCGGTTAACACTTTCCTGATTGAGAATTTCCAGACTTTCCAAACTAACCATGAGAGTGTAGATCAGATGTGCATTACATTCGAAGAAATAATATCTACAGCTGTTGAAATATTTATACCAAACAAATTAACAAAAGAGGGGGCTGACCTGCCTTGGTGCACAAAACAGATTAGATGACATGGCTGCAATTCAGCAACGGTGGAACACAATTCAAGAGTCAACACAGTTTCAGCCGACCAGTTGCATAAAATAGTTTACATCTATAAACCTTTACCCAGGTTTCGGCCAAATTTATTTTGCCTTCTTCAGAAGGATACAATAAAGCTCACATTAAAAAATTGTTAAAATGTGGCTGACTCCATGTCAATAGAATAAAATTTAAAAACAATGTCACATTATAAAATTTTGGAGCATGTCCACACACAGGTCGAATGAGCACTGCGTACGCAGATTTTAGACCTTTTAGCTAAAAACAGGCCTGACCTTATTAACGATGTTTGTGTAGAGCTAGTGATCGTGATATCGTCATAGCGTCGATGGTGACCAAAGTTCTAGACACTCGAACAACTCCTTCATCCTACGCTTGGGGAACTACGATCACAAACACAGGTGAAAACATAAACGCCCCAAAACACTTCTCCTCAGAGACTAACCACCTACGGTCGTAGGGAACGCGATGAACATGTCAAACCCCTGCAGAACAGCAAACTGACTGGCAATGCCAGCTGAGCCCAGAGCCGACCTACAGGCGAAGCAGGGAAACAATATTCGTCGCACTAAACACAAACAAACCTAAACGGTCCCACACACTTAGCCAGTTATATGACCGAACTGCCTAATTACCATGACAAACTTGGCTATTTTGCAGATATTCTGCCACAGCCGATGTTCACGGGTATTCTGCCGCAGCCGACCCAGTACACTTCACAGGAGCTCAGCTGCAGCAGAACCTTGCATCAAACGGACTGATCCTTAATGACGAACCTAGCAAAGTTAGCGGTACTGAGATATACCCTTTACTAACGTTACCAAACCCTGCATGATCTGTCGCAGGTAGCATACCGCTACTGTCCTTCATACCTACCCCACTGTCGCAGAGGTATTTTTCCCTTGGCTCTTGCCTTGGCACTTTTTTCCCTCTGCTCTTACATACCTTTACCCTTCGTATACCTTTCGACCAATTCTATCTCCAGATGTACCGTATTAATGGGTGATCGTACCCACACGTACGGATAACATCGCGGTTCCCTCATCCCGTGATCCACCTTAGCAAACTAACCTAATTACGGAGGTGACAGTAGAACTTTTGTGATGGTCACCACGTTTGTGTGGGCGTGGAGGGGCCCCATCCCTTTAGCTGGACCAGATCTCGTGCCCGTGCCGGTCGTGTAGACCGCGCCAAGATGATGTTTCATCCGTTCCGAGACGTGCTCCATCGGGGACAGATCTGGGGATAATGATAGACAGGATAGTTGTCATACACAAAGAAAAGCACTTTTGGTTGAACGGGATACGTGTGGACGTGCATTGCGTGCACATCGCCTCGTTGGTGCATGAACGAGGCATGAATTTGTCTCTGTCGCGTACACTCCAGACTTCCGCACTCCCCTGCACGACACCGCACACGCGCACGACCGTCACTGGCACCGAGGCAGCGACGACTCTCGTCATGTCATTACACGTCTCCATTCGTCCCTTCATAAGCGCCTCCCACGATACCACTGGCGGAGGGCTGAATGAAGTTGGGGCGTAAGCGGAGGACACTCTAACGGCACACATCATCGTGCATCGTTGTGAGGGGAGCGATATTCTACTCGCCATTCTCCTCTAATCGTCCGCAGAACATTGAACAGTGTACAGTACACTAAAATCATCATTTAACTCGTATTGCTACCACTCATGCACAAAGAAGATGATATGCTTTCTCAACAGGACAATGCAGATCCTCAGGTATCCGGTACCACCCTACCAGCTCTTCAAGGTGTACGTCAAGTACCAAATGTTCAAATGTTCAAATGTTTGTTAAGCTTATGGGACTTAACTACGGGGTCATCAGTCCCTAAACTTACAAACTAATTATGAACTACTTACGAACTAGGACGGCACAAATATCCATGCCCAAGCGGGGATTCGAACCCCCGACCGTAGTGGCCGTGCAGACCGTGACTGGAGCGCCTCAGTCTCCTCGGCCACCGCGGCCGGCCGTCAAGTACCCTGACCAGCACAATTCCCAGATCTCTTCCCCATTGAGGATCTTTGGGACAGCATGAAACGTCATGTTGGGCGGTCTAGATGAGTGGCACGAAATCTGACAATCTCGCCCAACTGAGGCACCAGGTAGAAACTGCATAGCAAGCCATTCCACAGAACCACATTCGGAACCTCTACGATCATTTCCATGAAAGAATTACAGCTTGCTGAAGGAAGGTGTACACGGTACTAACGCCAACACTGCGGACACTCCGATGAATGTACTCACGTGCGTACGGCTCTGCCTCAAGAAAGTGTCAATAAAATTTCCCTCTGCTGGGGCGAGGAATTCATAGAGTTCGTTTTTCATTTTCCAGGAGTGTACATTTTGAAAGTAGCTCGGTGTCAGAATGGTGTAGTGCCAAGGTCATAAATCGTTGGCTCCATCCACGCTTTTACTTTTCACTACGTTTGCTGCTGGCAATATTATTGATCATCTTGGAGAATAGGGTTTCATGCCTAATGGAGACCGCAAGTGACTCGAACAAAATATCGTGGAAATACGACGCGGATTACTGGCCGAAACCCGATTCTCCAAGTTGAGGACACTTTAACATCTACAGTTATATTGATGTCAAAAATGCCAAGTTGCTCCGTGATTTGAACCCACGTTGAACTGCAAGACTCCCTGTTACTGGCTGGGTAAGCTAGTTCAGTGGTCGGAGAAAGGCAAAGGCGCATCACCCGCAAACAGGACCACGCCTAATACGGCACTGTAGTATTCAAGGCACTCTTCGGATTTTTGGTTGCTCTATCTACCTCACATTTTGATACCTGTTAAGTAGCCACGAAAATCATGGCAGCCGCCGCGGAGCGGCCGAGCTCATTGTGGCGCTATACTACGATGCACAAGGCTGTTCTCCGTCGGGGTTTCGAATCCCCCTCGGGCATCGATGTTTGTGCCGTATTTAGTATGAGGTAGTTCATGAGTAGTTTGTAAGCTTACGGACTGATGATACAGCAGTTAATTCCTTAAGCTTGACAAACATTTGAACATTTTGAAAACATGGTAGTTACGCAAGATACTTGAACAAGGATAAGGCGAAAAGAGCGCTTATAAGGTGATATAGCACCCAGCCGCCAAGAATCGAAAAACTTCTCTCTAGTTATGAATGGATTAAAAATGTCCAAAATCCGGTGAAAAATATAAAAAGTCGTGGAAACTGAAAATACACGAGGAACAATTCTTTATAAACATAATTTTCTATTGATCTTAAACTCATCATGTTAGATACATTTGTGGTCTTCGGATGTTTTTGAATGATTCTGTATTAGAAAATTCTCTTTTTGTGAATAGGGAATAAAGTAAAAGCATTAAAATTTGCCAATTATCCGTATGATGCTCTCCTCCTTTTACCGCCTACTGGGCATTTCGATTTCTTACGCTGTCAGAGGTTTGCACTTTCTCCGCTATAGAATATCGCTGTTTGGTTTAGACTGATGTTGTTATTGTTGTTTGGATGTTTTAGGGGGATAAAACTACGGAGGTCATCAGTCCCCCATAAGGGTGTCGCAACAAAAGGCGTGAACGCGTAAAAGAGCCTAGAGTTCCTAACAGCTAGGGGGGAGAAATATCCCCCGAGTAAATTAAAGGACTACATAGTCGGCATGAGATAACGAAAAACGTGACAATCACACAAAATCACCGTGCAACGTCAAGAAATGAAATGTAAAAGCCGACGTCAGTGGCTGACGGACCGTGAAACCGAAAACAGGAAAAGTCAGCCACACGGAAACAAATGGGAACCTCCAAGCGGAGGTCATGAGAGGCCAGACACAAACAATACTGAAGGAAAGCTTTAACTGGAGGGGTAAAAACCACTGTCCCGAATAAAAATTAAAAACAGTATCAGCCATTTTGGCATCGTCACTTAAAACATGGGATAATTGTACAGGAGAATTAAAACTCCGCCGCAGAGTGGATAAAACAGGGCATTCCACTAAGATGTAAGCCACAGTCAGGCGGGCGCAACAGCGACACACAGGCGGGTCCTCGCCACGAAAGAGATGGCTGTGAGTCAGCCATGTATGGCCCATGCGGAGCCGGCACAGGACTACAGAGTCCCGGCGGCAGTCCCGCATTGAAGAACGCCACACAGGCGTCGTCTTCTTTATAGCCCTGAGTTTGTTGTCAGTTGTCAGGCTACGCCACTCGGTACAGCAAAGCTCACGCACTCGATGTCGCAGCACTGTCCGGAGATCAGCATCCGGGAGGGCGATCTCTAAAACTGGCGCAGCAACAGACTCCTCGGCCACCATATCAGCACGTTCGTTGCCCGGAAAACCGACGTGACCCAGGGACCAGAGGAACACCACTGGTCGATCGGGCCTGTCAAGGGACGATAGGGTCTCCTTAATTCCCAACACTAGAGGAGACCTCGGATAGCACTGGTCGAGGGCTCCAAGGCTTTTCAGATAAGAAAGAACTCACCTGAGCAGGACCGGATGTGATCGAGAGCACGGGAAATGGCCACCAGCTCTGCAGTATAGACTCTGCAGCCATCCGGCAGAGAGTGTTGTTCAATATGGTTGTCATGAAGATACGCAAAACCAACTCGGCTCTCAACATTGGAGCCACCTGTGTAAACCAGGTCGTGTCCAGGGAATCGAGCTACGACCTCTGAACTGGCGAGAGAAAGCTTAAGGTGGAACTGAGTCTTTGGGTCCACAGGCCAAGTTCAGTCAAATACATGGCCTTGGCAGGCGCCACGGAGGCGTGCGTGCGTGGGCCCGATATGGAGATGGTAGTGGGTAAGACTCAAGTTACTGTTGCAGCGACTGAACTCTGAAGGCGATCGAATGACCCGACCTGGGCCGTCGTCGTTGGTCATGGACGACCGCGCGGGAGAAAAGAACACGGTGGTTTGGGTGGCCTGATGAGCTGTGTACGACCACTGCATAGGCAGCAAGCAGTTGTTGGCGGCGGATCTGCAAAGGTGGTACCCTGGCCTCAACAAGTAAGCTGGCAGGAAGGCTGGTGTGAAAGGCACCCGTCGCGATGCGAATCCCACAGGGGTGAATGGGGTCCAACAAGCGCAATGCTGAGGGTGACGCAGAACCGTAGGCGCTACATCCAAAATCTAGACGGGACTGCACCAGAGCCAGATAGAGCCGCAACTGGGTGGAGCGGTCAGCACCTCAGGAAGTATGGCCCAGGTGGGAGAGGACATTGAGGTGGCGCCAGCACTCCCGTTTTAGTTGACGGATGTGGGGGAGCCACGTCGGTCAGGAGTAAAAGACAAGCCCTAATAAACGATGACTGTCCAAGATATCTAATAGGTGGTCGACGAGATACAGTTCTGGCGGAGGGTGAACCGTTCGAAGCCAACAAAAGTGCATAACACTTGTCCTCGCAGCAGAGAACTGGAAGCTGTGGGTAAGAGCCATCTTAATGGCTCCCTACAGCCTACGTTCGGCAATGTGAGTGCTGGAGGCGCTAAAATAGATACAAAAGTCGTGAGCATATAGTGAAGTGGATACTGACGACCCATCTGCTGTAGCTAAGCCGTTAATTGCTACTAAAAATAAGGGGACTCAAAACAGAGCCCTGAGGAACCCCATTTTCCTGCACATGAAAGGTACTACGAGAGGCACCTACTTGAACACGAAAAGTTTTTATTAAAACTCGGGAGCGAGCCCTGAAGACCCCATGCATGTAATGTGCTAAGTATGTGGTGTCGCCAGGTCGTATCATATGCTTTTTGCATATCGAAAAATACGGCTATCGAATGTTGGCGCCTGGAAAAGGCTGTGCGGATTGCAGACTCGAGGTACACCAGGTTGTCGGTGGTGGAGCGAGCCTTTGCATGGAGCCAGTAAGCTCCGAGTCTCGAGGATCCAGCACAACCGCCTACTGACCATGCGCTCCAACAGTTTACAGAGGACACTGGTCAGGGTGATGGGCCGATAGCTATCTAAATTGACAGGGTTTTTGCCCAGTTTAATCTCTGGTATGATTATACCCTCCCGCCACTGCGAAGGGAATACCCCGTCCGCTGACAAGTGTTTCAACATCTGGCTGTGGATGCTATCACGTCCCGGAGCAGTGTCGGGACACTGTTTAAGAGCACTGAGGAAATCCCACTCCCCAGCTCTCGAGGGGGGAGAGTGGATGATTGGGCCTGTGGGCCCACCGAGATTAGCTGAGCAGATGGGGTCAGAGATGACAGAGTTGAAATCGGCTGAACTGCTGTTTGCAAAACTTTTACCCATGGTCACCGGGTGCATCTTAGAATATTTGCGCCGTGCCTCTGAATTAGTCAGCCTGTCTAGGGTTATATGCCTCCGTATGGCGGGTAGTAAAGGAGAGAGGGTGACGTTCCACCTGCTCCTTTAATGTATGGAAGGCTAGTGGGTACGTTGCAGAGGAAATGGCATGAGAATAGTGCTCAGCAAACACCTCTGCAAGCATGGCTGGGTCCGTATATTGTATTCCATTCACAGAGATCGCAGGTATTCCTGCTGTTTTGGATACCCTTAAACGCCTGATCTAGCTCCAGACCTGGGTGGTGGAAGTACCTGTTCCAATAGTGGAGACGTACCTCTTCCAACACTCTTGTTTCCGTCTCTTAATGAGATGACGAACACGTGTACAGAGCCGCTTGAAAGCGACGAGTTGCTCCAGAGACGGGTGCCCCTTGTCCGCACGTCGGTGATCTTTAATAGCCTCTCCGACCTCTGGTGACCACCATGGTAATGTCTTACGCCGTGGGGACCCTGATGAATGGGGAAAGGTAGCTTCTGCAGCTGAAATAACAGAGCGCGTGGCGCACTCGACCGCCACATCGGCGTTGTCGAGTGGGGGAGGGCCAACCGTGGCAGCAGAGGTGTAGTCGTTCCAGTTAACCTTTTCTAGGGGCCACCTGGGCAGGCGCCCTGGGGGCTGACGTTGTGGGAGTGACAGGAAAATGGGAAAATGGTCACTGCTGCACAGGTCATCGTGGGCTTTCCAGTTGATAGATGGTCGAAGACTATGGGTGAAGATATACAGATCAATGGCCGAGAACGTGTCATGCGCCACAACAAAATGTGTGGGGGCACCTGTGTTCAAGAGGCAAAGGTCAAGATGAGATAGTAAGTCCCTGACTACTCTGCCCCAGCCAGAAATCGTGGAACCACTCCATAAGGTGTTATGGGCATTCAAGTCTCCAAGTAATAAGAAAGGTGGAGGGAGTTGAGAAATAAGCGCAGCCAAAACGTTCGAAGAGACGTTACCATCAGGAGGGAGGCAGAGACTGCAAACGGTAAACTCTTGTGTTGTCTTTACCCTGATAGCCATTGCTTCTAAATGTGTTTGAAGAGGCATGGATGCACTATAGACGGAAGTAAAGACAAACACACACACTCCACCTGATACCCTGTTATACATGCTGTGATTACAATAATATACCCTGTAGCCCCGGAGGGCAAAGGTTTGCTTTGCCGGAAAACATGTTTCCTGGAGGTCAATGCAGAGAACAGGTGTTATGCTCAAAAGGTGTCGCAGTTCAGCCAGGTGGGTGAAAAAATCGCTGCAGTTCCGCTGGAGAATAACGCTTTCCGATAACTGGGAGCTTGTGGTTGTGCTTGTGCTTCTTATACCTCATGATCACTCACTGACACTGCGCGCGAAGCTGTGAAATCCAAGTCCACAGTTTCCGATGGACCTTCGAGATCTAGGTCCTCAGCGGACGCTAGTAACTTCACCTCGTCCTCGGAGAAAGAGGGTGGGGGCTGCAGTGCGGGAACCATTGGTGTCTATCGTCACCGGTTTTTGTTTCTTTTTCTAAGCCTCTTACTGTTCTTTTGGCTTCTCACGTCTGGAGGACTTCTGTGAGTCAGTCTCTAGGACTGAGGAGTACTTGCAACCCTACAACCAGCCTTCGTGGGAACTCTAAGCCACCGGTCGGTATCTGTGGTTCCAGAGGAGGAAGCCGAGGAAGGGTAGGAATCAACCGAACCCTTCCTCTGAGAGGAGCCAGAGAAGGCTGTTGCTTCTCTGGCTTGGGGGTGGGGACGAGTGTCCCCGTTGGTTGGGATGGTATTGCTCCTGAGGTAGAGAGATGGGAGCAGTACAGGAAAATCTGCCCCCAGCTCTCAAGGGGGGAGAGTGGATGATTGGGCCTGTTGGCCCACCGAGATTAGCTGAGCAGATGGGGTCAGAGATGACAGAGTTGAAATCGGCTGAACTGCTGTTGCAAAACTTTTACCCATGGTTACCAGGTGCATCTTAGAATTTTTGCGCCGTGCCTCTGAATTAGTCAGTCTGTCTAGGGTTTTATACTCCATGATTTTTCGTTCTTTATGGAGGACTGTGCAATCTGGTGAGCAAGGTGAATGCTGATGGCCACAGTTAACACAGACAGGAGGAGGGACACAAGGGACGTGTGGGTGTGATGGACGTCCACATTCCCGACATGTGGGGTTGGCCTCACACTGGGAGGACATGTGCCCGAACCTCCAGCTCTTAAAGCAGCGCATAGGGGGAGGGACGTAGGGCTTTACGTCACACCGGTAAATCATCACTTTGACATTTTCGGGTAACGTGTCACCCTCGAAAGCTAAGATGAAAGCACTGTTGTCCTTTGGACCCCTATAGATGCGCTGGATGAAATGCACACTGCGCCGCTCTAGGTTCGACCGTAGCTCATCATCAGATTGCAACAACAGATCTCGATGGAAGATGATGCCCTGGACCATGTTAACGCTCTTATGAGGTGTTACTGTAATGGGAATATCACCCAGCTTCTCACAGGCGAGCAACGCCCGCCACTGTGCTGGGGAAGACGTCGTTACCAAGATTGACCCATATCGCATCTTGGACATACCCTCCACCTATCTGTACGTGTTCTCCAGATGCTGAACAAAAAACAGGGATTAGTTGACGCAAAGGATTCCCCATCAGTGTGTGAGCAAACTAATTATTGGGGGGCGTACGACCAACACCACCTAGAAGACAAGGCCTTACAACAGGCCGTGCCTACCTCACACTTAGAGGCCGCGGCTGCCACATCACTGGCTGGCCGCTGGGGCACACCCACCGCCGCGCAGCGGTCGGCCAGTCAGATGGCGGCCGCGGCCTCTAAGTGTGAGGTAGGCACGGCCTGTTGTAAGGCCTTATCTTCTAGGTGGTGTTGGTACGACTCACCTTGACTTCTGGCCTTACGTTCCTCCCATGGCGTGGTAAGGGAAGGGAACGAACGAGGGTTATATCCAGCAGTACGTCCGCCAACGTTTCTTGATCGCTTCATGGTGGTCCCACGAGCAACTAGGGAAACAACGGTCCACCCAGCTAGAGTCCCGATTGGCTAGGTAAGCCTTATACAACTGAGGTTCGGCGAGTTCCTCAGAGGTTTCTCGCTAGCGACTGTTCAACCTCGACAGCCAGGCATCTCCTCGTCACGTAGCACACCTTGAGATTGAAGGTTTTCTATAGAGTTTTATACCGTCCTCGCGGCACGGGATATTAAGCCAAGATCCCCGGGCTTTGAAACGTACAAAGTTCCACTGTCGCGCCGAACGATGGTCGTTTAGACTAAAATCGAGCCGTACTATATGTATAAGTTATACGAATGTTGCATATTGTCACGTTGAAATGAAAGCAGGCTTGACTTCAAAGGCAGGGGTGTCAACTGAACACAGCACTTATATGGAAAGCAGATTTATTGAGTAATGAAACATACATGCAGCACTGACTGCCTCTCGGGCAGAGTGATCTGCTATTTATACACAGACGGAATGTACCAGAAATTAGAAGACTAGTTAACATAAGAAACAAATAGAAATTACATGTGAACATAAGAAATATGTAGAATATTCTGGAAATGATAATTTCAAAGAAATAAATTTTTGCGGGTGGACGGAACTGAACCGACGACCTTCAGTACGGAAATTGGTAATGCTATCCATTGCGCCACGCCATCAGCTGGTTAACTTGGAATCTCGCGCATTGCTCCCTCTCCTGAAAGAACAGCGACCCGCTGTTCGGTTACATTTGGAGCCTGCTGCAAAGTCCTGGCTCTTGATCGTGTAACGGGTCCTCTGTATGGCAGTTCTGGAGAATCCTTTCCTTCTGCACGATTACCGACGACAGGCGTTCCTGTACTGGCGTCATCAGTATCATTACCGTCCTTGGAGACCTTTTTGCCTATCTACCCTCCAGCATCGTGGTAAGGCGTCATGTGGAGGACGTGAACAATGTCTCTTCGTTTTTGTTGTTTCAACGACGGCTCATAATCCTCAACTTCGTATGTGACGTCTGACAGGCAGAGTATGACACGTTACGGACCAAAGTATCGCCTCAATAACTTTTATGAAAGTCCAACTTTCCGTACAGGGGTAAAAATCCAGAACAGGTCTCCTGGGCTATATACAACAGGTCGATGCATGTCATTATACCACTGACGGTCCTTCTCCTGGGCGTACAGTGTCCGTATGCGAGCCAGCTGTCTTGCTTCTTCGACCCTGGTGATGAGCTGTTTCACATAGTCATCCTGAGTGTCGTCCGGCTGGAACGGGAACAGCGCATTCATTGTCGTCTCAGCTTCACGGCCATGGAGCAGGAAAAACGGCGTGAAGCCTGTGGTGTCTTGTCTTTCGGTATTATAAACAAATGTCACGACTGGCAGTACTGTATCCCAGTCCGTCTGCTCAACATCGACGTACATCGACGGCATGTCTGCTAACGTCTTGTTAAAACGTTCTGTAAGACCATTTGTCTGAGGATGGTATGCAGTTGTCATTCTGTGGACAATGTCGCAACGTGGCATTACCCCTAATACTAGTTTTGACTGGAATACTTTTCCACGACCAGATATCATCACACGCGGTGCGCCATGCTTCAAAATAATGTCTTCTACAAGGAATTTTGCGATCTCTGGAGCTTGTGCAGTCGGCACAGGTTTGCAGACAGTGTAGCGAGTGAGGTAGTCAGTGCAAACTATTATCCATCGGTTACCGATTGTCGACTTCGGGAACCTTTCTAAAAGATCGATCCGAACTCGGTGGAATGGAGCTGCTGCTGATGGACTCGGCACGAGATGCTCTGGAGGTAATTGCGGCACATGCTTCCGTCGCTGGCGCTCTTTACAGTTATCTCACATAGTGCTTGACAGATCGGTAGAGGCCTTTCGAGTAATATCGGCGTCTGATTCTGTCTAGGGTCTTCACGGATCCCAGATGACCGGATATTGGAGAATCGTGAAAATACTTGGGAATAGCTGACTGGAGATGAGCTGGAACGACCAGTAGCCATTTGGGGCCAAGTGGATCGTAGTTGCTATTGCACATGTCCATTGTATATATTGGAACAGTCCACTGGTCGGTTCTCCTTTCTCAAAGGCCTCTATGGTTTTTAATAGTGATGGATCTTCCCGCTGTTCAGCTGTAACATCACCTATTTCAGTGAGGTCTGTAATTTCATTCGTGGTTTCCACTAATGGATTCCTCGAAAGGCAGATGGTATCCTTATATTTGCGCCCATTCTTGAATTCCACTGTAACGTCGTCCTCTTGGAGTCTTAGTGCCCATCTTGCTAGTCGACCTCATGGATCCTAGAAACTAGTCAGCCAACACAAAGAATGGTGGTCTGTCAAATACGGCCGGAACATGTTGATGGCCCAGATTACTGCGAGACATTCTTTCTCAGTAGTAGAGTAGTTTATCTCGGACTTTGAGAGTACTTTTTTAAATTTCTTTTAAATATATCGGACCAAACTGCGTAGTCATCAGTCCGTAGCTTACAAACTACTTAAACCTAGGTAAACTAACCTAAGGACAACACACACACCCATGCCCCAGGGAGGACTTGAGTTCACCTCAGAAGCGAAGTGTACAGCACACCCGCTAACACGGTTGAAGAACTGGAGCGGAGTGTTTTACACGCTTGTCAAGAATTCTGAATTGATACAGGGGTTTTCGAAAGAATTCGAAATTCATTGCACAGATGAGTATAGTATTGCATACATATGCAAGGAAGACACTTCGAACACCTCATTTAACAAGTAATCCGTACATGAAATGTGAACTAAATGCAATGAAAAATGTAATAGTGATGTCTACATTTAAAAGTAATTTTTACTGACTAGGACGATGTTTTCGACGACGTCAGTGGCGGTTGGAACCATTCATTTGTAATTGTCTCGCAAAGGACTCGTTTACTGACCCATGTTTACTGGGACATACAAAATGTTCAAATGTTTGTAAATCTATCGGACCAAACTGCGTGGCCATCAGTCCGTAGCTTACAAACTACTTAAACCTAGGTAAAATAACCTTAGGACAACACACACACACACCCATGCCCCACGGAGGACTCGAACCTCCACGGCGAGCAACCGAGCACTCCGCAGCGAGACGCTTTAGACCGCTCGGCTACTCCACCGCGGCTTGAGAGTACTCTTGATGTGTAGGCTTATCACCTTTTCAGCACCTTTCTGAACTTGTACAAGCACTGCACCAATTCCATAACTACTGGGATCTGTGTGAAGTTCAGTTCCGTATTCTTGTCGCACAAGGCTAGAACTAGTGCTAACGTTAGAGCCTCCCTGCAGAGTTTCTTGCAATGGACGTGTCTTGTTAGAAAATCCTTTTATGAAACTTCGGTAGTATGAGCACAGCCCGAGAAAACTTCTCAAATCACGAATGTGCTGAGGAGTTGGAAATTCTGTGACTGCCCTTACTTTATATGGATTATGAAGGACACCATCCCCATTGACTAGGTGCCCCAGGATTTTTATCTCGTTGGCGACAAAGATGCACTTATTTAGATTGAGGCGGAGTCCTGCAGTCTGAACACATATCAACACAGTTGACAGGTGACTCGGGTGTTCTTCAAATGTTTTCGAGAAAACGACAGTGTCATCTAATTAGCAAAGACAGCTCGTCCACTTAAGGTGTCGAAGCAACTTGTCCATCATGCGTTCGAATGTGGCCGGTGCATTACATAATCCAAATGGCATTGCTTTGAATTCATAGCGGCCGTCAGGTGTAATAAAAGCCGTCTTCTCACTGTCAGCTTCGTCAGCCTCGATTTGCCAGTAACCTGTCTGCATGTTCATAGCTGACAAGTATGTAGCTCCTTTCAAGCAGTCTAAAGTGTCGTCAATGCGCGGCAATGGGTAGACATCTTTCTTTGTGATTTTGTTCAGCGGCAGATAGTCGACACAGAATCGCCACTTGCCATCCTTCTTCTTTAAAAGGACCACCGGAGACGCCCAAGGACTCTCCGAAGGTTGAATAATGTCATCGTGCAACATCTTCTCCACTTCCTCCAGAATTGTCCGTCTTTCAGCTGGTAACACTCTAGCTGGCCGCGGTGGCCGAGAGGACTAAAACGCTCCAATCGCGATCTGCACGGCCACTACGGTCGGGGGTTCGAATCCCCCCTCGGGCATGGATATTTGTTACGTCCTTAGTGGTAGCTAGTTCATAAGTAGTTTGTAAGTTTTGCGACTGATGACCCCTAGTTAAGTCCCAGAGACTATACAAACAGTTGAAGCATTTTTAGCGACACTCTATGCGAACGCTGACTAATTGGTGGATGATCCCCAGCGTTGATACAGTGCTTCATCGTGGGCCGTTTCGTCTGACTTTTCTTCAGTTGGTGTGTGAACTTGGCCTAGTATGGCTAACAACCGCTGGCGTTGTTCCTTGGTCAGTCCGGGCCCTATTGGCAGTTCCACGGTTGTTTCCTCCAGCGTGTTGTCTGTACTAACAGCAGAGAACGGGTCTTTGTTGATGACGTTGAGCTCACCGTCCTGGTTCAGCTGTGCCGATACACATTCCCTTGTGAATCAGTTGTCACTGCTCGTGACAATTAGTGATTCAAATCTCTACTCGACCACCGATAATGCTAATGATAGCCAATGGTATGAAAATTTCTTTTGTAAGCCTAATAAACTTTTTACTATCGACAAGCACTTTACAGTTTAAACCTTCATCTGTGATTGTGACTGGAACTTCTCTCATTGTCAAAGGCCAGATCGTCACATTGTCAACGGCAAATAACTTCCCAAATAATCCTGTATTACGTGTACACGTCGGAACGACTTCCCCAATTTGCAGCTCAGATCTTCCACAGTCAATGATAGCTTGGGATGCCTAAAGGAAGTCCCATCCGAGGATGACATTGGGCTATATTATGTAAACACGACAAATTCAAACCGCTGGGTCCTGTTGTTGATGGTATTTTTTCGACACAAGTTCCTGCTGGCTGGACGTACTTTCCATTCGCGACCATCAGAACAGTTGCCCCAGTATCACAGAACATTGTCCTCTTTAGTGTGCGGCGGTAATTATCCGACAATACAGAGAAAGACGCTCCTGAGTCAACAAGTGCCCGGAGAGGTTGGCCGTCGATAATGACGTCGATGAGATTGTGGCTGGTACCTCTGTACGGCGACGGTGAACGGCTGCAGCGCGTCGGGGAGCGACCTCGTCTAGGGTACGGCGATGTGCTTCTTCCTATAGTTGGACTGAACTCATCAGCATGTGATTGCCTGGGATAGAACTGCTGTGATGGCTGACGTCTTGCGGCAAAGTATTTGTCGTACACTCGCCTCCTCTCTCTGCAGTAGCGTACGACATGTCCAGGGCACCCACAGTGGAAACACAGTGGTGTGTTGTCTTCTGTCCTCCAGACGTCTGTTCTTCTGCGGGGCGTCATAGTCAACGGGGAAGTTGGTTGTGGCCGCGTCGGCAGGCTCATGGGCTGCCGTTTGGCGGCTGCAGCGTAAATCATAGCAGGCCGACGCCATTCTTCACGTCGGGTGCTATTGGCGGGGGAGACAGGTGCTAATGTCTGAAATACCTCTTTCTCAGCGACGTCGGCTCCCTCGTGACTTACAGGGCTTACATCCATGGCCATAATCTGATTCTCGCTCGGTCTAACAGTCGCGGTTGCCATAAATTCTTGTAATTCTTCTCTTACAATTTGTCGTATGAGAGAAGCGAAGTCATGCTGGTCTTCCGCAACGCCCATAGGGACTACATTAGGTAGTCTGTCATACTTCTTTCGTCCAACCCTCCTTTGTTGCACCTCTACAATACGCTGGCACCACTTAATGAAGTCTGTCCGTGTAGCGACGTCTTTTGTCAGAAGGGCTTGGTACATGTCTTCTGTTATACCCTTCATCAGGTGCGTGATTTTTCGGCCTCGGTCATATTTGGATTGACTGTGTTACACAGGGCCAAAACATTCTGTATGTATGACTATGTCGGCTCACCATGTCGTCGGGCCCGGTTCTTCAGTTTTTTTCCGCCGAGCGGATTTATCGCTGGCAGTCACCAAACGTCTCCTTGAGTTCCGTCTGGAACGTTTTCGAGTCATTCAGCTTCTCTTCGTTGTTTTCGAACCATTGCTGGGCTGGGCTACGTCCAGGTAGAAATAAACGTTGGCCAAGCACATTGTATGATCCCACCTGCTGTACTTGGCGACTCGGTCGAACCCTTTTAGCCATTTGTTTGGGTCCTGTCCAGCGTCTCCAGAGAACACTGATGGGTGTCTGATGTGCAGCTGGCTTACCGCTGGTTTCGTGTCCATCGTTCTTCTGATAACACGGACTATCGGAAGGATGTACTCGGTATCTCCCTTGTATTCCGGTTCTAGTTCGAGAAACGACGGCTTTTACGTTGCCTAATCGGAGCCACGGTGATGCAGCTGTTGCACAGGATACCCGGCGCCTCTACCAAACAATGTCGCGTTGAAATGGAAGCAGGCCTGACTTCTAAGGCACGGTGGTCAACTGAAAACAGTACATATACTGAATATAGGTTTATTGCGGACTGGAACGTACACGCAGCACTGACTGACTCTCGGGCAGAGTGCTCTGCTATTTATAAACAGACAGAATGTACCAGAAATTAGAAGAATAGTTAACATAAGAAACATGTAGAAATTACAAGTGAACCTAAGAAACCTGTAGAAATCTGAAGTGAACATAAGAATCATGCAGAATATTCTGGAACTGATAATTACAAAGAAATAAATTTCTGCTGGTGGACGGAATTGAACCTGGGACCTTTAACATCGCAATCGGTAATGCTGTCCATTGCGCCACGCCGTTGATTATATTAGAGTCTCGCGGCAATATAACCTAAACGAAGTACCGATGATTGGCAATGTTCATTTCTTCAGTGCTTAGGCAATCCTAGGCCCTTACTCTTACGGGAATTAGTTTACAAGAACTATAAGTTGGAATACTAGTGAGAGCGGGTAAAGCTGAGAATCTGTATCTGACGAGAGGCGACCTTCTGTAATCTATACAGGGGTACTGATCGCAGTGGTCCCAGTGTTGTAGTGGTCAGCTCAATGATAAGAAAGAAGGAGACCCGGGTACGAAACCCGACTGGGTACACGTTCTGAACCTTACCCATACTGTTGGCGCTATTTACATCAGAAAAAAAATAAAGATTGCCTAGGAGCACTTGGAAATTGAATATTCGTTTTCAGCGCAGCCAATACATAAGAGATCTCCTGCCGTACTTTTCTTTATAAAGATCAGAGAAATTAAACTGTTCTCTTATGCTCCACTGGTGCAAAGTATCCTATATAATCCCAAATTTATATTGACCTTGCACTAGTACGAAGTTACAGTCTTAAAAAAACAACCAACCGGCAGAACTAAACAGGATACGAATACCATTAAATAAAAAAAGAGGGATGCCAGAATGCTTTCGCGTTCTCTGCATAGTCTCATTCACCTCCATCGGAACTGGCGGCACGTCTGTAATAGCCTCGCTGCTGCCGACAAGGCATTAGCTTCTAGCGTCTCCGGTTTCCTCCATCAATTAAGAAACGAAACGGAAGTGTAATTAACTGTGGAGGATGCAACCTGGAATTGGGTAATTGTGTAATTGCATAATTGCGGTAATCTGAGGGCATTCAATTAATAAGACGGCACATCAAATTCGACTCGGTTGGGTGCGAACTGTGCGACAAGAAATACCACGATTTTTAGTCAGTAGGACGTTAATTAGCGAAGATGAAAGCGGGATGTGGCGATATTTTTTCTATCCGTAGAATTACTAGTGACATTTTTACACATGCATTTATAATGCGACGATTTTAAGTTTACAGTGTGTTGTGTTATGGTCTTCAGTCCGGAGACTGGTTTGATGCAGCTCTCCACCCTACTCTATCCTGAGCAAGCCTTTTCATCTCCTCATAAGAACGACAACCCACATCCACTTGAATCTGCTTAATATACGCGTCTCTTGGTCTCCCTCTGCGATTTTTACCCCACACACTTCCCTCCAATGCTAAATTTACGATTCCACGATGTCTAAGAATGTGTCCTACCAAGCGATCCCTTCTTTTAGTCAGGGTATGCCAAAAATTCCTTTTCTCGCCAATTCTATTCAGTACCTCTTCATTAGTTATGTGATCTACCCACTTAATCTTCTGCATTCTCCTGTAGCACCACATTTCAAAAGCCTCTATTCTCTTCCTGTCCGCACTGCTTATCGTCCATGTTTCACTCCCGTACAAGGCAACACTCCACACAAATGCTGTCAGAAAAGACTTCCTTACCCTTAAATTAATATTTGATGTTAGCAAATTTCTCTTTTTCAAAAATGCTTTTCTTCCCATTGCCATTCTGAATTTTATATCCTCTGTACTGCGACCATCGCATGTTATTTTACTACCCAAGTAACAAAACTCATCTACCACCTTCATTGTCTCATTACATAATCTAATTCCTTCGGCATCGCCTGATTTTCTAAGACTACATTCCATTATTTTTGTTTTGTTCTTGTTAATGTTCATTTTATACGCTCTCTTCAACACACTGTCCATTCCATTCAACTGCTCTTCTAGGTCGTTCGCTGTCTCTGACAGAATTACAATGTCATCAGCAAAACGCAATGTTTTTATTTCTTCCCCCTTAACTTTAATGCCTATTCCAAAATTTTCCTTGCTTTCCTTCACCGCCTGCTCAATGTACAAATTGAATAACATCGGAGAAAGGCTACAACCCTGTCTTACTCCCTTCCCAACTGATGCTTCCCTTTCATGCCCTTCGAGTCTAATAACTGCGGTCTGGCTTTTGTACAAGTTGTAAATAACTCTCCTTTCCCTGTATTTTACCCCTGCTGACTTCAGAATTTGAAAGAGTGTAGTCCAGTCAACATTGTCAAATGCTTTCTCCAAATCTACGAAAGCTAAAAATGTAGGTTTGCCTTTCCTTAATCTATCTTCTAAGATAAGACGTAAGGTAAGTATTGCTTCCCTGGTTCCTACGTACCTCCTGAATCCAAACTGATCTTCTCCGAGGTCAGCTTCTACCAGCTTTTCCATTCTCCTGTAGATAATTCTTGTTAAAATTTTGCAACCATGACTTATTAAACTGATGGTTCTGTAATTTTCACACCTGTCTGCGCCTGATTTCTTTGGAATGGGGATTATTACATTTTTCTTAAAGTCTGAGGGTATTTCGCCTGTCTCATACATCCTACAGACCAGTTCAAATAGTTTTGTCATGGCTGGCTCTCCCAGAGACTTTAGTAGCTCTGAGGGTATGTCATCTACTCCTGGGGCCTTGTTCCGACCTAGGTCTTTCAGGGCTCTGTCAAATTCATCTCTCAGTATAGTATCGCCTATTTCATCTTGATCTACTTCCTCTTCCCTTCCTACTACATCGTCTCTAAGTTCATTTCCTTTGTAGAGCTGCTCTATGTACTCTTTCCACCTTTCAGCTTTCCCTTCTTTGCTGAGAACTGGTTTCCCATCTGAGTTCTTGATATTCGTAGAATTACTTTTCTTTTCCCCAAATGTCTCTCTTATTTTTCTGTAGGCGGTATCTATTTTCCCCCTTCTTATACATTCTTCTACAGATTTGCATTTGGCTTCTAGCCACTCCTGCTTAGCCATTTTGCATTTCCTGTCAATCTCATTTTTTAGTCGTCTGTACTCCATTTTGCCTGTTTCATTTGCTGCATTTTTATATTTTCTCCTTTCATCAATTAAATTTAGTATTTCCTGTGTTATCCAAGGATTTTTTGTAGGTCTTGCCTTTCTACCTATTTTGTCCTCTGCTGCCTTCACTATTTCATCTCTCAATGCTACCCATTCCTCTTCTACTGTTTTATTTCCCCCTGTTTCTGTCAATTGTTGCCTAAATCTCCCTCTGAAATTCACCAGAACTTCACGTTCCTTCAATTTATCTAGGTCCCATCTCCTTATTTTCCTACCTTTCTGCAGTTTTTTCAGTTTCAGCCTACAGTTCATGACTAACAAGTTATGGTCAGAGTCTATATCTGCCCCTGGGTATGTCTTGCAGTTTATAACCTGGTTCCGGAATCTATGTTTTACCATTATAAAATCTATCTGATACCTTCCGGTGTCTCCTGGTCTCTTCCAAGTATACAACCTTCTTTTGTGATTCTTAAACCACGTGTTTGTTACAATTAAATCATGTTCCATGCAAAATTCTACCAGGCGACTTCCTCTTCCATTCCTTCTGCCCAGTCCATATTCACCTACTATTTTTCCTTCTCTTCCTTTTCCTACTACCGAATTCCAGTCTCCCATCACAATTAAGTTTTCCTCTCCCTTAACCGTCTGAATAATTTCCTTTAGCTCCTCATATATTTCTTCGATCTCCTCATCATCGGCAGAGCTAGTTGGCATATAAACCTGTACTACTGTTGTCGGTGTTGGCTTCGTATCTATCTTTACAATGATAATGCGATCACTGTGCTGCTTATAGTAGTTTACCCGCATTCCTATTTTCTTATTCATTATCAATCCTACCCCTGTGATACCCCCGACTGATTTTGTATTTATAATCCTGTACTCACCTGACCAGAAATCCTGTTCATCCTGCCACCGAACTTCACTAATCCCCACTATATCTAACTTCAACCTATCCATTTCCCTTTTTAAATTTTCTAATTTTCCTACTCGATTAAGGGATCTAACATTCCACGCTCCGACCCGTAGAATGCCAGTATTGTCTTTCCTGATGATCACATCCTCCTGAGTAGTCCCCGCCCGGAGATCCGAATGGGGGACTATTTTACCTCCGGAATATTTTACCCGAGAGGATGCCATCATCATATTTTCATACAGTAGAGCTGCATGTCCTCGGGAAAAGTAACGGCTGTAGTTTCCCCTTGCTTTCAGCCGTTCGCAGTAACCGTGTGGCAAAGCCACATTAGCTGATGTTACAAGGCCAGCTCAGTCAATCATCCAGACTGTTGCCCCTGTAACTACTGAAAAGGCTGCTGCCCCTCTTCAGGAACCACACGTTTGTCTGGCCTCTCCACAGATACCCCTCCGCTGTGGTTGCACCTACGGTACGGCTATCTGCATCATTGAGGCACACAAGCCACCCCACCTCGGCAATGTCTGTGGTTCATGGGGGTGGAAGTTTACAGTATGCCTTGTGAATTATTTCCGTTGCATCATTCTCATAACTCAAATATACGAGGGTTGGAACTTAAATAGTGGTAACTATTTATTTACAACCGATATAAAAGCAGTACATGTTTGCATCTGTTACTGTCCTTCATAGTAGTCATCAGCGTTCTGGGGAACAAGTTTCCAGCAATGTCTAAGGCGTAATTTGCCGTTAGCAGAACATGATCTGTTGATGCGAGTCAAATAATAAATAAATAAATACATACATAATGATCTGTTGATAGTACGAATGGAGAGGTGTATTGCTAGTCGGATCTGTGGAACAGTTCTGAAGCGAATGCCACGAAGAGGTTTCCTAACCTTCGGAATCAAATCAAAGTCACAGGGACTTCAGTTCGTGGAGTGTGGTGGATGGTACAGTACTTCCCAGTGCTATCGACGAAACGGAGCAGGCACGGGTTGTGCTACTAATCGGGTTTCGTGAGCGAGCTCACGAATCGTCTGTCGTCGATCACTGTCCACCAACGCGGCAACAGTGGGCACTTCTTCTTCAGAGATGCTAGGAGGATCTGCCCGATGCATGTCTGTCACTGTTTGCCAACGTTTGCCATCGTTGAAGGCTTTTACCCAACGTGCCACTGTTATGTACGGAAATGTCGATTCCCCGCACGCCTCTTGAAGACCTTGATGACACTGTCGTGCTGTATGACCTCTGGCATCGCACCGATTGTTCCTGTTTCGGAAACATAGCGACACCGTTACGATAGACCGCTCACTCACAAGGGCCTGTTTCTCTCGATCCTTCGCACAAAAGTGACGTAGGACGGGCGAGTCCATTTGCTCGGATTTAAGGCAGATATATTAATAACGTGTGCTATCAGCGACCATAGCAGATTTCATTGCATAGTGTCTTCACAGCACAGATGCCACTATTTAAGTTATAATCGTCGTATGATTAGTATTCAGTTAAATGTATTATATGTTTACTGTTGTATTATACACACAGCAAAAACAATAAAAATAAGAAATAAATAAAATAATTCTAAAGTATATTAATAAACGTAATTACGATTACTGGCCGTTTATTCTTCAGCATTCTCACAGCCAATGGGACGAAACTTATCATTAAAAAAAAACACAAATATTTCTCACACCATATTTCATAACATCATCCAAATATACCTGATCCAGTTAGGAGGTCAGCTTTACAGATTTTGAGGAAGTGACGAAAACATTTCAATATTCTCTCTGGAGATCCTCGAATTCTTGCGAGAGACATGGACCAAATTTTCCATTGGGTTCTTGCAGCCACAAGAACACTGTCGGTAGCAATTTACCGTTTTCAGTAAACAGATAATATACGTAATTGAATATTAAACACACTTCCCAATGCTCTACTTCAAAATAAGACAAGAAAAGGTACTACAGTTATTATGAGAATGTTATCAGATAGATGGGAAAAAAGAATTCATCAAAATTTTTCTCGATCCACGGTTTGACAGTGGAAGCCGTGTAGCGTTCGACCGGCGAGGCGCTCGTAACGTCGCTCATGTTTATGAGAACCCAAGCTCCAGCATGAAATTTCAAAATCGTCAATTTCTCGAAACTCAGTACCTTTTGACGACATATATTTTAGTAAGAAAATGGTCATTTTTAAACGATCTTTCCGTCTATAGAATTGAAAATACGACTTTTCATCATCAGCTTCGACCTTGCAGTTTTTCGAAAACTACTGTTGGCAAAAAGCTGAAACACTTCCTTCTTTATAATCAACTAGCCGAAAACCCGGCGTTGACCAGGTGTTTATTTATCCTACACTCTCGTAGTCCACATCCTCTTTCCCCCTCTCTCGGCATCCACCTTCTTCTCTCTCATCTCTCTGTTCGTATTCACCTTGTTCTCTCTCGGCAAATTGTTCTGCAAGATACCCTCTGTCATGTACCATACAAACATTTAGGTACCCGGTGATCTTTCTCTTGGTTTAAAGATCATGTGTGCAAAAATTCATAAACATTGTAGTAAAACTATGCATTTGGTTAAATTTCGTAAGTTAAGTACCCTCCACCATGCACCGAACGAAATTTTATGCAGCCAGTGACATTCCTCTTGTTTTTAAGGCAGAGTGTGCAAAATTTCATCAATATCGGAAGAAATCTATAGATTTCTATGTAACAAAAATGCAGGGTCACACTGAAAAACTCACTTTGTTGTTCTGAAATATTTCTGTTTTATTTCATACAAACATTGTTCTGAGAATAACAAAAAAAAAAAAAAAAAAAAAAAAAAAAAAAAAAAAAAAAAAAAAAAAAAAAAACCATTTGTGAAATCATCGGTCGAACCGTTCTTAAGTTATGGCGCAAGCAAGGTATTTAGAGATCTATTTTTAACTTGCAAAGTACCCTCCCCCATGCATCGTGTGAAACTTAAGGTAGATGGCTCTTGCTCTTGCTTTGATGATCAAGCATGCGAAATTTCGTGAAGATCGGAATGAAACGGTAGATTTCGTGAGTCTGTAGGAGAAGTATGCTCCGGAAAGCACCTATCACAAAATACTTTGTTAGCTGATGTTCTCTAC
The DNA here is from genome assembly GCA_026315105.1 of Locusta migratoria. Lineage (NCBI taxonomy): Eukaryota > Metazoa > Arthropoda > Insecta > Orthoptera > Acrididae > Locusta > Locusta migratoria. The sequence goes on along the minus strand of CM048745.1, from coordinate 28,261,964 downwards.
CTCTAAACTACATTCCTGCCAAATTTCAGCTTCATAGGTGAAGTACTTTTCGCTATTTCGTGTTGAGTCACTGAGTGATTGAGTGTCTTTTCGCTTTTATATAGATTAAGAAAACAGATTGCTTAATTTTGGATGCAAGAGAATAAAGGAGACTTCATGAGGTTACATTCCATGGTTTGCGCTCCACAACTGCGATACGTTTCCAATACTCTGCGAATTTTCAGATATCAGTCGATCATTTTTTTAAAACTTTTTATTGGCAAATCATGATTTCGGCCAGTAACTGGCCATTATCAATGCATGCGTTTAACTGTAGATGCTACTAATGTGGAAAAATGTGATAGCTGTAAATTCGCAGAGTATTTGATTAAGGAGACTTGCAGTAAAAAATAAATATTAATGCTAACTTTATTTGATACATGGTCATGCCTGATGGGACAGCTTTACGGTATCTACAGCTAAACTGTTGTGTGTGTGCGTGTTTGTGTGTGTGTGTAGGGGGGGGGGGCGGTGGTTCAGTTACAAAACGATTCATAAACGTCCGAAATTACATTTAAACTTTGTTGCAGGTCCCTAACTAGTCCCATTTCCCAATAATTGACTCATGAATCTGGCTGTTCTCGCGCGGTGGCCCCTCATTATTTATGACGTCACCTCTGCTGAGCTGTGTGTCGTGTCCGTCCACTGTGCGGTGCAGAGCACGCGGCTTGTGTGCCCGCAGGCAAGCGCGGCCGCGACCCGTGGCGGCTGCTGCGCTGCCTGTCCACGTCCTCCGAGCAGTCGCTGGGGCAGCCGCCGCCCCGCTACCTGCCGGCCGCCGCCGCCGCCGTCACCGCAGACTCGCCCAAGGGGCCCGCCTACCACGGGCACGCCGACCCGGAGGCCATCACCATGCTGCCGGTACGGTGCTCACCCCTACCATCAAGCTTAACTCGTCTCTTCCGTTCTCTTATTTTCATTGGTCTTCCCACAATTCTCATTTCGACCGGCCTGTATGTACGAGCTGCTCACTTGTCGTACCGTGATATCCCACACCTGCTCGATTGGAGATCGCGCTGACTACAGAAGTTGCTGTACGTCTTGCGGAGCACGTAGTGTCCTATGCGAAGTGTGTGGGTGACCCTGACCCTATTGGTGGAACACATCAGCTTCCTGTTGCATCGGAGTGCGCTGCCGCTCCCTGTCTGAGGTTCGAGTCCTCCCCCATGCACGAGTATGTATATTCTTCTTAGCACAGGTTAGTTTCGGTAGTTTGTAATATGGACCGATGACCACTACAGTTAGGTAACAGAGCTTTACAGAACTTCTGAATTTACTTCCTTTTGCAAGAATGGCAACAGAATACGTCTTGCAACATTCTACACATTCCGAGCGCTGGTCATCGTCCTCTCACAAACACCAAACGTGTACGCGCCTTGTAATTTACCGCACTCCAGACTACGAGGCCTGGGGTAGGGCGACTGTGTCGTGGGCGAAATCACTCTACGAGACAGCACTCGCCAGGTCGCAGTTGTACACGCATAGGGCCAGCAGTTATTTGCAGGCCAACTCTTCTTTCTAACCTCCAAGTATTCCTCTTGGGCCGTGTACGTCGATATCGTGAGAAGATCACAATATGGCCTAAAGGCGTGCTCGGCCGTAGTCCCACTGCCAGTATCCTGTTGAGATTTCTAAACTGACAAACATTCTTATCTGTGCCGTGGTAACTGTAAGATCCGCTGCTAATACCCAAACAATACGACGATGATCTAGCCAGACGTCCAGAACATTTTCTATGGGTGTGAGAATGTTCACGTGAACATTGCAACCAACATCCTAGCGTAACTGACAGAGCACGTCCAAGATGTGTGGCCATTCTATGAAAGAACCATCCCAACACGCGGAAAGCTACTAAATCACCAGCTTCAAACTATCTCAGTTGACTGTAGGAACCACGTGTGCATCTCCGTGGCATGGTGGATGGTTGCGTCACACTTTGATATCATACTGAGCCTATCAAAATCGACATTGTCTTTTCAGGTATACTAATACTTTTATCCACCAGTGCTGTAACCTTAACTGCCCAAGCAACCTGTTTCGAAACTACCACATTTTTATTAGATGCCCAAATCAATATCAATCAGTGTTAAGCCTCAACATTGTAGTTATTCTGTAGTGATTCTTTCTGAACTGCGGGTTAGACTGTTTATCTTTGTCTTGATAAATCTTCCTACTCAATTATAGTTGTAGGATTGAAGCGTCCTCTTTCGATCATCACCTCTTGTTCTGTCACCTAATTATCAGTGCACCAATAATTTTGACAGTATTTCACTATATCCTGAATATTACGTCGTTCTTCACAGTATCTCTCCCCACAGGATTCAGGTATCTCAACAGTAAGGTGAGCCTGTACGCCCATGCGCATTATTTTCTGTCTGCTTCGCAAATCTATGGCATCTTCTCCATCTCCATTCTTTATTTCTGATTACACGTATCTGACATGAGAAGAACATGAGAGCGATCAACACAAGCATTATGTTTATTATTTATGTTGGATACACAATAAATAGTAACTTGAAATATAATGTGATTTGGCTCGACGACCTCATCATTAGAAAGGTAAAACTATGTGGTTCTTTTTCTTGATTTTGCTATGCTTTATTGCTGATTTCTTCCGAGACGTATACAAATCAAGTATGGTTTGTATTATTTTCTCTTGCTCCATTCTGTATGCATGTGCATTGCTGTTATTCTTAACATTTATGTAGTTGTTGATGGTTGCCATCCCTTAAACTTCAAATTACCTTTTTCATCTTCCTCAAGTCACTGTTGCTTCACTACTTATATAGCACCTAATACACAAGAATTTGATTATCTACCATTATATATTAAATCAGTTTGAAGATCTATTCCCTTTGAATTGGTTCACTCCTCTCCCCCCTTTTTCACAGTATGTACACAACGTGAGAAGAAGGTGCTGTCCTCACTCCAACAATGATCACATGACATGAGATTACAAGAAAAGCCTAGAGAATATGGCATTCTCGTAATGAGAAGTGATTGTGATTTTCTTCAGCCACATGTGCACTCTCAACTTTGAAGAAAGTGTCTTTAGTCGCGTGAAATGAAACCCTACGAAATGTTTTCGAAATCTTGCAAGAAATGTGTAACGGGAGAGTTGAAAGTAATCGGATTTTCAAACGTATTTTGTATTCTGGGCGCAATTATTGGTCATGGGTTCCTTAGCATAAATTTGGGTAAAAAGAAACAGTTTACAGCTTTAAAAAAATACTTGATATTAATTATTTATCCTGCAGCTGCCACATTCGGGAAAATGTACTTAACATAATGCCTTTCCACTTTATGATTCCATTATCAGGTGAACTTATAGTTACTTGTACAGTGCATTAACCTGAACTATGGGTAAGTTTATTTTATGTGTGTGCCAGTGAGTCTATATATGGCATTAGTAGCCTGAGCAGGAAAATAAATCTGACGTAGTGTATATACATTAATGTGATACGCATATAAATTGTTTCACTGGAACATTTTCATGCATATTAGTTGGCAAAAATTAACTATTTTAATAATAAATATGAAAATCAAAATTATATGAGATTACATCAAGTGTCTGACATTCAACTTATAATTTTGTAATGTAGTGCAAGCTTTTATTATATAACAGCAAACATATACATACTTTTTTCTTTATTTCCTTGTGACTAATAGGATAAATCCAAAGAGTTTGTACGGAGTGGGAAAAAATCATCCTTTACATTCGTAGTTACCTTCCTACATGTTTATTGCTTTCTTCGAAGATACTAATTGTAAATCAATCAATGATCACTTAAACTTTTGACCACAAATATCTCTGGAACCACAATATATATTGAGAAAAGACCTTTACGGGCATGTACGCACCCCCTTTTCTGGCACCAAATCCAGTATGTTTCGACATGGAGCCCACACCAGTGTTAAAGTCCAACTCCAGTGCTGACTAGTTCTCGAAACACCTCTGCAGATAACTAGACCCAAAGTAGCCCACCGAGAGCCTCGTGCTGCAACAGACCACGTGAGTCCATCAGAGTAGTCACGCCCCGACGGTCGCAATTAGGCCGTCGAAGTCACGCCCCCACAGTACGGACAGGACAGCGTCCTCGGAAGCTTCTCTGGGGCTGCCTCCCACAGCAGAACCGCAGGCCCAGGCCACCTGCACGGCGCTCGCGTGGCGCCCCCTGCACACTCGCGCGCCGCCACCAAAAGCAGTGCCAAACGAGTGAACGCTGCGCCGAGCAGAGGCGCGGCCGACCAGTCAACAGCCGGCACGGCTCCATCGTTTTCAATACGAGCTTACACTCTTTTTAAATGGACACCTCACATTATTATTCATGCAGTCAGTAGCGTGCACATCACAGAAAGAATGGGGTTGGTAGCAATTCAATACGTCAATCATGTCACGACAAATTGCGAAACAAATTTTAAGCTCGAAATAAATGTAGCGCGCAGATAACAGACTGGCAGGGGCAGCGTGAGGTTCTCGCTTGAGTCTCCGGACGTGCGTGTTGCATTTATCTCAAGCGTCAAATTAGTTTCGCAATTTCGCATGATATGATTGACGTATTGCAATGTTACCGACCCCATTCTTTCTATGATGTTTCATCCTATTAATTAAATAAGGAAGAATATATGTACTTTAAAAGTAACATGTTATTGTTAAAATAACATTTGTTTTCGTTTAGAAATGTCTCGTAGTATTTGATTTGGTAAGCCCCTGGAGTACTTAATACCCACTGAAGTCGTTTCTCAACTTGTGGTTCTGTTACAGAGTTATTTGTGGTGAAACAATGGCACACCCTGTATTTGATCGTAAATTTCAGATTAGTAATGGGCCACCTTCAGATCCATGTTGATCGACTTGACTCACACAGTAGATAGACTGTCATCCTGTTGGGTAATGGGTAAACAGTTGACAAAAGGTACATCTCTTCTCTGAGGTCAAGCAAAAGACACAAGGATTTGAAAATGGGCCATTACTAGGCCAAACCCGTTTACATGTAAATAAATCGATAAATCACTGATTTAAAATGTAAAACCGATGAAGATTGCTGCCTCAATGATAACGTTGTCAAAAATTTTCTTAGAAGTATAGATTCTTCGGTGTTAAAACCACACTGCCTTTACAATCCCTAGAAGTCTGTAACAGGATTTGTGCAACACCCAGTGCAGCTTCCTGATGAATCGCTTGCCTTCCAGGTGAGCCTGAGCAACAACAGCAACAACGTGAGCAACAGCAGCCTGCGCGATGTAGAGCGCGGGGCCCTGGAGGACGAGCTGTCCGCCTACATGGAGGAGCTGAGCCGCCGAGAGCGCTGCTGAGAGCGGCAGTTCGCGGCGGCGGCCGCGGCCGCGGCGCGGCAGCACCGTCGCCGCCGGCTCCGCCACCACCACCACCACCACCAGCACCACCAGCATGAGCAGCAGGACCGCGAGCGTCCGGCCCCGGCGGACGCTCACGAGGGTCTGTCGCCGCCCCCAGATGACGACACCTGCACAGCGGCTGCCAAGTTTCCCGGACACTCGACCGACTCCACTGGAGAGCTGTCAAGCTCGGGAGGCATTCCAGTAGCTGTGGACGCTGCCTTCACAGATCCGGCGTACATCGAAGGAGAGGTGACGAATGCTGGAGACACTCCAGTTACACAAGAGGTCCTTGGCGTGGATCTTGGTGACGCCATTCCTGAAAAGGTCACTGGAGCTACAACTTCTACTGTGGACTGCCCAGCACCAGTGGGCATCACTCCTGATGTGTAGATGTTGGTGCAGCACTACCCATGACCACTGACGTTCATATTACAACAGATGTCACCTTGGGAGATCCTCTTGTTGTTAGTGGAGAGATATTGTGTGTGACACAAAATTTCTGTACAGTATCCGTGGACTTTCCCAAGGCTGTCAGTGCCTCCATGAGACCTGTGTTACAGCACACTCAATTCCTGTTATTGAAGGATCCCCACCACTGACCCCCTCAAGGATAGATTGAAGACCATTTCTGGTTTATCACTTACAGGTATTCATAACCAGTGCTCCGAATAATCCACATGTATGGGATGAAAATAAGAACAGAGTTAAATTTTCTAATGAGCAGCCAGCAGGCATATTATTAAAATCACTGTAATTGAATGCTAGGAATCTTCCAAACAACCTAGTAAATCCTGAAATATCATTATGAATGACTGAAAATGGCTTGGAAGGGATAAAATGTGCCCTCAGGCGTCTGTGTGTTCCACTCTGACAGTAACCTTGCACAGATTAATATATAGCCTAAAACACAGATTGACGTGTGTCGCTACCTCATAGGTGTTTTATGCTACTGAAAAAGACTGGTTTAGATAAGTCGATTTGGTGTTAAGTGTAAATAGTGTTTCTGCACTCAGTCATAGGAATGCTTTGACACTTGAAAGACAATGCATTGCAGCAATATCACCATCTTCGAGACCTGTCACAGTGTGGCGTACTGTGGAAATTTTCTTCAACTTTATCATGTGGAATATCATGATTTCCTTGCTTCAAACGAGATGTGGCATTGATCTTATCTCTTAACGATGTAATATTTAGAAAAGAATAAGATGTCATTTTTGTAATGCTCTTGTTTACATGTTACAGAGATTTACGTAATTATGTATCTTGTACTGGAAAGAAAAATTTTGTGGATGTAAAACCTTAGCGAAATGAGATCATTGTAGGTACTACCTCAAGCATTCTGATGACTGTATGTAAACATATGTCTGAGTCGTAGAGCTGTGTATGCAATGTACCTGAAATGTTATGAGCTAATTATAGTTTTGTGTACATAACCTGAATTTATAAAGAAACGCTTATATCTAAGCATTACTCACGTAATAAGATATTGAACAATTGTGAGAAACTATATTACCGTTGGTAAATGTTTAGTAAGTATATGCAAAGAATATTCGATTATTCCAAATGACGTCAGATTCCGTCATCTACTGTTCTGATGTCAGTCATATTCTGTCAGATTGTTTCTTACCCGGTCAGAATCACACAACAGCAACGAATGTGTCAAGACTTACATATATGTGTGTATAGGTGTTCATGTTTGCAGCAGAATGTGCAATAATCTTGGTTGTTTACTTCGCCGTTTTGATCAGTCTCCATTGTCGTGGTACTAGTGTTACCTACAATATTTTCCTCCCAAATAGGAATTTTGATAACCTATGCAATATTTCCCACGTTACCACTGTAGTAAGATGACATAGTTTCTGAAAACGAAGAAAAATATTTTCTTTACAATATTGAACACAATTTTCATATTACACTTAAGCAGAACGTTATTTTAAAACATCAGAAGTTTTTATTTGGAGTGGTATTCACACAGCAATTTAAGCCTTAATTAAATCGCCAACCCACACCTTGTAAGAGACAAATGTAAGAGTAATGGCGAATGTTGGCTCATTAATTTACACATTTCACATTAAAGAGAGACTCTTTGAAGATGGCAGAGCTTAACAAAAACATGCTATAGGCTAGTTATTTACACAGTCGTTCATTTGTTCTTATTTCGTACGGACTATTGAAGTTGTGAGATTGTCCTAGAATCTCAAGATATATTTTGGGAGCTGTCTCTTGAGTCTCTTGAGCAAAATTGGGGAATATATTCTATTTTTTTCCATTTCCGACTTAATTTGTTTTGTCTTCTAAGAGTTGCATGGAGGTGTCGTTCAAGGAAAATAGAACTTGATTTATCATTAACCGTGGAAACCTCTTACTTATCTAGCGATCACCCATCATTTATTTTGGTATGAATTTGACAGAAACAGTAGGGGGCAATGAATATTAACCCCAAACATGAATATTCTCAACCATTTTAAAAGACGTTTTTCAATTTTAGCACATCAGAGTACTTTTCCTTAAATTTCTACATTAATTTTATGTTCACATACTCTTTACATTTCTGAACAATAACACTTTTTTCTTGAGAATATATACACATATCTTGAAATGTTGCATATTTCTCAATTCGTTTATAGTTTAATTACTGATAACATCTTTCATCTTACCATTTTCTAAATTGTATGTATTTTGACCAAACCGTCCAAATGACTGACCAATTTTAATATCTTAAGGGAGCATAAACAGCTGAGCACAGTAACGAAAATGTTGTACAACCAAGTACCCAATTCATCGCTCTGTCATCTTCAGTCTTTCTTCTTGCATACATTTTTCTGATTCATTGACACTCGTGTTCTGAGTATTCCTTGTATCCAAAATTTATAGTTGGCCCCCTATTACCAGTGCTAAGTATTTAATACCACATCCATAGCAACGCTTCAAAAATCATAATCTCTATGAATGAGTAAAGTCAATAATTTATTTCCTAATAAAATTCAGAATGTAATTATGTATGTTTGTAGTATGTATCAGTGTATAATTGCTGTCGTTAATTATTAATTTCTTCACATGTGAGACGTACCTACCTTTTTGTGTATATTGATGACAAACTTCAATTTAGAATGTCTATGAGATTATTGGTGTAATATGTGTATTGATGTTTCTTACCCTAAGAAGCTGTTATGCATTTGTGTGAAGTCTGGTGAGTTGTTCCAAATTGCTATGTAAGTTATGATGGTTCACACTTAGCAAATATTTTGTACTCAAAAGACTGCGTTTGAAGATAAATCTGCTGTCGTAATGGAGGCTTGTGTGATTTTCTCGTGTAACTGCTGTAACGCTCTATTATAAAACACCGCAGTCTAGAGCAACACAAAGTAATAGTTCCACTGATAATGCAGATTTGTGTTTTCAAGTATAGAAACTGATGAGTATTACATGGCAAAGATAATGTAGCATAACATCTTCAGTGATGGGACAGATATGTAAATATGTTATGTATTTTTGTAAATGAATGTTGTAATTATGTGTTGTGTGAATAAAAGTATAATAAATGTTTTCCTGTTTCACAGGTATGATAAACACTAAATACTGATTAAGTACGTATTCACTTGCGGTATTAAGAACAAAAAATGATGATAGTGCAATTGCTACAACATAAGAACCCCATGTTGATGGATATTTCCCAGATATAATTGATAGCACTATATGTGTGTCCTTCCTTCAACACTTACGTTTGAAAATGAAATTTTGGATTTTATGAGTGCTACTTTGTGTAAATTACACCTTTGCGAAATAATTGCAAGAGGGAAGACAAAGCATTAACACTGTCATATTTTACATCAGGTATGTCAGTTACCATCAAAATAGTAGCAGACATTCATACGAGTTTATAACATCACTAGCTGAACACCCGGCGTTGAGCGGGTATTTATTTATTTATTCAAGCCTTGGGTTTGTACTCCTATTCCTTCTTTCTTTGTTCGTCTCCTTCTTTCCAATAACATGTTATATTTATCGGGGAATATACAGGGCGTTTCACTAAGTGTGTTTGCCTCTGTAACCTATAAAATAATAGGTCACGGGAAATTTTAATGCCGTAGGTCAACACAAGAAATGTTACACTTTATGCGGAGTTATGAGCACAGTTTATTGTTGTATCATTTTCCAAAGAGTTACAGCACAAAGATATAATTTTTTAATGGAACAATAGTTTTTTCTGGCGAGCATTGGATTCGTTGAAACCAGCTGCGTCCAAATCAATTTAAACTACATTCCTATCACTGTTATTTTGGGAGCTACAACTCTTCAAAGTTTCAGGGGCAGATACCACAAACGCTGCGCTTAATGCAATGCGGCTTCTAAATGAGATGCGGCCGAGTTGTAACGTCGCCGGTGTCACGGAGCGAGAAGCGTCCTCGATGCGCTGTTAGACTGCCGACTGTCGCCGCACACGGCCGTATACCCGACAGTTGGAGCCACACAAACAACCGTGGCTCAATATACCACAGTTACTGACATCGGATGGCGATGGTATACACGAACAACGAGTACGTTGACATGTTGCTGATGCCCGGCGAGTGTCGACACGATGCCACTGAAGCAGCCACGGCGTATGCCGTGAGATATCCTAGGCGAAGAGCCCCGGCAGCCATTACGTTCTTACGTGCCGATTAACGACTTCGGGAAACAGGCAGCTTGGTAATGCGCCGCAGTAACAAAGACCTGCAAGAAGTAAGGAGACGGAGGTGTTTGTTTTAGCTGCACTACACCACGATCCTCATGTCAGCTTACGAGCCGTTGCTGCTGTCGCTGGTGTCAGTCTCACACCAGTGTGGCGTATAGTACACGGCCACAGGTTTCATCCGTACCGCCTGTCACTGACCCAGGAGCTGCATGGGAACGATTTCCGTGCAAGAGTGTCATTATGTGAGTGGGCCATGCGTAATTTCACGCTGGAGTCTTTACAAAGTGCTATTTTCTGTTATGAGTCCACGTTCACAAATTATGGTGCAGTGAATAGCCATAAAATGCACTACTGGGCCGCAGACAATCCTCGGTGGGTACGACCTGTCGACCGTCAACGTAGGTGGTCTATTAACGTGTGGTGTGGAATCCTTGGGGATGAAATCATAAATCCACACTACTTCCCAGCTACACTGATAGGTGAGTTATATCACGCTTTTATAGCCGACAGTTTGGGTGGTCTCCTTGAACATGTGTGTCTACATACGAGAGTCCATATGTGGATGCAGCACGATGGTCACCCAGCCCATTCTGCGCGTGTTGTTGTGGAAGAACTAAACAACAGGTTTGCAGGAAGATGGTTGGGGCGCCATGGTACTCATTCATGGCCCGAGAGGTCGCCCTATTTAACACCAGTAGATTTCTTTTTGTGGGGATATCTACAGGATCGTGTTTATGTCACTGAGCCCACATCCCCAGATGATCTAAAACGGCGCATCGGGGACGCGTGTCTCTCCGTCACACCGGCGATGTTACATCTCGTCCGCAAATCCTTTCGAGGAACATGGACACACATTTGAACATCTCATGTAAATCAACTTCCCACCGCCATTACATCCATCACCCACCACACAGCCATGTATTATGTACAGCGTGTGGTATCTGCCCCTGAAACTTTGAAGGGTTGTAGCTCCCAAACTAACGGTGATGGGAATATAGTTTAAATTGATTTGGACGCATCTGGTTTCAACGAATCCAATGCACGATAGAAAAAAACTATTGTTCCATTTAAAAAATTATATCTTTGTGCTATAACTCTGTGGAAAATGAATCAATAAACCATGTTCATAACTACGCAGAAAGAGTAACATTTCTTGTGTTGACCTACCGCCTTAAAATTTCCCGTCAACTGTTATTTTATAAGTTACAGATGCAAACACACTTAGTGAAAGAGCCTGTATAAGAAATAAGGCTGGTTTGCATAATATACAACATTTTAAGTATCCAAACACAAGGATTTAGTAATCAAAAAACAAATGACATGTAACATTCATACATTCATTTTATTCACAACTCTACTATAAACAATATTTATTGTTACTTATCCACGATCTAATGAAAATAATTTCTTTGGGAAGGCCACCTCTGAGCAAGTGACATAAAGCTGTCCGTGTAAGAAACATGGGCATATCGAATCCACTCCACAGTATTGAATAGATTGCCCTGTGGTTTATTAATCGTAGTAGAAAATGCAAATATCATTGGAAACTGTGTTCTGTTAGAGTTAATTCTCTGTCGTAAACAGTAACTGTTCGTCGGATGTACTCTGCTCCCTTCCCTTCCTTCCCCTATAACTCCACAGAAGTCCACTGCTGCGGCCGGCGCCCGCGTTCGCTTCAGAGCTCACAGTCGTCAGCACTACCTCCCAGAGGCGCCACCCTGCCCTGGGCCAAAGACCCCGCCCCCGCCCCAAGTCGCGACTACCCCCACCCACACCCGCGATGTTAGGTCCTGTTTTACATTTAATATTAAAATTATGTATCTCTTATTTCACGTTTTGTAAATTGTTTAGGTAGACCCCCCCCTCCCTGCTGACAAAGAGTTCTAATTTTTCACTCCCCCTTCGCCCACAAATTTCAATGACCCCCTCCCCCTTCTGTGGGCACCTCTGATAACTTCTAATGTCTGTTTTGCCAGGAATTTCCTTAAGCTGACTGGAATACATGTTGCATGATGTGACGGGTATTTACCCATCGCAGTATATACGACGCGCGGTAGTAGCCGAGCGGTCTGAAGCGCCACTCGCAGGTCGCGTGGCCTCCCGCGTCTGAGGTTCGAGTCCTCCCTCAGACATGGATGTTTGTGTTGTATTTAGTATAAGTTAATTCACAAGTAGTTTGTAAGTTTAGAGACTCATGACCCCGCAGTTAAGTCCCATAAACTCTACAATCATTTGAACATTTGAGTAGTATATACGATATATATATATATTATTGAATTATATGTTTACAGTTGTATAAGTTTGTAATTATATATTCATTTGTATAAGTATTGTATGTCGGTAAAATCCTTGGCGAACAAAGTTAATTGTAAAGGAGTAATACATTAAAATCTGATGCGTGATAGGGCGGTTTTCCATGAACGCTACTGTTAATGTCCACATATCTCACGAACTATGTGTCGTTATGTGATACAATTTCGAAGGTATATTTAACAATATGTGTGTATACTGCCTGTAAAATTTCCTGCGGCTACAAATTCTAGTGTAGAAATTATAAACTGCAAGTCATACCGAATGCCGTACTTTTGCTCCTTGAACAGCGGAAAAGTAATAAGCGAGAAACAATTTTCCTTTCATTATTTTGATGTGGTTGTCAGCGAGAAAAAGTTTAATAAAGGTTTAAAGTTTGTTGCAAGCCGCCAATGATTGTCATTCTCACATAGTGTATTTATAGTCTCGTTGCGTGACATGTGGCAATTTCTTGGAACTATATTGTTTATGATGTTATATCTCCTGAACCTTGTGTCGTAGGTGGTTCTTACTACTACGGCAGTTGTTATGCCACGTTAGGAATGTGTGTATCAAATTTGGTTGAAATCGATCCAGTGGTTTAGGAGAAAATGAGGAGCATTGTCGCTTAATGCAGCAGTCGAGTCTCATTGTTTATTACGTCAAATTTTCTGAACAATGTGTTGTACGTAATTATTACACTTATTGCGTCCGTCCTCATGGATTGAAGCTTACGTGTATGAAATGTCGTAAAGATTGGAGCAAAACTATAGATTTGTATGCAACACGTACATACAAACACACAAAAATACGGACACAGTGCTTTATATATTAGATGTTCGTATTTCATCAACATATTCAGCGTAGACATTGAAATATTACCTGATAATAGTCGTAAGTATTACATACAGTAGTTGTTTTAATAAGAGCTGCCGCCAATACTGAGTAAAACCCTTTGGGTAGTAGTAAGAAAATCTGAGGTAAATAAATGTTTAAATAATAGAGATAAATGTCTTGAAAAATCGAAGGAATTTTGGCGTAAGGAATACAGTGTTCACGTTGTAATACAGTGCTGCAGACCAGTACTATAAACAGCGTCTAGCGGAGCCATCTTTATCACATACACAATTATTGTATTATGAAAACTCTGGAGGTGGAAGCGATGGCCAACACAATAATTACGGTTACAACGTGAATATTGGATATATATGCAGATAATCAAGACGATCTACATTGCTTTTCCTTTGAGTCCTATGAATAATTTGGCGCAACTGCATGTGAGTCTATCCTGTGGAAGTTTCCTCATTTCTGCATGGCAGCTGCAACAGATATTACCTTCAACCTACCAAGTCTTCGTCGTTGTCTCTTTATGAAGTTAACAATTTTCGTTACTTGGTATATTTGTTCTAAACAGTTGCAATACATAAATTTACACACATTAAAAACCTCTTTAGTAATCCTATAAATTGCTAAAAACTCATCGGAAAGCAAACAGATGGTTTCATTACCACGATAAATAACCAAACAATGTAGAAAGAATGATATACTTCCAGTTAATACTATAACAGGGGAGGGTTAGCTTCAGTATAAGTTCGTTTTCGGCGGAGAGAATTGAAATTGAAAAAATATGTTCAAATGAATCGTGACTGATGGCCAGATTCTGTAGCTTATGGTGCTTAGTACTAATTTAGATCAATTAATTAAATCACAATATATTTTATTATAGTGCAGTTAAAGATCGTACTTGATTCAAATAATATCAGAAAAAGAGTGCTTAATAGTTCTCAAAATATCATTCAGTTCGACTAAGAGCCGACGACATACTTTTTGTAACAGAGATATTACACCACTAATGGCTCTATGGATTGCGACGACCTTTAATTTCGAATTACAGTGTTCATTTATACAACGCAGTTAAACTTTTTCCCGCATATTGACACGAGACACAGACTATAAAGTTACACAATAGTGGGCCGTATTTCGGCTAGTATCAACAGTCTGCTTCACCATTTTTAATAGATACAATTGATATTTTAGTACAGAAACAACTTTTATTTAAAATATACAGAAATCATTTCTAAATGTTACGATACAGCTGTCTCATACTAGTACCTACTAGAGTGGACACGTGAGTAAATTAAGAATAAAAGGTTCTTCAATAGTCCAAGTTCTATCTAAGATATTTAAGATTAGAATAAACTGGAAATATTTATGTTACAATGACATCAAAACTAGGTGCTTGGATTAATTTAATCCGTTATACGGATAATAATAAGAAAAAACTCCATTTAAAGCCTACTATTTTATATGGAAACGGTAGCCTGATGATTCAGAGTAACACAGACTCTAAGAATTAATTTTGAATGATAACATATATTGTTTAAAAAATAAAGAAGTAAGTGGACATCCAAAACACATCTGTCTGGTTCTTGAGTATCAGCTACCTCGTTAGACAAATAAAGTTAGCAAAATTTGGGTGCACCTAATCGTATGGACACTAATGAGGAGGAAATTCATACACAATTTATATAAAGAAAACTGTCCAGTTACTTGTATTTAATGCTCAGCATTAGGAGTTTCGAGAATTTATTCCCCTCTTCAGAATCTTTCTTGTTACATATTTGTGTTTATTGTCATGTCTCGAGTTTTGGTGTTCTGTATCTCCTGCCATGTGGGTTATATAAAATGTGAATAACACAGTTACAGACTTTTAAAAACGTCGTTATGGTGAATGAAATTAATACATTAGATAGATAACAGCGCGAAACGCGTAATTGGATAATAAAATATTGCAATAGAGACTGAAAATTTTTTAAATTATTCAACACTGTTGCTGCACCAGCTGCCACCACCACCATCATGGAATGGAATGAAATGTACATTAGATAGAGTTGGAAAAGATGACCTATTACCACATTTATACCTTCCTGACTCAGAGCTCTATACCGATTGAATAACTTTACTTATGTGCCTTTGTGCTATACAATTGCGCGTCCACAACACTTATGAGGAAGGAAAGACAACACATGGTTAAAGAAACACTCACTCATCGAGTAAATCGAGGAAAAGGACATTAAAATCATGAAACCAAATAAATGGGGACACACTTTATAAGGAGGGCTAGAAAAACAGAAATTAGCCAATCTGCCCGTACGAAAAATATAAATAAATAAATTCATAAAATATTTAATGTAGCGAAAATACATTGAAAGAAACAACAAACAAAGACACTCTATGGTCGGTTGTCGGAGTTTAATAATTGGAACTGATGACTCACTGGTTAAAAGAGACGTGGAAATCAACAGATTAATTTTCAGGCAAAACTGATATAAATGAGAACAGAAAGAACCTGAAACACATGAAGACCAAATATTCTCACAATCAGTAAGGTAAGAGTCTCCCTAACTTAGGCAATTGATCAAGCTGTGGGAACATTCCATACTGCCAATGTCGAAAGGAACAAAGTAACCATAAATAGGGACTTTCTTATACTTTCTTATACTTTCTTATACTAAAGAAACGTGAATAGAAACCCAGCCCATCTGTAAGGAACATGTAAAATTGTTTCAATTAATCTCTACGTCACAGACATTCACAATGCCTTTATGAGAAGCAAGATCCCCAAAAAGAAAAAAGGGAAGTGATGGGAGTCTCATTTATGCTGCCGACGTAGCAACTATCGTGCGCTCACACCCCTTTGCACATGTAAAATGAACATTAGGATGGTTACCCTGTACTGCCAGCAGACGACAAATCGCTGCGCATCTAGAGGCCTTGTAATCGACGAGATGCACTCACTCTACACAAATTATCATTCTTACACGCATGAGGCTTAGTAATAAAAGAAACATGATAAATTAGTTGACTCTACATAAGGATGGCTGTGGTTACACCTGTTACGCTGTCCAAGAGATTAAATTACCTGACACGCCGTAATCGTCACAGTCTGTTTGCATGACAGTGCTGCAGCCGATGTGTGATGCAGAAAATGCCACGCGAATAAAATGAAACGGGCCAAATATTTTCACAAAACACTCGTATTTGTCGAGAGAAATAAAAATATGATCCGTAATGCAAAGATAAATGGAATCAATTTACTCTGTGGCAGAATTTTAGAGTTAATTTTGATCTCATCCGGCCTTCAAATGACTGTTCCATTGCAACTGCGGAATTAAGTTTATATCATTGTTTTATGCATAAATTCTAATCACCCCTTTGGTTTCGCGACGACATTGAAGCCAAAAGACCATGGAAGCAAACGCAGACCACAATTTTGAAATCAGATTTTCAACAATTAAAATGATCAAGGTACCAAAAGAAAGATTTCATCTAATACAAATGATACACAGAAATAAACACGAGATTATAGTAAATGTAGTATGCAGCATTGGCCGTATTTTTATTGTTTCATCAGATCCATTTCGATCATATAATGATCATCTTCGATGCACCAGTCATCGTAATATCAAGTAAGCATACCATGTGCCATATTGTCACGTCGAAATGGGAGCAGGCTTGAGTTCGAAGGCAACTGAACACAGTACTTATACTGAAAGCACGTTTATTACGAACTTAACATACACGCAGCACCGACTGCCTCTCAGGCAGAGTGCTCTGCTATTTATACACAGACAGAATTTACCAGATATTAGAAGAACAGTTAACATAAGAAACAAGTAGAATTTACAAGTGAACATAAGAAAGATGTAGAACATTCTGGAATTGTACAAATACAAGGAAATAAAATTTGCCGGAGGGCGGGATTGAACGGGCGTCTTTCAGCACCACAGTCCGTGACGCAATCTCCTGCGCCAAGCCGACAGTGGGTATACGTGGTGTCTCGCGGCATTGCTCCCTCTCCTAGAAAAACAGAGACCCGCTGTTACGTTCCCTGTGGAGCTAGCTGCAATGTCCTGGATCCTGACCTTGTCAAAGGTCCTCTGTATGACAGTTCAAGGGAATTCTTCCCTTCTCCACGATTATTGACGACAGAAGATCCTGTCGTGGCTTCATGAGTAACATTACCGTTCTTAGTGTCCTTGAACAGGAAACCATTGTCGTCTACCTGCTCTTCAGGATCGTAGTAAGGCTTCATGCGCAGGACGTGAACAATGTCTCTTCGCTATTGTCGTTTCGACGACGGCTCATAATGCTCAACTTCGTATGTGACGTCTGACAGGCGGCGTATAACACGATACGGACCAAAGTATCACTTCAATATCTTTTCTGACAGTCCAACCTTTCCTACAGGGGTAAAAATCCATACCAGATCTCCTGGGCTGTACACAACAGGTCGGTGCTTGTCGTTATACCGCTGACGGTCCTTCTCCTGGGCGTCCAGTGACCGTATGCGAGCCAGCTGTTTTGCTTCTTCGACCCTGGTGATGAGCTGTTTAACATAGTCACCCTGATTGTCATCCGGTTGGAAAGGGAACAGCGTATCCATTGTCGTCTCAGCTTAACGGCCATGGAGCAGGAAAAACAGCGTGAAGCCTGTGGTGTCTTGTCTTGCGGTATTGTAAGCAAATGTCACGACTCGCAGAATTGTATCCCAATCCTTCTGCTCACCATCGACGTACATCGACAGCATATCGGCTAACGGCTTCTTAAAACGTTCCGTGGTATGCAGTAGTCAGTCTGTGGACAATGTCGCACCGTGACATTACTTCTAACACCAGTTTTGACTGGAATACTTTTCCACGACCAGATATCATCACACGTGGTGCTCCATGCTTCAAAATAATGTCTTCTACAAGGAATTTTGCGATCTCTGGAGCTTCTGCAGTCGGCACAGGTTTGGTGACAGCGTAGCGTGTGAGGTAGTCAGTGCAGCCTATTATCAAGCGGTTACAGGTTGTCGACTTCGGGAACCTCCGTAAAAGATCGATCCCAACTCGGTGTAATGGAGCTGCTGACGGCGGAATCGGTACGAGATGTCCTGGAGGTAATTGCGGCACATGCTTCCGTCGCTGGCACTCTTTACAGTGACTCACATAGTGCTTTACAGATCGGTAGAGACCTTTCCAGTAATACCTGCGTCTGATTCTGTCTAGGGTCTTCACGCATCCCAGATGACTGGACATTGGAGCATCGTGGAAATATTTGAGAATAGCTGGCTGGAGATGAGCTGGAACGACCAGTAACCATTTGGTGCCCAGTGGATCGTAGTTGTTCTGATACAATGTTCCGTTTATAAGTTGGAACTCTCCATCGGTTGGTTCTCCTTTCTCCAAGGCCTCTATCGTTTTTAATAATGCTGGATCGTCCCTCTGTTCAGCTGTAACGTCATCTAATTCTGTGAGGACTGAAATTTCATTCATGGTGTTGTGTTTCACTAATGGATTTCTTGAAAGGAAGTAGGCATTCTTGTGTTTGCGCCCGTTCTTGAATACCACTGTGACATCGTATTCTTGGAGTCTTAGTGCCCTTCTTGCTAGTCGACCTGAAGGATCCTTCAAGCTAGTCCGCCAACACAAAGAATGGTGGTCTGTCACGACGGTGAATGGTTTGCCGAATAAATACGGTCGGAACTTGTTGATAGCCCAGATAACTTCGAGACATTCTTTTTCATTTGTAGAGTAGCTTATCTCGGACTTTGAGAGTACTCTTGACTCATAGGCTATCACTTTTTCAGCTCCTTCCTGAACTTACACAAGCACTGCACCAATCCCATAACCACTGGCGCCTGTGTGAAGTTCCGTTTCCGCATTTTCGTCGTACAAGGCTAGCACGGCTGCGGAAGTTAGAGCGACCTTAAATGCCCGGAAAGCTCTTTCTTTTGTCTCATCCCAGTAAAACTTGGCGTCTCCTTGTATAAGTTCTTGTAATGGACGTGCCTTGTTACAAAATCCTTTTATAAAACGTCGGCAGTATGAGCACAGCCCGAGAAAACGTCTCACATCACGAATGTGCTGAGGAGATGGAAATTCTGTGACTGCCCTTACTTTATTTGGATCAGGACGGACACCATCTCCATTGACTAGGTGCCCCAGGATTTTGATCTCTTTGGCGATGAAGAGGCACTTCTTTGGATTGAGGCGGATTCCTGCAGCATGAACACACTTCAACAAAGTTGACAGACGACTCAGATGTTCTTCGAATGTTTTCGACAAAACGACAATGTCATCTAAATAGCAAAGACACGTCGCCCACTTAAGGTGTCGAAGCAAGTTGTCTATCATGCGTTCGAATGTGGCCGGAGCATTGAATAATCCAAATGGCGTTACTTTAAATTTTTAGAGGCCCTCAGGCGTAATAAAAGCCGTCTTCTCCCTGTCAGCTTCGTCAACCTCGATTTCCCAATAACCTGTCTGCATGTCCATAGTTGAGAAGTACGTTGCTCCTTTCAAGCAGTCTAAGGTGTCGTCAATGCGCGGCAATGGGTAGACATCTTTCTTTGTAATTCTGTTCAGCCGCCTATAGTCGACACAGAATCGCCAGGTGCCACCCTTCTTCATTACAAGGACCACAGGAGAAGACCAAGGACTCTTCGAAGGTTGAATAATGTCATCTCGCAACATCTTCTCCACTTCCTCCCGAATTATCCGTCTTTCAGCTGGCGACACTCTATACGAACGCTGGCTAATTGGCTGATAATCCCCAGTATTGATACGGTGCTTTATCGTGGGCTGTTTCGTCTGACTTTTCTTCTGCTGAGTTGTGATTGCACCCGACAATTGGCGTAGTATACTAAACAACCGCTGGCCTTGTTCCTTGGCCATTCCAGGCCCTATTGGCAGTTCCAGGTTTATTTCCTACAGCGTGTTGTCTGTATTAACAGCAGGGCATGGGTCTTCATTGATGATGTTGAGCTCACCGTCCTCGATTGGTTCAGCTGTCCCGATACACATTCCCTTGGGATAAGTTGTGACTGCTCGTGACAATTTGTGATCTAAATCTCTCGTTGACCACCGGTAGTGCATATGATAGCCGCTGGTATTTCTTTTGTGAGCCTTATAAACTTTTTACTGTCAACAATCACTTCACAGTTTAATCGCCCATCTGTGGGAGGGCGGGATTGAACGGGCATCTTTCAGCACCACAGTCCGTGACGCAATCTCCTGCGCCAAGCCGACAGTGGGTATACGTGATCTCTCGCGGCATTGCTCCCTCTCCAAAAAAAAAAAAAAAAAAAAAAAAAAAAAAAACTCTTCTAATCTTCAACGGTAGGATCGTCACATTGTCAACAGCAAATAACTTCCTAGAAATTTCTGTATTACGTGGATCCGTCGGAACAATTTCCACAATTTGCAGCTCAGATTTTCCACAGTCAATGATAGCTTGGGATGCCTGAAGGAAGTCCCATCCGAGGATGACATTGTGACTACATTATGTTAACACGACAAATTCAAACGGCTGGGTCCTGTTGCTGATGGTTATTCTTTCGACACGAGTTCCTGCTGGCTGGACGTACTTTCCATTCGCGACCTTCAGAACAGTTGCCCCAGTATCACAGAACATTGTCTTCTTTAGTGTGCGGCGGTAATTATCCGACAATACAGTGAAAGACGCTCCTGAGTCAAGTGCCCGGACAGATTGGCCGTCGATAATGACGTCGATGAGATTGCGGCTGGTACCTCTGTACGGCGACGGTGAACGGCTGCAGCGCGTCGGGGAGCGACCTCATCTAGGGTACGGCGATGTGCTTCTTCCTATAGTTGGACTGAACTCATCAGCATGTGATTGCCTGGGATAGAACTGCTGTGATGGCTGACGTCTTGCGGCAAAGTATTTGTCGCACACTCGCCTCCTCTCTCTGAAGTAGCGTACGACATGTCCAGGGCGCCCACAGTGAAAACACAGTGGTGTGTTGTCTTCTGTCCTTCAGACGTCTGTTCTTCTGCGGGGCGTCATAGTTAACGGGGGAGTTGCTTGTGGCCGCGTCGGCAGGCTCATGGGCTGCCATTTGGCGGCTGCAGCGTAAATCATAGCAGGGCAACGCCATTCTTCACGTCGAGTGCGATTGTCAGGACAGACAGGAGCTAATGTTTGAAATACCTCGTCCTCAGCGGCGTCGGCTCCCTCGTGACTTACAGGGCTTACATCCATGGCCATAATCTGATGCTCGCTCGGTCTAACAGTCGCGGTTGCCATAAATTCTTGTAATTCTTCTCTTACAATTTGTCGTATGAGAGAAGCGAAGTCATGCTGGTCTTCCACAACGACCATAGGGACTACATTGGGGAGTCTGTCATACTTCTTACATCCAACCCTTCTTTATTGCATTTCTTCAATACGCTGGCACCACTTAATGAATTCTTCTGTCGTAGCAACGTCTTTTATCAGAAGTATGTACCAAGATACCTTCCGCAATACCCTTCATCTGGTGCGTGATTTTGTTCGCCTCAGTCATGTTCGGATTGACTATGTTACACAGGGCCAAAATATTCTGCATGTACGATTGTGTCGGCTCACGATGTCGTTGGGCCCGGTTCTTCAGTTGTTCTTCCGCCGAACGGATTTGTCGCTGGCGGTCTCCAAACGTCTTCCTTCGTTATTCCTGGAACGGCTCCCAGTCATTCAACTTGTGTTTTTTGTTCTCTAACCATTGCTGGGCTGTTCCGTCCAGATAGAAGTAAACGTTGGCCAAGCACATCGTATGATCCCACCTGTTGTACTTGGCAACTCGGTCGAATCCTTTTAGCCATTTGTCGGGCTCCTGTCAGCACCTCGAGAGAACACCGACGGCTGTTTGATGTGCAGCTGGCTTACCGCTGGTTTCGTTTCCACGGTTCTTCTGATGTACTTGGTAAATCCCTTGTATTCCGGTTCCAGTCCGTGAAAGCGACGGCTCTTACGTTGCCTAATCGGAGCCATGGTGGTGCAGCTGTTGCACAGGATACCCGGCGCCTCCACCAAAAAATGTCACGTTGAAATGGGAGCAGGATTGACTTATACTGAAAGCACGTTTATTACGAACATACACGCAGCACTGACTGCCTCTCGGGCAGAGTGCTCTGCTATTTATACACAGACAGAATTTACCAGAAATTAGAAGAACAGTTAAGATAAGAAACAAGTAGAATTTACAAGTGAACATAAGAAAGATGTAGAACATTCTGGCATTGTTAGTTACAAAGAAATAAATATTTGCCGTAGGGCGGGATTGAACGGGCGACCTTCAGCACTCCAGTCCGTGACGCTATCCCCTGCGCCACGCCGGTAGTTGGCGTGTGGGCTCTCTCGCGGCAATATTAGATGAATTGAACATAGATTTTGGAACATGTCAGTATGAAATGTTTAGAAGAACTATGTTCAGTTAACCTAATATGGCACATTATATGCTTGGTTGATATTACGATGACTGGTTCATTGGAGATGATCATTAGATGCTCGAAATCGATCTGCTAAAACAATAAATATACGACAAATGCTGCATACTGCATTTACTATATTCATTATTTGTGTTAGTTGAGCACAGCGTTCCAAAAAATGGAATCAAACCTCTAAAAGAAAAACACGCGATTTTTAGGGAGACAATTGAGTAGGGTTCTGAAACGTAATATAAAAATGAACACAAGACATGGTAACGCCATATACATCACATGGTAAATTAAAGTACTCAATAAGTTGGTTTTTTGGTGGGAGTAAAGGACAAAGCATGTAGGTCATCAGTCGCACAATACTTGACAACATACTTCATAATTAGATAAGACATATACCTTCTTAATACTTCATGTCATGATTCAAGTCACATACTCATCAAAGATACCTAATATGTATCATACAGTTACAAATGACAAAAAATACCAATAATGATAATAATGATAACAATAATAATACATTACGCCACAATGAAGACATTCATCAGAACGAGTGATGAGGCATTCTATCTGCGATTTGTGTAAAATATGCTCGCAATGTGACAGATGACAGATCGCATTGAAACCTCATAATTCTTACATTTATGCAAAAGCCACAGAAAGACTATCATTAGCATAAAAGGTGGAAAATCTCATAAACGACACCAGCTGTCCAACTACTGTTCCTTAGCCCCCGGAAACCTCTTGTAAAGGTCAATGTAGCTACTATTTAATTTGCTTGGTCGAACAAAATCTTAAGCAATGCCATAACCGTCATGGCTGCAATAATTACGGGAAATTTGAGTTGAAGTAAGACACGGCAGATGAGACGGTAGTGTCATAACTAGCAACAGCCTCCTGGACAGTTGGAACAACAAGTTGGCATCGTGAGAAGGAAGGCGTCTCGCCTAGCCTCAATACACTGTAGGAAGATTTTAAGTTATGTGGAAGAATCGGGATCTCAAGAGAGATATAGGACACGTACGAACTGAAAGGCCGGTTTCATGTGATAAGACCTTTGAGAAGGCGTATGTAATGAGACGGCAGGACAACATTGGCAGCCAGGAACGCCATCCAGCGACGCAGAGCCTTCCGCAGTAGTCGACGACTGCGTCAGCGGCCTCCAGACGTGACGTCACAGTACTGACGTCACGAGGGACGCAGCAGCGGGGAGAGGAGCCCACGCGGAGAGCAGCGCCCAGATTGTGACCGAGAGGTACTCTCAGCGAATAGCCCATCCTCATTAAAGTGTCGGAGATTTCTGTTAGAGGAACGGATGCAGTCGGTCACTTTCTGTCAAGTAGGAACATTCACTATCTCGTCGGCATGTCTCCTTATAGCTGAGAGTCGCCTAGTCCATTCTCTGCATATAGCCTGTTACAAGAATATAGCATTCTTGGAGGAACATTTATAATCCATTCTCTGTATATCTGAGGTGAAAATTATGACGTAGAGCATAGTAACTAAGTAAAGCTGCAGTCGATGTGAGACGTCTCCCCTATTAAGTGTAGAAGTTAATAAAGCATTTTGTTGAATCAACTTATTCATTACTTACTATTTGATCAGGCAACACCAACATGCCTTCAAATCACCTCTACTAATTACTTGAAGAAAGTCTATCTGCCTCTCACTCGGTTAAAAGGTTAATTACACTATTGCCCAATAAAACTGCTACACCAAGAAGAAATGCAGATGATAAACGGGTATTCATTGGACCAATATATTATACTAAAACTGACATGTGATTACATTTTTACGCAATTTGGGTGCATAGATCTGAGAAATCAGTACCCAGAACAACCACCTCCGCCCGTAATACCGGCCTTGATATGCCTGGGCATTGAGTCAAACAGAGCTTGGATGGCGTATACAGGTACAGATGCTCATGCAGCTTCACCACAATACCACAGTTCATCGAGAGTAGTGACTGGTGTATTGTGACGAACCAGTTGCTCGGCCACCATTGCCCAGACGCTTTCATTTGGTGAGAGATCTGGAGAATGTGCTGGCCAGGGCAGCAGTCGAACATTTTCTGTATCCAGAAAGACGCGTACAGGACCTACACCCTCGGTCGTGCATTGTCCTGCTGAAATGTCGGGTTTCGCAGGGATAGAATGAAGGTTAGTGCCACGGGCCGTAACACATCTGAAATGTAACGGCCACTGTTCACAGTGCCGTCGATGGGAACAAAAGGTGACCGAGAAGTGAAACCAACGGCACCCCATACCATCACGCCGGGTGATATGCCAGTATGGCGATGACGAATACACGCTTCCAATGTGCAATCACAGCGATTTCGCCAAACACGGATGCGACCGTCATGATGTTGTAAACAGAACGTGGATTCCTCCGAAAAAAAATGACATTTAACCATTCGTCATTGCGTACACCATCGCAGGTGCTCCTGTCTGTGATGCAGTTTCAAGGGTAACCGCAGCCATTGTCTTCGAGCTGAGTCCCTGCTGCTGCAAACGTCGTCGAACTGTTCGTGCAGATGGTTGTTGTCTTACAAACGTACCCATCTGTTGACTCAGGGATCGAGACGTGACTGCACGATCCGTTACTGCCATGCGGATAAGATCCCTGTTATGGCGACTGCTAGTGATGCGAGGCCGTTGGGATCCAGCACGGCGATCCGTATTGTCCTCCTGAACCCACCGATTGCATATTCTCCTAACAGTCATTGGATCGCGACCAACGCGATCAGTAAAGTCGCGTTAAGATAAACCGCAATCGCGATAGGTTGCAATACGACCTGTATCAAAGTCGGAAACGTGATAGATTTTTCCGACTTACAGGAAGAATCACAACAACGTTAACGTTCGACCTGGCAACGCCGGTCAACTGCTGTTTGCGTATGAGAAATCGGTTGAAAACTTTCCTCATCTCAATACGCTGTAGTTGTCGCCAACCTTGTGTGAACGCTCAGAAAAGCTAATCATTTGCATATCTCATAATCTTCTTCATGTCGGTTACATTTCGCGCCTTAGCACGTCATTTTCGTGGTGTAATAAATTTTAATTGCCAGGAGTGTAGTAGCCCCTAGCCATTACAGCAGTTAGCATTGCAACGCTAGGGACACGACATACCCACGCTGTCTTTCCAATGTTAACACATTTGTGACCAGTTGGGCATTATTTCTCAGGCTGACACTTTGCGTCTCTTCAGTGGGCCACCGTCGGCAGCAGAGAACGTCGAAAGTTTGCATCGTCAGTAGGACTGGCCATCAATGCACGCAGGCACCCCCTTCCCCCTCCATGGCATATCCCTGGTGACGTGGCGAAGTAATCGGTGCCCAAAGGAGCCTCACGCACCTTGTCCAATTCGTCAATGTCGTCACTGTCGCTTACATCAGTACTTGAAGGAATACATGCTGGTCAGATAAATATACGCGGCCAAGCTTAATGCCTAAGTGTCTCTTCTGCACGCTGTCCAAACCGAGCAGGAAACATCGACCTTTCTCGCCCCGTGTTGAAAATTCTTCTGGTGGAACTGACAAGCTCGCTACAAAATGGCACTGTCTTGCCCGTCTCATCCATGTAGGTCGGTGAATAATGATCTTATTGGTTAGTAGCCGACATCCTATAGGAGCCAGTGTGTCGTTCACGTGCTTATTTGTTGCTGTCTCGCCAAATCTAAAGTCGTTCCGAGTGATGTGACGCTTCCACATGCTGGTGGGCGATTAATACCTGACCGACGAGTCAGCACGACGGAGGGAACCACAGTACCACAGACAGACTGGCTGCGACATACGTGAGCGACGAAAGCAAGCGGAAGCACTCTAAATCCAGACACAAGCAGCGAAGCAATGACACGGCCGTGTGTCGTGAGGGCGCGCGGCAACTTCTCGTGAACGGCGACAGGCCTACATTTACAGATTTATTAATGGTATAGATTACGTAACTAACGCCATAACGTTTGTTCGTGCAATTAACCATGCAAATCTTGTAAGGGTTCTTATAATTAGGTAAAAAATATTTTATTTAACTGATTAACAGATTTTTTGCGAAAGTCGGCGGTAGATACATTTTATGAAACTTCCTGGCAAATTAAAATTGTGTGCCGGAACCGGGACTGGAACCAACTGGATTACCAACATTTCGCGAGTGCAACCTAAGGAACGGTCGACGGGAAACATCACGGTAAAGGAGAAAGAAGACGAAACCAGATGTGTCAAGTTTCGCTGCAAATAGACCGGAGTCAGGGTAGGGGGCGCACAAAAAGCAGACCGAAACAGCGGCTGTTGAGAGGTGCGCTATGGGCGCACACACAGAGGTCCGGAGTTCCACGCTCGGGCGCTGCGCCGGGACATCACTGGCTGAGCTGCGTCGACTAGAAGGAGCAGAAAAGCTCCATAAAATCGGAGTAATAAAATGTTTTTGTATATGTTTCTTTGGACTCGTAGACTAACTAAAGCTAATAATGTGTTCGAAATTGGAAAATGTCAAGCAAAATATAGTTCAGGAAAATTTAATAATTGAATTCATCTGTCAAATCTAAAGATGGGATGGAATTTAGAATGAGTACTATAGTCAGACGTGGTGAGCAAGAAACAGTGGTAGAATATACAGGACTGACAGATACTTTAGTCGAAACCACCACTCAGATAGAGCCCAGTGTTATAACTGAAATGGGATAAAGTAACATGGGTCATGGCTCAGACATCAACATACAATCTATCTTACAAATGGTGATGGGTCAATTATTAGAACTCAAAGAAATTAGTAGGAAAACTAACATAAGTATAGAAGAAAGTGCTAGGGATACTACACAAGAAATCCAGGAATCGATTGAAGAGATTAATAGGAGGATGGCAACAAAAATTTATAAGAATACATTAAGAAAACTGATGACAAATTAGTAAGGTTAGATGAAACAATAAGCAATGTAGTGAAAGAACAGAGGGCTTTAGCAAATAAATGGTATAATAGACTGAAAACTTGTGAGTTTAATATTACAAACCATGGTTTCTGTATAAATACTTTACAACAAGATGTAAAAAAAAAAAAAAAAAAAAAAAAAAAAAAAAAAAAAAAAAAAAAAAAAAAAATTAAAAAAAATAGAAGCAAATGTTGGTAAAGAGATCGAGAAACAAAATGAATCGATCTCCAAGCTAGAAGATAAAATTGGGGAAACTGGTTCAACATTGTCTGGCAGAATGAATGCAGTGCAAAATCTAGTAGTAAATAAAACTAAGGAAATATCAGACGAGGTGTCTGGTATTCAGCAGGAGGTCAGTGATTTTACAGCCAGAAGCACTGATATCTTCGCTGAAAGTGTGGAAAATTCATTGGTGACATGTAATAACAGATGGACAAGTAATAACAAAGACTACTGTTCGAATGTTGATGGGGTAAATGGCTTCAATCCTAAAGACAAGCCACATCCAAAGGTCTTATTAGAGAAATTTAAAGGGGTGTTGATCAGAGTTCGGGACCCTGAAGGAAAGACAGGAGCAGAACGAGTAGATTTTGTGAACGAAGCTAGTTCTTACAGTAAATGTGCTAAGTGAAAGAGAAAGAATGTCAGTTGTAGAGGTAGGAACAGAATTCTCAGAGTAATTGACAAAAATCAAAATAAGGAAAGGTGTAATTCATACAAATTTACTGTCAAAAGAAATGTAGATTGATGGGAAAGTATGAACAGAAAACTAAAATGAGTTTTGAGGTCTTATGTCCGGTAGTAGGTAGGAAAAGGATGAAAGAGTTGTCAAGAAACGGTTGGAAGGGAATAAAATGGAAGTTAAAGCAAAGGGTGTGCAAATCATAGTGATCTTAGTTACGCTCCCTGTAAAAGGAACGGAAAGCATGACAATGATTCCCGCAAAGTTAAAGTAATAGGAATTACCGCGTCATGCTTTCGATAAAATAAACAAAGTATCGGACTGAGTAAACAAAATACTAACGCTGACAAAAGAAACAGGATCGAACTAGACACTAAACATGATGTGACAGATGACACTGGTGATAGTACGGAGGATCTCTTAGAGGAAACCATGGAAAACTTGAAGTAAGTAGTACTGAAGCAGTTACATTTACTGAAACAGATAACGAGTTGTGTGCCTTAGTGGAAGAACTGATTAGCCAGATAATAAACAGAGAGGGAGTGTCATTGTGTACCACTACAAAGAGTAAAAGGTGTAGGAGGTTTTCGTGAAGAGAATAAGATAGTAAAGAGACAAGAATCGTTGCAAATTTGGGTTCAAAGAATAGTGCGCTTGTAACGCACTTGTGATACCTAATTGTTGTTGTTGGTTTTTGGAAGGGACTAAACAGCGACCGTTATCAGTCCCTTGTTCCAGTATTAGAGATAAAACATTTGGTTAAGCGTTACTAAGCAAATGCGTTAACAAGTCAAAGCTTAAAAGTCACAGGCAAAGATTAAGAAAGGATCCAAAAAAAAAAAAAAAAAAAAAAAACCGACGAAGACAGGATAAAAGGGCGGAAACAGTACAAGAGTGTTGTTGCTGGGTGACCACAGAAATATAAGTAACACATCCAGCCACACTGGGTCACATTAAAAACACCTACCTAAAAGTCTTAGACAGGTGGAGGACAGAGTAATGACAAACACACACAAAGTTTGGATGGACTTGTAAAATCCACACTCACGGATAAAATTTAAAACAGATTCAACCACAGAGGCATTGTCGGCTAAAGCAAGCTGCAAAGTGTCAGGGATATTAAAATTTCGCCGCTTTTCGGCGAAATTGCGGCATTCAAATAAGATGTGGGCAACTGTCAAAGGGGGTCCACATCGACAATGAGGAGGGTGTTCGCGGCGCAATAGGTGACCATGTGTGAGCCATGTATGGCCTATACGGAGCCGGCAAATTACAACCGACTCCCTGTGAGAACCCCTCAAGAGGTCTTCCACACAGCGGTAGATGGGACAACATGGAGCTTTTTGGGTTCAGTCGAGTCTGCCCATTCAGAATTCCAAACCCCAAGGACCTTGTGGGTCAACTGGGATCTGAGGTCTGAGACTGGGAGGCCAATGTCCAGGGGCCCTGAAGTGGTGGCCCGCTTGATCAGAGCTGAACGACGCGTTCATTGCCCTGTATACCTATGTGGCCCAGTGTCCAGACAAAAGCGACAGAACAGCCTGACTCGCCAAGGGCGAAGACAGCATCTTGAATTGCTCGCACCACGGTGTGTTTGGGGAGAAACTGGTCGAGGGCCTGTAAGCCACTCAGAGAGTCGCTGCAGATGACATACGACCCCCTGGGGAGAGATCTGAGGTGTTCAAGAGGTCTCAAAATACTGACCAGTTCCGCAGTGAAAATGCTGCTTCCACAAGGCAATGATCGCTGTTCGATGTGCTCAGCAGAGACAAAGGCATATGCGGCATGACCATCGACCAAAAACCGCCCGTGTAAATAATGGTTGCACCGTGAAATATGTGAAGCAGTGCTTGCAATCCGCGACGGAGAATCAGTGGAGGAATGGAGGCTTCCGAATCCCGGAACAAATCCAACCGAAGCTCCAGGCGAGGAATTGTCCAGGGGGGTATACGGGGGGAGTAGTGAAAAGGAGGAGGGAGAGGAAGGGAACCAAGTGAGGGGAGAAGGGAACGGACATGGGCCGCAATCTGAAGACCCGACCTGGGCCGATGTCGTAAGGAAGGGAGTGCAGAAAGTGGAAAGAGAAGCCTGTGGTTCGGATGGCGGCGTGAAGCATGTACCCGGGCAATGTAACACACCAACAACCGTAGCCGGCGATACCAGCAGAGGGGGACCCCAATTTGGCTAGGAGACTCGGTATTGGACTGGTGTGAAAGTCCCCGTTGCGATACGCACACCAGCGTGATGAATGGGGTCTAGCACCCGCAAGGCAGAAGGGGCCACTGAGTCATAAACAAAGCTCTCGTAATCAAGCCGCGACTGAATAAGAGCCTTGTAGAGCTGAAGGAGGGTGGAACGGGCTGCTTCCCAACCAGTATGGCTGAGGCACCGGAGTGTATTTAAGTGACGCCAACACTTCTGTTTCACCTGACGTAGCCATGTGTGTCCTCGACCTGAAGTAGTTCACCACCCAGGTAGAGTTCTGGGTCACGGTGAACTCCCTGACGGCGACAGAAGTGCATCACGGGGGTTTTCTGCACGGACAACTGGAATCCGTGGGTAGAGGCCCGTGAATGGGCCTTTCGGATGGCACCCTGCATCGGCCGTGATACCTGATATAATAGGTGTATAGATAGGGGGTATATTCGTAGTGGTAAAATGCAAACAGGTTAAAATTAAGTTTGGTAACACAGTCATAGCAAGCTGTGAGCCACAAGGCACGGACTACCTAATAATATGAGAGTTCTCTCAGTGGGATGTACACGACTTCTGTAATGTTGACAGAGAAAGTAATATTTACAAACAGGCTGCAATCGAATCGGTAGATGATGAAATAGTAACACGTAAGTGACTCAAAACCTTAATTGAACAAGTCGTAAAATTCCCGAAAAAACGAGCATCGAGGAAAATAGAAAATTTGCATTAGAATGGCGAGGGCTCGTAAAGTTCGACATGACAAGAAGGTGGTACCTAAAGTATATTCAGTGAGCGATGTAGTGTTGATCAGAGCTCACAGACAGTCATCCGAAGTTGATGCTCAAATAAACAAATAAAGTAATTTTACGACATTTTTGAAAGGCCATATGTAGTAAGTTGGGTACCCGATCTCAATGATGTAGAGGTGCCACACTCTAAAAAAAAGAGTCTATAATGTAGTAGACGTCAAAGGATACATCAGTTGTAAGCGGATATTCTGCCACTCGTGTGCATGAATAGCAGTCGCTGAAATAATATCTTCTTAGTTACATGAATGTGTAAATAAATCATAATGTAAATAACAGTAAACGTGTCTAATGATTAGTATGTAAGATGAAAGTAGTAGTTATTCTTGTAGCATCTAATGAAGAATCTATAGTGACGCCAATGTTTTCGTTCAGTTGAGGTTGATGAAGTATCAGAAGTGCTGTAGGGCAGGGACGTACAGCTGTCAGAGAGCCACCTAAGAGGACGGCCGACGGCTGGCAGGCAACGGCAGCAGCCGGCAGTCGCGGGAGGGGGAGCAGCCGGCCCGTGAGGCAGAGGGGCGAGGCTCGTCTGTGTCAACGACGGTCAGGCATGTTTTCTGTGTGTTTGTTAAATGTACCGAATGCTACGCCCCTACATGGAAATGATGCTGGCCAATGTCAATGATTGAGGAGTGCGGAGGATCTGGACGAGCAAATCAAAGGACGTGGAAGTAATGCACAGCATAGCCACCACCAGTGTGGAAGGTCCATAATGATTTGATAAGGGTCTCGCAACATCACAACATTCCAGTATCACCGAGGAAAGTCGTGTGCGTGTTTCAACTAAAGTGAACGACCTAGAGGCGAAAATAAATAAAGTCTAAAATAATAGTGAACGGGTAGGTGCTGCCGTGGTTGAAAGAAGGTGGATACACTAGTGTTTAAGTGCATATGTAAACACAAAAAGACTGCTAACTTGCCGATAGAAGAAAATACTTTGTCATCAAGGGGCTTAGATAATTTCTATGTAAATGTCATACTAAATGTATGTTTTGTTTTCAGTGTTGGTGTGTTCTTGTAATATTTTGAGGTTCTTTCAGGTAGTACTTATTAGTGAAATCCTTACTGAATAGTACTGTTTTCCAGTTATTGTGTGTTGACCTGCAATTGTTTTTGCATTATTACATATAATAATATATGTTGTTTCGATAAGATTTGTTTAATAAGATTATCTATCAGAGAGCACGGAAAACGACAGCTGATGTAGAACTGTAACGTCAAGATACAGAATGCAAATACTTATTGGCAACCAATTAATTACAAGACATACAAAAATAATACCATACTTTATGGTTTATAATTTCAGAAACTATAGTAGGTTGTCGCAGTATTTTTATTTATTTATTTTTCAAAATTTAACCTTTGGTTGTAAAAACTGATCAAATGTACAGACAGTTGCTAACGTCTGCATTGCCACTATTAATTTTTTGTTTATTTTTAAAATTGCTCCTTTTACTTTATGAAAAGCCCCATTCGAAAAGAAACTAGCTAAAGTCATATGTAAGGGATTTTATAATTGGGCAAAAAAGTTATCTTATTTTATGAGTAATTAATAGCTTTTTGTGCGCGAGTCAGTGGCCGATACATTTTCGTTAGGAACGGCGAGGCGCCTGCGGTAGGAGAGAGAGAGAGAGAGGAGAGAGAGAGAGAGAGAGAGAGAGAGCAGCTCTCGCGGTCCAGGCGGCATAGGAGGGGGGAGGGGGGGAGCGAAGGCTCCAGACGCCGACGCCGCCGCGCGGGGAAGAGCGAAGAATGTGGCTCCAGCCCGACAGCTCCCGCCCTCACCTGCCCTCGCGGGGTCATGCTTGACCTCCAGAGTTTTCTTTTCGGTACTTATTCGCTACGTGGCATGGTGACCGTGCCCCGTGGCACATGGGTTGGAGTGTAAGCATTTTCCTGTGCTGCAGTACCGAACTTTAGATTTTCAGTGATACACGTTCTTTACGACACTTATTTTCCTATTTAATCGTGAAAATGTTTTATGCAACGATATAACATGGCTGGCAGATAACAAGGTTTGTGGTCTGAAGAAACAGCGAATATTTTGAATGACATTTTTCGAGATAATGACTGTTCCAATAATGATGGTGGTTTGGAAGAAAATCGACCATAATAATGGATCAGAAATATTTGGTGTCAATTCCGATGACGATCTTCATTTTGTCCCAAGCGAATAAGAAGATGAATCTGATGCACATTGTAGTTGTGGAAGTGATGCACATTCCAATTTCTTTGTGCTTATTTCTATGTTTAAATGAATTTGTTTACCTTACAATGTGATGTTACCAAGAAAAAGAAAATAAATGCTTTACATTCAGAAAGTCATTTACAATTACATTTACCTCAAGAATTTGGGGTTTAAAGTGACCCCGCCAGGATTCGCCAGGGGAGTGAAGGATTAAATTATTAATGTTTTTATGCAAAAATGTTTCGTTGGCACACAGACCTTAGTAGCAGATTATGGGCCAACAGATTAGGTGCTGGTCGTTTCATATTCTTTAATAGAGGCCACAGAACTAAATAAACGAACGTTTCTGAGCACTTACAAGGCAGTAAGAAGCTTAAAGCAGGCCTCGGGTGCGCGCCACGGCCTTCAGTCGGCAGTTCTCCAGTGAGCTGTCTGGCAGCTGCGCAGCGTCTGCACGTCGAGAGCTCTCCCTGCAGAACAGGCCGCTCACCAGGTGGCTCAGCTGATTTGCAGATCCCGGATGGATGGTGTGCGCAGGTAGATCCGCAGCCCACCCCCTCCTAAACCATTTCCTACGGACTACTAACTATGCCTACACTTTCAACCTACTCTAATATGAACTTTCCAAATTGCCTGAACGAGAGTAATGAAAATAACTGGCTGATCAAACAGTCAGTATAAATTTGAAAACTTAATAAAGCACGGAATAATGTAGATAAAGAGGTAAAAATTGACACAAATTCTTGAAATGACATGGGGTTTTATTAGGGAAAAAATAGTTCAAAAAATGTCCGGCAGATGTCGCTGGACATCAAAACATCTGCGCTTGAAAAACGTGTGTAAAAGGAGCTATAATGAGAGAGAGAATCAGATGCACCAGCAGTCGCAGGATGTTGACGTTTTCTGAAAGCGCGCTTTTAGTGGAGCTGTATTATCAGAATGGGGATTGTGCCATTTCATCATTAGGATACTATCGCCATAGGAAGGGGATTCGAACAGGTAAATGTCTGTTGACAAACACAGATGTGGCGAGAATGATTTTCAAGTTCTAAGCCACGGGTTTAGATGATAGACCCCCTAGTGGCCTACCGAGTACAAGGCGTAGTGTTGCTGAGAAAGTTCAGGAAGAAATGGAGACTATAGCGGGTTCGTCTATGCACAGGGAAGTCAGCGCTCATGCAGTCGCACATCGCACCGGCATTCCATACACAAATATTTGGTTGCCACTTAGGCGTACCTTCCGATACTATCCTTAAAAAAATCCATCGGCATCAAGAACTCTTACCTGGCGATTTAGTGAAGCGGAGGGCATTTGCGGTGTGGGCGTTTCAAAACCTGGCGGAAGATGATGATTGGTTGAGTTGTGGACCGACGAAGCTCAATTCACTCTCCGAGAGTCTGTCAGTGCCCACAACTGTAGAATTTGAGCTACCGAACATCCTAGAACTGTCGTGGACACTCCATTGCACGACGAGAAAGTCACGGTACGGCTTGGATTTACTACATCTACCGTTATCGGGTCTTTGTTCTTCGAGTAACTGCGTGGTTCTGGTTTTGTAACTGCTACCGTGACGAGTGAGAGGTACGCCGATATATTACAGAATCGCATCATTCCCAACCTGGCTGATAAACACATGCTGCAACGTACGATTTTTACGCAGGATGGCTCTCCACCCCATATTGAAAGATCTCTTGCGCACATTGTTTGATCTTGTACTCAGACGCCACTTTCGTCATGCTTGGCCTCCCAGGTCCCCAGACCTCAGTCCGTGCGATTATTGGCTTTGGGGTTATCCGAAGTCGCAAGTGTATCGCGATCGACCGACATCTCTAGGGATGCTGAAAGACAACATCCGACGCCAATTATTCATCATTAGAGTTCCGACGATGTTTAAAACCATGTCGGTATATTTCGTATAATATGAAAACCTTGGTTTTAAACCGTTTAATAACATTGAGTATTGGTATAATGGGTTAGATTGGTATATTCAATGCGCAAACCGAAAAAATAGACATCCTAAATGTTAGTGGGTATTTTATTTCTTACATACATTTCAAAGTCCACAATATAGAAATATAGTACATTTTTATTCGATATGTGACTTGAAATTGTGTGGAAAGCACATTTGACATATTACGAAACGTAATTACACTACAAGAAAACATTGTTAAATGTCTTCTTCATGTATGCCACTGTACATGACTGCAAAATATCAATAAAAACTTTGAGTTACAAACAACAACAATAATAATAATACCAATAATAGTAATTATTATAATTGTTATTAATATTATTATTAAAATAATCTCTGTAGAACAAACAAACACTTCCCGTCTCTGGAACAAATACAAATAAACATTCCGCTAGCCTCTTAACATAATATTAATGAGATTCCTCCTACCAGGATGACATCAACGTGTCGATGTCTTGTGAGTCATACAGACGGAGATATGTGTTTTGTTACGGACCATAAGCTGTGTTGTTGGAAAAAACCTTTCGCCGCCCGAAATGACGCCAAATTTGCCATGATAACGCAATTTACTGAATGTCGCGATGTAGTCTAGAGACTGCATTTTCTCCCCCTGATTAAGGGTTTCCCACTTAAAACGTGGATCCAACATATTTGCTGCAGCATGCATAGCTTTACATGCAAACGTGTGCCTTGAGCTCACAGCTTCTTTCATCGATGCTTTCTCCGCTTGAGAAAGTGTATTACACTCAAGAAGTACAGCATCTATCTCCCTAGACAAGCTATGAAAGGCATCATGTACATCCGAAAGTGCAGCATTATTGGCTTCAACCTTGCGTATGGCTTCCGACATTGGACGCAAAATACGCCATGTCTCCTCAAACCGCTGCCATGTTTCGTCTGCTAACACAGAATATTTAAGAGCTTTATCGCACTGAACATTTCGACAAACAATTGTTTGTAATACAGCCTCTTTATTCTTAAGTAAGCTGTCCAATCAAACCACTGTACCTGCCCAACGGGTTGTTGATGGAAGTTTTAGTGTCACAGACGTGTGACCGTATTTTTCTCTTTGTTTTGTTTTCAATAAAGCATGGGGGACATGATGCTCCTTTAAGTATTTTACTATTTCCTTCGCTGGATTGAAGTACTCTTTCAGCGTTCTCATTGACGTTATGACCTTTATTAGTAAGTTGAATCTATGTGCTGTGCAACCTATGCAGGTTATGTGTGTATATTGCTCCTCTACTATTTTCCACGCTGCACGAGTATTTCGTGCATTATCTGTGATCAATGCTATGAACCTCTAGCACCTATTTCACGAGCGACTTCCGTAGTTGTGAAGCAATATACTGTGCAGTTTCCCTTTCGTCGGCAGGTCGTATACATTTATAGAATATCGGATGTGGTATTGTCACGATGAAGTTAACGACACTGTTTCCTGATACATAAATCCATCCATTTGAAATCAATGCAAGAGCAGTTGAGTGCTCCAACTTCTTTCTGACAAACGTCTTCACACGTTTATATTCGGCAGAAAGCAAAGATGTGCTAAGCTGATGGGGACTAGGTGGCTCATAGGTGGGCCGTAGTTTCTGCAATGCTTCCCGCCAGTATTTGAAATTCAGCATAGATAGCGGAGGAGCTGAAGCATATATTGCCCTAGCAATGGCTTCATCAATATCACGCCGGCCGCGGTGGCCGAGGGGACTGAGGCGCTTCTGTCACGGTCCGCACGGCCACTACGGTCGGGGGTTCGAATCCCCCCTCGGGCATGAATATTTGTGTCGTCTTTAGTATAAGGTAGTTCATAAGTAATTTGTAAGCTTAGGGACTGATGACCCCTTAAGCGTAACAAACATTTCAACATTTTGAACATCAATATCACGATCACTTGCTGGTTGGGTATCTTTATGCCCAGATGCTGAAGGTTGTTGTTGTGATCGTATTGTCAGCTGTTCATGAGAGTAGAACTAGAAGGCAATGACGATAGCGTAGAAGAAGACGTGCTCCCTGTTACGTCAATATTCTGCACCCCAGTATTTGTTGGCATATCCGTGTCGTTCCTTTTCACCTGCGATATATGTTCTGAAGCTATACGTTTATCAGACTTAGGGCACAGATCGCATCTGGTAAGATGTTCCTTTAATCGACATGCCAAGGCGTTACGATATGTGGTGTTACAATATTTACATGTCGCGTGTCTCTTAGCATCAACTTGCCGTACATCGAACAGATCCCACACCTTTGATCGAGGACGCACTGCACTAACTCTCCTACCCTGTGTGATTGCGTATGGTAGCTCAGCGTAACAGCAACTGAGGAGTGTCCCCACTGTCTGGCTTTATATAAACCTGTCGGCTATGACCGCAGGTCTCCTGTAGTTGATTCCAGATTCATTCCGTTCATTTCCGAATGCTAACGCCTGAAGTGTATGCAGTTCATACTGTCGTATGTTATTGCGGGTTGCCTGGCAACCAGGATGAAATGAACCTCTCTCCGGAATCATACATGGTTTTGAACGGTTTAAAAGGACACGTTTTGGAATTCATCTGTATTTTAAATCTATACTCATCATAACTCCGGACATGCTTTACAGTGCTCTTCACAACATTATTCCGTGACTGCAGCTATCGTTGAGGAATGATGGTGAACATATTGAACATTTCCTGTAAAGAACATCATCTTTACTTTGTCTTAATTTGTTATACTAATTATTGCTTTTATGATCAGATGAAGCGCCATCTGTCGGACATTTTTAACCCTTTTTATTTTTTATTTATTTACCTGATAAAACCCCATGTCATTGCAAGCATGTTGGTTAATTTTTAACTCTCTATCTACATTATTCCATGATTTATTAAGTTTTCAAATTTATACTGACCTTTTGATCAGCCGGTACTTCTATTTACTAGATATATTGCAAAATATGAAATGTAAATATTACTCAAATTAGTGAGTAATAAGGTCTAACAGCGTTATTTCAAAATTTCCTTGTATCACACTGCCGTTTTCTGTGCCCCAATATCACAATGTTCAGGCTTCTTTTCTGTTGATGTCTTTGCAGACGTATCAAACACCGCTGAAACAACAATAATTTCATAACTTTGATCTTAAATCTTGACCACAATTTTTGAAGTAGCTGTATTTTTAAAGTGTGTATCTTATGCACCTCACTGGACGTGTGTCTAACATGTTTTACGTTTTCCTGCGTCATACTGCGTTAATATTATAAATACGAGAAGAACCTCTGCCTGTTACATTTTCTCGACTAAAATAGCTGTGCATTACACAACGAGTTCATGATACAACATTAATATGCCATCAAAATCGGTTTGACAGTGTAGTTCCGAAAACGTAAGTTTCATAATACCATTAGAAAATCAAATACAGTCGTTGAGCACCAATTCCAACATGGAATCAAGCCTGATTAGAAAATGCTCCCGTAAGAGCACAAATAGGTAAATATGTTCCCGTTAAACAACATTGACAGAAAAGTTGGTAACGAAGTGCCTCTACACTAATTCTGCCTTCCTCACTAAAAATTTTGTCATGCGAAAATATTCACGCTATTCTAACGCAGACTCTCATCGTAAAGAAGGTTGCCGACACCACACCCCCGTTCTCTGCCACTGTCTGGGATGCGCCTCTCTCACTGACTCGTTTTCCTCGCTTCTCCTGTCTGTGTCTCCCACTGCCACTGCCTTCATGCCTTCCTGCGTTTTGGCTGCCTTCTCCTGCCGTTGCCTATGTCCCATTTTTCTTCTCTTACATTGCTACTCCCACTTATTTTTCCTCGCAGTCTGCTCTCAGTTTCCTCTATCAAGATTATCTCCTTTTTACACCTATCCGCAAGGATAGGTGTAGGTTCTCTCAGGCTTCTAAGTCCTTGACTGAGGAACTCTTAAGTTACTGTGGGACATTTTAATTTAATTTAATTACTCCGTTTTGGAGGATACAGAACCCTTGTGAATCAAGCCATATTTGACCATTACGAAATCAACCACAATCAACTTCAGTACCATTACGAGATGGCACTTGGGCAAAACTCACCCCAACCCCTCCTCCACTGCTCTCTTTCCTGAACAGACGATACCGTCTACTGCCATCGATGAAAGCTGACGTGGATGCTTCACATCCACGTCCAGAACACCATCCACTTAACTCCTCCTCCCCCACTTAACGGCAACGGAGAGATAACATCAAATCCGAGGTCGCCGCTGCCCACGCATCTCTGACTTGAAAGAGCACCGCCTCCCATCCCGCCGTCACTGACCCAGACAGCGTACCACTTCCACCATCTGGGCACAACTTTATTCTCCGACTGCTATATGTAATGAAGGACTGATTCCACCACACCTACTTTCAAAAATGTTCAATTGTTTGTAAATCTATCGAACTCAACTGCGTAGTTATTAGTCCGTAGCTTGAGAACTACTTAAACTAATGTGAACTAACCTACAGAAGATACGAGCTTATGGAATAGGTTCACAGATTTGTGACTGCATGGAAGACTTCCTAAGTAATAGAAGGCAGTACGTTGTTCTCGACGGCGAGTGTTCATCAGATACGAGTGTATCGTCAGGCGTGCCCCAGGGGAGTGTGAGAAGACCACTATTATTTTCTGTCTATATAAATGATCTGATGAACAGAGTAACATATAATTTGCGGCTGTTTGCTGATGATGCTGTGGCGAATGGGAGGGTGCCGTCTTTAACTCACTGTAATAGCATACAGGATGACTTGGACAAAATTTCTAGTTGGTTGTTACATACCGGCTGGCATTTGCAGAGCTCCATCTTAGGGCATCATGGGGAAACATTATGTTTACTGCCAAAAGGTGTTTTCCACCAGTAACGATGGTCCAAGGGTCGTTTACAGGCCTCGAGGGACTCGGCATCGACGAGAATATGTAACAACGACGAGAAGAAGTGGGCGAATATTTATTTCCTGCTGGGGCTTGATATCTGCACGAGGAGCAGGAATCCTTCATAGGATATAAGGCATCCTCGGCAGTGTACAGTACGCCCGCATACTGGAAAACGTGATGCTTCCGTCAGTGAGAATGCGGTATGGAGAAGAGGACCTCAGGCTGCAAGAGGACCATTCTCCTGTTCACAAGTCAGCATTCGTGCAGCAGCGGCTCTCCACGATTGGCGTCAGTGTCATGGACTGGCCGCCGCGGGCGGTTGACATGAACCCCATGAAAATACGTGGGCTGAGGGCGCCAGGACGTTAACAGAGAACTGGTCACAAAACCAGCCAACTACGCCGGAAGGCATGGAGGAAGTTGCTTCTTCAGGGTGTTACGACCGACGACTTATAGAGTGTATGCGAAAACGCACGATAGAAGTAAAAAAATAATGAGGGATTCTGGATAAAATATAAAAGTCCCTATAAAGTTTTGTTACGTGTTCCTTTTCTTTTCTTCCTAAGTGAAAGCCGGTGGAAGATCACTTGGCAAAAGAAACAAAATATTAGTTAGTTATTCTTTTTAGTTGCCTTTTTAATTGGGGTGCTCTTTTTTAATATAAAGTCCGTTTATTAATCTAAATTTACTTCATTTATACCCTGTCTCCATACATACAGAGTAATCGCTTTACATTAGTGCACTCAAAGCATGTCTTGTTATTTCAAATGAGACTCTTTCTTCCCCTCCATCCATTAATACACTCTCTGACCTTCACAAAGTATGCAAACGAAAAGGATTCGGTCTTGCATTTATTTGTTGTTAATTTCTCCTCCATTCTCCCTCTCTCTCTTTCTCTCTATCACCTCCATTAAATTATAACCTCAGTCGTCCTTCTGGTCTATTCATCCAAGACGTAAAAAAAAGTTAGTGGTTTCCGTTAAAACCATACTGTCTCTTTTAATGTCTGCTTTCTTTACTGTCCATCGGTCCTCTCCATTAAGCTGTGTTCCTTTATATCTCCGATAATCCATCCTTCGTTTGTAAAACATCTTTTTCTTTTCTCTCGGCCCTAAAACAAACTGTGACATGTCACTTGTCTAAAATGTTCAAATGTTCGTTAAGCTTAAGGGACTTGACTGTGGGGCCATCAGTCCCTAAACTTACTAAAACTTATGAACTAGCTTACACTAAAGACGGCACAAACATCCATGGCCGTGGGGAAATCGAACCCGCGACGGGGAGTGGCCTCGCACATCGTAGCATAGCGCCTCAATGCGCTCGGTCACGCTGTCGCGGCGGGCGGGAATCGAACCCAGACTTCCATACTTCTATTGATTCAATACGTATCCTTTCACTCAATGTCTTTCACATATTGACACGAAAAACTGTCTCTAGGTATATAAATTTATTAAAAAAATAGGATAATAAAGGAACTGTATATTTAAAAAAAAAAAAAGAAAAAAAAAAGAAAAAAAACTTGAGTTTAAAGGTAGATCAAAGGAAAAAAGAAACTTATCTTTTATTTCAGTTGCCAAGAGATCTTCCTTAGTCTCTCACTTAGGCAATATGGAAATAGACACGAGATTAAAAAAATAAAAATACTAATAATTTATTCAGAATCCCTCATTATTTGTTTCTTCCATAATGCATCTCAGCATATAATCTATAACGCCATTTGACCAGCTTCTCTTCAGTAAAAGAGACGACTTTATCTCGAGTTTGTTGCTCGCAGCGAGACGGCCTGATTTGTATTTCTGCTTTCCGCTCTTACTATCAAGCTAGGAACTAAACATTCTGTATTTACGTCAGAGCCCCGCTTTGCGCCATGCTGAGGGCTGTTACCCGCCACCGTGACAGCCAGTTGGCTGGTTTCCCCCAAGCCTAGAATCGGCAACAGCTGTGGTTGACCGGCCTGCCAGTAGCTCACAAGCCACGGCTAATACAGGCCCCGGTCGTAAAGCCAGGCTCAACCCTCGAAGTATCAAAAGTTTCTGCAAACCTACCCAAATGTGTAGTATAAACTACCACAGGTAGAGCCATTTTGCAATTAAATGAGTAGTCACATTATCTTTTGACATTTGATTCAAATATTTAACGAAGTTAAAGAATAGAATCATGATAGATGTAGCTGCCATATAGTGTTTCACCTAGATATCAATCATACGACACAGGAAACGATTCTCTATTTTCAGCGTTAGCATTAGATGTAGACGTAAAGAAATATATATTCATCTTAGAAATGTAAGCGTGATGTAAAATTAAACAGTTCTGGTGGCAACAACACAAGTGTATACATGTAGTATAACATTCACGTTTTGTATTCTTAATGTGACTGAAATTAACTTCTGTTGGGGCACTTCATTTACACAATTATTCTGTTATTCACAGTGAAGTGTTTCGTAATGGGTTCATAGAATCACTTCAGTTTCTCGACTGTTCCACGTTTATACGAAGCTCGAAATAATAATAATAATAAATACAAGTTCCAAATAGTGTATGTGCAAGTTTGATATATTCTTTCAATTTTTTCGACATCCTCCCTCTATCCCGGTAGGTAATAATGGGACACTGCTCAGCAATACTGCAGAAGAGGTGGAACAATTGTAGGGTTGTAAGTCTCCTTAGGAGCAGTTTAAATCTCCTGATAGTATGTGTCAATAACAGACCGTTTATTTCACCTTCGCCAAAACATGTGTTATTCACAGTTAACATTGTTTTTAATTGCACCCCCAAGAATTTCGTTATATGTATAAACTTCAAATTTGCTTTGCTTATCGATATCTAGAATGCTGACGAAACTCTTTTAGTATCCATGTTCAGACCCAAATGCATATTGAAGTTTAATGGTAATTGTCACCATTTGCGCCGTGAAGATACAAATTCAAAATCATTTCTCAATTGACTTTGCTTTTCTGAGTTTAGTAATCGGCAGCATTAACTGCCTCAAATCTAGGAGCAATATTATGGTCGCTCATTAAATATTTAGAATATATATTTGAAAAAGGAGAAGTCTGCTTCACTTTGCTGGAAGAATTACAGTCGGCACGTCCTTTTCACTAGATGACTCCTCGACAGTTACTGCAAAATATAACCTTGCTGACAGGACATGACGTTCCCAGTCGCACAACTGTGACTATACTCCTCAGGAAAGCGATATGGTTCGAAGTTGACTATGGCTGAAGATACCAAAAATCGTTTCGGCACTCTATAAATATGGAATTAGTTTGAGAGTACTCAGTAGTTCATGCAGATATAGTATCGCCAAAGTGTCACAAGAGTAAAGATTTAGAAATACTTGCGGGTTTGGTGTTATTACGTGATATATTTCTACATATTTCATAATACTAGAAAATAGTGCGCCTCAGTTGCAGAGTGGTAGAGTGCCAGACTACAAATCCAAAGGTCCCGGGTTCGATCCCCGCTAGGTCCTAGGATTTTTATCTGTCACTTTCCACTTCTTTCACCTCTGGCAGTATTGCTCATGTGAAAAATACCGAGTAGCACCGTGGTTCGGAACCCACGTTAAACTGTAGGTCCCCCTATAACTGGCTGGGTAAGTCAGTTCGAAGGTCGGAGGAAGGCAACGGCATACCACCTCCAAACAGGACCATGCCTAGTAAAGCACTGTGGTGTTCAAACCAATCTTCGGATTGATGACTGCTTTACTTAGAAAAAAATATTTGTTCAAAAGTCCTGATACATATCGATATCAATACAATGGATCTGTAACTCAGTGGATTACTTTTATTTTCTTTATGCATCTGGGCATCCATCCATTCGTCTCCCTCACTATAAATACTTCTATTCTCGACATCACGTTATAGGAGAAGTAATTAAGCCATTGCTTCGTGCGTGCACATAATGATCGCTCAATGTGTTGGACCACTCGAGAAAGACATTGCCTGTAGACGAATGATCTTCCTGGCACGACTATGCTACTGAAATGACAACATGGTGGATCATGTCTGCTGATAGTTGTACTGCTTCCTGGAATGACAAAAGAATGTAGATTAAAAGGAATAATCCGACACAAGCTGCTTGTGGTCACTGAGTGTACCCACTGAGGAAGTTGAACAGTTGTGCTCAGCCGGGAAATCGGGTCCAGTTCCTACTGCTATCTGAGCAGTTACGGTAACCATTGCACGAGAGGAAAAACAACGATCATCGCAGGTGCGCGGGGTACCCCCCCACCCCTCGCCCCTCGTCACCAACAAGACTC
Organism: Locusta migratoria; assembly: GCA_026315105.1. Classification (NCBI taxonomy): domain Eukaryota; kingdom Metazoa; phylum Arthropoda; class Insecta; order Orthoptera; family Acrididae; genus Locusta; species Locusta migratoria. The sequence continues at coordinate 28,217,442 of CM048745.1, read as the reverse complement.
AAACTTCCTCACACTGCTTACGTAGTTGCCGTTTGCAATTTGTACTCAATGCTCGTGGCACTTTGCTGATTGCCTCAAGTGTTCAGACGTAGTATGCATTTGCACTAAAGGCTGAATCTATTGTCATCTTCTCCTTAATTATGTATAGTTATGTGGTGTCTGTTCTTTCGGAAGAACGGTCACCACACTTATATGTATATAGAATAATCTTTCAAGATTCACTTATTGGAGGTATTCCAATTAAAATGTTTGAAATTGAACTTCGGTGTGTCATTTACTTATCAAATATACGGTTACAGATAAGGGTAATGAATTTCACGGAGCAACTACAACTATTTTCGGTTCAAACTTTCTGTATTATCTGCATCAGCCTTCACACGGGCAATGAGGATGCGATTCATGCTGCAGCTGTTCGCATCCTACATGAAAATGTCGAAGCTCTCTAAATATTAAGAGTCAGCAGCTCTCAATTACAAACTGGAGCGAGAGTAACATTTTACCCACTCTCTGACAGACCTACAAACTGCTATATCGAACTGAAAAATCTTTGTGGTAGATTATGCTACTGTCTAGTAAACATCTCAGAAAAGCAAATCCAATTTTAAAATGATAATGAAGTTATATCTTCACTTCGCTAATTGCGACGATTGATCCTAAACATAAATATGTGTATACTTCACCACATGATTACCAAAAAATTTTCATCAGGTCTTGAGAAATCATTAAGGATTACCATCTAACGAAATTTCTGGTGGGTAAAATTGAAAACAACGTTATCCGTGAAAAATAAACGTTTTGGCGAACATATAACAAGGGGCATGTTACTGTTACAACCATTAGAAGATTAAAAGGTCTTCCAAGGTGACTGCCAACCCTAGAATTGCTCCACCTCTTCCGCAGTATTGCTGAGATGTGTGCGATTATTACCTGAACGTATAGAGGGAGGACACTGAAAAAGTTGGAAAAAGATATAAGATTGTGCGGTATAGTGAATTAGCGGAAAGAAGGTCTCAGATGTTTTCCGTTTTCTTATTTAGGTTGGGGAGGGGGGCGGAGAGGGCAGGGGGATAAGGTGGGGACGCAATATTAAAACAAATCTTGTTTTCAGTGTAGCACGCTTCTTCTATAAGATTTCAATCACCAACCTTCTCCTACGAGCTCAAAGAGCTTTTGTAGTCATTACCATACAAAGTATGGTGTTACAATAATTGTAAGAAGGTCGCGCAAAATAGTCGCGCGGTCTAAAGTCCCATGTCATGGATCAGGCTGCTGCTCGCGTAGGAGGGTCGAGTCCTCCATCGGGCATGGGGGTGTGTGTGTTGTTCTTAGAAGAGGTTAGATATTCAGTCTGTAAGCTTAGGGACAGTTGACTCTAGTATTTAAGTCCCATAAGATTTCACACACACATTCGAACATTGGATTTGAATTTTAAGAATAACATAATGGTAATTAGAAGTCGCACATATCCTTTTTTGCGACTTGTTTTTCTCGATCTTCGTATAAGCGTGGATCAGTCAAGAAACTGAAGCGATTCCATGAACCCATTATGAAAAACGTCACTGTGAATAACAGAACAATCGTGTAAATGAAGGGCCCCAGCAGAAGGTAATTTCCGCTGTTTAGTACTTATTGTTTCAGATACATTGAGAACACTTTATAAGTGCACAAAACATGAATGATATACTACATGTATACATTTGTGTTGTTGCCACCAGAACTGTTTAATTTTACAACATGCTTACATTTCTCAGATGAAACATATTTCATTACGTCTTGATCTAATGCAGAGCGCTGAGATGAGGGAATAGTTTACCGTGTTGTTGATTGCTACCTAGGTGAAACATTATGTGGCAAGTACGTTTATGTTTCTATTCTTTAACTTCTTTAAATATTTGAATGAAATGCCCAAAGATAAAGTGGCTACTCATTTTATAGCAAAATACTTCTATCTTTGGTAGTTTCTGTTACACATTTGGGTAGGTTTGCAGAAACTTTTGATACTTGAAGGGTTGAGCCTGGCTTTGTGACCGGGGCCTGTATTAGCCGTGGCTTGCGAGCTGCGGGCTGGCCGGTCCACCACAGCTGGTGCCGAGGCGAGGCTTGGCGGAAACCAGCCAGCTGGCGGTCGCAGCGGCGGCCAACAGCTCCCAGCACTGCGCAAAGCAGGGCTCTGACGTCAATACACAATGTTTACTTCCTGGCTTGATAGTAAGAGCGGTAAGCAGAAACACAAATCAGGCCGTCTCACTGCGAGCAATCAGCTCGAGATAGAGTCGTAGCTTTTACTGAAGAGAAGCTGATCCGATGACGTGCAGATTGTATGTTGAGACGCATTATGGAAGAAACAAATAATAAGGGACCCTGAATAAGTTATTCGTCCTCTAACTTGTTTTTTTAAATCTCCTTAGTGAGAGAATATGGAACATCTCTTGGCAAGTGAAATAAAATCTGAAGTTCTTTTTCCTTTGAGCTGCCTTTAAATTAAAGTTTCTTTTTTTAATATACAGCTTCTTTATTATCCTGTTTTATTATAAATTTATTTACCTAGAGACAGTTTTCCGTGTCAATATGTGAAAGATATTGAGTGGAAGGAAAAGTATTGAATTGAAGTTAAGTATGGATGTCTGGGTCCGATTCCCGCCTGTGGCACAAATTTTAATTCTGTGCTTCTCATTTCACTCAATATCCTATTTCATTTCATTTACACCCAGCCTCCATGCATACAGAGTAATCAATTTAGATGGACGCTGCGGTTGCTCGCCGTCAGAGGTTCGAGTCCTCCCCGGGGCATGGGTATGTGTGTTGTCCGTAGGTTAGTTTACCTTAGTTTGAGTAGTTTGTAAGCTATGGACTGACGGCCACGCAGTTTGGTCCGAGAGATTTACAATTTCTGTATAGACGCTGTTAATGTAATTTATGTTATTTCAAATATGTCTCTCTCCTTCCCTCCATCCATTAATAGACCCTCCATCCTTCATAAAATATGCAAACGATTTGGCGCAATTTTTCGTTGTTAATTTCTCCTGCAATCTCTCTCTCTGTCTGTCTCTCTCTCTCTCTCTCTCTCTCTCTCTCTCTCTCTCTCTGTCTCTCTCTCTCTCTCTCTTACATTATAACCTCAGTTGCCATTTTGGTCTATTCCCTCAAAACGCTGTAAAAAATGTGGTTTCCGTTAAAATCATACTGTCTCTTTTAATGTCTGCTTTCTTTACTGTCCATCGGTCCTCTCTATGAAGCAGTGTTCTTTTATATCTCCGATAATCCATCCTTCGTTTTCTAAACATCTTTTTCTTTTCTCTCGACCCTAAAACAAACTGTGACATGTCACTTGTCTAAAATGTTCAAATGTTTCTTAAGCTTACGGGACTTAACTGTGGGGCCATCAGTCCCTAAACTTACTAAAACTTATGAACTATCTTACACTAAAGATGGCACAAACATCCATGTCCGTGGGGAAATCGAACCCACGACGGGGAGTGGCCTCGCACATCGTAGCATAGCTGTGATATATGTCAAAGTAAGGAGTACTTTGGAAGCATTTCACTCTTTTATTTTCCAGATCTGCACTCCTATTCATTGTTAGATCCCGCCCTCACACCTACTACCCCTCCCTTGATATATTTATCTGCATCTACATGCTTTATTTCACAATTTTGTCCTTGGCAGTTTTTTTTTAGTTGGATATTATGCTCAGCATAGCATTTTCGATGCGACATTTTGTCAGAATCCACAATTCTGTTTTTTAACCTCAATATGACTATTGAAGGCAACCACACTGTGAAGAATAATTTCTCGACACACTTGCCAGTTATCAGATACCTTGTCGTTGACCTTACTAGTAAATCACAGAAACCTCCTTCATCGAGGTCTGTTTTTGTTCCTGAACGTGGTGAATAACAGATGTCAAAACGAAGTTATTTTCCCAATTTCAGAATCCTTTTTCTGATGCATAATCCACGCTCCTCATAACTTTAAAAATGCGTAATATTCAAGTTATCGTGGCAACAACTACACAACATTCTTAATTAAAATGAGCCCACAGTTGAATAAGCTTATATCAAAATGCAATACCAAATCATAACGTAGCATACTAGAACGTAATATAATTTCCTGCAAAATCCGCGATAAAGCGCCTCAGACTACGTGGCCTTCCAGTGCGACCAAGAATGTCTTACCTGAGCTCTTTGACTGGTCGTACTGTCTAATGAGTACTCCATTATGACAAAACATTATGATAACACATCTGTATTTCGCTGGAGGCCGGGATGAGGTTAACTTTTGATGGCTAAGGTATGGGCCCGATTCCCGTGGGGGTAACACTTTATAACGGCCACAAAAATACCATCTGGACCTACAGTAACGACAAGTAAAGAACGCAGGACTCTGCGTTGTTTCAAATCAACATTAAACTTGTCCATGTGCTACTAAGTTAAAACAAAGTTTTCGCAAAATACCAAACCCTTCCATGTCCCTACGAACGGTATGATCCTAACTACTAGTGAGCGGCAATGTGATAGTTGACGCCTCATCGTGCCAGGTCAAGAGTGACAGTGTGTGCGGGGTTGGAGTCCCTGGAAGAAACACTATCAGCAGTATTCCTTCCTATTATACAATAGCAGATAGTGCCGGGCTAGAGTTCATGCCGGGAAGAAATTTACTTGTATCGTCGTTTCGGGTACTAGTGTAACGCTATTTGTGAGCATATATAATATCAGACTTCTGATTGCGCTTAGTTAACAAATCATCAATATACTGCATTCTGTTCCACTACTTTATGATGTATGACTACATTACATATCGTCAGCGGTTACCTCTCAGAAACAATATGAGCTTCATGCAATTCCTATTGCAGTGGTAGGATTATTATTTATTTCTGGGTTCAGAAATCGGTCTTGGAAACCGATGCTAATGAATAAGTCAGTGTTTTACGACTATTTATGCCCAGAGATCACGCACTTAAACGTGTCCTCTGAGCGGAGAATGTTGGGAGCTGAAGCTTGCATTCAGCTCATAGCGGATTGGCTGTTAGAACAAGCCCCGCCTCTTTCTACCAGTGCCGCCAACTTACGGCGTATAGATTATAGGTTTTAAAAGAAACAACATGTAAGGGGTTAAGGCGTCGCAGATGGAACACGAAATTATCACATTAATGTTTGAGTAATAGAAAACTGGAACGTATATCTACGAAATTTCAATATTTTAAAGGGACTTATTAATCAGATGTAGCAACGCTTTATGCTTCATTTTACTATCGTAACTGAATAACAATCAGAATTAACATTCTTCATACCACTTTTGAGGAGAGCCTTCTTTCTTCTAAAAGACGTCGTCGGAGTATGTGGACGTATTTTAGCAAATATCAAAGTGTAAACAATAATCAATACCAAGCACAAATCAACAATACATTGACGAGGCGTACGGTGTACAATGCTGTTACGAGGTAAGTTTGGTAGAGGGAGTAAACACTCTGTAGACACACGAACTCAGCCGACGTCCGCCGATCAGAGAGGGGCCACGAAAAAGTGCGTGACCTGTAATCGCAAACAACTGTTGTTTGCTGAACAGTGCATTGAGATTCAGATCACGTCAAAAACATATCATGTCATTAAACAAGTGTGATAACGTATCTGACTTATCACTTATTGCAACGAAATTTAATTTACAAGTGTTACTGTGTCATCTCTAATGACGTGTATTCTAATATTTGTTGTACGAAAGTATTGGTGTGCATCTTGCCTGAATGCCATAAGGAGAAATAGGAGACTTACTTAGTACCTATTGTGGGTAAGTAATAACTGTACTGTGCAATAATTTGACGACCTGCGACATAGCTATGTTATGGTGGTTGCATAGCGTCAGGTGCGGCCTCCATTTTGGTATTCAGGGGTGATCCATTTTTTTTTTTTTTTTTTTTTTTTTTTTTTTACTATCAAGTGTACATATAGCCGGAATGTAGCACAGTGGTGGAGTGACAGAGTACGAATCCAAATGTCGGTGCTTCGATCCCAGATATGTCCTCGGATTTTTATCTGTCACTTACCTCTTGCTTCACATCTGTCATTGTTGCTGATGTGACAAATATCGAAGAGCAGTGTGGTTCGTAATCTATGTTAAACTGTAGGTCCAAGTCAGTTCGAACGTCGGAGGAAGGCAACGGCATACCACCTCCAAACACGGCGATGCCTAGTAGAACACTGCTGACAATCCTAAGGTAGAAAGTCTAATTTAACGACACCATCCACATCATGCGTACCTCAGCTGGAGGTCACGTTAGAAAAATATCTAAACATGTAAACCCCACAAGTACGCAATTCGCGCGCATTGAATCACAGACATACTTTAGCGTTCCCGATCTCCACAAGCCGAGAACTTGTTCCACGTTAATAATCAGTCAGTCGATGTCCAGGTGTAGGATAGTCCATTGCGCGCAGCAACTAGATCAACAGCGTAAGTAAGACGTCTTTTGTTAAGAAAAATATTCGAATTTACTGGCTGGAGTACCAAATCGATGGGTGAAGTCTCTCTATCTCATATTGTCTCTCTTACACACACACACGTTACCGCTAAGACATAGGACGTGTTTTCGTAGCGATCGCGATCATTCCAGTGAGACATTATGTAAGCAGTGCTAGTGGCGTCACGTCTAAATAATCGTGTATTCAGTTAACGTGCTGAGAATACATTCCTTTACAAGTTCAATCAATATAAGTAAACAAAGATCATGAACTAGGTCTATCCGTACAATACCTGTACAAACCCGCACAGACGTACTCAACTGGAAACTGAGCCTAGTCAAGTTACTAGACTTTACAATAGGAAGCGATTTTCGTTCGGCTACATTAAAACTTGTTTTGGAAAACCATGTTTTGGCGATCATTTTAGAACGCTTGTCAAAGAGGAGAACATTATATATCTATATAACGTAAGAGCCATGATACTAATTATTAAATTCCAAACGTTTAATTATGGTAGGCTATAACGACCAAATAATCGTCAATGTACGCAACTGTTTAAAAGAAGCTCTCAGCCTAATACTGCTGGACATCATAAGACGTTTTGTACTGTTAATGTCATGTGAGAGATGCGTTAGAAGGAGTATGCAACTATCGCTATTTGAAAGTTCAAGCTGAATCATGTATTTGTTGTAAACAGTTAGAACCATCCGAGTAGAACGTACTGGTTAGTCAGGATTATGGAACAGGAGGAAAAAAAATGTGTCAGAAGAGGAGAACAGAGGAGCGATGGAGTAGGTGCTAAATGGTTCCTTTGTCACTTATAAAGACCACTAGTAAGCATAATTTGAAGAGAATCTGGTCTGTTGCTCTGTTAGGCTGGGACTAAAGAAATAAGCTCATAGGGACAATATACGTAAGATCATATTGGCAGGTATAATGCACTTCTACTGCAAGCAAACACGAGAAGATTCTCCGTGACAGAATGCTCGACGGTTTTTGCGATATTCCTACAAATAAAACAGACGGAATTCTGCTCGAAGTTCCACCCGATAACACTTTATTAAATGCAGACAGATTGAATCACTGTAACCTCGAATATGAGGTTGGCGGTTACCAGTAGCTGCACAAGGGCTTGCGTGAATACTATGTCTCATACTTTTTATAGATCCAATTTTCGTCGTTTCTTGCTGTTATTGTCGTTTATGTGCGTGAAGGCTGGGCTGCAGTAACTTGGTCATTTGCATTGTGGGCCCGGAGAACCGGAGGTGGAGCAGGATTGACGCTGGGGTGTTTCGTTGCCTGATTAAGTTGAGCCGCGGCGGAGCGGACGAGCGCATTATGGCAGTATGCTACGATGCGTGAGGCTGTTCCCCGTCGGGGATTCGAATCCCCCCTCACGCATGGATGTTTATGTAGTTTTTTTTTTCTTTTTTGTGGTTTTAGGGCGCACAACTTCTCAGGTCATTAGCGCCCAGATTGGAACAGAGACCCGCTAGATCTCGAAAAAATTTATAACTGCCAGAAATAAGAGTATCAAGAGAAAGCTAAAACATAAGGATAAAAAGAAACAAATAGAAGGGTTAAATACCCTTAGATAAATTAGCCATGTTGATAAAACGCAAAACTCGAGCAACTGCTCGTGTGTCATCAGCTAAAAGTTCCTCCAGAATAGATGGCAAATTAAGTGCTACACGGAGATGATTAAAATTAGGACAAGACAGTAAAACATCTCGCACCGTCAGCAATTCACCCCAGGAGCACAGCGGTGCAGGGTCAGCGGTGAGCAAATGACGGTGGCTGAATCGGCAGTGGCCGATCCGCAACCGGGCCAGGATGACCTCCTCTTGCCGAGAGGGGCGTGAGGAGGTCCTCCAAGCGGTCGGGATCGGTTTTACGGTTATCAGTTTATTGTCGTGGAGTGAGAACCACGCACGGTGCTAGGACGACACAATAAACCTGTGAAGAGCCCGTTGAATATCGTCTGATGGAACGCAGAAGGTAGCCATGCGAGGCAAAAGAGCTGCTGCCTTGGCCGCAATGTCGTCGTTCTCATTCCCAGGCACACCCCCGTGGCCAACGATCCACAGAAAACAAACGTGACAGCCGTCATCTGCTTGCAACTGAAGGGAGCGTCGGATTCGGTACACGACAGGATGGGTCGAGAAAGGGTCGATAAGACTCTGCAGCGCACCAAGGGAGTCAGAGCAGATGGCATAAAAGGGATGGCGGCGACGGCGGATGGCAAAAAGCTCAACCGTGAAAATCGAGCACCGGTCAGGAAGCTTGTATTGGAAAAGGTCGTCCCCGACGACGAAGGCAGATCCGACACCGGCAGTGCTTTTAGAACCATCAGTGTAGATAAAAATGACATTATCGAACCACGAACAGAGTTCGACAAGCCTCGAGCGATATACCAAATCCGGAGTGCTCTCCTTGGGGTGCAACTAAGTTCAAGGTTGGTGTGAACCTGGGCCTGATGCCAGTGTGGCAATTGGCTCTCGCTCAACCGAAAGGTGGAAGGAAGGGTAAAATCGAGCTGCTGAAGCAGGTGGCGAAACCGAACTCCAGGTGGAAGCAAGGTATCGCAGACAACCGATATTGGCTATCAAGGGAGTCATCAATGAATAATGGGTAAGATGGATGGTTGGGCATTGACAGCAGTCTGCATGCGTACCGAAACAAGAGTATGTCACGCCCAGAGGTCAAGGGTAATACAGCAGCTTCGGCATAAAGGCTGGTATAAATTCCTGATGGTGAATGGAGTTAAGACGGCGGAGAATGGACGGTCGTACAGAAGAGTATACGAAGCTTCCATAGTCCAGCTTCGACTGAACAATGGCCTGGTAAAGGTGAAGCAGGACGGTACGATCCGTTCCCCATGATGTGCCACTAAGGATACGACGAACATTAAGGGATCGGGCACAACGGGCAGCCAGGTAGGACCCGTGTGGGGATCAGCAAAGTTTGCGATCCAACATTAGCCCCAAGAATTTTGTTGTCTCCACGAATGGGAGAGCAACGGGGCCGAGACGTAGGGATGGTGGAAGAAATTCCTTGTATCTCCAGAAGTTTATACCCACCGTTTTCTCAGTGAAGAAACGGAAGCCGTTCGCAATGCTCCAGGCAGTCAAGACAGCGTTGAAGACAACGCTCCAAGAGACACGTCCGCTGGGCGCTGCAATAAATTGCAAAATCGTTTACAAAAAGGGATCCGGAAACGTTAGCTGGAAGGCAATTGACGATTGGATTGATCGCAACGGCAAAGAGAGTCACGCTCAAGACGGTACCCTGTGGCACCCCATTCTCCTGGCGAAAGGTATCTGACAAAACAGAGCCCACCCGTAACCGGAACTTGCGGTCCGCCAAAAACGAATAAAGAGTGGGAGGGGGCCACGAAGGCCCCATGTGTGCAATGTGCGGAGAATACCCGCCCTCCAACAGGTATCGTAAGCCTTCTCCAAGTCGAAGAACACTGCTACCGTTTGACGCTTCCATAGAAAGTTGTTCATAACGAAGGTCGACAAGGTGACGAGGTGATCAGCAGCAGAGCGGTGTCGACGAAAACCAGAAGCAGAAGATCGGGACAGGGGGAGAGCACAGTCTAGCTCCTGCATGGTGAAGGAGACATTATAACTTTCACGATTAAAAGAGTGGAAAGAAGGTGGCCGTGCCTCCTCAGTCTGTTTGCGACGGAGGAAAGCAAAGTGGTAATGGGCAGAGCTCGAAACCTCCGCAAAGGAGCGGCCCAAAGCGTTGGAAACATCAACGGGGTCCACAAGGACTGCGTTCACGACGGCCAGGCCACAAATCCGGGAGTGGACCTTGATGCCGGATAAACGACGTAGGCCACCCCAGACAGCCGAGGAGGGAGTAAATCTGTTAAAAGAACTGGCAAAAGCAGTCCAGCAAGCTTTTTTGCTGTCTTTTATAATATGACGACATTGCGCTCGCAGTCGTTTATAATTTATACAATTCTCCAACGTTGGGTGGCGGTGGAAGGAGCGTAAAGCACGTCGCCGGGCTCTAAGAGCGTCGCGGCAGGCTGCATTCCACCAAGGGACCGGGACGCGACGTGGAGAAGAGGGGGTACGAGGTATGGAACGTTCTGCAGCGGTGAGAATAACCTCTGTCAGGTATTCGACTTGACTATCACAGCTGGGAAAAATCTGATCATGAAAAACAGCCATGGAAGAATAAAGCCCCCAGTCGGCTTGAGAAATGTTCCAACTGGTGGGACCAGGAGATGGGGTATGATGCAGGAAGTGGATTACACAAGGGAAATGATCACTCGAGTACGTGTCAGAAAGTGCATACCACTCGAGCCGACGCGCTAGCTGAGGACTGCATATTGCGAGGTCTAAGTGGGAGTAAGTATGTGTTGTGTCGGAAAGGATGGTCAGTGCACCGGTGTTGAGGCAGACAAGATTAAGATCGTTGAAGAGGTCTGCTAGAAAGGAGCATCTGGGGCAAGGTGCTGGGATTGAAGTCGCCTACCAACACGAAAGGTGAAGGGAGATGGTCAACTAGGTGTAGAACATCTGCCCTAGTAAGGGCAGACGACGATGGCGAATAGATATTACAGAGGGAAAAGGTAAATGTGGAGAGAGTGATGCGGACGGCAACTGCCTGTAGGTGAGTATGCAATGAAATGGGATGGTAATACGCTTCGTCCCGATTGAGCATCAGAACCCCTCCATGGGCTGGAAAACCTTCCACGGGGGCAGGTCGAAACGCACAGAGGTGTAGTGGGGGAAGCCTGCCGGCCGCAGTGGCCGAAGAGACTGAGGCGCTCCAGTCACGGTCTGCACGGCCACTACGGTCGGGGGTTCGAATCCCCCCTCGGCCATGGATATTTGTGCCGTCCTAGTTCGTAAGTAGTTCATAAGTAGTTTGTAAGTTTAGGGACTGATGCCCCGCAGTTAAGTCCCATAGACTATACAAACATTTGAACATTTTTGGGGAAGCCTGCATGATCACGTGGACGTAACTTAGTTTCTTGGATACAGACTAGAAGCGGGCAGTGCAATCTAAGGAGTAGTTTTAATTCCTCCCGATTGGAACGAATGCCGTAAATAATCCCTTGAAGGAAAGCAATGAAAAAAAAATGATAGAAGAAAAGAAGATAAAAAGTAACAAGTAAGCGGGGTCACCTCGATGGCTGCTGAGGACCAGACTTCGAGGGAGCACTGCTATCGCTATCTAGGGGCAAAGGATCGTGTTCCATAGGTTCGACCGACGCGTCTGCCACCTCCCTGAGTTGATCAGCAGGGGCAGTTTCCACCTCCGGTAAAGGGCCAGGTGCCCGGCAGACGGAACGTCCCAGTGAAACAGAAGACGGCCGAGGCCGGCAGTTGTTGGATGGCGTGACCGAATAGTCACACCGAGGCGGGAAAGAGGGGGGGCTGTTGTTTTTGTGAGCCTTCTTAGAGGGATGGCGAGTAGAAGAAGCGGAGGACGGTTGAGAAGACGGAGTTTTGAGAAAATCGTCACGAACAGGTTCTTTTTTGGAACTCCGGGCAGCGTATTTAGGTGCCCGGGATGTGTGGAACTGGTCGACGAATGCACTGTAGAACGGGCAGAAGGGATCGGAGAGGTGGAACGAGCAATTTTTGATCTGACAACCGTGTCACAGAAGGTGAAATCGCAGGTCTGAGTGCCTACCTCCTTAGTTGGTCGAGGGGAGGCGAGGACCTGGCTGTAGGTACCTGCTGGGAGTACAGCGGGCTTCCTACTCACTAATAACTTCTGAGCTTAACGCGAATCTCCTGGATGACCCGCTCTTTTTTATATTCGGGGCAGTCCAGTGAAGAAGCAGCATGGTCACCCGTGCAATTAATGTAGCGAGGGGATGGAGGACATTCACCCTCATGGATGTCCCTGCCACAGATGGCGCACTTGGCTGCATTAGGACAAGATTTACTAGTAGATTAAATCTCTGGCAATGGTAGCAGCTCGTAAGATTGGGTATATACGGGCGAATGGAGATGACGTCATAGCCCGCTTTCACTTTAGATGGTAGGTCAACCCTGTCGAAAGTCAAAAAGACAGTACGAGCCGGCACAAGATCATTGTTAACGTTTTTCATTACACGGTAAACAACCGTAACTCCCTGATCGGACATATAGTTCAGTATATCCTAGTCCGATAACCCATCCAGCGATCTCGTGAACACTACCACCCTCCGCGAAGAGTTGAGGGTGCGGTGAGCCTCTACTTTCACAGGAAAGGTATGCACTAGCGTAGCCCAGAGTAATTTCTGTGGCTGAAAGGCATTTTAATTTCGAGCAACAAGGTCCCATTACGCTGTCTGGAGCAGGTCTTCAAGGGACCTGCAAATGCATCGACACCCTTCTGAATAAGAAAAGGATTCACAGAAGAAAAATCCTGATCATCTGTACGCAATACTACAGGGAACTTTGGAATGTTGGGTAATACTTTCTTGGACTGAGAATCATCATATTTTCTTTTCTAGTTCAGGGTCAGATTAGATTCTGTATGTTTCACAGCGGAAGTGTCCGCCATGATTACCGGCGTCTCCGATGGCGCGCTCCTTGCTCTTGGGGGCCCTCACTGAGGGCGCACCCGCCTTAGGTGGCTGCTCGCACCTCAGGTCACACCTCCCGAGAACGGACCCAGGGACCAATCGGCATGTTCGGAAGGTACCAGCTCGGGTAATCACCCCTCCCTGGGCCCGGCTTGTACCGGGTGGTACGTACGTGCCCTACATGTCTACCCGGGGCGGGGAGTTACGCCTTACCCAGTCACCGGCTACGATACGGCACGGTACACTGCCAAGCATTACTGAAAAAAAAAAAAAAACATTGTGGAAAACCGAAAACTGTTGAGTGAGAAATATATCGAACGACCGTTGGAACTTAAACAATGGCAACTCTGCTGTGGAGACACTATGCAATGGAATCTGCTATTGTCACTTATAGCACACGTTGTTGACATACCTGACGTACCTCCGAAGAAATGGACTCGCCGTCTCATGTCACCGGCGTGCGAACAATCGAGATAAACAGAGTCACTTGTGAGTGAGCGGTCTAAGGTAACGGTGTCACTATGTTTTCGAAACAGGAACAACGGAGTTGGATCAAGATTGAGTGTACCAGAGGTCGTACAGTCGACAGAGTCATCAAAGTCTTCAAGAGGCGTGCAGTGAATCGGCAATGCCGTACAGAAAAGTGGCATGTCGGATAAAAGCCTTCAACGAAGATCGGCAAACTGTGGCAGACACGCATCGGGTAGGTTGTCCTAGCGTCTCTGAAGAAGAAGTGCATACTGTTGCTACGTAAGTCGACAGTGATCGACGCCATACGATTCGTGAGCTCTGTAACGAAACCGGATTAGCGCATACGATTGTGTTTCCCATCCTGAACGCCTGGGCGTGCAAAGAATTGCATCACCATGGGATCTGCACGAATTTGACGGGAATGCAGAAATGGATGCGTTACGACGCTGCTCAAACGCACTTGGAGCGCCGTGAGCGCGAAGGAGAGGCTTTGTTCTGTCGTATCGTAACACTGGTTAAGACATGGGCCACATTGTACGAGCCAAAACTGAAACGCCAATCCAATGAATGGCTTCAGTATGGATAGCAGAGAAGTCTAATGTGCGTTAGAGCACCAATATAGTGAAAGTTATGGTGACTCTCGTGTAAGAATGTGATGGTGTTATCCTAGCGCATTACGTTTCTCTAAGGCAGACCGTCAATGCAAAGTATTACTGTTGGGTTTTGGTGCAGCACCTGCGACCAACTTTGCGAAAGGATCGGCAACACTTCATGCGCAACCCACCCGTTATTTTGCACGGCAATGCACAGGCGCCTACAGCGCAAGCTGTGGTTCCTCTCTTCGGTCGATGGCACTGGGAAGTACTGCACCATCCACTATGCTGCCCGGACGTAAGTCCTTATGACTTTGATTTGGTTCCGAGGGAGAAGGAACCATTTCGTGGCATTCACATCAGAACTGTTCCAGACATTCGACAAGCAGTAGATCGCTCCATTCATACCATTAACTACGCTTTCACTTAACTGGCAACGGGTTCTGCACAACGGTGATGACTACATTGAACGACAGTAACAGGTGCAAACATGTAACGCTTTTGTACCGTTGTGGGAAAATAGTTGGCACTATTTAAGTTCCAACCCTCGTAGTATGAACCCAGAAACATAATCCCTTCGAGGATTCGGAACAGTGTTAGGTACATACTGCGAAATGCTGCAAACAGATCCATTCTTTGCTCTGTGAATAGCATTCCTAAAACTGTACACACAGCGGAAGGAAAAGTTATGGGCTTTCAGTGAACATTAAAGACTGAAAGGTTCGAAACTATAAATGATCCATGTCACCAGTAAAAACAAAAACTGGAGTGGCTGAGCGTTCCAAGGTGAGCGGAGCGCGGAGCGCGCCAATGCTCGCCGTCGGAGGTTCCAGTCTTCCCTCAGGCATGGGTGTATTTTTTCCCTTAGCATAAGTTAGTGTAATTAATTTGCAAGCCTAGGCAATTATAACCAGAGTAGTTAAGTCTCATAGATTTACAAACATTTGACCATTTGGTTTGAAACATTATTCGCAGGGCATCCAAAATTTTCGGCCGTCGGAAACTTAGTAATGCAATTCCCTTTGCATAAAGTGCAAAGTAGGTTACAAGAGATTATGTGACTAGGTATAATTTTTAAGTTTTGACAGCATGGTGAAGCGACCCGAAATGCCGCCCCCAGGGCGTTTATTGCTGATTACGCTCTAATATAAAAACAACATTACCCCTAGCTTTCTGATTTAATCATGGCCATTGCATGACAGTCTCAGACTAAATCGTATAGCCAACTGACTTAATTGGCGGGCAACCGAGATTTCCCACATACTTCGTACAGTTCCGAAAGTGTTGGCAGCATTTCGTTAACATTACAGTTTAATAAGTATTTGTTTATTTGAGTAGTGGCGCGTCAATAGCCATGTGGTGCTCGGCACCATTCCAGGTACTGCACGCCCGCTCTCGCCGGAGGTTCGAGTCCTCCCTCGGTCATGGGTGTATATGTTGTTCTTAGGGTAGTTCAGTTTAAGTAGTTTCTTTCTCTAGGAACCACCGTAATTTGGTGCCACATGATTGCAATCATTTCTATCTAATTGATTACATTTTTGCTGCAGGAAGTCATACTGCAGAAGAAGTTACAGCTTAACTTTATTTCATAACATGAGAAATGAAATAATTACAGTTAAGAGTAGTGTTATAACCAACGAAATGGATATAACTCAAAATTTTAAATTTTACACATATTTGAGACATACGGATCAGGAAAGGATACCGAACCAAACATGGACCTAGATTCCACCACAAAGAAATAAGCGAGGACGATCACGTAAGATGTGGGTATTTAGTATTCAAGAGGAAATGGAGAAACGATGATTGGAATGAGAATGACCAGACAAGCACCGTGTGCATACCTGGTGCAGTCATTCCAGATGGCAGCCAAGCGCATTGAGGCGCTATGCTGCAATGCACAAGGCCGTTCCCAAGGCCGCGATTTCGAATCCCCCTCGTGTGTGGATGTTTGTGCCGTCTTTAGCATAAGCTAAATCATAAGTAGCTAGTAAGATAAGGGACTGAAGACCCCGTAGTTAAGTCCCATTCGCTCTACAAACATTTCAACAAATGAATTCTTCATTCGAGATGTCGAACGAATACTTCAGTCTACCATGATGGGTACGGATTGCAGCCAACTGCAGGTGGTGGCTCACGACGTACCAATGATATGTGTCGCATCGGATCTGAAGAGATTCTCTCAGGTTTTGAGCGGCTATCTGAAGTGAAAAGTAGGAGACGAGGTACTACCGGAAGTAAACTTGTGAGGCAGCATAGTGAGTCGTGCCGGAATAGCTCAGTCGGTAGAGTGCTTGCCCACGAAAGGCAAAAGCCCCAAGATGGTGTCCCGGTTCCGGCACATAATTTCAATCTGCCTGGAAGTGACATATCAGCGCACACTCCGTTACAGAGTGAAAAGTTTCATTCTGGAAACATCCCTTAGACTATGCCTAAGCCACCACTCCACCATATCCATTCTTCCAGGAGGGCAGGCTTGCATGTTTGGCAGGAGAACTTCTGTGAATTTAGGAAAGTTGGAGACGAGGAACACACGGAAGTTGTAAGGTGGAATCGTGAGTCGTGTCGGAAAAGCTCGGTCGGTAGAGCGCTTGCACACTATTTAAATCTGCACTATAGCACACGTATCGCTGCACAGTGAAAAGTTTCGTTCTGGATACATCCTTTAGGCTGTGGCTATGCCACATCTCCACCATATCCTTTCTTCCAGGAGTGCAGTCTTCCATGTTCGGCAGGAGAGGATCAGTGAATTTAGGAAAGTAGGTGACGAGGTATAGGCGGAAGTAAACTTGTAAGGGGGCTTCTTGAGTCGTGTCAGGATAGCTCAGTCGGTAGCGCGCTTGCACACAATTAAAATCTGCCACTGAGTTACATTTCAGCGCACACTATGCTGAAGGGCGAAAAGTTTCATTCTGCAAACATCCCTTAGGCTGTGGCAAAGCCACGTCTCCACCATATCCTTTCTACCAGTAATGGTCTTGCCTGTTTGGTGGGAGAGCTTCTGTGAATCTTGCAAAGTAGTAGACGAGTTACAGGCGGAACTAAAGTTGCAAGGAGCATCGTGAGTCGTGTTGGGATAGCTCAGTCGGTAGAGCGCATGCACACAATTTAAATCTGCCAGGGACTTACATATCAGCCCACACTCCGCTGCAAAGTGAAAAGTTTCATTGTCGAAACTTCCCTTAGGCTGTGGCTAAGCCACGTCTTCACCATATCCTTTCTTCCAGGAGTGAAGTCTTGCATGTTTGGCATTAGAAATTTTTTTTTAAATGTTTGAAAATCTATCTTACTAAAAGGTAGCTTAGAAACTACTTAAACCTATTTAAACTAACCTAAGGACAAACACACACACCCATGCCCCATGCCCCATGCCCACACTCGAACCGCCGGCCGCGGTGGCCGAGGTGACTGAGGCGCTCCGGTCACGGTCAGCACGGCCACTACGGTCGGGGGTTCGAATCCCCCCTCGGGCATGGATATTTGTGCCGTCCTAGTTCGTAAGTAGTTCATAAGTAGTTTGTAAGTTTAGGGACTGATGACCCCGTAGTTAAGTCCCATAAGCTTCAAAAACATTTGAACTTTTTGAACACTCGAACCTCCACGGTGAGCAACCATGCGCTCTGCAGCGAGACGCTTTAGACCGCGCAGCTACTACACCCCGGCTTAGCAGGAGATCTTCAGTGAATTTTGGAAAGTAGGAGACGAGGTACAGGAGGAAGTAAATTTGTAAGGGGGCATCGTGAATTGCGTCGGGATAGCTCAGACGGTAGAGCGCTTGCACACAATTTAAATCTGACAGTGACTTACATATAAACGCAAAAACCGCTGCAGAGTGAAAAGTTTCATTCTAGAAACATCCCTTAGGCTGTGGCTAAGTCACATCTCCAGCATATCCTTTCTTCCTGCAGTGCAGACTTGCATGTTGGCAGGAGAGCTTTTGTGAATTTTGGAAAGCACGTGTCGAGGTACAGGCGGAAAAAAGTTGTAAGAGGGCATCGTGAGTCGTGTCGGGATAGCTCAGTCGGTAGAGCGCTTGCACACAATTTTATTCTGCCAGGAAGTTACATACAAGCGCACATTCCGCTGCAGACTGCAAAGTTTCATACTGGAAACTTCCCTTAGGCTGTGATTAAGCAATGTCTTCACCAAATCCTTACTTCCAGGAGTGCAAGCTTGTATGTTTGGCAGGAGAGCTGCTGTGAATTTTGAAAAGTAGGAGACGAGGTACAGGAGGAAGTAAAGTTGTAACGTGGCATAGTGAGATATGTGGGATAGCTCAGTTGGTAGAGCGCTTTCACACAATTTAAATCTGCCACGGAATTACATATCAGCGCACACTCCGTTGCAGAGTGAAAAGTTTCATTCTTGTAACTTCCCTTAGGCTGTGGCTAAGCAACGTCTTCACCATATCATTTCTACTAGGAGTGCAGTCTTGCATGTTTGGCATGAGAAAATATGTTTGTAAATCTATCGGACTAAACTGTGTGGCCATCAGTCCGTAGCTTACAAACTACTTGAACCTATTGAAACTAACCACCCAGCACCAAGGAGGACACGTACCTCCACGGCGAGCAACCATTCACTCAGCACCGAGAAGCGTAAGACCGCTCGACTGCTCCACTGCGGCTTTTAAGGAGATCTGTGAATTTTGAAAAGTAGGAGACTAGGTACAGGCGGAAGTAAATTGTAAGACGACATCGTCAGTAGTTTCGGGATAGCTTAGTTGGTAGAGCGCTTGCATACAATTTAAATCTGCCACGGAGTTACATCTCAGCTCACGCTCCGCTGCAGAGTGAAAAGTTTCATTCTGGAAACATCCCTTAGGTTGCGGCTAAGCCACAATTCCACCATATCCTTTCTTCCAGAAGTGCAGTCCTTCATGTATAGCAGGAGAGCTTCTGTGAATACTGGAAAGTACAAGACGAGGTACAGGCGGAAGTAAAGTTGTAAGGAGCATAGTGAAACACGTAGGGATAGCACAGTCAACTAGAGCACTTGCACACAATTTAAATCTTTCAGGGAGATTCATATCAGCACACACTCCGCTACAGAGTGATAAGTTTCATTCTGTAAACATCGCTTAGGGATTAGCTAACAGACGTCTCCACCATATTATTTCTTCCAGGATTGCAGTCTTGCATGTTTGGCAGGAGAGCTTTTGTGAATTTTTGAAAGTGGATTACGAGGTACAGGCGGTAGTTGTGACGTGGCATCTTGAGTCGTGTCGGGATAACTCAGTCGGTAGAGCGCTTGCACACGATTTAAGTCGGCCAAGGAGTTACATATCAACGCACACTCCGCTGCTGAGTG
Organism: Locusta migratoria; assembly: GCA_026315105.1. Classification (NCBI taxonomy): domain Eukaryota; kingdom Metazoa; phylum Arthropoda; class Insecta; order Orthoptera; family Acrididae; genus Locusta; species Locusta migratoria. Next base: position 28,198,069 of record CM048745.1, on the reverse strand, counting down.
AAATGTTTCATTCTGGAAACATCCCTTAAGCTGTGTCTAAGCCACGTCTCCACCATTCCCTTTCTTCCAGAAGTGCAGTCTTGTATGTTTGGCAGGAGTGCTTCTGTGAATTTTGGAACGTAGGAAATGACTTACAGGCGGAACTAACGATGTAATCTGGCATCGTGAGTCCTGTCGAGATAGCTCAGTCGGTAGAGTGTTTGCACACAATTTAAATCTGCCATGGAGTTACATATCAGCACACGTTCCGCTGCACAGTGAAAAATTACGTTCTGGAAGCATCCCTCATGCTGTGATTAAGCCACGTCTCCAGCATATCCTCTCGTCCTGGAGTGCAGTCTTGCATGTTTGGCAGGAGAGCTGCTGTGAATTTTGGAAAGTAGGAGACGAGATACAGGCGGAAGTAAAGTTGTAAGACGGCATCGTGAGTCGTGTCACGATAGCTCATTTGGTAGAGCGCTTGCACACAATTTTTATCTGCCAGGGAGTTACATATCTGCACACACTCTGCTGCAGAGAGGGATAAATTTCATTCTGGAAACATCCCTCAACATGTGGTTAAGCTACGTCTCCACCATGTTCTTTCTTCCAGGACTACAGTTCAAATGCTCAAATGTTTGTTAAGCTTATGGGACTTAACTACGGCCGGCCACGGTGGCCGAGGTAACTGAGGCGCTCCAGTCACGGTCAGCACGGCCACTGCGGTCGGGGGTTCGAATCCCCCCTCGGGCATGGATATTTGTGCCGTCCTAGTTCGTAAGTAGTTCATACGTAGTCTGTAAGTTTAGGGACTGATGACCCCGTAGTTAAGTCCCATAAGCTTTACAAACATTTGAACATTTTGAACTTAACTACGGGGTCATCAGTCCCTAAACTTACAAACTACTTATGAACTACTTACGAACTAGGACGGCACAAATATCCATGCCCGAGGGGGGATTCGAACCGCCGACCGTAGTGGCCGTGATGACCGTGACTGGAGCGCCTCAGTCACCTCGGCCACCGCGGCCGGCCAGGGCTACAGTCTTGGATGTTTGGCAGGAGAGCTTCAGCGAATATTGGAAAGTACAAGAAGAGGTACAGGCGGCAGTAAAGTTGTAAGGAGCATAGTGAGATATGTCGGGATAGCACAGTCAGCTAGAGCACTTGCACACAATGTAAATCTGCCAGGGAGATTCATATCAGCACGCACTCCACTACAGAGTGATAAGTTTCATTCCCGAAACATCCTATAGGCTTTGGCTATGCCACGTCTCCACCATCTTCTTTCTTCCAGGAGTGCAGTCTTGCATGTTTGGCAGGAGAGCTGCTGTGAATTTTGGAAAGTAGGAGACGAGGTACAGGAGGAAATAAAGTTGTAAGGGGTAATAGTGAGTCATGTTGAGATAGCTCAATCGGTAGAGCTCTAGTACACAATTTAAATCTGCCAAGGAGATTCATATCAGCGCACACTCCGCTACAGAGTGATAAGTTTCATTCTGTAAACATCGCTTAGGGATTAGCTAACAAACGTCTCTACCATATTCTTTCTTCCAGGAGTGCAGTTTTGCATGTTTGGCAACGGAGCTTCTTTGAAGTTTGGAAACTAAGAGACGAGGTACAGGCGGAATTAAAATGGTATGGGGGCATCGTGAGTCGTGTCGGGAGAACTCAGTCGGTAGGGCGCTTGCACACAATTTTAATCTACCAGGGAGTTACATATTAGCGCACACTCCGTTGCAGAGTGAAAAGTTTCATTCTGGAAACCTCCCTTAGGCTGCGGCATAGCCACGTCTCCACCTTATTCATTCTTCCAGGAGTACAGTCTTGGAAATTTGGCAGGAGAGCTTCTGTGAATTTTGGAATGTAGCAGACGAGGCACGGGTTAAAGCGAAGTTGTAAGGGGTGCATCTTGAGTCGTGTCGGTATAGCTCAGTCGGTAGAGCGCTTGCACACAATTTAAATCTACCAGCGAGTTTCATATCAGCGCACACTCCGCCGCAGAGTGGAAAGTTTCATTCTGGAAACATTCCTTAGGCTTTGACTAAGCCACGTCTCCAAAATATCCTTTCTTCCAGGAGTGCAGTCTTGCATGCTTGGCAGGAGAGCTTCTGTGAATTTTGGAAAGTAGGGGACGAGGTACTGGCGAAAGGAAAGTTTGAGGCGGCATCGTGAGGTGTGTCAGGATAACTCAGTGGGTAGAGCGCTTGACCGTGAAGTGCACTTCCAGAAGTGCAGACTTGCATGTTTGGCAGGAGAGCTTCTGTGAAGTTTGGAAAGTTGGGGACGAGGTACTGGCGGAAGAAAAGTTATGAGGCGGCATCGTGAGGCATGTCGAGATTGCTCAGTGGGTAGAGCGCTTGACCGCGAAAATCAAAAGTCCTAGGTTCGAGTCCCAGTCGCGTCACACATATTTAATGTTCCAGAATGTTTCTTATCAGCGCACACTCCGCATCAGAGTGAAAAGTTTAATTCCGGAAACATCCCTTAGGCTATGGTTACGCTATGTCTCCACCATATCCCTTCCTCCATGAGTGCTAGGATTGCTTGTTTTGCAGGAGAGCTTCTGTGAAGTTTAGAAAGTAGGAGACGAGGTACTGGCGGAAGTAAAGTTGTGAGGCGGCATCGTGTGTTGTGTCGGGATAGCTCAGTCGGTAGACCCTGGCCCGCGAAAGGCAAAAGTCCCAGGTTCGTTTCCCGGTTCCGGCTAACAATTTTAATCTGCCGGGAAGTTTTGTATCAGCGCACACTGAACTGCAGAGTGTAAAGTTTCAGTCAGGAATATGTGAGTCGTTGGAAAATAAAGACAACCACAGTTCACGCAAAGGTTCTAATAAATTTTATCACTTCGTAGAGGGTATGTTAAATTGCATGCTCCTTCACTGACGTCCAGAAAATGATTTATATACAAATTGGTGATAATAACGTGTTTTTAAGTTTATTGGATTATTTCACTTGCGATGATGTACGGCGAAAAAAATAAACAATAAACTAGAGGAAGATTATATTCATATAGTAGGCAAACCGGAACAAATAATTTGTGTGAATGTATCTAACTTCTTCTCAAAATTCCGGGAGGAATGTTAACGAGGCAAGGTGCAAAATTTATTTGTGTAAGGGGACGGGTAATGAGAGAGTTGGGTTGACTATTCAAAGCTTTCATCATCAATATGCTAGCTGGGAATTGTATATTTAACATTTTGAGGAAATACTCAATAAACCCCCTCATGCCACAACAGAAATATCTTCTTACGAGATACTGACAGGTTGCGACAGAAGAGCTGGTGAAATCCATGAAGTTTCGGGCGTGTAGCCCCGTACAATTAGCTTCTTCTAACATTTCGGTTGCGTGTTGTCCAGCCATCTTCAGAGTGAGCCTAACGACTGACGCTCCAGCATTCGCTTCGACATTTCAAACCCGCGGACCGCGTTGCTGAGCAAGTGTCAACAGATGCCAGTGACGTTGGTACAACATATGTATGAACTACGTCCGCGCACCCTGTCTTCGCACAGGTACCGACGTATTACAGTGAGCTGTGCTTTGAGAACGTCTTTCTAAGTTTGTTTAATGAAGAATCGGATTTCATCATTTATCCAAAGTGAAGCAGCTGCGTCTATTAATTCGTCCCCAAGGAAATTTAAATGGAATCTTTCACTACTGAGACCCAGAGAAACGAAATGGTTCTAAGATTTCGACGCTTTCGTATGTTATACAACGCTCAGTGTGAATACAGTGCTCTTCCACCACCGGTGTACTTGTTTGTATTTGTTTACTTGCGATATTCCGAACATTTCTCATAGACTGTACGTGTTGCCTGTCTGATTTATGGAAGGCCCACTCACAGAGGATGTTGTAACCTGCAGTCTTCCGAAGCTCAAAGGCGTCCTAAATGGAATCGAAGAGTGCTGCCGTCTTTGGTGCGTTTGGGAGGAGGCGGAGGGACGGAAGGGGTCTAAAACAGATTCACGTTGTGTTTGCTGAGAATCGACCCTAATTTTGATGACAGGCTATCTACATAACCCACGTATGAAAAGACAGCCATGGATTTACATATTTCAGTTCTTTCTCTGCATTCCTAATACCTACCACTGACTTATTCCGTAGATCCTTCTACATGTGATGTAGCTTCAATAAATGTTTGCAGCTGTAGACGCTCGTCCTGTAGATTGCTCGGATCAAAAATAATGTGTACTTTCTCTTTCTTGTCTTCTCCGTCAAGCTTGGTACTGAGGACACTCGTCGTAAGGGAAAAGTGGTGGCAACTTCTGACCACGGACCGTGCAACCAGAGATGTACGGTAACTCGTACGTATGTTTCACTTGTTTGCCACCCACCAAAGTCTCTTTCTCATAAGTACCTGTGTCAAATGCCCCTTGGCGCCGTTCTCGGCTGTAAAAGGAGCAGGCAGTGTTGCAGCGTGAGTTGATATTAAAACATAGCAGTAGTCAATGGCGTTCAAACATATTGGAAAAAAAGGAACAAGTTAGAAATAAACATTAATATTTTGAAATAACTTTGGAAGAAATAAAGAGTAAATATGTTTCTTTTGTATACAGAGAGAGAAATATTTATAGGCAATTCAAGGAAATTAACATCAAATTAGAGTTTACTAGAGACAATACATTGAGGTTCATAATAGCTCGACAGAGAGTTTCAGGGTAGATTGTATGGTAGCCACTTACATATCTCAACCATATATTTTACTATTCTTCATAGAATAGATGACTGGATGAATTATTCCCAGTGCCACAATACATGTGAAATTTATAAATTATCTATTATTATTGAAACTATAATCTTATCATAATTGATTCTTTCTAAATCTGCTTATGGTTATAGCATGATATCAATTACAGTAATATATAGATGGTATAAGAAGGAATTGAGACAAATACTTTGTACATTATAAGCACTGAACTATAAAACTTTATACTTTAGTCGAACACATAAATACATAGCTGTACAACTTCACAATGTGGTTGGATATAATTTCTAATATCTTCTTTCTCTCATCAATGGACTATTTAATTATTCTAACCTCTATACTAGTATTGTTAAATATGTGTCTTATAAATGTACATTGGTTCTTACCCATTATATGTCATAAGTGGCATTCCTTCCATGTAACTGAATTATCTACATTCATTATGATGTAATGTTTCGTCATTACCACATATGGTTTATTTTGGTACAGTAATTGTCAAAGTATTTGAACACTGCATTGTTAAAAATTGTTTTAAATGATCTCTAAAGTATCTAATAGTACGATAGTGTAAATAATGTAAGGTATATCAAATGCCCTGCAGATCAAATTAATTGAAAAATATGAATTTTGACTGGTATGATGATTAGTGATTAGGTAGACCTTCGATTAGGAATCACAGTGATGTTGGGGTACTTGGAATAGTTTTTTGTTTACCTTTAAACTTTTATATATTGCCAGATCATTGTTGGCGTTTGGTTGAATATTTGTGTAGACAGTTATTTTAATGTGCATACATTCCACTTGCCAGTTTCACATAATTTCACATCGCTCACCGCATAATTTAATTTTTGTGTATTTTCATTACTGGCCTATTTCTGCAATTCGGTTTGTGCTTCAATGTGTAAGAGCTTCATTTTCGCTTATTTTCAGATTACGATGGTGATTCTGTTTAAAGAACTTGTTCTCGCGTATTTGGCAGATACTATCGTGTAACGTTTTCGTCTGCGATTTGTGTACCTCACGTCCAGTCAGAGGCCATCGCTTCAGCTGCTGGGCATCGGGCAGTCCACGGCCACCTTCTGTCAGTGTCACGTCGTCCAGAGCTCACAGCAGCAGACTCAATTTTCGTGTAGTTTCATTACCGTTAGTGCTTCTGTTTCTAAGAGCTGTACTGTTGCGAAATTTCGTTAGAACTTGCGTTTGAGAGTTTTGAACACTGGGGGACCGTTTATCATAGGTCAGTCAGCTACCGGCCGCAGTAGTGTAGTGGCGAGTGGCAGTATTTAGCGGCTTTGTTCCACTCTTTAGGCGTTTTCTGCACCACTGCAGGATGGATGGGCCGTGTGCACGCTGGAGGACGTGGCCACTGTTCGCGCACACCTGAACGTCATCAGGAGAAGCAGAGCTAGTACAATGAGTCTCGATAATTCTGCTGCCAATGTGGTGTGGCTAAAATTCTACTCCAGTCTTCGACAGAACCACAAGAAAGAGGAAATTTGAATATTACCATGTAATATTATTTCTTGATTTGCCGGTGACATTTGGAGTTTACGATAATTCCTATCCAAATTCCTTCTTTGGTATCTATGTACAAACCGAAGTCCATGCGAGTTCACTGAAACTTTCCGACTGTCTTCGCAAATATTTTGTCCATTTAGTATCCTTCAAGTGTTATGATTTATGTGTGGTTACTAAAATAATTGCATATAATCTTTCATTTCCTGCATTGCGTTCCGTAAACTTAAGAGACTTAAATCGATTATACCAGTCACCATCAGAAGGCTGTTGTTAAGTTCTCCTATCGGAGAATCAAATCACAAATAATTTGTTGGTCTGCTTTATAGCCTATCCCCTGACCTCAGTTTGCGAAACTGTTCTCCCATTCAATTCACTCAGGACATCACAGAAATTGTATATGAGATACAATGGATTGATGTGTTGAGGATATCTGTTTATTAATACAGTTATTATGGGTCACAGTACAGAAGAAAGAATATGGGAAAAAAGGAGAAAAGAGGCGAAACTGTGAAACAGATATATGTAATGTATCTGTGTACCATTTGGTTTAGAAAATATAAAAGAATAACAACAACAGAAATTACACTTCTTACTGCTACAAAAGAGACAGTATAAATAACTGAAAACACAAAGGTAATATTAATACAATCAGAATTCTCATGGTTACTTTTTCGGTTTGATAATATTGTTATTAAAACAATCTGTAGGGACGTATTCTAAGTCGAGCAATGGGAATGTCGTCGCTAGTGTCATTTTGTGTGCGGTAGGCCGTCAGCTCTCTAGAGATGGCGTCCTCTTCCGGCGCTGGAGAGTTTGCTGGTGCTGCGAGGAGTCATAGCCCGATGCAGGCAGCGAGGATCCGCCACAGCACGAACACCAGCACCAGAGCAGCCAAGCCCACCAGCGAGAAGTGCAGGATGGTTAACCTGAACCAGAAACGCAAGTAGTTAAAAGTAATACACTCTGACAGTTCAGTCTTTCTGTTCGTAATTGGCGACTAATGGAAGGCTGACTGGTATATTCCGATATTCGAAATATAAACCAGAACGATTTTTTCTTGAAACACAAGTTTCTCATATAAAATGAGCATCAAGTACCAACATAATTAAATATGAAAAACGAAACCGAGAGACATAACAGGGAACACGTGGGAAGGGCCGTGCGGTTTTAGCCGCTCCCGTTGGAGGTTGGAGTCCCCCATTGGAGCATGCCTGTTATCCTGAGGATACCTTAGTCCAGGGGCCGATAACCACAACAATTTGACCCTTTAGATAAATAAATTTTTGAACATTTGAGTTGCCCTTTCAAGTGTTGGGGGTTGGGTTGTTCCGTTGGGAGAGAAGAACTAAAGTACTGATGTTATGTCACCCGATGGCCAGAGAAAGGACGGCGGATAGTAAAGGAGGGGAAGCGGAAAGGAAATGCAGTTCGGCAAGTAAAGAAGGAAGGAAGGCTACATTAGCTCGGTGCCCCTTACTCGCCACGCACATACTCACGAAAGAACCGAGAGGCCCCTGTGGGGTACCTTATCGAAGGGGTGTGGATGTACAACGATTGCTATTGTCCCTGTAAAGTTAGTTCACTTTAATGTGCATCATAATATGTGGTGTAAGTAGGTGTAGAATACCGGTTCAAAGACAATTTTGTAGGTGCATAACAGGCTGTCACACCCCTCCACACCCCCTGTGCCACTTATGAGATACTTGAGAGGTCCCCTCCTCCTCCATAGAGGTCAAGGTCAAGGGCGTTTTCTAGGACAATCGCGGTTTCTGGGACAACCGTGACTAATTCACCATTTATAACCGTAACTGTAAAAAAATTGCATGATATTTGGCCACCACACGATGACTACAAGACTTCCCCCCCTCACACCTCCGAAGTCAAGTTAACGTTCTGGGAATCAAACCTGTGACCTCCGACCTCACAATCCCCCCACAGTCTGCGTGTTCCGAGTATTTTATATTATGTAGAGCCATCGCTGTTTATGTAAACAATTGACTCCCTCTTCCATACACAACAATAAATCTATTAAAAAAAACCTTATCGCTATCACGCCATGGACCCGTGGTAACGCAAAACTGGCGGCACGCATGTGGGCGAGGCTAAAAGTGGCGCGACTGGTCCAGGAGAGCGACAGGAGCGAGGGGAGTGAGGGGAGCGAGGGGAGAGAGGGGAGCGATGGGAGCAAGGGGATCGAGGGGAATAGGGGAGCGAGGAAAGGGAGGGGAGCAAGGGGAGCGAGGGGAGTGAGGGGAGCAAGGGGAGGGAGGGGAGCGAAGGGAGCGACGGGAGCGAGGGGAACGAGGGGAGTGAGGGGAGTGAGGGGAGCGAGGGGAGCAAGGGGAGCGAGAGAAGCGAGGGGAGCGAGGGGAGCGAGGGGAGCGACGGGAGTGACGGGAGCGACGGGAGCGAGGGGAGTGAGGGGAGCGAGGGCAGCGAGGGGAGTGAGGGATCGAGGGAAGTGAGGGGAATGAGTGGAGCGAGGGGAGCGAGGGCAGCGAGCGGAGTGAGGGGAGCAAGGGGAGTGAGGGGAGGAAGGGGAGCGAAGGGAGCAACGGGAGCGGCGGGAGCGAGGGAGCAAGGGAAGCGAGTGCAGCGAGCGGAGTGAGGGGAGCGAGGGGAGTGAGGGGAAGGAGGGGAGTGAGGGGAGCGAGGGGAGCGAGGGCAGCAAGCGGAAGTGAGGGTAGCGAGGGGAGTGAAGGGAGCGAGGGGGGTAGGGGAGCGAGGTGAGGGAGGGGAGCAAGGGGAGCGAGGGGGAGTGACAGGAGCAAGGGGAAGGAGGGGAACGATGGGAGCGAGGGGAGCAAGGGGAGCGAGGGCAGCAAGTGGAGTGAGGGGAGCGAGAGGAGTAAGGGGAGGAAGAGGAGCGAGGGGAGCGAGGGGAGTGAGGGGAGCGAGGGGAGCGAGGGCAGCAAGCGGAGTGAGGGGAGCGAGGGGAGGGAGGGGAGCGGGGGACCGACGGGAGCGACAGGAGCGAGGGGAGCGAGGGAGCGAGAGGATCGAGGCGAGCGACGGGAGCGAGGGGAGTGAGGGGAGCGAGGGGAGCGAGGGGAGCGAGGGGAGCGAGGGGAGCGACGGGAGCGAGGGGAGCGAGGGGAGCGAGGGGAATGAGTGGAGCGAGGGGGGTGAAAGGAGCGAGGGCAGCGAGCGGAGTGAGGGGAGAGAGGGGAGTGAGGGGAGGAAGGGGAGTGAACGGATTGACTGGAGCGACGGGAGCAAGGGGAGCAAGGGGAGCGGGGGGAGTGAGCGGAGTGAGGGGAGTGAGAGGAGCGAGGGGAGTGATGGGAGGGAGGTATGCGAGGGGAGCGAGGGGAGCGAGGGGAGCAAGGGAAGCGAAGGCAGCAAGCGGAGTGAAGAGAGCAAGGGGAGTGAGGGGAGGAAGGGGAGCGAGGGGAGCAAGGGGAGCGAGGGGAGCGAGGGGAGCGAGGGGAGCGAGGGCAGCAAGCGGAGTGAGGGTAGCGAGGGGAGTAACGGGAGGGAGGGGAGTAGGGGAGTGAGGAGAGGGAGGGGAGCAAGGGGAACGAGGGGAGTGAGGGGAGCAAGGGGAGGGAGGGGAGCGACGGGAGCGAGGGAAACGAGAGAAGTGAGGGGAGCGGGGGGAGCGAGGGGAGCAACGGGAGCGTGGGCAGCGAGGGAAATGAGTGGAGCGAGGGGACAGAGGGGATCGAAGGCAGCGAGCAGAGTGAGAGAGCGAGGGGAGCGAGGGCAGCAAGCAGAGTGAGGGGAGTGAGGGGAGTGTGGGGGGGGAGTGAGCGACGGGAGCGAGAGCAGCGAGCGCAGTGAAGGTGCGAGGGGAGCGAGGGGAGTAAGGGGAGGAAGGGGAGCGAGGGGAGCGAGGGGAGCGAGCTGAGTGAGGGGAGCAAGGGGAGCGACGGGAGCGAGGGGAGCGAGGAGAATGAGAGGAGCGAGGGGTATGAAAGGAGCGAGGGCAGTGAGCGGAGTGAGGGGAGCGAGGGGAGTGAGGGGAGGAAGGGGAGTGAAGGGAGCGAGGGGAGCGAGGGGAGCAAGGGGAGCGAGGACAGCAAGCGGAGTGAAGAGAGCAAGGGGAGCGAGGGCAGCAAGCGGAGTGAGAGAGCAAGGGGAGTGAGGGGAGGAAGGGGAGCGAGAGGAGCGAGGGGAGCGAGGGGAGCGAAGGGAGTGAGGGGAGCGAGGGCAGCAAGCGGAGAGAGGGTAGCGAGGGGAGCGAGGGGAGTAAGGGGAGGAAGGGGAGCGAAGGGAGCGAGGGGAGCGAGGGGAGCGAGGGGAGCAAGGGCAGCAAGCGGAGTGAGGGGAGCGAGGGTAGGGAGGGGAGTGGGGGAGCGACGGGAGCGACAGGAGCGAGGGGAGCGAGGGAGCGTGAGGAGCGAGGCAAGCGACAGGAGCGAGGGGAGCGAGGGGAGTGAGGGGAGAGAGGGGGGCGATGGGAGTGAGGGGAGCGACGAGAGCGAGGTGAGCGAGGTGAATGAGTGGAGCGTTGGGAGTGAGGGGAGCGAGGGCAGCGAGCGGAGTGAGGGGAGCGAGGGGAGTGAGGGGAGGGAGGGGAGCGGGGGGAGCGACGGGAGCGACAGGAGCGAGAGGAGCGACGGGAGCGAGAGCAGCGAGCGCAGTGAGGGTGCGAGGGGAGCGAGGGGAGTAAGGGGAGGAAGGGGAGCGAGGGTAGCGAGGGGAGCGAGGGGAGCGAGCTGAGTGAGGGGAGCGAGGGGAGCGAGGGGAGCGACGGGAGCGAGGGGAGCGAGGGGAATGAGTGGAGCGAGGGGAGTGAAAGGAGCGAGGGCAGCGAGCGGAGTGAGGGGAGCGAGGGGAGTGAGGGGAGGAAGGTGAGTGAGGGGAGGAAGGGGAGTGAGGGGAGGAAGGGGAGTGAAGGGAGCGAGCTGAGCGAGGGGAGCAAGGGGAGGGAGGGGAGCGACGGGAGCGACAGGAGCGAGGGGAGCTAGGGGAGCGAGGGCAGCAAGCGGAGAGAGGGGAGCGAGGGGAGCGAGGGGAGTAAGGGGAGGAAGGGGAGCGAAGGGAGCGAGGGGAGCGAGGGGAGCGAGGGGAGCGAGGGGAGCGAGGTGAGCGAGGGCAGCAAGCGGAGTTAGGGGAGCGAGGGGAGCGAGGGGAAGGAGGGGAGTGGGGGAGCGACGGGAGCGACAGGAGCGAGAGGAGCGAGGGGAGCGAGCTGAGTGAGGGGAGCAAGGGGAGCGAAGGGAGCGAGGGGAGCGAGGAGAATGAGAGGAGCGAGGGGTATGAAAGGAGCGAGGGCAGTGAGCGGAGTGAGGGGAGCGAGGGGAGTGAGGGGAGGAAGGGGAGTGAAGGGAGCGAGCTGAGCGAGGGGAGCAAGGGGAGGGAGGGGAGCGATGGGAGCGACAGGAGCGAGGGGAGCTAGGGGAGCGAGGGCAGCAAGCGGAGAGAGGGGAGCGAGGGGAGCGAGGGGAGTAAGGGGAGGAAGGGGAGCGAAGGGAGCGAGGGGAGCGAGGGGAGCGAGGGGAGCGAGGGGAGCGAGGGGAGCGAGGGGAGCGAGGGCAGCAAGCGGAGTGAGGGGAGCGAGGGGAGCGAGGGGAAGGAGGGGAGTGGGGGAGCGACGGGAGCGATAGGAGCGAGGGTAGCGAGGGAGCGTGAGGAGCGAGGCGAGCGACAGGAGCGAGGGGAGCGAGGGGAGTGAGGGGAGCGAGCGGAGTGAGGGGAGCGAGGGGAGTGAGAGAAGGGAGGGGAGCGGGCGAGCGACGGGAGCGACAGGAGCGAGAGGAGCGACGGGAGCGAGAGCAGCAAGCGTAGTGAGGGTGCGAGGGGAGCGAGGGGAGTAAGGGGAGGAAGGGGAGCGAGGGGAGCGAGGGGAGCGAGGGGAGCGATCTGAGTGAGGGGAGCGAGGGGAGCGAGGGGAGCGACGGGAGCGAGGGGAGCGAGGGGAATGAGTGGAGCGAAGGGAGTGAAAGGAGCGAGGGCAGCGAGCGGAGTGAGGGGAGCGAGGGGAGTGAGGGGAGGAAGGGGAGTGAAGGGAGCGAGGGGAGCAAGGGGAGCGAGGGCAGCAAGCGGAATGAAGATAGCAAGGGGAGTGAGGGGAGGAAGGGGAGCGAGAGGAGCGAGGGGAGCTAGGGGAGCGGGGGAGCGAGGGGAGCGAGGTAAGCAAGGGGAGCGAGGGCAGCAAGCGGAGTGAGGGTAGCGAGGGGAGTTAGGGGAGCGAGGGGAGTAGGGGAGCAAGGAGAGGGAGGGGATCAAGGGGAGCAAGGGGAGTGAGGGGAGGAAGGGGAGCGAGGGGAGCGAAGGGAGCGAGGGGAGTGAGGGGAGCGAGGGGAGCAAGGGCAGCAAGCGGAGTGAGGGGAGCGAGGGGAAGGTGGTGAGGGAGGGGAGTGGGGGAGCGGGGGAGTGACCGGAGCGACAGGGGCAAGGGGAGCGAGGGGAGCGAGGAGAGGGAGGGGAGCAAGGGGAGTGAGGGGAGTGAGGGGAGCAAGGGGAGTGAGGGGAGCGACGGGAGCAAAGGGGGCAAGGGAGCGAGGGCAGCAAGCGGAGTGAGATGAGCGAGGGGAGCGAGGGGAGTAAGGGGAGGAAGGGGAGCGAGGGGAGCGAGTGGAGCGAGGGGAGCGAGGGGAGCAAGGGCAGCAAGCGGAGTGAGGGGAGCGAGGGGAGTGAGGGGTGGGAGGGGAGCGGGGGAGCGACGGGAGCGACAGGAACGAGGGGAGCGAGGGGAGCAAGAGGAGCGAGGGAGCGAGGGGAGCGAGGGGAGTGTGGGGAGCGAGGGGAGCGAGGGGAGTGAGTTTAGCGAGGGGAGCGAGGGGATCGAGGGCAGCAAGCGGAGTGAGGGGAGCGAGGGGAAGGTGGGGATGGAGGGGAGTGGGGGAGCGGGGGAGCGACCGGAGCGACAGGAGGAAGGGGAGTGAGGGGAGCAAGGGGAGCGACAGGAGCGAGGGAGCGAGGGGAGCGAGGGGAGCGAGGGGAGCGAGGGGAGCGAAAGGAGAGAGGGGAGCGATGGGAGCGAGGGGAGCGAGGAGAATGAGTGGAGCGAGGGGAGCGAGAGAGACGAGGGGAGCGAGGTCAGCGAGCGGAGTGAGGGGAGCAAGGGCAGTGAGGGAGGAAGGGGGGTGAAGGGAGCGACGGGATTTACAGTAGCGAGGGGAGCAAGGGGAGTGAGGGCAGCGAGCGGAGTGAGGGGAGCGAGGGGAGCGAGTGGAGTAAGGGAAGCGAGGGGGGCGATGGGAGCGAGGGCAGCGAGGGGACCAAGGGGAGCGAGGGGAGCGAGGGCAGCAAGCTGAGTGAGGGGAGTGAGGGGAGTGTGGAAAGGGATGGGGGCGGGGGAGCGAGGGGAGTGAGGGTAGCAAGCGGAGTGAGGGGAGCGAGGGGAGTGTGGGGAGGGAGGTGAGCTAGAGAACGACTGAAGCGACAGGAGCGAGGGGAACGAGGGGAGTGAAGGGAGCGAGGGGAGCAATGGGAGCGAGGGCAGCGAGCGGAGTGAGGGGAGCGATTGGAGTCTGGGGAGGGAGGGGAGCGAGGGGAGCGAGGGGAGCGAAAGGAGAGAGGGGAGCGACGGGAGGGAGGGGAGCGAGGGGAATGAGTGGAGCGAGGGGAGCGAGGGGAGTGAGGGGAGCGAGGGCAGCGAGCGGAGTGAGGGGAGCAAGGGGAGCGAGGGGAGTAAGGGGAGGGAGGGGAGAGAGGGGAGCGAGGGGAGGGCAGCAAGCGGAGTGAGGGGAGCGAGGGGAGTGAGGGGAGGAAGGGGAGCGATGGAAGGGAGGGGAGCGACTGGAGCAAGGGGAGCGAGGGAGCGAGGGGAGCGAGGGGAGCGAGGGGAGCGACGGGAGCGAGGGGAGCAAGGGGAGCGAGGGGAGCGAGGGGAGCGAGGGTAGTGAGGGGTGCGAAGTGAGCAAGGGGAGCAAGGGGAGCGAGGGCAGTGAGGGCAGCGAGGGCAGCGAGGGAAGCTAAGGGAGCGTGGTGAGTGAGGGGAGCGAGGGGAGGGGGAGAGCGACAGGAGTGAGGCGAAATATGGGAGTTAGGGTTGCGAGGGGAGCGAGGAGCGAGGGGAGCGAGGCAGGCAAGCGGAGCAAGGGCAGCGAAGGGAGTGTAGTGTGTGAGGGGAGAGAGGGGAGCGAGGGGAGAGACGGGAGCTAGGGGAACGAGGGGAGCGAGAGGAGCGAGGGCAGCGTGTTGAGTGAGGGGAGCGACGGGAGCAACGGTAGCGAGAGGAGTGACGGGAGCAACGGGAGCGTGAGGAGTGTGGGGAGCGAGGGGAGTAACGTGAGCGACAGAAGCCAGGGTAGCGAGGAGAGCGAAGGGAAATAGGGGAGGAGGGGAGCGAGGGGAGCGAGGGGAGTGAGGGGACGGAGGGGAGCGCGGGGAACGAGGGGAGTGAGGGGAGTGAGGGGAGCAAGGGGAGTGAGGGCAGCGAGGGGAGCGATGGGAGCGAGGGGAGCGAGGTCAGCGAGCGGAGTGAGGGGAACAACGGGAGTGAGGGGAGGAAGGGGAGTGAAGGGAGCGACGGGATTGACGGGAGCGAGGGGAGCAACGGGAGCGAGGGCAGCTAGCGGAGTGAGGGGAGCGAGGGGAGCGAGGGGAGAAAGGGAGCGAGCGGAGCGAGGGGAGCGAGGGGAGTGAGGGGAGCGACGGGAGCGAGGGGAGCGAGGGTAATGAGTGGAGTGAGGGGAGCGAGGGAGCGAGGGCAGCGAGCTGAGTGAGGGGAGCAAGGGGAGTGAGGGGAGGAAGGGGAGCGAAGGGAGCGACGATAGCGACGGTGCGACGGGAGCGAGGGGAGCGACGATTGCGAGGGAAGCGAGTGGAGCGAAGGGAGCGATGGGAGCGAGGGCAGCGAGGGGAACAAGGGGAGCGAGGGGAGCGAGGGCAGCAAGTGGAGTGAAGGGAGCGAGGGGAGTGTGGGGGGGGACGGGAGTGGAGGAGAGAGGGGTGCGAGGGGAGCGAGGGAGTATGGAGAGCGAGCGGGCAACGGGAGCGTGGGGAGCTAGGGAGCGACGGGAGCAAGGGGAGTGACAAGTGCAAGGGGAGCGATGGGAGCGAGGGGAGCGTGGGTGGCGGGGAGTGAGTGGTGTGAGGGGAGCGAGGGGAGGGATGGGTGCATTTGGAGCGATGGGTGCGAGGGGACATATGGGAGTGAGGGGAGCAACGGTACCGAGGGGAGAGACGCAAGTGAGGGGAGCGAGGGGAACGAGGTGAATAAGGGGAGCGAGGGGGGAAGTGGAGTGAGGGGAGATATTGGAGTGTGGGAGCGAGGGGAGTGACACAAGTTAGGGGAACGAGGGGATCGAGGGAGGAGGGTAGCAATGGGAGTGAGGGGAGCGATGGGAGAGATGGGAGCGAGGGGAGCCATTTGAACGAGGGTAGCGAGGGGAGCGAGGGGAGCGACGCAAGTCAGGGGACCGAGGTGAGTGAGCGGAGCGACAGGAGCGAGGGGAGCGAGGACAGCGGGGGGAGCGAGGGCAGCGAGCGGAGTGTTGGAAGTGAGGGGAGCGATGGGAGTGAGGGGAGCCATTTGAGCGAGGGTAGCGAGGGGAGCGAGGGGAGCGACGCAAGTCAGGGGAGCGAAGTGAGTGAGCGGATCGACGGGAGCGAGGGGAGCGAGGGGAGCAAGGGGAGCTAGGGCAGCGAGAGGAGCATGGTGTGCGAGGGCAGGGAGGGGAGCAAGGGGAGAGACGGCAGGTAGGGAGCGAGGGAAGCGAGGGAGTGAGGGGAGCGACGGGAGCGAGGGGAGCAACGGAAGCGAGGGGAGCGAAGGGAGCGAGGGGAGCACAGGAAGAGGGGAGCGTGGGGACTGAGGGGAGCGAGGGGAGGGAGGGGAACAAGGAGAGCGAGGGGAGCGAGGGGAGGTACGGGAGTGTGGGGAGTGCGGGGAGTGATGCAAGTGAGGGGAGTGAGGGCAGCGAGGTGCGTGAGGGGAGCGAGGAGAGCGAGGGGAATGAGGGGAGCGAGGGGAGCGTGGGGAGTGAGGGGAGCAAGAGGAGCGTGAGGAGCGAGGGGAGCCAGCGGAGCGAGGAGCGAGGTGAGCGAGGGAAGCAAGGGGAGCGAGGGCAGCGATAGGAGCATGGTGTGTGAGGGGAGGGAGGAGAGCCATGGGAGCGAGGAGAGAGGAGAGCGAGGGGAATGAGGGGAGCGAGGGCAGCGAGGGGAGATATGAGAGTGAGGGGAGCGAGGAGAGTGACTCAAGTTAGTAGAGCGAGGAGAGCGAGAGGGGTAGGGGAGCATTGGGAGTGAGGGGAGCGAGGAGAGCGAGGGGAGCGAGGGGAGCAAGGGGAGCAAGGGGAGCAAGGGGAGCGAGGGCAGTGAGGTGAGCGTGGGAGGAGGGGAGTGAGTGGAGTGAGCGGAGCAAGGGGAGCGATGGGAGCGATGGGAGCGAGGGGAGCCATTTGAGCGAGGGGAGCGACGGGAGCGACGCAAGTCAGGGGAGCGAAGTGAGTGAGCGGAGCGACGGGAGTGAGGGGAGCGAGGGGAGCAAGGGGAGCGAGGGCAGCGAGAGGAGCATGGTGTGCGAGGGCAGGGATGGGAGCAAGGAGAGAGACGGCAGGTAGGGAGCGAGGGAAGCGAGAATGTGAGGGGAGTGAGGGGAGCGAGGGGAGCGAGGGGAGTGAGGGCAGCGAGGGGAGCGACGGGAGCGAGGGGAGCGACGCAAGCGAGGGTAAGTGAGGGGAGCGATGGGAGTGAGGAGAGCGAGAGGGGCAACGAGAGCGAGGGGAGCTAGGGAGCGACAGGAGCAAGGGGAGTGACAAGAGCAAGGGGAGCGAGGGAAGCGAGGGGAGCGAGGGGAGCGTGGGAGGAGGGGAGTGAGTGGAGGGAGGGGAGCGAGGGTAGGGAAGGGAGCAAGGGGAGCGAGGGGAGCGAGGGGACATATGGGAGTGAGGGGAGCGACGGTAGTGAGGGGAGAGATGCAAGTGAGGGGAGCGAGGGGAGCGATGTGAGTGAGGGGAGCGAGGGGAGATATTGGAGTGAGGGGAGCGAGGGGAGTGACACAAGTTAGGGGAACGAGGGGATCAAGGGGGGAGGGGAGCAAGGGGAGTGAGGGGAACGAGGGGAACGAGGGGAGCGATGGGAGCGAGGGGAGCCATTTGAGCAAGGGGAGCGACGCATGTCAGGGGAGCGAGGTGAGTGAGCGGAGCGACGGGAGCGAGGGGAGCGAGGACAGCGCGGGGAGCGATAGCAGCGAGCGAAGTGAGGGGAGCGAGGGGAGCGAGAGGAGCGAGGGGAGCGACGGGAGCGACGGTAGCGAGGGGAGCGAAGGGAGCGAGGGGAGCGAGGGATGCACAGGAGGAGGGGAGAGAGGGGACTGACGGGAGCGAGAGCTGGAGGAGCGAGGAGAGCGATGGGAGCAAGGGGAGCGACGGAAGCGAGGGGAGCGAAGGGAGCGAGGGGAGCACGGGAAGAGGGGAGCAATGGGAATGAGGGGAGCGAGGGGAGGGAGGGGAACAAGGAGAACGAGGGGAGCGAGGTGAGGTATGGGAGTGTGGGGAGTGCGGAGAGTTATGCAAGTGAGGGGAGCGAGGGGAGCGAGGTGCATGAAGGGAGCGAGGAGAGCGAGGGGAATGAGTGGAGCGGGGGAGCGTGGGGAGCGAGTGGACCAAGGGGAGCGTGGGGAGCGAGGGGAGCCAGGGGAGCGAGGAGCGAGGTGAGCGAGGGAAGCAAGGGGAGCGAGGGCAGCAATGGGAGCATGGTGTGTGAGGGGAGGGAGGGGAGCGAGGGGAGACGCGGGAGCTAGGGGAATGATGGGAGCGAGGGCAGCGAGGGGAGTAAGGGGAGTGAGGGGAGTGGGGGGAGCGTGGGGAGTGAGGGGAGTGAGGGGAGCGAGGGGAGCGACGGGAGCGAGGGGAGCGACGGAAGCGAGGGGAGCGAAGGGAGCGAGGGGAGCGAGTGATGCATGGGAGGAGGGGAGAGAGGGGACTGATGGGAGCGAGAGGAGCGAGGAGAGCTATGGGAGCAAGGGGAGCGACGGAAGCGAGGGGAGCGAAGGGATGAGGGGAGCACGGGAAGAGGGGAGCGAAGGGAATGAGGGGAGCGAGGGGAGGGAGGGGAACAAGGAGAGCGAGGGGAGCGAGTGGAGGTAGGGGAGTGTGGGTTGTGCGGGGAGAGATGGAAGTGAGGGGAGCAAGGGGTGCGAGGTGCGTGAGGGGAGCGAGAAGAGTGAGGGGAATGAGGGGAGCGAGGGGAGCATGGCGAGCGAGGGGACCAAGGGGAGCGTGGGGGGCCAGGGGAGCGAGGAGCGAGGTGAGCGAGGGAAGCAAGGGGAGCGAGGGCAGCAATGGGAGCATGGTGTGTGAGGGGAGGGAGGGGAGCGAGGGGAGACGCGGTAGCTAGGGGAACGATGGGAGCGAGGGCAGCGAGGGGAGTGAGGAGAGTGAGTGGAGTGGGGGAGCGAGGGGAGTGAGGGGAGTGAGTAGAGCGACGGAAACGAGGGGTGCGTGGCAAGCGAGGGGAGCGAGGGGAGCGACGGGAGTGAAGGGAGCAAGGTGAGCGAGGGGAGCGAGGCGAGGGAGAGCAGCCACAGGAGCAACGGGAGCAAGCGGATCGACGTGAGCGCAGGGAGCGACTGTAGCGAGGGGAGCGAGGGGAGCGAGGGGAGCGATGGGACTGCGGGGAGCGTGGGGAGCGAGGGGAGTAACGTGAGCGAAAGAATGCAGGGGAGCGAGGAGAGCGAAGGGAAGAAGGGGAGGAGTGGAGCGAGGGAAGCGAGGGGACGGAGGGGAGCGAGGGGAGCGAGGGGAGTGAGGGGAGCATGGGGAGCATGGGGAGCGAGGGTAGCGAGGGTAGCAAGGGGAGCGAGGAGCCAGGGGAGTTAAGGGAGCGAGGGGAGCACGAGAGGAGGGGAGCGAGGGTAGTGTGGGGAGCGAGGGGAGCGAGGGGAGTAACGTGAGCGACAGAAGCCAGGGGAACGAGGAGAGCGGAGGGAAGTAGGGGAGGAGTGAAGCGAGTGGAGCGAGGGGACGGAGGGGAGCGAAGGGAGCGAGGGGAGCTAGGGGAGTGAGGGGAGCATGGGGAGCGAGGGGAGCGAGGGGAGCGAGGGGAGCAAGGGGAGCGAGGAGCAAGGGGAGTTAAGGGAGCGAGGGGAGCACGGGAGGAGGGGAGTGAGGGGAGTGTGGGGAGCGAGGTGAGGGAGGGGAGCAAGGGGAGCGAGGGGAGCGAGGGGAGGTATGATAGTGAGGGGAGCGCGGGGAGTGATGCAGTGAGGTGAGCGAGGTGAGCGAAGCGGGGAGGGGAGCGAGGGGAGCGAGGGGAGTGAGAGGAGCGAGGGGAGCGAGGGGAACGAGTGAGCGAGGGGAGCGTGGGGAGCGAGGGGAGCCAGGGGAGGGAGGAGCGAAGTGAGCGAGGGAAGCAAGGGGAGCGAGGACAGTGATGGGAGCGTGGTGTGTGAGGGGAGGTAGGTGAGCAAGGGGAGACGCGGGAGCTAGGGGAATGATGGGAGCGAGGGCAGCGAGGGGAGTGAGGGGAGTGAGGGGAGCGGGGGGAGCGAGGGGAGTGAGAAGAGCGAGGGCGGCGAGGGCAGCGAGGGCAGCGAGGGCAGCGAGGGCAGCGAGGGCAGCGAGGGGAGCGAGGGGAGCGAGGGGACCAAGGGGAGCGTCGCGAGCGAGGGTTGTGAGGTGAGTGAGGGGAGCGAGGGGAGCGAGGGGAGTGAGGGGAGCGAGGGGAGCGAGGGCAGCGAGGGCAGCGAGGGCAGCGAGGGCAGCGAGGGGAGTGAGGGGAGCGAGGGGAGCGAGGGGAGCGAGGGGAATGTGGGGAGCGAGGGGAGCGAGGGCAGCGAGAGGAGTGACGGGAGCGACGGGATCGTGAGGAGTGTGGGGAGCGAGTCAAGCGAAGAGAGTAACGTGAGCGACAGAAGCCAGGGGAGGGAGGAGAGCGTAGGGAAATGGGGGAGGAGAGGAGCGAGGGGAGTGAGGGGAAGGAGGGGAGCGAGGGAACCAAGGGGAGCGATGGGAGCGTGGGCAGCGAGGACAGCGAGGGGAGTAAGGGGAGCAAGGGGAGCGAGGGCAGCGAGGGGAGCGATGGGAGTGAGGGTAGTGAGAGGAGCAAGTGAGCGAGGGGAGCGAGGGGAGCGACGGGAGCGAGCTGAGCGATGGGAGAAAGGGAAGCAAGGGGAGCGATGGGAGTGTGGGCAGCGATGGCAGCGAGGGGAGCGTGGTGTGCGAGGGCAGCAAGGGGAGCGAGGGGAGAGACGGGAGCTAGGGGAGCGAGGGGAGCGAGGGCAGTGTGCGGAGTGAGGGGAGTGAGGGCAGTGAGGGCAGTGAGGGCAGCGAGGGTAGCGAGAGAAGCGAGGGGAGCCAGGGGAGCGAGGGCAGTGAGGGGAGTGAGGGGAGTGAGGGGAGTGAGGGCAGTGAGGGCAGCGAGGGCAGCGAGAGAAGCGAGGGGAGCCAAGGTAGCGAGGGTAAAAGAGGGTAGTGAGGTGAGTGAGGGGAGCGAGGGGAGCAATGGGAGCGAGGGGAACTAGGGAGCGAGGGGAGCTAGGGGAGTGAGGGGAGCGAGGGGCCGGAGGGGAGCGAGGGGAGCGACGGGAGCGAGGGGAGCGAGGGGAGCGAGGGAAGCAAGGGGAGCGAGGGGAGCGACGGGAGTGAAGGGAGCAGGGGGAGCTAGGGGAGCGAGGGTAGGGAGGGCAGCGACAGGACCGACGGGAGCGAGGGGATCAACGGGAGCGAGGGCAGCGAGCGTAGCAAGGGGAGTGAGGGGATGGAGGGGGTCATGGGGAGCGAGGGGAGTGAGGGGAGCATGGGGAGCGAGGGGAGCGAGGGGAGTGAGGGGAGCAAGGGGAGCGAGGGAAGTGAAGGGAGCAAGGGAAGCGAGGGCTGCGAGGGGAGCGTGGTGTGCGAGGGCAGGGAGGGGAGCGAGGGGACAGACGGGAGGTAGGGGAGCGAGGGGAGCGAGGGGAGCGAGGGCAGTGAGGGGAGTGAATGGAGTGAGGGGAGCGAGGGGAGCGAGGGGAGTGAGTGGAGTGAGGGGAGCAAGGGGAGCGAGGGGATCGAGGCAAGTGAGGGTAAGCGAGGGAAGCAAGGGGAGCGATGGGAGTGTGGGCAGCGAGGGCAGCGAGGGGAGCGTGGTGTGCGAGGGCAGCAAGGGGAGCGAGGGGAGAGACGGGAGCTAGGGGAGCGAGGGGAGCGAGGGCAGTGAGGGGAGTGAGGGGAGTGAGGGCAGCGAGGGGAGCGATGGGAGTGAGGGTAGCGAGAGGAGCAAGTGAGCGAGGGGAGCGAGGGGAGCGAAGTAAGCGAGGGGAGCGATGGGAGCGAGGGGAGTGAGGGGAGCAAGGGGAGCAAGGAAACATATGGGAGGTAGGGGAGTGAGGAGAGCGAGGTGAGTGAGGGTAGCGACGGGAGCGATGGGAGCGAGAGGAGCGAGGGCAGCGAGGGGAGCGACGGCAGCGAGAGGAGTGTGGTAAGCGAGGGTAGCAAGGGGAGCGAGAAGAGCGAGGGGAGCGACGGGAGCTTGGGGAGCGCCAGAAGCAAGGGGAGCAAGAGGAGCGAGGGGAGCACGGGAGGAGGGGGGCGAGGGGAGTCAGGGAAGCGAGGGGATGTAGGGGAGCAAGGGGAGCGACGAGAGCCAGGGAAGAAAGGGGAGTGAGGTCAGCATGTGGAGCGTGGTGTGTGAGGGGTGGGAGGGGAGCGAGGGGAGATACGGGAGCTAGGGGAACGAGGGGTGCGAGGGCAGCGTGGGGAGTGAGGGGAGCGAGGGGCGCGAGGGGAGTGATTGGAGCGAGTGGAGCGACGGGAGTGAGGGGAACAAGGCAAGCGTGGGGAGAGAGGGGAGCGAGAGGAGCGAGAGGTGCGAGGGTAGAGAGGGAAGCAAGGGGAGCGAGGGCAGCGCGTGGAGCGTGGTATGTGAAGGGAGGGAGGGGAGCGAATGATGAAACGGGAGCTAGGGGAACGAGGGGTGAGAGGGCAGCGAAGTGAGCGAGGGGAGCGATGGGAGCGAGGGGAGTGAGGGGAGCAAGGGGAGCAAGGAAACATATGGGAGTTAGGGGAGTGAGGGGAGCGAGGTGAGTGAGGGTAGCGACGGGAGCGATGGGAGCGAGAGGAGCGAGGGCAGAGAGGGGAGCGACGGCAGCGAGAGGAGTGTGGTAAGCGAGGGTAGCAAGGGGAGCGAGAAGAGCGAGGGGAGCGACGGGAGCTTGGGGAGCGCCAGAAGCAAGGGGAGCAAGAGGAGCGAGGGGAGCACGGGAGGAGGGGGGCGAGGGGAGTCAGGGAAGCGAGGGGATGTAGGGGAGCAAGGGGAGCGACGAGAGCCAGGGAAGAAAGGGGAGTGAGGTCAGCATGTGGAGCGTGGTGTGTGAGGGGTGGGAGGGGAGCGAGGGGAGATACGGGAGCTAGGGGAACGAGGGGTGCGAGGGCAGCGAGGGGAGTGAGGGGAGCGATGGGAGCGAGGGGAGTGATTGGAGCGAGTGGAGCGACGGGAGCGAGGGGAACAAGGCAAGCGTGGGGAGAGAGGGGAGCGAGAGGAGCGAGAGGTGCGAGGGTAGAGAGCGAAGCAAGGGGAGCGAGGGCAGCGCGTGGAGCGTGGTATGTGAAGGGAGGGAGGGGAGCGAATGATGAAACGGGAGCTAGGGGAACGAGGGGTGAGAGGGCAGCGAGGGGAGTGAGGGGAGCGAGGGGAGCGAGGGGAGTGATTGGAGCGAGGGGAGCGACAGGAGCGAGGGGAGCAAGGCAAGCGTGGGGAGAGAGGGGAGCGAGAGGTGCGAGGGGAGAGATGGGAGCGAGGGGAGCGAAGGGAATGATGGGAGCGAGGGGACTGCGGGGAGCGTGGGGAGTGAGGGGTGTGTGGGCAGCAAGCGGAGCAACGGGAGCGAAGGAAGCAAGGGGAGTGAGTGGAGCGACAGGAGCGATGGGAGCGAGGGGAGCAAGAGGTGCGAGGGGAGCGATGGGAGGGAGGGGAGCGAGGGGAGTGACGGGAGCGAGGGGACTGTGCGGAGCGTGGGGAGTGAGGGGAGCGAGGGCAGCGAGCAGAGCGAAGGGAGCGAAGGGAGCAAGGGGAGTGAGTGGAGCGACAGGAGCGATGGGAGCGAGGGGAGCAAGAGGTGCGAGGGGAGCGATGGGAGGGAGGGGAGCGAGGGGAGCGACGGGAGCGAGGGGACTGCGGGGAGCGTGGGGAGTGAGGGGAGCGAGGGCAGCGAGCGGAGCGAAGGGAGCGAAGGGAGCAAGGGGAGTGAGAGGAGCGATGGGAGCGACGGAAGCGTGAGGATGTGGGGAGCGACGGGAGTAACGTGAGCGACAGGAGCCATGGGAGCGAGGAGAGCAAAGTGAAATGGGTGAG
Organism: Locusta migratoria; assembly: GCA_026315105.1. NCBI lineage: Eukaryota > Metazoa > Arthropoda > Insecta > Orthoptera > Acrididae > Locusta > Locusta migratoria. Next base: position 28,174,697 of record CM048745.1, on the reverse strand, counting down.
GAGGGGAGCGAGGGGACGGAGGGGAGCGAGGGGATTGAGGGGAGCATGGGGAGCGTGGGGAGCGTGCGGAGCAAGGAGAGCGAGAGGAGTGAGGGGAGCAATGGGAGCGAGGGGAGATATGAAAGTGAGGGGAGCGACGGGAGCGAGGGGAGCGACGGGAGCGAGCTGAGCGATGGGAGCAAGGGAAGCAAGGGGAGCGATGGGAGTGTGGGCAGCGATGGCAGCGAGGGGAGCGTGGTGTGCGAGGGCAGCAAGGGGAGCGAGGGGAGAGACGGGAGCTAGGGGAGCGAGGGGAGCGAGGGCAGTAAGGGGAGTGAGGGGAGTGAGGGTAGTGAGGGCAGTGAGGGCAGCGAGGGTAGCGAGAGAAGTGAGGGGAGCCAGGGGAGCGAGGGCAGTGAGGGGAGTGAGGGGAGTGAGGGGAGTGAGGGCAGTGAGGGCAGCGAGGGCAGCGAGAGAAGCGAGGGGAGCCAAGGTAGCGAGGGTAAAAGAGGGTAGTGAGGTGAGTGAGGGGAGCGAGGGGAGCAATGGGAGCGAGGGGAACTAGGGAGCGAGGGGAGCTAGGGGAGTGAGGGGAGCGAGGGGCCGGAGGGGAGCGAGGGGAGCGACGGGAGCGAGGGGAGCGAGGGGAGCAAGGGAAGCAAGGGGAGCGAGGGGAGCGACGGGAGTGAAGGGAGCAGGGGGAGCTAGGGGAGCGAGGGTAGGGAGGGCAGCGACAGGACCGACGGGAGCGAGGGGATCAACGGGAGCGAGGGCAGCGAGCGTAGCAAGGGGAGTGAGGGGATGGAGGGGGGCATGAGGAGCGAGGGGAGTGAGGGGAGCACGGGGAGCGAGGGGAGCGAGGGGAGTGAGGGAAGCAAGGGGAGCGAGGGAAGTGAAGGGAGCAAGGGAAGCGAGGGCTGCGAGGGGAGCGTGGTGTGCGAGGGCAGGGAGGGGAGCGAGGGGACAGACGGGAGCTAGGGGAGCGAGGGGAGCGAGGGGAGCGAGGGCAGTGAGGGGAGTGAGTGGAGTGAGGGGAGCGAGGGGAGCGAGGGGAGTGAGTGGAGTGAGGGGAGCAAGGGGAGCGAGGGGATCGAGGCAAGTGAGGGTAATCGAGGGAAGCAAGGGGAGCGATGGGAGTGTGGGCAGCGAGGGCAGCGAGGGGAGCGTGGTGTGCGAGGGCAGCAAGGGGAGCGAGGGGAGAGACGGGAGCTAGGGGAGCGAGGGGAGCGAGGGCAGTGAGGGGAGTGAGGGGAGTGAGGGTAGTGAGGGCAGTTAGGGCAGCGAGGGTAGCGAGAGAAGCGAGGGGAGCCAGGGGAGCGAGGGTAAACGAGGGTAGTGAGGGGAGTGAGAGGAGCGAGTGGAGCAATGGGAGTGAGGGGAGCGACGGGAGCGAGGGGAGTGACGGGAGTGAAGGGGGCAAGGGGAACGAGAGGAGCGAGGGTAGGGAGGGCAGCGACAGGAGCGACGGGAGCGAAGGGGGCAAGGGGAACGAGAGGAGCGAGGGTAGGGAGGGCAGCGACAGGAGCGACGGGAGCGAGGGGATCGACGGGAGCGAGGGCAGTGAGCGTAGCGAGGGGAGCGAGGGGAAAGAGGGGAGCGAGGGGACCGAGGGGAGCGACGCAAGCGAGGGGTGTGCGGTGAGCGAGGGGAGCGAGGGGAGCGAACGGAGCGACGGGAGCGAGGGAACTGGGGGAGCGTGGGGAGTGAGGGGAGCGAGGGAAGCGAGCGGAGCGAAGGGAGCGAAGGGAGCAAGGGGAGTGAGAGGAGCGACAGGAGCGATGCGAGCGTGAGGATTGTGGGGAGCGACGGGAGTACCGTGAGCGACAGGAGGCATGGGAGCCAGGAGAGCAAAGTGAAATGGGGAGGAGGGGAGCGAGGGGACGGAGGGGAGCGAGGGGAGCGAGGGGTGTGAGGGGAGCATGGGGAGCGTGGGGAGCGCGCGGAGCAAGGGAGCAAGGAGAGCGAGAGGATTGAGGGGAGCAAGGGGAGCGAGGGGAGCGAGGGGAGATATGAAAGTGAGGGGAGCGACGGGAGCGAGGAGAGCGACGGGAGCAAGGGAAGCAACGGGAGCGATGGGAGTGTGGGCAGCGAGGGCAGCGAGGGGAGCGTGGTGTGCGAGGCCAGAAAGGGGAGCGAGGTGAGAGACGGGAGTGAGGGGAGTGAGGGGAGCGAGTGGAGCAATGGGAGCGAGGGGAGCTAGGGAGCGAGGGGAGCTAGGGGAGCGAGGGGAGCGAGGGGCCGGAGGGGAGCGAGGGGAGCGACGGGAGCGAGGGGAGTGACGGGAGTGAAGGGGGCAAGGGGAGCGAGAGGAGCGAGGGTAGGGAGGGCAGCGACAGGAGCGACGGGAGCGAGGGGATCGACGGGAGCGAGGGCAGTGAGCGTAGCGAGGGGAGCGAGGGGAAAGAGGGGTGCGAGGGGACCGAGGGGAGCGACGCAAGCGAGGGGTGTGCGGTGAGCGAGGGGAGCGAGGGCGGCGAGCGGAGCGACAGGAACGTGGGGACTGCGGGGAGCGTGGGGAGTGAGGGGAGCGAGGGCAGCGAGCGGAGCGAAGGGAGCGAAGGGAGCAAGGGGAGTGAGAGGAGCGACAGGAGCGATGGGAGCGTGAGGATTGCGGGGAGCGACGGGAGTAACGTGAGCGACAGGAGCCATGGGAGCGAGGAGAGCAAAGTGAAATGGGGGAGGAGGTGAGTGAGGGGACGGAGGGGAGCGAGGGGAGCGAGGGGTGTGAGGGGAGCATGGGGAGCGTGGGGAGCGTGGGGAGCGTGGGGAGCGTGCGGAGCAAGGGGAGCAAGGAGAGCGAGAGGAGTGAGGGGAGCAAGGGGAGCGAGGGGAGCGAGGGGAGATATGAAAGTGAGGGGAGCGACGGGAGCGAGGGGAGCGAGGGGAGCGACGGGAGCGAGGGAAGCAAGGGGAGCGATGGGAGCGTGGGCAGTGAGGGCAGCGAGGGGAGCGTGGTGTGCGAGGCCAGCAAGGGGAGCGAGGAGAGAGACGCGATCTAGGGTAGCGAGGGGAGCAAGGGGAGCGAGGGCAGTGAGGGGAGTGAGGGGAGTGAGGGGAGTGAGGGCAGTGAGGGCAGCGAGGGCAGCGAGAGAAGCGAGGGGAGCCAAGGTAGCGAGGGTAAACGAGGGTAGTGAGGGGAGTGAGGGGAGCGAGAGGAGCAATGGGAGCGAGGGGAACTAGGGAGCGAGGGGAGCTAGGGGAGTGAGGGGAGCGAGGGGCCAGAGGGGAGCGAGGGGAGCGACGGGAGCGAGGGGAGCGAGGGGACCGAGGGGAGCTAGGGGAGCGAGGGGAGCGACGGGAGTGAAGGGAGCAGGGGGAGCGAGGGGAGCGAGGGTAGGGAGGGCAGCGACAGGAGTGACGGGATCTAGGGGATCGACGGGAGCGAGGGCAGCGAGCGTAGCAAGGGGAGCGAGGGGAGCGAGGGGACGGTGGGGGGCGAGGGGAGCGAGGGGAGTGAGGGGAGCATGGGGAGCGAGGGGAGCGAGGGGAGTTAGGGGAGCAAGGGGAGCGAGGGCTGCGAGGGGAGCATGGTGTGCGAGGGCAGGGACGGATGCGAGGGGACAGACGGGAGCTAGGGGAGCGAGTGGAGCGAGGGCAGTGAGGGGAGTGAGGGGAGCCAGGGGAGCGAGGGGAGTGAGTACAGTGAGGGGAGCAAGGGGAGCGAGGGGAGCGAGGCAAGTGAGGGTAAGCGTGGGGAGCGAGGGGAGTGAGGGGAGCGAAAGGAGCAACGGGAGCGAGGGGAGGTAGGTAGCGACGGGAGCAATGGAGTGACAAGAGCAAGGGGAGCGAGGGGAGCGGGGCAGGAGGGGAGCGAGGGGAGTGAGGGGAGCGAGGGGAGGGAGGGGAGAAAGGGGAGCGAGGGGAGCGAGGTGAGATATGGGAGTGAGGGGAGCGACGGGAGCGAGGGGAGTGACAGGAGCAAGCTGAGTGCTGGGAGTGAAGGAAATAAGGGGAGCGATGGGAGCGTGTGGAGCGAGGGCAGTGAGGGGAGCAAGGGGAGCGAGGGGAGCGAGAGCAGCAACGGGAGCGATGGGAGTGAGGGTAGCGAGGGAAGCAAAGTGATCGAGGGTAGCGAGGGGAGCGAGGGGAGTGAGGGCAGCGAGGGCAGCGAGAGAAGCATGGGGAGTGAGGGGAGCGAGGGGAGTGAGTGGACTGCAGGGAGCGAGGGGAGCGAGGGCAGCGAGGGGAGTGGGGGGAGTGAGGGGAGCGAGGGGTGGGAGGGGAACGACTGGAGCGAGTGGTGCGAGGGGAGCGAGGGGAGATATGGGAGTGAGTGGAGCGTGGGGAGAGAGGGGAGCGAGGGTGGTGACGCAAGTGAGGGGAGCGAGTTGAGCGAGGTGAGTGAGGGGAGCGACGGGAGCGAGGGCAGCAAGAGGAGTGTGGGAAGCGAGGGGAGCGAGGGGAGCGAGAGGAGCGAGGGGAGCAACGGGAGCAAGGGGAGCGACAGAAGCAAGGGGAGCGAGGGGAGCGCGGGAGGAGGGGAGCGAGGGGAGTGAGGGAAGCGAGGGGAGGGAGGGGAGGAAGGGGAGCGAGGGGAGCGAGGGGAGATATGGGAGTTAGGGGAGCGAGGGGAGCGAGGGGAGCGACGCAAGTGTGGGGAGCGAGGTGAGTGAGGGGAGCGAGGTTGGAAAGGAGCGAAGGGAGATATGGGAGTGAGGGGAGCGAGGGGAGCGACGCGTGGGGAGCGAGGGGAGTGAGGGGAGTGAGGGGAGCGAGGGGAGCGAGGGGCCGGAGGGGAGCGAGGGGAGCGACGGGAGCGAGGGGAGCGAGGGGAGTGAGGGGAGCTAGGGGAGCGAGGGGAGCGACGGGAGTGAAGGGAGCAGGGGGAGCGAGGGGAGTGAGGGTAGGGAGGGCAGCGACAGGAGCGACGGTAGCGAGGGGATCGACGGGAGCGAGGGCAGCGAGCATAGCGAGGGGAGCGAGGGGACAGAGGGGGGCGAGGGGAGTGAGGGGAGTGAGGGGAGCATGGGGAGCGAGGGGAGTGAGGGGAGTGAGGGGAGCAAGGGGAGTGAGGGAAGTGAGGGGAGCAAGGGAAGCGAGGGCTGCGATGGGAGCGTGGTGTGCGAGGGCAGGGAGGGGAATGAGGGGACAGACGGGAGCTAGGGGAGCGAGGGGAGCGAGGGCAGTGAGGGGAGTGAGGGGAGTGAGTGGAGTGAGGGGAGCAAGGGGAGCGAGGGGAGCGAGGCAAGAGGGTACGTGTGGGGAGCGAGGGGAGTGAGGGGAGCGAGAGGAGCAACGGGAGCGAGGGGAGGTAGGTAGCGACGGGAGCAAGGGAGTGACAAGAGCAAGGGGAGCGAGGGGAGCGCGGCAGGAGGGGAGTGAGGGGAGTGAGCGGAGCAAGGGGAGTAAGGGGAGCGAGGGGAGCAAGGGGAGATATGGGAGTGAGGGGAGCGACGGGAGCGATGGGAGCGACGTGAGCAAGCTGAGTGCCGGGAGCGAAGTAAACAAGGGGAGCGATGGGAGTGTAGGCAGCGAGGGCAGTGAGGGGAGCAAGGGGAGCGAGGGGAGCGGGGGGAGCGAGGGGAGTGAGGGCAGCGAGGGCAGCGAGAGATGCGTGGGGAGTGAGGGGAGCGTCGATTTCGAGGGGAGCGAGGGGAGCGAGGGGAGCGTGGGGAGCGCAGGGAGCGTGGGGAGCGCAGGGGCATGGGTAGCGTGTGGAGCGAGGGGAGCAAGGGGGGTGCCTTGGTGAACAAGAGGAAGATCAAATACATTTTGATTCCTATAATGATCAAATTTCATACACATAGCAATCTAACGTTTGTGCATCTAAGAGGTTGCATTGCAATAAATTTTACAATGTTTCACTATTAATCTTGAAAGTCGAAAGACATACATCATTTTCCATAGGCAGAGGAGGAGATGACGCAGGAAGTGCATTGGACTGCCCCTTAAAATAACCAGGCCACTACTGCGGTCTTCCCCGGCGACCCTGCCCAATCGGAGAAAAGGCGCAAGGAAAAGAAGAAGAGAAGATGGGAGCAGGAGATGAACTGCGAAGGGGAAGTTCGACAGGGACGAAATGACCTGAGAGAGAGAGAGAGTGTGTGTGGGATGGACAGTGGGTGAGATGGGAGGGGAAGAGATGGACAAAAAAGAGAGGCGAAACTGCGGACTGAGTAGAATGTGAAACAAATAAATACCGGGCATCGCAAGGATTTCACCTAGTCAGTATTACAAAACTGTATGTCTTTAGGGTTGTTTGTTTATTGTGTGTGCGTGTGTGCATTAGACATGTTATCGTAATCTAGTGAACCATTTTTACGAAACTTGGCACTCATCTTCCTTAAAGCACTCACTTTGGTAGAAAGTAGGAACTACGTTGTAAAGAGGCCCTTAGGCGACCCATAATGGGGACTGGTGGTGGCAGCTCTGTGAATGTACCTCATGAGGAGAGCAGCAGCGGGTTTTCTTTTGACAGGATGGACGTTAATTCATTGTCATTCAAAAACTGCACTCTTACTCGAGGTATGGGGGAAGAGGGTGGTAGGAATTTTATGACCTGTTGTGAAAATTGATTCAAATGTTTGTTAACCTTATGGTACGTAACTGCGGGGTCATCAGTCCCTAAACACAAACATCCATGGAACTCTGCACGGCTCAAAATTGGTCAAAATGACGTTGAATTGCATCCATCTTGAAAAAATGGCCGGGAATACTTGGTTGGGAATGAAGGGACGGAAGTGTTTAAGCCTGTCAATAAAGGAAAGCCGGCCGTGGTGGCCGAGGTGACTGAGGCGCTCCCGTCACGATCAGCACGGCCACTACGGTCGGGGGTTCGAATCCCCCCTCGGGTATGGATATTTGTGCCGTCCTAGTCCGTAAGTAGTTCATAAGTAGTTTGTAAGTTTAGGGACTGATGACCCCGTAGTTAAGTCCCATAAGCTTAACAAACATTTGAACATTTTTTTTTGAATAATGGAAAGGCATAACGTGAGTATTGAAGTGTGACGTATTGTAACGAGTAACAGAATATAATGGTAAACCAGATACACATCTCCAAATATCCGTTTAGCGCATATACGTTTTTTTTGTGTATACAGGTTTGTAATAAATGATTTTAATGGGGAGAGCGTTGTAAGCAGATCAAGAACCAGCTTTCACAGGGCTCAGTCCCGGCAGTTTGTTCTAAAATGCTATTAAGCTACTTTGACCATGAGTGTAAAGGATAAGTGGAATAAGAAATAGGTGGGCTGTCGTCAGTTGCATGGGCTTTTGCATATAATGCTGCACGGATTTTAGAAACTTCTTTGTGTTAATGCCATAGTTTTTTAAGCTGTTCGTTACCGACACGTCCCTTCCCACATTTCTTTTCTTATAGTTTCAGTGAACGAAGACAGCAATCATAATTGAGACGCCGCAGCTGGTAAATATTGTCGGACGTTGTTCACATATTCGGTTGGAAAATGTACATGCGTAGATAGAATTAATTGAATTATAAGACAGGAAGGAAATTATCGACATTATCCAGTACTTAAAGTAACCTTCATCACACAAGTGCAAGTCGACAAATGCCTATTGTGTGCTACTCCGGCACACTCGCTGGAGCCACGCTACAACACTTATTCGTTGAGCGAGCAGACAAAACACATCCTGTGCTAAACACTTTGTTACGAAACGCTAAGGGTTACAGTGCACCATGATGTTCGGTGCGATAGCGTCACGGTTTACGGCCACCGCCTCGGTCGCGCTATGAAGTCGACAATCATTTGGGGCATCTGAACGCTGGTGGTATTTTCGAGAGTGAAGATATCATTCTGTACGTTATTGCCATTGGTTCTTTCTCGGTTCTGTGCAACTAAGATATCAGCATAAATTTAACAAACATTTAACAAACATTTGTTTCCACAAATTACAGTTCCCCTAAGAGAAATGGTATTGCTGTAATACGTTGTCGGACATAGTTGATCCACCTTGGAACAAAAGTTCTAACGGTACTCAAAGAAAAATAAACAATAGACTTGTAGGATATAGTGGCCATGAATTTTATAAATTGCAAATGTAGTATAGAAACGAATATTACAATTTCTCGAGGAAGAACAGCAAAAGTCATCAAAACTACGAGTGTGGACAAGTGATTGTGAACATCCACAGCGGCATCCAACTGATCCATAGTCAATGTCTTGCTAAAATACTTAATGGTAGGCATCCGACCCCATATTGGTCCGTTACAATGCCAGATACGATTATGTCAAATGAATGTGCAGAGAACCAAACTACGCTATAAGATAAGCTTAGTAGTACGAGGACAAGAATTCCAAATAACGGCGAGCCCGGGGTTCGCCACTTGGCATCCCCAGAGGTTAAGGAGCAGGCATTAATTTGATATTGCGAACAACGAACGCATGGAGGTAGAGTAACTTGTAAATTTCGAGTCTAAGTGTCGACTTTTCGTGTTTCTTCATCGTAGCAAGAGCCTTACTGTGTGAAAATAAGGAGACAAACGAAGGAAAATTAGAAGAGTAAAAGATTCGAACGCTGATCTCTTTCATTTAGAAGCCAACGCTGTTTATTCTGATACGGACGCTGACGTAGTAGGACAGCGTTAGACACCGATGGATTTCAGTTACTATACAAAATAGAAAACCACGGTTTTCCGTCGCTTCCCGATAAGTTCTGCCAATTCTGAATAGGTAGTAGACCTATGTTTCTGCATATCCTCGGAAAACGCCTACGCTGAAGTGTGTGATGGTGTGATGGCGTAAATGCGAAGATGCGTAACACGAGGTCCTGGGATCGAGCGATGAGTGCGACAGGTTTGTTTTACACGAGTACACAAGCAGATCAGTTGCAATCCGCATATTCCACATACGTAACATTTCTCGCAGTAACAACTTTTGAAGGAAATTAGTATCAAAAAGTTTTTACTCTTCACTCAGCCAGTTCGTAAGATGACTTATAGTAACTACAAAGAGAACTGCTGGATGACTGAACAAAGTAGACAGTCAATTTGCGTACAGATGTTCTGAGCAGATTATCACTGCCACTGAAAAATTCAACAGTGATCGTATGAGTCATAGGGTATATTTGTTCCACAGACAGATAATTTTTGATCATGTTTCTACATAAAACAAATTCCTTAAACATAGGTTTCAGGTCAGATATCATATGCATTTGTAAATATCAAAAATTATACAAGCCACAATTTATTAGCTGAAATAAGTGCATATTGAAAAACGCAGACTTTACGTGGGTTCAAAACTTGACAAGCACATACCAAGAGTGTAATGGCTACAATGACAATCTTCGAATGCGATTTTCTGGACAGAGCCTGATAATTTCCCCTTATGCGTTTTCGTGTTGAAAGTCTCATCAGTAGAGATCAGTAGACTTGGCCCAAATTGTGCGAGAAGAAACACGAATATTAACCTTTTAAATTCCTACAATATCTACCCTGTGTTGGCCTTAGGAAAAGTGAAAACGCTTGCAAACTAATTTTCAGCTACAGGCAGGTGCAATTATCGGCTAATCTTAAGGATCTGCACGGCTAATGTCGGTGTTGCGTAATGGCTAAGCGTTAGCTACTGAATGAAAGAGCACGCGATCGAAACCCGCCCCTTCCAAAATATTTTCCTTATATTATATTATATTATATTAGGTTTTGCTGTTGTAACTATTAATTTTGACATTTCAGTGCATAATTAATACGATCGGTTTATTTATAACTAATTTAGATAATTAAAATAACGTACTTAATCATATGAAATATTCGATGAAGTTTTAAATGAAAATAACATTTTCAAAAGTTGAAGCAGGTATTTATACGTCGAAATTGTATTACATTCCTTAGGGTGTTCATGGTCAAAGAAATATTAACTTCACACCATTCAGACTGTTTCAAAGTATTTAAGCAACAAATTTTATCCGAAACATTCATCGATGCAAAGCTTACTTCATTCAAGTTTGTAAGAAAATTACTTTTCACTGTTAATTCTGGTGCATACGAAGTGTATCGATTCATAACGGTGGGAAAGACTATAAAGTTGCCCAAATTACTCCAATATTCAAGAAAGGCAATAGGAGTGATCCCCAAAATTACAGGCCTATCTCATTGACGTCGATTTGCAGTAGGATTTTGGAACATATACTTTGTTCGAATATTATGTACTACCTCGAAGAGAACGACCTATTAACCAATAGTCAGCACGGATTCAGAAAATATCGCTCTTGCGAAACACAGCTTGCCCTTTATTCACATGAAGTGTTAAGTGCCATCGACAAGGGATCTCAAATCGATTCCATATTCCTGGATTTCCGGAAGGCTTTTGATACTGCACCCCACAAGCGGCTTCTAATGAAATTGCGTGCTTATGGAATATCTCCCCAATTGTGCGATTGGATTCACGATTTCCTTTCAGAAAGGACACAGTTCGTTGTAATTGACGGTAAGTCATCGAGTAAAACAGAAGTGATATCTGGCGTTCCACAGGGAAGCGTTATTGGTCCCCTACTCTTCCTCGTGTTTATAAACGATTTAGAAGATAATCTGTATAGCTCCCTTAGACTGTTCGCGGATGATGCTGTCGTTTATCGGTTAGTGAAGTCAACAGAGGATCAAAAGCAACTGCAAAGCGATTTAGACAAAATTTCTACTTGGTGCGAAAATTGGCAATTGACACTAAATAAAGAAAAGTGTGAAGTAATACACATGACCACTAAAAGAAATCCGCTGAACTTCAATTACGCGATAAATCAGTCAAACCGTAAGGTCGTAAATTCTACCAAATACCTAGGAGTTACAATTAGGAAGAACTTAGACTGGAGAGAACACATAGAAAATATTGTGGGGAAGGCGAACCAAAGGTTACGTTTCATTGGCAGAACGCTTAGACGATGCACCAGCTCCACCAAAGAGACTGCCTACATCACACTTGTGCGTCCTCTCTTGGAGTACTGTTGCCCCTTGTGGGACCCTCACCAGGTGGGACTGACGGAAGATATTGAGAAGGTTCAGAGAAGGGCAGCTCGTTTTGTTTTATCACGTTACGGGGGGGAAAGCGTCACGGAAATTTTGCACGAATTGGGGTGGAAATCATTAAAAGAAAGACGTTATTCATTGCGGCGTGATCTGTTTGCGAAGTTTCAATCACCGACTTTTAGTTCTGAATGTGAAAATATTTTGCTAGCACCCACCTACTTAGGGAGACATGACCATCCCAATAAAATAAGAGAAATCAGATCGAAAACGGAACGATTTTGGTGTTCTTTCTTCCCGCGCGCTATTAGAGAATGGAACGGTAGAGAAAAGTTATGAAGGTGGTTAATGAACCCTCTGCCAGGCACTTAAATGTGATTTGCAGAGTATCTATGTAGATGTAGAACAGGGGCACTGAACTGATGCCGTACGATTAAATGCGTTTCATTTGAGTCTACTCTTGACATCAACTTTCATGAAACACTCAAATGTTTAAGTATATTTAAATTTCATAATTAAAAGGTTAACATTGTCATATAAAATGCACAGGAATCTAAGAAGTACGGGGAATCGAACCCGGACCGCAAATTTGGCAATCCGTGCGCTTGTCCACTACGCTACTCACACTCGCCGAATACCCGCACTCAATAAGCAGCTTATATAACACCTGTCTCTATTTTGGAAACTTTCGCAACCGTATTCGCATCCCCTTTGGCCAACTCGGGCGAGATATTTTGGGAATTTGAAAAGTTCGTCTGCTCCCTTCTTCTCGCAGCGTGTCAACCAATTCGGTGAAACCCATTCCGCGTTCTATTCTGTTCAGTCATGAACATTATACACTATCGTTGAGGCAAAGTTCGCAACCCTCATTGTGCCTGGAAATTCCAGGAGTGGTAACATCCTCTCTCATGGAACGCGGACTGAGACGCAATATGAATGCGAAATTCAGGATCCTCTTACAACTATGGCCTTAAAAAATGTATGAATAAAATGAATGGAGTTGTTTGTCTCTATACATCTATAAAGAAACTTTCCGCTGTAGCTACGATTGCTAGATCTACGAAACAGCAACGAATCTAAATCATTAATACGAAATTGTTTCTGATGGTATTTTGTCTCGTGAGTGTTCCATAGTTGAAAGACACGTGCGGTAACAGAAGAGTAATTCTACGAAAAATTTGGGTCAAAAAGTGTGGGATACTTATGTTGACCACTCAAGCTTCCAAACACCCACATGCAAGGTCTTGGTATGTTGAGGTATTCATTCTACTATAAATGGGTGTTGTATTTCCTCTGACTGTATTGAAAACAGAACAGTCTTTTTATAAATAATGCGTGTCAAGTTGCCACGAAAAGGTGCTCAGATATTATGACACTATGAGTTATTATTTAACAGTTTCATACACCTAACGCAAGAATCATTTTATAAAGTGTCTGAGGCAAACTGAATAACTTTTGGTAAGATTTAGCTGTAGTAGGATTTTGTGTAAGATACTTTGTTTACAGGTGCTCGCCGTGTGGAAAGTGCCCTGTCTACTTCAACCTCTTGGCGGCCCCAAGCAAAGAACGACGTCTGATTTTTCTGATACTGATGTACTAAAGGATTCTCATTCAAGGATGTATTACTGTGCACTGAATTACAAATTGTATTATTAGATGGTTTAGAACAGCCCGCCTGTTAGTTGCCATATGTAGCGGTAATTCTGACATTGTTAAACAACAAGTGTACAATAATTTCTTTAACGTGGAACATTAAAAAGTCTTCATGCTTTAAAAAAGATGTGTGCGGTCTAGTAAAATTGTATTATGTTGAATGTGTAACAATTAAACTCGAAGCAGGTATATATATATATATATATATATATATATATATATATATATATATATATATATATATATATACAATTTCGATATTTATAGCCGCAAACAAAGAACTAACCTGCGGCAAATTTGATGATGAAACAATGTATGCTGTTCTATGAACAAAATAATACAAGAAGTTTGGAACCTCATGTCATAGTCCATGTATCTGTCAGCTGGATCAGAAGTTCAAATTGGACACGGCTTCATAAAGAATTTCAAAGTAATCTCGTATAAGCTCCATTACACCGAGACCAAAGTTGGTCGCGATTACCTTGTATACTATCGATATACTGGAAACACTAATACTATATATAGTACAAAACTGCGCCTGGGATCAGTTGCCTTGCAACACCCACTGCCGGTCGCAAGCCCGGATAAAGGAGGAAGGGTGAGCACTGGGCTAACAACCCAATCCTTGGTACGAAACACAAACGTGCCTCGGACTTGGATGGATACAATGCAATACGAAAGTTGCAAAGGGAAAAGGGTTTACGATTTAGAAATTGTAACTTTGGATCTTGGAATGTCCAGAGCCTATATAGACCAGGAACCATCCATACTGTGTCTCAGAAGTCATCAGATATCAACTGGACCTGGCGGGACTACAAGAAACAAGATGGCTGAGCAAGGGAACTCACAAAGAGGACGGATACGTACTGTTCTATGGTGGCTGTATGGGTAAACACGAATTCGGGACTGGTTTTGTAATACTTGACAAAGCGGCAAATTCGGTCAAATAATTCAAAGCTGTTAACAAGAGAATATCCTACTTCGTACTTGCAAATCAAATGTCAAACATTACATTCATCAATGTTCATGCCCCTACTGAGGATAAAACTGATCAGGAAAAGGAAGAGTTCTATGACTAACTATAACAAACAATTGATAGCATACCAACTACAAATATCAAAATAGTGCTGGGAGATTTTAACGGAAATGCAGGAAAAGAAGACTTCTATATAACAACTATCGGAATGCACAATTGGCATGATAAGACCAACGAGAATGGTGAAAGGATGATCAGCCTAGCCATCTCAAAGAATTTGAGAACACGTTCAACGTACTTTGAACACAAGAGAATACATACTATTTGGCCACGATAACTTGAAGATTTTGTTGGTGCTGCCACAAGCGGAGAAAATCTACAGCAGTTAAATGATATTATTTTATTTACATGCGCTGCCAACGTTACAATGCTTCTTGTTGCGAAGAATTAATGTACACATTGTTAGGGTAACGGTTCCAGCACTGCAGAAGCAGCCGATGCTGCCTTCCGTTCGTACAAGACAAGCTCCCAGCAGCCACCGCGCGAATCGTCAAGTTATCGTGGCCAAATAGTAAGGTAACATGGTCCTCACCGGATGGAAGAACTGCCAACCAGATAGATCACATTTCGGTGGACCAGTGCTATAGCCATAGAGTCTTGGACGTCAGGTCGTATAGAGCAGCCGACATCGCATCAGACCACTTTCTTGTTGTGTGCCAGCTTAAAAAGATGTGCACCTACATGGGTAAGAAGAAGGGGACACTAGCACCTGCCTTGAATATTGAGAAATTTCTTGAAAGTTCCATTAAAGAACAATGTGCTATGGAAATCAAAAACCGTTTTGAGGCTATAGAGACGCTAGAAGCAAGAGAGAACGTGGAGGAAAAGTAGAAAGAAATAAAGTGCACGGTATTAAGTGTATCGGAGGATACAATGGGAAGAAAGAAGATAACGAATGAGCGGAAATGGTTTAACGAGACATGCCGGAAGGCTACAAAAAAGAGAAGGAAAATGAGGAAAAAGTGGCCGGCTGAAAGAGAGAATGAGCAGAAAAGACAAGATTTTATCAACGTCAGAAGGGAGACTACGCGAATCTTAAGAGCAGAGAAGAGAATATATTTAACCAGTTTGTTGGGACAAGTGAAGGCACAGAGCCAAAACAAGAATTCATAAAAAATAAAAAACGTGGATTAGAGAACCGAACTTTTTTTCGTTAAAGATAAGAACGCCAATTTGATAAATGACAAGGAAAGAATCGTAGAAAGATGGAAAGAACAGTTTTAAGAACTGTTGAATCGCCCAGACCCTGATGAGTGGTTGTCTCCAGAGACTACGGAAGAAAGAAAAGATGAAGATTGGGTAGTGAGTGAAGAAGACGTGAAGATCGCAATCAGAGGACTCAGAAAAAACAAGGCCCCCACGAGATGACAGAGTAACATCAGAACTCATCAATGAGGGAGGTGAGAGCTTGCACTTATATATATATATATATATATATATATATATATATATATATATATACTGATCCAGTTGATATGGAAGGAGGAGACGCTGCCAGAAGAATGGAAATTGGCAATAATATGCCCAATATACAAGAAAGCAAGCAAAATGGAATGTGGCAACTATACAGGTATCAGCCGGTTGAATGTAACATGAGGTGCTGTCTAACATACTCATAAAATTGCAACCATTCGTAAAGAAATACATACACGCATACCAAGCTGGTTTTAGTCCAAACCGATCAACAATAGACCACATTTTCACTCTAAGACAACTGTTTAAAAAACACTGGGAATATAACAAACATATATACAGACTGTTTGTGGATTTTGAGCGGGCATATGACAGCATCCACAGGAAGATTCTGTAGATTGCAATGCGTGACCTCAGAATATCTGAGAAGCTAGTGAGAATGGTGTAAACCTGTATGGAGGGATCAAAGACTGCTGTACGTTTCGGAGGAGTTACATCAGAAACATTCGAGATAGAAAGAGGTCTCAGACAAGGGGACGCGCTCTCATGTGTTGTTCAACGTCATCGTAGAGAAAGTGATAAGAGAGCGTAGGCAACAGGAGTGGGCTGGAGTACAGATGGATGACCACTTCAACTGTCTCGCATGTGCAGATGACATAGTCCTGCTAAGTGAATCTAAGCACGAGTTGGAGGAATTGGACCAACAAATGGACAGCTATGCACAGAAGGTTGGGCTTAAAGTAAACCAAGATGAAACAGAGTTCATGCAATTAGGAAGAAGACATGAGCAAGAAGAATTTTTGGAGACAAATGGCATGAGTTTCAAGAGAGTAAGCCAATTCAAATACTTGGGATCTTGGCTTACCACAGACAACAAAATAGAAATCTCCCCATTCCATTTTACGCGGTGTGGTACAGAAACCGTGTTCAATTGAATTCTTGAATGACAGAACGTCTTGATTGCAAATATTTTTAATACAATGACGAGTTTCGCCCGGTTAGGGTATCTTCAGATATCTGACAATTAAGAAAATTTTGATACAGAACTTACAATATTTACATGACATTAATTCGAAAATTTTTAGCTACAAGCCAATCTGAAACTGTTTTAAGAAATTATGATAATGTACGGTACTAATGTTTTATATACTCTGTGGTGGAGCGTGTTTAGATTAAAATGCGGTCATAGGGTATCTTACAGAGATAATAATATGTAAACCACTAATATCCGGTAACAATGGCCGTTGAAAACAGATTGATACATTGTTTAACTGAATACATATTGCAAGATTTACCTTGTATGATGTCCCTGCACCTTAGGTCGTCAGCATATTAATACGACTTGCGTCTGTAGAGGTGCAAGTACTGCCTGAGGCAGCGTTCACATTTGTGCTGCGAGTAACCGCCAATAAAGCCAAGTGTCCACAACACTGTAGGTGTTGGGTCGGTCGGATAACTGTTGTTAATTTAAAATATGGAAACCATTTACATAAAATACCAATAACACATGAATGCAATTTGTAAGGATGCTCAGTTATATAACAGAATATTACTTAAAAATTTCCACAGAATTGTCGAAAAAGAATTGGTCTTTTGAGATCAACTGATCGTTAAGAAGTTTCGGGTGTTTAAAATAAACCCGCTTAGAAATCTCAAATTCTTCCACGACGTTTAACTTCCGACCTTTTTGGGCATAATCCAAAAGTTCTAAAGTATCTAGAGTGGGAGCTTGATGGCCAGAAGACTTTAAATGCTCGGTAAAAGGAGAGAATTTCTTTATTTGCCCCTTTATTGTGAACAATTGTTCACTGAAACGTGTTTCCAATGCCCTCCCTGTTTGTCCCACGTACTCAGCTGGGCAGTCTACACATTTAAGCTTATAAATGCCTGAAGCTGCGTGTGGCTGTCTGATAGGTTGCTCGTCAGCATTGTATCCGTAACATACCCTATGGTCGCATTTTAATCTAAACACCCCCCACCACCACAGAGTATATAAAACGTTAGTACCGTACATTATCATAATTTCTTAAAACAGTTTCAGACTGACTTGTAGCTAAAGATTTCTTAATCAATGTCATGTAAATATTGTAAGTTCTGTATCAATATTTTCTTCTTTGTCAGATATCTGAAGATGCCTTAACTGGGCGAAACGCGTCACTGAAATAAAAAAAAAAAAAAAAAAAATATTTGCAATCAAGACTTTCTGTTATTTAAGAATTCAAAATAGAAATAGACATCAAGGAACGAATAGCAGTGGGAATGAAATGCGTCCATTCCCTGAAAGACACACTCTGCTCCAAATCAGTGTCTGTGAACATTAAGATAAGTATCTATAACTCAGTGACCGCCAGTCCAACCTGCTCCTTCCCCAATGCTTATTAAGACTTGCTTCGTCTTCCGTGTTATAATTCTTCACAATAGTTTAATTTATCTATTCACTAAATTTATCTTAATACTGTTCTCTCTGATTGAAAAAAATGCACAATAATAAATTTAATTCATAGGTTAGAATTAAAAAGATACTGCATGCGCTTTAAAAGAAATAAAATAAAAATCATTTCATTTCGTTGGTGAAATCTTGTTTCTATTCTAGTAAACCTCTGTGTTTCTCAAACTGTTTCACACGTTTGTTTTTTGCCTTTGGTAGACAGTCGGTGTCTCTTATGAGTAAGCTCTCTTACACCATTACATACAAAACCATTAGAAATAAATAAACTTCTGCTAATGTTGCTTCCGCAACATTTCGAAGCCTGTTGGTTATTCTTGTTTCTTATTATATTGGTGGCTTAGTCGCCGCCTCCCGCTTTAGGCCTCGTTTTGCTGCAGTTAAGAACGCACGGCTTCGTTTGTCGTCTGCGCTGGCGTCTGCTGGCTGGCTAGAGACAAGCTTACTTGGCAAGGTGGCGAGGTGGCTGTGTTCTTAGAGTCGTACCAACCTAATCTCGGACGAAAGAGGTGACAGGAGACCTCTGTGGGAGCGGTTCTAGAGGGAATTGTCTTGGCCAGGTAGGAAGGGTTGGTAAACACTAGTGACTAAACGCACTCTGCGTCTTTACTTCGGTCTTCAGCCATGTTTTTGTTAATATTAGCATTCTTCTATACGAATTCTCTCGTGTACTTTACTACCTTATTCTTAATTAATTTCGGTTTGTAAATAGCATAAATTCGGCGTGATCACAGACCACGTGGTACTTACGAATAGTGAACTGATGCCTCTTCGAACATGAGTTTCATTTAGGGCGCAGTGTACTTAAAATTAGTGATCAAGACACGTGCCATCTCGTCAAGACGCCGCCGACGCCTCGTTTGGCGGAGAGTAATGTACCGCTAAGCATTATGCACGTGTCTGCTACCCATTGTGTGTTTGAAAATTTCCTCCCATATTCATAAAGGGCAATTTTAATACAGGCAGTGATTATATGGTTTAATTCACTTTTGAACAAAGTGTGTTCATAATCTGGCCTCACCAGATTTATGTGCTTGTTTATTTTACTGGATAGATTATGATTTTAAAGTATCAAACCTCTGCTTTATGATTTCATGCTCTGTGTCCCATGTTTAATTATCTGTTCATTTACTTTTTAACATTGATTGTGTGTTTGTTAAAACATAAATTTTCATTGTGCATGTACTGTGGCTACTCATAAAGAAATTTAGTCCAGCAGTGAGCGTTTTAACTTTCATTTGCGGATCTAAATTTGCTTATTTTAATAACAGGCTACTTTCAAGAGGTCACAGATATTCTTTTGTTTATTCTTCGTTTAATTGTATTGTATTTCCTCTCCTTATTATTTTCACATTATTTGTAGAAATAAAGATGAAATCAATCAGTAAATAAAAACGCCAAAATAAAATAAATAAATAAAGGTGGCGCAATGGTAACACATTGGATTCGCTTTCGGGAGGACGGTGGTTCAAATCCACATCCGGCCCTTCAGATTAAAAATAAATATATAAAGTGGTTAAGCCTACCGCTGGCCCCAAGCGGGAGTTCCGGGTTCGATTCCCGTTCCAACGTACATTTTTATTTTAGCCATTGTTTCATTTCAATGCAGCCACTGTCAATCCTTTCCTTCTTAATCCTACTTCCTTCACCTCCTTCATAAATAATAGCACATTCTTGTTTCTTTTTCTGCTCACCTTCGTACCTGCACAAGCGTGCATCCTTTATTCCTGTGTCGGTCTCATTCTACTCGGCCACCGACACCTACGACGGAAACGAGACACAAAAGCGCCGACGAGGCTGGGACAGAAAATAGGGAGAACCGATAGTGGTACTCAAGGTACCCTCCGCCACACACCGTCGTGTGGCTTGCGGAATATGAATGTAGATTTAGAAATGGTTAGAATCATAACAGAAAAGGAACATTCACCGTCGATTCGCCACCAGTTTTCTGGCGAGATTCAGGACCCATGGAACGAGTTACTTGAATTTACAGAGCTATGGGTTCACTGCCCAGCAGACTTCGAGCTGTCTTTGAGGCAGAAGCGGCTATACGCGATATTGAGCAGAGATTTGTTGCTGTTGTTTTCTTCGTTTTGTAACCAGTCAGAGATTTTATTTCTTGTAAAGAAGTGTTATTTACTTTTATTTTATGGGAACGCTGTAAGTTAAAACTGGAGCCAAAAACTAATTTTCATGAGGATTCGTAAATATTATTACTAGCTGCAAACCCGGCGTCACCCGGGTGTTTATTTATCCTACACTCTCGTAGTCCACATCCCTTTCCCCCTCTCTCTGCACCCACCTCTTTCTCTCCTATCTCTCTGTTCGTTTCCACCTTTCCCTCTCTCGGCAAAGTTTTATGCAAAGTACCCTCTGTCATGTGCCATACAAACATTTATGTACCCACCGATCTCTTGGTTTAAAGGTCATGTATGGAAAAAATCATACAGATTGGAGTAAAACTATGCAGTTTGTTATAGTCCATAAGTTAAGTACCAGACACCAAACGAAATGATATTCATCTTGTTTTTAAGGTAGTGTGTGAAAAATTTCATCAATATCGGAACAAAACTATAGTTTTCTATGCCAGAGAAAAGTGAGGGTGACATTGATAAACGCATGCACTTTGTTGTTCTCAAATGTTCAAATGTTTGTAGAGCTTATGGGACTTAACTACGGGGACATCAGTCCCTAAACTTACAAACTACTTACGAACTAGCTAAGACTAAGGACGACACAAATATCCGTGCTGGAGAGGGGATTCGAACCCCCGACCGTAGTGGCCGTGCAGACCGTGACAGGAGCGCCTCAGTCCCCTCGGCCACCGCGGCCGGCTGTTCTTAAATATTCCAGTTTTATTTCATACAACCCTTGTTCTGAGAATGTTGTTGTTGTGGTCTTCAGTCCGGAGACTGGTTTGATGCAGCTCTCCACAATACCCTATCCTGAGCAAGCCTCTTCATCTCCACATATGAACGGCAACCTACATCTGTTTGAATCTGCTTACTGTATCCATCTCTTGGTCTTCCTCTGCCATTTTTACCCCACACACTTCCCTCCAACGCTAAATTCACAATTCCTTGATGTCTAAGAATGTGTCCTACCAATCTATCCCTTCTTTTAGTCAAGGTATGCCAGAAATTCCTTTTCTTCCCAATTCTGTTCAGTACCACCTCATTCGTTACGCGATCCACCCACCTAATCTTTCAGCCGTTCGCAGTAACTTTGTGGCAAAGCCACATTAGCTGATGTTACAAGGCCAGCTCAGTCAATCATCCAGACTGTTGCCCCTATAACTATTGAAGAGGCTGCTGCCCCTCTTCAGGAACCACACGTTTGTCTGGCCTCTCCACAGATACCCCTCCGCTGTGGTTGCACCTACGGTACGGCTATCTGTATCGTTGAGGCACGCAAGCCACCCCGCCTCGGCAATGTCTGTGGTTCATGGGAGTGGGTTCTGAGAATAACGAAAATAATAATAATAGTAATAAAGAATCTA
The DNA here is from genome assembly GCA_026315105.1 of Locusta migratoria. Taxonomy (NCBI): domain Eukaryota; kingdom Metazoa; phylum Arthropoda; class Insecta; order Orthoptera; family Acrididae; genus Locusta; species Locusta migratoria. The sequence goes on along the minus strand of CM048745.1, from coordinate 28,153,759 downwards.
ACATCGGTCGAGCTGTTCTCAAGCTATGGCGCGACCAAGGTATTTAGGGATCCATTTTTATGTTGCAAAGTACCCTCCCCCATGCACTTTATGAAACTTGTGGTAGACGGTGACCATCCTCTTCTTTTGAAGGTAAAGCTTGCGAAATGTCGAGCAGATCGGAGTAAACAGTAGATTTCGTCTGTAGAAGAACTATGTTTCGCCATGCACCTATCACAAAATACTTTCTTGGCTGACGTTTTCTACCTACAAAAAAAGTTCCTGAAAAATTTCAGCTTCATAGGTGAAGTAGTTTTCGAGATTAGTCAGTGAGTGAGTGAGTCCTTTCGCTTTTATATAGATAGAGATTCAGAAAACAGATTGCTTAATTCTGGATACAAAAGAATTAAGTGAGAGTTGCAGACAAAAATAAATATTAACATGCAAATCTGCAGTGCTATTTTGTTTGATACAGGTTCATGCAACAGTTTTACAGTATCTACAGCGAGACTGTTGAGAGCGGTAGACTTCGTTTCTTTTGATTATTTTGTGGGTGCGTTATTTACAAAACGCTTCATAAACGTCCGAAATTACATTCAAACTACTATTTTCCAATAACTGATGCATAAATCTGGGTATTCTCACGCGTGCTGGGACCGCCTATCATTCTCAGATGTTTTTCACCCGTCATAACAACCACACCAAACCTCAAGCACACGGGCGTGTGCTATACAGGCAAACACTTGGCACATTACGTTGACAAGAAAGAGGTAGTGCACAGTGCTATATTGTTGTTCATTGGAGCTCATGAAAATCTGAGCACTGTGCACTACCTCTTTCTTGTCAACGTAATGTGCCAAGTGTTTGCCTGTATAGCACACGCCCGTGTGCTTGAGGTTTGGTGTGGTTGTTATGACGGGTGAAAAACATCTGAGAATGATAGGCGGTCGCAGCACGTAGGAAGGAGGTTGCAAGAGTCCCTATCTATCTTACAAGAAATAGACCTTGTCTTTTAGCTGGGCTGTAATGCAGAAGAATGGAAATTAAGCATTTCCAGTCATGGTCATCATTTTGAGGCACGTTGTCGAGAAATGGTGAAAAACTCACCGTAAATCCAGGCCAATTCAGACAAAAGAAACAGAGGACCTCGCCTTCTTTTTGAAAGTAAGATGATGTTACATATAACTAGCATATAATTATTTATATCTCTGTCACCCTGGTGTAAAGTACAATGCATTTACTCAGTTTTCTGAGAATTAGTAACATTTTCAGAAAGAAATAACTAAAATCATTTGGTATTTTTATCAGACACTAGCTTATATGCCCGTGCTTCGCAACGGTTGTTGAAGGAGGGTTAGTGTATAATGGATTTTTAGGGTTCCGGACCTCAGTCAGTAAAAATAGAATCCTTGTTGGATAGCTCTGCCAATAAACTCAGTTGTCCTAGCCAAGATGTCAAATAAGTAAAAGTCATTGTCCGGAACGATGTATCTTCATAAATGTTTTGATACCAAAAGTGAAACCTGCCTATATAAGCAAGGAAATGTCGTTAAGAATTTCATACACAAAGCGAAATCAGTAACACTATGTTCAATGTTTGTTTGGTATTCGTAGAAATGATTGCTTACTTCCGTCACAGACATTCGCTTTCTTGTTGTACTACACCATATTTATTATGCAGCAGCGGTGTTTATTAGTTCTTTGGTGCACTACAGCGCCTCTATCGCTTGTTTGCTGTACTACGCAATCCATACTTCAAGCATAACCTACATCTAAAACAATTTCCCTGATTCCACTTTTATGAAACGAAGTTGCTCCATGCAAATCCGTGAAGTTGTTTAGGAGAGTAGGTATATCAAATAGATAAACAGACAGTTACTGAAAACACTTAAGATTGGAATGTATCCTATTTTCCCTCGTCTGATTTTGATGAAGTTGTTGCCTATACGTTGCCCCAACCTGAACTCAAATTTCCGATGAAAACCGCATAAAATTTGTTAGTAGTTTTTTTCTGTTCTTTTAATAAGTTTGCGAAACGTGTTACAAATAGGCATTCTTCATTAATATGATGTAGCTTACATCATGCATCAGTTATATTCGCCATTTAAAACATTTAATGATCTTTCATATCTCTGGACAATGGGCTGAGGCATGCAAAACTGAAATGTAATAAGTAATAGGTATTTCCTTAATGAAGTAGAAATATCACTGAAAACAATTATTATTCTTGAGGTTGCCTCTCTTCCTGTTAGATGCGCTATTGTCGCTCCAAGCGTGAGACTTAAATTTCCATATCAGTTGTATATATACGTTAGACTGTGATATCGGTATGTAAATATACGGATTAAACACGACAAGGATTGTATCCGTTTTATATTCATTGCATTGAATCATATTTCGTAGAACATAGCAACCAAGAAAACGATTTTCAGAAATATGGAACGTTTGAAAAGTCAAAGAGTAAATAGGATATTCAAAGGGTAATAATCCGATCGCTGCTCCGAACTTCACACGAACACCCGCAACACTATCTATAAGTTATTTGATGCATTACGACGTTCTTTCCAAGCATGAAATACACCTGAAACTTCAAATTACCATATCTTTTGCTTTCCTGATCTGATTTTGATGAAATGAAGCCTATATGTTGCCCCAGGATATTCTCTATTTATCTGTGATACTCCCATGAATGTTCATTTAGTACTTTTTGAGATTACTCTCTACAATTAGATACATGCGATTGCTTTGAAGGAAAGGTTTAAATTGTGATATCTTACTTTTTCTTATCTGATTTTGTGAAATGAAGCGTTTCTGTAACCGCAAGATACCCTCACGTTTCCTGCGAAAACCCCCTGAAAATTCGTCTGTTAGTTTTGGAGATGAAAGAGAAAGATAGACATGACGGTTGTCGATGAAAAACGTTAAATTGTGATTTTCTTCTTTCTGTGATCCGATTTTTATTAAACTAAGTCTATATGTTGTCCCAAGGTACGCTGAAGTTACCCCATGCGAATTCGTAAAGTAGTTTTGGAGAAGTGGTTTCTAATAGATAAACACATAGACACGCCGATCTATGAAAACACTTCGCGATTCTATTTTGATGAGATCATGCCTAGATCCTGAACCAATCTTCGCTCATGTTACCTCTGAAAACCGCATCAAATTTCGTCCAGTAGTTTTGGAGATGAAAGCGAACAGCGACAGGGCTACATTTACAAATTTACTGTTAGTATAGATATGTTGTACAATTGTAAAGTTTTGCAAGAATATATTGATTTGTATAAGTGTTGTATGTCGGTAAAATCTGTTGCGAATATGGTTAGTAGTAAAGAAGTAATAGATTAAAACGTGATGCTTGAAGGGGCCGTTTTCTATGAACGTTACTCTCTACGTCCTCATAGCTTATCAACTACATGTCGTACTGTGATACAATTTCGAACGTACATTTAGCTTTAAGTGTGTATTCAGTCTGCAAAATTTCCTGCGAGTGCAATTGGTAGTGTAAAAATTATAAATTGTAACGTTATACCGAATGCCATAGTTTTGCTCCATGAACAGTAGAAAAGTAGTAAGCGAGAAACTTTTTTCCTTTTATTATTTTGATGTGGTTGTCTGCGAGATAAAAGTTTAATAAAGATTTGAAATTATGTTTGAAGTTTGTTGCAAGTCGCCAAGTACTGTCATTCTCATACAGTGTATTTACAGATTCTCAGCGCATTATGTAGCAGTTTTTTGCGATTGTTCATGACATTATATCTCCTGAACCATGTGCCGTACGTGGTTTGTACTCTTACAGCAGTTATTACCTCAAGTACGAAATATGTGGACTAAATTTGGTTATTATCGGTCCAGTAGTTTAGGAGAAAATGTGCAGCACAGTTTTTGGCGCATCTCATTGTTTATGACGTCATATCAACTTACGTATGTGTCGTAGGTGATTCTTACCCTGACAGAGATTGCTGCCTGATATTAGAGAACATGTGTACCAAGGTTGGTTTACATCGGTCCAGTAGATTAGGAGGAAATGTTCAAATGTTTGTAAAGTCTATGGGACTTAACTACGGGGTTATGAGTCCCTAAACTTACAAACTATTTATGAACTACTTACGAACTAGGACGGCACAAATATCCATGCCCGAGGGGAGATTCGAACCCCGACCGTAGATTAGGAGGAGATGTGGAACATACTTACATATAAACATACATACACACATGCAGCCTATTTTATAAGATATAAGATTCCGAGAGAAGAAGTACTCATTTTCTAAATTCAATCAGTCTCCAACAATACACAGTTGTGCAGAATTGTTTTTTAAACATTTCCTAAAAGTTTAGATACAGAGTAGAAACTGCCGAAGAAGGTGTGATTTGAGAGCGAAGTTCAGGCTAGAAGGAAAGATAAGGAAACCCACATAAAAAGGATAAGAACTTGCAAATATTTGTGAAGGCGATAAAGGAGGAAGGATTAGGAAGTAAAGGATGGACAGTAGCTCTATTAGAGCATTGAAATTAAACATTGACGACATGTGAAAATGTGCGCCGTGCCGGGAATCGAACCCGGATCCCCCGCTTCGGGCCAGCTTAAGCACTTGTCTAACCGTGCTCGCTCGACACCCCCTAACTTCCTCAAGTCACACGCTATGGCTGTAACGCTCCTATACGGACTCCCGTGGGAGGTGCAATGTATGACCGCACCTGCGCTAAACCGTTTGAAGCAAACTCCGTCTTCGTGTGTAAATACCTATTATATTGCTATGATGTCTAATATTTCTAACATGACTGAGCTACCAGACACCATCCAATATAGTAAGAAACAAGAATAACCAATAGGCGTCGAAACGTTTCGGAAGCAGAAGGCGGCTGCGCGTGATTCTGAGCAACATTAGCAGAAGACGATTATTTATAACGGTTTAGTATGTAACGGTGTAAGAGTGCTACTCATAAGACCCAGCGTTTGTTTGACATAGGCAAAACACAAACGTGTCAAACCGTTTGAATAACACCGAGGTGCACTAGAATAGAAACATGATTTCACCAACGAAATGAAATGATTTTTAGTTTATTTCTTTTAAAGTGCATGCATCATGTTTTAACGTTCTAATCTATGATTTCATTTTATTATTGTGAATTTTTTCAATGAGACAGAACAGTATTACGTTTCAATATTAACTTAGGGAGTAAATTAACAAATTGTGAACAATTTAGTACAGAAGACAAAGCAAGTATAAAATAGCATTGTGGAAGGAGCAGGTTGGTCTGGAAAGGTGATGAAGGCCAAATAAAAAATAAGTAGCGGGAGTAGACGAGCGGACTGGAGCGCAATGTTGCGGATCGCGCGGCGTCGCGCGTCGGAGGTTCGAATCATCCCTCGGGCATGGATGTTTTTGCCGTCTTTAGTATAAGTTAGTTCATAAGTCCCATAAGCTTGTTATGCTCAAAGTGGATTGATAAGCTCTTTGTGCGTTAAATAGTATTAATATAGCAGATATGCCGCCGAAAAATACTGTGTATACCCCCCAATATTCCGTCGAAGCAACTATGCGGCATCTTCAGGTGTTGGTAGTTCCTGCTGGTCACTATATCCACAGCACACAGCACGCTGCGATCCGTTATTAATCCGATATTCTCTTTCTTCTCCTTTAATGTGATGGCAGCCAGTGCTGGATTCCAGGCGGTGCTTAGTAGAAAGCCTGTGTCCCTGTTAATGAGATGATCTGTCGTCTGTATTTATGTGGTCTCCTTAAAAAAACTGATGCTGAGGACAGAACTTCAGTTGTGTCGTAAACGTTGCGATGCCCTGTGCCTGAACAATGCTCTGCCACTGCCGACTTTCAGGTTGCGCCGGGCGTGGATGACGTCGGTGTTCAACACGACGTTCTCGAACAGTACGGCATGTCTGCCCAGTATGTTTGATGCGCTGACATGGGATCTTGTATACGCCACGCTTTCTAAGGCCAAGATCGTCTTTGGCTGAACACAACAGATTCCTCAGTTTTGCTGTTGGACGACAAACAATGTTATGCCTCCTGAAGATTCTTCCAATTCTTGGAGAAATGCCACCGAAATATGACAAGAACGCCGTTGCAGTGGATGCTTCGGAATCTTCATTGACATCACTTCTTAGAACTCGTTTGTGTGGGAAAGCGTCACTTATTTGTCGGTCAGAATAACCGTTCCTTTGGAAGACGCCCTTTAGGTGTTGCAGCTCACCTGGTAGTCTGTCGGTATCTGAGACCACACGCGCCCTCTGTACCAGATAATGTAAGACCCTACCGCGTTGTGCAGGGTGATAACAGCTTTGTGGCCTGCACGTATATCTGTGTAGGAATTGCTTTGAGGTAGACACTGTGTCCCAACGTATCGTCCGTTTTTCTTCTGACCATGACATCCAGAAAAAGTAAAACGCCCTCTTTTTCCAATTCCATAGTGAACTGGATATTTGCATGGAGCGAGTTCAGATGTTGAAGAAACATAGGTAACGTGTCTACTCGTGGGACCATACCACAAACGTATCGTCTACGTGCGAGACGCAAGATGGTTAAAGACGTGCCGACAGCAGTGCTTTTTCCTCAACGTCTTGCATAAAATAATTAGCAGCCTTAGGAGCAGAGGACTTCCCATGGCGACTACGTCTAATTGTTCAAAACACTGGTTATTTAATAGAAAATATGTAGAGGTAAACACATGTTCAAACAGTGCCACAATGTTCTTCTCAGACTTGCTCCTTATTAGCTGTAATGAGTTCTGCAGAGGTACTTTTGTAAATAAAGACACTACTTCAAAGCTGAACAGGTGATATGTACGACACAAATATATTGTATACCAAACAGAACATAAATTTATATTCACCTTTCTGGTTTGTGGCTTGACATCTTAGGCTATACATTTTTTAAGAACTTTTTTTTTATCATTGAGTTAAAACTTCAATAGGCAAATATCGATAGCACGCTGTTTTCATACCATCGATGTGTCACAGACATATATTAACTGTAAGTCTATCATGCTCTGCGACTTGTATGTCTGTGGATCGGCCTTGGCGTCACGTTAAAGATTCATTGTCAAAGAATATTGGATGGATGTGTCGACAGATTAGTGCAATATTTGGTGTTAGTGAGAGTTAGTGAAGAGTTTTTATCGAAGAAGAAAATAATTGTAATATCGGTGTTAATGCGAACGCCAACGCTGAAATTTGTTGCATCAAAGCGTCTGACAAAAATATAAAAGAAGAGGATAGGGAGTGGATTTCCGGTCGTGTCGCAGACTTTTCCCACTCTCAATCCATCGTCATCGACGCGCAAGCCTGCTGAGCGGCGTCGCCAGACGGCAGCGGGCAGGCCGCGCACAACGCCGGGTGGCGCCTGGCGGCCGAAAGTGCCGCGCGATTCATCGTCAGCTGGGCCCCACGACGATGAACATTAAAGAATTTTTTTTTTTTAAGAGCTATTATCAACGCTCTCAGGCTAGATTTTTTCCTCAAGAACTCTCATAAGTTTCAATAGGTACTGATTCTAGGAGAAGGATTTATGCAATTATACGTAACCACATTCATACCATACAATCGTGTCCACTATAAAACAAGGGTTCTTTTTACTCACTACAATAATTAATTTTAAATTACTAACTGCTGTATGAAATAAACTAATCATTGAATAAATACGAAACAAAATAATAACTACTACTTTCACTGGAAAATATACCATATATGCAAGTTGCGTGTATTATGAAGTACACAAACTGAAGCGAAATACATCACTAACTTGTTGTATAGTGATCCACTACTTGGTAATAGCATGGCAACGTAAACTAATATTTAAAATTTAATGAAATGTGACGTATTTCATTCCTACGTGATTACGTTTGGTTACATAGTGGAATATAAATAATGTTTATATGTCGATAAGTAGTTACCGGAACATTATATGTATTCTGATGTCATTATTTTACGGTGCGATTGCGGCGTTATTATATTATGTATTATAGAAATAAGGATGTGCTATAAATGCTGCTAGATAACAAGTAAGTGGTAGATCACAAATGAGTGGTTCTATGAACACTACTTAAAATAATCGACCTCGTTTCCAATGGTAACGTGCACTAATACTTAAAATACTTTATGCACATGTGAGTATACTTTATTCTTATGTTATTACGTTTGGTTACACAATTGAATATAAATTGTCGTTATCTCAAGACGATGTACAATTGCCAGATCATTATACTTATTCTCATGTCATTATCTTACAGTGCGATTGCGAAGTCATTATATTTATTATAGAAATAAAGATGTATAATTTTGATTTACTGACTACAGATGTTGGTAGATAACAAATTAGATAAAAACTTATGATAAGGTGTTGAACAGTTGGTTCCATAAACACTAACTAAAATAACCGACTTGGTTTCCCATGAGATCCAACGACTTTTTATGGTGGGTGGAAATCATCACGAGACTTGCATTTTTGTACATTTTATGTTTTTGATGGGATGTTAGTTTTACATGTGCCTTTCAACGCACTGCCTAGTGGGTTGAACTGCTCAACCAAGTCCTTTACTGTCTCTGAGAGAATTATAGTGTCATCGGCAAAAAGCAATGTTTTCATCCTAGTCTTCACCTTGAACTTTAATACCTTGTCCAAACTTCTCCTTGGTTTCGTTTATAGCTTGCTCAATGTAAAAACTGAATAACATTGGAGAAAATCTACAACCCTGTCTTACTCCCTTCCCAACCTCTGCATCCCTTTCATGACATACAACTCTGATAAATGCTGTCTGGTTTTTGTATAATTTTTTGCATATTTTACTCCCATTGATTTCAGAATATGAAAGAGTGTATTCCAGCCAACATTGTCAAAAGCTTTCTCCAAATCTACAAAAGCTAGAAATGCACGTTTGCCTTTCCTTAATCTAAGATAAGCTGTAAAGTTAGTGTTGCCTCCCATGTTCCTATATTTCTCCTGAATCCAAACTGATCTTCCCCGACGTCGGCTTCCACCAGCTTTTCCAACCTTCTGTAAATAATTCATGTCAAAATTTTAAACTGATGGTTCTGTAATTTTCAGACCTCTCTCCGCCTACTATATTTAGAATGGGGATTACTACATACTTCCTTAATCTGAGGGTATTTACCCTGTCTCATGCATCTTACGCACCAGGTGAAATAGTTTCGTCATGGCTGCCTCTCCCAGAGTCTTCAGAAGCTCTGAGAGAACCTCGACCACTCCACTGGCGTTTTTCGACTTTAGTCCTTCAGTGCTTTGTCATATTCTTCTGTCGTTATAGTTACTCCTATATCATCTTCATCTACTTCCTCTTCCCTTCATACAATATTGTGTCTACGTTCATTTCCTTTGTTGAGCCCCTATATACACTCTTTACAAATTTCAGCTTTCCCTTCTTTACTGAGAACTTGTTTCCCATCATAATTCTTTATATTCAAATACCTTCTTTTCACCGCGCGGGGGTAGCTGAGCGGTGTGGAACGCCATGTTGCTGATCGCGAAGCCACCCGCGTCAGAGGTCGAATCCAACCTCGTGTATGGATGTGTGTGTTGTCCTTAGGTTAGTTCAACTTAGTTTAAATAGTTTGTAAGCTACGCAGATGAGTACGATAGATTTACAAACATTTGAACATTGAACCTGCTTTTCTTGTCTCCAAACACATCTTTTATTTTTATTGTAGGCGGTATCTACTTTTTCCATATTTGTACTCACTTTTACAGACTTGCATTTGCCTTCTAGCCACTCCTGGTTAGCTATTTTGCACTTTCTGTCGATTTCATTTCTTAATCGTCTGTACAAAAATTTTTCCTGCTTCACTTACTGCATTTTTATATCTTCTCCTTTTATCAATTAAATTCAGTTTTTCCAGTGATGTCCAAGAACTTTTTATAGATATTGTCCTACTACCTATTTGGTTCTCAGCTGCCTTCACTATTTCATCTCTCAATGCTTCCTTTTCTCTTCTTCAATTTTATTTCCCCCCTTTTCTGTCGAATGTTGCCTATAGCTTCATCTGAAATTCTCAAGAACTTCAGGTTCCTTCTATTTATCCTCCTTATTCTCCTTATTATCCTCCTTATTTTCCTACCTTTCTGCAGTTTCTTTCAGGTACAGCCTACAGTTCAGGACCAATTAGATGGTCAGAGTCTATATTTTCCCCTGGGTTTTATCTAGAACCACCTTCTTGTTGAACACCTGTTTTGATTTTGAATGGTACGTAAATTAAGCCTTGAAACTTAATTCTTGAGGATATAACAGCGAGCGTTTGTTCTGCAAGTCTTCTGATATTTTCTTCTATCTCTGTTTCGTAAAGTATTTGTAATAGTGATTGACTGTCAACTGAGTCGTAAGGCTGCTTAAAGTCTGCGAAAGTAACTATTGTGTTATTATATTGCGTAGCTCTCACTGTCAAAATGGTTTTTAAATTAAGAATCTATTCTGCACATGATCTATCTTTCATACGTCATGCTTGTTACTCTCTTATATTAGATTTTACTTGTTTCTCCTTAGAAGTGCTTTCGACAATATTTTGTATGTTAATGGTAACTAGGAGATGGCCCTGTTGGTATCAGTTTTGTGAAGAAGATGGATCAGTGCTTGTTTCCAGTCACCATGATTATTTTTTTCCATATGTTTTAATTACTGTGTTTTCTGCCATGAGGTTAAGCACCCAAGTTGCCACATTTCTGCTACTATCCCAACATCCCCTGGTTCCTACTTATGCTTCAACGACTGTATAATCTCTCCTCTTGTAGGTGGCTTCCATAGTGGATTTTCATGTTGCGGTTTTTGAAAATGTAGTATGTCAGTAGGCTCTTCACATTTCAATATATTTTCAAAGTATTCAGCAGTTTTCTTTGGCCTTAAGATCATGTTTTCGTTTTTATCTTTGTTGTTATCAGTTGTTCTTTCCAAAAACTGATTCCATTTCTTCTAATCTGTCTTTATCATATTTTCTGTTTACTGATGAGTTGATTTTTGCAGTTATCTTCCTTTCTTCTTTAAACTTTTTCCAGTATTCACATTTTTTATTACTGTGCCATGCCTTTAGTTGATTGTCAATCGCTTCGTGACATAACTCATTCCACCAGCAGTATCTCAGTACTTTTGTGGTCGTCACATTTCTTGTCTTCATTAATGTTTCTTTAATTTCTTCCCAGTCTCCCATTTTTTGTGTGTTTAATATATAACTATTTATCACGATTTTGGATGAGAAATTTAGTAGTAGTCTTTGAAATCTTTTTGATTGTACTTTAGGTTTTTTGGGTTGAACCTTGGTCTTTATTCCTGTCAGATAATGTTCTGAGTCTACATTTAGGCCATTCCTCACTCTAACATACAAGATTTCGTTCTGGTTACGTGTATTTATTGCCACATGATCTGGTTGATATTCATCTTCATTTGGATCTGGTGATACCCATGTTCTTTTATTCCTTGAAAGTTTCCGGGAAAATGCTGTCATTAGTCTTAGGTTAAGTTGTTTACAAAAGTCTCTAAGACTGTACCCATTTCTGTTTGTCCTTACATGTGGTGGATATTCTTTCTTTGCCAACTTGTGCCTTAAAGTCTCCCACAAAAATTTTGATATGTTCATCTGAAGTTTGGATGTTTCATATTACAGAATTTCCCAAAAATCTTTCACTTTTTCAATGTTTGTTCTATTGTGTTGTTTGATAGGTGCGTGTGCATTTATAATGGTGTAGCCTGACTTAAAAGGCAAAAATTACATTTGTTCTGATGGGGAGTTAAAATTCATTATTGATCCTGTAAATTTCTGTTTGACCATAAAGCATAAAGGCTGCCCCTAAGATAGTCGTATTACTGGAATTTATAATGGTTAGTTTTCATTTGTAAAATCATTATCCACCTGAATCAATTGCATTTTCATCCAGATATCTTGTTTTCCGAAGTGCTAATATGAGTACATTCCGCTTACTGAGAGATCCGTTAGGTGTTCCAGTTTACCAACATTCATTGGTGTGTTGATGCTGAGAGTATCAAGTACGTGTTTAGTCTTGGGACTTATTTTTGAAGAAATTCTGGGCAGCTCCGACGCTTCATCACATGACGTTCTAGGCTCTCCACAATGCAAAGGCCATGCCTAGCGATGGAAGATTGGTTACCTTCTGGAGTACTTTTCCTTTTCAAATTGACCATCAAGTCTTATATGAAAGTTTAGTTGCGGAAAGATAACTAAATCTTCCGATGTTTAAAATACAAGCAGTTAGCTTAGAGGCCGCCATTAGCAGGTAGCTGTCCACTGTGGGAACAGACACTGCACTCCTGTGCTGTTACATAAAAACCTGCCTCTTCTTCCAGTTCCACCGCAGCGAGGATCTTCATCTCCGCCCTCACTGCTGTGGTCATCCCTGCCATATTGGCAAGAAACCCTTACCAGGTGCGTCTGGGGCAAGTTATTTTATCGAGATGTTACTTCTCCCCTCCCTCCCTTCTCAACCTGACTTGGGACTGGCTTTGACACTGAAAGTACACTACTGCCAATTAAAATTGCTACACAAGAAGAAATGCAGATGTTAAACGGGTACTCATTGAACAAATATATTATACTAGAACTGACATGAGATAATATATTCAAGCAACTTGATTGCATAGATCCGAGAAATCAGTACCCAGAACAACAACCTCTGGCCGTAATAACGGCCTTTATACGACTGGGCATTGAGTCAAACAGAGTGTGAATGGCGTGTACAGGTACAGATGCCCATGCAGCTTCAACACGACACCACAGTTCATCAAGAGTAGTGACTGGCGGGTTGCGACGAGCCACTTGCACGGACACCAGACGTTTCCAATTGGTGAGAGATCTGGAGAATGTGTTGGCCAGGGCAGCAACCGAACTTTTTCCGTATCCAGAAAGGCCCGTACAGGACCTGCAATATGCGGTCGTGCATTATCCTGCTGAAATGTAGGGTTTTGCAGGGATCGAATGAAGGGTGGAACCACGGGTCGGAACACATCTGAAATGTAACGGCTACTGTTCAAAGTGCCGTCGATGCGAACAATAGGTGACCGAGACGTGTAACCAATGGCACCCATACCATCACGCCGGGTGATGCGCTAGTAAGGCGATGACGAATACGCGCTTACACTGTGTGCTCACCACGATGTCGCCAAACACGGATGCGACCATCATGATGCTGTTAGAATGGCGTTTTGCTATTCGTGCTATTCGTGCATCCTGGTTTGTCGTTGCATTCACCATCGCCGGCGCTCCTATCTGTGATGCAGCGTCAAGGGTTACCGCAGTCATGGTCTCTGAGCTGATAGTCCATGCTGCTGCAAACGTCGTCGAACTGTTCATGCAAATGGTCGTTGACTTGCAAACGTCCCCATCGATCGCGACGTGGCTGCACGATCCGTTACAGCCATGCGTTTAAGATGCCTGTCAGCTCGACTGCTAGTGATACGAGGCCGTTCGGATTCAGCACGGCGTTTCGTATTGCTCTCCTGAAACCACCAATTCCATATTCTACTAACAGTCATTAGATCGCGACCAACGCGAGTAGCAATGTTGCGATACGATCAACCGCAATCGACCATTATCAAAGTCGGAAACATGATGGTACGCATTTCTCCTGCTTACACGAGGTATCACAACAAGGTTTCACCAGGAACGCCGGTTAACTGCTGTTTGTGTATGAGAAATCGGTTGGATACCTTTCTCGTGTCAGCACGTTGTAGTTGTCGCCACCGGCGCCGACCTTATGTGAATGATCTGAAAAGCTAATCTTTTGGATATCACTGCATCTTGTTCCTGTCGGTTAAGTTTTGCGTCTGTAGCACATCATCTTCGTGATGTATCAATTTTAATGACTAGGATTGTATGTTTGGGTGGTGTGATGTATGATGCACAATTTCCCCTGAGTCTATACGGTTAATTATTGCTTAGTAGTATGACAAATAAGTCCACTCTATTTATTATGTAGTTAATAAAGCGCTATCGGTTTTGCGTCGTACAGATAAACCTTACATTGTTAAAAAGAACGCAATGATTTATTAAAAGTAAGTGGAATGATAAAACCGTGGCACACACACTATAAAATTTTTAAAAATCAGGTACAGTACAAGCTTTCAGATACACCCCAGCATTGACATATGTTGATTAAAATATTGAACGCTGCTGTCTAACATTCACGTTCAAATTATTGAAATGTGAACGGTGCTGCGGTAGTCATATAAAACGAACTAAACCACTCGTGAGGTATCCCATAGACATTGATGTAACCACTTTATACAGTGTGGTAATAGGAATTATGTGACCTCCACTGATTACACCTGCTATTGGAAAAAGCGCGTTGAACGTGCGATCGTCGGGGTGTCGCGAACTGCAGCCAGTTACTGCCGCTTCGCCACGCGACGGAGGGGCGGGAGCGACCGACGCGACGGCGTGAGAGCGCAGAGCGAAACACGACGAGACGTCGCGGCTGCGGCTGCGGCTGAGGCTGAGGCAGAGGGCGAGGCGCAAGCACTGCAGCGTCTGCAGTTTCCTCAGCGCAGGAACAATGCTGATGTAAGCATTACACTGCTTATTCTTCCGCGTTGGCACTACATAACAGGGTGTTATTTTCTGGGGTTCTTCAGCTGTGTCATGTCGCAGCGTGGCTCGTAGTGCAGCAGTCAGCCACTTTTACCTGGAAAGTATTACGAACTTAACGAAATGTTAGTACGTTGTGTGTGGGTACTCTGTGTAGTAGAATTTGAGTTTTCGACCTCGAGGACCCTGTGACAACTTTGCAGGGGCCGAAAAATTAAAACCCAGTTGAAGAGTGCAGAAAAGACCGTCGATATCTCACTATTGCTTAGGTGCTCTGGTAATTTATGTCAAGAGGATACCCGTGAAAAACCACAATGGCATTGCTTTCAAAGTGATTTTTAACTAAATCCACGTAATTTTGGCACACCACTTCAAATGTGGCCTTTGTAGATTTGCTCCACACGAATTTATACAGTAGGTATCCACCATCAATAACTGCGCATTTTCTGCTGCCGAAGTCTACTGGTTCTTCTATTGGAGTAAACGACTCATACAACATTGACTTCCTGCCTTTGTGCATACCTTCCTCTGTGAAGAGCGACATGTAAAGTTATGGCGGACTCATTCCTGATCGCCATATCAGTGATAGTGTATTATCTCGATGTATTGTTTCTACATGTCCCAATTTATGGGCACCAAAGTAAAGTTATATAGAAACGTAGAGAAATAAAAGTTATAAGGCAAGAAACTGAGTTTTATAGCTGTTTCTGGTAATTAAAAAAAAGAAAATACTGTATTTTTGAACATCTGTATCTCAGTCTTTAGTGGGTAAAAAACACTTTTGACCAGTGAAATATGTAAGCATTTTTATGTTCTTCAATGTTGTTCCGAGGTATGTTTCGTGAAAAACGCATGGTTTAGAAGTTAGAAGTGGTATAGTGAAGAAAATCCAAAAAATTTCGAGGTTTTTCGGCCGCTAAAACGTTACCACAGGGTCCTCGAGTTTCAAAACTCAAAGTCTACTACACAGAGTGCCTATACACAACATACTAAAATTTCACTAACTTCGAAATGTTCGACTACCGCAAGCGTTAAAGTTACGCAGTGTCTGCCGAATCATAAAAAAATGGCAGACTTCTCAGGATATGAGAAAGTATTTATAGCCTGCATCTACATCGACACTTCCGTTAACTTAGTGTCAAGATTTCTTCTCATTCCGAAATCATGCAGATCAGTGTTACGATCGTACAGTTTTATAGGTACTCTATCGCGTCCAGCCATAAAAGGGTAGAAGCTCCAGGAAAAGGTCCATTCGTGTACCCTTGCCGACTGCACGACACGGAGCTTTACGCCTCGCCTGGACTCGTCAACACCGACATTAGGTGTCGATTATTAGAAGCGTGTCGCCTACTCTGACGAGTTTCTAACTGCATCGAGCGGGTGGACGTAGACGGCTATGGAGAAAGCCAAATGAAGCCACGGACCCTGACTGTTGAAGCTCGTTGAGGCTTTGTAATGCTGTACGGCGTGTGTAGATGGGGGGACATGAGACCTCTGATGCGTCCGGATACGACAATGAGAGGAGCGATGTACATCTGTTCTTTCCCATTCTGCACTCCGACGGACTTGGGCAGTTACAGCAGTGCTGTCGACACCGCGCACGTCCACAGTGGCTACAGAATGCCTCCAGAAACCTCCTGCAGAGAAGAACCACCTCGCTGGCCAGCTAACTCCGCAGACATGGTGATTACTGAGCTTATCCGGACTGCCTTGCAATTTGCCGTTAGAGCAGATCTCTAGCCTGTCTGGCTCTTACCGACCTGTGGGGGGCTCCGGTGTCACTTTCCTCCAGCGCTACTTCAGACCTTATTCGGGTCCATCCCACGTCACGTAGAGGCACTTCACGTGTTCGCGGGGGCCCTACACCTTTTTATCTAGGAATTCCAGTTTCTTTCGCCCTTCAGTGTATTTCGTTTTATATGTGAAACAAGATGCGAAGTCGGCGATGTCGCGCAAAATATTTCTTCCAGTCTTCTGTGTGTCCACCTCTTCGTACCTCTCTCAGTCTGTTTTCTTTTCCTCCCTCTCCCTCCCTGCCCATCTCTTCCCCCGTTTCTCTCCACCTCCTGCTTCTCCTATCATGAACCGGAGTCCACGATAAATGTACGGTACCCTTTAACATGCTACATACGTTGGCTCGCGGAGTGTTGCAACCTTTTGCATGGTGCTAAGTGAAACGGTGTCGAAGGCAATTGTAAAGTACCAGGCACATCCATAAAGTAATTTACCCATTTTTGTAGTAACAAAGACAAGATAGTTATTCGCAACAAGCACGGTAATATTTGAGCCTTCATTCGATATTGTCACCAAAACAATTGCGATACTTGTGATAACGTCTGATAAACTTTGGTATTCCTGTGTCGTAGACTTCTACGCCCGTGAACTGAACCAACATGTGACAGTTTTCTTCAGCTATTCATTGCTATCGAAACGCTGTTTGTAGGACTGTTTGTAGGACTGTTTGTTAGGTGCAAGAAACTGTGGAAATCGCAGCAGGAACAAGATCAGGAATAAATGTTGGGTGATCCGAGAGCCCATCTTCTGCGCAAAACGTCGCTATGCGCCGAGACGAGCGGCGTACCCCTGCAGTCTGCACTCCTCGACTATGCTTCTGAAAGGCACGCGAACCGGACGGCGTTTCGACGACGACGATGAGCTGAAGACAACTGTCACTCTGGCGGGCGGCAAACTTATAGGACGCAGGAATAAAGAGGACGATCCCTCGGTACGACAAATGTCTCAACTCTGTTGCTGACTATGTGGAATGTTAGCCCAAAAGTTTCCGTACCTGATGACAATAAATTTTTTCTTGTAAGCATGTTGTCGTTGTTTTTAAAGTAGGTTAATTTACTTTCTGGACGCGTCTCGTACCTACCGTCACGCACCGTACCCAGTCTGATATAAACAGTCATGTTTCCCTCGGTTTCAACATCAAGAATGCGCTTTTTCATCTAGTTTGGAATGCAGCTATAGATTTTTATCAATTACAAATGGACACTCTTGTGTATAGCCTACATAAGAAAGAAAAAGAATATCACTGAAGTAACTGCATTTGAACTTCTGCATGGAATAAGAGCACAAAAATACCTATCACCGATGATACACTGCGCTACTGTCTTCAGGACCCGAAGTAGTGCCTACCTTCATCGCCCTTCAGCGAGCATAATTGTCGATATGGCTGTTAATGTGGCATAAGTGATGATGCATTGTTTTCAGTTTACTTTTTTATGGATATGTGCGTTTTTTTAGGGACCTGTGTCTCTTTTATGTAGATCCTGCTAGACGTGAAGATGTGTGGCTGGCCTAGTAACTGAGAACTCCTTTAATTCTATGTACCAGAAAAGCACCATTTTGAGATATTTTAATCTTTGTTATTTGAAACTTGTGAACGCACGTTCAGTACGTATATGTGGCTGGTTCTAGTGAATTTTAGTGTAAAATTCGGTTTGTTTCTTTAAAGGTCTGCATTTCGGAAAGGGATAATTACATTATAACTGCGTTGTGCTTTCTTTCGGGACATACCCGATACTTTGCAACTACATCGAATATTACGTTGACATTTCTGCTGAGTTGATCGGTCCGTGCTCTATTCAAAGCGACTCACACCGAGGGCAGCACGCCCGCTCCCATGTCCGAGGCGGCCTCGACGCTCCGGCGAGGGCGGCCGCGCAACCCGTGGAGTCGCCTCAGGAAAAATGCCGCCACTCCCGCGCGGCTGTCACAGATGACAAACATGTACCAAAGCTCTCTGTCTTAAATTAAGAGAAAAAACGGTGGAAACTTTATAGCCGCGGCGGAGCGGCCGAGCGCATTGAGGCGCTATCCTACGATGCGCGAGGCCGTTCCCTGTAGGGGGTTCGAATCCCCCCTCGGACGTGGATGTTTGTGCCGTCTATAGTATAAGCTAGTTCATAAGTGGTTTGTAAGCTTAGGGACTGATGACCCCGCAGTTAAGTCCCTTAAGTTCTACAAACATTTGAACTTTTTTGTTAATTCCCTTAGAATTTTTTAAACTTAAACTATATTGGAAGAGAAAAAATATAGAAACCTGGTTAAGAACTATTACGTGCAAAATTTGCAGTCGTATTTATGAGCTCTATTTGTATTCAGTGTCTTGAGAAATGAATTACAGTGCACTTACCAAGTGAATTTCTTTTTGGCTGCTTCCAAGTTGTCGAAGCTCTCGTTGAGGATGTAGACATGCACTCCGCGCGTCATGTTGCCAAAATGCCACTCGTAGTCAATGTCTGTGATGTCAAAGGGGAACAGCTTTCTGTCTACTTCGTCCATTCTGCCGAGCAGGGAGACGAAATTGACCTCTTTGAAAACCCAGTCTCGCTGAATTAACGGTTCCAGGGCTTGTATAGCTCCATGAATACGCGAGTATAAATTCCACAGTCTGCAGCAACAACGATCCGATGTCAGAAATCGAAATAGAAAGTTACCACTGTTGATACATAACACTGCATTTATGGTACAAACATAAACAGTTTTGAGAAACCTATACAAACACTGAATATTTCAAAATGGTTGTATTTATTCGGAGATTTTAAATAAGAGAGAGCAAACATAAAAAAATCCAAGAAAACTAAAAACAAGAAATTCGAAACAAAGTAAATGTTGGTGATGGTTACGATCATAAAAATAATACTTCCTCAAATCGTTCAACATTTCCGTGACGCATTGCCCCCTGCAACGTGATAAAACAAAACGAGCTGCCCTTCTCAATGTCTTCTGTCAGTCCCACCTGGTTACGGTCCCACACTGGACAACAGTACTCCAGGAGAGGACGCACAAGTGTGATACAGGCAGTCTCTCTGGTAGATCTTTTGCATCTTCCAAGCGTTCTGCCATTGAGATGTAACCTTTGGTTCGCATTCCACACAATATTTTATGTGTGTTGTCTCCAGGCTAAATTGTTCGTAATTGTAACTACTAGGTATTTGGTAGAATTGACGACCTCAAGGTTTGACTAATTTACCGTACAATTGAAGTTCACCGGATTTATTTTAGTAGAACTTTTGTCTAAATCGCTTTGCAGGTGCTTTTGAAACTCTGTTGATTTTACTAACCGATGAATGGCAGTCATCAGCGAACTGTCTAAGAGAGCTATTCAGATAGCGTAGAGAAACATAAAGAAGAATAGGGGACCTGCAACGCTCTCCTGGGGAACGCCAGATCCGCAGCTGACACACGCTGAGGGGACCTCACACTCCACCACAGATTGGGAGGCGAAGCTTCACAACGGACCGTCCCGACAGCACACAGAGAGGCCACGGCCGCAGCTCACTGGCTGGCCGCTGGGGCACAGAAACTCACTGACTGCCCACTGGGGCAAGGCAGCTCAACAGCTGGCCACTGGCGCACGACAGCTCACCGGCTGGCCGCTGGGGCACGCCAGCTCACCGGCAGGCTGCTGGGGCATGCCAGCTCACTGGCTGGCTGCTGAGGCACGCAAGCGCACTGGCTGGCTGCAGAGGCATGCCAGTTCACTGTCTGGCCACTGGCGCAAGCCAGCTGACTGGCTGTCCACTGGGGCACACAGCTCACTGGATGACCGCTTGGGCACGCAAGCTCACTGGCTAGCCACTGAGGCATGCCAGCTTTCTGGCTGGCCACTGGGCAACGCCTGCTCACTGGATGGCTGCTGGGCACTCCAACTCACTGGCTGGCAGCTGAGGCATACCAGCTCACTGGCTGTCCGCTGGGGAATACCAGCTTACTGGCTAGCCACTGGTGATGCCAGCTCACTGGCTGGCCACTGGGGCACGCCAGCACACTGGCTGTCTGCTACGGGATGCCAGCTTACTGTCTGTCCGCAGGGGCATGCCAGATGACTGGCTGGCCGCTGGATATGCCAGCAGACAGGCTGGCCACAGGGGCACGCAAGCTCACTGGCTGGCTGCTGGGGCACGCCAGCTCACTGGCTGGCTGCTGGGGCACGACAACTCACTGGCTGGCCGCTGAGGCACGTCAGCTAAACAGCTGGCCTCTGGGGCAAGCTCACCGGCTGGCCACTGCGCAACGCCAGCCCACTGGCTCTCTGCTGGGACACGCCAGCTCACTGGTTGGCCGCTGAGGCAAGCCACCTCAGTAGCTGGCTGCTGGGGCAAGCTCACTGGCAGGCCACTGCACCACGCCTCCTGGGGCACGCCAGCTCACAGGCTGGCCGCTGGGGCACGCCAGCTCACCGGCTAGCCGCTGGGGCATGCCAGCTCACTGGGAGGTCGCTGAGGCAAGCCAGCTCACTGGCTAGCCACTGGGGCATGCCAGCTCATTGGCTGGCTGCTGCGGCACGCAGGCTCACTGGATGGCCGCTGAGACAAGCCAGTTCAGTAGCTGGCTGCTGGGGCAAGCTCACTGGCTGGCCACTGGGGTATGCAAGCTCACTGGCTGTAGGCTGAGGCACGCCAGCTTACTGTCTGTCCACAGGAGCATGCCAGTTCACTGGCAGGACGCTGGTTATGCCAGCTCACTGTGTGGCCATTGGGGATCGCCAGCTCTCTGGCTGGCCGCTCGGGCACGCCAGATCACTGGTTGGTCACTGGGGCATGCCAGCTCACTGGCTGGCCACTAGGGTATGCCAGATGACTGCCTGGCCGCTGGGGCACGAGAGATCACTGGCTGGCCACTGGGCACGCCAACTCACTGGCTGGCCACAAGGGTACACCAGATCACCGCCTGGCTGCTGGGGCACGACAGCTCACTAACTGGCCACTTGGACACGCCAGCTCACTGGTTGGCCAATGGGGCACGCCTGCACACTGGCTGGCCACAGGGGCAAGCAAGCTCACTGACTGGCTGTTGGGGCACACCAGCTCATTAGCCTGCAACTGGGGCACACCAGCACACTGGCTGGCCACTAGGGTACGCCAGCTCACTGGCTGGCTGCTGGGGCACGGCAGCTCACAGTCTGGCTGCTTTGTCACGACAGCTGAGGCAAGCCAGCTCAGTAGGTGGCAGCTGGGGCAAGCTCACCGGCTGGCCACTACGCCACGCCAGCTCACTGATTGTCTGCTGGGTCACGCAAGCTCAGTGGCTGGCCACTGAGGCAAGCCAGCTCAGTAGCTGGCTGCTGGGGCAAGCTCACTGGCTGGCCACTGGGGCATGCCAGCTCACTGGCTGGCCAATAGGGTATGCCAGCTGACTGCCTGGCTGCTGGGGCACGACAGCTCGGTGGTTGGCCACTGGGGCATGCCAGCTCACTGGTTGCCTGCTGGGGCATGCCAGCACACTGCCTGGCCCCGGGGCACGCAAGCTCACTGGCTGGTTGCTGGGGCACGCCAGCTGATTGGTTAGCAACTGGGGCACGCCTGCACACTGGATGGCTGCTGTGGCATGCAGCTCACTGGCTGGCCACTGGGATACGCCAGCTAACTGACTGTCTGCTGGGGCACGCCAGCTCACTGGCTGGCCGCTGGTGCATGCCAGGTCAGTTGCTGGCCACTGGGGCACGCCAGCACACCGGCTGTCTGCTGGGGCATGACAACTCACTGGCTGGCCACTGGGGCATGCCAGCTCACTGGATGGCTGCTGTGGCATGCCAGCTCAGTGGCTGGCCGCTAGGGCATGCCAGCTCACTGGCTGGCCACTGTTGCATGCCAGCATTTTGCCTGGCCGCTGGGGCATGCCAGATCACTGGCTGGCTGCTGTATCATGCCACCTCATTGGCTGGCCACTGGGGCATGCCAGATCACTGGCTGGTCGCTGGGGCACGCCAACTCACTGGCTGGCCGCTGATGCACGCCAGCTCACTGGCTGGATCTGGGGCATGCCAGCTCACTAGCTGGAACTGGGGCATGCCAGCTCACTAGCTGGCCACTGGGGGATGCCAGCTCACTGGCTGGCCACTGGGGAATGGAAACTCACTGCTGTCTACTAGGGGCATGCCAGCTCGTTGGCTAGCAACTGAGGCACGCCTGCTCACTGGATGGCTGCTGGGGCGAGCCAGCTCACTAGCTGGCTGCTGGGGCAAGACAACTCACTGGCTGGCCACAGATGCACGCAAGCTCACTGGCTGGCTGCTGGGGCACGTCAGCTCACAGGCTGGCTGCTTTGGCACGACAGCTAAGGCAAGCCAGCTCAGTAGCTGGCTGCTGGGGCAAGCTCACCGGCTGGCCACTGCGCCACGCCAGCACATCGGCTGTCTGCTGGGGCATGACAGCTCACTGGCTGGCCACTGGGGCAACCAGCTCACTGGATGGCTGCTGTGGCATGCCAGCTCAGTGGCTGGCAGCTAGGGCACGCCAGCTCACCGGCTGGCCACTGTTGCATCCCAGCATTTTGCCTGGCCGCTGGGGCATGCCAGATCACTGGCTGGCTGTTGTATCATGCCAGCTCATTGGCTGGCCACTGGGGTATGCCAGATCACTGGCTGGTCGCTGGGACACGCCAACTCACTGGCTGGCCGCTGATGCACGCCAGCTCACTGGCTGGTTGCTGGGGCATGCCAGCTCACTAGCTGGAACTGGGGCATGCCAGCTCACTGGCTGGCCACTGGGGAATGGAAACTCACTGCTGTCTACTAGGGGCATGCCAGCTCATTGGCTAGCAACTGAGGCACGCCTGCTCACTGGATGGCTGCTTGGGCACGCCAGCATACTGGCTGCCAGCTAGGGCACGCCAGCTCACTGACTGGCTGCTGAGGCATGCCAGCTTACTAGCTGGCTGCTGGGGCAAGACAAATCACTGGCTGGCCTCTGGGGCATGCCAGCTCACTGGCTGGCTGCTGGGGCACGACAACTCACTGGCTGGCCACTGTGGCATGCCAGCTCAGTGGCTGGCTGCTGGGGCACGCGAGGTTATGGCTGGCCACTGGGGCTCGCATGCTCACTGGCTGGCCACTGGGGCATGCCAGCTTACTGGCTGGTCACTGGGGCATGCCAGCTCACTGGCTGGCCCCTGGTGCACGCCAGCTCACTGGCTGTCTGCTGGGGCACGCAAGCTCACTGGCTGGCCGCTGGCGTATGACAGTTCACTGGCTGGCCACTGGGGCACGCCAGCTCACTGGCTGTTGGCTGGGGAATCCCAGCTTACTGGCTGTCCGCAGCAGCATGCGAGCTCACTGACTGGCCGCTGGGGAATGGGAGTACACTGGATGACCGATGGGGACTGCCAGCTCAGTGGGTGTCAGCTGGGGCATGCCAGCTCACTGGCAGGCCGATGAGGCACGCCAGTTAAATAGCCGGCCGTTGGGACCAGCTCACTGGCTGGCCACTGTGCCACACCAGCTCACTTGTTCTCACTGGCTGTGCACTTGGCTCACTGGCTGGCCAATGGGGCACGCAAACCCACTGGCTGGCTCCTGGGGCACGCCAGCTGGCAACTGGGGCATGAATGCTCACTGGATGTCAGTTGAGCCACGCCATCTTACTGGCTGCCAGCTGGGGCGCGCCAGCTCACTGACTGGCTGCTGAGGCGTGCCAGCTCACAAGCTGGCTGCTGGGGCAAGATAACTCACTGGCTGGCAACTGGGGCATGCCAGCTCACTGACTGTCCGCTGGGGCACACCAGCTCACTGGCTGGCCACTGAGGCACGCCAGCTTCCTGGCTGTCTACTGGGGCATGCCATCTCACTGCCTGGCCGCTGGAGCACGCCATCTCACTGCGTAGCCGCTGGGGCACGCCAGCTCACTGTCTGTATGCTGGGGCACGCCAGCTTACTGCCTGTCTGCAGGGGATTGCCAGCTCACTCGCTGGCCGCTGGTTATGCCAGCTCACTGGCTGGCCACTGGGGCACGCCAGTTCACTGGCTGGCCGCTGAGGCTCACCAGATCACTTGTTGGCTACTGGGGAATGCCAACTCACTCGATAGCCACTAGTGTATGCCAGCTTACTGCCTGGCTGCTGGGGCACGACGATTCACTGTCTGGCCACTGGGGCACGCCAGGACACTGGCTGGCCACAGGGGCATGAAAGCTCACTGGCTGGCTGCTGGGGCACGCCAGCTCATTAGGTAGCAATTCGGGCAGGCCTGCTCACTGGATGGCCGCTGGGACACGCCAGCTTACTTGCTGGCAGCTATGGCACGCCAGCTCACTGACTGGCTGCTGAAGCACGCCAGCTCACTAGCTGGCCACTGGGGTAAGACAACTCACTGGCTGGAAAACTGGGACAAGACAGCATTTTGCCTGGCCGCTGGGGCACGCCAGATCACTGGCTGGTTGCTGGGGCACGCCATCTCACTGGCTGGCTACTGGGGCATGCCAGCTTACTGGCTGGCCACTGGGGCATGCCAGTTCACTGGGTGGCCACTGGGGCACGGCATTTCACTGGCTGGCCGCTGGGCACGCAAGCTCACTGGCTGGCCGCTGGGGTATGCCAGCTCACTGGATGGCCGCTGGGGCACGCCAGCTTACTGGCTGGCAGCTATGGCACGCCAGCTCACTGACTGGCTGCTGAATCACGCCAGCTCACTAGCTGGCCGCTGGGGTAAGACAACTCACTGGCTGGCCACTGGGGCAAGACAGCATTTTGCCTGGCTGCTGGGGCACGCCAGATCACTGGCTGGTCGCTGGGGCACGCCATCTCACTGGCTGGCTACTGGGGCATGCCAGCTTACTGGCTGGCCACTGGGGCATGCCAGCTCACTGGGTGGTCACTGGCCAACAGAAACTCACTGCCTGGCCACTGGGGCACAGCAGCTCACCGGCTGGCAACTGGGGAATGACTGCTCACTGTGTGGCCACTGTTGCATGGCTGCTCACTGGCTAGCAGCAGGGGCATGCCAGCTCACTGGCTGGCCCCTGGGGCATGCAAGTTCACTGGCTTGCCTCTGGGGTATGCCAGCTCACTGGCTGGTCGTTGGGGCATGCCAGCTCACTGATTGGCCACTGGGGCACTCCAGCACACTGGCTGGCCATAGGCATGCAAGCTCACTGGATGGCCACTGCGACAAACCAGCTCAGTCGCTGGCCGCTGAGGCATGCCAGTTCACTGGCTGGTCACTGGGGCAAGCCAACTGACTGTCTGGCCACTGGTGCACGCCAGCTCACTTGATGTCTTCTGGGGTACTGCAGCTCAATAGCTAGCTGCTGGGGCACGCCAGATCACTGGTTGTCCGTTTGGGCAAGTCAGCTCACTGGCTCGCTGCTGGGGTATACCAGCTCACTGCATGGCCTCTGAGGCATGCTAGTTCTCTGGCTGGTCGCTGGGGCAAGCCAGCCCACTGGGTGGCCTCTGTGGCACAGCAGGACACTAGCTGTATGCTGGGGCATGCCAGCTCTTTGGCTAGCAACTGAAGGATGCCTACTCACTGTATGGCATGTGGGTCACGCCAGCTCACTGGCTGGCAGCTGCGGCACGCCAGCTCACTGGCTGTTCGCTGGGGCACGCCAGATCAATGGCTGGCAGCTGGAGCAAGACAACTCACTGGCTGGCCACTCGGACACGCCAGCTCACTGGCTGTCTGCTGGGGCACGCTGATAATTGGCTGGTCGCTGGAGCAAGCCAGCACACAGGCTGGTCAGTGGGACATGTTATCTAACTAAATGGCCGCTGGGGAAATCCAGCACACTGGCTTGCCACTGGGGCACAACAGCTCACTGGCTGGCCGCTGAGGCAAGCCAACTCACTGGGTGGCCAATGGGGTACGCCAGCTCATTGGCTGGCCGCTGGGGCACGCCAGCGCTCTGGCTGTCCGCTGGGGCACCCCAGCTCACTGGCTTACTGCTGGGACAGCCAGCTCACTGGCTGACCGATGGGGTACGCCAGCTCACTGGCTTACTGCTGGGGCATGCCAGCTCACCGGCTGGCTACTGGGGCATGCCAGCTCACTGACTGGCTGCTGTGGCATGCGGGCTCTGTGGCTGGCCGCTTGGGCTACGCCAGCTCACTGGCTGGCCACTGGGGCATGCCAGCATTTTGCCTGGCTGCTGGGGCACGCCAGATCACTGGCTGGTCGCTGGGGCATGCCAACTCACTGGCTGGCCGCTGAGGCACGCCAGCTCACTTTCTAGTTGCTGGGGCATGCCAGCTCACTGGCTGGAACTGGGGCATGTCAGCTCACTAGCTTGAACTGAGGCATGCCAGCTCACTAGCTGGCCACTGGGGCATGTCAGATCACTAGCTGGCAACTGGGGAATGCCAGCTCACTAGCTGGACACTGGGGAATGGAAACTCACTGCCTGGCCACTGGCGCACGGCAGCTCACCGGCTGGCCTGTGGGACATGGCAGTTTACTGGCTGGTCGCTGGGGCAGGCCAGCTTAGCTTCTGGCCGCTGGGGCACGCCAGCTAACTTGCTGCCCGCTGGGCACACCAGCTCAATGGCTGGCCGCTGAGACATGCTAGGTCACTGGCTGGCCGCTGGGGTACTGCAGTTCACTGGTTGGCCGCTGGGGCATGCCAGCACACTGGCTGGCCCCAGGGACATGCAAGCTCAGTGGTTCGGCACTGCGGCCTGCCAGCTTACTGGATGGCCACTGAGGCATGCCTGTTCACCAGCTGGCCGCAGGGGCAAGCCAGCTCAGTGGTTGGCCACTGGGGCACACCAGCTCACTTGATGGCCACTGGGGTACGGCAGCACACTGGCTGGCTGATGGGGCATCCCAGCTCACTTGCTAGCCACTGGGGCATGCCAGCACAAAGGCTGGTCGCTGAGGCACGCCAGCTAAATAGCAGGCCGCTGGGGCAAGTTCACCAGCTGGCCACTGTGCCACGCCAACTCACTGGCTGTCTCCTGGGGCACGCCAGCTCACTGGCAGGCCGCTTGGGCACGCCAGCTCACCGGCTGGCCTCTGGGGCATGCCAGCTCACTGGCTGGCTACTGGGGCATGCCAGCTCATTGGGTGGCCGCTGGGGCACGCAGGCTCACTGGCTGGCCGCTGGGGCATGCTAGCTCACTGGCTGGCCGCTAGGGCACGCCATCTCATTTGATGGCCATTGGGATACGGCAGCTCACTGGCTGGCCACTGGGGCACGCGAGCTGACTGGCTGTCGGCTGATGAATGCCAACTTACTGGCTGTCCGCAGGGGCATTCCGGCTCTCTGACTAGAGTCTGGGTCATGCCAGCTCACTGGCTGGCCACTGGGGCATGCCAGTTCTCTGGCTGGTCACTGGGGAACGCCAACTTACTGACTGTCCGCAGAGGCATGCCAGCTCACTGACTGGCCGCTGGGGCATACCAGCTCACTGGATGACCGCTTGGGTATGCCAGCTCACTGGCTGGCAGCTGGGGCATGCCAACTCACTGTCTGGCCGATGAGACACGCCAGCTAAATTGCTGGCCGCTGGGGCAAGCTCACTGGCTGGCCACTGTGCCTCACAAGCTCACTGGCTGTCTACTGAGACACGCCAGATCACTGGCTGTCCACTTGGCACGCCAGGGCACTGGCTGGCCTCTCGGGCATGCCAGATCACTGGTTGGCCACTGGGGCACGCCAGCTCACTGCCTTGCTACTAGGGTACGCCAGCTTACAGCCTGGTGACTGGGGAACGCCATCTCACTAGCTGGCTACTGGGGCACGCCAGCTCACTGGCTGGCTGCTGGGGCACCCCAGCTCACTGGCTGACTGCTGGGGCACGCCAGGTCAGTGGCTGGCCACTGGGGCACGCGAGCTCACTGGCTGGCCACTGTGGCATGCCAGCTCAGTGGCTGGCTGCTGGGGCACGCGAGGTAATGGCTGGCCACTGGGGCTCGCATGCACACTGGCCGGCCACTGGGGCATGCCAGCTTACTGTCTGGTCACTGGGTCATGTCAGCTCACTGGCTGGCCCCTGGGGCTCGCAAGTTCACTGGCTGGCCGCTGGGGCAAGCAAGATCACCAGCTTACTGCTGGGGCATGCCAGCTCACTGGCTGGCCCCTTTGGGCATTCCAGCTCAATACCTGGCTGCTGGGGCAAACTCAATGGCTGGCCACTGGGGCACGCCAGCTCACTGGCTGGCTGCTGGGGCACTTCAGCACGCTGGCTGTCCGCTGGGGCACGCCAGCTCACTGGCTGAATGCTGGGGCACGCCAGCTCACTGGCTTACTGCTGGAGCATGCCAGCTCACTGGCTGGCTGCTGTGGCACGCCAGCTAACTCGCTGGCTGCTGGGCAATCCAGCTCACTGGCATACTGCTGGGGCACGCCAGCTTACTGCCTGTCTGCAGGGGCTTGCCAGCTTACTCGCTGGCCGCTGGTTATGCCAGCTAACTGGCTGGCCACTGGGGCACGCCAGTACACTGGCTGGCCACAGGGGCATGGAAGCTCACTGGCTGGCTGCTGGAACACGCCAGCTCATTGGGTAGCAATTGGGGCATGCCTGCTCACCGGATGGCCGCTGGGGCACGCCAACTTACTGGCTGGCAGCTATGGCACGCCAGCTCACTGGCTGGCTGCTGAAGCACGCCAGCTCATTAGCTGGACGCTGGGGTAAGACAACACACTGGCTGGCCACTGGGGCATGCCAGCTCACTATCTGGCTGCTGGGGCACGCCACCTCACTGGCTGGCCGCTGGGGCACGCCAGCTCACTGGCTGGCTGCTGGGGCATGACAGCTCACTGTCTGGCCACCGGGGCACACCAGCTGTCTGGTTGGCCGCTGTGGCATGCCAGCTCAATTGCTGGCCACTGGGGCACGTCAGCACCCTGGCTGGCCACTGGGTATACCAGCTTACTGGCTGGTCACTGGGGCATGCCAACACACTGGTTGGCTGCTGGGTCATGCCAGCACACAGGCTAGCCACTGCGGCATGCGAGCTCACTGGCTGGTTGCTTGTGCACGCCAGCTCACTGGCTGGCTACTGGGGCATGCCAGCATTTTGCCTGGCTGCTGGGGCAAGCCAGATCACTGGCTGGTCGCTGGGGCATGCCATCTCACTGGCTGGCCGCTGGGCACGCCAGCTCACTGGCTGGCCGCTGGGGTATGCCAGCTCACTGGGAGTTCGCTGGCGCAAGTCAGCTAACTGGCTGGCCACTAGGGCATGCCAGCTCACTGGGTGACTGGGTGGCCACTGGGGCACGCCAGATCACTGGTTGGTCGCTGGGGCACACCATCTCACTGGCTGGCCGCTGAGCACGCAAGCTCAACGGCTGGCGGCTGGGGCATGGCAGCTCATTGGGATATCGCTGGGGCACGCCACCTCACTGGGAGGTCGCTGGGGCAAACGCGCTCGCTGGCTGGGTAGCCAGTGGGGCACTCCAGCACACTGGCTGGCCATAGACGTGCAAGCTCACTGGATGGCCACTGCGAAACACGAGCTTAGTCGCTGGCATGCCAGTTCACTGGCTGGCCACTGGGGCAAGCCAACTGACTGTCTGGTCAGTGGGGCACGCCAGTTCACTTGATGGCCACTGGGGTACGGCAGCTCACTAGCTAGCTGCTGGGGCACGCCAGCCCAGTGGCTATCCGTTTGGGCACATCAGATCACTGGCTCTCTGCTGGGGTATACCAGCTCACTGGCTGGCCTCTGAGGCATGCTAGTTCTCTGGCTGGTCGCTGAGGCAAGCCGGCCCACTGGCTGGCCTCTGTGGCACAGCAGCTCACTAGCTGTCTGCTGGGGCATGCCAGCTCTTTGGCTAGCAACTGAAGGACGCCTGCTCACTGGATTGCCGATGGGTCATGCCAGCTCATTGCGGCAGCTACGGCAAGCCAGCTCACTGGCTGTTCACTGGGGCACGCCAGATCAATGGCTGGCAGCTGGGGCATGACAACCCACTGTCTAGCTACTCGGACACGCCAGCTCACTGGCTGTCTGCTGGGGCACGCCAGCTCACTGGCTGTACGCTGGGGCACGCGAACTCAATGGTTGGCTGCTGGGGAACGTCAGTTTATTTGCTGGCCACTGCCGCAAACCAGCTCACTGGCTGGCCACTAGGGTACGCCAGCTCACTGGCTGGCTGATGGGGCATGACAGCTCACTGGCTGCCCACTGGGGCACGACAGGTTATTGGCTGGTCGCTGGGGCAAGCCAGCACACAGGCTGGTCAGTGGGACATGTTATCTAACTAAATGGCTGCTGGGGCAATCCAGCACACTGGATTGCCACTGGGGCACAACAGCTCACTGGCTTGCCACTGGGACATGCCAGCTCACTGGGTGACCAATAGGGTACACCAGCTCACTGGCTGGCCGCTGGGGCACGCCAGCTTTCTAGCTGTCTGTTAGGGCATGCCAGCTAACTGGCTGGCCGATGGAGCACGCCATCCCACTGCCTGGCCGCAGGGGCACGCCATCTCACTGGCTGTCAGATGGGGCAAGCCAGCTCACTGGCTGTCCGCTGGGGCACGCCAACTCACTGGCTGACTGCTGGGTACGCCAGCTCACTGGCTTACTGCTGGGGCATGCCTGCTCACTGGCAGGCCGCTGGGGTACGCCAGCTCACTCGCTGTCTACTGGTTATGCCAGCTCACTGGCTGGCCACTGGGGCACGCCAGCTCACTGACTGGCCGCTGGGGCTCGCCAGATCACTGATTGGCCACTGGTGAACACCAGCCCACTGGATGGCCACTAGTGTACACCAGCTTACTGCCTGGCTGCTGGGGCACGAGAGGTCACTGTCTGGCCACTGGGGCACGTCAGCACACTGGCTGGCCACAGGGGCATGCAAGCTCACTGGCTGGCTGCTGGGGCATGCCAGCTCACTAGCTGGCTGCTGGGGCATGCCAGCTCACTGGCTGGCTGCTGGGGCATGCCAGCTCACTGGCTGGCTGCTGGGGCTTGCCAGCTCACTGGCTGGCTGCTGGGGCACGCCAGGTCAGTGGCTGGCCACTGGGGCACGCCATCTCACTGACTGGCTGCTGGGGCATCACAGCTCACTGGCTGGCCACTGGGGCACCCAGCTCACTCGCTTGCCGCAGTGGCATGTCAGCTCAATGGCTGGCCATAGGGGTACGTCAGCACACTGTCTGGCCACTGGGGCATTGCCAGCTTACTGGCTGGTCACTGGTGCATTCCAGCTCACTGGTTGGCTGCTGGGTCATGCCAGCACACTGGCTGGCCACTGCCAGCATGCAAGCTCACTGGCTGGCAACTGGTGCACGACAGGTCACTGGCTGGCCACTGGGGCATGCCAGCACATTGCCTGGCCGCTGGGGCACACGAGATCACTGGCTGCTCGCTGGGGCACGCCATCTCACTGGCTGGCCGCTGGGCACGACAGCTCACCGGCTGGCCCCTGGGGCATGCCAGCTCACTGGGAGGTCGCTGGGGAAAGGCAGCTCACTGGCTGGCCACTGGGGCATGCCAGCTCACTGGGTGGCCACTGGGGCACGCCAGATCACTGGCTGGCATCTGGGGCACGCCAGCTCACTAGCTGGCCACTGGGGAATGCCAGCTCAATGTCTGGCCACTGGCCAGCAGAAACTCACTTCCTGGCCACTGGGGCACAGCAGCTCACCGGCTGGCCACTGGGGCACAACAGCCCACTGGTTGGCCACTGTTGCACATCTGTTCACTGGTTAGAACCAGGGGAACACCAGCTCACTGGCTGGCCCCTGGGGCACGCAAGTTCACTGGCGTGCCTCTGGGGTATGCCAGCTCACTGGCTGGCCGCTGGGGCAAGCCAACTGATTGTCTGGCCACTGGGGCACGCCAGCTCACTTGATGGCCACTGGGGTACGGCAGCTCACTAGCTAGCTGCTGGTGCACACCAGCACCCTGTCTGTCCGGTTGGGCACATCTGCTCACTGGATAGCCGCTGGGGCAAGTCAGCTCACTGGCTGGCCTCTGTTGCACACCAGCTCACTAGATGTCTGCTGGGGAATGCCAGCTCTTTGGCTAGCAACTGATGAGGGACGCCTGCTCACTGGATGGCCGCTGGGGCAAGCCTCCTCACTGGCTGGCTACTGGAGCATGCCATCTCAGTCAGTGGCCGCTGGGGCATGCCAGCTCACTGGCTGTCTGCTGGGGCACGCCAGCTCACTGGCTGTTCGATGGGGCATGCCAGTTCACTGGCTGGCTGCTGGGGCATGGCACCTCACTGGCTTACTGCTGGGGCATGCCAGCTCACTGGCTGGCCTCTGTTGCACACCAGCTCACTAGCTGTCTGCTTTGGCATGCCAGCTCTTTGGCTAGCAACTGATGAGGGACGCCTGCTCACTGGATGGCTGCTGGGGCAAGCCACCTCACTGGCTGGCTACTGGAGCACGCCATCTCAGTCAGTGGCCGCTGGGGCATGCCAGCTCACTGGCTGTCTGTTGGGGCACGCCAGCTCACTGGCTGTTCGATGGGGCATGCCAGCTCACTGGCTGGCTGCTGGGGCACGGCAGCTCACTGGCTTACTGCAGGGGCATGCCAGCTCACTGGCTGGCCGCTGGAGCATTCCATCTCACAGCCTGGCCGCTGGGTCCCGCCTACTCAATGGCTGGCTGCTGGGTCACGCCAGCTTACTGGCTGTCTGCTGGGGCAGGACAGCTCACTGGCTGGCTGCTGGGGCGAGTCAGGTCACTGGCTTAGTGGTGATGCATGCCAGCTCACTGGGTGGCCGCTAAAGCTCGTCATCTCACTGCCTCTCCGCTGGGACACGTCAGCTCACTGGCTGTTCGCTGGGGCACGCCAGCTCAATGGCTGGCAGCTGGGGCAAGACAACTTACTGGCTGGCCACTCGGACACGCCAGCTCACTGGCTGTCTGCTGGGGCAAGCCAGCTCACTGGCTGTACGCTGGGGCATGCAAACTCACTGGTTGGCTGCTGGGGCACGTCAGTTTACTTGCTGGCCACTGCCGCACACCAGATCACGGGCTGGCCACTAGGGTACGCCAGGTCACTGGCTGGCTGATGGGGCATGACAGCTCACTGGCTGGCCACTAGGGCACGCCAGCTTATTGGCTTTTCGCTGGGGCAAGCCAGCACACAGGCTGGTCAGTGGGACATGTTATCTAACTAAATGGCCGCTGGGGAAATCCAGCACACTGGTTTGCCACTGGGGCACAAGAGCTAACTGGCTGGTCGCTGAGGCACGCCATCTGACTGGCTGGCTGCTGGGCACGCCAGCTCACCAGCTGGCCGCTGGGGCATGCCAGCTCACTGGGAGTCTGCTGGCGCAAGTCTTCTCACTGGCTGGCCACTGGGGTATCCCAGCTCACTGGGTGGCCACTGGGGCATGCCACATCACTGGTTGGTCGCTGGGGCACGCCATTTCACTGGCTGGCCGCTGGGCACGCAACCTAACCGGCTGGCCGCTGGGGCATGCCAGCTCATTGGGATTTTGCTGGGGCATGCCAGCTCACTGGGAGGTCGCTGGGGCAAGTCATCTCACTGGCTGGCCGCTGAGGCAAGCCAGTTCACTGGCTTGCCACTGGGGCAAGCCAACTGACTGTCTGGCCACTAGGGCACGCCAGCTCACTTGATGGCCACTGGGATACGGCAGCTCACTAGCTAGCTGCTGGGGCACGCCAGCTCACTGGTTGTCCGTTTGGGCACGTCAGTTCACTGGCTCTCTGCTGGCGTATACCAGCTCACTGGCTGGCCTCTGAGGCATGCTAGTTCTCTGGCTGGTCGCTGGGGCATGCCAGCCCACTGGCTGGGCTCTGTGGCACAGCAGCTCACTAGCTGTCTGCTGGGGCATGCCACCTCTTTGGGTAGCAACTGAAGGACGCCTGCTCACTGTATGGCCGATGGGTTACGCCAGCTCACTGGCTGGCAGCTGCGACACTCCAGCACACTGTCTGCTCGCTGTGGAACGCCAGCTCAATGGCTGGCAGCTGGGGCAAGACAACTCACTGGCTGGCCACTCGGTCACGCCAGCTCACAGGCTGTCCGCTGGATCACGCCAACTCACTGGTTGGCTGCTGGGGCATGTCAGTTTACTTGCTGGCCACTGCCGCAAACCAGCTCACTGGCTGGCCATTAGGGTACGCCAGTTCACTGGCTGGTCGCTGGGGCAAGCCAGCACACAGGCTGGTCAGTGGGACATGTTATCTAACTAAATGGCCGCTGGGGCAATCCAGCACACTGGCTTGCCGCAGTGGCATGCCAGCTCAATGGCTGGCCATAGGGGTACGTCAGCATCCTGTCTGGCCACTGGGGCATGCCAGCTTACTGGCTGGTCACTGGGGCATGCCAGCTCACTGGTTGTCTGCTGGGTCATGCCAGCACACTGACTGGCCACTGCGGCATGAAAGCTCACTTGCTGGCAACTGGTGCACAACAGGTCACTGGCTGGCCACTGGGGCATGCCAGCATATTTCCTGGCTGCTCGCTGGGGCACGCCATCTCACTGGTTGGCCCTGGGCACGACAGCTCACCGCCTGGCCCCTGGGGCATGCCAGCTCACTGGGAGGTCGCTGGGGATAGTCAGCTCACTGGCTGGCCACTGGGGCATGCCAGCTCACTGGGTGGTCCCTGGGGCACGCCAGATCACTGGCTGGCGTCTGGAGCATGCCAGCCCACTAGCTGGCCTCTGGGGAATGCCAGCTCACTGTCTGGCCACTGGCCAGCAGAAACTCACTTCCTGGCCACTGGGGCACAGCAGCTCACCGGCTAGCCACTGGGGCACAACAGCTCACTGGTTGGCCACTGTTACACGTCTGTTCACTGGTTAGCAGCAGGGGAACACCAGCTCACTGGCTGGCCCCTGGGGCACACAAGTTCACTGGCTTCCCTCTGGGGTATGCCAGCTCCATGGCTGGTCGCTGGGGCATGCCAGCTCACTGGTTGGCCACTGGGGCACTCCAGCACACTGGCTGGTCATAGAGACACGCAAGCTCACTGGATGGCCGCTGCAACACACCAGCTCATTCGCTGGCTGCTGAGGCATGCAGGTTCACTGGCTGGCGCTGGGGGCAAGCCAACTGACTGTCTGGCCACTGGGGCACGCCAGCTCAATTGATGGCCACTGGGGTACGGCAGCTCACTAGCTAGCTGCTGGGGCACACCAGCTCACTGGCTGTCCGATTGGGCACATCTGCTGACTGGCTAGCCTCTGGGGTATACCATCTCACTGGCTGGACTCCTAGGCATGCTAGTTCTATGGCTGGTCGCTGGGGCAAGCCAGCCCACTGGCTGGCCTCTGTTGCACACCAGCTCACTAGCTGTCTGCTGGGGCATGCCAGCTCTTTGGCTAGCAATTGATGAGGGACGCCTGCTCACTGGACTGCCGCTGGGGCACGCCTCTTCACTAGCTGGCTACTGGAGCACGCCATCTCAGTCAGTGGCCGCTGGGGCATGCCAGCTCACTGTCTGGCTACTGGGGCAAGGCAGCTTACTGGCTTACTGCTGGGGCATATCAGCTCACTGGCTGGCCGCTGGAGCATGCCATCTCCCTGCCTGGGCGCTGGGTCATGCCTTATCACCGTCTGGCCGCTGGGGCAGGCCAGCTTACTGGCTGTCTGCTGGGGCACGCCAGCTCACTGGCTGCCCACTGGAGCACGCCATCTCACTGCCTGGCCGCTGGGGCACGCCAGCTCACTAGCTATCCGCTGGTGCAAGCCAGCTCGCTGGCTGGCCGCTGGGGCATGCCAGCTCACTGGCTTACTGCTGGGGCATGCCATCTCACTGGCTGGCCGCTGGGGCAAATTAGGTCACTGGCTTTGTGGTGAGGCATGCCAGCTCACTGGGTGGCCACTGGAGCACGTCATCTCACTGCCTCTCCGCTGGGACACGTCAGCTCACTGGCTGTCTGTTGGGGCATGCCAGCTCACTGGCTGTCCACTGGGGTCGCCAGCTCACTGGCTAGCCCCTGGGGAATGCCAGCTCACTGGCTGGCCACTGGGGGCAAGCCAGCTCACTGGCTGGCCGCTGGAGCACGCCAGTTTACTGGCTGGCCACTGGGGCACGCCAGCTAACTTGCTGGCTGCTGGGGCATTCCAGCTCACTGGCTGGCCGCTGGGGCATGCCAGTTCACAGGCTGGCCGCTAGGGCACGCAAGCTCACTGGCCTACTGCTGGGGCACACCAGCTCACTAGCTGGCCGCTGGGGCAATTCAGCTCACTGGCTTAGTGCTGGGGCATGCCATCTCACTGCCACTCTGCTGGGGCACGCCAGCTCACTGGCTGTCTGCTGGGGCATGCCAGCTCACTGACTGTCCGCTGGGGCACGCCATCTCACTGGCTGACTGCTGGGGCACCCCAGCTTACTGGCGTACTGCTGGGGTATGCCAGCTCACTGGCTGGCCGATGGGGCACACCAGCTCACTGACTGGCCGCTGGGGCAAGCCAGCTCACTGGCTTACTGCTGGAACATGCCAGCCCACTGGCTGGCCGCTGGAGCATGCCATGTCACTTCGTGGCCGCTGGGGCACGCCAGCTCACTGGCTGTCTGCTGGGGCATGCCAGCTCACTGGCTGTCCGCTGGGGCACGCCAGCTCACTGGCTGTCTGCTGGGGCACGCCAGCTCACTGACTGGCCGCTGGGGCAAGCCAGCTCACAGGCTTACTGCTGGAACATGCCAGCCCACTGGCATGCCATGTCACTTCGTGGCCGCTGGGGCACGCCAGCTAACTGGCTGTCTGCTGGGGCATGCCAGCTCACTGGCTGACCGCTGGGGCACGCCAGCTCACTGGCTTAATGCTGGGGCACGCCAGCTCACTGGCTGACCGCTGGGGCACGCCAGCTCACTGGCTTAATGCTGGGGCATGCCAGCTCACTGGCTGGCCGCTGGGGCATGCCAGCTCACTGGCTTTAAGCTGGGGCATGCCAGCTTACTGCCTGTCTGCAGGGGCATGCCAGCTCACTCGCTGGCCGCTGGTTATGCCAGCTCACTTTCTGGCCACTGGGGCACACCAGCTCACTGCTAGCCGCTGGGGTGTGCCAGATCACTGGTTGGCCACTGGGGAATGCCAGCTCATTGGATGGCCACTAGTTTACGCCAGCTTACTTCCTGGCTGCTGGGGCATGACAGCTCACTGTCTGGCCACTGGGGCTCGCCAGCACACTGATTGACCACAGGGGCATGCAAGCTCACTGGCTGGCTTCTGGGGCACGCCAGCTCACTGGCTGGCTGATGAAGCATGCCAGCTTACTAGCAGGCTGCTGGGGCAAGACAACTCACTGGCTGGCCACTGGGGCATGCCAGCTCACTGGCTGCCGGCTGGGGCAAGCCAGCTCACTGTCTGGCGTCTGGTGCACGCCAGCTCACTAGGTGGCCAGTGGCCAACAGAAACTCACTGCCTGGCCACTGGGGCACGGCAGCTCACTGCCTGGCCACTGGGGCACGGCAGCTCACCGGCTGGCCACTGGGGCACGACAGCTCACTGGGTGGCCACTGCTGCACGTCTGCTCACTGGCTAGTAGCAGGGGCACGCCAGCTCACTGGCTGGCCCCTGGGGCACGCACGTTCACTGGCTTGCCTCTGGGGTATGCCAGTTCACTGAATGGCCGCTGGGGCATTCCAGCTTACTGGCCATCTGCTGGGGTATGCCAGCTCACTGGCTTTCTGCTGGGGCACGCCAGCTCACAGGCTGTCCGCTGGGGCACGCCAGTTCACTGGCTGTCCGCTGGCGCATGCCAGCTCACTGGCTTCCTGCTGGGGCATGCCAGCTCACTGGCTGTCCGCTGGGGCATGCCAGCTCACTGGCTGGTTGCTGGAGCACGCCATCTCACTGGCTGGCCACTGGGGCAAGCCAGCTCACTGGCTGGCCACTGGAGCATGCCATCTCACTGCCTGGCCGCTGGGGCATGCCAGTTCACTTGCTGTCTGCTGGGGCACGCCAGCTCACTGGCTGTACGCTGGGGCACACCAGCTCACTGGCTGACCGTTGGGGCACGCCAGCTCACTGGCCTACTGCTGGGGCACACCAGCTCACTAGCTGGCCGCTGGGGCAATTCAGCTCACTGGCTTAGTGCTGGGGCATGCCATCTCACTGACTCTCTGCTGGGGCACGCCAGCTCACTGGCTGTCTGCTGGAGCATTCCAGCTCACTGACTGTCCGCTGGGGCACGCCATCTCACTGGCTGACCGCTGGGGCACCCCAGCTCACTGGCTTACTGCTGGGGCATGCCAGCTCACTGGCTGGCCGATGGGGCACACCAGCTCACTGACTGGCCGCTGGGGCAAGCCAGCTCACTGGCTTACTGCTGGAACATGCCAGCCCACTGGCTGGCCGCTGGAGCATGCCATGTCACTTCGTGGCCGCTGGGGCACGCCAGCTCACTGGCTGTCTGCTGGGGCATGCCAGCTCACTGGCTGTCCGCTGGGGCACGCCAGCTCACTGGCTGTCTGCTGGGGCACGCCAGCTCACTGACTGGCCGCTGGGGCAAGCCAGCTCACTGGCTTACTGCTGGAACATGCCAGCCCACTGGCATGCCATGTCACTTCGTGGCCGCTGGGGCACGCCAGCTAACCGGCTGTGTGCTGGGGCATGCCAGCTCACTGGCTGACCGCTGGGGCACGCCAGCTCACTGGCTTAATGCTGGGGCATGCCAGCTCACTGGCTGGCCGCTGGGGCACACCAGCTCACTGGCTTAATGCTGGGGCATGCCAGCTCACTGGCTGGCCGCTGGGGCACGCCAGCTCACTGGCTTAATGCTGGGGCATGCCAGCTCACTGGCTGACCGCTGGGGCACGCCAGCTCACTGGCTTAATGCTGGGGCACGCCAGCTCACTGGCTGACTGCTGGGGCACGCCAGCTCACTGGCTTAATGCTGGGGCATGCCAGATCACTGGATGGCCGCTGGGGCATGCCAGCTCACTGGCTTTAAGCTGGGGCATGCCAGCTTACTGCCTGTCTGCAGGGGCATGCCAGCTCACTCGCTGGCCGCTGGTTATGCCAGCTCACTTTCTGGCCACTGGGGCACACCAGCTCACTGCTGGCTGCTGGGGTGTGCCAGATCACTGGTTGGCCATTGGGGAATGCCAGCTCATTGGATGGCCACTAGTTTACGCCAGCTTACTTCCTGGCTGCTGGGGCATGACAGCTCACTGTCTGGCCACTGGGGCTCGCCAGCACACTGATTGACCACAGGGGCATGCAAGCTCACTGGCTGGCTTCTGGGGCACGCCAGCTCATTGGGTAGCAATTGGGGCACGCCTGCTCACTGGATGGCCGCTGGGGCACACCAGCTTACTGGCTGGCAGCTGGGGCACGCCAGCTCACTGGCTTAATGCTGGGGCATGCAAGCTAACTGGCTGGCCTCTGGGGCACGCCAGCTCATTGGGTAGCAATTGGGGCACGCCTGCCCACTGGATGGCCGCTGGGGCACACCAGCTTACTGGCTGGCATCTGGGGTACGCCTGCTCACTGGCTTAATGCTGGGGCATGCAAGCTCACTGGCTGGCTTCTGGGGCACGCCAGCTCATTGGGTAGCAATTGGGGCACGCCTGCTCACTGGATGGCCGCTGGGGCACACCAGCTTACTGGCTGGCATCTGGGGCACGCCAGCTCACTGGCTGGCTGATGAAGCATGCCAGCTTACTAGCAGGCTGCTGGGGCAAGACAACTCACTGGCTGGCCACTGGGGCATGCCAGCTCACTGGCTGCCCGCTGGGGCAAGCCAGCTCACTGTCTGGCGTCTGGGGCACGCCAGCTCACTAGGTGGCCAGTTGCCAACAGAAACTCACTGCCTGGCCACTGGGGCACGGCAGCTCACCGGCTGGCCACTGGGGCACGACAGCTCACTGGGTGGCCACTGCTGCACGTCTGCTCACTGGCTAGCAGCAGGGGCACGCCAGCTCACTGGCTGGCCCCTGGGGCACGCACGTTCACTGGCTTGCCTCTGGGGTATGCCAGTTCACTGAATGGCCGCTGGGGCATTCCAGCTTACTGGCTATCTGCTGGGGCATGCCAGCTCACTGGCTTTCTGCTGGGGCACGCCAGCTCACTGGCTGTCCGCTGGGGCACGCCAGCTCACTGGCTGTCCGCTGGCGCATGCCAGCTCACTGGCTTCCTGCTGGGGCATGCCAGCTCACTGGCTGTCCGCTGGGGCATGCCAGCTCACTGGCTGGTTGCTGGAGCACGCCATCTCACTGGCTGGCCACTGGGGCAAGCCAGCTCACTGGCTGGCCACTGGAGCATGCCATCTCACTGCCTGGCCGCTGGGGCATGCCAGTTCACTTGCTGTCTGCTGGGGCACGCCAGCTCACTGGCTGTACGCTGGGGCACACCAGATCACTGGCTGACCGTTGGGGCACGCCAGCTCACTGGCTGGCCACTGGGGCAAGCCAGCTCACTGGCTGGCCGCTGGAGCATGCCATCTCACTGCCTTTGCACTGGGGCACGCCAGATCATTGCCTGGCCGCTGGGGCATGCCAGCTCACTTGCTGGCCCCTGGAGCACGCCATTTCACTGGCTGGCTGCTGGGGCACGCCTACCGCAGCGTAGCGGCCGGCCAGGCAGCTGCGGCCGTGGCCTGTGAGACCTTGTCTCCTAGGTGGTGTTGCCTGGCTGCAGCCGCACTCCGATCGGAGGGCACGACAATGTCTGTTGTCCCCCCGCGCGGCCCACGACAGCGGCGCCCTCCCACCGCAGTGTCGAGCGTTGGCAACCGAGCCTATGCCGCCTGGAACTGCGAGCGAATTGTCACCTACTTGGCCTGCATCCGTACACAGCAGTTACAGTTTCTAGCCATTCCAAAATCTTATGAATGTTCCAAATAAGTACGACTGTTGTGATTTAAACTGTGGGAGAATGCACTAAACTTTAACTTTGACACGAATCTATGTATACGCACGAGGATATTAAACTGTTCCTTTGACGGGAAGCAGACTAAATATACGATCGAAGACACAGTGAGTTTTGAAAAATATGTACCGAAAACTAAACTGTTTATTGACGGTGAATATGGAAAATATATACGCAAGCTAATAAATCACAATAGTAACACTGATCTATCAATTACATCGCGATTCTTAAAAAATACTCATATCCTTTTTTTGTGATGTATGCCTATTTTATATGAATTGTCAATAGAGCCATACGAAAACAAAAGTTGGCGTGGCTCAGATCGTTAACTATTCTGTTTGAAATATATATTAAACGTTAATGTAAGAAGTACATGGATACAAAATAGCGGACGAATCAAGTAGTTGATATTAAAGCCAGCCAGCTCCAGATTTTAATCCGTTTGCAGAACTATTGATTTTTTCCCCTTTTTGGTCAGTGTAATTCAGTTTTCGACACCAAACAGAGCAGTCGAAATAATTTCACAAGTATGGGTATTTTCTTAATTAGCTTTTCGGTTCGGCCTTTCCTCTAATTTTATCGAAAGTGAACTTGGACATAGTCTTCTATCTTATCCAACGGTAATCATGGTCGATGCTGACAGCGAAGGGAAGCAGCCTGTAGAGTCAAAGATTATCCATGATGTGATTTCACCGCTCACACTTTGCATCATTCTGTGAACCAAGTCACACAGGAGGACACAGTCCTACTACAGTCTAACATACCAGTCACGACACTCGGACGACATTTTTTTACCCGCTGACCCTACTGAGTTGGCGGTGTCTCCTGCATTGTGTCGCGTTGCTTACAGATTATATTGGGTTTTTCTGGTGGTTTTCTGAACTGGGGACGCTTGTTGCGCAACAATCACAAAAAGACATTAGATTTGTCATTTTTTCAGATTTCCTAAGGGCCCTGAAAGGTTTGTAACATAATCCTATTTCTGAAATATTTTCGATACAATACGATACGTTTGACAGTTACATGACTTTAAGTATAATAATGATTCTTTCATCTTTTCAGGAGTAGAAAATAGCTCATAAATTGCAGAAGAAAAGATATGCTGAAGAATGATACTATTTATCTGTACAATAATGTGAAATTTTGTTCGCTGCACTTCAAACAAACACAATTCATGAACGCAGAAAGGAAGAATGCTGTACCAACATTATTCGAAATACCGAAAAACCGTCACAACTGTCCCTCAGAAGGAAATTGCCACAGAGATCTGAAAACCAAAATTCTAAAGCTATTACAAAATTTTAAAACTTCATAAATAAGAAAAAATCGAGAAAATAAGGTGAAAACCACCTGCAACATTGTCAGGGAGGTGTCAGGCAAATATCCAAAAGGTGTAGACGACATTAACAGCAAAATAAAATCTTGGCGTCAGTGGTAGTACCGCCCGATTTTTCGGAAATAAATCTAGTTAATTTGCGTTTGCTGTGCACCTGAACATAACATGGAAAGGCTGCTAAAGTTTCAACTACCGGTAGAATAAACTCTTCAACCCACTTGTCAGTAGACTACCCCATCCAACACAAAACGATAATAAAGACAAAAGTCGCAGTTTTTCTAACATGTGTACTACAACGTAAGCACACAACTAAACGGGGGTTGTGGGAGCTGTCGCACCCGTTTACTTATGGAGATACATGGCCATGCGTCTTACTCTGCCTGTGTGCTGACGTACATTATTTTACTTTCAATGGGAAAGCTGCAAAAATATTTGGAGCTGCGCGTATTTCTGCGCTAGTGGTTTAAGATTTCGCCATTTCATTTATCTTTTGGAACTGCACAGGTTTTAATTTTAGCGTAATCCTTTTCGACTGATATGTAACGCCATCGAGTCTAAAATGAAACAATCATTTCGGAAATTACGCAGAAAAGTGCTAAAATTAAGTGTTATAGGCATGATGTTAAAAGGCGGCTCCCTTGCTCACCCCCTGGAGCGCTAACGTCGCTCTAGCACTCAGAAGGTGACAAGTATTACACCAGTGAGAGTCGCGACTGGTATGTTAGACTGTGGTCCTATTATCATAAAGGTTTTGCAGATATAAGTTCGCATTGTTCAGTACATCTTATTTACAGCAACTGTTGCATATGGAACGTACAAACGGTTTGAGGATTGCAGTCACTTGCTATCGTATTAATTTGTCCAACTGGGTTTTATTGAAATGAACAACTGTCAAGATGTACCCGATCACACTCCCATGCAGTGACCCTTCGACCAACATAGCAGAAACATTTATTTATGAGAGGGATGAAATTACTGAAGTATGTATTGAGAGCCTTTTTTGGGGGGGGGGGGAGGGGACAGTACCGAGGTAAACTGCTATTT
Source organism: Locusta migratoria (assembly GCA_026315105.1). Classification (NCBI taxonomy): domain Eukaryota; kingdom Metazoa; phylum Arthropoda; class Insecta; order Orthoptera; family Acrididae; genus Locusta; species Locusta migratoria. The sequence continues at coordinate 28,110,367 of CM048745.1, read as the reverse complement.
TTTTATTATTATTATTTTAAATTACTGTATAGTGGCGAATTACAGTGATGATAATATTATCAATATTTTTTGCAATAGCGAATTTCTCTTAGCGTCAATGATAAGGTATGGATGTTTTACCAAATGGTGAAATATGAGAATTGGTGCCGGGCAAAGACTCGAACCCAGGTTTCCCACTTTTCGCGAGCGGTCGCCTTAACCACTAGGCTACCGGAGCACGACTCCAGGACCGACCCAAACTTCCATATGCCACACTGACTGCACATATGAGTCTACAGCATACAGTGACGCTAAGAAAAATTCGCTTTTGCGAAAAATATTGATAATATTATCATCACTGTAATTCGTCACCAGTAATTTAACCGACACCTAAGCGTGTCAATGACGATAACATCTTAGGTTAATGTCTTGTTGTTTTCATTCTCCCTAGTGCGGGAATACAGATTAAGCTGCGAGTGCTAAGGGATGAATGCAGTTGACTCATATGTGCAGTCAGTGTGGCATGTGGAAGTTTGGGTCGACTCTGGAGACGTGGTGAAGTAGACTAGTGGTGATGAATGCAGTGGAGGTTATAGAAATATCGCCAGTAGTTCCGTTTGAGCTAACAAAGGAGGGTATCAAAGAGACCTAGACATCAAAGAGGATGACTAAGAAGCAATGAATCTCTTCTGTGTGAAGGAGGTCATCGGCCAGTAGGTGCAGGTAAACTACCAGATCGTGAGAGATGTGCAGAACTCGGCTCTCAGATCGAGAGAACTGGAAACCATGGGCAAAAGGCACAACACTTGGCCTATAGAATGTTTCCATTCTGCCGCCTTTCGGCGACACCAATTCTAGTGGAATTGAAATACATACAGGGGTCATCGGTGAACAAGGAGGAAGAGACTGATGACGCCATTGCTTTAGCAAGAAAGTTAATTACGGCCAAAAAGAGGGGAACACTTAGGCCAGAACTCTGCAGGATATCATTCTCCTGCACATGGGGTGAGCCGAGAGAGGTACCAAACGCAACCTGAAAGCAGTGAAGCGAGAGAATATTCTGTGAGACCAGGACACATCAAGCTTCAAGGATCCACATGAACAGCGAACTCGCCATATGTTTGAGGAACTTGGATGATGATGTTATCCTGCCAGAGATGACTGAACATGTCGACCAACTGACATTGAATTCTACTGTTAGGTTACAGAAGAATTGGCTGTTCCGGTTCGAGAGAGGTATAGGAGACTGAAGCAAGGGCACTTCGGAACTGCCATTCGCTGAATGAAGAATTGTACATTTCCCGGCAGTGCCTCTCGATCCTCTCTTTAACTGCCCGAAAATTTGGACTGTAGGTTGAAGTCGCAAGTCTATCCGCTTAATGCTCTGCCATGTGCTTGGTGACAGTGGTAGGGTCAGTATAGAGAATACTATCAATGTGGAGACAGGGGAATCTTGCTGGTGGGCAGAAACCACGAAGGTATTGAACTTGGGACCACAATTGAGAAGGGGAGGCGTGAGGACCGATGATGGCAATGTACCTCTCCTAACACACCTGTTGACTCTGCTGAATCAGTCGCCAATATCGAGCCCAGAGCTGTTTGAATGCAACCAGTTCTTCTGCGGGTGGCGCTGAAACGCCTGCCAACATTCCCGGATTCTCTCAACGAACTCGATAGTCCATCAAGACACCGACGTAGCTCGGAGCAAACGAGAGGTACGCGGGACAGTTGTCTCAGCAGTGCAAACAATGGCCACAATAACCTGGTGAACCGCCATATCACGAAGCAATAACCACAACAGCCGAAGTGTAAGTCGACCAGTCTGCCCTGTAGAGAGTCTTTCGGGGCATCCAGTAGACAGGTTGAAGCTAAAAGAGAGTCAAATGGGCAGGAAAGTGGTCGCTACCACAAATGAAGATGAGGGAGAAGTCTCAGGTGACATAGGTCAATAGTAGACTATGTTCGATCTGCCATGCTGAAATGCGTGTGAATCGATGGTGTTGAGAAGGCAAAAGTCCTGCTGTAGGAAGAGAGTCTCAACATCCCTACCATGGCCCCAGGCCTGGGTCACATCCTGGAATGAGTGATGGGCACCAAAGTCCCTCAAAAGGATAGACTGCGGGAGACTTTGTGTAAACAAGGCAATGATAGCAGTGGGTGACACAACCTTATCTGAGGAGAGGTAAACAGAACAGACAGTGATACCTTGCACTGCCCAGATTCTGGCAGCCACTGTTTCAAGAGCCAATCAAACAAGGAAAGTGGCGGCTCGAATTTCTCCGATTAACCCTGTCCTTTATTAAATTACTGGCGCAAGTACTAAAGATCTTTCTATGCTTTCACCGCTGCCGGCGCTGTTAGTTCTATGGCACTAATTGAGCTAGGCACAGAGACAGTTCCGTGGCGGTCACTCAGTGACAGTCGCTGCGGGGAATATCTGAGTGTTGATTTGATACACTGCATGGTGTCACTAGGGTCGAGTTATTTACATTAACTGGCCGGTTGTGACGTGTGTGCCGAAGTAGTTCCGCAGCGGCATTCTGTCGGTCTCTTGAGCCATATATGCGACGATATGAACAGCTGAAGAGGTCTGGACGCGGAGAGGAAATTGTACGATGTGCCACCATCAGCTTGGCGGGGCTGTTTACCTCATCACCCGGCATTCCGGCCGAGTTTTTAGCGGCCGTGCGATCCCACGTTGGTTCCTCGCCAATCACAGGAGTAGTAGTAGTTGTTGTTGTTGTTGTGTGTTTAAAGGGGACTCAACTGCTGGGATATCAGTCCCCTGTTCCCAGCTAAGAGTTAATTTTTAAAAGTTTCCTTTTGTCGCTTAGTACTCGAAGTCCAGTATACTCCCAGTACAAAGAGACAGTCAATGGTAAAATGATGTAACAAAGAACAAGACAAGAGTTGACAAAAATAGACAGAAAACTAAAACAAGGCAGCAAAAGCGTGGGGCTGGCTGATCACAAGGATAATACAGGATGAGCCAGCCACTCTGCACACGTTAAAATCCTTAAATTAAAGCAAGTCATAAACCGTAAAATGACAGCGGCCTATTGTTCTGGAGGGGTGAAGCCCGACAAGGCGGGCCTATAGGCCCCACCATTAAATAGACCAATAGAAGCCAGCAGCGCGAATAAAACCTAAAACACGGTCGATCACAGAGATATCGTCAGATAAAATCAATGGGAGCTCAGAAGGCAGTGTAAAAGAATGCCTCAAGTCGGCTAAAAGTAAGCAGTCCACCAGAATGTGGACCACAGTCAATAGGGCACCACAACGGCAAGTTGGTGGGTCCTCTCTTCGTAGAAGGTAGCTGTGTGTTAACCACGTATGTCCGATACGTAGTCTGCAGAGGACTACAGACTCCCTACGAGAGGCTCGCAGGGAGGATCTCCACACGGCTGTGGTGGACTTGACTGTACGCAGCTTGTTTGGAACGTTCAAAGCATCCCATTCCGAGGTCCAAATCCCTAGAACCTTACGGGTTAGTTGTAATCGTAGATCCCTTTCTTGAAGTCCTATCTTCAAGGGCAGTGATGTGGTGGCCTGCTTGGCGAGGCAATCAACCCGTTCATTTCCTGGGATGCCTACGTGGCCTGGGGTCCAAAGGAAAACCACCGAACGTCCTGATTCGCTGAGGGTATATATGGTGTCCTGAATGGACCGAACCAACTGGTGCTTTGGCATAAACTGGCCTAGCGCCATCAGCCCACTCAGGGAGTCACTACAGACAACTATGGACTCCCCGGGGCAGTTGCGGAAATGTGAAAGAGCGCGCGAGATGGCCACCAGCTCAGCTGTGAAAACGCTAGTCCCACAGGGTAGGGAATGCTGCTCAACGTGGTCACTATGAACATACGCGTACCCAGCACGTCCGTCCACAACGGAGCCGTCAGTGTAGACGACTTCTGCACCACGGAATGTATCTACGAGTGCCTGGAAATTTCGACGAAGGATCATTGGCGAAACTGAGGCTTTCGAGTCACCGGACAAATCTAACCGAAGCTGGAAGCGAGGTATGAACCATGGAGGTGTAGGTGAAAGGTATCGGAATGTGGTAGGGATGGGAAGGGATGCGATGGACGAAAGAAGGGAACGAACACGAACCGCAATCGGGAGACCCGACCGTGGACGTCGTCGTGGGGAAGGGAGGACAGCAGCTGGGAACAGAAGCCTGTGGTTCGGGTGGTCAGGTGAGGCATGAATACGGGCGACATATGAAGCCAGTAGCTGCTGCCGGCGGATTCGGAGGGGGGGAACCCCAGCTTCAGCAAGGAGACTTGTCACGGGACTTGTACGGAAGGCACCCGTCGCTAGACGGACGCCACTATGGTGTACTGGGTCCAAGGCCTGCAATGCGGATGGGGCTGCCGAACCATACACAAAGCTCCCATAGTCTAACCGTGATTGTATCAGCGCTCTGTAGAGCTGCATAAGACTCGAACGAGCGGCTCCCCAACTAGTGTGGCTGAGGCAGCGTAGAATGTTAAGTTACCGCACGCACTTCTGCTTGAGCTGGCGAAGATGGGGCACCCAAGTGAGCCGGCTGTCGAAGAGCATGCCAAGAAATCGGTGAGTCTCTTCGACACGAAGAAGTTCATCATATAAATATAGCTCTGGGTCCAAATGGACAGCTCGACGGCGGCAGAAGTGCATAACCCGGGTTTTAGATGGAGAAAACTGGAACCCATGGGTTGATGCCCACGACTGCGCTTTTCGAATGGCTCCCTGTAAACGCCTTTCAGCTACCCCAATGCTAGCTGAGCTGAAGTATAGGCAGAAGTCATCGGCGAACAAGGAGGAAGAAACCGACGACCCCACTGCCTCAGCAAGTCCATTAATGGCAATTAAAAATAGGGGTACACTAAGGACAGAGCCCTGTGGGACACCGTTCTCCTGGACGCGAGAGGAGCTGAGGGAAGTACCAACCCGTACTCGAAAGGATCGGAGGGAAAGGAAGTTCTGAATAAAAACCGGCAGCGGACCTCTCAAGCCACAAGCGTGCAGTGTAGCCAGAATGTGGTGGCGCCAAGTGGTATCGTAGGCCTTCCTGAGGCCAAAAAGGACGGCAACAAGGTGCTCACGCCTGCTAAATGCCGAACGAATGGCGGACTCCAGAGCCACTAAGTTGTCAACAGTGGAGCGGCATTGGCGGAAACCCTCTTGGCGTGGGGACAACAGACCCCGATATTCAAGTACCCACATAAGCCGCCGGCTCACCATACGTTCGAATAGTTTGCACAGAACGTTGGTGAGGCTGATTGGGCGGTAACTATCAGCCACCTGTGGATCAGCACCAGCTTTGATCATGGGAAGAACGATGCTTTCTCGCCATTGTGACGGGAAAGCCCCCTCCACCCATAAACGGTTAAACATGGCGAGAAGCTGGTGCTGAAACTCCACGGAAAGGTGCCGAATGAACTGGCTGTGGATCCTGTCCGGACCTGGAGAGGTATCGGGGCATGCAGCAAGGGCAGTGTCGAATTCCCATTTACTAAAAGCGGAGTTATACGATTCTGTTCGACGTGTGTGAAATGACAGCCGTCGCTGTTCTACCCGCTCTTTCAGTGCACGGAAGTCTGCACTGTATGCCGCAGTTGTGGAATTGCAAGCATAATGCTCCGCCATATGCTCAGCAATGGCAGTGGCGTCAGTGCATACAGTACCCCTGATCCGTAAGCTGGGGATCGCTGCTGACGTGCGGTACCCAAAGAGGCGTCGAACGTGGGACCACACCTGAGATGGTGAAGCACGAGAGCCGATGCTGGCTACATACCTCTCCCAGCTGTCCTGTTTGCTCTGGCGAATGAGCTGTCGAGCTCGGGCCCGAAGCCGTTTGAAGGCTATCAGTTTGTCCAAGGTGGGGTGGCGTCGATGGCGCTGTAGCGCTCGCCGACGCTCCCGGATGGCTGCAGCAATCTCTGGCGTCCACCAAGGCACAGACCTGCGCCGAGGGGTGCCAGAAGTGGTGGGAACAGTGGCCTCAGCGGCGGATACGACAGCAGCAGTGACTTGACCAACCGCTATGTCCACATTGGCAGGCAATGGTACAGGAAAAGTAGCAGTGGACGTATAATCCCGCCAATTAGCTCGTCAGAGGGACCATCGAGGTGGGCTGCCTGCAGGTTGGAAGTGCAGGTGCAACACAAGGATAGGAAAATGGTCGCTGCCGCAAAGGTCATGATGGGTCCGCCAGCGAAAATGTGGGAGCAAAGTCGGACTACATAAAGAGAGGTCGATTGCCGAGTAAGTGCCTCGCGCCACGCAAAAATGCGTGGGGGCCCCAGTGTTTAAAAGACAGATGTCCTGCTGGGACAGAAGTGTCTCGACGTCCCTACCACGAACCGTCGTCTGCGTTCCACCCCATAACGGGTGGTGGGCATTGAAATCCTCCAAGAGGAGAAATGGTGGGGGCAGTTGCGCAACCACTGCAGCAACATCAGTAGTGGAGACGGGTGCATCCGGGGGAAGGTAAATGGAACAGACGGTGAAATCCTGTCCTGCTCGGATGCGAACAGCAACTGCCTCTAAGGTCGTTTGGAGAGGCACAGCAGCGCTAGGGACAGTTGCGAGGACATAAACAGCGACACCACCCGAAGCCCTATCGCATATATCGCGGTTACGGTAAAAGCCCCGATAGCCTCGAAGGGCTGGGGTCCTCTGAACAGGAAACCACGTTTCCTACAGTGCTATACAAAACACCGAGCCGTGGCATAACAACTGCTGCAACTCAGCTAAGGGGTTGAAGAAACCGCCGATATTCCATTGGAGAATAACTTTGTCTTCTAGCTGAGATGCCATAAATAGTAGCTGAGGAGCAGGTTAGTCCATTGCATCGCCGTCTGCCTTGCGTTCAGCATCAAGAGAGTCGTGATCCATACATTCTATTGGATCAGTAAGTGCAAGATCCTCGGGGGAAGCGAGGATCTTTACCTCATCCTCTGAACCAGAGGATGAGGGTATATGTGGCTTTGGAGCCACCAAGGGTTCTTTTTTCCTTGTTGATTTTTTCTTAGCCTCTCGCTGGCCCTTGGGTTTTAAGGGCCGGGAGGGCTTCTCAGGCATGGTCTCGGGGGCTGACGAAGTGCAGGAGGCCCTTCGGTCAGCAACAAGAGGATCCTGCAGCAATTTGCTGGGATCCTCTTTGCCATGTGGAGAAGCCTCGGAAGGGATTGTCCCAAGGGACCCCTTCCGAGCGAGAGGGGCAGGAGAAGGCTTCTCCTTCTCCGACTTAGAGGTGGGGACTGGTGTCCCCAATGTTTGTATGGTTGTTGCTCCCACTGTGAAAAGAGTGGGAGCCACCGAAGAGGAAGTGCCCCCAGCTGGTAAGGGGGCAGGGGTAGTTGATTGGGCGTTGGAGCCCACTTGCAGTGGTTCAGTACGCGGTACTCGAGGCACTAAGGGTGACGATGAAGCTGCTGTGGCATAGGAAGTGGTCAGATGAACGGGATGGAGCTTTTGATACTTCTGTTTTGCTTCTGAGTAGGTCAGTCTGTCCCGGGTCTTGTATTCCATAATCTTCCGCTCCTGCTGCAATACTGAGCACGTAGATGAGCAAAGGGAGTGATGCTGGCCGCAGTTTACACATACTGGAGGAGGGGTGCAAGGGACGTTTGGATGGACTGCACGTCCGCACTCCCGACACGTAGGATTGGCATCGCATCGGGAGGACATGTGCCCAAACCTCCAGCACTTGAAACAACGCATAGGGGGAGGAACGTACGGCTTTACGTCGATCCGGTAGACCATCACCTTGACCTTCTCGGGCAATGAATCACCCTCGAAAGCCAAGATGAAGGCACCGGTCGCGACCCTATTGTCCTTCGGACCCCTATGGACTCGCCAAATAAAATGTACTCCCCGGCGTTCCAAGTTAGCACGTAGTTCTTCATCAGACTGCAGCAACAGGTCTTTATGGAATATTATCCCCTGGACCATATTCAAGGTCTTGTGTGGCGTTATTGTTACGGAAACATCACCCAGCTTGTCACAGGCAAGCAAGGCCCGTGACTGGGCTGGGGATGACGTCGTAATTAAGACTGACCCAGAGCGCATCTTGGACATTCCTTCAACCTCACCGAACTTGTCTTCCAAGTTTTCCACGAAAAATAAGGGCTTTGTGTTCTTTCTCCATCAGTATGGGTACAGACAAGGTATTTCGGAGCATAAGCCTCACTCTTCTGTTTTGCCCGACGTTCCTCCCATGGTGTAGCCAGGGAAGGGAACGTTTGGGGATCATACTCTACCGCATTAAAGTCATTCTTACCACGCTTTGAGACGCCATGTTTGCGTGTGGCGACGCTATTGAGTGCTCGTTTCATGTTCGTCCCACGAGCAGCTAGGGAACTAAAGGTCCACCCAGGCAGAGCCCCGCTTGTCTGGGTAAGCCTTATACAACTGAGGTGCGGCAGGTTCCTCAGAGGTTGCTCGCTAGCGGCTGTTCAACCTCAACAGCCATGCATCTCCTCGGCACGTAGCACACCTTGAGATTGAGGTTTTTTTTGTAGAGGTTTGTACCGTCCTCGCGACCCGGGCGATTAAGCCAAGATCCCCGGGCTCTGAAACGTACAACGTTCCACCGTCGCGCCGAACGATGGTCGTTGAAGCACGCACAGAGCTTACGGTGTAGCGGACTGTTGGCGCGACACAGCCCACAGCTCAGGACCCCGGGTTCGCCAAGCCCGTACTCAGAAAATTAATGCTGAGCCCCTGAGGGGCACCGGAGTAGTCAACAACTTGTACTCCGCAGTCAGTCCCTGACTGCGCCTCGCGTCCTTCCAGCTGCTTTCCACCTGGGATCCATGAAATGCTTTCAGGGCGTTTGTTGATATCATCGTCCTACACCATCGCGAGGGTGGCTGCCCTTAACTTGGGTGAGCAAATTAAGTTACTAAATTCCTGCTCTGCAAATTTGTGCATGCGCGCGCGCGCGTTTGTGTGTATTTATCAGGATAGATGATCGTTCTCCAGGGACAGTCTTTGATGTTTACTTATGTGTTGTGACTTCTAGATCGGCTCAATTGAATCAGTCTCTCTTTTGCTCTGTGTAGCAATTATTCAATTTTCACTGACTTGGCTAACGTCACTGGGGTATTTATCTGTGTTGTGCTCCTCTGCTTGCTCGAATCTGCACGGGCGGTAGTGGTACAGCAGACCATTTCCCTACGTGAGGCATCGCGAACTCACGGTCGTAATTTAGTATAAGTCCCTTCGTGTCAGAGCTGTAGTTCTCGAGGACGGTTGCCAATCCTACCCCATCCTCTCTGGAGTCAGCTCATCTGTTTTATATTTTGGAGTGTGTATCAAGTTAACGAGTAGCCAGACGTGTACTTAAATTAATTTTATATTACACTGGAAGTGTTATGGATTGTCTCGGTGCCTTATTTCATTGCTGTTTAAACATGTGTCTCTTGTTACGTTAACAGTCTGGCCTGAGTGCTTGTGTTTGTGCCTTGGTTTTAAGTAACGTTGCTTGAGCTCCTTCATTTACCGGTAATTTCTGGTCTCTCTGACTGTGGTACGTAATTTGTTTACTCTGCCTTCTGCCTTGTAATATCATTGAGCCAGATTTGTTGTTCCTGCTTCCAGCATATTGCCTACTATCGTATAAGTAAGATAAAGAATTGTTTCGGGCCTTCAGCCCTTTTACTAAATTGTGTCAATTTTATTTTATTATTGTTATTTTTTTATTCGGCCTTCAGCATGATTCAGGTGGTTTCATTTAAATGTTGGAGCTCACCTTGCTTACTTATTGTAAAAGGTTGCTTCGGGGTCCTCAGCCCGTTGTTAGTCCATGTTAACAAAATTTTTTGGTCTGGCTTTCTGCTTGATAATTTGAAGGAGCTGCTGTTACTTAAATTTTAGAGCTCCCTTTTATTGTGTTGTTTTCCTTGTATGCTTGTTACTTTAAGAGGTTGTTTCGTAGTCTCAGTCTGATTTTAAGTTATTTCTATTTTTTTTCAACTTGGCCTTCAGCCTGATAAATTTACTTAATATTGTGCAGCCCCACTTGATTGTCTTGTTTGCCATATTTATTTACTTTAATAAAGGGTTGATTCTGCCTTCTGCCTTGCATCACCCTAGCTGAACTGTTTACTTTCTTAATAATTAAAATTAAAAAAAAAAAACATCTTGTTTGGGCCTCCAGCCTCAAGTTGTAAAAGGGATTTCCTTTCTTATATTTTGCTTAAAATAAAGTCTGTCAAAGGAACCTGAACTGACTAGCCTTGACTAACTTTACTACATAACTCCCCGCCGCTCCCGCTAGCCCTATCAGGTACCTTGTAAGAATAGGACCGGTTTTTATGATAGGCCCTATAGCGTGCTCGGCAGGAGACCAGGTTTCCTGTGAGGTTACATAGAGGTTAGTAAAGTGGCACAATGACTGCAAAACACAGTGAGTTGGTGGAAAGAAACCACTGCATTTCCTCTGGAGGATAATACTACCGATGTTCTGAGATGATACGAATGAACCAAGCATACTGTCTATGCGTTAGATCCGGCTGATCGCCAATGTCATTAACATCCATCCATTCGGAGGTTTTGGTGAGTGCTAGTGTTTCAGGGGATGCCAGGATCTCCATCCTATTCTGAGAATCGGATGTCGCAGACGGCGGTGTTTGAAATGCCACCAGAAGCTCTTTTGTCTTCAGTCTTTTCCTTTGGTCGAGACCGTTGGGAGGGCTTTTCTGAAGTGACTTCATGGACCGATGTAGTTAGGGAAGCCCTTCGACCAGCAGCTTGTCGATCCTACACGCACCAACTCTGGAAAAGGCTGCTGCAGCTCTGGCTAAGCGGTGGTGACTTAAGTGCCCAATGGTTCTGGTTGGTGGCTTCCACAGGAAGTGTAAGGTGACGTAACTGAATAAGTCGGACCTCACTAACCAAAGGAGCAGTTTGAGTTTGATGGATCATAGGTTCCACAGAATGACGAGATACGTTTGATGCCCAAAGAGGGCGGTGACAATGTGACGGCAGCAAACAACGTTACCATACACACAAGGTGAAGTCACGTTTATTTCTTTCTTGCCCCATTGTACGCCAGTCTTTCCAGGGTCTTGATCTGAAATTTTCCTTTCTTGTACAGTCCTGCTAGGAAGGTGGATAGTGCTGTACACAATTCACACTGACGATAAGGGCGTATGGGAGCTTGCGAATGTGGTGGTCACCCGCATTTCCTGTACGTGTGAAAGGACTGGCATCGGGAGGACGAGTGCACGAATTTCCAGCACTTAAAGCACCGTACAGGGGTATAACATTTGGCGTTACATCACATTGGTAACATCATTTCGGGCAATGTATTACCCTCAAAGGCCAAGATGAATGCAATGTACCAACGGCAACCCAGTTATCCCATATAGATGTGCCTGACGAAATGAACACCTAGTCGTTCTAAGTTGGCGGGCAACATTTCGGCGGGCTGTAGAAGGAGAGCGCGATGGTGAATTATATGCTACACCATTCCATTGACTTACAGGGTGTGATGCAGAAACATCACCCAGCAAGACGCACGCAGGCAATGCCCACGACTGGGCAAGGGATGCTGTTTGTATCAAGATGGACTCACTTCGCAACTTAGACAGAGACACTACTATGAATAACAGATGCTGGTCGGCAAGAATGTTTCCCCATCAGACCATGTATGAACAAAGAATTGTTGTCAGTATGACTCAGATAGCCAGAGAAGAAAACGAGTCAAAGTGTTATGTCATCGCATTGAACTATGTCCCGCCACGCTTAGAAACGCTGCTGGACGTTCGACCACCAGCATTTCACTTCTGATGCTTTGTGGTGTTCCCACGAGCAACTAGGGAAAATGGTCCGTCCACTTGCCTGGATAAGCCTTGTAAAGCTGGTGTCCGGCTGGCCCAGATAGGCTGCCTGCTCCCGACTGATCCAAGTGAACAGCCATGCATCTCTTCAGCGTGCAGCAAACTTTTTTTTTCTTTTTATTCTTTTTTTAGTCCATTAATCCAAGATCCCCAGAATCAGTAACATACAACTATCCACCGTCGTTCCATAAAGTGGTAATTGAGAGACGCTCATAGCTAACAGTATGGAGAACTTTTGGCCATAATATGGTCCTCAGCTCTGGGTCCCCATGTTCTCCAAGCCTACACTCAACAAATAAATGCTTAGCCACCTGAGGGGCTTTCAGTAAGTAGCGAGCAAAAGTACTCACATTGGTTTCTTTCCTTGGATTTTGAGAATAGTGTCCGTGATGATGGCTGGAACCAGATGGCAAATCACAGCTGCAATAACGTACAATGGCTTATGCTTGAGTGTAAAACCATAAGAGTACCAGAAGTTCTTCATGTTAGGAATATGGTGCCGTCTAGCATATTCCTTTATTTTCCTCCAGTTCACAGGATGGCGCGTGGTTGAGACACAGTTGTAGACTATCGGTTCAAGCGTTGACAGCTGTATCTGTGCTTATGTGGAGTGTCTGCGCCTGTAACAGACAACGTGATCGGTGAATAGTCGAGTTGAAATCCCAGAAGAGCTGTTTAGCATAAACTACATGAGTCAACAGTATGTTCAGAATAATCAGAATAGCTGTACCCAGCCACAAAGTGATGTAGGTTTTTGAAGAATAAATGAAACGTACACTTTACACTCCCCTGTCCACCCTCTTCACCGCCTCTTTTGGCCCCTTTCCTCCTCCCCCCTTCCGTTCCTCTCTCTCTGTACATCTCTTCCTTGCCCCTCTCGCTGCCCATCACTTCCTCTCCACCTCCTCCTTCCACCTTTGGTCCATCTCAGCCTCATACCTCCTATTTCCGTGCATCAACACCTCAACATTCTTTCTCTCCTTCTAATAGTCGCGCACTCTTTGTTATCTCCTCCACCCCTCCCTCCTTACTACGTCAATTTTCTCTACCGCCTACTACTAGTGTAATTAAGACATTGCATAATTTTATGACCAAAATTTAATACCTATGAAAGTTCTTGTCCAAATGCTTTGAACTTTTGACCTAACATTGCATTGTTATAAGCATGTGTTTCTATGCACCTAATTGTTTGTTATATATCATATATGTATTTTATGAACATTATAATAGGAAGATAGTTTCTTAAACACTGATTAGACAAAGAAACTGGTACTCCTGGATAACATCGAGTGGGCCCCCCAGAAGCAAGTCGAAGTGCCGCAGTACAACGTGGCATTGACTCCACTAATGTCTGAAGTAGTGCCGGAGGCAATGAAGACCATTCATCCTGCAGGGCTGTAGGCAAATCGACGAGAGTGGGAGAGGTACGTTGCATGGCATCCCAGATATGCTCAATGATGTCCATGACTGGGGAATTTGTGGCCATCGGACGTATTTAAAATCGTAAGTGTGTTCCTAGAGCCACTTTGTGGCTTTTTAGAAGTGTGGGTTGGTCGCATTTGGATGCGCAATGGACCTGGCGATGTCGTATAAAGACGTATCGGGGGTCCGATATCACTCCACATGCACACGTCCCACAACGTTACAGATCCTCCACCATGTTGAACACTGCTGACATGCAGGGTCTACGGATTCATGAGGTTGTACACGCCCATTCACTCGACGCAGTCGGAAACGAGATACGTCAGACGATGCAACACGATTCTAGTCATAAACAGTGCAATGTCGGTGCAGATGGGAACAGACGAAGCGTAAAGCTTTGTCTCGTGCAGTCTCCAGGGGTACAAGATAGGGCCTTCGGCTTCGACAGACCGTATGAAGATGTCTCGTTGAATGGTTGCACGCTGATCCTTGTTGATGGCCCAGCACTGAAATCGGCAGCAGTTTGCGGAAGGGCTGCACTTCTGTCAGACTTCTGTCAGACTGCAGTCGTCGCTGGTCACGTTCTTACAGGATATTTATCCGACTGCAGCGACGTCTGAAACTTGATGTTTCACCAGATTTGCGATACTCACAGTGCGAGCATAATATGGTTGTATGGGAAAAACACACGCCTTCGCTACCTGGAAGATGCTGTGTCCCATCACTCGCACTACAAGGGCTGGCTCACGTAGCCGCTGGAAATGGCCCTGGCCCGCTGACGCTGTGACGTCACGCGGGTACATGCACCGAGTAGTGCGCCAGCGCTAAGCTGTAACTACTGTTTTAACGGCGATTGTTTTCAGTATGTCTTACACGTGACTTTTAGCTGAATGCAAGTAACTGAAATATCAACAGTTTAGGTGAAAATGAATTTAATATTAAATATGTGGTACATATATTGCATAATAATCTGGATGCTACTTATTCCACTACTTCAACCATTTGCTCATTTTTTATCACTTTAAACTTATTTATTTTACTCGAGAACTACTGAACGTATCGAGATGCGGTGTTTTAAATTGCAGACCTCAAAATGATCTAAACAAAAGTCCACGAGAGCATATGTCTAACTTATACGACTGGGGCACATTTACCGTTTGTTTCTCTCTTCAAAGGCGCTGGCGCTGGATGGCTTCAGACTACGTAAATAGTGATTGTGGGAGACCAATAAAAATTATACATATGCTCTCCTGGACTTGTATTTAGATCTATAAGATCTCTACAATTTGAAAGAAACCACAGCACGATACGTTCATTAGTTCTCGAGATAAAGAAGCCTGGGCCTATGAAAGTAGCAATTAGCGTCATATTTCAACAATCTATACAAAACCTTTACACATTATATAGTTAATTCATTACATCGAGAAACTTTTTCATAAGTTCAAAACATTTGATGCTTCATTATTTCCAGATAAAACTGATATTGCTTTTGAAACTGTGTTAGAAAAAAATTGCTTTTGCAGGCCCAACATTTTGCTTTGCATTTCCTTTTATATTGAGAAGCTCTGGCTTCAATTTGTGACACACTCTGCATAACCGCGAAGACGTAGAAAAGTCAGGGTTACATTGGAACTTCATGCCCCACCTTTTAAGAGTAGATGGTGAAGGAAAACACATTTTTTTTCCGCAAAAATTGATAGGCTTTGTTATTTAAAGCTCTCAAAATGATGGCTCTCGAAATTTCGTCAGAATTCCATCTCAGTATTTTTTTTTTTTTTTTTTTTTTTTTTTCGTAGTAGTTTTATTCGGGATCTCTGTAAACAACTTTTCGTCATTGTTGAGAAATATGTGACATTGTTTTTGACATTTCGTGTTTCTGCTTTGTGTTTACTGATAACAATTTTAAATAAGTCTTACTTCTTAAATTGCGCTTAAAGGTCTTTTTACCGATTGGTTTTATTTTTCGTTCTAGGTATTTGTGGTTCTCATTTGATAGCTCGTATTGATCTTTCAAGTGGTTCTATTTTCTTTTGCTTTTCAAAGAAACTCAAACATTTAGGCGAGTCTTGTTCACCACAGCCTGTAGCTGCTGTTCATTGTTTGCCATATTTGCATCACTTATATTTTCCTCAGTGTTTTGTCCAACACTTTCGGATAATCTTAATTTTTTAGGGCTTATGGTTTTAATATGTTCTGTCGCTCTCTTTGTAACAATCCTTCTGTTGTGCCTCTTATTTCTTAGGTATGTGCAAGAATTATCACTACTCACGTTAGCAAAGTTAACAGATGGAACTGCAAGTTTTTTGAGGATTTTCTTCTGAGGTAAACCGAGAATTCTGTTTTTCATGTCGTCTTCATAATCGCTGGCAATAAAGTGATCGCTGCAAATTCCAGCATTCTTTATATTTATTTGATCTGCTCGTTTACTTTTAACTTGCCACATGGAAATCATGGAAGGA
The DNA here is from genome assembly GCA_026315105.1 of Locusta migratoria. Taxonomy (NCBI): domain Eukaryota; kingdom Metazoa; phylum Arthropoda; class Insecta; order Orthoptera; family Acrididae; genus Locusta; species Locusta migratoria. The sequence continues at coordinate 28,094,670 of CM048745.1, read as the reverse complement.
TCACTAGGGAACCTGTGGTAAGAAACCACACTCGTTTTTCGTGAATCATTTTACATGCTGCAATACAACAGTTAACCATTGTAAATGCTATAACTCAATGAGACCACACTACACGGAACACTTACGAAACACGTGTACAAAAAACGGTGCCAAACACAACACAAATCAGCGCTCAGCTCAGCCACTCGGCAGCCACGGTCCACCTGCTTCTGTACCCTGGTGACGTCACGGAAGGGGGGGGGGGAGAAGTAGGGAGGAATCGGGGCCACGGCGGCGCGCGCTACAGGAAAGGCGTGAGCCAGCCCTTGCACCTAACCCTGCATCTCTCGTGCGCCGACCGTGACACCGTATTAAAATTTTCTAACGTCCTGATAACCTACCACTATCGCAGCAGTAACTGACCTGACGCCTTCGCCAGAAACCTGCTGCTTACAGTGGCGCTGCCGGCCGCTGCGCCCTCTGTGTGTTTAGGCATCTGTGCTTCTGCACACGCGTGCCCAAGCCTCTTTCTTTGATCTCCAGTGCTTTTAAGTTATATACCATAAATGAAGAAGGAGGCATATATAATCCGTCTTGTATTAGAATGCAACTTCATGTCAAAATTTCAACGCAACCTGAGAAGAATTGTTTTAGATTTGACATTCTGAACTACCAAATATTTACATTAAGACTTACACAGAAAATGTAGATGTTCCTAACCACAAATCTCCGAATGTTCTTGACGGAATGCTTTGAATTTTTTAAAGAAATTCTGTTATTTAGTTATTTGGAGGAGCAAGTCAACAAATATCACACCAGCATCATCAGTGTTCTGCCCTAAGGCAGGTACTCACACGCAGCTCTCCATGCAGTCCTGTCGTTTGCTGCCCTCTTTGTTTTCTCGTAACTGTTTCCTATCTTCATATTGTCAACCATCTGGTTTCTTCTGCATCCTCTTCTTTCGTCCACTGTTCCTTCCATAGCATCCATCAGAAGAAATCTCTTCTCATCCAATGTCCAAGCCAATTCCGTTTTTTTCTTTTTGATTACCTTCAGAATTTCTCTCTTCACCCACTCTTCTTAACACGTCCTCATTTCTGACTTTGTCTACCCACTTTATACACTCCATTCTCCTCAAAGTCCACATCTCGAATGCTTCTAATCTTCTTTTGTCCTCTTTTCTCAATGTCCATGTCACAGAGGCATGTTGTGCCACACTCCATAAGAGACATTTTGTCAGTCTATTACTCAGATAATTTGGCTGCATAGAAGATTCCTCCTCTTATTTAAAATGCTTCCTTGGCAATTGCAATGCGGGTTTCCACTTTCTTGTGGCATCTCATATCTTCTGTAATTATGCTTCCCAGGTATTTGAGAGCACTAACGTGCTCTATTACTTCCTGATCTACCCTTATTGTTGTTCCTACATTTCTTACGTTTATACCAATAAATTTTGTCTTTTTCTTACTAATTTTCATTCCAAATGCCTCACAGGTCTTACTGAAATCATTTAACATTTCAATCATAGTTCTTTCGCTCTCTGCCAGTAATACGACATCATCGGCGAATCGAATACCTGCTATTTTTCTACCACCGACCCGTGTTTCATACATTTCTGAAATCATTTAACATTTCAATCATAGTTCTTTCGCTCTCTGCCAGTAATACGATATCATCGGCGAATCGAATACCTGCTATTGTTCTACCACCGACCCGTGTTTCATACATTTCTGCGTAGTGTGTTCCAGGTGTATGTTAAACAGTATTGGAGAGAGACAGCAAACTTGCCTCACTGCCCTAAGTATTGTGCTTTCATCTGTCATCTCATTCCTAATTTGTACTCGTATTTTGTGTTTCAGTTATAGATTCTTAATCAGCCTTCTGTCCCTCCAGTCTACTTCATTCTTTCTTAGTATCTCCATTAACTTATTCCACTGTACACTGTCGAAGGCCTTCTCCAAGTCAATGAAAACAGTATACACTTCTCTTCCTCTTTTGAGGTATCTATCGCCTATAATTCTTAGCAGTCCAATAATATCTCTCGTTCCTTTTTCTCTTGTAAAATTAATCTGCTCCTCTGAAATACATTTTCCAGTCTTCCATGAAGTCTTCCATTTATCAGCCGTTACACAACTGTTGTTGCATGAGAAATCAAACTTATGGTACGAGAATCATCACATTTCTTGGCATTTCTTTACTTCTCAATAGGTATCATTGCTGATGAGAGAAAGTCAACTGGTCATTCACCTTTTTCATATATCTTATTTCATACTTTCACCCCACTACTCCCGAGGCTCTTAAACAACTCTGCCGGTATTCTATCAATTCCACATGCCTTTCGATTCTTCATCTCTCTTAAAGCCTTTTTTTTTTCTTTTTCTACCAAGTTTCAACATCCTTTGTCTCCTTCAGTAACTCTCATCTCCTCTTCCAGTTCAATATTGTTCGGTTTTTGATCGGGCTCATATAAAAGACAAAATGTAACAATTACTGATAATATTCATAAGCCATCCTTAACAAAGGCGGTTCTAGTAAAACACAAATTAAGAACAACACTGGTGAAGGTAGGCTATACAGGAAACATGTAAATAGGTTTTATGGGGAAAAAAGCATATTACATAATCGAATGTTTGTAAATCTGTTAGACAAACTGCTACGCCCATCGGTTCTTGGACTTAAACTCCTTAAACTAAGTTACACTAAGGACAACACACGTACATATGTCCGAGAAAGTAGTCAAACCTCCGTTGGGGTCGGCCGCATGACGCTGCCATTCCGCGCGGCATATTAGAAGAGAAACGAGAGCAATAGAAAGACTTCCAAGTAGGAGACGAAGTAGAGACCTTCAAAAACAATACATAAATTTGGTGTCGAAGGATATGCCATAGAAAGATTTGCAGCCAGTTTATTGGAAAGAAACGAGACATCGAATGTTTGAATGCGAGGCATACCATGACCTTGTATTAAATGGCAAATTTACATAACATAAAAACACTCTACCCCATGACCCACTGACTGCGGAAGGTAGAGGGCTTGCGTGTCTCGTCGATACAGATAGCCACACCGTAAGTGTAATCACACAGGAGGGGTGTCTGTGGAGGTGCCAGACAAACGTGTTGTTCCTGAAGAGCGGCAGCAGACTTGTCATTAGTTACAGGGGCAAAAGTCTGGATGATTGACAGAGCTGCCCTTGTAACATCACCAATTGTGCTTTGCCACACAATTATTGCAACCGGCGCAAGCTATGGGAAACTACAGCCGTTCCTTTTCCCGAGGACATGCGGTTCTACTGTAAATATATGATGATGGGATCCTCCTGGGTAAAATACTCTGGAGGTAAATCAGCCCTGTATTCGGCTCTCTTGGTGTGGACTACTACTATGTCGTCTTCAGGAAAGACAACACTGGCGTGGAAAGGTAATCCCATAATAGGGTAAGGAGGTTAGAATATTTAAAAAGGAAAAGTATAAATTTAAGTGAGAATTAGTAAAGTGCCGTGGAAAGATGTTCATTATTTCTGATCAGATGAGTATAGGATTCCAAATACAACATCAGTTAGGGGAAGCACAGGAGTCGGTCTAATAATGAAAAAGAAAATAGGAACGTTGGTGAACCACTAGAACAGCACAGTGATCGCATTATTGTAGTTAAGACAGATACGAAGCTAACACTGACCACATTAGTATAAGTTTATTTAATCTAGCTCTGCCGATGATGAGAAGATGGATAAAAATATATGAAAAGATAAAAGAAGTCATCCAAACAGTCAAGGGAAAAGAAAAAGGTGTATATGGACAGGATAGAAAGAGAAAGCCGCCTGGTAGAATTTTGCATGGAACATAATTTAATCATAACAAAGATATCGATTTCACCATATGTTACTGGTGTGAACTGCAGACTGAAACTGAAGAAACTGCAGAAAGGTAGGAAAATAAGGAGATGTGACCTGGATAAGTTGAAGGAACCTGAAGTTTTTGAGAATTTGAGAGAGAGAGAGAGAGATGTAGGAAACAATTGACAGCAACGGGGAAAATAAAACACTAGAAAAGGAATGAGTAACTTTAAGAGTTGAAATAGTCAAGACAGAAGAGGACCAAATAGGTAGAAAGGAAAGACCTACAAAACGTTCTTGGCTATAGCAGGAAATACTGAATTTAAATGACTAAATGAGAAAACATAAAATGCAGTAAATGAAGCAGGAAAAATGAAGTACAGACTACTAATAAATGGGAATGACAGGAAGTGCAGAGCAAGAATGGCTAGAGGTAAATTCCAGAATGTAGAAGAATACTTAACTAGGGGAACAATAAATAGCTCCAACAGGAGACAAGAGAAGCAGTTGTTTGTGTATCAAGTACTCAGATGGAAGACCAGATCTGAGCAAAGAGGAGAAAGCTGAAAGTTGAAAAGAGTATATAGAGGGATTCTACAAATGAAACGAACTTCGAAACAATATTGTAGAAAGGAAAGAGGAAGTAGATGAAGAGAGGAGAATTTGTCAAAGCAATCAAAGACGTAAATCGAGACAAGTCGCCTGGAGTTGTTTACATTTCCTCTGAGTTACTGATGTCTCTGGGAGAGCCAGCCATGACAAAATTGTTTCAACTTGTGTGTAAGACGTATGAGACAGGCGGAATATCTTCAGACTATAAGAAAAATGTAGCAAGAAAGCAGGCGCAGACAGATGCGAAAATTATATAACCATCAGTATAATAAGTATGGTTGCACAATTTTAACATGAATTATTTAAAGAAAGATGGAAAACCTGGTAGAAGATGACGGCGGGGAAGATTGGATTTAGGAGAAATATATGAACACAGGTGGAAATACTCACCTTACAACTTATCTTAAAAGGCATATTAAGAAAGAAAAACCTGCATTTCTGTATTTTGACAATATTGATGGCAATAAAGAGATTTAAATTCTAAAATCAGCAGGGGTGAAATATAGGGAACGGAAGTTTGTTTACAACTTATACAAAATCCATATAGCAGTTATTAAGAGTCGATGGCCATGAAAGGGAAGAATTGGTTGTGAAGGGAATAAGACGGGGTTATAACATTTCCTAAATGATCAATCTGTACATTGAGCAAGCTGTGAAAGTCAAGAGAAATTTGGAGAAGAAATTCGTTTCAATGTGAAGAAATAAAAGCTTTGCGCTTTGTTGATGACATTGAAGTTCTGTCAGAGACACCAAAGGACTTGGAAGAGGGGAATGGGCAGTGTTTAGAAAGGAACGTGTAAGATGAACAATCACAAGAGCAAAACGAGAGTGATATGATGTGTGGTCTCTCCAAAGTAATGCTCAGCACGAGGCAGCAGTACTACCTCCGATGCCTCGATGTGACGGCACGTACGAGTCGAGTACAGCTATAAACACTGGTGTGAGGTCTTGTTGACTTAAACTTCTCAGGTGCGGAGGATTAGCCGCGCTTAGTGGAGCGCCGTGTTGGGGTGCGCGCAGCAGTCCGCCGTCGGTGGTTCGAATTTCCCCTCGGGCATGGATGTTTGTGTCGTCTTTAGTATAAGGTAGTTCATAAGTAGTTTGAAAGTTTAGCGACTGATGACTCCGCAGTTAAGTCCCTTAAGCCTTACACACGTTTGAACATTTTTATACTTCTCACAGTTGCAGTTGTTCTTCCCAGCTACAGTGTATCATGCAACTGCCTGATCTGTTGCGGGTAGCGACGAGACTTTATGTTATTCCGTAGTCGGGACACATCAGAGTGTAGTCTAAAAATCAGGAGATTCTGATGTAATTAGATTAGTTTACGAAACAATATAGATGGTAGAAGAGTTTAGTCATCTGGGCAGTACAATAACATACGATGGTCGTAGTACAGACAATATAAAATGCAAAATGTCAATGGAAAGAAAAGCTTTTCGGCAAAAGAGAATTATGTGCTGTTTCAGGCCTTCCTAACGTAATATATTCTTGAGAAGTTTACAGGAGTTACTGTAATACTCGTGCTATATTTCAGCGAGACAGCTGCTCGCCATCTTCAGGTGCTACTGACGTTGTTGCTGCTCTGCTCACCAATATATATGCTGGCTTGTTGCCAAGCCGCAGGCACCGGCGCTGGTGTGACGTCATCGTAGACCAAGACGTCGCGGCGTAAACATTGAGGGTCTCCTACCGGATGAATTATTTTAATCATCGGTTAGGGAAAGAGGTTGTAATTAAAAATAAAGCTATTTGGGAAATAGGAAAAAAATATGGGATCATATTATGGGGAAATTCAATATTGAGTAAAAAAGTATTTGTTGCACAAAAGCGTGTAATCAGAATAATTGATGCAGCCCACCCAAGAGCATCCTGCAGTCATTTATTTAGGGATATAGGGATCCTCACTGTAGCTGAATATATATATATATATATATATATTCACTCATGAAATTTGTTATTAACATTCCAACCCAATTCAAAAGTAATAGCAGTGTGCATAGCTACAACACAAGGAAAAACGATGATATTCACTATTCTAGGTTAAATCTAACTTTGGCTCAGAAAGGACAGCAGAGATTAGCCTGCCTAGCCATAACAGGCGGAATTAGCAGCACACCAACTGCTGGGATGGAAACCATGCTGGATATGCCCCCATTACACCTTTGGGTCAAGATGGAGGCATCGGCTGGTGCATACAGACTCAAATCTGGCAACAACTAGAACTCTTCGGGATATCCAGAATCACACACTAAAATAGTGAGTGAGATAAATATAGGAAAGTTTGGGGAAGTGCCAGCCGACTTTATTATAACTCCATCCTGCTTCAACAACAGGGAGCATACTGCTACAAAGCAGGGAGCAGTGGGAGAAAATAGTTCGACACCGTACGGGGGATATTGTCTGGTTTACTGACGGGTCAAAATCAGACCAAGGTGTTGGGATCGGGGTATATGGGGTGCAGCCAAGACTGGAGGGCGTCATCTCTCTAGGGAAACTGGCCTCAGTATTCCAGGCGGAAATCACTGCCATCAGGGCGTGTGTGGAGGAGAATTTGCGTAGGTGCTACTAAGATTGTAGCATCTATATCTATTCAGACAGCCAGGCAGCCCTGAGATCACTGGCAGCTCCTGCAAAAAGGTCTAAAATTGTTACAGAATGTCACAGGGTTCTGGTGGAGCTAGGGGAAAGCAATAGAGTAAACCTCTTGTGGGTCCCTGGCCACTCGGGGATCAGTGGCAACGAACATGCCGACAAATTAGCCGGGATGGGGGCAGAAACTCCATTTATTGTACCGGAACCTGTCCTGACAATCACAAAGGCAATGATCAAATTGGAGCTACGTAACTGGCTCAGAAGACAGCACGTAGAATATTGGACGAAAGTCCATCAACAAAAACATGGCAAGGTAATGATGCCAAAGCCTTCTTTTAAAAGAAGCTCTGCAATCCTGGGTCTGAACAGGAGAGAGATTAGACTCATGGTTGGACTGCTGACAGGCCATGGGAATTTAAAAAAAAAAAAAAAAAAAAAAAAAAAAAAAAAAAAAAAAAAAAAAAAACCTACGTACAATGGGAATAACAGAAGAGGACCCTAAATGTAGGCTCTGTGATGACGGTGATGAAACTGCATCACATCTAATCTTCGAATGCATTGCATTGGGGAGTAAAAGGCACAGAACATTTGGGACAACCAGACCCGAAGAAATTGTATCTAATAAAGAACTGGTAAAGGGACTCCTTGCACTGTTCAAGGGCATTGGTTGGCTTTACGAGACATACAGGGAGCGATACCGCACAATAAACTTAGTTTCGGTGCGGGCAGTGGCGGGTTAGACCAACACTGTTTTGGCTTCCCTGAAAAAATCAAATCAAATCATCAAATCAATGCTGCCACGAAAGTCTTTGGTCATTTACCACGTAGCGTCGAAAGTCGGACAGATAGCCAACAAGTATTTAAAAAGAAATTAAATGAATTTGTGAATTGCAACTCCTTCTACAATGTAGATGAATTTTTAGATAAAACTGAAATAACTAAAAAATAAAAATAAATTAAAAAAAATGAAAATAAAGAAACAAACAAAAAAATCCTTAAAACATTGATTGTCAAGTGTAGACATTTACTAAACTGACAGGTTCCACATCATTACGAAAAATAGTATATATGATCTATGGAACAAGTATTAATCTAATCTAATCTACTTAAATCTATGCTATAATTTTAAGAAGAGGTGACAGGTCAGGGGCGCAGGTCTCGGAATTAATATCGCATCCTTCGGCCCTGGCCAGTCTAATGTACAATTTATTTCTTCCTAAACTATTCTCGTTTAGTTATTAAGTCTTTGATGAATTTCTATGCATTCTGGCTTAATTATTTGGACTAATCCACGTGTAAGTTGTTGCAGAGATGATTCAGAGGGGTCCTCATCAGTGTCTGTGCCTTCATTCCTGCTGCTGTGCCATGACTCATGTGTTCTGTGTACGTACCGTAGTAGGTGTTAAGTGCGTGTATTATTGTATTCGTGTTGTTTGAGAGTGGATACCTCATCGACTATCCGATTTAGTATCTCCCATGTGTCTTTGACCCGGATGATCGTCTGTATGTCTTGGTCGTCTGGTAGTGTTGCGTGAGTTGATGTTCCGTATATTGTACAGTGTAACACTGTGTGTTCGGGGGAGCCAAACTCCCCGCATGTACATGCTACGGTGTCGTTGAGCCCCATGTGGTTCAAGTACGTGGTGTAGGGACCGTGACCTGTCAGAAAGTGGACCGCACCCCGGCTAGAAATGATGTGGCCCGGTCTCAGACGTTCCCTGATGTCTGGGAAGAAACAGTACAGTCTGCGTCCCTTTTCAGATACGTGCCATTCCCTTCGCCAAGTGTCCATCCTCCATTTGGAGAGTTGGCGCCTCTCAGCGATGTTTCGTCTTCAGCAGGGCCGGCCGCCGGCGGTGGACCCCTGGTACGCGCGCCCCCGGAGCTGTGAGTGCGCGTTCCCCGACCTCCTGGCAGCGATTGACCGTCTGAGTCAGTAGGGGACTCGTTTTCCTGCGGCTGACGATGTCCCAGTACCGCCAAAGCCGGTTCCCATGCCTTACCGAGTTCGAAAGCAGCGTATTAATTAATCCTTTGGCGATGCGTATTTCGACGGCTTCTTCGATTATGGAATCCCAGTAGGTGGACGCGGAAGAGATGATCTTGGTGTCTTCATATTTCATGCCGTGTCCAGAATGAAGACAATGTTCCGCTACAGCCGATTTGTCCGGTTGACCCAATATAGTGTGAGGTCGATATTCGTCCCATCTTTCTTTCTCATTACGACTCGTCTGACCAATGTAAGACTTTCCACAATGACACGGGTTTTCATATATTCCTGGTCTTCTGAGGCCGACGTCTTTTACGGAGCCCAGAAATGTCTGCACTCTAGCTGCAGGGCGGAAGACACCCTTATTACTAGGTTTCTTTAAAGAGTCTACCAAGTTTGAAGGACACGCCACCAACATAGGGAAGAAAAACCGTCCTTGCTGGGTTATCCGCTCCTCCTGGTTCCTCTTGAGATTTCGAGCGAGCTGGTCGAAATGCAGCGCGAATCTGTTATTCAGAGTAGCCGTTCTGGGCAAACACAGAGCGAAGATGGCTGAGTTCTGCTGATGAAGAATCTGCATCTGATATCGCTTTTGCCCTATGTACGAGTGTCCGTTTTGCATCACTACGTTGAGAAGTGTTATGACATCTCGTAGCTTGCAGATAAAGAAGGTCGGTGTTTGTTTGTTTACGAAACACACCGGGGCCCAAGGAACCGTCTTCATTTCGACGAACCATGACGTCCAGAAACGGGAGTTTTCCATTTTCGTCCACTTCCATGGTAAAACAGATGTTTGGATGCCGTGCGTTAAGATGTTCGTAGGATGAAGGCAGCGTGACGGACCCATGTGGCCGTACTACAAAGGTACCGTCTACATACCTCCAGAAGCATTTGGGTTTCAATGGCGCCGTCTGAGGTAGTTTGTCCTCGAAATCTTCCATTAACAGATTGACTACTGTGGAAGACAGAGGGTTGCACATAGCAACACCTCTGTTTGTCAAAATATTGGTTGTTGAATAAAAAGTACGTGGAGATGTGCACATGTTTTAAAAGATGAAAAATGTCCTCTTCAAGCGCGGGCCCTATGAGATGCAAAGAATCCACTAGAGGCACCCTTGTGAACAGAGAGACCTTATCGAAGCTTACTAGTAAGTCTGTTTATTCAAGGCGTAGGTTCTTCATACGCTGTATAAAATCTTCCGAGTTTCGAGTGTGGTATTCACACTTTCCAACCAAACGGTTTTGATATTAAGAAAAATTAATATCATAGTAATGGCAAATTGTATTCGATTGAACTCTACCTGTATTGGTCTGAGTTTCTAAGTTACTCGCTCACTTCATTCCGATAGTAATTTTATGTTGCTACCACAGTAAAGGGCAAATATGAAAGCAAGGTTATCAATTAAATACAACATGTATGAAAAGACTGTATTTAGAAGCGAATTGTAACAAAATGTATTTGTTTCGAGATGACTGTTATAAACAGGTGTTTACTGTCTTTGTCTGATCTACATACAGATCAACAGTTATATAAAAATAAGGCGAATTTTCACAATGCTGGAGAAAACCAATTCCTACAAGTTAAGTAAATTACGCACGTTCGGAAATGATGTTGTTTTAGAGTTCTTCCGTCCAAAAACTTGTTTGACACTGCTTTCTACGCTACCCTATCGAGTGAAAGTCCGTTACTTTCTGCATAGCAACGGCAACCTGGATCCCCGTGAAGCGCTTACTCTCTGGAACCTACTCTGCGTTTTTACCCCACCACTACCATCCAGTACGAAATTGACGATTTCTTGATGTTGAGGAAGGGGTCCTACCGACATATCTCTTCTTTCCGTTATGATAACACCATATATTCCTTTCTCTCAAACTCTCTTCAGTACGTCCTCATTAGTTACGCTATATACGCATCTAATCTTTAGAATTTGTAGCATCAAATTTAAGAAGGCTGTATCATTTTTCTCTCTGAACTCCTTATGGCCTATGTTTCACTCAAGGCTGTACTCCTGATAAATGCATCAAAAATAATTTTCTAAGTCGTAGATTAAAATTCAATGTCAACGAGCTTCCTTTAAGAAAAAAATGCTTTTCTTCCCACAGCATTTCGGTATTTTACATCTTCTCTACTTCGGCTACTATTAGATGTTTTACTCCTTATAACAAAACTCATCTACTACTTTTATTGTCTCGTTACCAAATCTAATACCTTCAGATTTGTTTTATTTCTTTAGACTACATTCCATTACCCTTGTTTTGCTCTCGTTAATGTTCGGATATCTTCTTTTCATTACAGTATCCATTCAGTTTCACTTCGGGTCCTTTGCTTTGTCTGAGAGAATGGCAATGTTGTCGGCAAATTGCAACGTTTTTATTATCCCGTATTCAAATTTTCTCCTTGCTTCCTTTACTGTTTCTCAAGATAGAATAACATGGGGAATGGGTACAATAAGCCAATCATCTGGCTTACTAAATGGCTGTCGCGGTACGCGGCACTCAATTGTTGCACCCCTCCAGGACGAAAACAGATTTAAATTTCGACAATTCGATTAGTTTAATGGCCGATTTTAAACATTCAAACAACTGCCATACGTTTCTCATTAAAAGCAATACGGCTAAGTGAAGTTTAACAAAGTAAAACAATTATTACACGTAAAATCGAAGTTTTGTCTCGAAGCTGTCAGCACTAAGACACACTGCATGAGGAAAATATTGGGACACCTGGAGACACGAAATCGATTTTGCTATGATAACGGCAGACACCACCTTGGGGATAATATATGTTATTGATGATGGATTCAGAGAAGTCGTCCAGATAGTTGTCACATAACTTTGATGCGATGCGTCAATTTTTGTGACAATGTAGTTTGCATGGTCAGTTGAACATTCTCACACCTGTAGACGAGTTTCTGAGTGTCGATACAGCACACATAGTACACCTACCACAGCACTGACAACAGGGTTTGTGACGACGGAATGTCAGCGCGAACTGTTGTCAACCAGTAGTTGGCAATCCCGTGGAGGTTCGAGTCCTCCCTGGGGCATGGGTGTGTGTGTTTGTCCTTAGGTTAGTTTACCTAGGTTTAAGTAGTTTGTAAGCTATGGACTGATGACCACGCAGTTTGGTTCGATAGATTTACAAACATTTGAACATTTAGCCGGCATAGGACAACGGCCAGGCAATCCTGTCGACCGTCTTCCACTCACGCCACAGAAATGTTCAAATGTTTGTATAGCTAATGGGACTTTACTATGGGATCACAGTCCCTAAACTTACAAACTACTTATGAACTAGCTAATACTAAGGACGGCACAAATATCCATGCCAGAGCGAACCCCGACCGGATTGCCCATGCAGAACGTGACTGGCGCGCCGCAGACCGATCGGCCACTGGGCCGGCACACAGAAATCGACTTCCACGCCTCTACGGTACTGTCAGAAGATCACTTGGCTAATGGAAGGTAGTCTTCAGGAATTACAGTAGATTTTGTTTTCACTCAAGTGATAGTCGTTTCCAAGAACGACGAAGACCTAAAGAGCACTGTATCGTAGAGCGCATTCGGCATTCGTCCTAGACATGCTGGCTGCACGACTTAAGTCTGTTGGTAAGAAGTAACTGTCGTTCACCTTTGGTGTTCGTGGGGAATCGCTGACCAGCGCTCGGCAATTCCGGCATTTTTACATCAGGAAGGTGAGGTGATTTTACAACAGGATACTGGTTGCCCACACTCATAGTGCGTAAGAGTCAGATTCTCCAACTAAGCGCGAGTGGGATATGATAAACGACAACTGACGACTCGTTATCCCAGATCATTTGCAGAACTACGTGAACGAGTTGAACAACTGTGAAATAATGCATCACAATACAGAATCCGCCATCTGTATGTTCGAACTGATTACAGAACCAGCGCCAGCATTGCCGCTCGTGGAGGTTGCACCATGTACGAATGTGAGTGAGCTAGCACATACCTATACCTGGTAGTGCAGTACCGCTGAGCTATTGATCTACAACTGTCATCATCTCACGAAGATTATTCTGTAAACACTGTTTCAACAGTAAATTTTGAGGGTATACTAATTTTTATTTCCGGAACTGAAGTTTCGATGAATCACAGACGAAATTTTGGGGCGTTTTTTATAAAGATCATAGTGTTTGCTAAAAATAAATAATAACGGTTTCTGCAGGTTACGTTTCATTTAATGGATGGTCGTTGTAATCATTTTGGTACCCATGCCATTCCAAGTATGTGCTAGAAATTTTGCCACTTTCATTGTGTCATTCTACGAAGTAGCGTTTTCCAGATGTTAACACTGCAACGGTCGGGTCTCTAGGAGGAACACTGCCACCGTATTGTATCAGCAAGATTAAGGGTCAACATTCCACCAGTAGCTTTAATTAATTTCACATGTTGCAGTTAATAAGTAAACAAACCTAGGGAAAACATGTAAGTATAATAATAGCAGCAAATTAGCATTTATGAAAATGAATAATAGAAAGTTTAGTGATGGCGATTTCGGGCCCGGTCGTCTCAGAGTAAAGCACTCGACTGAAAACCGATGGGTCACGGGTTCGATACCTGGTCGGATCTCGGATTTTTCAGTCTGTGTTTTAACCCAGCCTTCACTTCTGAACAATGTGAGGACTCACCGAAAACGATACGTGGATCAGATTTCACGTTAAGCTGTAGGTCCCCTTTCCCTGTTTTGATAACTGGGGTAGGGTAAGGACACGCAAATCACCGAAATGGACTCCAATTGAAAGACTTGCACCAGGCCAATGAGCCACATGCCATTATAAATTATTATAGTTCCGCCGACGCGCGGGTTACCCATTCTGGGAAGAAGTATCTGTGACATCCCATTCAATCATTCTCTTGTGAGCTGCACTGTACGTTAACGCTATCAACAGTCTGCAGCAGTAGGAGGCAGTTACTGCCTCTATAGAAGACGTAGCAAGGTAGTTCGTGAATGAACGGTTCACAGAAGTGGACTGAAGGACCGAGGAATTATATCCAAGGGACGACAATTCGCCATTCACCTAGGTGCTCATAGTCCGTCCCATTCGATGGTGCTGGCCTAAAACGCTGGAAGGGTTACAGTGCCTTCCAGTTCTAGGAACTGTCTGTCCCACTCACGATAATTGGCAGCGACTTCCAGTTCTAGGAACTGTTGGTGCCAGTCTGGATAATTTGCGGCGACTTGCAGTTATAAGAACTGTCGGTCCCAGTCTGGATAATTTGTGATGACTCCAGTTCTAGGAACTGTCGGTCCCAGTCTGGATAATTTGCAGTGACTTCCAGTACCAGGAACTGTTTGTCGCAGTCTGGATGATCTGCGGCAACATCCCATTCTAGCAACTGTCGGTCCCAGTCTGGATAATTTGCAGTGACTTCCAGTACCAGGAACTGTTTGTCGCAGTCTGGATGATCTGCGGCAACATCCCATTCTAGCAACTGTCGGTCCCAGTCTGGATAATTTGCGGTGACTTCCAGTTCCAGGAACTGTTTGTCGCAGTCTGGATAATCTGCGGCAACATCCAATTCTAGCAACTGTCGGTCCCAGTCTGGATAATTTGCGGTGACTTCCAGTTCCAGAAACTGTTTGTCGCAGTCTGGATGATCTGCGGCAACATCCCATTCTAGCAACTGTCGGTCCCAGTCTGGATAATTTGCGGTGACTTCCAGTTCCAGGAACTGTTTGTCGCAGTCTGGATAAGCTGCGGCAACATCCCATTCTAGCAACTGTCGGTCCCAGTCTGGATAATTTGTGGTGACTTCCAGTTCCAGGAACTGTTTGTCGCAGTCTGGATGATCTGCGGCAACATCCCATTCTAGCAACTGTCGGTCCCAGTCTGGATAATTTGCGGTGACTTCCAGTTCCAGGAACTGTTTGTCGCAGTCTGGATAATCTGCGGCAACATCCCATTCTAGCAACTGTCGGTCCCAGTCTGGATAATTTGCGGTGACTTCCAGTTCCAGGAACTGTTTGTCGCAGTCTGGATGATCTGCGGCAACATCCCATTCTAGCAACTGTCGGTCCCAGTCTGGATAATTTGCGGTGACTTCCAGTTCCAGGAACTGTTTGTCGCAGTCTGGATAATCTGCGGCAACATCCCATTCTAGCAACTGTCGGTCCCAGTCTGGATAATTTGCGGTGACTTCCAGTTCCAGGAACTGTTTGTCGCAGTCTGGATGATCTGCGGCAACATCCCATTCTAGCAACTGTCGGTCCCAGTCTGGATAATTTGCGGTGACTTCCAGTTCCAGGAACTGTTTGTCGCAGTCTGGATAATCTGCGGCAACATCCCATTCTAGCAACTGTCGGTCCCAGTCTGGATAATTTGCGGTGACTTCCAGTTCCAGGAACTGTTTGTCGCAGTCTGGATAATCTGCGGCAACATCCCATTCTAGCAACTGTCGGTCCCAGTCTGGATAATTTGCGGTGACTTCCAGTTCCAGGAACTGTTTGTCGCAGTCTGGATGATCTGCGGCAACATCCCATTCTAGCAACTGTCGGTCCCAGTCTGGATAATTTGCGGTGACTTCCAGTTCCAGGAACTGTTTGTCGCAGTCTGGATAATCTGCGGCAACATCCCATTCTAGCAACTGTCGGTCCCAGTCTGGATAATTTGCGGTGACTTCCAGTTCCAGGAACTGTTTGTCGCAGTCTGGATGATCTGCGGCAACATCCCATTCTAGCAACTGTCGGTCCCAGTCTGGATAATTTGCGGTGACTTCCAGTTCCAGGAACTGTTTGTCGCAGGCTGGATAATCTGCGGCAACATCCCATTCTAGCAACTGTCGGTCCCAGTCTGGATAATTTGCGGTGACTTCCAGTTCCAGGAACTGTTTGTCGCAGTCTGGATAATCTGCGGCAACATCCCATTCTAGCAACTGTCGGTCCCAGTCTGGATAATTTGCGGTGACTTCCAGTTCCAGGAACTGTTTGTCGCAGTCTGGATAATCTGCGGCAACATCCCATTCTAGCAACTGTCGGTCCCAGTCTGGATAATTTGCGGTGACTTCCAGTTCCAGGAACTGTTTGTCGCAGTCTGGATGATCTGCGGCAACATCCCATTCTAGCAACTGTCGGTCCCAGTCTGGATAATTTGCGGTGACTTCCAGTTCCAGGAACTGTTTGTCGCAGTCTGGATGATCTGCGGCAACATCCCATTCTAGCAACTGTCGGTCCCAGTCTGGATAATTTGCGGTGACTTCCAGTTCCAGGAACTGTTTGTCGCAGTCTGGATAATCTGCGGCAACATCCCATTCTAGCAACTGTCGGTCCCAGTCTGGATAATTTGCGGTGACTTCCAGTTCCAGGAACTGTTTGTCGCAGTCTGGATGATCTGCGGCAACATCCCATTCTAGCAACTGTCGGTCCCAGTCTGGATAATTTGCGGTGACATCCAGTTCCAGGAACTGTTTGTCGCAGTCTGGATAATCTGCGACCATATCCCATTCTAGCAACTGTCGGTTCCAGTCTGGAATAGTTGCAGCGACTTTCAGGTCTAGGATCAGTCGGTCCCTGTCTGAGAAATCTGTGGCGACTTCCAGTTCTATGAAGTGTCAGTCCTGGTCTGGTACAGTTGCAGTGACTTCCAGTTGCGAGAACTGTTGTATGTTACAGACAGTTTACATAACCGATTCAACTCCAGTCACTGTTTCAGTCCCACTACTCGGTATCAGGCTTTCGTCCGTTTTGTTCACAGCACTCGCCCATTTTCATTAAATTTTTGTATTCCGACTACTTGTTTTTCGCGTATTCAGCCTAGCGTCCATTAATCTTCGTTTCATAGGTATAGTATAATTCTTTTTAACTTAACGCAGATAAAAATTGCAATCTGTCTAATAAACACGTTTTGTGGCCCTCAATAAGACAAATCTGATTGATTCCTTTTAACTTTTATGAATAGCAGAATTATAATTAGTGCAAGTATTTTTATTATCATTCGTACATTTTTCGATTTCTTTAGTTTCATGTAATAAGTAGTTTTTGGTGTGCAACTAAATGAGAGTGGATTCTCGTCTAAATCAAACTGGGCAAGAACTTGGGATTCGTTTAATGGAAAAAACAGCATCTGGATAGACGATCCCTCTAAGCAGCTCCAAGGAATGGACCTTCCCAGGAGAGAATGGTCTTTGATCAACCCTTCCGAACTGGTGTTGGTCGCTGTAACAATTGGAAATTCAAATGGGGACAGACAGACGACCAGTCATGTGACTGTGGCGCAGACATACAAACGATGACCCACATAATTACTAACTGCCCATTACGATCATTCTCAGGAGGGATGACCGAACTCCATATAGTCAGTCAGGAAGCTGTCCAGTGGTTAAAGGAATTGAACTTGACTCTGTGACAGAGATATGTTTTATCATATTAATTGGTACCATTTAATCGTCTCCCTGAAATGTAGTGTAAGAGTGTGCAAACCCACTTCTGGCAATACAAATGTAGTTTTTCCGTGATATCACTAATTCACTAGAGGCAAATGCCCGGATGGAGCATTTGAAAGGGCGCGGCCGATTTCATTCCCTACGCCTACCGGAGCGCGGGCTCCGTGTTGTGGCCAGAACGTTTAGCCTCTCCCCCCGCCGCCCGCAGCGCTCACCAGGTGTCCCAGGCGCAGGCGATGGTCGCGTTGGCGATCAGGTCGGCGGGCACGCCGTCGGGGCACGCCTCGCCGTCGCCGGGCAGCAGCTGCAGCAGGCCGGCCGACGCGCCGGCCGACAGCGCGATGGGGCCGCACATGTTGCCCGTCCACAGCGCCAGCGGCTCGCGGTACGTCACCGTCACTGCAACAACCACTGGCCACTGGCGTAGGCGGCGGTGGACCGGCAAGTGCCCATGTGCGATTCAAGGAACAGAGTCCAACTGGTTTTATTATTATCCGGTTTTACAATGTAATTTAGTTTACATTATCCGGTACTCCAAGATGTTACGTTACATTACTTTACATTATTATTTATTAAACATTACTTTTAATTTCATTCTCCGTCTTTCCTGTCTGTCCATACGTTTTTTTACTATATTCCTTCTTCGGATAGATACCTGAATTTCTTGGATCCATGTAGTTGGCGGTCTCCCTCTTTTCTTTCTTCCTGGTGGCTCCCATTCCATAATTCTCTGTGGTACTTTGACATCCTTTTTGTATGCCCATACGATAAGAGTCTTTTTCCCTGTATAAAATCTGCAATTCAATTTTTAATGTCCATTTTGTTTCTGATGTATTCATTTGTGACTTTTTCCCGCCTTGGTATTCCTGCAGATCGTCTAAAAAATTCAATCTCTGTTGCCATCAACCTCTCTTCTATTTGCGATTTAAGTGCCCATATTTCTGATCCGTATGTCATGATGCTTCTGATGATTGTATTGGAGATTTTTTTTTTTTTGGTTCCTTTATAATCTGTCGGTCCTATAACATACCATTTAATATCCAAATAGTGCACTTGCCAGGATTTTTCTTGCATTAATTTCCTTGTCTTGTTTGCCATCTTGTGTGATAATCACTCATAGGTATTTGTATTCTTCTGTGTGTTTTAATAGTGTCGCAGTACACTTATTCCAGTGTTCAATCTTGATTTATGTTTCCTATTATCATACATTTTGTTTTACTCTTGTTGACGTGAATACCCATTTCTTATACTCTTCTATTAATTTCCTTGTAATGTACTCAAAGTCTTCCTTATCCTGTGCTACAATTAAGCGGTCACCAGAAATTTGTTTGGAGTATTAGAAATATCATGTACTGGGATCCCCGTGGTTTTGCATTTTTCTTTCCAATTTCCTACTGCGTTTTCTGTGCATATTTTATAAAGTGTTGATGACAGACAGCATCCCTGACGTAATCCTTTTGTTACTTTAAATCCAGGTGAGAGATAATATTGTATTTGACTTGTAATTGACTTTTCGTATGGGTTCTGAATTGCTTTAATTATGATGGGGCTAATGTTAGATGCTTTTAATGCTTTCCACAAGTTACCTAATGGTATATTATCATATGCTTTTCCTCTATGAACAAAACCTAAATGGAGGGTGAAAAATGTGGTACTGGAAGTGGAGGAATACCAGCAGAACTGGTGAAGTACGGCACCAATAAATTATTATTAAGGTAAATTACATGAAATTTTTAGAGCCTCTTTGAAAAATGCTTAAATGGCAAAGCCATACCGGAAGACTGGGAACTAGGATATAAATCGACAATCCAAAAGAAAGGAAGAAAAGATGAGTAAAAAAACTACAGAGCAGTAACCGTAACTAATGTGTTTTGCAGATTTATGGAAGAAATATATAAAAATAAATAAATACTGGAAACGGAATTTAAGGGAACGGACGCCGAAGAAAAGGCTGACTTAAGAGCAGGGAGATCAACTGTAGAAGATCTATTTTGCTTACAGCAAATAATTGAACGGAAAAATGTTTGAAATGGTATCTAGGCGTCAAACCTGTATCTCACCATGGACGTCGGGAATAAATTTGCATGTCTGGCGACCTTTTACGTACTGTTTGAGTCGAAACAAGACGTTCTGTGGTTGCACGAAAATCGTTATTCAGCATGGTTGCTCTATTCTCAGGGTTCCTCCTAGTTGAAATCTGTAGTAGCTGTCATCAGCTTCTGTGGCAGCTACATCTCGAAAGTTCTCTTGATAATAGCCTCTCCTAACAAAAAATGAATATACGGTTATGATCAAATTCAGGAGTTGACCTTCTAAGCTCGGTAGAAGTACAGTCACCACAAGAGGTGTACTTCCTCCCTTGCAGTACGACAGCAGCAGATCTAATCCACTCTGTCGCATTGGCACTGTTATTGCGTGGTTCTTTAATCTTTTTGCTGATTGAGAGACGTCTATGGACAATCCAATGAACTGTGTTCTTGATCCAATACACACATTCTCACTGTCAGAGTTCAGGAGACCTTGGAACCAAGGTGTTACCACAGTTTAAGAAACTTGATTTCCATACAGGTATGTACAAGAAAACTTAATTGTGTACATTAATTAGGTAGAAGACAACAAATAGTTACATTTTTACATAAACTCGATTACTCATCCAAGAGAAAGGGTTTCATAAATTGGGCTAGTCAATAAAGTGCTGGTCACCCGTCTTTGTGTAGGTAGGTATTCGACTTGCCATTGACAAACTTGTTGGATACCTTTCTGACGAGTATCGTGAAAAATTTGATACAACTGACTTGCCAAATCGTAAAAATCCAGACAGAGTCTGATGGCCTTGCCCATTACATTCCAACCTTTGAAAAGTGGCGAGACATCAGGCACACATTACTGAAGATAACAGAGCACGAACATAGATAATGCAAACTCATGCTGAAATGGTAACCCAGGATGACCTGTCAGCAAGGGCAACCATGCGGGAACCGCTGTCTGGTCTGGAGCGCCACTCGAATTCTAGGTTCGATTAGTATCTCAGACATGGATATATGTGTGTTAGTACAAATTAAAGTAGCCGGCCGCGGTGGCCGAGGTGACTGAGGCGCTCCAGTCACGGTCAGCACGGCCATTACGGTCGGGGGTTCGAATCCCCCCTCGGGCATGGATATTTGTGCCGTCCTAGTTCGTAAGTAGTTCATCAGTAGTTTGTAAGTTTAGGGACTGATAGCCCCGTAGTTAAGTCCCATAGACTTTACAAACATTTGAAATTAAAGTAGATTGTAAGTTTAGAAACAGATGAGGACAAAGTTCCTCCCCTTAGAAATACAAACTGAGCCGTGGCGTCGATCACCAGGGGTATAATCTTAGGTTTTCCGCTTCAGTGTATCGCCAAGTGGTGTCTCTGGAGAGGAGTACCAGAGAGAGAGAGTAGAGTGGCATTAACGGGCGAAGGTAACGCAGAAGAGGGAGAGCCGACGAGTGTGTGTTGTGGTGAGCTGTGGCAGGGCTGAGTCGGCAGCCGGCAGCTTGTGTGGCGTTCTTGCTCGATCGCGATGCCAGGTGCCGCACTGGGTCTGGCTGGGCGATGAGCGATACGGAAGCCCACAGTTATCAGTGTCGGCGATCGGAAGAGGAGTTTGCTGGATTCACTGACTTAAGCCGTCAATAAACAGTTTGGTGTTTGGTACATATTTTTCGAAACTCACTGTTTATCAAACATTCATGTGCTCCTGTGTATGTTAATTTAGATTCGCGTACTACCGATCAGTTCAGTGTATTCATCCGCTATGTAAATCCGCCACTCGCTGCCATTGTTTGTTTTGATCATACTCGCGGCTTGTAATCCTACACCTTAGTAGCTCAGTGACAACCGGCCAGCACACGTGTCTTACAGTTCATCAAACTTTAGTGAGCTTGTGTGTTTATTAATTTAGAATCGCGTTTAGTTGACAGATCAGTGTTGATATTGTGATTCATTAGTTCTCGTATATTTTTTCAGTTTTGCCATTAATAAAAAGTTTAGTTTCTGGTACATATTTTTCGAAACTCACAGTTTAGCAAACTTTTGGGTCGTCGATCGTATATTTAGTCAGTTTCGCTTCCGGGAACAGTTTAGTGTTCACTGCGTATACTTAGATTATCGTCTAAGTTACAGTTTGGAGTATTCTCCCGCAGTTTAAATCACAACAATCGTGCTTACTTGGAACACACATAGGTTTTTAGAATAGCTATAAATTGTGACTGCTGCGAGCGGATGCTAATCGAGTTTGTGATTCTCTGCTCGCAGCGTCAGGCGGCGTGGGCTTCGTTGCAGCGCTTGAGACTGCAGTGGGTGGGCGCCGCTGTTGTGGGCCGCTCTCCGATCAGCCTGCGGCTGTGGCCAGCCCGGTCACTGCCCTTGAGGAGGTCGCCTCCCAATCCGTGATGGATTGGACTGGGAGGTCTCCTCAGCGCGTGTCAGGCGGCATAAGACCTCCTGGGGATGGAAGTGGAGGCCTTCCAGGTTATTCTTACGATCTGATTCGTGTCACTGTCTGCGGCAGAGGATGTTCTTGACGCAGATGGGGTCGCCTGTACTCACCCACCTCCTTGCAAGATCCGGGCACTCAGAGTGTGGGTTCCTTAGTACTTGGGAGCTCCAATGTTAGGGACCCCTTAGGGATATGGCTGCTAGGGAGTGGAAGAAGTCCAATTTGCACTCCGTGTGCATATCAGGGGGAGTCATTACAGATGTGGAACGGCTCCTTCCGGATGCCATAAAGAGCACAGGGTGCAGCCAGATGCAGGTGGTGGCTCATGTCGGGACCAACGATGTGTGTCGGTTTGCAACGGGAGAGATTATCTCTGGTATTGAGCGGCTATCATTAGTGGTAAAGACTGCCAGTTTTGCTTGCAAGATTAAGGCAGAGCTCACCATCTGCAGCATAGTCGATAGTACTGACTGCCGACCTCGGGTTCAGAGGAGAGTGGAGGGTCTGAATCAGAGGCTCAGACGGTTCTGCGACCGTGTGGGCTGCAGATTGATCGACTTGCGCCAAAGGGTGTTGGGTTTTCGGGTTCCGCTAATTAGGTCAGGAGTCCACTACAGTCAGGTAGCGTGCACTGGGCGGTTTTTTTAGGTTAGAGAGCCTCGGGAATACACAAAATGTTTTTCAGTCACAAAGGGTGCAGGTCAGACACAGGAAGAATGCAGATCTAGTAACCATTGCTATAACAGTTGTAAATTGTCGTAGCTGAGTTGGTAAAATCCGGGAGCTCCAAGCGCTGATAGAAAGTAATGAGACACTATTCGTTATAGGTTCTGAAAGCTGACTGACGCCAGAGATAAGTTAGGCCGAAATTTTTACAAAGGGCCAAACGGTCTTCATAAAGGATAGAATATATGAAAAAAGGTGGTGTCGTGTTTATTGCTCTTACAAACGGTTTATCCTGCAGCGAAATTGAGGCAGATACGTCCTGTGAGTTGGTATGGGTAGAGATTATACCTGACAACCGGAATAAATTAATAATTGGATCTTCTTATCAGTCCACTGACTCAGACGATGCAATTGCCGAAATGTTCAAAGAAAGCTTGAATCATATTTCAAACAGGTACCCGCAGCATACTGTTATAATCGGTGGCGACTTTAATTTACCCTCCATATATTGGCATAAATACGTATTCGAAAACCGGCGGCAAATATAAAACAAACGTCCGAACTAGTTCTGAATGCTTTTTCAGAAATCTACTTCGGACAGTTAGTTCTTAAACCCACTCGAATACTAAATAGTTCCGAAAATACGCTTGATCTCCCAGCAACAAATAATCCTGAGCTAGTAAAGAGCATCAAAACAGATACAGTGATTAGCGAACTTCGAGTTGTAGTAGCGAGACTGAATGTCGAAATGACCAAATGCACCAAAAATAAACGAAAAATATATCTATTCAATAAAGCAGATAAAAATTCGCTTCACGCTTTCCTGAGTGATAGTCTCCAGTCTTTCAAAACTAAAAATGCGTGTGTAGAACAGTTGTGGCTTACTTTCAAAGACATAATATCAGTAGCAATCCAGAGATTTATACCAAATAAATTAATAAAAGAGGGGGCTGACCCCGTGGTACACAAAACAGGTCAGATCACTGTTGCAGAAGCAAAGAAAAACGCATGCGAAATTAAAAAAGACACAATCCCCAAGATTGGAAATCTTTTACAGAAACTCGCAACCTAGCGTGGACTTCAATGCGAAACGATTATAGTAGTTTCCATATCGAAATCCTGTTTAGTAATCTTGCAGAAAATCCAAAGAAATTCTGGTCGTATGTATAGTGACCGAAGACCTGACTGGGTCGGGAGCGACTAGCGACGACCGACCGATCAAGCGTCGCCGCTGACGAGAATCACTTCACGAAACCACAGAGACGACAATAACAACAACTAATCGAAAACAAAGATCCAAACGAAAGCCAAATCGAAACCGTGACAGAGCAGAGTACGAAGCCAGATAACCAGTGAATATCGAAGGTAAACGGAGCGCAGTCAACACAAGACTGAGGAGCGAGCTGTGGCTCCGGCCCTATATAGTGCGGCTCTCTGCGCAGATGACCGGCGCAGTAGGCGCGCCACGGCGTGCAGCGCTCTAGTGGCGATGGCAGCGCTAGTAGGTTGTGCGCGCCGCCTAACGGCTGCTGTCATAGTCCATGTGGTCTGGCGGGCTCTCAAACATATCGTTCTGGGATACCGGAGTATGTGAATTACACTAGCGGCAAAACACAAACAATACCTTCACTACCCAATAGCAATTGTAAAGCAGAATTGCTAAATAGAGGTTGTCGAAATTCGTTCACCAAAGAAGACGAAGTGAACACTCCAGAATTCAAACCAAGAATAACTGCCAGCAAGCGAAATTTAAAATATGTTCCTGGAGTAGTAAAACAACCTAAGTCACTAAACAAAAACAAATATTCCGGGCCAGATTGTATACCAACTTGATTCCTCTCAGAGTATGCTGATGCAATAGCTCCATACTTAGCTATCACATATATAACCGATCACTCAGCGAAAGATCCGTATCTAACGACTGGAAAGTTGCCCAAGTCACCCCAATATTCAAGGAAGGGAATAGTACTGATTCCCAAAATTACAGGCCAATCTCATTGGCGTCGATTTGCAGTAGGATTTTGGAACATATACTTTGATGAACGTCATAAACTACCTCGAAGAGAACGATCTATTAACCAGTAGTCAACACGGATTCAGAAAGTACCGCTATTGCAAAACGCAGCTTGGCCTTTATTCACGTGATGTGATAAGAGCCATCGACAAGGGATCTCAAATCGATTCCATGTTTTTGTAAAAAGATATAAAATAGCCAAGATCGCTTATCATCAGTTTTTATTAAATAAAAAATAATATAAAAAATAAAAACTGATGATAAGCGATCTTGGCTATTTTATATCTTTTTACAATAATATAAATAGATCGCCTCCTATAACGTAAACCAACGATTCCATATTCCTGGATTTCCGGAAGGCTTTTGACACTGTACATTGACAAGCGGCTTCTAATGAAATTGCGTGCTTATTGAATATTGCCACAACTGTGCGATTGGATTCACGCTTTCCTATTATAAAATACAGTAAGTCATCGAGTAAAACAGAAGTGATATCTGGCGTTCCCCAGAAAAGCGTTATGTGTCCTCTACTCTTCCTTGTGTTTATAAACGATTTAGGAGACAATCTGAAAAGCTCCCTTAGACTGTTCGCGGATGATGCTGTCGTTTAAGGGTTAGTGAAGTCAACAGAGGATCAAAAGCAACTGCAAAGCGATTTAGACAAAATTTCTACATGGTGCGAAAATTGGCAATTGACACTAAATAATGAAAAGTGTGAAGCAATACACATGACCAATAAAAGAAATCCGCTGAACTTCAATTACGCGATATATCAGTCAAACATTAATGTCATAAATTGTACCATATTCCTAGGAATTACAACTAGGAAGAACTTCGACTGGATAGAACACCCAGAAAATATTGTGGGGAAGGCGAACCAAAGGTTATATCTCAATGGCAGAACGCTTTGAAGATGCACCGGCTCCACCAAACAGACTGCCTACATCTCACTTGTGCGGCCTCTCCTGGAGTACTGTTGCCCCTTGTGGGACCCTCACCAGGTGGGACTGACGGAAAACATTGAGAATAGAAGCTCGTTTTCTTTTATCATGTTACAGGGGGATTAGCGTCACGGAAATGTTGCACGATTTGAGGTAGAAATTATTAAAAGAACGACGTTATTCGTTGTGGTGAGATCTATTTACGATATTTCAATCAGCGACTTTTACTTCTGAAGGTGAAAATATTTTGCTAGCATCCACCTATATATGGATACATGACAATCCCAATGAAATAAGATAAATCAGATCAAAAACGGAACGATTTAGGTGTTCTTTCTTCCCGCTTGCTGTTAGAGAATGGAACGGTAGAGAAATGTTATGGAAGTGGTTAATGAACCCTCTGTAGATGCAGATGAAGCTTGGCCTCCGGCAAATGTACTATTGGCTATTTTCGTTCGAGGAAGAGTATTGTAGAAATTACCTGAAAAACTGTTCGGATTTAAGAGTACGGACTAATAACCAAGCAGTTGAGTCCGATAGATTTACAAACATTTGAACCTTTTGATTTAAGAGAACCAGGTGGATTTATATTTGGAGTAAAAATGCACTGCAGAATCTGACGTGGGTAAGCGCTTGGGACGTTTTAATAAACGAACCACCATAGTCCTGTGTGACGTGTTGATTCTCGTTGCTAGGAGCGTTTATGAACTGTGTATTAACCTGGCTGGTGCGCTTAGCACCGCTGCTCAGGTTGCCCTTTGAGTACTTGAAGTTCTAATCGTCGACACTTGTATTATGAGCAACTATTGCTAATGCTTGTATACAGGGTGAATCTAAATTCGCGCACTCGTGCCTCGCAGCGCGATTCCTCACATGCTAGCAATACAGAAATATCTGTCACCAAATTTCGTCCTGCGCATATTTCCGGCAGTAAATGGACATCGAAGATTGAGATTGGTGTGTGACCCATACGTCAGTGTGTTTCAGAATTACACTGCTACACCAACAAACTTCTAGGGGATGTGGGAGGTGTCTTGAGGAACAAAGTGAGCATAGAAACCCATGTCCGGAAACTTCATCCAATGACGCTACAGAGCTTCGAAGTTGCTGTATGGGATGTCTAGCGGCAGGAGCTGGTACCTGTAACTTGGACTCTCCGTAGCGTCGTTGAATGGCGTTTCCGGACATGGGTTTCGAAGCTTATTTTGTTCCTCAAGACGCGAAATACAACCCATAAAATTTTGTTGGTGTAATTATGAAACACACTGACGTATGGAACATAAGGCCATCTCAGTCTCCGCCTGAAGTCAATAAGACGTATACAGGAATTGTATGTCATTATTGGTTCCTGACAGATCTTTGTTGTAGAGTATGGGTGTTGAATATTTTGTGCAGCAGTGCTGTTACTTTGCGATGACATTTAGTGGGTAACACCAGTAGTGGCATATAATGATGAATGCTTTCCTGTAATTTCTATAAGCCCCATACTGTGACTTGTCACGCAGCCTGTATTCTGAAGTTCAAAGGAAAACTGCTTGTGTGTATTGAAGTTGAAGTAGGACATGTTATCACTTTAAGGATTTGTTTGAATTAATGGTCAAGACTCTATTAATGCGTGACTGGATTTAAATTATGTTGGTGTGCTGCATGTTCTTGGTAAATTCGTGTCTGAAGTTTCACTGTAAAGAACTGAGTAACTTGCACCAGAATTAGGGATTACAGTTCTGTTCGAACAGTTGACTAACAATTGCATCTGATGTTGAATAAATACTTCGCGTAAAGTTTATGATAATATGTAGAAAAATTTCGTCTTTAAGTGAAAGTCAAAAGTTTTAATAAGTATTAATGAATGATTAATTATTCGTCAGAGTTAAATTTCATCTCGAAGTGAACTCATAAATGTTTTGATGAATATTAATGATTGATTATCTGTCAGAGTAAATTTGTCTTTGGTGGTTTAAGATAATAAATTTGTTTCAAAATGTTCAAATGTTTGTTAAGCTTAAGGGACTTAACTACGGGGTCACCAGTCCCTAAACTTACAAACTACTTATGAACTACTTACAACTAAGGACGGCACAAATATCCATGCCAGAGGGGGATTCGAACCCCCGACCGTAGTGGCCGTGCAGACCGTGACTGAAGCGCCTCAGTCCCCTCGGCCACTGCGGCCGGCTAAATTAGTTTATTCTGAAGGTAGTAAGTATAGTATGTTTTGTCCCAGCACCTCTCCTACTCCACAAACTTGGAACTGCTCAATTGCTGCCATGTCTGATAAATAATGTTCTAGGCGGATGTTGCCATAATTACCGTGAGCGGGCTCACAAACATTTGATCATTTTTTAACTAAACGGTGAGAATTTTTTTCGACGTGCCGTTGGATTTGACGTTTAGTTATTTGCTTATATTTTCACCCCTCCATCTACTTCTGCTGCTGGCCTTATGTTTCGTATTGTCGTGGATCGCCAGGTATGTCTTTACTACACCATTCACCTCTGTTTTGGTCTTCCAAGAGACCTCATACCTGTCTTGTTTCAGTAAATGTTCCAGCTATTATAACATTATGCTCTTTATTATGGCTATCACGTCTGATTCATTAAACAGTAAATTGATATATGTGTCCTTCGTTCTACTAAATCTTACTTTTTCTGACACCGCTTCAAAGACATTTCCTAACCTTTCTCCATCTCCTTGCTCAACGCCCATGTTTCAGCGTCATACTTTAACAACGCTCCCACTAAGCTATTGGCTAAG
The DNA here is from genome assembly GCA_026315105.1 of Locusta migratoria. Lineage (NCBI taxonomy): Eukaryota > Metazoa > Arthropoda > Insecta > Orthoptera > Acrididae > Locusta > Locusta migratoria. The sequence continues at coordinate 28,066,424 of CM048745.1, read as the reverse complement.
CAGAGTTTCGTTTCCCTTCTTAGCAGTTTGCTGCCGAAAGGTTACTTTTTTGAAATTGGATATCTCTGAGAATTTGCTCCGATTCATTATTTTCTTTCGCGTATGTCTTTTCAATGATCGTTCATTCTAGATACTTGAATTTCATATCACTCACTGCCCGTAATCCTCTTTTAACTTTATTTGTCTTATTATAAGCATACATTGTTTCAAACTGATTGATCCTCAGGCCAACCTTTTGTGCATTCTGTATTACTACTTTAACTGTTCCTCTTAGTTCATCTTCCTCCTCCATTGAAACAGCTATGTCATCGCCAAACGCAAACAATGTCACTGAATCACCTAAATTTACGCCTCGTCCAACTAATTATTCTCCTTTCAGCTCCTTTTCAAGTACCAAGATATAATAGGCTAGGAGAGATACAGACATTCTGATCCACGCCTGTCGCCACAGTAAGGAATAGTCATTCTTCGGCTTCATTTTACTTATTACACATTTATTTACTCATTATTACTCACTTATTTACTCATTTTACTTTACAATTACTTTAGTCGATGTACAGTTTGGTCATCCTAATTAGTTTCAAAGGTGTTCCTGATTCTTCCATCATCCTTCATATCCTTTCACTAAATGAATGCTGTTGTAGGCCTTTAGGAAATCTATAAAGAGGGGTTGTATATTCTTCCCAAATTCCCACATCTTTTCAGTTATTTGTCTGAGAATAATTGGTCTGTTGCTAACTTACCTTCCTGGCATCCCACCTGACGTTCTTACAGATTTACCTTTATATAATGGGGATAGCTACAGCAAGGAATGGGTGAAAAGATCACGTATCCGCTATATAATGATGCACTCCTGGTCACTAAAATTACTACACTACGAAGATGACGTAATACAGAAGTGAAATTTAAACGACAGGAAGAAGATGCAGTGGTATGCAAATGATTAGCTTTTCAGAGCATTCATAGAAGGTTGAGAAGGTTGGAGACAACGTGCTGAATTGAGGAAAGTTTTCAACTGATTTCTCATACACAAACAGCAGTTTACTGGCGTTGCTTAGTGAAACGTTGTTGCGATGCCTCATCTAATGAGGAGAAATGCATACCATCATGTTTCCGACTTTGATAAAGGTCGGATTGTAGCCAATTGCGATTCCGGTTTATCGTATAGCGATATTGCTGCTCGCGTTGGTCGCGTTCCAGTGACTGTTAGTAGAATATGGAATCGGTGGGTTCAGGGGGGCAATACAGAGCGCCATGCTGGATCCCAACAACCTCGTATCACTAGCAGTCGATATGGCTGTAACGGATCGTGCAGCCACGTATTGATCCATGAGTCAACAGATGGGCACGTTTGTAAGACAACAACCATCTGCGTTTGCAGCAGCATGTACTATCAGCTCGGAGACCACCTGCTGCCCTTGACGCTGCATCACAGACACGAGCGCCTGTGATTGTGTACGCAACGACGAACATGGGTGCACGAATGGCAAAACTTCATTTTCTCGAAGGAATCCAGGTTCTATTTACAGCATCAGGATAGTCGCATCCGTGTTTGGCGACATCGCGGTAATAATAATAATTACGTGTGGCTCTTTGGCTTGGTGCAAGTCTTTCAATTGGACGCCACTTCGGCGACTTGCGTATCCCTAGCCTACCCCAGTTATCCAACCTGGAAAAGGGGACCTACAGCTTAACGTGGAATCCCAACCACATATCGTTTATGGCGACTCCTCACATCGTTGAGAGGTGTAGCATGGGTTAAAGCGCAAACTGAAAAAATCCGAGGTCCGACCGGGTTTAGAACCCGCAACCCTTCGGTTTCCAGTCGAGCACTTTACCCGAGGGCTACCGGACCCGACGACATCGCGGTGAACGTACAATGAAAGCGTGTATTCGTCATCGCCATACAGGAGTATCACCCGGCGTGATGGTATGGGGTAGCATTGGTTACACGTGTGGGTCACCTCTTCTTCGCATAGGCGGCAGTTTAAACACTGACCGTTACATTTCAAATGTGTTGCAACCCGTGGCTGTACCCTTCATTCAATCCCTGCAAGACCCTACATTTCAGCAGGATTATGCACGACCGCATGTTGCAGGTCCTGTACTGGCCTTTCTGGATACGGAAAATGTTCGACTGCTGCCCTGGCCAATGGTGGCCGAGTAACTGGCTCGTCACAATACGCCGGTCACTACTCTTGATGAACTGTGGTATTGTGTTGAAGCTGCATGGGCATCTGTACCTGTACACGCCATCCAAGCTCTGTTTGTCTCGATGTCCAGGCGTATGAGGTCGTTATTACGGCCAGAGGTGGTTGTTCTGTTACTGATTTCTTAGGATCTATGTACCCAAATTGCTTGAAAATGTAATCACATGTCAGTTCTAGTATAATATACGTGTCCAATGAATACCCTTTCATCATCTGCATATCTTTTTATTGTAGCAGTTTTAGTGGCCAGTAGTGTAATTATCACACATGCTTCTCTTTTGTTTTTTATGTATTGGCCATATTACTGCTCTCTGTGGTCATCCTTTCATTTCTCTAGCACTGCATGACCATCCAAGCACTGCTGTTCTGCACCCTTCTGCACCATGTTGCATGAGTTCTTTTGCCATCGCACCTGTTACTGGGACCTTCTTGTTAACAGATGACAGAGAAGTCCCACTTTAAAACGTGGTGGAACTCCAGTCCATTCCCCATGTCTGTGCTGCCATGTGACGCTGTCAATGGCATCTCCCAGACAAGTCTTTACTCTTCATCCAGGCTAAATTCCACGCGTGACTCTACACTGAAAATTATACTGTAACCCATGCGACGTCAGGCAGGACATCTCCAACAGCACAGCAGCCGGTCTTGATGGTGTACAGAGGTCGCTGGGAATCTGAACAGGCGGTCCTTCAGTGAGCCACCTGTTAAGGTCCTTATGGACATTGGCACATTCAGCTGATAATAATGAAGACTTCTGGACCGGGAGTGATAAACAAGTTATCTGCTATAGCTTTATACATGTCACATACCACAAAGTGCCTCATGCCGAGGCTAATGAGGGAAGGGTGGGGTGTCCTCCTTGCCTTACCTCTGATGGTACCAGTCCCCCACACCCTCTATACTCCTGTGGGAGGTGGAGGCGCTCAAACGTATCTGCAATTCAGAAATGTCATGTTACTCATGTAGCAGTTTCATGTGGCAAGGAAAAGTCTATCCACTTCTGACGCTCCAAACTCTCTGCAACAGAATTGCATATGACAGCGTTCTGTCAAAGTTACCCCTCACACAGACCTGGACATGAACTGATTATATTTCACAAGTGTTACCATGTGAGTGTATGTGTACATGTAGCACCATGCAAATGGCTCTCCAAAACACTTGTTACAGTATCTGAAGAACGACGTGCTATGTTTTCCATTCTGACCTATGAAAATCAATTTATTTAGGAGAACAACACTAAATATCAGTTGTTAAGTATGTTCATCAATTAAAATACTAATCCAAGAACTCTCAAACAGGATAATTAACAGGAACTGTTAATCTCCTCGTTGCTTTAAGTGTTGTACGCAGCAACAAATTAATCCCTCTGGATGCTGACCTATTGAGTGCTAACCATGTACTTCACATTGACAGTAGAATATACTGAGCGATGTCTGCTTGAAGACACTTGGAGTGGAGTGGAGTAGCCGAGCGGTCTAAGGTGCCTCGCTGCAGTGGGCGCGGTTGCTCGCCGTCGGAGGTTCGCGTCCTCCCTGGGGCATGGGTGTGTGTGTGTGTATTGTCCTTAGGATAGTTTACCTTAGTTTAAGTAGTTTGTAAGCTAAGGACTGATGACCACGCAGCTTGGTCCGATAGATTTACAAACATTTGAACATTTGCTGCGCCGATAAATTATTCGAATTACAGGCGTATCAATGTGATGCTGAAGCTTGTTATATACAACAAGAAACTGAACTAAACATCTAAATTAACGAGTTTGAGAAGCTGCCTACGCTTCGTCGCCGTATTTCGGCAGCCATAGTAACTTATCACAAACATCCATTATAGTATCAGGTATACGCTTTTTAGAGCTATTATAACGAGGGAGGTAAGTTTTCTCACAGAAATGCTTTAGGGAGAAGGTGATCTCTGACCTGACCGATACTTGACTTTAAGCTAAATATAAACACCATTATCAAGTTTCCTGCTATACTTTTCTAGACAGCTAAATGTCAGCAGTACCTATATTTAACTGCTATTAATGTACCCAGGATATCCTCTCAGGCTTTTGGGTGATCATAGAACAAAAGGCTTGTATCACATAGTAGTAGAGGGCGAGTCAAAAGCAGTAGTGCACCCTTTTATTTCAAACACTACAGGGAGCGGAAAACCTGAATATCGCAGTAAGATAACGGTGACGTCTACCGTTTATGGTATGTAGCGAACGTAGGCGCCAACTGGAAAGCAACTAACTTGAACCTGAGCCAATTTCTTATATGAAGTTCTGCATAAAGAACAGTCGTTTAATGCGCTGAATGCTGCCCTCTTGGTCCACGCACCACTGAAAGCGCTGGCTCCAGTTGCCGTGCACTCGCAGAAAAGGCGCAAATAATGGCGCAGGCTGGGCCGCCGGGCCGCACTGGCTTCGCTGTTTCCCAGGCTTCCTGTCCAGTTCCTGGCCTGCCGCCTCATCTGTCGCAAACATTCGCGACTCTCCTACTGCTGCCCTGCGTATTCTTCTCTGACAAGGAGACTACCGGTCTCGGAAATTCAGCTGGGGATGGAACTTCACATGAGGGTCGCATATCTTAAGGGTATGTGCTCAAACTAGCTCAAAGAACCAGAAATTAAAAAAAAAGCTTGTTTTAAACACAGCAGACTTGTTAGTGAAGCCTGTATGGAGCACGGTCTAATAGGTCAGGTGGTAGGGTGTTTGCCTGTCATGACGGTGCAGGTTCGAACCTAAATTGAAAAGATAAGAACCACTGAAAGATTTCTTCCGTGCGGACCTTTACTCTTCCTCACCCTCTACCTGTTTCTGTACATTTTTCGAATTTACAACAAATACGTATAATCTTTCGACAGCTTACAATATCACCTAATGATGTAATAAAATGGTAATGACACTAATATTTAACGCTTTAATTTACGTACTTTAATTGTAAAATGCATTTGGAATTATTCTAATATTTATAAAGAAAGCTCTGTAATTAAATATCAAAATACTAATGTTAAATTTTAATTGGATGCAATCGTCATTTCATAATTAAACCAGGGAGAGGTATGATGTAGTTGATAATACTTCATATCATTAATTTTATTTATAATTTCTTTAACTTTTAAGATAAATAATAAAATTTATATGTTTCCGTAGGTAGGATCGAAGCGCGATGATTCGCAAGGCGCAGGCACGCTACAGTGCTTTATGTTGGCTTGTGTCGTGTTCCTTGAGTAGTTCGATGTGTTGGAAGTTTGTCCGATCTTGTTCATCGTCGAGTTCTTGACATAGCCACCGCGACGACTGCCAGAAGTATTTCCCCAAACTACTGTATTATTCTCATAGAAAAGTATGTAGCATATATATGAGTTGCGCTTAAACTTTAGAGCCTTTTATCTGGAAATATCCTGTATATTGCGCTTTCCCACGAGTATGAGTGGACACCCTTTACCCTCTACGTATACTGCTGACGTGGTAACTGTCACCCAAACTAAATTTCGTTCCCTGTGAGATACCGTAGAGGCATCTTTGTGGAAAGTGAAGAGGAAGGCAGTAAGATAGGGGCTTTCTTCTGAGTAGATGGGGCTAGGTCATCACTCCTGAAAATAATGGTAATTGACAGGAAATAAGTAGTTGGTCCATTGTTTGTAAGTGCGCTCCACAGTCACGGGATTCATCATCTGCCTGTCAATGTAGCAAGAATGGCAACAAGACGATTGTAGACTAGTTTCTCGAGCAGATTGTAACATACAATGAGAAGTGCTTTTGGGCGATAGCTGTACACAGGCCAACTTATTTACCGGGCTTGGAGCAGCTATTATATTTAGATCTCTCAAAAGGTTTCGGTAGAGAGCTGTTTCTAGCAATGTTATTGAATACATTTAGAAGCCACAATCGGGTATTAATAAATACTGGTAAAATATCATCTAGACCGTCAGCTTTCCATTGTACATGTCGGAGATAGCCACGTCCAGATCGCCTAAGCAAATTGGTTTGGATATTTTCAGAGGAGCCTGCTTGCATTCCTCCAGTTCATTTAGTTTATAGAATATTAATCTGTCAGACTATTGACGAAGTGACTTGTATAACGCAACGATGCTTTCTGCTATCTCGGAAGGATCAGTATGTATTGGGGGTAGTTTTTTCTCGGGTACAATGGTAGACAATTTCCTCAGCAGAGACTCAACCTTCCTGCTGCTTTGAGTGAAATCTAAGCTATGAACTATTTCCACACACTTCTGTCTTCTGGCATTTTCAGACGATTTCAGTAGTACATCAGTGGTGTTTGAATCTTCAGTGCTGATAAATTCGTTATACAGGTCTTCACACTTTTCGCTCCTGCCTGGAAGATATATCTTTATGTTGCCTCTAAGTATACAAATTTTAGCTCTTGGTGTACAAGAAGTCCGGCAAAACTGTCGTAATAACCTATTTTAGGCGGGATGAATCTAATGCTGTAATTTGGAAAGTAAGTCTGCTGAACTGAAATTCCATCCGGGCATTAGAAAAAGGAAATTATTGTGAGGGGAAAATTATGAAATCTATGCTGTGAAGGAAAACAATAAGAAACTAAGAAACAGAATTAAAGTTTATAAAGGAGAAAGAAAAACTGTGCGGTTTCAGATAACATTGTTAATCTGCCAGAGACAGCTAAGCTCTTGAACAGCAATTGAACGAATTGACAGTGTCTCGAAAGGAGGGTATGAGATTAACTTTAATAAGGTGGAACGTATTCGGAAAAAATCAGACAAGTGTTGGCTGCCCATCCGTCACCTTGTTTCAAAGGATGATTGGGTTTTCTATGGTTCACAGCTATAATTGAGGTCTTTATTGAAAAGTAATCACCAGACGCCTTAGAACGATTATCCCACTGTTTAACGAACCCGGTTCGCAGAATTTCTGTGGCTGCGACAAGAGCCAGTCCTGCACTGTGTCATTCAGTTCGTCGTCCGAACCACACGGAAGTCACAGAGCAGTAGCGGCATGTCCGGGCTGTATGGCGGATACTCAAGACATTGGCCTATACACGTCGTGTGAGTCTGCAGACGTGTGGACGCGCATTGTCAAGGAGCAGAATCACTCAGTCCGTGAACAGCTCAGGCCGTTTGCTCTTGATGGACTTGCGTAGGATACGGAGTATCTCAAAGTGCTCGTCACTGTTAATGGTTTATCCGTGCTCGGGTAATTCGATGAGTGTCGGACCTCTGACATCGAAAGAAACGGTGAGCATCACCTTGTCTGCTGAGCACACAGCCTCGCATTTGTTAGAGGGCGGTGTCGAACCATGCTTTGTTTCCCTAGACGTCGTAGTACGTCAACCTAAAGTGGCGTATACAAATTTTAACTGGTTTGGTTGTTAATAAGTTTCGCAACACCCCTGGAGCCAGTAATTAGCTCGTTTCCTGAAACCACTGTGACAAATTTTGTTCCAATGGAGCCTAATTTCGGTACTTTGGTGTCTGCTTAGCAGTTAACTGGATTTGTATAGTAGCTTTTTGCAGTGCCCTCAGAGCTGTCTAGCAGCAGACGCCGGACGCAGGTGGAGAACAGTGCCGGCAGCAGCTGCGCCTGAGGCGCGGCGTCGGCCGCTGTACGCAGGCGCTCTGCGGCCCTGGCAAACTCCAGCCACGGACGCCGCCACCTCATTTGTACTGCTGCCTCCTGCGGTTTCAGTGACTCGAATTGCAGGAGACTGTATCCTCTGCTGCCGTTTCCAGAGTCCGAGCATAATATTTTGGTTTAATTTTTTCATGGTAGGACGGCGATCTGTTTTCTTTGAAGTATCGTGCCTACACATCTTAGTAACATAAACCACATTAAACAACTGATCTTTATTATAAAAAAAAAAAGAAAAAGAAAAAAGAAACCAGATCCCTTTTTACCTTCTTACGACACATCACCATACGAAATGACTGAATCCTCATGCTAGTAGAACATCCACAACACCAACCGACAGCAACACTCGAGCGGTCTAAAGCACCTCGCCGCGGAGCGCCCGGTTGCTCGCCGTGGAGGTTCGAGTCCTCCCTGGGGCATGGGTATGTGTGTTTGTCCGTAGGTTAGTTTACCTTGATTTAAGTAGTTTGTAAGCTACGGAATGATGACCACGCAGTTTGGTCCGATAGATTTACAGACATTTGAACATTTGATTTGAACAGCAACACTGAGCTGTGTCAGATGCACTTAGTCACAAATTATTAGAACGTTAACTACGAGTGACTTGCATTTGCAATGTGAGTTTCAAACTCACTCCTTAGAGTATACCAAGTAAACTACACATTAGCATTGCAAAATGCTCCCGATGCCAATATTGGCTGAGTGCAGAGTGGCGAGGGATTAGTTTACAATTTAGACTTTCCATGAACATCTGATGTTATTTTCATTATATATATCTGCTATAAAAACGTGTCTAATGTAAAAGTATTTTAAACATTGACACACACTATAATTTTACACTATGTACCATTTTTTTAATATATTTTCACTGATCGTGGCTCATTTTTAATATACTTTAGATGTAATTTCATTATATGTTTAAGCCCTATACGTGATGTTTGCAGTATATGTCAAAATATATACGTGTATATATTTGTAAGGTGACTCAGGATCCTAAATACATAATAAATGAATAAATAAAAAAATTGCTACAAAGTTTCCGTCTATAGGCCACCTAAGCATTGAGTGACACAGCATTGCACTTGTGTACGTCTCTTAGATGATGCCGGCCGCGGTGGCCGAGGGGACTGAGGCGCTCGAGTCACGGTCCGTACGGCCAATACGGTCGGGGATTCGAATCCCCCCTCGGGCATGGATATTTGTGCCGTCCTTAGTATTAGTTAGTTCTTAAGTAGTTTGTAAGTTTTGGGACTGATGACCCCTTAGTTAAGTCCCATAAGCTATACAAAGAAACATCTTACATGACTTTGGAATGATGTATAGTAATTTGTACGTTTTTATATGATTCGTGGTTTAATACTTCTTGGCCATGTAAATAAACTACTCATAAGAGTCGAATATCACAATCCCCCCTCCTTCTAATGGTCTCACCTAGATCCTGATATAACCAAACAACTAAAATTTATGTTGTGTATCTAATTTTATACTTTTTATATTCTGTGTTCGCTGATGTACTGTTTTAGTTCAATGTATAGGTAGCAATATGTATGATTTAAATCCATATATGTAATTACGTTGGATCACATGTTTCAGTCCACATCTGTACTTACGTGCAATCATAGGTGCATATTGCTTTTATGGCTGAATTTTACTTTGAAATCTTTAACACCTATATATCTTTTTATTGGCAAGTATGTTGTGAAGTAGGATAGGTTATTTAATATGCATTAGTATCTTAGAAAATAATTGTCGGTAGTAAGCGTATACAAGTTGACACAACAGCACACTCTGGCAGCAATAGTATCTTTGCTGCAAGCCTGACACCGCTAGTTAGTTGTAACGAGGCGCACGGTCAACATGACACAATGCATAGTGTGTTTTAAGCATGTTAACCGTTTTATGTGTGACGTACCATTGGTCAAAGGGAATTGTTTTATGACTGACGTAACATTTTAATGTCATGCGCCTTCACAAAACAATAACATAGGACACAAGGTGTGAGTTGTGTATATTAATTTGTTGCATTATTGCTGTATTTGATATTATTATATTTCAAACAACAGTAATTGAATGTACCTCCCTTTCTTCAGTGACCAGATGATGATACTTTAGTGTATCGAAACTGGACGTCAGGAAAAAAAATGAATATTTGCGATCTTGGCATTTTAATACTTCACAATATTTTAGCATGTGTTATTCTGCCACCTGCGTAGGAAAACGTGGCAGAGTCGATTTTGTGACATAGGCCCAGCGATGGAAATCGCTGGACTTCAGTCTTAAAGTGGAACTTCTTTACCAGGCTTTAGTTTGGTATCAATGGAATTAACTTGACGCGCTAAGTACAACGGAGTCGTAGCACTGATGTGTCTGTCATTCAGCAATTCCATACAGCAATGCATTTGAACTGAAATTGTTTTCATATGAGGAACTAGTGGAATCCTAGTCTTTTAATCCACGAGGATGACAGCGACTGATATCAATAGTGTACAACTTCTGAAATACGAGACAGACCTCGATTGAATCCGCAAGTTGCGTGTTAGCATCCTGCAAGCATGGTCTCTAAAGTGCGACTACGACACAGCCGAAGTAGACACGTCGGTCATAGCGGATGGTAAAGAAATGTCAGCACTTTTGTTCTCAAGAGATGTGTGCTAGTCAGGTCCCGTCACTGTCCTCTAAGGCAATTTTTTACTTAATTTCTGGTAAGAGAAGAACCTATTTCAAGATTTTCTCGTACCTTGTTCTTTAATGCATTGTATACTTATATACGCAGTCACACATAACGGGCCAGCCAGTTACTGAAGGTTCATTGTTCATCATGTATTGTATGTTTTTATGTTTGTACTCTGAGGTTTCTTGTAACTTGAGATGATAAAATGAATTCAGTATATAAGTAATAGTGCGTTCATTTATAGTTACTAGTCACCTGATATCATAGTTAACTAGGAAGAGCATCTAGTAGTAAACATAAAAATCATATGAGTGAGTTTCATCAAATTATTTCAGTGAGGTCTCGTTGCCACAATAATGAAAGAACAAATGATACATTAAGTTCTCATAGTTCAGGTTACGATTTTCAATTATTTTGATTGGTACATGAGTTCAGTAGCAGAACATCATTGGACAAAAGGATCCTCTCCAAGCCATCTATTACCACCTTCTCTTCTCTTATTTTTGCACACTTACTTTTGACCAGCTACGCCATGGTTTATAACCACTCCTCTCCCAGAAGCACACACACTTTACAAAGCTTTCAAATTCGGAGCTACAGGAAAATGCTGAAGATTAGGGCGTGTAACTAATGAGTACGTAATGAACATAGTTGATGAGAAATGAAACGTTTGGTGTATCTTTATTAAAATAAGGGATCGATTGGTTGGACACATTCCAGTACATCAAAGAATCGTCGATGTAGCGTTGGAGGGAAGTGAGTAGGGTAAAAATGGCAGAGGAAAATTGAAAGATGAGTAGAAGAAGCAAGTTCAAAAGGTTGTACGTTACCGTTCTTATTCAATAATGAAGAGGCTTCACAGTGTATTGTATAGTCTTTACAACTGAAGACCACAGTAACAAAATCAGCTCAATTATCAGCATTCCTTCAAGTACTACCACATCATACATATCAGTGTAAATGTACTTATCTAAATAGGAGTACATGATAGGTTTCTGTCTATAAAATCACACATACGGTCTCAGTTGTGCCTTACATTAATACTCCTTAGTACCAATTCTATTTTTCGATACCTGCATCTGTGTTGCTGGAGCTAGCCATACATTCACACGTTTTGTCCATATATGGTTACGCTGTAGGTATTTAGAAATAGCAATATTTTGTAGGCATTTAACTGGTTCATGGTGTGAGTTCCTTTAGTCGTGTCCTAGTTCATGAAGCTCGGGCAACGTGTGAATTGCCAAATGGTCCTGACAGCTGGGATGCCAGTTACTTTGGAATAAGGTTGGGCATCTAGGGTATAATCTGAGTTGTGGCCTCCTTTGTGCTCAGACGGCAAAGACTACCAAATCCACCGGTTAGTCCCTCAACCGTTAGGGGTAAAACCCAGTGGGGCCTTAGGCAACTAAGGCTAGCAACCTGCTTCCAAGGTACTTCAATATCATGCTGGCAACAATCAGAGCAAAATGCCTCTACCTTTGGAGGTGATGGACCTCTAATTGACAGATCAGGGACGCCTCTGACTTGGCAAAGGACCTGAAATGAGATGGGGAACTCTTAATAATGGGGATAACACTGGGAAGACGGTAGGGCTGACGGAGGCTTCAAGTAAAATGGGGTTAGATGATTTAGCTGTTAGTGACGTTAGAATAAGGGGAGAGAAAGAGGACGAAGTCGGAGAATACAAGGTCTACCTGTCAGGAGTCAAAGTAGGATGAGCATAGTGGGGTGTAGGATATTACATCAGGAAAGCAATCGAACCCAGCACAATAGCAATAACGTATGTAAATGAACGACTGATGTGCATAGCAAGAAAATTAGGATTGTGGCAGTGTATTCATCCTGTTGAGGGACAGATCAAGATGAGATGGACAGATTTTATAACGCACTTAGTGATGTAGTTGTTAGAGTGAAGGATAAGGATAGTGTTTTACTCATGGATGATTTCAACGCCAGGATAGGAAATCGAACAGAAGGTTATGAAAACGTTATGGGTAAGTTTGGAGAGGATACGGAGGCCAACAGGAACGGAAAACAGCTCTTGGATTTCTGTTCCAATATGGGCTTAGTTATCACAAACTCCTTCTTTAATAATAAGGACATTCACCACTATACTTGGAAAGGAAGGGGAACCAGATCTGTCATTGACTATATAATAACAGACCAGGAGTTCAGGAAGACAGTCAAGGACACATGTGTTTTCAGGGTCTTCTTTGATTATACTGATCATTATTTAATCTGCAGTGAAATTGATTTTGTGAGGCCAAAAGAGCAGAAAGTCAGGTCAATTTGTAGAACGATAAGAGTGGAGAAGCTTCAAGACAAGGCAATTAGGCAAAAATACATAACAATGATCTCGGAAAGGTACCAGTTAGTTGGATGTAATGAATTACACTCACTGGAAGAGGGATACACTACTGGAAGCAGCTAGAGAATGTGTTCGAACAGTAGTGTGTAAAGGCAGGAAGAAGTAAACAGCTTGGTGGAATGACACAGTCAAGGCAGCCTGTAAAACGAAAAAGAAGGCATTTCATGGAGTGCTGTCTGCAACTGTATGAGTTGAAGACTAATTACAAATGTTCACGCTCAAGGGCTCAGTCGATAGCATTCCGAGCCTCTCTTGAGGCAGGCAGTGTGCAGTTCCGAGTATAAGGCGGGGAGTGAGAGTCGGGGTACCTCGCCACCTGTGGATACTTCCTCATCCCTGAATTCTGGCAACGGACGTGATGAGATGAAGGTAGGTGTGCAATGAGTACAGGTCTCATTATTATATCTCTCCGCAGGTACAACTAAACGTAAGTGTGTTTTATGTGGAAGCTTAGTGCCGTCACATTAACACATAAATGTAAATCGAAATCATCATCTGCTCTGTCGAGAGGAATTCCTTTATTTAGACTTGAATGTTTTGATCGCTGCTTGGCAGTGGCCAGGTGGTTTGACGCGTCATGTCATGGATGCCGCCGGTGATTCACGTCCACCCTATGGCACGGGTATGTGTGTTGATCTTAGCGCAAGTTAAAGTTGCTTGTAAGTCTAAGCACCGATGACCTTCACAGTTTTGTCCACAAACATTACATCTGAACAAGTTGTCAGTGCGTTACGGTTCCGCTTCTCTGTTTCCCATTCCTCTGTTTTCTATAGTGGGACAGCGATAACACACCAGTTGCAGCGAAATTCCCATGGCACAACTCACGATAACATTGGAATGTTTCGATCGCTAAATATGAGATTGTTGTTTCAGCGATTTGGGCCAGAATCTAACGTGCTCTAGTGCTACCGAAAGTGACGTAAATATAAATAATGTTTAATACTTAAATTTACCTATGGAGGGTCTGATGATGGAGAATGGCAGTCCAGAACCACGGACAAGAACCACATCCTCGGCGATAGCCTTCGTGAAGGTGTAGGTGTTGGGCCAGTCACCCAGGATTCTGGAACAGAGACACACTCAAACGTTCGCTCCGGAAATTACGCTTGTATTGAGATATATCTATCAAATGAGACAAATGTCCAACGAATGACCACGATCATTTGATTTCTAAATGTAACTAACAACGGTAAACAAATGAATCATAACAATGAAATCGAGGACATCTTTTAGCCTTGTCTCATCTTAGATCGCAACAGGTACGGGCTTAACTGAACATATTTTGATTGTGTAAACAGAAAAGAAAATACTGTAATTCCTGTGAACATAAAATTACCGAGAGAATGCTTTAATCAAATCAATATCGTTCGTTTGGCTACTGTGGATATATGAAACTAAAGTTATAAAAGATAAAGTTTCGCGGAAAGTCATTATTTTAAACCCAAAGATAGATTACATACAGATCAGTTTACCGACTCTGGACCATGTGGCATCTAATCTACCTTAGTAAAAGGCTATTGTTTTTTACATTCTTTCCATCTATTTCCCATCCGCTATTTCTATCTCCAGCTTTCCTACCATCTACTTCTTCATCCTCCCTCTAATCAACAGTCTCTCTTCATTACTCCCTTTCCTTCCATCAGTCTTCCATCTCCTCCGCCATCTGTCTCTATTCCCGTATCGTTTTTCGCTTGTCGTACCTATATAAAATGAAGAAATTAAAAATTTGGGGATTTCTTCAAATGTGAGTTATTTGCTGGAAACTATCACAAAGTTACTATTATATAAATTAAATTAAATAATGACGCCCATAAGCAACGTTTTGTTCAGAAGCTAATATCATGTTCGATCTTACTGAAAATTAACAAACCTATTTTAAAAGTCTACCCGCATCTTTAATGGACGCATGTCGTATTTGAAACGAAATCTGAAAAATAGTTATGCACAGCTATATGTGGTTTGCTCACGTACTTTTTGATTTTTTTTTAAATTGTAACCAAGAATCCGTACACCAATTTACGTAGTTGTAGCAACAAAACTGCCTGAATAGCAACATTTTTTCGAATAACTATTCATCCCCTCTTTCACTCCCTTGATGTGTGAAATTCCAAAAATACCAAAATACTTTCTTTTTCTTTTTCAATTGGCCAACAGGCTGAATGTTAATTTCCGTAGCTCTAGCCTGAAAATCGTCCCAATAGTCACGTATTTTCAAAAAGAATTTTTGATCCTCTGTTTGACCCTCTTAGTTGTTGAATTTTTACAAACACTGAAACACGTATTTTTTAAATCCTGACCAAGAGTCCACATCGGAATTTCCAACCAAGTATGCAAATATATATTTTTTTGTAATTCTGGGTTCAAAATTGGCTTAGTAGCAACGTATTTTCAAAAACCGGGCGATGATGAGTCAGTCGGTCAATCGGGACACTTCCTTTTATATATAGAGATTTACGTGATTGCGATATGACTCTGGAAGTCAGAGCTAATTATAGTGGTGTTCAGTAAAGGATTTCAGAAAAAAATCTGCGCGTGTTCTTCGTATCGTGCAATTCGCACAAACTAAGTCTATCGTTGGAATATCCTGTCGCGTCAAGTGTCTATTTTGACACTAAAACCACTGACCGGTACTATATGGGAAACAGGGATTGATGCAGTGCTTCTTTTGCGTTATCATCTAGTTCTTGATTATGGTGCCAAGCACATGCATTTTTATGAAGATGATACGTCGACTGGTTCAGCATTGAGGAACTGTTTAGTGCTAATACTGTGGCGAACTTCAACTTCATTCGCAGCGGCGGAATAGCCGTTGTAAGACCACCGTTAATGTAAAATTAATTCTAGCTGAAAGGAGCCCGTTAAAAGCTTGCTTTAAACACACAATTTTGACCGTAAAAACCTGTTAAGGGCTTCACGTGAACTACGGACTACTTCCTGCAACAGAATCTTGTTCCCCGGCCCAAATTTTAGAACTGACTCAAAATTTACTTTAGCAGCAGGAAGACAAAGAGGCGGTGGCCGATACACGTCGAACATCACGAGAATTATACACACTCATTAATATACAAGCCACCGCGAACTAAACAATATCATGAAAGTGGCTGAGAGAACATTTATGGCGCAACGGAATTAAACTATGAAAATTTGCATCTGAATTTGTTCCCAGCACTGGTAAAAAACAACATTAAATTGAAAAAGGGGAGGGTATTCATAAACTAATATTCATAAGTGGAATAAAATTTCACTGACAATAAATTATTTATTCAGTTCAAACATGAGCAAATGAGGGAACCAATTTTGTTAAACAATAAAAATGCATCCAATTGAAAATTAACCTAAAGTAATGTGAAATGAACATCGATGCGGTAAGTATTTACAATCAACAAGAATTCACCCACTCACACGGGCGAAGCAAAGCAAAACTCACCCAACTCAGCGTGCTGATACGAAGCAGAAGCAGGCGCCGCTATCGTAGGCGAAATTGAGCGAACCAGGATTATCACACAACACAAGAAACATAAACTTCGTAGGTGGCTCTGATCTGTCTTTCTTTACTTGAGATGGTACGCGATAATAGCGATATTAATTTCCAATTAAATGAAACCGTGGGCATGCAGACTTACTGAGACATACGGCACGTGTCTGCTACATCACATATTCGCACCCCACTGAAGGCGAAGTTCTTAAAGATCGTATTCATTTCAACAGAAATCAACGGAATTACAGATTACGAAGCAAGAATACACAATAGTAAGGCACTGGTGTGTGAGCAGTGGCGAGAACTCAAGTGACTAGCTATAAACCCTTGAAGTCGGAGTTCGGAAACACGTGGTTCCGAAAACCAGTAAAAAAAATACAAAAATTCAATTTCCGAAAAATAAAGAAAAATATCTACGGCCTGCAGCCCTTAGAAATGAGTAGGATATCATAAGGAATACAGCCAGACAGGATTGTGTCTGCAGTCGGAGTAAATCAACTGAGAAATATGTAATGATAAAAATAACGGTCTATTACGGAAAATTGTACAATGTATTATTATAGGTGACCGGTTTCGATCTATGATTAGACCTCTCGCTGTAGATGTTAAGGCGGTGAGCGTGCGGTGACGTCGCCTCCCGCTCACCACCTGAACACCTGCAATGAGAGGTGTAATCATAGATCGAAACCGGTCACCTATAATAATAAATTGTACAGTTTTGCGAACTAGACTGTTATTTTTATCATAAGTGCGCTGTTCTTTTTTTTTATTTATTTTTTTTTTTTCATAAGGAAACCATGTTTTCCAAACTGATTAAGAAATATGGCATGCAGCGCCTATAAATACGAAGTATTTCATAAGCAAGCTAATAAAGGAGGTCGTACAAGGCTAGAAGAGAATTTGCTGACAGGAGTCCGAATGCAAAGTACAACTTAGGAAACGAAATAGCAATTTAAAATAGACGGAGGGGAGATCGCGATTTAATAATGGAAATCTGAAAGATCCATGCATAATTTTCTGCTGAAGGGCATAGAAAGATTGGAGGATTTGTTCTAAGAACACATCACGTGGTGTACTATCACTCGCAGAAGGAGGAAACGCAAAGGAATATTTCACATACACTACACAGGATAAAATATTCCCGCATATTAGACGCATCCCACAAACCTTGAAAGAAATTAGACAGAGTTCGAACAGCGCCAGCTACTTGCCAAAGGTTAGCGATACCCAGCAGTTATCAAACCGAATTAGTCACATATTCACAGCCTTTACCTACGCAAAATCACTAACATGAAACTTAATACACTTCCGTACATGATCGGAGAAACGTATTCCGAAAAATGAACCTAAGTTATGAAGTTTAACTTGAACAAACCTGACAAGAAATCGCTACCATCTCAAGGGAGGAAAGAAATTGAGAACATCTTACCAGTCGAAGCACAGCCACAGAGAGAGGAGACCGCCAATGAGTCGCCCGCCACCGCCGGAAATCGGTAAAACCACCAGAAAACCGAGGTGGTGAGGAGACCCTATACCCACCGAAGCTTGCTACCGGGCATTGTCAACCCACCTTGTAACCAAAGAGTGCAAGAACATCTTTGGTAGCATCAAAAGCAGAAGTTGGTACCGACTACCTATCGACATGAAGCCAGAGAAACATGCAAAGCGAGAAGTCAGCAGCCAACTTCCATGCTAGAAGATGCTCATACATGCACATACAGAATAAATAAAGTACGCATTCTCACAGGGACAGTGGCGTCACAGAGAAACTGCTCATATTGCCACATCCATAGACACAGTGATAAATTATTAGCATAATGAAATCCTAGCAATATTAACACAGTATTACAGAAACTAACATTTAAAAACATGAAATGAAATGCTATTCCTCACGCCTCCGAACGAATTGGGTCCTCGTTTAGAAAAAAAGGGCCCGTCTAGTGAACTTAGATAAATTACAAAGTTAAAAACCTAGTGAAGACGGCAGATAGCCGTCTTTCATCATCCCCTCGTCGATTGAAAATTTTGACGGAGGATGAGGCAATATTATTGACACATTAACAGCAAACTTTTCTAAGCCAACATCTGGTTTCCTGATGACCAAAAGAGAAAAATTTAACATTATACTCAAATGAGGTCACATTAAAATACTAAGTCAATGGAGATGCAAATGAGGTGGGTGAGACCACGGGGTTGGGGCAACAAACATAAACAATCCAAAATTACAAATAAACATAGATAAAGAAATCATAAATACAGAACATGCATGACATTGAAAATAACACGCAACTGTAAGATTCATTATAAATGAAAGCACACATAACATACTATGTGCAACAGTAACAGCAAGCGTGAAATAGATAAAAAATATTCACTTGGTAAGTAGCTAAAGGCAAAGGGAAAGTTCATCACGGTTGACAATGTACCGTAGTATTGGTTCAAGTGGTTATCAGATATGCTCAAAATCACAAATTCATAGAATGACACTTAAACAAACAAATTATATGAAGTTTTTCTAGAACCAAGTAAAGTTGAAACATAGTTAAAAGTGCAGTGATAGCATCAGTCTTTCATTTTCCTAATGTACACAAGTAGTTGAGATAGCTTATATTTTGTTTTAAAATATTGCAGATGGTAACAGTCAGCACTGCTCTGTGTCAAGGAGCTTCAGTCCTTGATTTTAGTAGCGCAATCATAAAAATCATATTTAATGAATGAATTGTTTGCATGGAATTGCTGAGGGCGTCCAAAATTGATACGTTCTTTCAGTGGGTCTTAGCAGGTGAGTTGTATTTCGCACTCTTAGAGCGGTCACTGTTTTGACTGCTCACACCACTTTAACACTCATTGACGCACTTTTTGATGCTGTCGTCCACTCGACACTGTTTTTAAAGAAATAAACACTGTTTTTCTCGCATCTTATTGTAGACTAGGGCATTTGAAGGGGGGAGGGAGACAATCTTCTATAGGCGACTTGGAGGACACTACACCCCCACAGACAAGACGATACCTTTTGCTTTTTGTTTCTACCTGAGATGTAGCTCTTGTTCCAAGGCTCTCAGGATTACTCCTCATGTCCTCCTCCAGAGAATGTTTGGCCCCTGGTAATGAGGCTACCTTCCTCACTTCTTCTTCGAGGTGGTACGGTGATTTTTGTAACCCTACCCATCATGTTAGGATTCGACTATCCGTGAGCACCATTGGACTTGGTACTCACACGTAGGTTGACCACATAATTTGTAGAATAAGTTTCGTAACACTGTCCTTCCAATGCCAGTGTCTTGAATACGTGGAATGAGTTGAGTTGTGTGCTGAGCACAAAATGAAAGACAATACGCCGCAGCGTTAATTGAGATGGGGACCTTTGGTGTGAGAAATTACTGAGTTAGTAGTTTAACAAGGGTCCTTGACCAGATGGGGGCGTGACAGTCAGAGAAAGAAATTCTTTTGTTATCTCACTCATGCCAATGGTGTGTGCTCTGGTGTACACACTGCATGTGCAAATATGAACAAGTTTTTCTCCTTTCCCCAGCTATTCAAATGCTTCCCAGAGTAAGGTGAAGGGTGTGGTCAGTACACCTGTTTCTCAGCCTTCTGGCCCCTGTTTCTTAGGCAGGTGGAGCGGAAGGATTAGCGTGAAGCTACTGTCACAGAGTAACGTATACAGAGGAGAAGCCCCCCTAAACCACTGTCCTATGATCCCCTCGTAGTTCTATAAGATGCTATCAGGTGTCAGGCCGTTCCCTGGTTCAGGGTGCCTCTCGCACGTCAGAGGGTAGCGTGGAGGGGAGGGGGAGGGGAGAGCTTGTGCCGCTTGCCACGAGGCCACGGCTGTGTTTGGGGAGGTGGTGGTGGGGACAGCTGCTACCTGCCGCCTGCTCTGGCCAGTCTATCGAGCTGCTTCTGACCCGCCATCATGGGACTGATGGAAACCCTCCCTCCCCGCACCTCTGAGCGTAGCACCAGGCCCTTACGGAGGTTTCCAGTCTGTATATATTTGTCTGTGCTACTGTAGAGCAGAAAGCCCCCAGCAGTGACAACAGCGGCTATTGTGAGCGTGGGCTCGTGGCCGCGGGGTCGCCTCTGTGTTCTGCTAATGGGGCGGGCGATTAGCCGCTGTTCGTCTTTTCAGCCTTGTCACCTGTTCAGCCTGCGCCATACCATCGCCTAGAGACGGATCAAGCCGTACACGTCTCAAAGCCCAGCCGACGCCCTTGGCTGTCGGCGATGTGTTAGTATGGGCTGTTACCAGGCATCGGCGGTGTGGGGCCTGGCCGACGCGTTGTTCCATTGTCGGCACAATCACTTTCACTATCTGTTAACACTTTGGTACACACTATTACTAACTGAACCATTAAATTAATAAAGAACTCCAACGCTTTCATACTTATACCTACACGGGAGTAGGACTTTACACAAAGCTCCCCAAATTCATAGAAAAAAATACATTCACAAATATAAATTAACAATCAGACCTCAGCAGTTCTCGTCCACATGAGTGAGCTTGCTCATCCAGAGGTCAACTGACATCACAGATGTTCACACAAAACATTTTAAAAGTGAAAGCCTAATATTAATATTAACTGACATGGCAAAACGGGTCATTATATGGAACTTTTTGGTTCCAAGTTTATCATGTTTAACTTAAATTTATACACACTCATACATAAAAGTTGATACATAAGTTTTTCAACTAGCTGACTTGAACAGCAGTTTGAAATCTCCCTAACTCGCATTAGGTTAATGCACACGATCTTAAAATTAATGTTTAACATAGCGAAATGGCAAATGGAACTCCAAGGTTCTAAGTTCTTATACGTTATATTACACAGTGATACATATCAATAATCAAATCGAAACCTCATAAATTTATAACTTAATGGAACATCGAGATGAATAGTTATAATAAACAAAACTAGGTCCTGCACAAACAACTGTGTCTTAGCTATCATAATTCAGCCCAAAGGGCATGTCAACAGTCCCATCAAGTCACAGTCTGTTAGTTTTAGAGAGGAGCATTTGGTCAGGACGTCAGGGTAACCATGCAGCATGCAGCGCTATGCAGAGATTAACTACCAAACACTACCTACCGCCTGGGCGCAGTTTGCTCTAACTACTGCGTCAGGCGCGAGTCATTTGGGCGCGACTGGTGACCTGATTCCTCACGGCGCAAGTTAAAGATTGGTTCTTGTAAACATACCCTACACAAATCTCTCTCGCAGAGGCGAGAAAACATAGTTACACGAGTTACTCTAAACATAATACGAGTAAAATGAGGAATTACCATATCAGATGACGTAAAGTAACATCCCATAATTGTACATAAGCATATCATCAAAATTACCCTAAAAAGTTAGCAGTCAACAAGTTTGTGACAGAAAGATAACACCATGTGGGGTGAATTTTTTACGGAATTCATCTAGCAAACATATAAAATAAACAAATTAAGCAATTCTAAATTAATCAAGTGAGATCTAAGGTATTAGTAACTTACACCACTCCCATGAACCACAGACATTGCCGAGGTGGGGTGGCTTGCGTGCCTCAACGATACAGATAGCTTTACCACAGGTGCAACCACAGCGGAGGGGTATCTGTGGAGAGGCCAGATAAACTTGTGGATCCTGAAGAGGGGCAGCAGCCTTTTCAGTAGTTACAGCGGCAACAGTCTGGATGATTGACTGAGCTGGCCTTGTAACATCAGCTAATGCGGCTTTGCCACACAGCTACTGCGAACGGCTGAAAGCAAGGGGAAACTACAGCCGCTACCTTTCCCGAGGACATGCAAATCTGCTGTATGAACATATGATGATGGCATCCTCTCGGGTAAAATATTCCGGAGGTAAAATAGTCCCCCATTCGGATCTCCGGGCGGGGACTACTCAGGAGGATGTGATCATCAGGAAAGACAATACTGGAATTCTACGGGTCGGAGCGTGGAATGTTAGATCCCTTAATCGAGTAGGAAAATTAGAAAATTTAAAAAGGGAAATGGATAAGTTAAAGTTAGATATAGTGGGGATTAGTGAAGTTCGGTGGCAGGATGAACAGGATTATAAATACAAAATCAATTGGGGGTATAACAGGAGTAGGATTGACAATGAATAAGAAAATAGGAAAGCGGGTAAACTACTATGACCAGCACAGTAATCGCATTATCATTGTCACGATAGATACGAAGCTAGCACCGACAACAGTAGAACAGGCTTCTATGCCAACTAGCTCTACCGATGATGAGGAAATCGAAGAAATATATGAGGAGCTATAGGAAATTATTCAGACAATTAAGGGAGAGGAAAACTTAATTGTTATGGGAGACTGGAACTCGGTAGTAGGACAAGGAAGGGAAGGGAAGATAGTAGGTGAATATGGTCTGGGCAAAAGGAATGAAAGAGGAAGACGCCTGGTAGAATTTTGCACAGAACATAATTTAGTTATAACAAACACCTGGTTCAAGAATAACAAATGAAGATTCTATACGTGGAAGAGACCAGGAGACACCGGGAGATACCAGATAGATTTTATAATGGTAAGAGATAGATTTCGGAACCAGGTTTTAAATTGTACGACATACCCAGGGGCAGATATCGACTCTGACCATAACCTGTTGGTTATGAACTGTAGGCTGAAACTGAAGAAACTACAAAAAGGTAGGAAAATAAGGAGATGGGACCTGGATAAATTGAAGGAACCTGAAGTTCTTAAGAATTTCAGAGGGAGCTTTAGGCAACAATTGACAGAAACAGGGGAAAATAAAACAGTAGAGGAGGAATGGGTAAAATTGATAGATGAAATATTGAAGGTAGCAGAGGACGAAATAGGTAGAAAGGCAAGACCTACAAAAAATCTTTGGATATCACGGGAGATACTAAATTCAATCGATGAAAGGAGAAAATATAAAAATGCAGTAAATGAAGCAGGCAAAATGGAGTACAGACGACTAAGAAATGAGATTGACAGGAAGTGCAAAATGGCTAAGCAGGAGTGGCTAGAAGACAAATGCCAGGACGTAGAAGAATGTATTAGTAGGGGGAAAATAGATACAGCCTACAGGAAAATAAAAGAAACATTTGGAGATAAGAAAAACTGCTCTCTGAATATCAAGGACACTGATGGAAAACCAGTTCAGCAGCAAAGAAGGGAAAGCTGAAAGGTGGAAAGAGTATATAGAGGGGCTCTACAAAGGAAGTGAACTTCGAGACAATGTTGTAGGAAGGGAAGAGGATGTAGATGAAATAGGAGATACTGTACTGAGAGAAGAATTTGATAGAGCCCTGAAAGACCTAAGTCGAAACAAGGCCCATGGAGTTGATGATATTCCCTCAGAGCTACTGAAGTCTCTGGGAGAACCAGCCATGACAAACCTGTTTCACCTGGTGTGTAAGATGTATGAGACAGGCGAAGTACCCTCAGACTTCAAGAAAAATTTTATAATCCCCATTCGAAAGAAAGCAGGTGCAGACAGGTGTGAAAACTACATAACCATCAGTTTAATAAGTCACGAATTATATACAGAAGGATGGAAAAGCTGGTAGAAGCCGACCTCGGGGAAGATCAGTTTGGGTTCAGGAGAAATGTAGGAACATGGGAGGCAATACTCACTTTACGGCTTATCCTAGAAGATAGATTAACCCTGCTGTGTTCCTCAAAAAAGGTACACACATATGGTCTTTCGGGTCATAATGACCCGGTGTGGTGTTTGAAGGGTATAATGAAAATAAATCGCTAAAAATTATTATAATTATGAATGTAGGTTTATTTGTTACAATATTCATTAATTTTACACTATAAAATGCCAATAATATCAACAATGAAGTAAGTTCTCGCCCTTAATGATCTGTTGCACAACCGTTTTACTTGGCGTATAATCACAAGCACAATCGCAATGCAAAATCAGAACAGAGTTTTACTTTTTACAATATGGGCAGAGGTATCTAACATGTGTTTTACAAACATGTTTGTTACAATTTGAACACTTCATTGGGGTCTTGTTGTCGCAACTCGACGGACAGAATTTGCATCGGGAACGTTTGCAATTTCGGTTGCCACCGATGAAGCTTGGTGGATTTCCCGTTTGTATTTTTCTAACAATTGCCGCAGACTGTTCATTTCGTGGCTGCTTTTTTCTAGCTACAATGTAAGGAGAAACTAGGAGTCTTCCCAATTCATCACTTTTTTTCCATTCAGAATTTATTTTTCTCCATAGCACAAAAGCATTGTAGGCAGAAGTATCAATAATATTATAGAAGATGATCATTGGCCATCGGTTGGTTTTCCTATTGCATGTATATGTGCCAATAAGCTGATCCACCGTATCAACAGCTCCCTTACTTGCATTGTAGTCAAATATCATTTTTGGTTTCTTGTTTCTCTGTTGCTTATTTCCTCACTGTTGTGCATTGTTCTCATCAAGACAACCTGTTTGTTCTTCCTTGGAACATAAGACACGATGGTGGTGTCCTTAGTAAAAAAGAACTTTGAAGTGTGAACATCTTCTTTGCTTGATATATTATTAGGGAGTTCAGGCTTATTTTTTCTCACTTTGCCCAACATTGTAAGATGTCTTGAAGTCCTTGGCCTTATTGCATATGAGGTGAAGAAGTTGTCACATGTGACATTTTGTCCTTTTAGCTCATAAGTCAGATCCATGACAACCCTAATACCTTGATTTTTCTCAGGTGATTGTCCAGGTAATTTTCCTGTGTAGATTTGTCTCTTCAAAACGTAAGAAGTGGATCTATCACACATGTCAATATCTTTACCCCATATTTTGATGGTTTGCTCGGTATATATTGTTTGAATGGACAACGTTCTCGGAAAGCCACAAGTTGCTCATCCACAGTTACGTTTGTGACAGGATTATAGTTTTGAAAGCATTTCCAGCCACTTATCCCACAGAACTCTTATAGGTGCCATCTTGTCATTTACTCTTCGTGCTTTTCGATCAGACTTGTCATCGAAACGTAAGACACGTGAAATCAACAGAACCGTTTCAGCGACAATACAGCAGGAAAAATGGCTCTTTCCGTTTCTGGATCCCACAGACTCTTTGATGATTCACCATATGATTTGTACACACCAGCCAGTAATAACAGGCCAATACAGGCCTGAAGTGTAATTTTATCTAACGCTTCCCAGCCATCTCCATAAACTCTTTGACCCTCAACATTAGTCATTTCCAACACAATACTCTGAATATTATCATTCATCAAAACAAGAAAAGATGATTTTATGTCACTTACTCTGGCGATAGCGTATCTTGTCGGACCAGGACTCACGTTTATAATGTTTGCACTAGATGCTCTTCCAGTGTGCGGAAAAGCTTGTAAGCTTCATGTGATCTTTTTGTCTTTAGACTGAATGAATTGAACAGCATGTACATTGTCATTTGATATGTCGGCATCTGAAATGTCTTCTGATTCAGATGAAGGATGAATGTTGTCATCACTGGTGTGATTTTCATCTTCAGAAATTGTATTCTCACTGTCAGATGCATTTACTAAAGCTTCCAATTGTTCACCAGGAAAGAACTCTTTTCGTCATAATATCTCCACAAACGTTAGTACGGTAGATACAGGAGCTGCGTCTGCACACATCAGATGAGAAAATGTAACTGTGAGCGATCCTGGGACCTTTGCCTTTCGCGGGCAGCGACTTCGATTGTTCAGTAGCCTTCACACACTTCAACAATAAAGAATCAGAAGGTTACTTTGTCATGAAACCCGTGTGTATACTTCACACATGACAAAATAAAACTTTACTATGATATCTGTATGTTGTGGGATCTTTTAATTGCCCCGGGTCATATTGACCCGAAGAACACAACTGTAACAAATTAAGTTTTAGGAAGCGGGAAAAAAGTATTGATTTTAATTTGATATTTGAAGCATTTATAGTGTCTCGAGAAACAAAGTCTTCAAGTTTGAAGAAATAATATTTAAATATTAAAAAGCTATGAAAGAACAAATTCCTTTTCGGGTCATAATGACCCGAAGATAACAGCAGGGTTAAGAAAAGGCAAAGCTACATTTCTAGCTTTTGTAGATTTGGAGAAGGCTTTTGACGATGTTGATTGGAATAAACTCTTTCAAGGTCTGAAGCAAATAGGAGTAAAATATAGGGAGCGTAAGGTTATTTACAACTTGTATAAAAACCAGACAGCGGTTGTCAGAGTTGAAGGGCATGAAAGGGATGCAGTGGTTGGAAAGAGAGTAAAACAGGATCGTAGTCTTTCTCCATTGTTATTCAATTTGTACATTGAGCAAGCTGTAAAGGAAAGTAAGGAGAAATTTGGAGAAGGAATTAAAGTTCAGGGTGAAGAATTAAAAACATTGCGTTTTGCCGACGACATAGTAATTCTGTCAGATACAGCAAAGGACCTGGAAGAGCAATTGAACGGAATGGATAGTGTGGTGAAAGGTGCATATAAGATGAACATTAACAAGAGCAAAACTAGGGTAATGGAGTGCAGTGTAAGAAAATCAGGTGATGCTGAAGGAATTAGATTGGGAAACGAAGCACTGAAGGAGGTAGATGAGTTTTGTTACTTGGGCAGTAAAATAACAAATGATGGTCGCAGTACAGAGGATATAAAATGCAGAATGGCAATGGGTAGAAAAGCGTTCTTGAAAAAGAGAAATTTGTTAACATCGAATATTGATTTAAACCTAAGGAAGTCCTTTCTGAGGGCATTTGTATGGAGTGCTGCCTTGTATGGGAGTGAGACATGGACGATAAACAGTGCGGACAGGAAGAGGATAGAGGCTTTTGAAATATGGTGCTACAGAAGAATGCTGAAGATTAGGTGGGTGGATTGCGTAACTAATGAGGAGGCACTGAACAGAATTGGGGAGAAAAGAAATTTCTGGCATATCTTGACTAAAAGAAGGGATAGATTGGTAGGACACATTCTTAGACATCAAGGAATTGTGAATTTAGCGTTGGAGGGAAGTGTATGGGGTAAAAATCACAGAGGAAGACCAAGAGATGGATACAGTAAGCAGATTCAGACAGATGTAGGTTGCCGTTCTTATGTGGAGATGAAGAGGCTTGCACAGGATAGGGTATTGTGGAGAGCTGCATCAAACCAGTCTCAGGACTGAAGACCACAACAACAACAACAGCAACTTACAATGGACTCATACAATATTACCACTATGATACTGCAAAATTAAGAATGACAAATTAGTGGTTGACAAAATTTTGCTTTACCGTCATAGTGATGTTGGGCTTCATATATATTCCGTTGTTCATCTGAAACGGTCAGTCACTTGACATGGAGTTTGCCCTTCTTGAACTCCTTTATCTCATTGTTCATCGTCTATTATTTTTCGTCTTCTAAATGTGATATTGGCCTCTTCCACAGATCACGCTCTGTCCTTTAATTTACAAAATTGTCCTGCAATCTTATCTGAAAAAAAAAATGCAAGTTGGTTCTATTAACAGGCCAGGATATATATTGTCAAATGAAATTTAGGTGAACCCCTCCGACCTTCTACCGGTGAAATGCACATCTTCTGTTACTCAAACGGACAATCCTTAGACAGAATTATGTAGGCCCCTAAGCATCATGTCCACAGTGCATCATCGTGCAACTGAAATCCTATAAATATCGGCTTTGTCTTACTAATATGCTATTTAACGGGGAGATTGCCGACACAAAATCTGCAGTAAGGGTGGCAATTCTAGCACTCTACTCACGAGGCAGTCTTTATTCACAGTGAAGAAGAACCTCAGGCTCGAGACATGGTGGAGCCCTCGGGATTTCCTGGTGCGGAGGGTTCTCTATCTCAACGGCGTTCTCGTGGGCTATCCGTCTGATACTGTATGGTCAGACGAAACGGGAGAAAACGTCTTGGTAAGCGAGTGACGATTTCTCGAGAGTCATCGCGAGCGTACTAGGACCTTCTGGTCTACCTGGAATACTCTCACAACGCTACTGACTTTTTCTTGCCGTCGCCCTCTCTCTGCGGCACTTCTAAGGGTTCGACAACGGCACTGTGTCTCAGACGCACCGGCGGGTCGAGAGGCACAGTTTCACGCACCTTGTGGTCCGGATGCTGGTTCTTAAGTACCAGTAGAGGGGGCATAGAGGTAGAGCTTTTTGTGAGGTCATTCAGGACGTGTTGAAACCCTTGTACATACCGATCCCAGGCCCTATGGCGACGGTAGCAGTACAGGCGGCACAGCTTCCCCAGTTCCTTCATCACCCGCTCACAAGGATTTGACGCAGGGTGATAAACGGATATGAAAACTGGTCTCATGCGTCTCCTCCGCAGCATTTCTTTCCAGACGGGGGAACGGAACTGAGAACCTCTGTCCGAAATGACTCTCTGCCGGCTAGAATTGTTGTAAGAAGTCTTTGATAAAGGCCTGAGCAACGAACCGGCTGATTGCTCTTGTTAAAGGAGTCAATGAAACAAATTTTGAATTTAGCTCCACTGCCACAGTGATGTACGAATAGCCATTCATTGTGCATGGTAGCGGTCCGAAGAGATCGACTGCAGCTAACTCATGAAGCCGAGAAGGGATTATAGTAAAGAGGGGAGCTTGGTGTGTAACTCTGTGGGGTTTAGATTTTTGACAAAGCTTACAGGTGGCCAACTCTTTCCGGATCCATGTTTATAAAGTAACAGGTATCACGGAATTTCTAGTAGCAGTTTCGGGGCCCAGAGTGCGCGTAGCTTAGGTGAGTAAAGCAGATGAGTTTGTTGACGCACTCATCTGGAATGCACACAACCCAGTTCGTTTGCCCGGGGTCGCTACGTCGGACAAGATATTTCGCCTAATAAGGTAGTAATGCCTGATCTACGGATGGTTCTGATCACGCCATTTCGCCTTCACATCTCTCAGAATCTCATCCTTATCTTGTTCCCGCGATGTCCTGAAGGGAGGCGGTAATAAAGTTTTCGACAGCAACGCCAAGGGGATATATGACACTGAAACTGTTCTCATTCAGTTCATCATTGGTCCCTTACGTCAAGCCCACCGGAGAGCGAGAAAGGGCGTCAGATACCACATTCTCCTTCCCGGTTTTGTGAACCACTGTAAAACGAAATTCCTGGAGAAACAACGCCCACCTGGCCAACCTTCCGTGGGTCAACTTAGCCGACAATAGAAACTCTAATGCGTGGTGATCGGTATACACCTTGGTCGTCCTCCCAAACAAGTACCCCCTGAACGTAAGGAAACCGAAAACGACGTCAAGAGCTTGAAGTTCAGTCACGGAGTAATTGCGCTCACACTTATTTATCACATGACACGCGAAAGCAATCGTCTTTCGTTGTACCACCCCATTTTCCTCAATTTCCTGAAACAGCTGTGCCAACTTTAGAGCTGTTCCTTCCTAGGCAGAAATCCTTCGACAGGTCAGGGTGGGCTAACAGGGGAGTATTTGGGACAGCTCGGATTTTGCAGTACCTAACGTGTCGTCTACAAGCACGACTTTCTTAGTAATTTCGCTCGAGATCGTGCCTCCGTCATCAATCCCGCAGTAAAGATCGACTGTGTCCTCCCCGCAGGAACTAAACGAACTGGTAGCAATTGCCGGGCAGAAGTCATGCAAGAACAGGCAGCAGCGGTTGGCAGAGTCCGCCTTAGTAGCACACTCATAAAATTTCACTTTTAATGATGGCATTGTCTTTGCATAATTGCACCACTCCCCTCACTAAACTCTAACGGTTTTTTATGTGTGAGGAGGAATTCTACGCGTATGAGGACATCTACAGTTAATGAGGGCACTATAATAAAATAGTGACGATGGAGCGTCATATTCCGCGTCTAAGGCGCTTAACGTTGAACCTTCCAGGGCATCAACACCCGGAGGTAGATATAACAATTTACAAATTGTTGATCTGATGAGATTCTTACAGGAGAGTCAGAAAGAACAACAGGACAGTAATAAGCAACTACATAAACAAATTATAGGTGATATTAAGGAGGAACTTTCAGTAATACGGAAGAGCCTGGAAACGGTTAACAAAACAGCCACCGAGGCAAAACAAATAGCGTTGGAAGCGAAGAAGGATGCAAAGTTGGCTCATTATGAGGCCAGTGGAGCAAAGAAAATTGCTGACGCAGCAAAAAGAGTGGCAGTCAAATCCGGAACCGAGATTGCAGGTGTACAAAAAGTTATAAATACTTTGAAATAACAGGGCAAAAGTATCGTACGCCAGACGCAGGAGAAGTTCTCGAGTATAGCAAAAGAGATCGAGGAAGTTAAGGATAAACAATCTGAAATCTCGAGTATTAAAGAGGAACAGGTTAAAATTAATAAGAAACATAATGGATTATAGCAGCATGTCAAAATTACGCGGGAAGAAGTACAGTTTCTCTCGTCCAACTAGTATGAGAATGCCAGAGCAGTAAACAACGAAAGTATCGTACATAATGTGCAACACATGTCCGACTCCGATTCGAAGGTCACCTGTGAGGGAAGAAAATATTCCACACAGTGAACCTGTATCACACTCGTCCACAGAATTTCCACGGGAAGACAATTGTTGTGGTCTCCGACGCACTGACGCACACCGTCAGGAAACAGCTGATCAGGGAGGTGTGTACCAGTTGACTTCAGACCGCAGCAACACACGTTCGCGATCGGGAAATGTTCCACGGCGAAGAGCGGACATATGAGTCCTTTGACTTAAGGCACTTTCTCTCTGTGCAGAACTTTCAAGTGTATAAGGAAAATAATAATTCACCCCACCCAAAATCTTTTATGTCTCAATTCGAGAGAGTTCTGCTCGCTTCATGGCCATTGTAGTATAAACTCGAATTCATTTGCGGGCATATGCAAGGGAGCGACGCTGTACACATGCGATCTGTGGCAGGCAGTTGCAGATCGTACGAAGAATTCAAGAACGCCTTTCTTGCGGCATACTGGTCCACTCGTACCCAAGAGAGTATTAAAGAGGAAATAGCGTTCGGGAAAGATATGGCAAGACTCAGAGAAATTCGTGGAATCGCTAATCAAAAAGAACAGGTTTCTTGATAACCCATGTACGGAAAAAGAATTGATGAAGCACTGTTTCACAAGGCTTCCGGCTGAATATCAGCGGAGCATGATTGGGAAGTGTGATGGCACAATTGACCAATTTACTGGCGCGGTAAAGTAGGCCGAGTATGTTGAGAACTGCCGTGGGTGACGTAACAAAATAATTCCGGCCAGTACAGGGAAGGAAATGGGAATGACCATTATGACACAGCTCATGGGGGAAACAAGTCCTACAGCAGAACCGGAATAATTTTTCAAATAATAATGGTAATCAAAATCAAAATAATTGACGTGATCGCGGCAATCGCAGTAGGAACAATAATGGTAATAATGGAAACCAATATAGGCAAACCCATCAGGGGCAGATAAGGGATCAAAGTAATCCGAACGTTTCCCATAACCGAAATAGTGAGTATTGGGAGTCACAACAGGAACAGTGGTGGAGCAATGATAATAACAATCGGTCATGGGGTGAACAGGGGGCTCCAAGTCCACGTCCGCTAAGAGGAGTGCAAATTTTTGAGGTGAGACCTGGCAACCCAACTGTTGCAAATAATAGCGGGATTAACAGAAGGAATAGTGGTCAGAATCTGTGGAAAGTGTGCCTTCTGGTTCCACAAAAACCCTCGGATACAGCACACTATATCTCTTGTAATATGCAGATATCCGGTAGATATTAAGAGATTATAAACAGATTCCTGAGAGACAAGAAATCCACCCTATAGTCACAGTTCAGATCGGTTCCGTTTTTTTAACTGGAATAATAGCTAGTGGGAGTCAGATTTCCGCAATTTCGGAATCCGTGTCCCAAAAAATGTGCCAAAGTCCGTTTGTGGCCGACCTTAAGACTGAATAAAGCAAAAGCTAAGGGGGCAATTATCGGTAAGCAATCCGATATACAAATGCAAAGTAGGATGACAATACTGTGTCAAGGACATGAGTGGGCTATGAACCTGACTGTTGTGCCGATGTTGGTAATCGATTTGATTATAGGGATGGACTTTCTTTCCGATCAAAAGGGAATCTCAATGTCGGACGGGGTGAGCTAATATTAAACAAGGATAAGTGTGTTACTATCCGGTTCTCCGACCAATGTCATAGGACCGAGTTACCTGCAACATGCCTATGTCTGTATTAGTCTGACGGTCAGGATCAAGGGAAAGCGGTACCTCAGAGATCAGGAATGAGAGAATACGAGCGGTACCAGATTTTTTATACTGAGGTACTAGTCGTCATGGATGAGATTGTCAATAGGAAGACTAAAATATCAATGGAAGACTGACAGGAATTAGATTGCCTATTAAAAGAGAATGCGAAGGAGTTTTTCCCGAAAACAGGAGCCATATAAGATTTTGTATACTCCTTAAAAGTCAAACCACATTCCAGGTTTGCCGTCGTTCCTTACTCCATTCCCGCTGGACATAGGAAAGCAGTTAGGAAAGAGTCCAAAGAATGGAAGAAGAAGGTGTGATAGAAAGAGCAACATCGAGCTATAATTCTCTACTTGTAGTAGTGGGGAAACAAGATAAATCAGTGCGCCTCGTATTAGATTCGAGAAAAATAAATACGATCGTAGAGACTGAAACAGACAGGCCTCAACGTATTGATGAGCTTTTGCAGAACTGTTACGAAGCCAGGATCTTTACAACACTTGGCCTTAGGTCACGTTTTTGGCAGATCGTGTTGGATCTGGAATGTAGGCAATATACTGCCTTTGTAGCTTTTGGGGCCTGTTACCAATTTAATCGGTTACCTTTCGGGCTTAATGTTAGCTGCTCGGCATTCATCAGGGGGCTAGACGCCGTACTTCCCATCTCAATCAAAAATAGAATCATTAGTTATGTTGACGACGTCTTAATTGCCGAACCCGACTGGAATCAGCATAACATCATACTAAAGGAGGTACTCAGAGACTTTTCGGCGGTGCGGAGTTACCGTCAACACAAGGAAATCTTGCGTAGGAACATCTAAGGTAAAATACCTTGGGCACGTTGTTTCTGCGGATGGCATTACATCCGACCCTGGTAGAGTTGAGGCGATCGCTAAATTTCCCATAAATAAAAGACAACTTCGTGGGTTTTTGGGAATCATAAAGTTTTATAAGCGCTTTCTTTATATCAAGAAGCTGGCCATGCCACGTCTTTGTTCACTCACGGGAAAAAACACCACATGGAACTGGGAGCAGGAATTTCAGAGCTAAAAACAAGCGTTGGTGGAGGCTTTGATTCTGTCTCATCCTAATTTTTCCGAGGAGTTGTGTATGGCGACTGACAGCTCTTACGCGGATCTGGGGGTAGTTATATTCCAGAGATATAACGATGGAGAAAATTCTGTCTTCAAAACCATTGGATTTGGGAGCAGGAATTTCAACAAAGCCGAACGCAATTATTCGGTTACAGAACTGGAGGCCCTTGAGTTTGTATGGGGATTCTAGAAGTTCAGATACTTCTTGTACGGCCGAAAGACCCAGGCCCTTGTATTCACAATGTCGGCCAAGCTGAAAAATAAGAGAGTTGCTCGATGGGTTCTGACACATCAGGAATACGATTTCTCTAGAAAACATGTTCCTGGTGTTGAGAACATATAGCAGATGCTTTGTCCAGGTCTCCTTTAGGCTTTGAACAGATTGTCCATCAGACACTTAAACAATAACACTACAGCTTATATTATATGAGACAAGTGGCGTTTGAAAAATTTGTCTCCAACAAATTACGGAATATTGCAAAGGAGCAGGACAGAGACGCTGCTCTGAAGAGGTTGAAAGATTAAGCCACTTTACGGAAATATTATATGGTGCGTAAAGGAGTCCTGTTTTATTTTTCAGGGGGTGAGGCAGCGCCGTGGCGCGTCTGTCTTCCGGAAAAAATTAATTAATAAAGTTATCTGGCACACCATCTTAGTTATGGGCATTTCGGACCAAGAAAATGTTATTTAATATTGCGCAACCTGTGCCAGTGCAAAGATATGGAAAAGAGAATTAGGAGGGTTCCAGCAGTTTGTAAGGCCTGTCGAAAAGCATTGCACGGTGAGCACGCAAGCGCCACTCCATCCTATAGTTCCGGAGAAGTTACGCCAAATTGCTTGTGCAGATTTAATGGGTCCACTTCCTCGCACAAGCAGAGAATACTATTATACTTTGGTAGTAATGGAATTAACTACAAAATTCGTGACTTTGTCTCTCCTCAGGAAAGCAACAGCGCGTACAGTAAGTAGAGGGTTTTGCAAGGACATCATCACGCGAGTTGGCCGAGTCCAGCGGGTTATTTCTGATAATGGTCCGTAATTTAAAGCTGATATTTGGAGAGAGACATTGCGTAGAAACCGCATCCGACCTATCTGTGCCTCTGCGTATCATCCACAGAGTAATCCAGCGGAAACAGTTATGAGTAAACTAGGGACCCTGTGACGCGTATACTGCAAGAAAAATCACACGGGCTGGGATGTTTTCCTAAAGGATTTTGAGAATGTTATAAATAATATTCCCCACAGTACTACCCGTTTGGCCCCAGCGACGTGCTTCAGAATGTGGATCCTGATGACCTGATTAAAGAAGTGGTGGTCTTCCCGCCGTCAAGTCGGACCAGACACAGTAGGGTTGTGGATTTGGCACTACAACGCATTATAGAATCAGCGTTGAGAAGCAAGGTTATTGCGGACAGGAAAGCCGAAGCACATAACTTCACACCTGGTCAGAAAGTATTGGTAAAGAGCTTTCGTCTCTACAACAAACAAGAGAATCTTTTCAAGAAATTTATCTCAGTATATAACGGTCCTTTCCGTATTAGGAGATTGGTCCATCCATGTGCGGCACTGCTTGAGTCAATAAAGACGGCAAAGCTGTAGGTGTACACGACGTTTGTCACGTAAAGCCATTCACTGAGTAATTTGTGTGTTTTTTTAGATTTTATGTAAATATACAAAGTCTATTTTTGTCTAATAAGAATGTTTATTATTTATATGTTACAGCCGTAGAAACAATTTCTTTTTTCTTTCTTTGCGTGTACATTGTACTTAGAGTATTTTGTCTTTGAGACATGATTTACAAAACTGTTCATGCATTTCCAGAAATTTCTTGATGTTGATTTGTTACGTCATTCTTCAGTCTTTAGAAATCGGGCTAGGATGTTCTAGGTGTTATTCATTCTCTGTTACTGTCGTTGCTGAAGTTTCTCTGATTTGTATAATTGAGATTGTTTAGGTCTTCTGTTTTATGGGAACCTTTGTGGCTCCAATGTTTATTTATTGGTATGTGCTATCTTTATGGTCTTGGCGTGATATGCTATCTATTGGTTTATTTTTCTTCCATCTGAACATCGTCGCCTTCGTTTATAACGTGGTTCGAAATAAGACTGTGTGATCTAATCTGACCTTAGATCGATAGGTCTTTTGAGTTTTTGTACTTCGTTGAGGAGGTGCTTCTTTGTCCTTGGAGGTTCCATTGTGTTGTTGTCGTATTGATTGCGCCAATGTGCGTATAATCAGCGTGATGTTCGTAGAATTGTTTAAAACCCACTTGGCGTTATACGGTTTCCTGATAGGATTTGCCCAGTCGATGTGAGGGATCGATGGTGTTTTTGTTTTGGACACGCCATGATGCGTAGTTCCAGAATATTTGAGGGTTGTATGTCCATGCTGGTTAGCGTGTAGACGTCGATAACGAGGTCGGACAGTCGCCAGGGACGCGACGTTGTCCAATTTTGGAACACTGCAGGGACGATGTTCTCCTCCAGATCGCACAAAAAAAAAAAAAAAAAAAAAAAAAAAAAAAAAAAAAAAAAAAACACATAAAGATGGATTCTTATTACTGTCCGGTACAACTGCCACTAAGACTGTCTTGTTTTGTATAATTGAAAACGTGAAATTCAATCTGTTCTTAGCTTCAGGAGCACAACGAAATGTTTTATTCAGAGGAGAGCAAGGAGAATGTAAAGATATTGGAGAGTTGAAGACGAGAAGAAATATCTGAGTATGAAGCCTATGGTACTATGGTGAAGGGCTCTCGTATAAATTGAGAAAAACAAAGTTTCGTCCTATCCCAGTACAAGGAAGGGGGAAAAACAGAAAAGAGAAAAAAAAGAAGGAAAGAAAGAAATAGAATTCTTGGAAGGAGGAGGACCAGCATCAAACAGTATAAGATGTCCTGTTTCCTTTCCCATCCTGAATCCCAGTAGATTGAGCTCCATAGTAAAATAGTGGTTCTTGTAACTCTGCATGTAAAGCATGTTCTAGCACAATAACTATTTAGTAACGTGTGCAATGTAGTATTAAATTGTAGTTATGAAATTTGATCAACTTTATTTACAGGATTTAGATAATATTTTTTTATTTTATTTTTATTTCTTTTCAATTTGAAGTAGCTGACAACAGAAATCGGAAAATTCCTTATAAAGATATTAAAATCTTGAGTGCCAAGTAAAAATAATGTTAAGTTATGTATTTAACTTAAATTGAATCACATACATACATATTTTTTATTAAGTAGGGCATTTAAATTCTTTGTTTTAAATTTTTTAGTAAATTTTGGTGGCACATAATGGTAGATTTTTTTTTTTATTTTCAATTTTAATTTGTGCCCAATTTTAGGAATAGGATTTTAAAATTTTCTTTAAAATTAAAACATTTATTGGTATTTGTAAACTCATGTATAATTTTGAGTATTTTCAATATGTACAGTGCCTATGAGGAGTGGTGTGGAAGTACAATAAGATGGTCGGCGACCTATAACTGACGGCTTTGCGTGTCACTTGACAGCGGCAGCTCCTCACTAGTCGCCACGCTGTCTCCTGTCAAGGATTTAATCCGGCGACGGGAGACTGGCTGACAATGAGAGCTGCTCACCCGGTATCCTCCTGTAGCCTTTGTATGACAACAACAGACAGCCTGGCGGCACCACTTGTTTCATCGCCGAGACGGGAGATTATCTGCCTGGGGGCATAGCCCGGTGGCGGTGTAGCCTGGTCTAAAGGGGTACGTCGCTTGCCTGCGACTGTTACCTGAACAACCAAGGGCATTCTTGTTGTATAAAGAAAATTATCCTGGTTGTATAATGATGGCAAACTGAGTGGGCAAGCTATCTAGACAGTGATCTTGGCACAAATCCTTGTGCTTAGTGGACTCCTCCCATGTACCTAGACAGTATGCACCCTCTCCTCACGGATCACCTCAAGATTTCATTTTTTATCTAAAAAAATTTTTCCTGTATGTTTTAATTTTGTTTTCAGGTTTTAGTATAAGAAGTCGTAATGCTCA
Organism: Locusta migratoria; assembly: GCA_026315105.1. Lineage (NCBI taxonomy): Eukaryota > Metazoa > Arthropoda > Insecta > Orthoptera > Acrididae > Locusta > Locusta migratoria. Next base: position 28,028,860 of record CM048745.1, on the reverse strand, counting down.
CTTGTACAATTATGTAAAACTGTAAATTTTATGTCCTGTTTTCTAGTTTCCATTAATTACTTTGAATTATTATTATTGTCTTATACTTCTAACATTATTTAAAGGAAAATTTGTTATCTCATGTTTTCTAGTTACTGTTAGGCACTATGATTTATTATTTCTATTTACATTTTGGTCAGGGTTATGTTATAATTTTATTTTTGATTTAACTTTGCTGATTTTAAAGTAATAATTCATAACAAAAAAGTTTTTTGGAAAATAACATATGTAAAGATAGGAGTTTATTTTTCTTTTTATGAATGAATGGAATGATTGTATAAGTCTGAATGTGTGGACTTAGGCAATAGCATTTTTAGTAAATTCCTAACTCGACGAATTAAATTATGAACATGTAATCTTCATGAACTTAAAATAAATTGTGTTTGGATTGTTTAGGCCTGAATGGCCAGAGACTTTAATAAATTAAATTCATCCTTCATGATGGAGAGAATAAGTGTGGGCCCAAGTTCAGTATGGTTTCACTTAGGTACTCTAATTGTTTAATTAAAATCTTGAATAGGATGTTTAGTCTCCAGGTTTAATAACTGGCTCTTTCAATATATTTACATATATGTTGTATTTGCTACATATTTCTCAAAATGTCTCCAGTTCCATTGTCTCGTCACCACTTTAGATGAGACACTCCACTTCCGAAATTTTTACGGGTTGGGGTGTTAAAGGTGGTGGGCATTCTTGACTTTCAATTTTCTTATTTCTTGCTTCATGTGTCTGTTTATTATTTTAATTGCTTAATTTTGATTTTTGTTGCGTGAAATTAATTTATTTTTACATGTTTCCCACTTTTATATTCTGCTATGGGTTGGGAGAATTGCATTAGGATTCATGTGTATTGGTTTATTTAATTATTGTTTTTAATGTAGTGCTTCTGAATTCAAATTCTTTCCTTACTGTCGAGTCAGCGTTGTAGAGCAGTGAGGCGCAGGGCTCTTGGGTGGTCGGCTGGGTCACAGGAATCCGGTGTGGTGCCAGCTCCTTTCAGGGTTTCGGAGAAATCTGGCCACCCAAGGAGTCCCTACACTGCATTGGGGTGGGCCGGCTGGTCCGCATGGCGACACGACTGACCGCCGGTCACCTGCGGCTCCACAATGCGTCAGCTGTTTAGGGCGACTGGCGGACTGGCGGACTGGCGCCACGGCGTTTCTTTCAGTGTGCGAGCAGCAGAGGAAAAACGCTGCTGGTTGCCAGACGCCCTGCTTTTCTTTCCGTCACTAAACTGCCAGTAGCAGGTAGCATAGTTTACGATTTAACAAATGGCAGTCTCTGCGAAGTGAATTCTGTCTGGCACAGCAGGGCAGTGTCGCCAGCAGTAGTAAAAATAGGCGCCAAGTAGCTGACTAGTCATAATTCGCAAACAATTTCCTAGAATTCCACGGGCATACGTGAGAAATCTGTGTGTTTTGGGAGCAGGTTAAAGAGCCATTGGCGGCAAATTCCGGGATTGGCTGTCGTTGCTAAATTTTCTCATTTTTGTTGTATGCAACTCCCAACCATGCATTCTGATTGGGAAAGTGATTAGCGGGTCGATGAGATTGGCGAGTAAGGCGTGGCCGCGTGCTCGGGTGGATCTGGCCTGTGGAGATGAGTTTCTTGAGTTGTTGGGTGAACGTGGACTGGGTGAGGCCCCGCCGCTGAGGTTAGTGGCCTCCGCTCTCTCTGCATCGTTGGACACGCAGTTGCAGTTTTCATCCATTTTTGTTTTCAGAGTATTGTTTCGCTGTGTGTGACCACACTTCGGTAATTTGTTGTTGCTTTATTATTATAGTAGTTTTGCAGATAGAATCCACAGCTGCTGCACCAGACTTGTGACATCGACGCCGCTGCTGCACGACCGTCACCCAGTGTTTGGTACAGTCTTTGCTTGCGCTGCTCCAGTCCTGGTTAGGATTCAGCTCTTCGTTTCTAATGGGATCATTGGCTGTAGCTACCTTCTTTCTTTTCACTCGGAGAGCGATGATAATAACGAGGTCTAATCTTATACTAACTTTCAATGATAGACTCCTAAACGATACAGCCAGTCATTTGAATTAATTTTCAATTTTATTTGTAAGGGTGTATATTTCATTTTTAGAGATATTTGTAGAAATCTTTTTATTAACTTTTTTGCAATCAGAGTATGACACCTAGTCACATACAATTTTATTTGGTCAGGTTGAACATATTTGCCAATATATGTCATTTTCACCAGTTTTGTATAACCTTAATTCTGTAACCCCAGTCACCATTTTGGAGGGAAAATTGTTTGTGTTGGCAGTATGGAGAATGATCTGATTATCTTTTCATCAATTGATTCATGATAGAATTTTATTATTAATATTATTTCTTGGCCTTGCACTGGTAAGCCACTGTTCAGTTAGGTCGGGAATATATTTTCTATGTTTCGTAAAACATAGTGTCGACCCAAATTTATCAGATCTATAAATATATAGTTTATTCTATCTAGAATCTTTTGCATCTTTAATTAGTTAGATATATTGCGATCAAGCGTACTTGGCCAATATATATATATATATATATATATATATATATATATATATATATATATCTATATATGAATGCTACAAATGGCTCAAGTCACTTTGCATCTACGATACCTCTTACAAATTGATTCTCAATAAGGACCCTCCCGCTTAAGGGTCTGCACGGCCCATGAATCATGTTCTTTGACACTATTTGGAATACTAGTCGATCCTTTTCAGGATCTGGCAGATCTACAGAAATTATGTTGTGTATATTTGTGGATCCGAATTTTTGTTTTTTCCATTCTAATATATGTGCATGAGAAAGGCCTTGCCTTTGCCATTTAACCGAATACATCCAACATCGAGTGTGTTCAAATATGTGGCTTTTGGTAATAGAGTTAATGAATTTGGTAAGTTTTTGATTAAAAACTCTTGCCGTTAAATCCTTGCGATGAATCGGTTTCTGGCGTTCCATAAGCTCAACTATGATATCTGGCCATTTTTGCTTACACGTGAATGTTACAATAAGATCCGGGCGGCCATAGTTGCAGACATAGAATATTGCATCCTCAGAAAATTCTAGCATGTACTTCGGACTGACAGTGAATCTAGTTGGTAATATAATCATCCTTCATATATTCGCGACATCCCGGTCATTCTCCCTTCTGATTTAGCCTCATATAAAGAAGCCGTTCACTCTCGACCTTGACATACATATGCACGATATATTGATGAAAGAGCTGCTGAAATCGTACGATACGGTTTGACATTCCCTCTATCACCATGATGCGGTATGTTTGAAACCCTATAGAGGAAACTCTCTTTTCGACGTTTTCTTCTGTGCATGGATCTGTTGTCCTAATATTAGAGTGGTAACCGTCTTCACCACAGATTACTGCAGAGCGTCGCATGGCCGGTGAGTTTCTGAAATCCTGATCAAATTTTCGCTTCGTCTCTGAATAATTAGATGACGGTGATCATACTGTTCCAGACCGACGCTGACTGTAGCTACATCATTAATGCTTGGGGCGCTACAACGCCTCTCATGTCCACCGGTTGGCCTCTTGTCTGCCCGTGCGAATATTTTACACTCGTCTGTAGGCATTCTCTCTAATGCTGTTTCAAACATTCCTATCAAGTGGTTGAGCGAATTAAGTAGTTTGGCAGCTTTAAAACAAGTCTTGTCGCACGGCAGATATATTAGAAAATAGCTGATCAGCCTCTAATTTTTTATTGCCCTTAAACTAAACTTGTAGAAATTTTGGAGTTGTGATGAAGAAGAAGAAGAAGTGATCCAGCTCTAAGGTAAATTTGGCCCTGTATCTTAAAAGTCGACATAAAACTACCTTCTTGGACTAGACGTGACGCTCCAGAAGATGTCATTTTAAAGCTTTAGTTGTGTGCCCTGATATTGTTCATAAAATGCTTGGAATCTTTAGTGCTGCCAGATATGTAAGATAGGAGTGGTTCTGGAGGTTCATCAAGCGACAACAGCTACACTTTCCCATTGGAGCAACACATACCTGGTGGTTCGCATTTATATTTCTTTGCCTAGCAATGATTACATATGACATCCGTCCGTCCTATTATGACTTTGGGGTGAATAGAGTAATCACAATGTGCGTTGTACTTAAATACTCCTAATTTTAGATCTATTCACGATTCTCGTTCCTCGCTTTCTACATCGATCCTGTTGTGAATGCTACTCTCTTTCCTCCGACGTTTCCCATGTCCTGCTTGTAGGAGCTCTCATTCGCATGTCCTGTAAAGGGAAAGGAAAGTTTCCCTAGCCCTAGACATAGATATTCCGACATTGCTGCTGTAAACGAAGGTCTCTTTCAGCTGAAGTTTCCCTGGCGGTACAATTAGAAACTCTTATAAGCTTATCCTGTGGTCGAAGCTCTCTTTCCTTCGAAGTTTCCATAGCGCTAGACGTAGATGATCTGACATACTGCTGCTGTAATCGAAGCTCTTTTGCAGCTAAAGTTTCCCTAGCTCTAGTATAAGAAGCTCTCATTCCTTTATCATGTAGACGAAGCACTTATTTTCTCTAAAGCTTTCCCTTGTTCTACACGTAGAAAGTCTCATTTGCTCATGGCACAAACGAAGCTCCCGTTGTTCCGTTGTTTAGATGCCCGGATAGCCTTTTGTCTTTTATATCCACGGCTCCTGTGACCAATACATTTTCTCTTCTTTGGTGGCATTTCGATAGGTGGTCCTGTTGTTGTTGTTGTTGTTGTTGTTGTGGTCTTCAGTCCGGAGACTGATTTGAAGCAGCTCTCCAAAATACCTTATCCTGAGCAAGCCTCTTCATCTCCACATAAGAACGGCAACCTACATCTGTCTGAATCTGCTTACAGTATCCATCTCTTGGTCTTCCTCTGCGATTTTTACCCCACGCACTTCCCTCCAATGCTAAATTCACAATTCCTTGATGTCTAAGAATGTGTCCTACCAATCGATCCCTTCTTTTAGTCAAGGTATGCCAGAAATTTCTTTTCTCCCCAATTCTGTTCAGTACATCCTCATTAGTTACGCGATCCACCCACCTAATCTTCAGCATTCTTCTGTAGCACCATATTTCAAAAGCCTCAATCCTCTTCCTGTCCGCACTTTTTATCGTCCATGTCTCACTCCCATACAAGGCCACACTCCATACAAATGCCTTCAGAAAGGACTTCCTTAGGCTTAAATCAATATTCGATGTTAACAAATTTCTCTTTTTCAAGAACGCTTTTCTACCCATTGCCATTCGGCATTTTATATCCTCCGTACTGCGACCATCATTTGTTATTTTACTGCCCAAGTAACAAAACTCATCTACCTCCTTTAGTGCTTCGTTTCCCAATCTAATTCCTTCAGCATCACCTGATTTTCTTACACTGCACTCCATTACCCTAGTTTTGCTCTTGTTAATGTTCATCTTATATGCTCCTTTCAGCACACTGTCCATTCCGTTCAATTGCTCTTCCAGGTCCTTTGCTGTATTTGACAGAATTACTATGTCGTCGGCAAAACGCAATGTTTTTAATTCTTCACCCTGAACTTTAATTCCTTCACCAAATTTCTCCTTGCTTTCCTTTATGGCTTGCTCATTGTACAAATTGAATGACAATGGAGAAAGACTACAACCCTGTCTTACTCCCTTTCCAACCACTGCATCCCTTTCATGCCCTTCAACTCCGACAACCGCTGTCTGGTTTTAGTACAAGTTGTAAATAACCTTACGCCCCCTATATTTTACTCCTGCTTGCTTCAGAACTTGAAAGAGTTTATTCCAATCAACATTGTCAAAAGCCTTCTCCAAATCTACAAAAGCTAGAAATGTAGGTTTTGCCTTTTCTTAATCTATCTTCTAGGATAAGCCGTAAAGTGAGTATTGCCTGCCGTGTTTCTACATTTCTCCTGAACCCAAACTGATCTTCCCCGAGGTCGGCTTCTACCAGCTTTTCCATCCTTCTGTATAAAATTCATGTTAATATTTTGCAACCATGACTTATTAAACTGATAGTTCTGTAGTTTTAACACCTGTCTGCACCTGCTTTCTTTGGAATGGGGATTATAAAATTTTTCTTAAAGTCTGAGGGTACTTCGCCTGTCTCATACATCTTACACACCAGGCGAAATAGGTTTGTCATGGCTGGTTCTCCCAGAGACTTCAGTAGCTCTGAGTGAATATCATCTACTCCAGGGGCCTTGTTTCGACTTAGGTTTTTCAGTGCTCTGTCAAATTCTTCTCTCAGTACAGTATCACCTATTTCATCTTCATCTACATCCTCTTCCCTTCCTATAATATTGTCTAGAAGGCTGTATCTATTTTTCCCCTATTTATACATTCTTCTACATCCTTGCATTTGCCTTCTAGCTACTCCTGCTTAGCCATTTTGCACTTCCTGTCAATCTCATTTCTTAGTCGTCTGTACTCCATTTTGCCTGTTTTATTTAATGCATTTTTATATTTTCTCCTTCCATCGATTAAATTTAGTATCTCCTGTGATATCCAAGGATTTTTTGTAGATCTCGCCTTCCTACCTATTTTGTCCTCTGCTACTTTCACTATTTCATCTCTCAATTTTACCCATTCCTCCTCTACTGTTTTATTTTCCCCTGTTTCTGTCAATGGTTGCCTAAAGCTCCCTGTGAAATTCTTAAGAACCTCCGGTTCCTTCAATTTATCCAGGTCCTATGTCCTTATTTTCCAACCTTTTTGTAGTTTCTTCAGTTTCAGCCTACAGTTCATAACCAACAAGTTATGGTCAGAGTCTATATCTGCCCCTGGGTATGTCGTACAATTTAAAACCTGGTTCCGAAATCTATCTCTTACCATTATAAAATCTATCTGGTATCTTCCGGTGTCTCCTGGTCTCTTCCACGTGTACAACCTTCTTTTGTGATTCTTTAACCAGGTGTTTGTTATAACTAAATTATGTTCTGTGCAAAATTCTACCAGGCGGCTTCCTCTTTCATTCCTTTTGCCCAGACCATATTCACCTACTATCTTACCTTCCCTTCCTTGTCCTACTACCGAATTCCAGTCGCCCATAACAATTAAGTTTTCCTCTCCCTTAATTGTCTGAATAATTCCCTTTAGCTCCTCATATATTTCTTCGATTTCCTCATCATCGGCAGAGCTAGTTGGCATATAAACCTGTACTACTGTTGTCGGTGTTGGCTTCGTATCTATCTTGACAATGATAATGCGATCACTGTGCTGGTCATAGTAGTTTACCCGCATTCCTATTTTCTTATTCATTATCAATCCTACTCCTGTGATACCCGCAACTGATTTTGTATTTATAATCCTGTACTCACCTGACCAGAAATCCTGTTCATCCTGCCACCGAACTTCACTAATCCCCACTATATCTAACTTCAACTTATCCATTTCCCTTTTTAAATTTTCTAATTTTCCTACTCGATTAAGGGATCTAACATTCCACGCTCCGAACCGTAGAATTCCAGTATTGTCTTTCCTAATGATCACATCCTTCTGAGTAGTCCCCGCCCGGAGATCCGAATGGGGACTATTTTACCTCCGGAATATTTTACCCGAGAGGATGCCATCATCATATGTTCATACAGTAGAGTTGCATGTCCTCGGGAAAGGTAACGGCTGTAGTTTCCCCTTGCTTTCAGCCGTTCGCAGTAACTGTGTGGCAAAGCCACATTAGCTGATGTTACAAGGCCAGCTCAGTCAATCATCCAGACTGTTGCCTCTGTAACTACTGAAAAGGCTGCTGCCCCTCTTCAGGAACCACAAGTTTATCTGGCCTCTCCACAGATACCCCTCAGCTGTGGTTGCACCTGTGGTAAAGCTATCTGTATCGTTGAGGCACGCAAGCCACCCCACCTCGGCAATGTCTGTGGTTCATGGGAGTGGTGGTGGTAGTCCTATGAATTGATATGTACTGTAAATGAGATTATATTCTAAGTGTAGCTCCGATAAACAAATCAGTATTTATAAGCATCAAATACTACCTTAATGAAAGCTGAAAGATTTAGCTGATAGACATTCACTGCACGCTTCTTTAACAACCGCACTAAGTAACATTGAAACTAAGATATGGTGAAATTATAATTTCAAATGGAAGGCACATTAGTTGTTGACCAAAGAGGCAATGACCCTAAAATATTACAGCAGGAGAGCACTTAAAATATCCAGTTAAGAACCTGACGGAAACTCAATAATAAACAACAAATTAAATGTTATGAAGGTGTAGGGGGCCCGAGAAATCGGGCAAATGTGACCACCCCTAAATAGAAGGGTAAAAGCCAGCTGTGCGAATAAAATCTAAAACACTGTCAACCATCGAGGCATCGTCAGCTAAAATTGATGGAAGCGCAGTTGGAAGATTAAAGGAGTGCCTCAATGCAGCTAAAAGCGGTCTATTAAAATGTGGACTATTATCAGCAAAGTACCACAACGACACTTTGGTGGGTCCTCTCGTCAAAGGAGGTGACCATGGTTAACCACGTATGGCCAATTCGCAGTCGACAAAGCGCAACAGAGTCCAGACCGGAGGCCCTCAGGGAGGACTTCCATGCCCCTGTGCAGGGTTTAACTGCACAGAGCTTATTTGTTATACGCAAATCAGCCCGTTCAGTGTTCCAAAGCCCTTGGACGTTGCGGGTTAACTCCTGTCGGAGATCACTATCCTGCAGGCCCATCTGCAAAGGCCGAGATGTGGTGGCCTGCAGGCGTTACTTAATAAAGGCCTACAGTATAATATACACAAAGAAATGAAACCAAATGAGATTAAAGAGATAACAGCTGACACTAAAATAGCAATTGAACTGGCGAAATTGAGTAAACGTGACAGTATTAATACAGCTGTGACAACTAGTAGAACCATAAAAAGTACAGTTACATCTTACATTAATAAGGGGCAAGAGGAACAGGTCTTAGGTCCATAAATAAGAAATTAGAAGAGAATAAGGCTATCGCAACCAAAGCAGATAATAGTAATTCAATTGTTTTAATTCATGATCAGATTATATAGCGAAGACTGAAAGTTTTTTTAACACCCAATAACATAGTAGAAGTTAAAAAATATCCAGCTACAAAATTTCAAACTGTCCTAAGAAAAAAAAAAAGATAGTTGCAGTTTCCTCTTCACAGATAAAGAAGAAAGGCTTGCTAAGATGATGAAAGTAGCTCTGCCGCAACTTACATCACAGGTTAAGACACATAAACAAAATAAATCTATTCGGCCTCTAGTGGATAACAGGACATCACCAAATTATGCATTAAATAAAATGCTTAACAAAAACCTGAGGGAAACATATGTCTCTCAGATTCCAACTAATATTAAAAATAGTTATGTGCTGACACAATTCCTTAATGATATTAGGATACCTAACACATCTACACTGGCATCTTTTGACATCACAAATTTATACAGAAGTGTACCTGTGACAAAGTGTTTGGAAATAATCAAGCAAAATTTACTAATGTACATTAAACTTAGTGAAGTAGTGGAAGTGATAGAATTATTGGAATTGTCCTTGAGCTATATGTATTTTGAATTCAATAATAAAATGTATTTCCAATCAGAAGGATTAGCAATGCGGAATAGTTTAGCAGAAATCTTTGTAAACAATTTGGAAAATCAATTCCTTCTTAAATATAGAGACCTGGCAGACAAAACAGTATATTACAGGAGATACGTAGATGATATGTTAATTTTATTCAATTGTACTGAAGCCGACGTACAAGTATACCACTCCCTTTTAAATAACATGCATCCAAAGATTAAATACACCTTAGAATTTGAAGAAAATAAGTCTCTTAATTTTCGGATAACACAATTAAAAAACATAATGGTAAACATAGCTTCAGCATTTATAGGAAACCAACAAGTATTGATGTCATTATAAATGCCACATCATGTCATCCTAAAAGATATAAAATGGCCTTCTTTTACACTATTATACCTAGGCTCCTTAAGCTCCCAATTTGAGAGACAGATATATACAGAGAAATATCAATTTTAGAACAAATAGCCAACTGTGGCAGATATAAATGAGGCAGCATACCATAAATATATCCGATTGAGCACTAGACATATCGATTCTTAATCCTATCCTACGGCCACCTGGCCAGCCGCGGTGGCCAAGGGGACCGAGGCGCTCCAGTCACGGTCTGCACGGCCACTACGGTCGGTGGTTCGAATCCCCCCTCGGGCATGGATATTTGTGCCGCCCTTAGTCTTAGTTAGTTCATAAATAGTTTGTAAGTTTAGGGACTGATGACCCCGTAGTTAAGTCCCATAGACTATACAAACCTGGTGGCAGATAGGTCACACACAACTGGAGCGATTAGTCTGTCAGCGGCATTAGCACGCATAACACGCTACCTAGTGATGCGGGGAAGTGAAATGTATACAGATAAGCACACGCAAGTGTTTAAAACCGAATCTCTCAGTCTGCCAACAAGTCAGGACATGCTGCCTATTGATGTGGGAAAGCGAACTGTATACACAACATTTACTCGAGTATAGCATGTTTAGTTGCCTTTTTATAACTTCTATTCTAGGTATCAGGAAGTCACTGTAGTTGTTGTTTAAATATTACAGATTCGAAAATGGCTCTTCAATGAGTTGAAACTAGTCATCAAGCAATTATGTAAATAAGCGATCTGAGCAAATAAAGAATTCTCACAGGAGAATCAGCTCCAGTATTTAATAGACAGATGTCCTGGTGTAACAGAAGCGTCTCTACATCCCTACCGCGAATTGTCGTCTACGTCCCACCCCACAATGGGTGGTGAGCGTTAAAATCCCCCAAGAGGAGAAATGTTGGGGGTAGTTGCGCAATCACTGCAGTGACGTCAGTGATAGAGGCAGCCGCAACTGGGGAAAGGTAAATGAAACTGTCGTTGAATTCCTGCCCCATCTGGATTCGAACATTGACTGCCACTAGGGTCGTTTGGAGGGGCGCTGCAGCACTAGGGATAGTTGCGAGGATATAAACAGCGACACCACCTGAATCTCTATCGCATGTAGCCCGGTTTTCGTAGTAGCCCCGATAGCTACGAAGGGCTGGGGTCCTCTGTACAGGAAACCACGTTTCCTGCAGTACCAGACAGATCACGGGGCTGTGGCACAACAACTGCTGAAATTCAGCTATGCGGTTGAAGAAACCACCGCAATTCCATTGCAGAATGACTTTATCTCCTAGCTGAGAATCAATAAATAAAAGCTGAGGAGCAGGTCCCATGAAGTCATCGCCTTCCTTTTGCTCAAAATGCATGGAGTCGTAGTCCATAGGATATAATGGATCAGGAAGTGCAAGATCCTTGGGGAATGTGAGGATCTTCACTTCATCCTCTGAACCAGAGGATTTGGGTATCTGTGGCTTTGAAGCCACCAAGGTGTCCTTTTTCTTAGTAGTATGTTTTCTGGTATCCCGGAACGATATGTTTGAGAGCCCGCCAGACCACATGGACTATGACAGCAGCCGTTACGCGGCGCGCACAACCTACTAGCGCTGCCATCGCCACTAGAGCGCTGCACGCCGTGGCGCGCCTACCGCGCCGGTCATCTGCGCAGAGAGCCTCACTATGTAGGGCCCGGAGCCACAGCTGGATCCTCAGTTTTGTGTTGACTGCGCTCCGTTTACCTTCGATATTCAGTGGTTATCAGGCTTCGTACTCTGCTCTGTCACGGTTCCGATTGACTTGCGTTTTGATCTTTGTTTTCGATTAGTTGTTGTCATTGTTTGTCGTCTCTGTGGTTTCGTGGAGTGTTTCTCGTTAGCGGCGACGCTTGATCGGTCGGTCGTCGCTAGTCGCTCCCGACCCAGTCCGGTCTTCGGTCACTATATGTTTCTTGGCCTCTCGCTGGCCCTTAGGTTTTATGAGCAGGGAGGGCTTCTCTGACACGGCCTCAGGTGCGGATGAAGAGCATGAGGCCCTTTGATCGGCAGCAAGGGGATCCTTCAGCAATTTGCTGGGATCCTCTTTGCCATGTGGAGGAGCGTCAGAAGGGAGCCTCCCAAAGGACCTTCCGAGCGAGAGGGGCCAGAGAAGGCTTCTCCTTCTTCAGCTTAGAGGTGGGGACTGGTGTCCCCAATGTTTTAGCCGTTGTTGCGTATCGCCTCTGAGTAGGTCAATCAGTGCCAGGTCTCATAGGCCTACTCCATAATCTTCCGCTCTTGCTACAAAACTGAGCATGTAGGTGAGCAACGGGAGTGATTCTGGCCGCAGTTTGCACATACTGGAGGAGGATGCAAGGGACGTTCGGATGGACTGCACGTCCGCACTCCAGACATGGAGAATTGGCATCACATCGAGAGGACATATGCCCAAACCTCCAGCACTCAGCTGCACACCAGATATTTCAAAAGTTGAGCAGATGAGAGTTGTGGTACGTTTCGTTCAGGAGGCAAGGCTCGTCGGGTTTGCGATGTCCGAATTCGGGAGCATTTCCTGCGATTTCTTCCAGTGCCCGATTCTTCAAGCTCCACCTTGACGCAGGTCGTACTCAAGTTCTTGGAAGAAAAAAAACATCGTATTGTGTAATATGAGAGGCCAAGGATACGACAATGGAGCAAACATGAAAGGAAAGAAGTCTGGTCTCCAGAAAAGAATTTCAGATATTAACAAGAAAGCATTTTATGTACCATGTAGCAGTCACTCATTGAATCTTGTTGTCAACGATGCCGCTATGTCTTCTAAATATGCTGTTTCCATGTTTTCGACAGTGAAGAGCTTGTATGATTTCTTTTCGTCCTCCGTTCGACGTTGGGATGTATTGAAGAAGTACCTGCCTACCTGACGCTGAAGTCACTGAGTGATACTAGGTGGGAAAGTCACATCGATGCACTTACTCCTCTGAGGTTTCAAATTGGAGGCGTTTCTCATGCACTGGTTCAAATATCAGAAGAATTCGATGGCATGACCGCTCACGAAGCAACGTCACTTGCGAATCAAATAAAAAATTACTCCTTTCTCACTTCTCAGGTAATCTGGTAAGACATTCTGCTTCACATGAGTGTAGTCAGTAAGACTCTCCAGACCATTGACAGAAATGTTTCTGAGGCCGTGGAAATGCTTGTAAAAACGAAAGCATGTTTTGAGACCTGCAGAACAGAAGAAAAGTTTGTATCTTTCTTGACGGATTCCAAAGAATTGGCTACAGAATTAGAGTTAGAAGATATAACGTTAGCACGGATTAGTGATTCCCGGCGACGAAGTAAGAAGCCAATACACTTTACTTATGAAGGAAGGGATAAGACAATAGATGACCCAACAAAACGTTACAAGGTTGAATTCTACTATTATCTTTTAGATATAGTAACCGCATCTTTGGACGAGAGATTCAATCGACAGAACTCTCATTGTGATTATTTTGATTTTCTCTACGACATCGGCGAACTGAAGAATGCACCTCCTGACAGCCTGGACACAAAGTGTAGAAACTTCGCAGCGATTTTGCAAGATCATGAGTCAAGCGGCATTGATGCACTAGAGTTGAGGGAAGAACTAAAAGTGCTTTCAACATTGTTGAAACCTGGAATAGCTCCAAAAGAGACTCTGAAGTTTATAGGAAGATATAATTTTTGCCCTAATGTCAACGTTGCTCTGAGAATTCTTCTAACACTTCCAGTGACAGTTGAGAGTGGAAAGAGGTGTTTCTCAAAACTGAAATTGATAAAGACATACCTCCGATCAACGATAAGCCAAACTCCGTTGAATGATCTTGCAACAATTTCGATTGAGCAAGAGCTCGCAGAGCAGTTAAATTACACAGATCGTGTGAAAGAGTTTGCACTAGCAAAAGCCAGGAAGGTTCGATTTGTCTAGTATGCTTTTAAATTTTTATATTATGTTCAGCGTCTTGGTTATTTACTGTGTTGCTTCTTATTTTATTCAACATTAAATAGTTATTGTAAATATTAATGTTCAAACCAAATTATCGTTAAATTGTAAATATATTTTGTTTTCTGTTAAGTACATTAACTGTTCACAACATTTGAAAGATGTTTATTTACGTTAACTGTAAGTCCATGCCGCGCGGGATTAACCGAGCGGTCTAAGGCGCTGCAGTCATGGACTGTGGGACTGTGCGGCTGGCCCCGGCGGAGAATCGAGACCTCCCTCGGGGATGGGTGTGTGTTTTTATCTTTCTGATAATTTAGGTCGGGTAGTGTGTAAGCCTAGGAACTGATGACCTTTGCAGTTAAGTCCTATAAGATTTCACACACATTTGAACATTTTTGTTAATTCACAAGGCTTATAAAAATTAGCTAGATTTCTTCAGCCAGGTTTGATTCCAGTTTTGAGCGGGTGCCCAGCCACTGTCTTGTACAAATCTGTAGAGAATGTCACCAATCACGCGCAATTTTTGTTTTTATTTTCCAGATCTATATATATTTCGGGCACAGTGTGGCTATTCTGAATGCTTTGAGTTATGTTTACATCTATACCGTCATGCTGAACGTAGCTGTCAACATGACGGTTTAGATGTAAGCACATATTAAAAGCTTTGAGACTGGACTAGGAAGATCTGAAAAGGAAAAAAAAATCCGATTGATTGCTGAGATTTCCTACAAATTTGTTTAAATACATCTACATACATACTCCGCAATTCACCGTAAGGTGCGTGGCGGAGGGTACACTGTACCACTACTAGGCATTTCCTTTCCTATTCCACTCCCAAATTGAACGAGGAAAAAAAGAATGCCTATATGCCTCCGTACGAGCCCTAATTTCTCTTATCTTGTCTTTGTGATCTTTACGCGAAATGTAAGTAGGCGGCAGCAAGATCGTACTACACTCAGCTTCAAATTCCGGCCCTCTAAATTTACTTAACAGAAATTCACGAAAAGAACGTCGTCTTTCTTCCAGCGATCCCCAATTGAGTTGCCGGAGCATTTCCGTGACACTCGCGCATTGGTCGAACCTAGCGGTAACAAATGTAGCTGCTCGCCTCTGAACCGCCTCTACGTCTTCCTTCAAACCGATCTGCTGCGGGTCCCAAATACTTGAGCAATACTCAAGACGTGGTCGTACAAGCGTTTTATACGCGGTCTCCTTTACAGGTGAAGTACATCTTCCCAAAATTCTCCCAATAAACCGAAGTCGGCTGTCTGCCTTACTCACAACTGTCCTTACATGCTCGTTCCATTTCATATCGCTCTGCAATGTTACGCCTAGATATTTGAACGACGCGACCGCATCAAGAAGCTCACTACTGATGCTGTATTCGAACATTATAGGATTGTTTTTTTCTACTCATGCGCATCACCTTACATTTTTCTACATTGAGAGCTAGCTGCCATTCTTCGCACCAACTAGAAATTTTGTCTAAGTCAACCTGTATGCTATTACAGTCAGTTACAGACGACACCCTCCCATACACCATCAGCAAACAGCCGCAAATTACAACTTACTCTGTCCATCAGATCATTTATATAGATAGAAACTAATAGCGTTCCTATCACACTCCCCTGGGGCACGCCTGACGATACACTTGTCTCTGATGAACACTCGCTGTCGAGAACAACGTACTGCGTTCTATTACTTAGGAAGTCTTCCAGCCAGTCACAAATCTGTGAACCTATTCCATAAGCTCGTATCTTCGTTAGCAGTCTGCAGTGTGGCACCGTGTCGAACGCCTTTTTGAAGTCGAGAAAAACACAATCCGCCTGTTGCCCTTCGTCCATGGCTCGCAAGATGTCATGTGAGAAAAGGGCAAGCTGAGTTTCACATGAACGATGTTTCCTAAAACCGTGCTGATTCATGGAAAAAAGCTTTTCCGTTTCAAGGAAATTTACTATATTCGAACTGAGAATATGCTCCAAAATTCTACATGAAACCGATGTCAACGATATTGGCCTGTAACTGTATGGGTCAGTTCTCTTTCCTTTCTTATACACGGGAGTCAACTGCGCTTTTTTTCCAATCACTAGGAACTTTGCGCTGAATTAAAGATTCGCTATAAATGCAAGCTAAGTAGGGGGCCAATGCCGCAGAATAGTCTTTGTAAAACCGAACTGGTATTCCATCCGGACCAGCAGACTTTTTCGTATTTAGCTCTCTCAGCTGCTTCTCTACACCGGAAATACCTACTGCTATGTCCCCCATTTCGGAATTAGTACGTTGATCAAATGATGGTATATTTGTGCGGTCCTCCTGCGTGAAAGATTTCTTAAAGGTTAAATTTAGGACTTCAGCTTTCCGTTTGCTTTCTTCTATTACTGCCACGGAATGATCAACTAGTGACTGGATAGTGGGCTTTGACCAGCTTATCGATTTTACATAGGACCAGAATTTTTTCGGGTTCTCGGAAAGATCTTTTGCTAAGGTATGGCTGTGATAATTATTGTATGCTTCACGCATCGATCTTTTTATAGACGCACGAATCTCTACTAACTTTTGCCTGTCATCATTTGCGTGTTCTTTTTTGAATCGAGAGTGCAACAGCCTTTGCTTTCTCAGCAGCTTTCTAACATTATTATTATACCACGGTGCATCTTTTCCATCCTTAATCGTCTTTACTGGCACATATTTCTCTAATCCTTCATTAACAATGCACTTAAATTTAGTCCACAATTCCTCTACATCCATAGTCCCAGAATTAAACGATGCCCATTCATTTTCTAAGTGCGATCGTAACATTTGCTTGTCGGCTTTTCCCAACAAAAACACGCTCCTAGCCTTCTTGACTGGTTTATGAACTTTGGTCACCATCGACGCTATGACGTTTATTTATCTGTTAGTAAAATTCCACAAACGTTTTGTTAAAAAAAACGGGGGGGGAGGGGGGCAATTTACCAACTCGCACGGGGCGGCACTTGGGCTTGCGCCGGCCCTGGAAGAGCCGTAAACATCGCTAGCAGCGGCAGACGACGACTCCATCTATTAGCGGAGCTACAACCACCAGCCTTCACGTCGCAACAACTGCACATCGCGACGCGCAGAAAAACAGGAGTAAGTGCCAACTCCTGTAAATTATAAGTAATTGTGTATATCTGTTAGTAAAAATTTGCAACTTAAAAAGAACTAGCGTAAAAGTAAATCACAGATGAAAAACAGGGGGAGAACAGGTATTCTCTCAGAAGTAGGGACAGAGAAAGTGTTCAAAATAGAGGCAATGATCCTTCTGGTCAACAACCTCAGATGCAGGCTGACAACATAAGTCCATATTTTGTAACGAATATGAGTGAATTGCAATTTAATAATGTTCAAAATTTGGATTTTATCAGATCAATAACACAAATAATGTAGAACAAAGTGCTGTTGAAAATATTGTTTTAAATGACATGCAGAGAGCTACACAAATTTGTATGTCGCTCCTAACCGTACTGACGTTGTTAATCTGGATGCAGCTGTCAGAGAAAATGTATGTGGCACCTGCATAACAGAGGAGCAGAAGGACATATCAAGTGACAGAAGCCATAGCACAGCTTCAGCTGATACGTTGATACGTTGCCAGTAGAAAGTAGTGGGGTGAAGGAAACTGGTATTGACAATAATAGTATATCAATGCTTAGCGCCATGTTAGCTAAATTAAATCAAAACTTGCTTGCTACGTTAGATCAAAGCATGAATAAGTGGGCAAATGAAATTAAAACGGAACAAAAGCAAAGCATAAATAAGTTAGCAGTAAAACTTAAGTAAAACAATGAAAGATTAGACCGTGCAGTAGAGGAAAAACGTACACAAATGGCTAGTGTGAATAATAAATTCCAGGGTTTAGAAAACAAGGTAATTGTAAATGAAGAAAAAACAGAAAAGTGTTTTAAACAATTAGATTTGAAAGTAAAGGAATGGGATAAAAATCTTGATAATGGTAAAAATGACGTTGTGCACAGGGTGTACTCTGAAGTAAGCAAAATTAACGAAAGATTACACGTTAATAGTGACATGCTGTATACTGTTACAAATAATGTAGAGTGTTTGAGAAAAGAACAAGCTAGCGTTAGTAAAACATATAAAGATAGATATCTGTCACAGCAATCAGACATCGAAAAAAATGAACAGAAATGTAGCATTAATTGAAAATAAAATTGTCACAGATAGGCTCATCATGTACAAGTAATTGCAAATGCACTTCACAGTAAATTAACAGAGATCGAGCAGAAACGTAATGAGCTGCACGATTCATGTAATCTAGTGGAAAATATTAGCACCATTGAACTTAGGAGAAAACGTGAAGCGTGGGTGGAACAAGAACGTAAGAAAGGTATAAGTAACATAGTTTATGATGCAAATATTCCTTACTCATACAAATTTCACAATTTTTCAAAGACAGGTAGTGTACATCCTGTTGCTTTCATCAGGCAGTTCGATGGTGTTATTCGTAATAACATGACAGAACAACAATAGATGAAATTCGTAGAGTGCAGATTTGAAGGTGATGCAATTTCATGGGGAACATTAGCTATAAACATTTGTAAAACATATCAGGAGTTTGTCAGTGCATTTCTAAATCAGTATTGGTCGGAAAGTATACAAAATAGTATGTGCACTAAAATTTTGTAAGGTACCAGTTACACAAATAGTGGTTGTGGTAGTTACAAAGAATTTTTCCAGTACTATTGGGAAAAGAATCAGTACCTAATGAATCTGCTTAAAGAGTCTAACGTAATAGAAATTATATTACTTAAGTTTCCCAAACCTGTACAAAAGGAAATAATGTATGTTAGCAAAACTGACGTTAAGCAGTTGTTACCAGTCTTGGAACATTTAGATATACTGGATGACAATAAACAGGTAGGAGAGTCGAACCTGGGACCTTTGCCTTTCGCGAGCAAGCGCTCTACCGACTGAGCTATCCCGACACTACTCACAATACCGCCTCACAACTTTACTTCCGCCAGTACCTCGCCTCCTACTTTCCAAACTTCACAGAAGCTCTCCTGCGAAACATGTAAGACTAGCACTCCTGGAAGAAAGGATATGGTGGAGCCATGGCTTAGCCACAGCCTAAGCAGTGTTTCCAGAATGAAATTTTCACTCTGCAGCGGAGTGTGCGCTGATATGAAACTTCCTGGCAAGTTAAAATTGTGAAGTGTGGAAAGTAGGGGGCGAGGTACTGGCGGAAGTAAAGTTGTGAGGCGGCATCGCGAGTCGTGGATGGCTCAGTCGGTAGACCGCTTGCCCGCGAAAGGCAAAGGTCCCAGGTTCGAGTCCCGATCCGGCACACAATTTTAATCTGCCAGGAAGTTTCATATCAGCGCATACTCCGCTGCAGAGTGAAAATTTCATTCAGGTAGGAGTGAATTGGAGAAAGAATAAGTGGTGTACAAATCGTCGTAATAACCGAGATTCTGGTCGAGATGATGCTCACCAGAATAATGAAAATAATAATTGGGATGACAACAGAAGATCAAATCACAGTCGTAGTCCAGGTAGGAGAGGAAGAGGTGATTTCTACCGAGGCAGGGCTAGAGGTGAACACCAAAGGGATAATAGGGAATACTATAATAGAAATCAAGACAGGGACCACGGTAATGACAGAAATCGAAACTCAAAAGATGTGGAAAACTAATAGACGTTTCGGACCTGGGCCAATCGCGAACAACCGAAGGTACTGGACCTCTTTTACGATTTTTGGGATATGATGAAAGGGATGGTATCAAAGAGGCTACATTAGAGGAAGATAGGAAAGGTATTAAAGAGATTTAACAACCAGCTTTGGAAGTAGAGATTACGGACATAAAAGCCATTGCAATCTTAGACTCAGGTAGTGAAATTAGCGTTATTTCAATTGACTTGTATGAAAAGATTAAAAGTAAAACAAAAGTTCCACAGTTATCTGTACAAGGAGTTAAGGTGGTTTCTGCTTGTGGGGCAAGGAGTAAAATAATTAAGAAATAGGTGTTGCTCGAATTTAAAATACAGGGTCGTGAATTCACTGTAAATGCCATGGTAGTCACAGAGCTGTGTGTCAATTTGATTTTGGGCGCAGACTGGCTTATAAATAAAAGGGCTATGTTGGATTTGAATGCAGGTCTCGTGCGAGTGATAAAAGGTGAGGAAGAACAAATGTTTCATTTTCAAGAAAACCATAACCCACTTAGTATTTGTAATGAACCTCGGGTACAGGTAATAAGGGAACAAATATTTTGGAATATTGAAACAGAGGAAAGAAAATGTTTCTTTATAGAGGTGAAACCTCAGGTTGAGGTAAGTATAGAAACAAAGATTAAGGAAAAGATTGTAAACATTTATGGCTTAAATGAACAGGAAGCTGGTGACTTAGAGGCCATTCTTTTACGTCATAAAAGAGCTTTCTCAAAGAAACCAGGTTGCATGAAAGACTACAAGCATGAATTTAAAGCCAAAAGAGAAGCAGTGGAGCAGGAGGTAAAGAAACTGATAGAATGGAACATTATTGAAAGGTCTGGTAGTGAACATTCCAATCTTCTTGTCATAGTCCCAAAGAAAGATAATTCAGTTAGGATCACACTAGATGCAAGGGCTTTAAATAAAATTATATTACCACAAATGGATAGGTCCGAAATACTGGAGGAACTTGTTCAGAAGTTACAGGGAGTCAAGATATTAACAATCATAGACTTGATTTCTAGCTTCTGGCAAACACCTCTAACAGAAAACTGTCGCAAATATACTGCCTTTATAAATGGAGGAACGGTTATCAGTTCAGAGTATTACCTTTTGGTCTTAAAATATCAACATCTGCCATCATATGCATGCTTGATAAAGTATTGGGGGGAGATCTGCTTAACAGAATTACCGTTTACATTGATGATATTTTAATTCAGCTAAATATTGGAAGGAACACAACGAAATATTAGAACAGATCCTTGATAAATTTGAAAAGAACAACATTAGTGCAAATTTGGAAAAGTCTGCGTTTGGGAAAGGTGAGATTAAATTTTTGAGGCACGTCATTTCAGCTGAGGGTATAAAACCTGATCCAGATAAGCTGGAAGCTATTAGAAATTTTTCCAGAACCTAAGAATAGGAAGAAAACTAAAAGTTTCATGGGAACAGTGACCTTCTATCGCAAATTTACGAATGATCAAGCACGTAATGCGAAGAACCTGTTAGAATTAACTAAAAAGAATGCCATCTGGTTTTGGTATAGCATTCCCTTATCACACCCAAATTTGAATTTTAGTTTTTGCATATATGCAAATAGCTCAGAATATGAATTGGGGGCACATTGGTGTCAATTTATAGAAAATGGGGAAACCGTAGAAAGAAGAAGTATTGCTTTTGCCAGCAGAGTACTTAACAAACGGGAAAGGAAGTACTCAGTCACTGAAAAAGGAGCCTTGAGTGTTGTGTGGGCTTTCAAAAAGTTTAGGTATTATGTAATGGGTCGTAAAGTAAAAGTATTTACTGACCATAAGGCCTTGTCATTTCTTACGGATTGCAGACTTATACATAACAGATTAAAAGATGGGCAATTGCCTTACAAGAGTATGATTTTACCATAGAATATTTGCCAGGGAAAGACAATATTATGGCAGAGACGATGTCAAGGTTACCCCCGCCATGGATAAAGCAGGGTTCAATGATACAGGACAGAAAGAGGTTTCCATGTTGTACTTGACAAAAGTTGACAAAGAGGATAAAATTAGAAGCGCTGTGCAAAATTTGAGGAGGGAACAAAACAAAGATGAGGTTATCAAGATTACCTCAGGGGGCAATAGTGCCCTTTGCTTTGCCAGGTAACTAACGCCTACCAGGTACCCTAGTTAACTAGCAGCTTACTTCCTTCCTTTTCATCTGTTAGTTCTTCCTCTTACTATTCAGTCTGAACTCTTTTCTATCGTCTTTACTTCCTTCTCTATTCAAATATCAGATTGCATTAAAATACTAATTCAGACGAGTAAATGAAAAACAGAATTTGACATGCGTAAGCAGGAAAACGAGATTTACAGACTTAATACGTACTGAATTTGGCTTAATGTGTCCTAAGAATTTTGTTTGCCTTACACCAAATTCACATTTACCTTTATTCCATTTAATGCCAGAATTTTCTAATCTTTAAATAACTTGCTTAGTTGTTTCATTAAGTACTCCTATTGTTTTTGCATAGATTAATATATCATCCATAGAACATTCTACATTTTTGCCTCCCATTAGTACTTTTTCTATTACTTGCTGAAATACTTCTGGAGCCGGTAACCTTGCGCAACTGAACCTACTCGTGGTGTGCAAAATGTTAAATATTTAGAAGTTCTTTCTGACACTCTAATTTGCCAAAATCCTTTGCACAATCTAAAAGTGTGAAATATTTTGCTCCTTTAATCATAGTACTAATTTCATCTAGTGTCTCCAATGGATAGTAACGTCGAAGAATGCTTCTGTTAACTTCACTAGGATCCAAGCAGTTTGTATTTTTTGTGAACTGTTGCCATAGGTGTAGCTACAGGAGTAGCTTCTTCTACAGGTTTAATTACTCCCATTTCAACCAGGTTGGTAAGTTAACTCCTATTTGGTTCCTTAATTTATGTGGTACTCTCTTTAAGTAATGCATCTTAAATTTTGCACCATCTTTAAGACCTATGTCATATACAAAATCTTTAACACACCCCAGGCCTGTAAAACTATTTTCATCACGGATGTAGTCTCCTGGATCACTAACTTTTAATTGCTCTACCCTTTTTATCAGGTTTAATTTAGAACAAATTTCTCGTCCTAGGATTACTTGAAAATGAGGCTCCACCTCTAAAAACTTCACATTTGATAACCTACTTCCAATTTTAGAGAAAAGTGTTGCTTCTCCCAAAACATCTACTTTATTGGTGTTGTAGGTAAGTAAGTCCTTAGTCACTGAACTTATTATAGTAGCACCTAATTTGTCTGCTAGCGTTTTGGTAATAACATTACATTGTGCACCTGTATATAATTTAGCATTTACTATTACATTAAAAAAATATATAGTTTCACACCAGTCCTTGCCAAAATTACTGTTATTTTGAATAGCATTTATAAAAATTTTGGACTCCTCTGCGGAAGGTCGAATATCGTCTACAGGTACATTTTTATCAATTTTTATTTTACTTTTGAATTTATTTGCAAAATGACCTATTTCATGGCAGTTGTGACATTTACTCTTATAACCAGGACATTTCTTAATGGGGTGACTGCCACCACACCTTGTACAGTCCTTTATTATTTTTAGTTTGACATTTGTACGTTTCCTCCCTGCTACTGACATAGCACTTGTCACGACATCTATGCGTTCCTGTCCTGAATTACTAACAGTCATTTGTTTTGAAGCTAGTTCACAAGCTCTGCAAATGTCAATTGCTTCTTGTAGTGTTAAATCTGTTTTGGTCAGCAATCTTTTCCTAACTTCTTCACTACGAATACGAATAACAATTTCATCTCGTAAAATTTTGCTCAATAAGCTGCCATAATCAAAAGATTTACTTTTATTAACAACAGCAGTATAAAACTCGTCAAACGATTCACCAGGTTTTGGTTGTAAGGAGTTGAATACGTATCTTTCAAACGTAACGTTTACCTCGGGATGAAATAACCATCAAATTTATTTTTAATTACCGTTTGAAGGCCCGATCTTCCGTAATTCCAAATGCAAAATAATTATATATTACCAAGGAGTCGCTACCAATTACGAACATAAATATTGCGAGTTGCAAAGTTTCCGGTTTGGTATTGATTTGTGCTGCCGTGGCGTTATGGTGTTGTGGTGTTGTTTCCACAGTTTACACACATTTGCCATGTTTTCTGTACTGATTACCAACGGTTTTGGTGGATGTAATCCCACTGTAGGACTAATATTTGTCAGAGTTATACTTTCCGTATCCATATTTGCATTATTGGCGGACATTTTATTAATTTCAGTTGAACTTCTGACACCATCTAACAAGAACTGGTTTATTGTATGACATGGAGTAACTACTACATCAGGAAGGCATGGAAACTCTATCACGGAACATCTTGACATACAAAGAATATTACATATATTACAACATTCTGTTGCTATACATCGGCGGAGAGAGGGCTGTCTCACAAAATGTTGTATACTTTTTCCCAGAATTCGGTCAGCCATCTAAATGGCGAATGAAAATGATGTCTCTGTTCAAAGTAGCCCAGGAGCGGATAATCCTACCTGAAGTCAGTCAACGAGATCTCCGTACGATTTTCAGTGACTTCCTAATGCCCAGCATCAGAACTTGGGGAAGGGGGGTGGGGTTCTATCAGGTTCGTTCCCCCGGTTGGGAAATGTAGATCCGCAATTGCCCTTGGCACTAGCTGCCATCGCTAAGTAAGAGCAACAGTGTATTGTGCGGTGCATTACCTACCTGTGTCACAGGCATAACAAGACTAATCTTATTTTAATATATATATATAGTAGCTTATAAGCCCGTGCCCGTGCTTCGCAACGGTTGCTAATGGAGGGCCTGTGTGTTTATAATGGCTTTTTAGGTTTCCGGACCTCACTCAGTAAAAACAGAATTCTTGTTGGATCGCTCTGTCAATAAACTCATTTGTCCTAGCCAAGATGTCAAAAGTAAGTAAAAGTCATTGACCGAAATGATGTTTCTTCATAAAGTTTTTGAATCAAAAACTGAAACGTGCAAAAATAAGCAAAGAACTGTCGTTAAGTATTTAATATACAAAGCGAAATCAGTAACACTAGCTCAATGTTTGTTGGTATTCGTAGACATAAGATTGCTTCATTCTGTCACAGACGTTGGCTTCCTTGTTCTACTACCCGATACTTATTATGCAGCAGCGTTGTGTATTAGTTCTTTGGCGCACTTGAAACGTGTCCATACAAAATTATTTTTGTAAGAAAATGTCCAATATTGTGCCTCCTGTTTTGTATCGAGTAACTTCCTTGCAAGAAAATGTATAATATCGCTTCTACTGTTATGTATCGATATGTGTCCTTTGTGAAGTTTCATCTTTGGCAAAGATCATGTATTGCATAGCATTGTAGCTCGCACTGAGAGAGAGTAGCTCTAGTGGTTCAGCTCACTTAGAGAGCGGTTGAGTTGTGTGTATGGCTCCGATGTAGAGCAGAGGCTGCTTTGCCAGCAAGTCAGAAGTTGTATTATGTAGGTAATGTAATGCTGATTATTAACAATAAATAACTTGACCTTTCTTTTTTGTTTCATTTACGTAGTTAGAAAATTGACCTACTTTCTTCATTTGATAATTAGTTATTAGTGGATTTAAAGTGCAGTATTGATTTTAATAATATTGTTGAACAGATTTCGTTGTTGGTGCCATAGTAAATGATAGTTAATTGACTATGATACTAAATTTCAATAATTATAAACTGATCTGCATAAAATTCTCACAGTCAAGCATTAAGAAAGTGATTTGTGGTTTTTTTTTTTTAAATATCTTTCTCGCAGTCAAAATATTTGAGTATAGTCAGTGTCTGTTTCAAATGGTGACTTGTCACAGTTGTTCTGTGTTCAAAATATCCGTTGCGCACATAATCAGTTTAATGTAGTGTTTCTTATTTAATAGTATATACATCAATATCAGGGCCATGATTAAACCAAATTGCTGTGTTAATGAACAATTTGCTGTCTGATTTAACGAAAGGTTCAACATCCACAACGCACGCACAGCTTTTATCTGGCGCCCTTTCTGCCAGGATAGTTCACAAACAGGATCGTGACGTAGTTAGATACGTCGTCGTATTTCAGTTAGTTTGTATTTTCCACTAACCAACTTAACTTTTGGCTCTTAATTGAATTTTTGTAGCACCATCCTTTGTTATAGCAACAGTAACATAGTAATTGTTTCTGTAGTTTGTTACTTACCATTCTTGAGATTGTGTAGTATTGTTTATAGTAGATTAATCGAATATACAAATAATTGCATTACTACTGAAAAAGTCTCATTTACATTGTCTGATGTTTGTTGTGTCGAAAGTTCTAGTACCGCAGAACTCGTGTGATAATTAACGGTTCGCGTAATCTCGATTGTGACTGTATTTTGCACTAGCACGATTCAGCCTATTGTTAATTACCGTGTGTAATTTTCAAAAAAAATTTGCAGTAGGTGAAAATAAATATTATTGGTCACTTTACTGCAAAATTCTGTTAACAATGTCGAAGAATAGGAGAGCTCGCGCTGATGCTAAAACTGCTTTCGAAAATGAGACCTTGAATGATACAAGGAGAGAAGAAGAGTTTTCACAAGCGCCTTCTCACTGCGCTGATACAAATACGACAGTAAATACCGTGTACGAAAACGAGGAACAGGTTAGTTCAGGGATAGACAATATGGATAATGATAAAGTACAGGATTCGACAACCCATAATTCCGATTCTTGTAATGCGGTTGCGGAAATGAATGCATCGGTTCCGCCTAGCTCTGTTACAAAAAATACAAGTGCGACAACTATGGAAAACGTATTACCAAATGACTTCATGCAGATGTTACTGTCACAGTTCTCTAAATTAAATGAAAAACTTGAGAACAGTCAATTACAATCTCAGAAATTAAATGAAAAACTTGAGAATAGTCAAATACAATCTCAGAAATTAGGTGAAAAACTTGAGAAACAATCTCAGAGATTAAATGAAAAACTTGAGAAACAAGGTGAAAAACTTGAGAAAATAGAACAGACGTGCGATTCGAGGTTTGTGAGTATTCAAAGTAGTTTTAATAAGATAAATGAGGACAACAATCGGTTCAGGGAACAACTGCTCACCACTTTCAAACGTGAATCTCAGCAAATAAGACAAGATATTCGCGACGAGATTAATCCGGTAATGGAAAGCCTTGCGTCACAAGTGGAAAATATGGAAAGCCTTGCGTCACGAGTCGAAAACGTGGAAAGCCTTGCGTCACGAGTCGAAAGTATAGAAACCACTGAACTCGCTCAATTGAAGCAGCAGAGTAATCTATTTGATGAAAAGTTGCAGAACTTCCAGTCAGTCACGACTGAACAGATCACTAAAATTAATAAACAGTTTGAGGATATTACTGTTAAGATGACTCAAATCAGTGATAACACTGACAAAAGTTCTGATGTAACGCATCCCACCCCGTTTAATGAAACTAATGAATATCTCGCCCTTGACCGTTTCAAACAAGGTCAAATGACCATTAATCAGCAATACAAGGCTGAGGTCAGGAAATTAGATGATCGCGTGGCGCGAATAGAGAGGAAATTTGACCACACTTGTGGAAATCCATACGAAGACGTAGAAGAAAATTTTAACGAAAATGACAATGATAGTGATTCGAACCAAGTAGGTCCCTTGGTACGTGAGCGAAGTGTACCTTGTAGTAACAACAATGAAGACGCGGTGCGTCGTTTACGCCCACTTACAGCGCACAGGCGTAGGGCAGCGTTTGACTACAAGCATTTCCTGACTGTACGTAAATTCAAAATATTCAAAAACTCTCCGAACGACTTGCACCCTAAAGAGTGGTTGCAACAATTCGAATATTGTCTTCCCCCGAATTGGCCACTTGAGCACAGATTAGAATTTATATGTGGGTATCTGGAAGGCCCACTCCCATGAACCACAGACATTGCCGAGGTGGGGTGGCTTGCGTGCCTCAACGATACAGATAGCCGCACCGTAGGTGCAACCACATCGGAGGGGTATCTGTGGAGAGGCCAGACAAACGTGTGGTTCCTGAAGAGGGGCAGCAGCCTTTTCAGTAGTTACAGGGGCAACAGTCTGGATGATTGACTGAGCTGGCCTTGTAACATCAGCTAATGTGGCTTTGCCACACAGTTACTGCGAATGGCTGAAAGCAAGGGAAAACTATAGCCGTTATTTTTCCCGAGGACATGCAGCTCTACTGTATGAACATATGATGATGGCATCCTCTTGGGTAAAATATTCCGGAGGTAAAATAGTCCCCCATTCGGATCTCCGGGCGGGGACTACTCAGGAGGATGTGATCATCAGGAGAGACAGTACTGGCATTCTACGGTTCGGAGCGTGGAATGTTAGATCCCTTAATCGAGTAGGAAAATTAGAAAATTTAAAAAGGGAAATGGATAAGTTGAAGTTAGATATAGTGGGGATTAGTGAAGTTCGGTGGCAGGATGAACAGGATTTCTGGTCAGGTGAGTACAGGATTATAAATACAAAATCAGTTGCGGGTATCACAGGAGTAGGATTGATAATGAATAAGAAAATAGGAATGCGGGTAAACTACTATGACCAGCACAGTGATCGCATTATCATTGTCAAGATAGATACGAAGCCAACACCGACAACAGTAGTACAGGTTTATATGCCAACTAGCTCTGCCGATGATGAGGAAATCGAAGAAATATATGAGGAGCTAAGGGGAATTATTCAGACAATTAAGGGAGAGGAAAACTTAATTGTTATGGGCGACTGGAATTCGGTAGTAGGACAAGGAAGGGAAGGTAAGATAGTAGGTGAATATGGTCTGGGCAAAAGGAATGAAAGAGGAAGCCGCCTGGTAGAATTTTGCACAGAACATAATTTAGTTATAACAAACACCTGGTTAAAGAATCACAAAAGAAGGTTGTACAAGTGGAAGAGACCAGGAGACACCGGAAGATACCAGATAGATTTTATAATGGTAAGAGATAGATTTCGGAACCAGGTTTTAAATTGTACGACATACCCAGGGGCAGATATAGACTCTGACCATAACTTGTTGGTTATGAACTGTAGGCTGAAACTGAAGAAACTACAAAAGGTAGGAAAATAAGGAGATGGGACTTGGATAAATTGAAGGAACCTGAAGTTCTTAAAAATTTCAGAGGGAGCTTTAGGCAACAATTGACAGAAACAGGGGAAAGTACAGTAGAGGAGGAATGGGTAAAATTGAGAGATGAAATAGTGAAGGCAGCAGAGGACAAAATAGGTAGGAAGGCAAGACCTACAAAAAATCCTTGGATATCACAGGATATATTAAATTTAATCGATGAAAGGAGAAAATATAAAAATGCAGTAAATGAATCAGGTAAAATGGAGTACAGACGAGTAAGGAATGAGATTGGCAGGAAGTGCAAAATTGCTAAGCAGGAGTGGTTAGAAGGCAAATGCAAGGATATAGAAGAATGTATAAATAGGGGAAAAATAGATACAGCCTACAGGAAAATAAAAGAAACATTTGGAGATACGAAAAACAGCTCTATGAATATCAAGGACACTGATGGAAAACCAGTTCTCAGCAAAGAAGGGAAAGCTGAAAGGTGGAAAGAATATATAGAGGGGCTCTATGAAGGAAATGAACTTCGAGACAATATTGTAGGAAGGGAAGAGGATGTAGATGAAGATGAAATAGGAGACACTGTACTGAGAGAAGAATTTGACAGAGCCCTGAAAGACCTAAGTCGAAACAAGGCCCCTGGAGTAGATGATATTCCCTCAGAGCTACTGAAGTCTCTGGGAGAACCAGCCATGTCAAAATTGTTTCACCTGGTGTGTAAGATGTATGAGACAGGTGAAGTACCCTCAGACTTTAAGAAAAATGTTATAATCCCCATTCCAAAGAAAGCAGGTGCAGACAGGTGTGAAAACTACAGAACCATCAGTTTAATAAGTCATGGTTGCAAAATATTAACACGAATTATATACAGAAGGATGGAAAAGCTGGTAGACGGCGACCTCGGGGAAGATCAGTTTGGGTTCAGGAGAAATGTAGGAACACGGGAGGCAATACTCACTTTACGGCTTATCCTAGAAGATAGATTAAGAAAAGGCCAACCTACATTTCTAGCTTTTGTAGATTTGGAGAAGGCTTTTGACAATGTTGATTGGAATAAACTCTTTCAAGTTCTGAAGCAAGCAGGAGTAAAATATAGGGAGAGTAAGGTTATTTACAACTTGTACAAAAACCAGACAGCGGTTGTCAGAGTTGAAGGGCATGAAAGGGATGCAGTGGTTGGGAAGGGAGTAAGACAGGGTTGTAGCCTTTCTCCAATGTTATTCAATTTGTACATTGAGCAAGCTATAAAGGAAAGCAAGGAGAAATTTGGAGAAGGAATTAAAGTTCAGGGGGAAGAATTAAAAACATTGCGTTTTGCCGACGACATAGTAATTTTGACAGAGACAGCAAAGGACCTGGAAGAGCAGTTAAACGGAATGGACAGTGTGTTGAAAGGTGCATATAAGATGAAGATTAACAAGAGTAAAACTAGGGTAATGGAGTGCAGTGTAAGAAAATCAGGTGATGCTGAAGGAATTAGATTGGGTAACGAAGCAATAAAGAAGGTAGATGAATTTTGTTACTTGGGCAGTAAAATAACAAATGATGGTCGCAGTACAGAGGATATAAAATGCAGAATGGCAATGGGTAGAAAAGCGTTATTGAAAAATAGAAATTTGATAACATCGAACATTGATTTAAGCCTAAGAAAGTCCTTTCTGAAGGCATTTGTATGGAGTGTTGCCTTGTATGGGAGTGAGACATGGACGATAAACAGGGCGGACAGGAAGAGGATTGAGGCTTTTGAAATATGGTGCTACAGAAGAATGCTGAAGATTAGGTGGGTGGATCGCGTAACTAATGAGGAGGTACTGAACAGAATTGGGGAGAAAAGAAATTTCTGGCATACCTTGACTAAAAGAAGGGATCGATTGGTAGGACACATTCTTAGACATCAAGGAATTGTGAATTTAGCGTTGTAGGGAAGTGTGTGGGGTAAAAACCGCAGAGGAAGACCAAGAGATGGATACATTAAGCAGATTCAGACAGATGTAGGTTGCCGTTCTTATGTGGAGATGAAGAGGCTTGCTCAGGATAGGTTATCGTGGAGAGCTGCATCAAACCAGTCTCCGGACTGAAGACCACAACAACAACATCTGGAAGGCGAGCCAGCCACCAGAATGAGAGCTATTGCACAAGAGTGCTATAGCGAGAATCACTTCCGACGCTCATTTCTATCCGCATACTGGTCGGAAGCGGCACAAGATCGCGTTAAAAACAGTATTGCGACGTTCAAAACTTTTGAACGATCAAATTTCTCGATCCCGGTGAAATATTTCCAACATTTAGTATACAAAAATCAATTTTTATCGGCACCTTACTGCCCTGCCGAATTAATTAGAATTTGTTTGAACAAACTGCCTCTACACTTGCGTCAAATTGCCATTGCGGCACGATGCAAGAATGATATTGAAGCCTTTAGAAACCTCTTACAAGACTTAGAGGAAGAAGACGAGGAAAATTCCTCGCGCTGTCGATATTTTGATAGAAACAGATATGATCGCCGGTCGCAACAAAGCCCGCAGCGCACTAAACGTTATTCAAAGCACGAGGATAAACGAAAAAATAATTCTTTCACTAATGAATCTTATAAACAAAGTCGCGACAATAAGAACGGTGACTTTCAAGATCGTGAAAATAACCGTGGAAGTTTTCGTGGCCGTATCCGAGGTGGTAGCTTTGGTCGCGGAGGACGCTACAATAATTACTATCATAACAGCAATACTTCGAATGATACTAATTGGCGTGATAGACGCAATACTGATAGTGATCGCGAGACTGAAAATAACAACAATAACGCTGAGAAGCGTAATCGGGAGGGCACACGCGATAATTCTCGTGATCGCCTTCCACGACACGAAAACACAAATCGGGCCCAAAGCAGATCGCTTACCCCGGCAAGACAAGAACAAAACATTGAAATCAGACCTGCTAATCCACGCTATAATTCGTCAAAGAAGGGGTCGCGTCAGGTATGACTAGCGGACTCGACGGCAAATAATCCGGCCGTACAGGATTTATGTGATCCTAACTATACACTGAAACTTGTTCATTGCGAACATCCTCACAGAGAGGAAGGTTACGATGAGCAACCTCCCGAACAAAACAGAATAGTAGTTTGTGAGGAAGTGCACAATACTGATGCCGGTAGCACCTCACTAAGTGATAAGGCAAAACCGACACAACCTGCGTCAAAAACTAAAGCCGTTACACCTGAAAGCAATTACAATAACAAAAATTGTACTACCAGATTCAACGAAACAAATGAAAAGGCATCGAACAAACATTATACTACCCAACGGATAAACGAGATAATTGTCGATCAGCAATATAATGACGACAATTCAGAGTGGGAGACAGAAGCTTCGTCTTCAGACTCTGAGGAAGACAATACATATGAAATAAAATACTTACAGTATGAACCAACAATTGCATATGACAGACCGATCATGTACTTTGAAATGCAGGATACGGTACTGCCACACAATAATGCAACTAACAGTAACCTTGGAACAGCAAAAACTGATTTCGAACAATTAGATTTGCAGCACACCTCTGTCGCTGATTGGATAGATAATTACATGTCTTCTAATGACGATGATAGTGAATGCGAAGTTGATGAACAATCAAGATTTGAAAAGCATTTATCTTGTGAAAGCCTCATTAATCTTGGTAACACTTGTCTCAACAAAGAAATTTCTTATGAACGCTCTACCGAACAAGACGTAAAACTTGTACAGTTAGATGACATAAAAGAGGCGCTATTAGAAGAGAAGGTAGACTGTCTCGATATTCCAATTCACCCTATTGTATCTGCCAAAATTGGCAAAATCAATCTTTCTGCTGTCTTAGATTCTGGTAGCCCAGTGTCAGTAATTAGTGAAGTGACTTTCAAGAAATATCAGAACTTTCTTAATGGTCCCACTCTGCCTTTGCATTGCACTAAAATTCGTGGTGTCATTTCTAGCAAACCTGTCGAAATTCGAAAGCAAACATACGTAGAATTTTTATGTCAAGGTCATATCTTTTCTGCCAACCTATTGATTGTTCCCCGCTTAACTACACAGATAATATTAGGTGTGGACTTCCTATCCAAGTACAAGGTTATTTTAGATTTCAACACGGCTAGTGCCACTGCTTTTGTTCAGGAAAATGCCATCCAAATTAAATTCGAAGACTGGATTACAAGATATGAAGAAGGTGCCAGTTGTTTAAAATTTTTATCTACTTCTAATGTGACGCAGGATGTCAAACCTGATGATGATATAACAGATAAACATTTCGAGACTGAACGAATTGACTTGATTTCTGACATCATTAAGAACAAATTAGTAGAAGTTGAAGGTGCCTCAGAACGTGATAAGGAAGAATTGTTCCTTATCTTGCGGCGTTATTCCCGTGTATTCGCGAACAGTCCTGGTACCATAAAAAATTTTCTCTATGAATTTAAGATCAAAGAACATAATAAATTTTTTGTACCTCCTTATCCCATTCCCATAGTATACAGGGAAAGATTTAAGGCTGAAATTCAGTCCATGCTCAATCAAGGTGTAATTGAACCTGCAGTTAGCTCATATAACAGTCCCCTACATATTGTTGAGAAAAGAGATAATTCGGTTAGTGCTCGATTCCAGACAAATTAACACTATCATTTTACCTGAAACCGAACGACCCCAAACCCTTGAAGAATTGTTACAAAAATTCTATGGTGTCAAAGTTTTATCCTCATTAGATCTTAGGTCTAGTTTTTGGCAAGTGAAACTGCACCCCAACTGTAGGAAGTACACCGCGTTTCTCTGCTTCGGAAAGTGTTATCAGTTCCGTAAACTGCCTTTCGGACTGAACATCTCCTCATCTGCTTTCATCCGTGCGATGAATGCCACACTTCCTGAGCACTTAAAACAACAAATCACAATTTACGTTGATGATATTTTGATTGCAGAATCTTCATGGGAAAAACATAACAGTACTTTGGCATCTTGAGGTGTTTGCTCAATCCGGGATTACTGTCAACTTAGAAAAGTCACAGTTTGGTCGTTCTCAGATTAAATTTTTAGGGCACATTATTTCTAAAGATGGAATCCAGCCCGACCCCGAAAAGTTAGAGGCGATAATGAAAATGCCTGTTCCCAACACTAAACGCCAATTAAGAGCTTTCTTGGGTTTAATTAATTTCTATCGGCGTTTTATAAATTTGAAAGACCTAACTACTCCCAGATTATATGAATTAACTGGAAAGAATAGTGTTTGGTTCTGGGATGAAGCTGCCCAAAGAGAATTTCTTTGCTTAAAAGGTGCACTCCTTCACGCACCTATTCTGCACCACCCAGATTTGTCTAAGAACTTTTGCATTTCTACCGATAGTTCAAAATTCGGACTTGGCGTGCACGTGTTTCAATAGGATGTAGAAAATGGCATTGCCACACAGAGAACCATTGCGTTTGCTAGTCGCATACTCTCCAAGTCAGAGCGGAACTATTCCGTCACTGAGCTTGAAGCTTTGGCAGTAGTTTGGGCATTCGAAAAATTCCGTATTTCTTGTTTGGCAAACACACTAAAGTTTACACGTATCACCGTGCACTTCAATTCCTCATGTCGGCAAAACTTAACCATGATAGACGTAGACGATGGGCTTTGTTCCTTCAAGAATTCGATTTCTCTGTAATTTACATTCCTGGTAAACAAAACATCGTTGCAGACTCGCTATCTCGTTCGCCTGTTGGGCTCATCAAGGCGACGGAAGAGGCATACTTAGGAAATAACTTTACTATCCTCTCTATGCAGCAAGTTGCTTTCGAAAATTAC
Organism: Locusta migratoria; assembly: GCA_026315105.1. NCBI lineage: Eukaryota > Metazoa > Arthropoda > Insecta > Orthoptera > Acrididae > Locusta > Locusta migratoria. The sequence continues at coordinate 27,994,405 of CM048745.1, read as the reverse complement.
ATATCTGCCACATTTTCTGACATTGCTAAAGAACAAGATAAAGATCCAATCTGGCGAGATATTAAAATAAAATGGCACGATAAATATAATGTTTCCATCAGACAATTTTACATTATCCATAATAACATTCTCTTCAAACGTAAAGCCCCTGACAGTCAATTTTGGTTAGTGTGTGTTCCGGAGGAATCCGTGAACAAATTGATTTGGTATATTCATCTCAGTTACGGACACTATGGTGCCAAGAAGTGCTTCGCGAAATTACGCGAATCTTGTGATTTCATCAACATGGAGAAACGTATACGCAATGTGTTATCTCGATGCAAATTGTGTCAGAAAGCAAAGCCGCCGACCATATCGCATTCTGCTCCACTTTTTCCGATTATACCTTCAAAATTAAAGCAGTTAGCAGCCGTTGATCTGTTTGGACCTCTTCCGAGAACTAACAATGGTTTCTCTTTTGTCTTCGTTGCTATTGAGCTCACATCAAAATTTGTATCTTTTACTCCGCTCCGCCGTGCCACGGCGAAGACAGTAACTAACGCCTTTGTCAAAAACTTCCTAAAAGATGTTGGCTATATAGATAAAGTCATCTCCCAAAGCGGACCTCAATTCCGTTCTCATGATTGGGCACGGATGTTGCGGCGCAGAAACATCAAACCTGTGTTCATATCACTTTATCATGCTGCCTCTAATCCTTGTGAACGAGTGATGAAAGAGCTTGGAAAACTTTGTAGGCTGTATTGCTACCGACGACATAACACATGGGATAGATATCTTCTGTCATTTCAAAATATTATAAATGAACTTCCTAATGATTCTACCAGTCTTTCACCAATTCTGGTTCTGAAAAACAAGCAACCTCCCGACCGTATCAAGGAACTGATACCTTTTCCTAAACACAGAAGACTACGTCATTATGAGATCATTGAATTGGCGCTTAAAAACATTAAGAAAGCCGCTGAAAAAAGGAAACGCTCTCAACGTAATTGTTATGCCAAACAACTCTATGTAGGACAAAAGGTATTAATTAGATTCCACCACTTATCCCACAAGGGAAGATCTATGATTCACAAATTCTTCTTACTGTACAATGGTCCGTATCGAATCAAACGTATCATCCACGACAACGTCGTTGAGGTAGAAACTTTAAAGACGCACAAGTTGAAAGGCATACACCACATTTCCAATATTAAAATTTTCAAGGCATAAAATTGGGGTAGAGAGTCCATTAATCTGTTTTGGACACACCAAGTGGCGATTGGTGCCCCGTTCTCGAGCTGAGTGTCACTATTCTTCCGCTTTTTCTTAGTGCGCTCTATTTACCTCTTTTCTCACTGTTACTTTTCTCTAACTCTGAATACTTATGCTCTGTGCTACGCTGGGATATTGTCATACGAAACTATGATTATCTTCCAATTTGCTTATAACGAACTCTGTGGCTCTGCAAGACAAATAAAATTAATGGAAATTTTTGATTGATTAAACTAATTAAGTTCCTATGTTTCAGAAAATATCACATTTCTCTTCTGTGTTACTAATTGCATAACTTACGAAGTTCGGAGCGAGTGAAGAAGATTTTGAGTTGACATAAGCATTTTGTAAGCCAATTAAGCAGTAAAAAAGAAAAAGGACATTCTGGAGGATGATGAGTAAGGCAATACACAATATGTCATGGTGGTCTTTAAAATGCATTATTGTTTATAGATAAATGATGGTAAGGAAGGTATTGATAACAGTCAAAGATGTTTGATAAATGTAATTATGTGGACGAGAGTATACAATGATTATGAAGCAATTATGAGGAGAATCGCTCTGTTGCTAATGATGCTATGCTCTGTTCTTTTCTTATGTGCTTACTCGCACTGTCCTTTTGTGTTTTCTCTTTGTGCTTATGTGCACCATTTTGTATGTTGATGCATTGTGCCTTCAATGGCATGTGTGATTGGTGAGAATCATATCCTTCTGTTGCTCTGTAATTATTTGTAATTATGTGTAATGAATATTTCTAATTATGCTTGCAGCTATGCTTATTGCTCTTGTAATCAAAGCTTACCGCTATGCTCACTAATTATATACCTAAGCCCTACCACTATGCTAATTAATTTTATAATGAAGCTCAATGACAATGTATGGTTATGCTTATACGTTGCACACAGCCATCTCTCTTGCAAAGTTGCAGTTTTGCCATACATTACGCCTAGTTAAGTCTAGTTAATGCACAGAGATACTTTGCTTTTGCTTATTGCTATCTTCCAAATTTTATTGATGATCTTGTTGACGAAAATCTGCAGCTATGCCTAACGAATAGTTACGTCTGTGTTTATGTTATTGGATGATTTACTGTGATGTACATCTATTACTGTGCCAAAATTTGCCTTAATTGTTTTGTTTGACCCTACTGTTGACTCAGACAGACACAGACATGACCTGATGACTTGAACCTCTTTTGATATTCTCATGAATTTTCCCTGATGTGTTATACCTTAAGGCAATGAAATGTGTAGGTAAATTAAAAGCCTGGGCATGGCAACATATGTAATTTAATTGTTATAATCTGGTGGTAATGCAATCCCCACCATAGTGATGTATGTCAATTTAAAGACATGTAAACTAGTGGTAATTGGAATGTTAAGTTATTTGAAGTGGCTTCACGTTAATCGCTCTAATTATGACAACAAATTTACTTTACATGACCTAATGCCAAATTGATGACAAGCACCCTGAATGTATTTCATACGATTATGTGTTTGTAAAGTAATATGTACATAGTATGTAAAGCCTTATGCCTATATGAAATGACACTAATTTTGTAGATACTCTAGTATAAGAATTAAATTACTCATTAGTATTCAAATGTATCCGTCTTCAAGACACTACTTGCAATGTAAAAATATGGTTTAATACCATGACCCCATCTGTACCACTTGAATTTGGGGCAAAGTATAGACATGTACTAATCAATGACTTTTCTTTCAGTGTAAGCTGAAATATCATGACTATGTTACTAATTTGTGTGGAAAATGCTTTATTTCATGTACTTTGGACACGCATGGGAACTAGCGATTTCGCACACGAGATTCCAGAATGCACACAGAACAATGGACGTGTTATTATACACCACTGATTTTGGGCCTTTTAATGAAGATGTTTGTTGGATGATTTTTGGCCACATAGTACTGTCCATTGCAGCCATGGTCAACCACCACCATTTTGCTCTAATTTTGGCTATGCTGATGCAGTCTGCTAATAGCTCCGTTGGTTGGAGCACACTTGGTTGTCGAATTGCATGGAGGAATACATCAGAACCTTTTCCCCATGACTTCAGCTTCAATGCAACCAGCCAGCTCGCCTACAGTGTGGTGTAATCTTACAGTGTTTTGTGTTCGTGTGCAGACCTAAAATGAATGTTAGGAGCTAATGTGCTATTCGTGTGCTTATACTATTCAGTGCCTCCCATTGCAAACGTTGTCCACAGGTTCATTACCAGTGTTTAGGTATATTTCATGGTTCTTTTACATTCAGTGACCAAAATAAAATTGTGCTCTTGATAGATACATATGCTTTCAGAACTATAATGAGTCAATACCCTTTAGTCTGAAATGTCATTGTGCCTATTCGATTGACAAACGTTATATTGAAATCCTATTGTGCCGAAGCAGTGACATTATTTTGTACATGTTCAGAAACCTATGTAGTCAAAAAATTTTACATGTACGTCCTAGCATCCATGAAAGTATAGCATCTTAAATGCATCACAGAATACAAAACAGACACTTTATCTTATACTAAGTGCACTAAAAAAATTTACATAGACTACATTGTGCACAAGATACAAATGTTCATTTTATGTTAAAAAACTACTGTGTATTACTTGTAATTACCTTCTTTTCTCGAAAAAACAAAACAATGATGACATTAGTTACACTATCTTTTGTAAAACTTTGTATATGTTCATGTTTATTATTGTATTTCTTTCCATTTGTGTATTACTTCTAGCTATCTCATTTTCTCCACTATATCATTTGTCAAACTATGTTCTTTGAAATTCTATATATACTTATGTTTATCATTATGCATGACTTTTGATGGTACTGTTCTGTAAAATGGCATGTATTTACGACTGTCACATTTTTCAATTTTTCTATGTACTCCATCTGTTGTTTTGATCTTGAATATCTTGTATAAAAATGTTTATCAAGTTTTCATATTTTCCATGTAATATTTTGGATGTCATTAATGGATTTTTTGGACTTGAAATTCAGTAATTTTGCTGGCTAGGCAATGCCATTGGCATCACCCACCCTACAAAATTTTAATAGGTAGGAGGGGGGTGATGAAACGTGTCCATAAAAAATTATTTTTGTAAGAAAATGTCCAAAAATATATATCGCTTCTACTGTATGTATCGATATGTGTCCTTTGTGAAGTTTCATCTTTGGCAAAGATCATGTATTGCATAGCATTGTAGCTCGCACTGAGAGAGAGTAGCACTTGTGGTTCAGCTCGCTTAGAGAGCGGTTGAGTTGTGTGCATGGCTCCGATGTAGAGCAGAGGCTGCTTTGCCAGCAAGTCAGAAGTTGTATTACGTAGGTAATGTAATGCTGATTATTAATAATAAGTAACTTGACCTTTCTTTTTTGTTTCATTTACGTAGTTAGAAAATTGACCTACTTTCTTCATTTGATAATTAGTTATTAGTGGATTTAAAGTGCAGTATTGATTTTAATAATATTGTTGAACAGATTTCGTTGTTGGTGCCATAGTAAATGATAGTTAATTGACTATGATACTAAATTTCAATAATTATAAACTGATCTGCATAAAATTCTCACAGTCAAGCATTAAGAAAGTGATTTGTGGTTTTTTTTTTTTTTTTAATGTCTTTCTCGCAGTCAAAATTTTTGAGTATAGTCAGTGTCTGTTTCAAATGGAGACTTGTCACAGCTGTTCTGTGTTCAAAATATCCGTTGCGCACATAATCAGTTTAATGCAGTGTTGCTTATTTAATAGTATATACATCAATATCAGGGCCATAATTAAACCAAATTGCTGTGTTAATGAACAATTTGCTGTCTGATTTAACGATAGGTTCAACATCCACAACGCACGCACAGCTTTTACACTACAGCCCCTCTATCGCTTGTTTGCTGTACTACGCAAGTCATACTGGAAGCATAACCTACATCTAAAACAATTTCCCAGTTTCCACTTTTAAGAAACGAAGTTGCTCCATGCAAATCCGTGAAGTAGTTTAGGAGATTAGGTATTTCTAACAAAAGAACAGACAGTTACTGAAAACACTAAAGATTGCGATGTATCTTTAAGTAATAAGTATTTCCTTAAGGAAGTAGAAATATCTCTGAAAACAATTGGCTCTCTTTCCGTTAGATGCGCTATTGTGGTTCCAAGCGTGAGACTTACACTTCCACAGCAGTTGTACATATACAAGTTGTCCGGAAAAGGCTCCCTGATTTCAAAATTAAATATCTCGAAAACAAAGATCGACAGAGGAATGCAGTAAACGGTATGTTTATTGTGAAAGCTGTAAGAAGTTTATACAGCAGTTTGAAATAATAGTTACAAAAGCTGCTAACAGATGGCGCTGTACGCTATACAGCGTACATAACTGAAATAATCGTACGAAAACACTCTTTGCAAACAATCACATCCCAATGATTTCAAAATCTTCAACATTGGCAGTACAGAGGTGGCGCAAACAAAGAATGAAATTCGCCATCACATTTCGTAGTGTCTCAACCGAAATGGATTCACACGCCACAGAGATCGCCGATTCAACCTCGTCCAGCGTGGCGGGATGCTTCGGGTAGACCAGGACTTTCACTGTGCCCCCCCCCCCCCCCAAAGAAAAAAAAATAAATAAATAATCACAGGGAGTCAAATCCCGCTAATATGGAGGCCAATCCAGTCCTGCACCACCAAAGCAATGACTCGATTCCCGAAGTATTCCTCAAGAAAGCGAAACACTTTTTCGGTCCGATGTGATCGGGCTCCATCTTGCATAAACCATTCAGTACCTGGTCGAGCCTCTAACGCTTGCTGTGTGGCGACAAATTGTTCCAAAATTGCAACGTAACGTGCACCAGTGACCGTTTCTCGAATGAAAAAAGGGCCAATAATGCCTCTGCTGCATACGGCAGCCCACACAGAAACTTCAGGAGAATTCAGGGGTTTCGCTTCACACCAATATGGCTTTTCGGAACCCCAAAATCGCCAGTTCTGCTTATTCACGTATCCATTTAGATGGAAGTGTGCTTCATCTGTAAACCAGATGCAGCCAACATCAAAGCCTTCACTATCAATCATTGTGAGCATCTGATTAGTAAAGGCAACCCTTTATTGCACAGCTCGTACGGGTATGGCCCGGTGCGTTTGAATTTTGAATGGAAACATCTGTAGGCTCATTCTCAGTATTTTCTGAGTGCTGCAACGCTTCAAACCAGTCTCAGATGCATTTCTACGGACGGATGGCATTGGATTTCGCTGAATAATTCCAAAAACTGTGGCGATATTTTCAGGCGTAGCTGCGGTTTGCTTGCGGCCAACATGCTCCACTAGATCATCAGTTATGCTGCCTGTTCGTTGAAATTTTGCGAAGAGCGTACGAATGGTTTTCGCATCGGGTCCTTTTGGAACATTAAATCGTGCTTGAAAACTTCGCATTGTTGCCGTAGAACTCTCTTCTAACCTGTGGTACTCTAGCACCAGAAAAACACGTTGTGCAATGGAGGACATGCTTTTAATCTTTTCCTTCGGTACGCTAACCTCCTTTCACATTTCAATAGTGAAACTGATCGCTCTGGGCTTCGGATCACTATTTATACTAGGCATTACGTATTGCGATTACAGCGCCATCTGTTAGCAGCTTTTGTAACTATTTTTTTTCCCGAGATATTTAATTTTGAAATGAGGGAGTCCTTTTCTGGACACCCCGTACGTTGGACTGTGATATCAGTATGGATTAAACACGGTGAGGATTGTATCCGTTTTATATTCATTGCGTCGAATTATATTTCGTAGAACATAGCAACCAAGAAAACAATTTTCAGAAATATGGTAAATTTTAAAAGTCAAAGAGTAAGAAGTATTTTCAAAGGGTAGCCTAATAATCCGATCGCTCCCCCAAAATTCACACGAACACCCGCAGCGCCATCTATTTCTTCTTTGTTGCATTACGCCGTTCTTTCCAAGCATGAATTACACCTAAAAACTTCAAATTACGATCTTTTACTTTCCTGATCTGATTTTGATAATATGAAGCATATTATAATTACGTAGGCTTCCGCGGCCAGAGTCAGATGACATAAAAGTTTTCTGGGTATGGTACCGCGTCATGATGTAAGGCTATTACTTAAATAAGTAATTTAAGTAATAGCCTTACATCATGACGCGGTACCATACCCAGAAAAATTTTATGTCATGAAGCCTATTGTTGCCCCAGGATATTCTCTATTTATCTGTGATACCCACATGAATGTCCTTGTTGAAAGACGGCCTTCTGCCGTCTTCCCTAGGTTTTTAACTTTGTAAATTATCTAAGCTCACTAGACGGTTATTTTTGCTAAACGAGAACCCCTCTCATTGGGAGGCATGAGGAATAGCATTTCATTTCATGTTTTTAAATGTTAGTTTCTGTAATATTGCTGGGATTTTGTTATACTAATTATTTATCATTGTGTCTATGAATGTGGCAAGATGAACGGTTTCTCCGTGACGCCGCTGTTCCTGTGAGCATGTGTATTTGCTTTACGCCGTATGTGCATGTATGAGAATCTTCTAACAGGGGAATCTGAGTATATGTATGAGAATTTTCGTCGTTGGCCGCTGGCTGCTGCTGCTAGTGTTCTCTGGCTTCGTATGGATAGGTAGTGGTTACCAACCTCTGCTTTTATGCTACCAAAGAGGTTCCTCCATCATTTGGTTACGACAGGTCTCCGCACCACCTTGGTTTTTCTAGGGGTTTCTGTGTTTCCTGTGGATTTCTGGTGGTGGAGGGGACTGGGTGGCCGATCTGATCATTCCATCGCTGTAGTTCGACCTGGAAAGACGTTCCGGATTTTCTTTCCTCCCTTGAGGTGGTAGCGATTCGTTATCTGGTTGTTAGACTTCAGATGTTAGGTTCATTTTTCGGGATAAGTTTCTCCGATCACGTAGGGAAATGTATTCAATTTCATTTCAGTGATTTTGCTAGGTAAATGCGGTGAATATAGAAGTAATTCGGTTTGATAATGACTGGGAATCGGTAACCTGTGTGAGACTAGCTGGCTTTATATGAATTCTGTTTAATTTCTTTCTAGCTTTGTGGAACGCAAATAATATGCAGAAATATTTTTATTCTGTATAGTGCATGTGAAATACTTTTTTCCGTAGCCTTCTTCCGCGAATGATATGTACTGCACGTGATGTGTTCTTAGAACAAAGCCTTCAGCTACCCCTGTGTCTGTTTCTATGCCCTTCAGGCATGTATCTTTCTGATTTCCATTAGTACCTCGAGATCTCCTCTCCGTCTATTTTTAAATTGTTGTTTTGTTTCCAAACTAGTAATTTCCGTTCAGACCGCCCATTAAATTCTCTTCTAGCCTTGTACGACCCCCTTTATTAGCTTGCTTATGGAATACTACGTATTTTAGGGGCTGCATGCCGTATTTATTTTCTCAATTTTGAAGACTGGACTTCATCCGTGTAAAACCTTCCCAAACGCGTCTCACTGTATTTCTTTAACTTTCTTAAGATATACTTCACATTTATAAGGTTTGCATGCCGTAGCTATTTTTCTTTATCTTCCGGAAATTGAATTTTATTTTTTTACTGGTTTTCGGAACCACGTGTTTCCGAACTCCGACTTCAAGGTTTATAGCCAGTCACTTGAGTTCTCGCCACTGCTCACACACTAGTGCCTTACTATTGTGTATTCTTGCTTCGTAATCTGTAATTCCGTTGATTTCTGTTGAAATGAATACGATCTTTAAGCACTTCGCCTTCGGTGGGGTGCGAATATGTGATGTAGCACACACGTGTCGTGTGTCTCAGTAAGTCTGCATGCTCACGGATTGATTTATATGGAGATTAACCTCGCTATTATCGCGTACCATGTCAAGTAAAGAAAGACAGATCAGAGCCACCAACGAAGTTTATTTTTCTTTTGTTGTGTGGTACATCCTGGTTCGCTGAATTTCTGCTTCGTATCAGCACGCTGAGTTGTGTGAGTTTTGCTTTGCTTCGTGCGTGTGAGAGGCTGAATGATTGTTGATTGTAAATCCTTCCTCCTCCGATGTTAGGTTTGGTTACTTTAAATTTATTTTAAATGGGATACATTTTTATTTATTAACAAAATTGGTTCCCCCATTTGCTCATTTCTTGAAGTGAATAAATAATTTATTGACAGTGAATTTAAAACTACATATAAATATTACTTTATTAATACCCCCCTTTTTATTTAATGTTGTTTTTTACCAGTGCTGGGAATAAACTCCGATGCAAATTATCATATTTTTAATTCCGTTGCGCCATAAATGTTCACACAGCCACCTCCACGAAATGGTTTAGTTCGGGGTGGCTTTTATATTAATGACTGTGTGTAATTCTCGTGAGCTACGATGTATGTTGGCAACCGTCTGTTAAAGTAAATTTTCAGTCAGTTCTAAATTCTGGGCCAGGGAACAAGATTCTGTTGCAGGAAGTAGTCAGTAGTCCACGAGAATCCTTTAGCTATCATTACGGCCAGAATTATATGTTTAAAGTAAGCTTTTAAGTGCCCCCTTTCAGCCAGAGTTAATTTTACAATCAACGGTGGTCTCCTTGAAGAGCGGGAAAGTTGTAAGCGAGAAATTTTTTCCTTTAATTATTTTGATGTGGTTGTCTGCGAGAAAAAGTTTAATAAAGGTTTGGAATTATGTTTAAAGTTTATTGCAAGTCGCCAAGTACTGTCATTGACATACAGTGTATTTATAAAATTTGGTCGCATTATGTGGCAGTTTCTTGCAACTCTTACGTTTATCACGTTATAAATCCTGAACCATGAGTCGTATGTGGTTCGAACTCCTACAGCAATTTTTATCTCACGTCAGAAATATGTGTACCAAATTTGGTTGAAATCGAACCAGTGTTTTAGAAGAAAATGAGCAGCTTGTCGTTTGACGCAGCAGTTTTTCCCGCAACTCATTGTTCGTGACGTCATATCTCCTTACGTATATGCCATAGCTGATTCTTACTCCGACAGTGATTGTTGCCTGATATTACGCAACATGTGTACCAAGTTTGGTGGAAAGCGGTCCAATGTTTTACGAGGAGATGTGAAACATGCATACGTACATACAGCCTATTTTATGTGATGTAAGATTGAGGAGTTTGTGTCTATATTTCACTCTGCAGCCAAACCTACACATCGCAGACGAATATGTGGTACTAGGTATCAGTCTCCCATTGTCCATTGTGGTGGTAGAGGATTAATAACGGTAAGGGGTTGGAAGTTATCGACTTACATAAAATTCTATAATTTACTCTTCCTCAAAACTATTCAATGGAGACGAACCATCTCTCTTTGCTGTTGTAGTACAAAGTCTCCCGTTGTACACTATAGTAGTTCCGTGTCGATAGCTATAAGAGAGTGGAAGATATAGTGGTTGAAAGTCGTCAGGCTATATAAAATGCGAACTGAAGACCAGCGATGACTTTTTACACTGTAATAGCAATGAGGTTATATATAGCGAAATGTGATGCCAAGCAGGTTATGCACATCTACAGTTGTTCTTCTGCAATACGCGTACGAATAAAGAAATATAAGTGCATGTTGCAGGTTGAAATGTGAAACTACCAAGAAAGATGCCAAAGCGTAGGGAAGAATTGTCGCGTTCTCAATCCGTTTCTGTAAGACAGATAACGGCACTGAAAGTACACCTACACACGATAGAAACTTGAAATTTGTAGACGTTGATTATCTTACACTATAGGCATCAGCGGTTTTTTGATATTTCCATCCCTAAGGGGTGAAATAAGCGATCAACGGTTTTTTGAAAATAATTGCTATTAAGGCTATTTTGAAGAAGAAATACAAAACTTTAGGTTTAGATTTTTGACTTGAATTTTAAAAACACGTTTTGTAAATTCAACCACCAAGCGGGTGAAATCAGGGAAAATCGTTTAAGGGTGCTGCTAAGACTATTTTCATGCAAGAAATGCGAAAATTTGGATTTGTAGCCATGGTTAGAATTAAAAAAAATGTGTTTCGGGATGTTTTGAATTCTGCCATCAATGGTGCAATAGGGGGTGGCAATTTGTATCAAAAGACGTAATAAGGAAAGCATTTTTATAGCTAAATGTATGAAAATTTATATTTAGAAGTAGAAACAACCAATGCAGACCATCCAGTGTACGCGTGAGACGCAGCGGAAATTAAGGTAGGAACTGACACAGCCGCGAATGGTCTGTACCTTCGGACCATGTCTTATTGGAGTCTCGCTTTCTCATCCGGGAGGTTACTAAACGGTAATCATCATTAAATTCCCCGTTTTTTATAAGTACAAAGATGTAGTTTAGGGTTTGAGTGCAGTGTAGTACATTCTCATTTTAAAAGTCTGTATAAAAGAAAATCACTCACTGAGGAAGTAGCTGAGCAATCTGTTCATCGTCCATAATGCTGACCAGTTTCAGCAATTCTTCAGCTTTCATTCCTGGAGGGTAAAACTTCTCGTCAGTTTCATCTTGGGGCGCGTTGGAATACGCTGTCGACATGTAAACGAAAGCCTGCAAACAATACAAAAAGAAACCAACAGTGAAATGGCTGCATTGATGGTCATTTTAATAACATTGTTGCAGTAAACAAAAAAGTGGACTTTTTTAAGACTAAAACGGGAGCAATAAATAACGAAATCTGTATCCGGATATCAGATATGAGGACCTTATAGCTGTAAATTCAGAAAATGAGTATTCGACTTGAATGCGAAATAGTTCGGATTGCAAAAAAGTGGTGAACCTATTGTAGAAAGCAAGGTCAAAAGGGTGGTCACTGAAGCCGGTAGTCAGTTAAATAAAGACAAATAAATAAATTGCGATGTTGGATGCGACTTATTTTTGAGAACGTTTATGAAACAGATCATATACCGGTAGATCAGTATACAAATTACCGTCATTTTAACCAATGCAATTTGAGTAACCGAATAATGCGGCACCTCACAGAACACATGAATAAGTGGCATAACACACAAGAAATAGACTTGGGAATGGCAATCATTTCCTGAAACACACACTGTGGAAAAACAAGAATAAAAATAAAATCCGTAGGCTCAAATTAAATTTTACTTACATATTTTGACTGACAAGTCATTGCGGTCCTTCCATTTTGAGATTCTAGCTGGCCGATCTACGATTGCTGGCATTGTTAAGGACACTTGAACTATGATGTGCAGATGCTATAATGATGTTTACATCAAACAACAGCTGCAGAAGAATGAAAAAGCGTCATTGATCAATGTGGACTGAAAATCCTTTACTTGTTTGTAGACGACGAAGATTGGCAATGATAAATGACTTACTGGATCCATATCCACAACAAACATTACTTATACAGAAATGTCTGTAACTACATACGATCCCGAACACGACATTATAAAGATTATTCGTATATTTCTCTAATAACAATTAAAACCTGTCAGTCGTTCAAACCATTTTAAAGCCAGTAGCGAAGATAACGGTCTTCGGCCACGTACTACCTGTCCTCATCCAGGTAAACGGATTATGAGGTGTGGGCGGAGAGCGGACGAAGAAGCTCCGCCCTCCGAATCCCGATACACGGACTGCCCAGAAGCGAGGATCGTGTGGCGAATACGTGCCCCGTAACGCAGGCCAGACGGAATAGTCCCTGGCACCAGCTGGCGGCGACGGTGCCGTCTGTTGGCCCCCGCAACGTTTCGCGAGGAAGCTCGACAGAAGCCTCACAGCGATGCCGAGTGTCAGTCGCGCAGCGTCTGCCGTCTGCCACCGGGGTTCTCGGCGCTTCTGAATGAGCCCGCAGGATCTCCTCAACCCCACCTGGTACAGATGCCACATTAATGGGCAATACCGAAGCCCTGGCAGAACGAGAGTTCTTCCATTATAGATGGACTTCACTTCCTGAGAATTACTCCAATGAGTCTCAGTCTGGAATCCAGCTGACCAATAATTGATCTCACTTGTTCGTTCCACTTCAGATCGATCCTTGAGTATTCTAACGGATACTTATGCAAGTTGATATGTTGAAATGCTTGCAAATCTAAGGAACTTAACTGCTGCAGTCCCTATGGTTACGAACTACTTAAACTCACTTATGCTAAGGACACCACACACACACCCATGCTTGAGGTAGGACTCAAACCACCGTCGGCGAGCAACCGCACACTTCGCAGCAAGGTGCCTCATAAAGCTCGACCACTGTACCGCGGCTTTTAGGCAAGTAACTCTTTCCAGAGTTGTCCCACTATTGCGAAGTTATTTCATAAAATATATATATTTTCCCCTGCAAACGTTGCTCTTTACACTTGTTTATCTTGAGGCTCATTTCCCATTCCCTGTATCATGCGACTGTATGCTGCATTTCCTTTACCTTTTCCAATGGTACGACTTTTCCGTAAACTACGGAGGTTATTTATATGCATTACTCGCAACAATTAGGTGCTCAACTGAGATATCTAGTTTCTGAAGCACTGTCATTGGCAGAATGATCTAAAATGGTTCTACGTCTTTCTGACGATTCTACGGAGTGCAAACAATAAAATTACAACCATAATAACAGAAATGTCGTGCGGGGTGGAGGGGGGGGGTGAGGCCTTCTCGAAGGGAATCCAGTGTCCTTTGCCGTCTCCGCATCGGTAACTCCAGGCTGCCCCGCGGTTCCCTTCTGCGTAATGAGCCTCCTCCACACTGTGGTTGTTGGGCCCTACAATCTGTGGCTCATATCCTAGTGGATGTCCGATCCTCTAGGCGCTCCGAGCCAAATACGAAATTCCGCACTCCTTGCCCTCGGTGATTTAGGGATGACTGACAGAGTCCTTGGATTTACCCGTGAAAGCGGTTTTTACTCTTTCCAATGAGATTTTATTGCTGACGCTTGGAGAGGATTTCTCGTTTTAACTTGGTTTTAATTCACGTTGTTTCCCTTCTTTTTTACACTTTTAGGCTTCTGATCTTTTTCAGTTCGTTTTACTTCTTTTATACTTGATTTTCACCGCCCCCCTCCTTTTAGTTCCTCTGTTTTACTATAGGTACGCTCTTAGCCGACCACACCCTTGGTTGAATTTCATACAGAGCTCATGGGACTGTTGTCCTAGCTGTTTGGTCCCATCCACTCATCAACCAACCAATTCGTGCAGAGGGGTAGATGTTGATTTGTGTTTACTCTACAAACGAATTACTTTAGCAGTCGCCTTCAATAAGTGTAGTCAGTAATTATAACAATTAAAAAACAACGTGATTTACACGGAGCTATGGCATGGAGAGCCCTAGGACGTTAGGAAGCAGTACAGACACAGAGGGAGGTGGCAGCAGCTGTTGGAGTGGCCGAAAGTGTAGTTTCCAAGATCTGGTCGCGAATTCATCCCATAGAAACCGTTAAAAGAAGGCAAGGGCAAGGTCGTCCATGGGGAACACTAGCAAGAGATGACCGTTATCTTTGTTTAACCGTCCTTCGAGACAGAAGGCTAAATGTGACTGAGCTGCAACGCACCTCCAGGCAGTAACAGGAGAACTTGAAACTGGGATGAATCCTGCTTAGGTGCTGGAAACATCACCACATAATAGTGGCGGACGAACGGTGTAGAGATGAGTCAGTATAGGAGTACGTACGGACCTCCATGTCGTTTAGAATGGCGTTTTCACTGCTCTGAGGCATAGAGACGAGATCATTCGACCTTTTGTGGTGCGTTACGCCGGTGCATATAGGATGGGTTCCTTCTGATGGACGAAACTGTTCGTCCCCGCAGAGCTACACTGGTGGACAACATGGATGAAGCTAAGGGAATTGAAGAAATGGACTGGCCAGGTTTTGCACTCAATTCAGCGTGTCTGGCGTGCACTTTGTGGACTCTTAGCAGCCAGACCAGCCCCTTCCGCAACAGTTGAAGAGCTGGATATTGCACTCAGGGAAGACTGGCCAAATATCCTTCGAGAGCTCATTGTTATTCTCACCCTCCTCATGCCATGTAGGAGTGCGACCCAACTGGCCGTCCGACGCGTCCACATACCACATTAGGAATTGACTTTTTCACCAGCCCCATGGTGTCTCCCTCTAAGAAAACGCCGTATAAATATCAAGTAATGTGTTGAGACAACGAAATATCATATAATACACAAATTACAATTGTAACCGATATCCCAATAACGTACTTTACCATATGTATATTGTGAATGATATGCAATCCCATAATTATTTTGATCAGCCTGTACAGTGAAAATCAATAGGCTCTCATGGGGCAGGTCTGTAATCGCTTCTGAATGACATGGTGCGTTCTGTTAGCTAGAAACGCCTCAATCCTGTCCCACAGATGGTCTGATGTTGCACTTTGTCCATCAGGCAAGTGTGAAGAACGGCATCGAACGCCTTGCGAAAGTCAAGAAACACGTAATTGCCTGAGAGCTACTACCTCCTGCCCTCAGGAATTCGTGAATTACAATCCGAGCAGGGTTTCAGATGATTCTTGCTTTCAGAAACCATGTTGAGTCCTACAAAGAAGATTTCCGGTTTCTAGATGTGTCATCATAATCGGACATAAAACGTGTTCAGAAACTCAGTTCTTCGGTGCTCTGATGCTTGGACGGTGGTAAGTACTTCGCGTTTTCCTTATAAAATGAAATCGTTCTTACATCTCGTGCAGCGGCCTTTTCTGTGTTGATCGGTTTTCAATCGCGGCGCGTCCTGCGTGTTCACTTGTCCAGTGAAGCCCCGGAAAAAAGATTGTCGTGAATAAATAAGTGTTTTTCAGCTATCATTATTCGTTTCACTCTTCCATCAGGTCATTTTATATCCACATTCAAAGTATTTTTATCTCATAAGAAAGGCTTTAGGTCGCGGGGACGGCACGTATACGAGTCGTAGCGCAGTCGCCTAATATAGGCGGCAGTGGCCGCAGCGTTGCAATGCGCATGCGCTGCTGAGGTTCAAATTCTCTTCTGAGTCGGAGGCCGCATATGAGCTGTTCAGCGGCTAAGAGGGGCGAGGGGAATCGACGCTTTTAACACTGGCGTTGGAGCTGGTAGACACACCGGCTCCTGGATAATCGAGCTCTGGCGGTTACGCACGGATGATGCCGAAGCAAGACAATGGTGCTACTGCGCATCTCGACTTGCGAATGCGCAAGTACTCCATGAAGGCAACATCCGCCCCGCAATGTTTATTTATTTATTTATTTATTTATTTTTTGGCGCATTGAAAATTCATCAAAAACACGTCATATTTGATAAACTATGTTATAAATATAGATTAGAGATGCATCAACTGTAAAAGCCTACAGTAGTTCTGATCGTGAACAATAATTAAGTCACTACTCGTCACCTAGCAAGAACAGCCGTGTGGTTAGCGGCATCTCTCTGCGTTGTCATAGGTCGTGGATTCCAGACCGTCTGCAAGATTTTTTAACCCAATTTTATTTTCAACAGATACGGGAAGAGCAATAACGTTTCTATCGCTACTTGCCACACATTCTTTGGACTATTTGCAAATGCGTCGTGATTTTGAGGGTAAATGACATTCGTACACTTCGTTGTAACAAATATTTAACTGTCTGAAAGGATGTGAGGAATAGAGCCCTTGCGCGTGCGTAACGTTAGGAGGGGTGCTGCTTACAGTGACATGCGACACGAAGGTAGCTTGTCTCTTCATCGTAACAGATTCATTTTGTTACGGCGTACTCAGTTACTCACAGTGTTCTATTGTTCATGTGCATATTCATATGTTCTTAGTGTTTGTTATCAAAGGAAAATCAACAACGTCCCTTTAGAAACAAATTAGTCAGCTTTAAGCTTGGAAGAGAAGTATAAAATAAAGAAGCTTGGTAGGCAGACGCCTCAGGTCGAGTTGAAGCAAGCGCAAATAAGCCGAGGTAAGACATTCTGCAGATCTTTCAACGAAAATATATGTAAAGAGGGGCGGGGTGGGGGTGCTTTCGCCAGTGGCACTTGCAGACGTGCGCCACACTGTCAGATTGTCTCTGTGGACGCGGCAGCTAGCGGACGCCGTCGCCAGTCATCCGACGCGCCGGGCCCCACGTGCCTCTGACGTTCGTTTCAGTAGCTGCCACTTTGTCGAACGCGAGGTCATTTAGAGGAGCAACTATACCCGGGCCGCTGAAACTTTGCACTTGACGTTTAGAAATAGCAAGTGAAGAGCAAGAAGCGCGAGGCCATAGTCGCTAGGGACGATCCAATCACAGCGCGGTAAACAGTTCCGGTGATCGTATGCGTGACGTCAGAGTTGCCGCGTGCTTGTTTTTCGATGTGATTTGTGTTTATTGTGAGTGGTTTAACTAGACTTTCCGAGTTCTAGTAATTGGATAATGTCACCAAAAAAAAAAAAAAAAAAAAAAAAAAAAAAAAAAAAAAAAAAAAAAAAAAAAAAAAAAAAAAGTTGTCTTGCGACGTTCTGTCAGTACTCAATTTCGTATGAATAAAAATTTAGAAGCTTCTGCTCTGAGCAGAAAGTTGATTCTCGCTTCAAACGATCGGGAAGAAGTTGTGGTGCAGTGGTTACAAGAAAGAAATATTGCTGCAGATAATGTCAATGTCGAAACTTCTTTAATATTACCTCGTGAAACAGAATAAGCTTTTGACGCCCACACATGTAGTAAACGAAATCGCAAAGGAGAAGCATCACAATGTAGTAACTGCCATTTTAACATAAGGAACAATAATAAGTCTTTCACAATAACAGAGATGGAAAGGCTGTTGCCAATGTGGATGCTGCATTCATTTTCATAAATAAATAAATATTCGACGATGTTTAAAAGCTCATTCGGGCAGTGCAGACAGTGGAAGGGATCATCAGTGATAATTAACAGTTACTGACTTGTCTTAGTGATGACGACAATGAAGACGATTTTGGCAGACTACAACAGTGAAGATGGGGAGTTGAATGGAATTGCACCATGTCGCTATAAAATGGTGAGTGAAAAGCATTGTGATTATAAAACGTAGAGATAGAAGTTACTATCATGATTACTGTTTAGTTCATGATCAAATGCATATTATCTATATTTCTTTGCTCTGTTGTTGCAAGCGTGTGCATTGTTGTGCTCTTGTCTACATTAATATGCCGTTAATTAATTGCTACTTTGTGGTATCAGCTCAAGAACGAATTATTGTATGCACTTTTATTGCTAAATAGCTTGCATTTAAGAGATGTAACTCCAAACCGTTGAAATATTGAAACGTCGCTGCCGGCCGCGGTGGCCGAGGAGACTAAGGCGCTCCAGTCACGGTCTGCACGGCCACTACGGTCGGGGGTTTGAATCCCCCCTCGGGCATGGATATTTGTGCCGTCCTTAGTATTAGCTAGTTCATAAGTAGTTTGTAAGTTTAGGGACTGATGACCCCGTAGTTAAGTCCCATACAAACATTTGAACATTTTTGAAACGTCGCTTTAGAAGTGTAGCCAACTCAACTGGCCGTAACGCGAAACGTCAAGTGCAATGTTTCAGCGGCCTGGTATACGTGAAACAGATTTTATAAAAGACATTTAGTATTTCGTCACTGTGTGCGTTATCCTCTGTTACAACGTCTATATGATTACAGAGAGTTTGCATAGCTGTTTCTTAACCGTTTAGCAGTTTAATGTAGGACCAAAATGCGTTAGGATTTTCTGCCAAGTCGGTACACAAACAAAGTCGTTGAAAGTCTCTGGCTTGGTGACCCTTACGCTAATTTTATCATCGTTTAATTTTTGCTTTTCTGCAATACTTTTGCTTCTTTTATATCTGAAGTGATGTTGTCTTTGATTTCGTAATAGTTTTTAATTCTCTTGTTGTCCCATGGTGGATCTTTCCTGTGTCTCATTATTTTACTCGGCACATAACGCATGTTTTACGGTGCACTTGAATTTCGTCAACAGATACTAAACAGTGTCAGCGGTACAGACGAAACTTTGTTGTTGAGTTGTCAGGTACTCTTGAGATATGTCCCTTATTGCAGGAAGGTCATCCTACCTTTCTACATTAATGTTTCCTCCATTCTGCTGTGCCTAGCGCTCTCCTGACTGCAATCAGTAAGCGCCTTACAGGACCCGTGGAAAGGTTTCTCTGTCCTAAAACACCCAAATGCTACCCTTGCAGCCGCTTTCTGCGTGTAGTGCATGCTCGATCTATTCAAGGAAATCCGACATTTGTCTACCCTATAGCGGATGTCGTACATTTTCACCCAAGACCTCCACAAATCGTCTGATCTTCCTGTTTAAGCCTTCCAATTGGCTCCAAACCAGAGAACCGCAATCGGATCTGGACACGATGCTGCAAATCGGCAACTCCGCTTCTACCCCTCCAGCCGAGAATGACCACTGAAATATTTAAAAGTATTTCAGACAAACTGGAACGCTACATCAGCGTGCTGAAGAACTATAATTTGAACTGAACTGATATTTACCTCCTTTGCTCGGAAGTTCGTGGAGATTTCTCAGGAATATCATAACAATATCTTCTACACTTCTGCCCATTAAAATTGCTATACCAAGATGAAATGCAGATCATTGACATTGGACAAATATATTATACTAGAACTGACATGTGATTACATTTCTACGCAATTTCGGTGCATAGATGCTGAGAAATCAGTATCCAGAACAACCACCTCTGGCCGTAATAACGGCCTTGTTACGCCTGGGCATTGAGTCAAACAGAGCTTGGGTGGAGTGTACAGGTATAGATGCCCATGCAGTTTCAACACGATACCACAGTTCATCAAGGGTAGTGACTAGCGTATTGTGAGGAGCCAGTTGCTCGGCCAATCGGTGAGAGATCTGGAGAATGTGCTGGCCAGGGCAGCAGTCCAACATTTTCCGTATCCAGAAAGGCCCGTACAGGATCTGCAACATGCTGAAATGTAGAGCTTCATAGGGATCCAATGAAGTGTAGAGCCACGGGTCGTGACACATCTGAAATGTAACGGCCACTGTTCAAAGTGCCATCGATGCGAACAAGAGGTGACAGAGACCTTTAACCAATGGATCCCCATATCATCACGCCGGGCGATACGCCAGTATGGCGATGACGAATACACGCTTCCAATGTGCGTTCACCGCGATGTCGCCAAACACGGATGCGACCACCATGACGCTGTACACAGAACTTGGATTCATCCGAAAACATGACGTTTCGTCATTCGTGCACCCAGGTTCGTCGTTGCATACACCATCGCAGGTGTTCCTGTCAGTGATGCAACGTCAAGAGTAACCGCAGCCATGGTCTCCGAGGTGATAGTCCATGCTGCTGCAAACGTTGTCGAACTGTTCGTGCAGATGGTTGTTGCCTTGCAAACGTCTCCATCTGTTGACGCAGGGAGCGAGACGTGGCTGCACGATCCGTTACAGCCATGCGAATAAGATTCCTGTCATCTCGACTGCTAGTGATACGAGACCGTTGGGATCCTGCACAGCATTCCGTATTTCCCTCCTGAACCCACCGATTCCAAATTCTACCAACAGTCACTAGATCGCGACTAACGCGAGAAGCAGTGTCGCGATACGGTAAACCGCAATCGTGATAGGCTACCATCCGACCTTTATGAAAGTCGGAAACAATTGTTTACATATTGTACGCAGTGTACTGTGCTGGGTCGCTGAGGTTGGTAGCTGGGCGGAAGTCAAAAGACTTTCAACGAATGCTACTGATCAGAATGCAACCCGCACTCTTTCTGTTGCAAACAATAGTAGTGTATTTCACAATTTTCTGACTCCACATGGCGACTGCGGTTTTAATGACACATGCAAATGCGATACACAAAGTATTCTTTTACACTGGTCAGAAGGAACTGCTAATGGCAAAAGTATGAGAGATGGTTTGTCTGATTATTTCTGCCCTCGGGAGGTTCATCAAACTGCAGTTCGTTTCCCGCACGTACGGGCAGCGCCTAGCGTAAAAAAACAACGGCATAATCCAGGCTACAGGCTAGCGCTGTCCTGTGGTCGCGGAGGCCCTCCGGTGTGCAGCGAGCGGACACCCTTTGGTCGGGGCAGCCCCACTGAGCAGACAGCGGTCCACCAATGTCGCCGTCTGTTGCAGGGAAATACACTCGCGTGGACGTAGCCTCGCTGTTTTGCATGTTCTAAACTACGTCAGAGAATTTGGTAGAAGCAACGTAGTAGATCTGAAATGTAACAGGGGAGGCTGCTCGTGCTATTTGTTCACTGGTTCAGTAAAACCCTGATAAAACATCTGATAGCAGAAACATGAGTGCCGTATGTTTGAACTATCATTCCTGGATTGATTCTCGTATCAGACCATTTTGACCGCATTTTCAAACCATTTTTATTGCTTAAGAAATTTTTAACTCGTGCAGATGGCACGCTCACGTATCGCCGCAACGACAGGTTCATATGAAATGTCTGTATATCTGTGGGACTTAACTACTGAGGTCGTCAGTCCCTAGGCTTACAAACTACTGAATCTAACTTCAACTAACCTAAGGACAAAACGCACGCCCATTACCGAGGGAAGACTCGGAATGCCGACGGACAACAGCCCCGCGCTCCGCAGCAAGGCCCCTTAGAGCGCTCGTCCATTCCACCGCTGCGTTTGCACTGGGCAAGGTACCAGCCTGTAGGCTGTTCGGACTCCGATAGAAAAGCAGGAACTGGGCCGAACACGAGACAAAGTAGCTAATATTTAATTGTAATTTATACTGACCGATGTCTCTGGAAGAACACAATTCAGCAAAAAGTCTCCAGCAAAAGTTGTAATGTTTGAAGTGGAACAAGGAATGGTTATCTCGAAATAACCTTCAAGCTAGTTCACAAGGTAAACCAACGACAAGTTCATTTTTTAAATTCGTAATTAATATTTCCCTTCCATATTCGTACTTCATGTGAAAAACACGCATTTTTTTTATACGGAACATTTTGTTTTTCGAAAAAGAAACTGCGGTTGGTCTCCAAGGGTAACTCACTGTAAGTTTCTCAGCTTACCAGTACCTCTAGAACGACGTGAAATCGGGAAAAATTTTCAACAAAAATCTTGTATGGTTTCTAAACTCTAACCACTGTTCAAATTTACGTGAAATCATATAAGGTTTTATTGAATATTCTTCCCATTCTCGCTTCGTCCTCGAGATACTGGTAACCGAAGAAGTGTTCCCTGGCGACAATCCACCGTAAATTCGAACAAAATGTTCCGTACAATATATGCGTATTTTTCACGAAGAATACGAATATGGAATACCAAATAAGGGTTACAATTTGAACTAATAAAGTTGACCCTGGTTTGACCTTGAAAATTGGGTTCAAGGTCATTTCGAGATGAACGTTTTATGACCGTCTTTGACTAGAGACTGTTTTTGCAGAATTACGCAGTTTCAGAGATAAGGACTGATAGAGATTACAGTGGGACGCCTTGTACAGTTCCTGCAACTCACCTTCCACGCGCGCAAAGCGTCTCTAATGCCAACATCAACGCTGTTTTTATCCAAAATACGTCATATTTTGTAGAATTTCTTAACCCTAAATTCTGCCTAATGACGCCATAGCTGTAAAAGCCTCCAGGAGATCCTTTGATTAATGATAATATTGTTCTCTGTCACAAGCCGCAGGAGTAGTCATGTGATTTAAAACAATAAAATATCCCGAAAACGGAATGTCAGAGTGTACCTGTATTTGCCTCAGACAGACAAAGTGTCCGACATCGTCCCATGGACTTGTGGTGATTAAGGACATATGTGTGTTATACATCGCTGTCCGAACTTTCTAGATTAATGGGGTGAGTTAGGATGTAAATTGAGCATTTTTGTTACCTCTGATTTTAGTGACATTGACAAATTTTAAGGATGTCTATCATTACGAATGAAGATAAGGATTGAAATAAGGAATTTTATTTATTGAAGGTAAATGCTTATTCAAAATGGGTGGAAAAGCGTCCTTGGAAATATTCACGTGAATGATTTTTTTTCCATTCTGCTAATGAGACTGGCTACACTGATTTGAACTGGCCAAAAGAAACTTACATTCAGCAGTTGGAAGGAAGTGTGTGTGCTATTTGGGGGAAAGAGAAGAAATGAAATATTGTTCCTCTCATTCTCTTCGATAACACGTAGATGAGTGGATAAGTTGTGACCAATTATCACTCTTGGGCCTTTTTGTTTCTTCAAATAGGGCAAAGCGGTTGTAAATAACCGGTCATTTAATATTTGCAAAACGAACCACCCGTATAAATCAATCGCTTTCCTGTATGTTAATTTTTCACAGTAAATATCACGAACTGCCTTGTTTAAAAGTTCAAGGTCACAGTTACACCGAAATTGAAAACCTTTCTTGCTTTTATACGTTCTTAGCATTGTCTGAAATCTCCCCACAGAGTAACCAAATTTAAAAAAAAAGTAAAAAAGGAAAAATAATAAAAATAAATAAATAAATAAATAAAATACGTTCTTTGTTTTACAACTTGACACAAAATCCTCGAGAAACTTGTGCAGAACTTTACTCAGTGCCACAAGCTACTGAACTACTTGGCAACTGACGTTATAATACGTTTCCTCCGGTCGCAAGAACAGAGAGTTTCGCTCCGTTAACACAGTGTTAACTTTCCACAACGAGACTCTTCGACCCAGAACACAAGACGTCGAGCGCATGAGGTGCAGTCTCGCGCGAGACTGATGACCGTTTTAGTTTACTCCCCGTGAAAATCAAACCAACAAACCAGTCTCGAGCATGCGTCATGGTGGAAATTAGCTGTAATTCTTTGCTATGCATCTTGAAAGATAAACCATACTGTCCGTAATCCTCCTGATGTCCGAAATCGCCACGATGCCGGCATTTAGACGCTGTCTGATGTGTTGTAGACAGCAGTGGTTGTGAGTGAAATGGGCAGTGTTGACTATGCTACTGTAATGATCTGTGGAGGAATCTTTTGTGTTTAGTATGGAGTGAAGTTGTGCCTGGTTTGGAAACGGACAGCGCACGGTCGTTTCATACAATGCCGCCGCGCAGACAAATAATAGGAAGTGACTTGCCGAAGTAGGCCTCACGACATTACTGTAGCCGTAGTAAGCCTACAGGTTCTTACAGACGCTTCTGGAACGAGATATTTGTTTCTTTTTCGGGAATACAATTTTATTTGTGTGTAGAATTTTTTTCATATGATCACGATATGAATCTGAAATTTCGTTATGTATTGGCTGGAAATCCTGCTTTGGACGATTATTTATCAATACAATATTCCGGTAGTCCATCTGCTTTTCCTTTATCCTTGTTCATCAACTCCTCCCCCTCTCTCTCACCTTTACTCTGTCTCTCCTCTGCTTACCCCCTTCTCTTATATGTCATAAGGTAGAGTCTTAGACAAAAAGAATTGATCGCCGTCCGTCCGACGCAGAGGCTAAGTCTGAGTCGATCGCGCAGTGTGGACAATAAATTCGATCGCCCCTCACAATGCTAAGTCCGGCGATATGCATGATCTGGCATCACTGTAGAATGCGGTATTATCAGGAGGAAGTGTTATTGCCTTCTCAAGGCAATTCTTTACTGAATGAGCGAGTGGTCTCATGGTAAAAATCGTGTAAGAAGTCACTTTTTCTTGTCTTTTTTTTTCCTTTTCTTTTTTTTTTTACCACGTGTCGGCTGTCTTTCTTATCAGTGTGGAAGACCCTCATGTGTAACAGCGAAAACTCCCAGTAATAATTACACAAAATAGCTCGTGGCAGCATCAAAACAGACGTGTTTACTCCCCGGAGCCCTCTACGCTTGCAGTGGGCACGGGCTACGGCGACGCGCCAGCGGTCGCATTTCGTCAGCCACCCTGCGGACTCTGTGACATCGGCGCGCCGCTGTGAGTCTATTTACCGGCTGTTATAGCCTTACTCCAGTTGTAGTACTTATATTACAGTCACGTATTGAATTTTTATGACAGATATATGAACATAAGATAAACGTCGTAAAGTATAAAGGGTCATAGGGGTGACTATTACCACATTTCTCTTGAACGTCATCAGGTCGCTCAATCGGGATTCCTACTCACTATTGTTACTAGTGACGAGTTATGATGCTCTCATTCTGACATCTTTAGAAGAAATTAATGACTCAGTACTAAAAGATTTTTATACTCAACAAAGTGCAACTACAACGCCGGGGTGTGTCCATTTTTTGCAAACAACTGAGACACCATTAAGATGCACTGTAAGGACAAACGACCTAAAAATTACATCATATGTTAGTACTACACCATAATAATTCCCGTTGATTTCATAAACAAAAACTCTGGAAGTCACCCACTCCTCACCTACTCTTTCGACCATATGTCCTCAAATGTTTCTTTCCTGCCCCTAATCGAAGTAACCACTAGATGTTTCTTGTTGTTTTTGATGTGGATTCGTGCAACTCCTATCACGAAAACAGCTAAAAAAATTCTACTCCAATGAGACCCGAACCTTTGACAAAAAGCCACCTCTCCGTTTCAGATGACTACTTTACCTCATAGCTAGCGAGGAGCTGTGCACGCCAGCTCTATCCTACTGTCAGATGCATCACTAGAACATATAACTCGGAACGTTAGAGACAAGATTATTTGGAATTTCACCGTGTATACAATTTTCTGGACCCAAAAGCATGAACTAAAAGCCCTCTGTCGCCTCTCGACTGAGAAACCAGTCAGATTATTCATTGGAAATTACAGGAAACATCAAGTGAATTTTTGAGCATATTTCTGTGCCAGCCCGGAAGTAAGACCTCGGTACCAGCGGTGACAGACTTACACTGCGATGTTGCCAAGCTTCAGTCATGCTATCAACAGGAAGAATAAGAGCCGAGGTGATTGCTAAGCGAGCTCGACAGAGACTTACATCGCACCTCGAACTCCTGCTGGGGGTCCGAACACCTAAAGTATATGTCAATGATCCCTGCTCGCAATTCCTTAACCAGATTTAATGAGTCGATCGTTGTCACTAATAAAAATATACAGATGCACCGACCTCTAACATAGTAACAAGTGTCTCAATTACTTGCGTATTCTGTCTCAAGCGCAATGACAACAAAGGTCATTTACCAGTGCTGTTTCACATTTCGTCGAGCATTTCCATTGATTATACTGAAAACATTAGATGCAAGGGCCAGTATTCTTTAAAATTACAGACTCAGAAAATATGTTTCTTCATATAGTTGTCAATGGCACAAACGAACGAAGAGAGGCAAACAAACGAAGAGAAATCAATGCAGCATTTGTGACGTTACTGCTGTATCGTCACATTGCTATCTGAGTCAATAGCCACTCGATTTTCATTATGCTTGCACTTTAAGTAATTTGGAATCTTTGTGAATTCAAGTAATGTTGAGCCCTGGGACAAGTAGGCACTATTCTTAAATTTTTCGATGTGGTATGGCATGGAAGGGAAGATGCTACAGGTGTGTTGATTTATTTCATCCTACAATACAAGAGTTCATGTCACACACTTTTCCTTTTCCTTCCTCTGAGTGTGAGAATAGATGAGTTCAAGTAGTAACAGCTTACAGGTAGCCCAAGGTAAGGTTTGCATGTTTGTAGCAGTAGTATAAAGATCGTCTGCTTCTGCTGGCAAAGATGAGGTAGTTAGCCAGTGGGAGGTTCAAAGATGTACGCGTTTCCCCAATCAGAGCGCTAGTTCAGGGGAAAGTTGGGACGTTGCAGGTTGGCGATGGTTTAAGAAAGAGTCGTTGCCTGCCTACCACGATGTCCAGACGCGTTTCTGAGGGCGCTGTTCAGCTTTTCAGCAAATTGCGCAAATATGCTATATTGTTGGGGAGAACTGTTAATAGAAATGTCGCATGTATCGGGGTAATCAAATTGCAACAGCAGGAATTTTATCTATTGGCAAATTTCGCTAGGAATGAGGGGCGACGGACTTAGAATATTTTCGTTAGTCAAATTAGGTCATCTTGCTCAAATTCTCTCAGTGGGTAATACAGTGATAATTCATAGATCATCAAGAGCGTTTTCCAATGTATTTCTGTTTCATTTATCGTTTGTGAAAAAAAAATCTTAAATTTGGAAAAAATCCTTTTGCTGGTGGACTTATATTTTGGCGTGGCGTTGGCCACACAATAACACCTCCTCGAAATTAAGCCCTCACGCTCTTGATGTTGCTATGATTTCATTTTAAATTAAATTCGCGTCAGTTTAATGTATGATTCGCCAACGAACGTAGATTTCAAATGGGGTTTGTAACGGTTTTGGATTTAGTTTCTGGCGTGGTTGAGGCCACACAATGGGCTGTGATAGATAACGGGGCCCTAAGCCTCTTCTATTACCTGCAACTACTGTAGGATAAGAAATGCTTTGATTTTATGTGTATTTTGTTAAGGAATTTCTTCAGGCTTCGCGATTTTCCTTGTACCATTGTCAACATAGTTTCAGAGTGAGCAGTAATTATCATTCCACACTGAGCATGGGGCCTTCTGCCTCGCTTCAGTTGATAACTATAAGAAGTAAAGTTTTTTTTTTTTTTTTTTCTTTTTTTTTTTTTTTTTTTTTTTTTTTTTTTTTTTTTTTGTAATTCTGGGAAATATTGGGTAAATTCCAACCAGTTTTAGTAACTGTTAGATAGTTTCTTGTGAGGTAAATTTTTGCCACCAGCCAGCTACCATCGTAATAAATTTAATACTGTTGAGAGTATTTAACTTCCTTGGAGCTAATTCTGGTCTTGATTCAGAATTGATTATTAGATGTTTGGTAAATTTTGTTAAATGTTGCTTTGTCGTCAATAGACGCCGCAGCTCGCCTAATATAGAACCACCCACACTAGTGTAAGAAAATATGATTACATTTGTAGCTTAGGCAACGCTTGTGCACTGCATGCCTAATTTTGTCTCACTGCCGTTTGTGGGAAGTAATATTCCCAGTGTGAAAGAAACCTGTCCTTCCCATGCTTCTAAGTGTGGCAATGAACTCGCACAGAACAGTTAATAATGAAACCAAGACCTAATTTTTACTAAATATTTAATTAGTTGTCAAGAAGAGATAATTGGTAGTATGTTGATGAGCTGCTCTAAGTAATGTTTAAATGGACAACTTGTTTTAGCTAAATAAATATATATGTTGTTGTTGTTGTGGTCTTCAGTCCGGAGACTGGTTTGATGCAGCTCTCCACAATACCCTATCCTGAGCAAGCCTCCCTCTTCATCTCCACATAAGAACGGCAACCTACATCTGTCTGAATCTGCTTACAGTATCCATCTCTTGGTCTTCCTCTGCGATTTTTACCCCATACACTTCCTTCCAACGCTAAATTCACAGTTCCTTGATGTCTAAGAATGTGTCCTACCAATCTATCCCTTCTTTTAGTCAAGGTATGCCAGAAATTTCTTTTCTCCCCAATTCTGTTCAGTACCTCCTCATTAGTTACGCGATCCACCCACCTAATCTTCAGCATTCTTCTGTAGCACCATATTTCAAAAGCCTCAATCCCCTTCCTATCTGCACTTTTTATCGTCCATGTCTCACTCCCATACAAGGCAACACTCCATACAAATGCCTTCAGAAAGGACTTTCTTAGGCTTAAATCAATGTTCGATGTTATCAAATTTCTATTTTTCAAGAACGCTTTTCTACCCATTGCCATTCTGCATTTTATATCCTCTGTACTGCGACCATCATTTGTTATTTTACTGCCCAAGTAACAAAACTCATCTACCTCCTTTATTGCTTCGTTTCCCAATCTAATTCCTTCAGTATCACCTGATTTTCTTACACTGCACTCCATTACCCTTGTTTTGCTCTTGTTAATGTTCATCTTATATGCACCTTTCAGCACACTGTCCATTCCGTTCAACTGTTCTTCCAGGTCCTTTGCTGTATCTGACAGAATTACTATGTCGTCGACGAAACGCAATGTTTTTAATTTTTCCCCAGGAATTTTAATTCCTTCTCCAAATTTCTCCTTGCTTTCCTTTATAGCTTGCTCAATGTACAAATTGAATAACATTGGAGAAAGGCTACAACCCTGTCTTACTCCCTTAGATATAGATATAGATGATAAATTTTGTTCATATTTTAACTGCCTTTAAGACTCTCTTTTTGGATGGGGAAAGTAAAAATTCTACTTTCTCTGGAACTAAGTACAGTTAACCTTCCGTTATTGTTAGTTGGCCATACTGGTTCCATTGCCTCAATATTGTCAGAAGCATTATCCGTTGCTTTAAAATTAATTATCAGTGGCTATATAGTTCCGTTTATTAATCAAGTGTTTAATACCTATAATTTCGGAACCAATACGTGCAACTAGACAAGATAAAGCCTAGGTCTAAGCCAACCATTTCACAGTAATCTGTATTAGGATGGAGCTGCTGGCTTGTGAAGAGACGTCCCCACTGCAGGGAGTTGCGTTAGTCAAGGCCAGAGAAGCAGCCCCCCCCCCCCCTCTAAACCAATGTCCTGCACTCTCCTCGTAGGTCTGTAAGATGCTAGCAGGTGTCAGGCGGTTCCCTGGCTTAGTACCGGCAGACCACACTAGAGGCACTACTGAGGGTGCCTCTCGCATTTCAGAGGGTATCGTGGAGGGGAGGCTGAGGGGAGAGCTCATGATGCCTACCATGAGGCCACGACTGTGTCTGGCTCGCTGTCGTTTGAAGGGAGGTGGTGGTGGGGACAGCCGCTATCTGCCGCATGTTCTGACCAGTTTAAAGGGCTCCTTCTGACTGCAGCGCCATCATGGGACATCTTACGGAACTGCATCAGCAACCACCCCCCCCCCCCTTCCCCGCCCCGCACCCCTGAGCGTGGGACCGGGCCCTTAATGAGGTTTCCCGTCTGTATATATTTGTCTGTGGCCGAGGGCAGTCGGAATGCAGTAGAGGCGAGTGCGAACAACAACGTGCGGTCGGACTCGACCACACAGGCGGCCGAGGGCCGAGGGCCGAGGGCGAGGCGGCGACGACTCGCAGGCGGGCAGAATCGCCGGCCGCAGTGAATGAGGCAGCTCAAACAGTGCCAGCAACAGGGCATAGTAGAATACCGGGAAAAGGCGCGTTTGCTTGCGGTGCTAACATGATGGAAGTACTGATGCAAATGATAGAAAGTCTAGGAATAGAGCAAGGGAAACATGCCGGAGCGCTATCCAGAAAAATCGATGCACGGTTTAAAGAACAGGCGGCAGTCTTTAACACGAGATTTGTTCAGCACCAACAGGTGATAGACACGCAGGGCGAAAAGTTAGCCGAACATGAGAGCAGACTAATGGCTGTACAAGACGTAGTAAAGAGCGTACAGGATAGCTTGGTAAATACTAGTAAAGGTCTAGAGAATAGGATAGAAACAGTGGAAAAAAATATCGCGAACATTGGCTCAGGAACATCTGAAGAACAACTACAGCATGCTCTTGAAAATGTTAACAGTGCAAATCGTAAACAGTTAAAATGCGTGACAGAAAAGGTAGCAGTTTTGGAGTCAACAGTCGAACAGCTGTCACTGCACGTTGAAGCCAACTCTGACAGAACCAGACCGACTGCGGTCAAAGAGTCAGAGGAAGTGCAAGAGTTGCTGCGCTTCAAACACGCTCAATTAGAAATTAATAAGAAAAATCGCGAGCATACAGCGAATCTGTATGAAC
This sequence comes from Locusta migratoria, assembly GCA_026315105.1. Taxonomy (NCBI): domain Eukaryota; kingdom Metazoa; phylum Arthropoda; class Insecta; order Orthoptera; family Acrididae; genus Locusta; species Locusta migratoria. The sequence continues at coordinate 27,963,658 of CM048745.1, read as the reverse complement.
GCAGGAAAGGTGTGGATAGTCAAGAAGGAGACGTTTTGTGTGCTTCACGCCAGGAGGACGTGGCAGGTGAAAAACGTAAGAGGCGTGAAGACCTCGAACAACAAGAGCTTGAGAAGCAGCTTCGCGATTTGAGAAGCGACTCCAGTCGTACTAACAGTATTAGCAAAGCGCCGTGTCGATCACCTGACGAGGAGGATTACAAAAGGCACTATGTTTCTGTGTAATCCTATCTTACATTCCTGGGTGAATGGAATCAGACTCACCCGCGAAAGTAGCTAATTTGAACTCTCATTGCCAGACTCTTGCGGAGACATGTTAAAGATAAAATTTGCAATGAGTCACCTAAGAGGCGAAGAAGCAGCCATTATACATAGTCGCATGAGGGACTGCAGAATTTACGAGGACTTTAAAACGGGCTTTCTTGAAGAATGTTGGTCGAAGAGCATGCAAGAGAGAGTAACATATTGATGAAAGAGAATTATTCAGACCGTATACACAAGAGTCCATTGAAGTTTTTCCGTGGCATGTCCGTGAAAATCAGTATCTTTATTCCCTGTATCCCGCGCCCGAAATAGTGAGAATATGCTTTACCAAATTTCCACAGAGACTGCAGCGAGAAATTGCAATAGCAGGTCGATATATGGATAATGTCAAGTTGTTTCAGCAGCTGTTGCAAGAATTAAGTGCAGACCGTAGTCTCGATGGACCACCACATGTGGTGCATGGTTCGAATAGTTCATGTAGTAATGGCCAGGGAAGTAATAACCATAACCTTCACAATGGAAACGGTAACAGGGACCGGAACCATGGTAAGAAGCTAAAGGGAAGACGATTCTGGGGCTTAGGTAATAACCATGCGCAAGTGAATAATAACGGGGAGAGGCGTGATGGAAGCAGAGGGCGCAATCAAACCCGACAGAGTGGCGGTGACGAGAGTGAACGCAGCAGAGGTCGTTCACCCGGGCCGAGTAGCGCGGCGTGCTCCCGCCTGCAGCGACTGCAGTGACCAGGGCGCCACCTGCACGCGAGCTGGCTGACGCAGAGGCAGACATGGGAGTGCGGCACGTGCGTTTTGTCAGATTTGAAAATATTAGAGGTAGCCTCTTAGAGGAGGATGTAGTTGTAAGTTCAGTATTATGTCCATGTGTTTATATTAGCGATAGTGGCGAGAAATTGAAGTGTCTCCTTGACTCAGGCAGCAAGGCTTCAATAATAAAAGAGGAAGTCTTCATGCAATGCAATAACAAAGACGAATGGCCTGTCCTGCCACTTCAGAAAGCACGTATTAGGGGGGCAGTGAACGGAAAGAGCGTCGCGGTTAGTCAACACACCATGATTCAATTTGAATGTCAGTCATGTACCTTCTCTGTTAATTTGATTATTATGCCTGGGCTCACAGTTAGTGTTGTTCTGGGGCAGGATTTCCTGCAGGAATATAAGGCTTGGTTGGATTTTGAGAAGTCGCAGATGACAGTGTGTTGTAACCAAGAAACGGTAGTTATTAAGTTGACAGGTGAGCTCAATAATATACACGCTGCAGAGGAACCTCTCAATATGATGATCGAGGTAGGGGAAGAGTAGCCACAGGACTGGATTTGCCTGAGTACATCACTAGAGAATCAGTAGCAACCCTCAGCCATTGAAGAGGTCATTATGAGGAAGGCAGGGCATATCTCTGATCTAACAATAAGGGAGAACCTAAGGGACACCCTTTGGCGGTACAGGAGCGTTTTTTGCGAGAGACCAGGTCCTATTAAAGACTTTTGGTACCGATTTAAAATAAAGCCTCATAAACCCTTCAAGGCCCCTAAATATCCGATGCCCCTGGCGTATCGAAAGGAGATGGAAAGAGAAATACAACAGATGCTAGATCTGTGTGTGATAGAACATGCAGCGAGTCAGTACGACTCGCCCCTGCATGTAGTCAAGAAGAAAGGGGGTGCGGTTAGACTGGTATTAGATTCAAGGAAGATCAATGAAATTATAGAACCGGAAACCGACCGTCCAGAAACGTTAGACGCGCTGCTGCAGAAATTTCATGGGGTCAGGGTACTCAGCTCGATCGATCTGCGGTCAAGCTACTGGCAGGTACAACTAGAGCCCTCCTGCCGGAAGTACACCGCGTTCCTGTGCTTCGGGCGGTGCTTTCAATTCTGTAGGCTGCCCTACGGGTTGAATGTGTCGTCTGCGGCTTTCCTACGCGCGCTGGATACCGTGCTCCCTGTGAGTCTGTGCACGCGGATTACCTGCTACGTCGATGACGTGTTAATAGAGGAGCAATCGTGGTCTGACCGTATCGCTACGCTGGACGAGTTGTTATCCGTGTTGAGCAGTCGCAACGTAAGCGACAATCTGGAAAAATCCGAATTTGGAAAAGGGGAGATACTCTTCGTCGTGCACATTGTGTCCGCGGAAGGGATCCGTTCGGATCCGGAAAAGTTACAGACAATCCAAAAATACCCGGCGCCGAACACCAAATGTCGGCTAAAGGCGTATCTCGGCTTGGTAAAGTTTTTTAAAAGGTTCATAGAGAGAGCATAACCACACCCCACTTATGTAAATTGACAGGCAAGAACACACCGTGGAAATGGGATGCGGCGGCGCAGAAGCAGTTTGTAGCATTGAAACGGGCCCTGCTGTCCGCACCATTGCCTGTGCACCCAGATCTATAGAAACTATTTTGCTTGGCAACTGATAGTTCCCGGCAAGGCATTGGTTGTATGATCTTTCAGGAGTTTGAGGTAAATAACGGGGTGGTAGCGAAGCCAATCGCCTTTGCTAGTAGGGTTTTAAATAAGGCGGAGCGTAACTATACGGTTACGGAACTCGGAAGCGCTGGCAATAGTATGGAACTTCGTGGAATTCCGGTACTACCTGGCCGAGGTGACTGAGGCGCTCCAGTCACGGTTAGCACGGCCACTACGGTCGGGGGTTCGAACCCCCCCCCCCCCCCCTCGGGCATGGATATTTGTGCCGTCCTAGTTCATAAGTATTTTGTAAGTTTAGGGACTGATGACCCCGTAGTTAAGTCCCATAAGCTTAACAAACATTTGAACATTTTGGTACTAACTGTACGGACGCCAGACGAAAGTATACACGACCACCGGGCCCTACAGTTGTTGTTGTCCGCTAAACTGACCCATAGCAGGCTCACGTGCTGGACGTTACTGTTACGAGAATTTGACTTTGAAACAGTCTACGTTCCAGGGACACAAAACATGGTTGCGGACGCACTTTCCCGCGGTCCAACAGGGTTTCGTTCAAATTTTCAAATGTCTGTATATGTTATGGGACTTAACTACGAGGTCATCAGTCCCTAAACTTACAAACTACTTATGAACTACTTACGAACTAGGACGGCACAAATATCCATGCTCGAGGGGGGGGGGGGGGAACTCGAACCCCCGACCGTAGTGGCCGTGCAGACCGTGACTGGAGCGCCTCAGTCCTCTCGGCCACCGCGGCCGGCTAGGGTTTGGTGACGACAAAGAAATAGAGGTAACAGAAAGAAGGTTCGATGCTCTCTTCATGAAGAATGTACAGTTCGAGATCTTCTTATGTGAAGCACTAGGAAGCATCGACAGAGAACAGGAAATGGATGAAGTGTGGAAGGAGATTAAAAGGAAGCTCCGCGAAGGCAATGACGAGGTGTTAGAACAATGTTATACTGTACGGAACAATGTTCTGTTCTGTAGACGTCATGCACAAAGTACACAATGGCTTTAGTGCATACCAGACGAGCTTGTAAATAAACTCGTTTGGTACGTCCACCTGAGATGTGGGCACCTGGGAGCTACAAAATGTTGTAAGAAGCTGCAGGAAGCAGCCTACATTATTAGTATGGAGCGTCGGGCGAGGAAAGTCTTACAAAAGTGCAAGCCTTGTCAGAAGGCGAAACACTCCACAATATCTACGACTGCACTTCTGTTTGCGATAGTACCTTCCAAACTAAGAGAGCTCGCAGCTGTGGACTTGTTTGGGCCCCTTCCCCGCTCTACCAAAGACTTTCGTTACGTGCTAGTGTGTATTGAACTAGCATCTAAGTATGTGACGTTCACGCCGTTGCATAATGCTTATACTAGAACTGTCGTCAGAGCCTTTCTAAGAGGGTTCTATAGAGAGGTTGGCCGAGTAGGGAAAGTAATTTCCGATAATGGACAACAATTCCGATCGGTCGTGTGGCAGAGGATGTTGTTGAGAAGACGCATGAAACCAGTATTCATCTCAAAGTTTCGGCCTGCCTCGAACCCGGCCGAACGAGTACTTAAGGAACTAGTAAAATTCTGCCGAGTGTACTGTTTCAGCTAGCACATGTCGTAGGACGTACACCTGCAAGAATGTCAGGAAATATTAAATGGAGTACCGCATGGGTCAACAGGAGTTTGTCCGATGTTAGCCTTGAAGAATCGGCACCCTGCTGATAAAATTAGGGATTCTGTAGTGTTCACGCCTGGTAGAAGGATCAGTCACAGGAACTCATCCAAATAGTTCTACACAGAATAGAACAAGAAGCAAATAAACGTAAAGCAAAGCAAGGCAGAACGACCGGGGGGACGTGGGGGAACTCATACTGGTAAAAACCCACCGACTGTCATGTAAAAGTAAGACGAAATGTTGCAAATTCTTTCGGCTGTATGAAGGCCCATTAGGTGAATAGTGCATCCGAACGTGGTGGAAGTCGAGACCATCCGGTCCAGGTTATCGAGAGGACTGCAACATATAAATAATATTAAAAGATGGAAAGCATTTAACAACCATTTCAGAGTGCATGGTAAAGAGGTTAACGCACCATAATATAGTAATATGGTTTAATACCATGAGTAGTCGAGGGGATACTTGTACACTCCAGCTGTTTTGTTTTATTGAGGGTTGTTCAGACGTCTGCAAAGGTGGCAGAACGGTACAGTGTTGTGTGTGTAAAGTCGCTTCCTAATTAACTGCGTAAGAGATCGTTTCAATTTTTTTTGCTTTATTTGGTTGCGCCAAAGAGGCGTCTAACCTTGCTTCCGGTGAGCCCATGAGGGACCGGGGCATTTCTGTTTAATGTTTTAGTCGGGTCTTCAGTTCTGAGGGCTGGACCTCTGTGAAGAGTCTCACGTCAGGACTGAGAAGACGAGAAGCACCAAGCCATGAGGACATTTGAACCCTAGTCGAGGGGTGCTAAATTCTTGTACACGTGTCGGAATAATGACACAGTCAGCTGAGAAGGGAGTATATCATCTGTTTGTTCTCCTCATGTGTCTGTTACCCATTATGAATAATTAAGAATTTTATGAAAATCCTACCTGAACTGTGAAATATGTCACTGCTTCCCTGTATTTAATATGTTGTCAGATGCTGAGTATAATTGTTTTACCAAATGTATAAATTCCAATTCCTACCACGGAAACTTCATCCCAGGCGAGATGAGAATCAAATGACAATCGGAACTAATAAGGTAGTACTATGGGTGAAAGGCAAGGTTCACGGAGCCAAAGGTAATACAAAGGGTAGCCACTTTCTAGTTAAATATGTAATAATAATTTTTAGTTGCTTGGTTGTATTGTAGTGACTGTAGAAATCATGAGGCCCATGAAAAGTTGCGATAGTATTTAACCGGTGAAAGGAAGTAGAAGTTTGGTGATGGTAGTAGAATTAGACTAAAAGCTCCCAATCCGCCAATTCCTGTG